>OY293411.1:63405443-65890443 GCA_958502065.1 Chrysolina americana
AAAATTCTTCATTCAATATAATTCTCCCACTACATATTCAGTTTAACAATCGACTTGTTCGATAATCATTTTTAATTTGATATAGAGGTAGGCCTGTTCCGTTTCATGCATTCATCGCATCACTTGTTGCAGGCATAATAAAATCAACTTTCATCATGTACAGGCTTACATGAATCGGATTGAAAATGAAACTACTACGTGAATGATTACGTTCCGTGAAAATCACAAGCGTCTGATATCTGTGAAAGTGAATAACGTGAATTTCGTTGTGTTTGTGAAAGCGGATTAAAAAGGCGGATATATCGGATTCACATAATTTATTGCATATGCGTAATTTTATTGCACAATTCATAAAAGTTCAACACACAGACTCAAATGAAATGGTTTACCCGTTTCATAATTTATAATTGATATTCACATTTCATAATGCATAACTATGAAGTCCCCAACTTTTTACTTTATGCACTAATGAAGTGGAAAAATAAGTTAGGCTCCTGCGTAGCCTCAAAATTTGAAAATGCCAACATATTTCACTCAAAATCCCGTGGTCTAGAGTAAAAATTTTGTTTTGTCGGTGTTATATATATTTTGAGAATGAGTATATAGAATGGTTTTTTCAATAAAGAATTCGGGCATTTTTCTACTGTTGAGAAATTGAAAACTGTCACTTGTCAACACTTACGCTTATGCATTGAAGAAGTAGTAAACCACATTTTTCTAATCTCTTATGCATTAATGAATTTCATATATTTATGAATTGTACATTAGTGAATAAATTATGCTTATGCATCCGATAAATCCGCCTTCAGATTCATATGAAACCATTTACCCGTTTCATAATTTATAATTCCTAAATGGTTTCATATGAATTTTGAGTATTGAAATGTTATAAATTTTATTTTAAAGTTATGCATATGCATTAAATTGTGCATTATGAATCCGATAAATCTGCCTGTCTAAAGGCGGATTTAGCAGATGCATAAACATAATTTATTCACTAATGTACAATTCATAAATATTTGAACTTCGTTAATGCATAAAGTCTCGTTCATACTCTCGCGAACTTCGTAATTTTTCTGCGAATAAAATGGCTGCCGACATGGTTCTGCATCAACGATTGGTCCGGCATTACTGGGAGCCATTTAATTCACAAAAAAAATGCCAAATTCACGAGGGTATGAACAAGCCTTGAGAGATTAGAAAAATATGATTTACTACTTCTTCAATGCATAAGCATAAGTACTTGACAAGTAACAATTTACAATTTCTCAATACAAGAAAAATTTTGAAATTCTTTGATGAAAAAACCATTCTATATACTCATTCTCAAAATAAAATACCGACCAAACAACACTTTGCCTCTACACCACGGGATTTTAAGTGAAATATGTTGCCATATCTTCAAATTTTGAGTCTACGTAGGCGCATAACTTATTTTTCCACTTCATTAGTGCATAAAATTAAAACTTGGGAACTTCATGGTTATGCATTATGGAATGTGAATATCAATTATAAATTATGAAACGGATAAATCATTTCATTTGAGTCCGTGAGTTGAACTTTTATGAATTGTGCAATAAAATTATGCATATGCAATAAATTATGCATTATGACTCCGATAAATCCGCCTTATATGAAGTTCCCAACTTTTTAGTTTATGCACTAATGAAGTGGAAAGATAAGCTATGCGCGTGCGTAGCCTCAATATTTGAAGATGGCAACATATTTCACTTAAAATCCCGTGGTCTAGAGTCAAAGTGTTATATATTGAGAATGAGTATGTAGAATGGTTTTTTCATCAAATAAGTCGGAAATTGTTCTACTGTTTAGAAATTGTAAACTGTCACTTGTCAATATTTATGCTTATGCATTGAAGAAATCCAAGTAAACATAAAAACATAACTTATATAAACATAACTGTTATATCACATTTTGTGACTTGGTGATGTTATTCAGAGATATGCTTGATGTTACAGATACGTTGCGTCCATATGCCTTTGTGCCTCTTTTAAATATTACATAACATTACATAAATGTATCATATTTTGCGCAACTTTAATGTGACTTTATTACATACATATAATGTTACTCAAAACATCTATGCAACATTTGTAAAATGTAGCATCAGGGTGGAGCATACTCATGGTTTACCAACACTTTTTTCTATATTTATGGGTATATTTCTGGAATTTCAGTAGTCACTTTTCAGTAGATGAATAACAACAATAGCAATTAACAAAGTTATTCATCTACCAAAGAGTGGCAATTGAAATTCCAGAAATACAACTTTAAGTGTAGAAAAATAAGTGTTGGTAAACAATGAGTATATGCTTCACCCTGTATACTAAGAAATAAAATATGTATATAAGGGGGTAATGATGTAAAACATACCAATCAATCAAAAAACTTTATTGTCAATGATTAAAATCTCATGGATATAGCGTTATAAAACAAGACAATTAGATCATTATAACAATTAAATTAAAATTAGCAGTATAAAAAATATAATCTTGAATCACTATGAACAGACCAAAGTACCTAATAATATGACTTACCACCTTAATCAGATGAAAAATTTATTGATAAATCTACCAAAGTTAAGTGTCATTAGAAAAATAATATTGAATGAAAACCAATTTCTTTTGAAAAATAAAAACAGATATCACTGAATCAATAATTATATGGTTGTTGTCTCGGTCACTTCTCCTTTCTTTTTAGTTTCTGCTCTGCTACTGTCATCCAATCCATCACTATATGAGTCAAACTCTTCATCTGTGATTGAACTGCAAACATCTTACATATTCTGAAAATATAGTCATTACAGTCACTGAAAACTCATATTAATCTTTATGATATAAGAAAACGACCATCCATATTATTAATAATTCTATGTTGCCCCTAGAGGTAAAAGAAAAATAATTACTTACGTTTCAGTATGTCCATAATTATAAATTCAAAACGTTTGGATTCTTTTCTTTGCCCAGTCCAGAAGGGCTCATCTTCGATTAGTTCGGAAACAACAACAGCTATTTAAGTTTTTGTAATCTGATCATTCAATAAGTACCACTTTGTACATCAAAACTGATAGAGGAATATAAAAGGACACTACCAAACTGAAAAGAAAGAGAAAATGCAGTTAGTTTATTGATATTTTATTAAACAATTCAAGTGATTTCTCTACAATCTCAAGAAACGTTAATATTATCATAGCGATTGATGAAATTAAGAAAGATCAGAACACTCTGTATAAAATATATAATTTTGAGTTCACTTACAAATTAAGCAGCTCCAATATTGTTGTTTCAGCAAGCTAAATTCATTGGTTTCAGTTCCAAAAATTCCTAGATCAATCGGTTCAAAATAATTTGACACAGCTCCAGATATCAGCAACCATTTCCATACTGTCCAATATCTGATTAGCAGGAACCACAACTGATAGCTTTTCTACTATTCATAGCATCATATGTAGATACTCTCTAATCAATAGTAGATATATCACTACATTCACTACACAATCTAAATGATAAAATAACAATTAGTGGATGGAGTAGTGGAAAATCATAATCTTACCATGAAAATTATGAGTTTTGCAATCCTATTGATTCCAATCACTTTAAAATAGTTTGAATTATATTTTAATTCTATGAACTCAAAACTCCTACCATGTCCGCCATGATTATTAGGATAAAATGAACGATGAAGTCAGTGATATATTTATTTCATATTTACTGGGTAATATTGTTTGAACGTGGATATAATTTTTTTAAGTTACGTAGATGAATGACGTCATGACGTGGTCATTACCCAAAAATTACATTTTAGAATCCTAAGATAATATTAATTTCAAGGCTCCCTGTACACATGTCAGTAATGTTTTGAGATGGTTAGACAAAAATATCGAACAAATAACATAGCTACTCTGTCTCCCACACAGCACTCGACGTCTTAAAGTCGTCCATTTTAGGTCCATTATATGCCTGAACGTCCAGAGGCATAAAATGAACATCTTAGAGACATCTGTTTACGTACATCTCAGAGACATCCTGTAATGAACGTCTCTGAGTCGTCTTATACAAGTACATCATACTGAATTTTTTTCAGAAACGAGTGGCATTGATTAATGAAAATTACTTATGTTGATTGTTATAACTAGGTACAGAAATGGTTTACAAACTCATTTTGCGAAATAATATAAAATCGTGAGCACATTATTTTTATGTATTAAATCGACTCAAACATTGAACTTTGTATATTTTTGCTATTATAACAATCTTTCAAAGATCTATGATTAAAATATATTCGAGATGACTTTTCAAGTTTTTTCATCTTAATCTTTGTCTATTACTTTATCACTAACTGTTTGAAATAAATATCGTCAGGGCTAACTTTCCGGTATTGCTATTGGTGGAATTCCACAAATGTCACTCCAGCCAATCATTATGCTGGGATCGATTGCTTCAGTACTCTTCTCAACGAATAATGAACAAGTACTAAACTAATCGAAAGCGTGTGAATCGAACAAGCGGAAATTCTCTGGATCAATCGGTCTCGAATTGTACATTTTCGCGAACATCTATTTCTTTTGGTGACATGTGAATAATGTATTTTTTTCTCACTTTTCGTTCGCGAACGTGTACGCTCCGAAGAACGATCGATTTCGGAAATGAATTGTCCTTTCCATTGCCAACCGCCATTTTGTGTTCTTGTTTCGTCGTGGTGTCCCCCCACTCTTCCACATACCCTCGAAACTCTTCAGCGAACACGTCATCTTCTTCAGCAACCCTCCACCAACGGCGAGAACTCGATGGACGCGGCCATCGAGAGTTAAATCCCCGTGTGGAGCAAACCCACTTCTGCCCCATACAAGTGAGGCAAAAGTGGGTTTGTTTATCTACTGGATTTCTTTACAAACTTTTGTCTGAACTGCTTTGGAACGTGAACAAAAGCTTCTGATCCAAAAGTTCTCAAATGACTGAGATTGAGCGGCTTTCCAATCCATTATTCATATGGAGTTTTTGAATCATCGGGTTTACAAGGACGACGATTCAATAGGTACACAGCTATGATCACAGCTTCTGCTCAAAGATCTGTAGGAAGTTTACTCTTGATCAGCATAGCTCTTGCACTCTCGACGATCGATCTGAGGTGTCATTCTGCTTTCCCATTCTGTTCAGGAGTGAGTTACAGTTCGATAACCCCATCTGTCAGCAATATTAGTGATCGATGACCTGCAATTGTTTATAGATGATTCGTGCAAAGTCGACAATAATTTCTGTATAAATACCATCAATTGAATTGTAATAGTTAGTATTCATATTTGTATATTTTAAGTTGTTACTCTGTTCAAATAAAAAGGTTTTAAAAACCCTTTTGTGTGAACTAAAAATATAATTGGCGCAGTCGTTAGGATAGTGGAAGAGCCCTTAGAAGATCCTCGTCGTTATTAAACGTTTATCCACTATTCCCGAACCCAGTTCCGAAGATACTCTAAGAAGAATTCCGGCCGTAGATCAGAATACCTCTTCACTACCATCCATCAAGGAGCCTAGCATATAGGAACAATTTCGAAGAACATTTTCGGTGAACGAATATGCAACGAGCCATCATCGTATCCTGTAAGCATAAATGAATCCTAATTTATCAATTCCAAGTAGCATTTTACGTTCTCCTACCTTAATTCTACCAAATCCACCAACGAATGCCAATTCTATTCAACCCATTGTCCCTCAAATACCCGCACAAAATATAATTCCCCTCAATATGGCAAACCAGTTCGACTTGAAGAATTTCTGGATCGTCCCTGAATACGATGGAAGTCCAAATGAATTATACCAGTTCATCAACGTATCGACGATGCCACTGAACGAATACTGGAATGCTGAAGAATCTGGTTGTTTCCAAAATCACATCTTAATACAACGACTACTCAACAAACTAAGAGGCAGAGCCAAAGACGTCATCTCAGTTTATGGATGTAGCGACTGGAACAGCATCAAAGGAACTCTAATCCAGAACTTCGCAGACCAACGTAACGAGAATTCTCTGACGAGAGATTTGGTCAACCTACGACAAGATCAAAATGAACCCTCACAGCAGTTCTATGAAAAAGTAATGGGACTTTTGAACACCATATCCAACTACATCGAATTACACACTGCCGACGAAACGATCAAGACAAGCAAGAAGAACTTCTTCCAGCAGCAAGCTCTGTCAATATTCCTAGCCGGTTTACGAGAACCCATGGGATCCACTATAAGAGCAATGAAACCAGTGGACTTGGCTACAGCGATGCAGTATTTTCAGGAAGAAAATAATTTACGTTATTTGCAAAAATCGTTTGGAAATCCACAAGTACCCAAGAAACCACTCCAGACCCGTCACAGAGCTGCAAACTATCAATTTGCCCAACAGTCAACACCACAACGGATGTATCAACCGATACAGCACTTCCAAAGACCTGGACAACCACAACATCAAACGATGAGACCACAACCGCAACAACCAACCTTCAGACCACAATAGCAGCAAAATATCAACCAGACGCAGATGTGGTCACAAGTCCAGCCCCAACGTTTCCAACAGAATTAACCAAACAAACAGAACGGGCTAGAACCAACACCAATGAGCATCAGTACCAGAAATACTTACGGAGCACCAACAAGGAGCATGAGAACCCAACCTCAACCAAGACCAAATTTCAATCCAGCTCCCATGTTCAATATCGAACAATACGATGAAGACCTTGGATACAAAGCAAACCCCCACTATGATGAAGAAACCTGCTTCCATTCCAATCAAGACACAACTGAGTTCCAAGTTCAAGATTGAATTCTTTTCCTATTTAAAGAAAATCTCTATTTTCCAAAACGTCCACAAGCTGAGAGGAACCAAAATTATGATTCTCAACGATTTATGCTACTAGGATCGTGAAGAAAAAAATTCTCGTCCAGCATATGAAAGAGGCTCGTTGCAAAAATCAATCTGCCAAAATAAGAGGAAACAAACTTTTGGTTAATGGCGAGGCATACACGGTGAACCAGCTGAGCGACTCTCATAAGAATAGAGAAAATGAAACTGAACCGGAAAACGAGTTAGTCACAGACAGGCAGTCCCTTAGTGCTCCATCAACACCTGACACTTTATACTCTTTTCCAGAATATCCAATAGAAAGCACAGAATATTTTATTGAACTCCACAATTCTTTCGCAACCAACAAAAAAACGTAAGCAGGCCCAACCGAAACTTCCGGGACAAGAGGATCAGGCGATAGAAACTAGATTCCAACGCTTGAACTCAACTAAAAAAGACACATTTTTTCTGCTATTCAAACTAGTAACTACATAAGTGTGTGTTTATTTTTCGTTTTTATTTCGAAGAACACTCTGAATACTTCTTTGATACAAACGAATAATAATATTGAACAACTATGGCTCCAAGTGATTATAGGTATAGAAAAAATCGCTCTTGGAGTAATCTACCGACCTCCTTCCCTCGATAAAAATATATTTCTGTCCGAATTTGAAGACGTCTTGAGCCTAGTCTCGATTACCCAGCCTAATGTTATTTGCACAGGGGACCTTAATATAAATTTACTCGACCTTGATAATTTACAAGCACGTAATTTGCTGTCATTATTAAAAATGTTCCAACTCTCTCAAATTATTGATAGAATGGGCTTAAATAATTCCTCACTAACCGACCTCATAACGCTATGGGATCCCAACAGAGTAGTAGATAAAGGTACACTAGACGTTGACTTTTCTGATCATCATCTGATTTTTTGTCAGATAAAGATAAGTGAAAATATTGGGGGACCCAAAATAATATCTTACCGAAATTACAAGAACTTCAGTTATGAATCATTCAACTATGATCTATGCCGGATATCTTTTTTCAGTATTTACGAAACGAATAATATAGATGATAAAGTGAACATTCTTGTTGATAATCTCACAAAACTCTTTGACATCCATGCTCCTATGAAAACGTCTAAAATAACGAAACGCCCAGTTCCCTGGATGTCAGAAGCATTGAAATATATGATGAGGACACGGGATAGAGCTTTGCTTAGATTCAGGAAGTCTAGCACTAACGATAACTGGACATATTATAAACAATTGCGCAACTACACATCACAAGCCATCACCAGGGAGAAAAAGGCATATTTGACATACGCACTTGAAAATTCAGACACCAAGAAATTCTGGAAAATACTGAAAAATAACAACATTGTAACTCAAAATAAAAGAGAAGTTCCTGTGAATCTAAAAGTTGTGAATGAAATTAATGAATTTTTCGTCTATGATCTGCCACATACGTCACCCTCACAGCCAATTATAAATCATTATACTGAAAACTACATAACTAAAAGTCGATTCCAGTTCACAACAGTAGATGAAAACTTAATACTTCAAATCATCTCACAATTGAAAAAAAATGCAACTGGCCATGATGGGCTGAACACTAAAATGCTTGTTATGTGTTGTCCTTACATCCTTCTCTATTTAACCCACATCATTAATATCTGTTTGGAAAATCACGTCTATCCCTCCCAATGGAAAATTGCCCAAATTATTCCGGTGCCAAAGTAAAGTAATCCCTCAGAATTGAAACATTTGCGTGCAATAAGTATACTTCCTACATGCTCAAAAATTATAGAAAGGGTGATCGAAATGCAAATGGTACCTTATCTCATGAACGCGACCATCTTGCCACCTATTCAATCCGGCTTTAGGAAGGGATTCAATTGCACTACGGCACTACTAGAAGTAACTGATGATATTCTGAGAGCTTCAGATAACAACTGCTGCACCATTCTCATCTTGTTAGATTTCAGTAGAGCCTTTGATACCATCAACTACAATTTAATGCTTGCTTTGCTTCATTACATAGGTTTGACTGAAAATGCGATTTTACTCTTTCGAAACTACCTTTAAAATAGGAAGTAGAAAGTGGTAATCAATGGGGAGCATTCACAATTTCTTAGTCTTAATTCTGGTGTGCCTCAGGGGTCTATTTTGGGTCCACTACTGTTTTTAATTTACACTAGTCAACTGGTGAAATGTTTACAAAACTGTCGTGCCCACCTCTATGCAGACGACACCCAAATCTACTACTCCTTCGACCCAAATGACTTAGATGAGGCATGTATTCGAATTAATCGTGATTTGAATACGTTCTCCTCACTTTCTGATAAATAATGCGAATAAATCCCTAGTAATGTTAGTCGGCCCAAAAAATGCCAGAAAAGCAATTAGTGATAGGATCGAAATAAGTATTAACTCAAATGAGCTGGCCAGAGCTGTAGAAGCCCGAAACCTAAGTGTCATCATTGATAGTGAACTCAGGTTCGAATCTCATATTACCAAACTGACACAAAGGGCATACTCATCTCTTAAACTTATATATGGAAACAGGAAATATCTATCGAGAAAAACTAAAATCAATCTCTGCGAGAGCCTTGTATTATCAACACTGACCTTCGCAGACACTTTGTATGGTCCGAGTCTAACTCTCTTCAATATAAAATGAATTCAAAAAATACAAAACTCCTGTCTTCGTCTCATATATGGGATCCGCAGAAGACACCGTGTTTCCCACAAGTTGATAGAGGCGGGATGGCTCGACATGGAAAATAGGAGACACCTACACTCATCGTGCCTGTACCACAAAATATTAAAAACTAAAAGTCCACCATACTTATACAACAATATAACGTTCCGTACAGATATTCATAATATAAATGTGCGCTTCAGAAGTCTCCTAACGCCGCCCTCACACAATCACGAATTCTTCAAAAGATCTTTTTCATACCAAATTTGCTATGTCTATAACCGGCTACCGAATTTTCTCAAAAAATTAAATTTCGCTACGTTCAAATCAAAATTAAAGAATTTATCACTCAATCAGTGAACAATCATGATAACTCTTTTCTATACACCGCTTAATTCATCATATGTCGATTTTTTTTAACATACTGTAACGATTTCGAGACCGGCCCAGAGACCGGCCCTGATCTAATTAATTATGCACCCTCGTTCAACTACAACTGCATATCTGCTGTTGTACGGATCGCCGAGAATAAGCTGGAATAAATCGATTGTTCGATACTATTCGAAGAGCCATCTAGATGAAATGTTCTATACTCCTGAATATTCGAGAGCCGTGAATGGAAACTGCTTGGGAGTATATAAGCGGGACAGGCAGAATAAAGAGAACAGTTACAGTTCCAGAGTTCGCTGATAGATAGCCATAGTAGAAATAAATTGAAATAGTAAATGTTTTAGTGAATAATCGTTGTAAATAGTGTTATAAATAAATTAGGAAAATTAGTTAGTGCAGTTTTACTACATTTGTTGTCAGAAGTCGGAAGTTTGAAATAAACGAGTGTTAAAAAGTGTTCGTCGCGTTGAAAAACTGATAGACATTTATCGCGCCTAATAGACAGTTAGTGAGTGACCCGTTGAACATTTGAGTGCAAAGTGGACAGTTTTGCACGTCGCGGGACAAAACTGAAAACTTTTTGTGTGAAATAAATAATAGACTGATATTTCGGCAAAGACAATAAGAGACAAAATGTTTCCGAGAAGAGTTCACCTAGTTGACCTTAAAGTTAGTGAATTAAAGCAAGAGTTAGAGGAGCGAGAATTAGAAACAACTGGAAAGAAGGCCGTACTCCAGAAAAGACTTGCAGATGGACTGATTGAAGAAGGAGAAGACCCCGAAACGTTCTTATTCGAAGTTTCTGGATTTGATTTGAGTTCCATAATGAATAAACTCGACGAGACCACGAAATCCTTGGAAGATAAATTTCTGGAAAATTCGAACAGTTTGAAGGAGGAACTTCAACAAAATTCTGTGAGTTTGAAGGAGGAACTTCAACAAAATTCTGTTAGTTTGAAGGAGGAACTTCAACAAAATTCGGTGAGTCTTGAAGATAAATTTCTACAAAATTCAAAGAGTCTGGAGGAAAAACTTCTAGAAAATTCGAATACTCTGAAAGAAGAACTTTCAAAAAATCTAGAAGAAAAGCTTCACGAAAATTCGAAAAATTTAGAAGTGAAGCTTCTAGAAAGCTCGGAGAATTTGAGAGAAGAGCTTCTAGAAAATTCGAGAAGCTTAAAAGAAGAAGTTTGCAGTGTGGCGAATCGGTTGGAAGAAAGAATGGGAACTGTTGAAACAGAGATGGAGAAAATCAAAGATGAAATGGAAGAAGAAATGAAAAAAATTAAGGAAACGCTCCACGATGATATAAAGGAAAAATTTAGTGAGCTAGAAAAGCGAATGGATTCTGTGCACATTCCAGAAATTTCCAACAGAAATTCAATGCCGGATCTGAGTACCAACTTGGAGGAAGTTCAAAAAGACATCAAAGATTTCAAGGTCAGTTCGGAACCAGGAAAGCTCTCATTGAAACCGCCTCAGTTCGACGGAAATACTCCATGGTCAAACTACCACCGACAATTCGAAGCTGCTGCCAAAGCAAATGGATGGAATGCTGGGGAAAAAGCTTTAGCATTGACACTGGCATTACACATTTTACAAACGCTCACCGCCCAACAACAGGAAGACTATGAACAGCTGGTAAAAAACTTGGAACTTCGCTATGGCCAAGCCCACCTTGAACACGTATATCACTCACAGCTGAAGAATCGATGCCAGAAATCAAGCGAGTCGTTGCAAGAATTTGAAGCAGATATTGCACGCTTGGTTCGTCTTGCGTACCCAGCTACACCGGAAAATGTAATGGAGCGACTAGCGGTCCAAGCATTTTTGGATGGACTTCGTGACCAGGAAACCCGGCAAGCCCTAACACTAGCTCGCCCCGCACATCTTGTGGATGCATTGGCACGCGCCCTGGAATTCGAAGCAGCAAAACAATCCTGCAAAAGCCAGAGTAGAGTACGGATGATTGAGGAAGATCCACAGCCACAGAAGCCCGCTAATATCGAAGCTGTGATGCGAAAATTGCTGAAGGAAGTTGTGCCTGAGAGAAGACTGATACGATGCCGAAATTGTAGAGAACTTGGGCATGTGCGTAGCAAATGTCCAACATTGAAAAAATCGACATCAACGATGAAGGTCAAGAAGGAGCAATCGTCAGCCCGTATCCAACAAGCCCCAGTTAACAATGCATATGTCGCTGTACTTCAAAGACAAGACAAAGGTGTCTTTGTAGACGGTCCCATTAACAACGAGCCTCGCACCATGCTCCTTGATACGGGTGCGACTAGGACAATCCTTGGACCAACTTTTGCCAAAACACCGGCAAGAATTGAATCGTCGAATTGGAAGCTACGCACAGCAACAGGAGAGCCGGCAACAGTGTATGGTGAACTTCCAATTGAACTGACTTTGGGCAGCACTACAGTGAAACACCGGGCTGTAATAGCGGATATCGAGGACGAGGTAATAATTGGAATGGACATCATGAATTCTAGAGGATTCGAGCTGAATTTTAAAGACGGCGTCCTTCGTGTGAACGGAGAAGAGCTGGTACTTCATGGGAGAAATGAAGAAATGGTTCGAGTTCTGCTGGCTGAAGACGTAAGCGTACCGGAGAGGGCTGAAACTATTTTGGAGGCTCGCCTGGATGGAGGTGCGAGCAGTGGAAACGTGGTGATGTTTGAGCCCAAGCTACATGATGAGAAAATTGGACGAGGAATTGCACTAGGAAAAACCTTGTTGCGTGCTGATAAATTTGTGCCAGTAAGGGTAATGAATGTCAATTATTACCCGGTAACCTTGAAGAAGGGAACGATTTTGGGGCACTGCTCGTCAATTTCCTCTGTAATCAGGAGTGTACGTGGCACTGTTAGCCAAGCCAGTAAAATGCCAGCAGAATTGGAGAAGTTGGTTGCTATCTCGTCCAAGGACATGGGGCCAGCACAGAAGCCTAAACTGAGAGAACTAGTCAGGAAGTATCAGGACATCTTCGATACCGAAGTAGGCTGAGGCGGTAGAACAAAGGTGGTTCAGCACAAGATAGATACTGGAAATGCCCGACCAATCAGGCAATCAGCCAGAAGACTTCCTCTCGCCAAAAAGGAGGAGGCTGACAAGATAGTCTGCGACATGGAGAAAGACGGAGTCATCGAGCTATCCGACAGTCCCTGGTCCTCTCCAGTCGTGTTGGTGAAGAAGAAAGATGGATCAACACGGTTTTGCGTAGACTACCGTCAACTAAACAACGTGACGAAAAAGGACAGCTACCCTCTCCCAAGGATAGACGACACGCTAGACACGCTGGCTCGATCTACGATTTTCTCGACCTTAGATTTGAAGAGCGGATACTGGCAGGTGGAACTGGCCCAGGAAGATCGAGAAAAGACAGCTTTTACCATCGGCTCCGGATTATGGCAGTTTACAGTTATGCCATTCGGCCTCTGCAATGCTCCATCCACGTTCGAAAGATTGATGGAGACGGTTTTGAAAGGACTATCATGGAAGACGTGTCTGGTGTATCTCGACGACATTATTGTGGTTGTCAGATCATTCGAGGACCATGTAAAAAACTTGGAAGAGGTATTTCAGGGACTGAGAAGCTCCGGAATGAAACTGAGCCCCAAGAAATGTCATCTGTTTCAAAAAGAAGTACGTTATCTCGGCCACGTTGTCTCTGGGAAAGGAGTGGCAGTAGATGAGCAGAAGGTCAAAGCTGTTAAGGAATGGCCCGTTCCGAAAGATATTCACCAGCTTCGAAGTTTTCTTGGCTTGTGCACTTACTATCGCCGATACGTGCTGGGATTTGCTAACATCGCAAAACCACTGACCAGGCTCACGGAAGGACAACAAAGTTCCAGTGGTCGGATGAATGCCAAGATTCATTCAGGAAGTTGAAAGGAGCTTTGATCAATGCACCAATCTTGAGCTACCCCCTTCCAGACGGGAAATTCATTTTGGACACGGACGCCAGTAACGTGGGACTTGGAGCTGTCCTGTCTCAGATCCAAGAAGGACAAGAGAAGGTCATCGGTTACTTCAGCAAGACCCTCAGTAAACCGGTACGGAATTACTGTGTCACCAGGCGGGAACTGTTGGCTGTTGTCAAGGACGAAGATTCCTACTGAGAACTGACCATGCAGCTCTCAAATGGCTCCTACAGCTTAAGAATCCCGAGGGTCAAGTGGCACGCTGGATTGAGAGGCTCCAGGAATTCTACTTTAAGATCGAACATCGGGCGGGGTCCAGTCATAAGAATGCGGATGCCCTATCGCAAAGACCATGTCCAGACGACTGTTTGCACTGCCGACGAACAGAGGAAAAGGAGACGACACTCTGCAGAACCACGGCGGTCGATGATAACTGGAATGACCACAAGATCCAGAAAGACCAAGAGAAAGATCCAGATTTTGGTTTAGTCATCGGCTGGAACAAGAGTGATCGAAGACCGTCGTGGCAGGAAATAGCCAGTTGTTCTCCAGTCGTTAAAACTTACTGGGCCCAATGAAACTCTTTCACCTTAGACAATGGAGTCTTGAAGCGTGTGTTGGAGTCGGAGGATGGCGGGGAAGAAAGACGTCAGGTAGTAGTTCCCAGGAGCAGAAGACAGGAAGTGCTCCGAGAAATCTATGATGGGGTCACCGGAGGACATCTGGGAGTGACGAAGACCCTCCAGAAAGTTAGGCAACGGTTCTACTGGGCCAATTGTCAAGCTGACGTCAAGGACTGGTGCAGAAAATGTGCTGTATGCGCTGCCAGTAATGGGCCTCGAACAAGACCTAAGGCCCCGATGCGCCAGTACAATGTGGGCAACCCATTCGAAAGGATCGCCATTGACATCGCTGGCCCGTTCCCACAATCTGAACACGGGAACAAGTACATCCTTGTGGCGATGGATTACTTCAGCAAGTGGACCGAAGCCTATGCCCTGCCCAACCAAGAAGCCATCACCGTTGCCGACGTCTTGGTGAAGGAGTGGATTTGTCGATTCGGTGTCCCGTTAGAACTGCATTCGGATCAAGGCAGGAATTTCGAGTCAAACCTGTTCCAGGAGATGTGTCAGATGCTGAACATCCGGAAAACGAGGACCACAGCTCTACATCCGCAGTCCGATGGAATGGTGGAGCGGATGAATAAGACGATAAACCGCCACCTGTCCAAGGTAGTCTCTGACCACCAGAAGGATTGGGACCAGTACCTCCATCTGTTCCTGATGGCGTATCGTTCCGCAGTTCATGAATCAACCGGCCAAACCCCTGCTAGTGTTATAATGGGCCGAGAGCTGCGACTTCCATGTGACTTGAAGTTTGGGACGCCACCAGGACAAGACACTGCGGGAGATGACTACGTCAGCAAACTGCGACAGAGAATGGACGACATCCATGAACGGATCCGTTTGAACATCCAGAGTGCCAGCGACAGAATGAAGGAGACCTACGACATCAAGGCGGATGCTGGTGGATATCAGACAGGTGACCTTGTCTGGCTATACAACCCTAAACGTCGCCGTGGACTATCACCGAAACTTCGGAACTCGTGGGAAGGTCCATATAAGATCATGAAAAGGATAAACGACCTCGTCTACCGCATATATAAGCCACCACGAGGAAAACCTAGGGTAGTTCACTTCAATAGGTTGTCCCCTTACGCCGGAAACCACGATCAAGTCCGCACCGTCAGATCACCGGAGGACGAAATGACGTTTCAGAGGTTCATGTCCCTGTACTCGAACGGACAGAAAGTTCAATATGGGGTAACCCGAGAGGTGTCACGAGATCTTTTCAAGGTGCCTGCCAATTACGCGTTAGCTTACTGTGTGGCAGAAGATCTCCAAATGTCCAGAGGCATTGCAGTAGTTTTCTCCAAGAAGTTCGGTCGAATCCAGGAACTGAGAGAACAGAACCCGGAAGTTGGAGGGGTGTTACAGCTGAGGAAAGGCCAGAGAAACATCTACTATCTGGTTACCAAGAAGCGTTCTCGTGAAAAGCCGTCTTATGAAGATGTTTGGAAGAGCCTTACAAGATTGAGAGACACGATGCTGGACCAGAATATTGTAGACCTGGCAATCCTAAAATTGGCCTGTGGGCTTGATCGGCTGGACTGGAGAGTTATAAGAAGCATGTTGGAGACAATATTCAGATCCAGCGGCATCAACATTCTGGTGTGCTCCAACCATCTTCCTCGACCCAAATTGAAGACTGTGGAGTGCTACTTCCATCGAACGTCCAGGTGCAGATATGGAGAATCTTGCAGATATCTTCACACTCCAAGAATGACGCTTCGGGGCGAAACGTCTTTAAGAAGGGGGAAATGTAACGATTTCGAGACCGGCCCAGAGACCGGCCCTGATCTAATTAATTATGCACCCTCGTTCAACTACAACTGCATATCTGCTGTCGTACGGATCGCCGAGAACAAGCTGGAATAAATCGATTGTTCGATACTATTCGAAGAGCCATCTATATGAAATGTTCTATACTCCTGAATATTCGAGAGCCGTGAATGGAAACTGCTTGGGAGTATATAAGCGGGACAGGCAGAACAGAGAGGACAGTTACAGTTCCAGAGTTCGCTGATAGATAGCCATAGTAGAAATAAATTGAAATAGTAAATGTTTTAGTGAATAATCGTTGTAAATAGTGTTATAAATAAATTAGGAAAATTAGTTAGTGCTGTTTTACTACAATACTGTTAATTTATTCTTTCTTTTTTTTTCTAACCACCTTTCTTTTCTTGTAAAGCTGAAAATTACTTAAATAGGTGGTTCATTGGAGGTTAAGTGGAAGAGCAAAGCTGTAGTATTTGTATTGCAGTTTTGAACTTCGCCTTTTGGTAAAAATGTATCCCATATTTTTCCAATAAAGACTATTATTATTATAATTACAAGAAGACCAACAGGAACAAGCTGTGAATTTTCCAATGGATCCCAGACAAAATCCAGAAACATAGTAGAACTCCATACCTTTGATGATAAGATGGAACTTCCTCATATAACCATTTCCGAT
This sequence comes from Chrysolina americana, assembly GCA_958502065.1. Lineage (NCBI taxonomy): Eukaryota > Metazoa > Arthropoda > Insecta > Coleoptera > Chrysomelidae > Chrysolina > Chrysolina americana. Next base: position 63,422,390 of record OY293411.1, read on the forward strand.
CCTCCCCTCAAACTCCTCATTGACACCGGATCAACGAAATCTTTCCTCAATCCTGATTTAGGATTCCAATATTATAACGATTATATCAAAAAAGACCCTTTTGTCGTCACTTCCATTTTTCAAAACTATTCCCAAGATTATAGTGCAGAAATTCCCATATTTCCTGAGTTCAACTCAAATGGTACTTTCAAGTTTTACCTTTTCAAATTCCACAAAACTTTTGATGGCCTTATTGGACTCGACAACCTGAAATTTCTCAAAGCTGAACTGAATATCCCTGATTCTTTCCTTTTCACCAAAAACTCATCTCTCCCAATCCAGTACTACGAGACCAACAAAACACAGTTCTACTCCATCCAACTAGAGCCTGATAGCGTGATGCAAGTACGATTACCAGTGAAAGAGAAGAATGGTACCATCATGATACCAAGACAAGAACTATAGGGCGCTTACATCCGAGAAGCTCTCACCGATGCCTGCGATCATCTAGCCTAGACAGAAATCGTCAACTTCGGTCCAGATAAACTCCAAATCGTGCTAGCAGAACCAGTACGCAGTCAAATAAATCTTCAAGAGCATCACCTCTATTCTGCTGACATCTGGATACTCAGATCCGATCATCAATATGGATGACCTAATCAGAACAGACCATCTCAACCCAGAAGAGGAGATGCATATCAGAAGATTATGCAGAAAATACTCCGATATTTTCCATCATCCAGATGCCCCACTGACATTCACCAATCAAGTCAAACACCACATAAAAACCAAGGACGAAATCCCGGTATACACCAAATCATACCGATATCCATATGCCCATAAAGAAGAAGTCAAGAGGCAGATATCATCGTTACTAGATCAGAGAATCATCAGACCCAGTCAATCCCCCTGGTCCTCACCAATTTGGGTCGTTCCCAAAAAACCAGATGCCTCCGGAAAAGCAAAGTGGCGTATCGTTGTGGATTTCCGGAAGGTTAACGAGAAAACGATAGACGACCGCTACCCGATTCCAAACATTTCTGACATCCTCGACAAATTGGGAAGATGTCAATATTTCACCACCCTGGACCTGGCAAGTGGATTCCACCAAATAGAAATGGCAGAAGCAGACATCCCTAAGACCGCATTCAATGTAGAAAACGGGCACTACGAGTACCTGAGAATGCCTTTTTGGCTGAAAAATGCTCCAGCTACTTTTCAAAGGGTTATGGACAACGTCCTAAAGGGCCTTCAAGGAACTATCTGCTTGGTTTATATGGACGACATAATTATCTTCTCTACATCCCTACAGGAGCATATGGTCAACATTGCTAAAGTATTCCAACGCCTACGAGAAACTGGTTTCAAAATACAAGTAAACAAGTGTAAATTCCTGAAGAAAGAAGTCAGCTTCCTGGGACACATTGTCACTCCGAACGGGATAAAACCAAACCCAGCGAAAGTCAAAGCAATCAGAGGATTCCTAGGATACTACAGGAAGTTTATCAAGGACTTCGCCAAGACAACCAAACCATTAACCTCCTGCCTAAAGAAGGATGTCCATATCGAACATACACCAACGTTCCTAAAATGTTTTCAAACCTGCAAGAATCTGCTCACTAACGAACCACTACTTCAGTACCCGGACTTCACGAAACCCTTCAATCTGACCACAGACGCCAGTAATTTCGCTATAGGGACTGTTCTATCCCAAGGCGCCATAGGAAAGGACAAACCAATAGCTTACGCATCCAGGACCTTGAACGAGACAGAAATGAAGTACTCCACCATCGAAAAAGATATGCTAGCTATAGTTTGGGCCACCAAATATTTTCGACCTTACCTTTTCGGGAGAAAATTCAAAATTTTGTCTGATCACCGACCCCTCCAGTGGCTTTTCTCACTGAAGGATCCAAATTCAAAACTGATCCGATGGCGTCTGAAACTAGAAGAGTATGACTATGAAGTCTTCTACAAGAAAGGAACAAGCAATACCAACGCAGATGCTCAGATGATAGAGATACATACAAAGGAGATCCATAGAGTAAATGAAGACGACGATAAGGAATCTCTGTACAACAACCCTTCATCTGAATGTCCTGATTCTGAGGAGGATATCATTAACGAACTATTTGAAGACTGCTACCATCGCTATTTTCCTGAAGATGAAGACCCTGTTTCGGAAGCCAAGGTGAATCAAAACAAAGTCTCACTGGAAGGAGAAGAAGAATCTGTGAACCTGGACACGATAGCTACCCCAGATGAAGATAGTAGTGACATCATCAATCATACAGCTAGAGAAAGCCCAATATTGGAAGTTCCAATATCAGAGAAACCTCTCAATGTCTACAATAACCAAGTCGTCTTTAAAAGAGTTAGCTATATCCCAGCAAGAACGGTGATAGAAGAAATATTTCCGAATAAAAAGAAATACCATGTCCAATTAGGAGATGACAACCTAGATGAAAATGTTTTCAACTTTTTCAAAGAATATGTCAGCCCAGGAAAAAAATACGCACTGATGTTCGAAGACGAAGAACTCTATCCCAGGATATGCAGAATCGTGAGAGAGACATTCAAGAACTCTTCTTTTGATCTCACGAAATGCAACCGCCTCCTAGAAGATATCAATTGCCCACTCAGACAGAAGGAAATAATCACACAGCAGCATGAAGGAAAAACGAACCACAGAGGAATCACCGAAACGGAAACCAGAATCAGGAGACTATTTTATTGGCCCAATATCAAGAAGGATATTGAAAAAGCTATCAACTTCTGCGAGACATGTCAGATCAACAAATATGATCGAAGACCAGAGAAGCCAAAGTTCATGCTGACTCCCACACCAACCAAGCCCCTTGAAATAATACACATGGATACCTTTCAAGCTAGTGGACAAAAATTTCTGACAATAGTGGATGCATTCTCCAAATATGGCCAGGCATATCCTATAGAGGGATCCAATGCAATAAACACTCTGAACGCTCTCCTAGTATTCATAAACCACCATGGAATCCCGCAGATGATCGTCACAGATAATGGAACTGAATTCAAAAATGGGCTGGTCCAAGAATTTGTTGATACATACAAAATCAACGTACATTATACCACTCTAGAGAACTCTCAATCAAACGGGATAATTGAAAGATTCCACTCTACATTGATCGAGCACTTGAGAATACTGAGAGAGACATCAAAGAACAAATGCTCTATGCCATTCTAGGATACGATAATTCCATCCATTCCACAACCAGACAGAAACATATGAATATTCTCAACGGACATCTCAATAATCAAGATCCATTTGACATCGATATAAGACCTATGATCGATATAAGAACTATGTCCAACAGAATAGAGAAAAAAAGAAGGAAATATACAAAAAAGTTAACGAAGATATACAAAAACAGAAGACAAACGTCATAGAGAAGAGAAACAAGAAAAGAGAAACCCCTATTACCTACAAGCCCTGCACCAAGATATATACGAGAATACAGTGAAAAGAAACAAATTATTACCACCCTTTACCCCAAAATCCATCCATAAAAATCATACAGAAACTGTCGAGACGGAAAATGCAAACATTCATAAGAAAAATATAAGACATTTACCCAATAAAATAACCGAATTCTTCGTACCTTCACAGCATTCATCTGACAAGAGAACGAGAAATCGAGATCCAAAATCTCCAGACCAACCGAGGACTTCTACCCCTCAAGCTGGAACAAGCAAAGATCAAAACTAGTACTCACGATTTCATCCACTACTACGATCTCCAGCCAATCCACCAGGAGATATCTGCCATAGAATCCCAATATGATGCCGTCTCCACAGCCATTCGTAACGGACTCAGTGACCCCTACTTCTTCAACCTGCAGAACTTTGATCAAGGATTGAAGTACCAGCTGAAAACTGCCAGAGACAAACTACAGATTCTATACCCTCTCAGTAGATCCAAACGAGGACTCATAGATGGCTTAGGAAGTGTGATCAAAGCAATTTCCGGAATCTTGGACCAAGAAGACGCTAGGAAGTACTAGGATGCTATTGCTTCCTTAAAAACCAACCAAATCAACATAATAAGCCATGTGAATCAACACATAAGTTTGAACACCAAGATATTGGAAGATTACAACGAAACCATCTCGTTACTAACACACAATCAAGATGCCATCTCAGTAGAAGTCAAAAGAATCGAGACCGATCTGAACAGACTCGTTTTCGACTTCAACCATTACCTAGAGACCACAAACGTCTTGGATGAAATCAACCTGATTCTCCAAGTTATTTTGCAAACACTGAACGACTTAGAAACGGCAGTTTCCCTCGCAAGGATAAATACAGTCCATAACAGCGTTCTCAAAAGCGAAGATCTGAGTTGGATCGTAAGGACACTGCTCACCTATCACTCAGAAAACCAGCTACTCTATAACCAGGAGGATGACATCCATAAGTACTACGACGTCATTAAAATAGACGCCTACCACACGGATCATAAAATCGTTTTCATCCTACATGTCCCCTTAATATTTCCTGAAACGTTTACCTACTTTCATTTATTTCCCATTCCTACACAAAATTCGACGATAATAATTTCTCCAACTCCTTACTTAACAGTAAGTCCTTACCTCTATCAATACCTTAATTCACCTTGTGGACGAATTGGCATCGAATACTTTTGCGAAGAAAATTTTCTTCAAGACACCGAAAGATCCCCTGACTGTGTTACTCAGATGCTGGAAATAACAGATGAAGAAGCAAGATGCGAACACATTTCAGTTTCAATCAATTCAACCTTGAATTTGGAGATGACAGAAGCCCATTACATAGGAATATTTCCCCAGGCTACGAAGATCTCTACACATTGTTCCAGTACGAAAGTAATGGTTCTGGAGGGAGTGCACCTGATAAAACTTCCGCCAGGTTGTGAATTCAAAACCAACAACGAAGCATTTATCAACTCCAAAACTGTCATCCTGGAAGAACCACTGACTTTACCAAATATCAAGATAGCCCACATCAACTCTTCATTTAAATACAAAGCACTGAAACTTAATAAGATTCCCTTGGACAAGCTGCAACATCTGGCCCTGGAAGAAGAAAGGTTACAACTCATCCCATCCAAACCCGACCATCCAATACCAGCCATTTCTGGATGACTCTCATTTTTATACTAATCACCATCTTCATTCTCTACGTATTTTACAGATTAAAAAGGCAACCGAAGATAAAACCGGCCAATGAAGATCCACCAACTCCAGGAAACGAAGCATCATCTTCAGTCTTGTTCGTCCCTTACAAGACTTCCTCAGGGGATGAAGAAGTTACAGTTCGATAACCCCATCTGTTAGCAATATTAGTGATCGATTACCTACAAAGTGTTTATAGCTGATTCATGCAAAGTCGACAATAATTTCTATATAAATACCATCAATTGAATTGTAATAGTTAGTATTCATATTTCTATATTTTAAATTGTTATTCTGTTCAAATAATAAGTTTTTAAAAACCCTTTTGTGTGAACTAGAAATATAATTAGTGTATGGTGCACTAGAACGGAAGTTTATATGCCCTAACGGCTCATGCCAGAGTAAAGTAGGGTTGATAAGTGCAGAATTACTCTGTTGGGGTTGATAAACTTCGAACAACATTTTGAAACATTGGTTGGGTTGCTTGACTCCGGAGACGATTAAACCTTCTGTTGGGAATATTACTATAATTGTTGCATTGATTTGTTTTAAAAAACATGCTTGTACTCTCATCACTATGTATACAAATATCATTGATACATAAATGTCATATATAATAAAATAATCAAAAAAAGTACGTCAAAGTTCTTCCTTTTAAACACTAATTTCCATCTAAATACAACATTTGTGGCGACCGTGACAGGACTGAGTAACGATGGAAAACCTAAAAAAAGAAAGGGAGCGGCTCCGAAGGAATTTCAACAAAGCATGCAAAGAACTGGAATTAGCACTCATAGACAAAACAGTAATGAAAGAACAAGTTACAAGAGCGCCAGATTGTTTTCACTAGACGAGCACATACGAGACAATTTATTTTCATCAAATCTTAGTGGAGCAGAAATCGAGAAAGTACTAGACGAAGTAGAGATATTCAGAGACGAACTTATAAAAGAAAGAACAGGTATGACATTAAGTAGTTTATATGATAAAATAGAAACTCAACTTAGAGCATTAGAATCGTTGGGAGTTACCAGTGATAAATACGCAGCAATGCTGTTTCCATTACCAGATGAATTATTAAGAATTTGGGAGAGAAACCGTAGTACTTATGCTGTGAATACCAGTGAACCAGGACAAGAGGGTGAATCAAATGCAAATAATTCTAAAAACACTAATCTTCTATCAATGTTGTTAGATTTTATGAGAAGAGAGGTAGAATCGGAGGAGCGAATCAATCTCGCCCAGACAAGCTTTTCAAAGCAAAAACACACGCATTGCTAGAGGAAAGCAGCAGAGAGAAGGCGAAGCAGAAATTTATACAGCATCTGCACTCCATTCAGCCAGTGGAAAAGTTTTCATTCGAAGTCAATCAGTGGAGGTAAGATTACTCCAATTTGCTTATTTTGCGAAAAACCACATGCCAGCCAAGATTGCCTGAAAGCACGAACTCTTACATTAGATGAAAGGAAGGCTAAAGTAACGAGCAAAAGGGCTTATTTCTCTTGCTGGAAAATTAATCATACCAGTAGAAATTGTAGAGCTTTAATAAAATGTTTAATTTGCATAAGGAAATGTTATAAATGCATATTAGTTTGAATTTGCATTTATAATTATTTTAAATGAAACACCGATGTTCAATTCATTGAGTTTAATTTAATACTGACTTCTGCCGGTCTGCCTACAATTTTCAGAGATATCTCGAATATACAAAAAGCGGTCGAGAGCGTTTTTGCCTTCTTCCGTCAGATAAAGCGAATCAGTTTTATTTTAATCCAATATACAACAGGAAACATTACCCAATCATGTGCGCAGACTAACCTGACGAAAACAAAGACACTATACAAAATAAAATTATTGAGAACAGAATCGATAATGTATTAACAACAAATGTTTGCACTGATACATTATTACAAACAATTTTATTTAGGCTCGTAAACAATAATAAAGAAAAAATTGTAAGAGCACTATTAGATTCTGCTTCACAGAAGTCATACATAGTGTCAAAATGTGTCAAAGAATTTGGTTATGTCAAGATGAGTGACCAAACTATCATAAAGGGTATTTTTGGTGGTTTGCAAATAAGTCCTCAGAAACACGGAATTTACGATGTTGTGGTTCAAAATCTAAATAGAAATTTCGAATTTAACTTGCGAGTACTAGAACAAAACAAAATTTGCAATCAGATTCCTCGATTAGAAAATTCCGTGTATATTCAACATTTGAAAAGAAAAAATATAATTTTAAATGATATCGAAGTTGAAAATGCACCGCACGAAGTTGAATTATTATTGAGAGCTGATATATTTGGAAGACTACTAACAGGAAATATCGAAAATTCAGATAATAATCTCATTGCGATTGAAACCCAACTAGGGTGGACTGTAATGGGGCAACTGAACAATAATTCTAATAGAACAATTTTTTCGGGGGTAACAAATTGTACTCTGACAGATTTATGGAACTTAGATATTTTAGGAATCGAAGATTCTGCTGAAGTCAAATCTAAAGATGCTGTAAAAGAGGAAACCATCAAGTACTTCAATAACAACATCGAAATCAATAAGGATGGAAGATATGAAGTTCATCTGCCATGGATTGAAGAGCATTCAGAATTATCCAGCAATGAAATTTTGGCTGAGACACGACTACATAGTACTACTAAGAAACTGTTGACACTGAATAAATTCGAAGAATACGAGAAGGTACTGGTAGAGTGGGAAAATCTCGGTATACTTAAACAGGTTGGAAATGAAGTGAAAATTGGTAAGAATGATTTGCATTATCTACTTCTTCATGCCGTATTTAAAGATTCAAGTAAAACTATAAACGTTAGACCCGTATTTGATGCATCAGCAAAAGACAAACAAGGCAATTCCTTAAATAATTGCTTACAAACAGGGCCTAATTTGATTGAGCTGATTCCATCACTTTTATTGATATTCAGGTTAGGTTTGATTGGTGTAACAGCTGACATAGAAAAAGCTTTTCTGCAAATAAGTATTTCACCTGAAGACAGGAACTTTCTAAGATTTTTCTGGTGGTCTGATTATACACAGAGGAAAATGATGGTTTATAGGCACTGTCGAGTGGTTTTTGGGGTCAAACCGAGTCCATTTTTATTAGCTGTAACCATAAATTATCATTTGTTTCGTGCCCCGGAAAAATTTCAAAAGACAGCTGGGAAACTCAAAGACTCATTTTATGTAGATAATTGCATTACAAGTGTCAATACTATTGGAGAATAAAATACATTTGTACAAGAACCCAAAGAATTGATGGCTCAAGGTAAATTTAATTTAAGAGAATGGGTTGTCAGCTCAGAAAATAGTTTCGAAGAAAAATATACATCTGTAGTAGGCATGGTTTGGAATTTCAAAGAAGATATATTTTTCGGTGATTTCAATGCATTAAGTACTACAGACTCCACCTAGAACAAGACGTGGTTTACTTTCTGCAGCTCAAAGTATTTTTGACCCTATAGGATTTACATGTCCATTTACTCCCACTCCGAAATTATTACTTCAAGAAACGTGAAAGTTAAAAGTTGGGTGGAATAGTGAATTACCACAAGAAGTGGTTAAGAGATTCGAAAGTTGGCTGAAAGAAATTCATTTTCTCAATTTTTGTTCGATTCCCAGATCAATTAGTATAAAGAAATGTTTTGATATAAGGAAATCGTCGCTCCACATCTTTTCGAGCAAATCAGCTTTTGCAACATGTGTGTTTTTGAGAATGAATATTGAAGGTTACAATTGATTCAATCCAAATCAAGAATTGCTCCAAAGAATATAACAAGTCCGAGGTTGGAATTATTGGCATGTCTCATAGGAGTAAAATTATATCAATCTATGCAATTGATCCAAGAGTTCAGTAACCTACACGCATTCTTCTGGAGTGATTTTACGGTTTGCATTGACATGGATCAAGATAAAAGGTAATTTGTTGAAAATAGAGTGAAAGAAGTCAACAAATTCACTACCATGCAACAATGGAATCATATACCAGGCAACCTGATCCCAGCTGATATTGCATCTAGACGTTGCAGTGGCAAGGTTCTGATGGAGAGTAGATGGTGGGAAGGACCGCAATGGTTAACACAAGAAGAAAAAGATTGGCCACATTCAACATATAACATACCTCATGAAGTGGAGGAGGAAAGGAAACAAGATTCAGTCTGTAATTTAGCTTGTGAAAAGGAATACTTTTCCAAAAATCTCAGCTACTTTTCCAAATTCTCAAAAATTGTTCGAATGGTTGCTTTGATGTTGAGGTTTGTCTATAATTCACTGACAAGAAATTTGCGAAGAAGTAAAGAGAGTACGAACGCGATTGGTATATGGAAAAGATGCTGATGATTTTAAATTTCCAATACTTTTACCAAATAAACACGAAATGGTTGCAAAGAGTATTCTTCAGCAACATCAATAATGAAATGCCAGTAGGTGTCCAAACATTACTATGTATTTTAAGAGAGAAATACTGGATTCTCAGAGGAAGAAGAACTGTGAAAGGAGTGATAGCCAGATGTGTCATTTAAAAGAGATTCACAAGTAAAAATGTCGAGACACCTTCTGCACCACCCAAAGGAGAGAATCGATACAGCAGCATGTTTCGAAGTCACTGGCATTGATCTTGAGGGACCGTTATTTCTCAAAACCAACAAAAAGGTTTGGATAGTACTATACACATGTGCAGTATACCGAGCGACTCATCTGGAAATAGTAAATTCATTGTCAACTGAAAGTTTCATTTCAGCTTTGAGGAGATTTATAGCTAGAAGGGGAAGAGTTTCAACAATTTTTTCTGATAATGGGACCAATATGGTTGGGACGAATAATTTTCTGAAAAAAGTTGACTGGAAGGAAATTGTTGAATACTCATCAGTTTGGCAGATTAAATGGATTTTCAATCCTCCTACACCTGCTTGGTGGGAAGGATGGTGGGAAAGATTGGTCAGAGTAGTAAAGGAACTCCTACGAAAAAATTTAGGAAAAGCCACGACTGATTATGAAGAAATGTTAACGATTCTATGCGACTGCAAGGCTATCATAAACAGTAGACCTTCGATGTGTATTCAAGATTTGCCCAATACTGAAACATGATGTGGACAAGATTGAAAGACAGCATTTAATTTCTATACTACTGTAAGTTTAGGGATGGAAATTCTCAAATAAGTGCTATTTTTCTGAGCAGTTGAAATGACATGTATTCGGTTTTAGACTTTTTATTTGACACACTCTCATTCTTTTTTGTTTCAATATGCAAGGTACTATATCTAATAATAAAAATTATGAAAAATAAAATCAAACATGAAACTATTCCCAATATTCTCCCCCCGTTTGCAATTTTGAAACGAGTTAATTTGGTAAAATTGCAAACTATTAAATTCATAAAAATAAATAAGATATGGACCACGAATTGAACTCACGTTCTAGAGCCTTCACGATAATCCCTCTTCTTGTTACCGTCGGATGCTGCAACGTAGAATTGTCCTCTTCTTTTCTCGAATTCAGTGCTTTCTTTTCATTTCTTTTCATGCCTTCGGACTTTCCTTCAGTTTCATTCTGCCTGTCTTCACTCCTGTTTTCTTTCATTGCATTCTTCAACTCATTCGCGTTCACCGTACTGATAATCTCTAATGGATGAAGTCGTTGAAATGGACGAAGAATTTCTCCATTCTGAGTTTTCACTCGAGCTATCCTGGCTACACCATCTCTACCAGGAATCACTTCCAAAATTCTTCCAAGTGGCTAGTTCAAGCGTTTCAAATTATCTGAAGCAACGTAAATTATATCTCCTACTTCCAATGTATCAACTTTTCTTTGACCAGAGTGCACAAGTTCCGCTAAGTACTCCTTTCTAAACCGAGTCCTAATGCCATCTCTTATCTTTTGTAAGTACCGGTGACTTGAAATTATATGATTTCTATCGATAAAGTCAAGGTCAGGGGTTTCATTACTGGGTAAGTCTTGAATAAACATTGATGGGGATAAAGGTATTAGATATGTCTTCTGAGACATAAGTTAACGGTCGATTGTTAATGATGGCTTCACAGTCACAAATAAGAGTCATCATTTCTTCAAAATTAATAACGGCTCGTCCTGAATTTCGCCGAAGCAGTTCCTTTATTACTCTCACTAAACGTTCCCACCATCCTCCCCACCAAGCAGCAGAAGGAGGATTGAAAAACCATTTTATTTGTCTAACCGAAGAGTATTCCAAAATTTGACCCCAATCTACTTTTTTCAGTAGGTTTTTGACCCGACCAAATTTATCCCATTATTGGAATATATGGTGAATACTCTTCCTCTCCTAGCTAAAAACGTTCTCAAAGCCATGAGGAAGCTATCGGTTGACAATGATCTCACTAGTTCCAGGTGTAGCGCTCTATTTAATGCACAGGTAAATAAAACTATCCATACTTTTTCACCTCAATTCAAATATAAGGGCCCTGCCAAATCCAAGCCATTTTCGTGATAGTTTTTCTTCCTCTGATAACCCAAAATGTTTCTTTCAAGATGCAGAGTAGTGTTTGGACACCTGCGTGTTTATTGATTTTATGCTGTTCAAATATCAGCTTTTCGGTCAACTGATGTTTAGATGGAAGTAAAATTGGAAATTTAAAACAATAAGGATCCTCGCTGAATACTAACTTTGTTCTTATTCTCAAAATGCCTCTCTCATCCTGAAAAACTTTCTAGATTCTTTAATTTTTTTTATCTTCAAAACTTTCTCTCTGGATTATTTTAATTATACATATTCCTGCAAATTCTTTTTCTTCAAAAATCAGCTGCCCCTTTCTTCCACCTTTTTTCGAGTTAAAATAAAATCGTTGTATCCATGACACCATACGAGTGACTTTTGTGAATCTAGAAAAAAGGCACAATATGTTCGAAAAATTGTTATCGCTATATGCTACTAACAAGCATGTTTCACCTTTCATCTTCAACCTCAATCTCCTGTAATTCATGTACTGAATGAGGCCAATATTCACGTTTTCTTTTTAACCAACTCGGCCCTTTCCACCATTTATTCTTCATTAGAACTTCACCACCACAACCTCGTGAAGCTACATCAACAGGGTTTGAGTTGCCTGGTATATGATTCCACTGTTCTGTAGAAGTGAATGAACGAATTTCTTTCACTCTGTTTTCAACGAATGGTTTCCAAGTACCAGTAGACTTTATTCAAGTAAGGGCTACCATAGAAACCGTCCAATAAAAAAAACAAGAGTGCTCAATTCCCGTACTTTCCTGACCTAACTTCTATTACACACGCTAGTAAGTCTAATCTGGGAATCCTTATATTTTTTGGTGCAATTCTCGATTTTGCTTGCAATAACTGGACAGAAGACATCCCATCCATTTCGATTCTTATAAAAACAAAAGTTGCATAAGCAGTTTTGCTCGCATCTGAGAATGTATGAATATGCATATTGATTGATCTTGGAATGGTGCATAAAGTCAAGAAATTAATTTGGTTCAACCAGCTATCAAATTTTTGTATTGTCATCTGGCAGGATATTTTCCCACCCAGTTTTAATTTGCCAGGTCTCCTGTAGTAAGATTTTTGGTATTAAGGTGAATGGGCAAGTGAATCCTATGGAATATGACGTCTTCGTTGATATTCCATAGCATTCCCAGAATAGAAATTGTGTTAGTTTCGACTGAATCCCTATTTATGTTCGATACCCAATCCCTTAGATTGAATTGACCTAACGCCATCACTTCTTTCGATTCCTTGATAAATTTCTTAACTTCTTCTACGGTATCAAAACTGGCAATACAATTGTCTACATAAAAAAAATCTTTGAGGATTTCAGCTGTTTCTCTCAAGTTATCTGGTGTTCGAGCTAAATGATGTTTTATTGTTGCAGCTAATAAAAATGAACCAGGTTTCACCCCAAACTCCACTCTACAGTGCCTGTAAATTTTTCTTTGATTTTTGGCATAATTGTGCCACCAAAAGAATTTTAAGAAATCCCTATCTTTAGGAGAAATGTTAATCTGAAGAAAAGCCTTTTTAATATCAGCTGTGACACCTATTGCCCGTAATCTAAACTTCAATAGGAGTGATGGTATGACTTCAATCAAATTTGGACCAGTTTGTAAACATTCATTTGAAGAATTACCACCCTCGTCTTTCGATGACAGTTTTTCTTACCATTTCTTTCTTCTTCGACTTCTTCAATAATACCCAACCTTTTCCATTCCTCCAGTACCTTATCATAAGCATCAAATTTTTCGAGATTGACTAGTTTCTTGGTGGTCAACAATAGTAGAGACTCTGCTTGATATTCGTTGCTCTGCAATTCCTTATGACTTGGAATTCATGGAAGAATAACCTCGTATCTTTGTTCCTCGTTGATCATGATGGTTTCATTGAATTTCTTGATTGTTTCCTCTTCAACAATTTCCTTACTTTTCGCTTCGGCTGGATCTTTTATTCCTAAAATGTCTAGATTCCATAAATCTGCCAATGAAGAATTTGTCACACCCGAAAAAGTCATGCCTTTCGAATATATATTCAGTTGCCCCATCACAGTCCACCCAAAATGAGTTTCTATCGCAAAAAGTGTATCATTCAAATTTTCGAGTTTTCCTGTGAGTAATTTGCCAAAAATGTCAGCACCTAGCAATAACTCAACATCTCGCGGAGCATTTTCAACAGAAACTTCGTTTAGAAAAATATTTCTTTGTGCTAGCTGATTTATGTAAGTGGAGTTTTCCAACCGAGGAATGAAATTGCATATTTTTTCCTGATCAAGAACAGTCAATTCAATTAAATTTTTTTTATCTAGGTTCTGCATATATAAAAAATTGCATGTATGTTTGGACGTGTCTGCATATCTCCGAAAACCCCCTGTATGATATTCTCCACGCCACTTTTGACATAGCCTAGGTCTGGCGCACATTTTGACAGTATGTACGATCTTTGTGACGCAGAGTCTAATAATGCCCGTACAATATTTTCCTTAATATTATTAACGAGTCGAATGAGTATGGTTTGCAACAAGGTATCAGTGCGAAGGTAAAATCTTCGGTTAGACTCAGCATCTGAATTTCAAAAATTTGCATGCGCATACACATGCGCATACACAATACACAAGGGCATCAACATGCGTAATTAATGTAAACGCAGGGAGAAATTTAGCGTTTGGCTTGTATACTTGCGCATTTCCATCACTACCTTTTTTCATGTTTTTTAACTTTACGTATGAATGTTCCTCCCTTATTTTGTGATGGAGACCCATAGAAAGAAATAAGCAAGCGCGCGCATTTACACCACTACTTTTTCCCATGTTTTTCAACTTTGCGTATGAAAATTCCTCTCTTATTTCTTGATGGAGACATCTTATATAGTTTTTGTGAAGCCGAACGCTGAATTTCTCCCTGCGTTTACATTAAATACGCATGTTGATGCTCTTGTGTATCCGCCGCATGATAATGCCTATGTTTGTGCGGACATATGTGTGCGCATGTGTTTACATGTTTGCGCACATGCAAAAAATAGTTTCCGTGATCTATCACGTTCCTTACATTCTGCCAGTCTGCATTGTGCATTCATTTGGAAACATTTTGAATGTGCAGTTGATGTCATCATCTCATTTTTCCACTCATTTTTTCATTACACAATTAATCAAAAATCAAATTCCAATGATTTGTTTACGTTTCGAAGAATGGTGATTTTTTGAAAAAATAATCCATCCATCCATCCATCCATCCATCCATCCATCCATCCATCCATCCATCCATCCATCCATCCATCCATCCATCCATCCATCCATCCATCCATCCATCCATCCATCCATCCATCCATCCATCCATCCATCCATCCATCCATCCATCCATCCATCCATCCATCCATCCATCCATCCATCCATCCATCCATCCATCCATCCATCCATCCATCCATCCATCCATCCATCCATCCATCCATCCATCCATCCATCCATCCATCCATCCATCCATCCATCCATCCATCCATCCATCCATCCATCCATCCATCCATCCATCCATCCATCCATCCATCCATCCATCCATCCATCCATCCATCCATCCATCCATCCATCCATCCATCCATCCATCCATCCATCCATCCATCCATCCATCCATCCATCCATCCATCCATCCATCCATCCATCCATCCATCCATCCATCCATCCATCCATCCATCCATCCATCCATCCATCCATCCATCCATCCATCCATCCATCCATCCATCCATCCATCCATCCATCCATCCATCCATCCATCCATCCATCCATCCATCCATCCATCCATCCATCCATCCATCCATCCATCCATCCATCCATCCATCCATCCATCCATCCATCCATCCATCCATCCATCCATCCATCCATCCATCCATCCATCCATCCATCCATCCATCCATCCATCCATCCATCCATCCATCCATCCATCCATCCATCCATCCATCCATCCATCCATCCATCCATCCATCCATCCATCCATCCATCCATCCATCCATCCATCCATCCATCCATCCATCCATCCATCCATCCATCCATCCATCCATCCATCCATCCATCCATCCATCCATCCATCCATCCATCCATCCATCCATCCATCCATCCATCCATCCATCCATCCATCCATCCATCCATCCATCCATCCATCCATCCATCCATCCATCCATCCATCCATCCATCCATCCATCCATCCATCCATCCATCCATCCATCCATCCATCCATCCATCCATCCATCCATCCATCCATCCATCCATCCATCCATCCATCCATCCATCCATCCATCCATCCATCCATCCATCCATCCATCCATCCATCCATCCATCCATCCATCCATCCATCCATCCATCCATCCATCCATCCATCCATCCATCCATCCATCCATCCATCCATCCATCCATCCATCCATCCATCCATCCATCCATCCATCCATCCATCCATCCATCCATCCATCCATCCATCCATCCATCCATCCATCCATCCATCCATCCATCCATCCATCCATCCATCCATCCATCCATCCATCCATCCATCCATCCATCCATCCATCCATCCATCCATCCATCCATCCATCCATCCATCCATCCATCCATCCATCCATCCATCCATCCATCCATCCATCCATCCATCCATCCATCCATCCATCCATCCATCCATCCATCCATCCATCCATCCATCCATCCATCCATCCATCCATCCATCCATCCATCCATCCATTCACCTCATTCATTCATGCCTAAAATTATTCAAATCTATGAGTGCATTGAAATTATTGGCTAGTCGAAACATAGTTACAAGTGGAGATCTGGTTGAAATAGATATCATAGGAATATTGAACATAGCAGGTTCCACGAGGTTCTACGAGGTGGGACATTGAACCTGATCATAGCTAGTATTTCTGCGGAGTTTATAGTTGATGAATTTGAATAAAAAGAATAACATGGACATGATATGTCTATTTCCCAACGATAACATTTCAAACTCATTTCTCAAGTATGATGTTGTGGTGTGGTCGGTGGATCAGCGGTCTAATGCACATGCCGTTCGAAACTCCAGCATAGCGATAGTTGGTTCGAGCCCAATGTAGGTACGAAAATTTTTCTCCACTACTTTATATCGGATCGATAGGCGACCGCATGCCTTGTTGAAAAGCAAGTGTATTGTGAGTTGTCTAGATGCCAATCTCATCTAGTGCTAGCATGGAGTGCACACCGACCACCCGAGGTGGTGCTGTAGGTTTTCCGGGTTTTCATACAGCTGAAAAGTAAATACATTACCTAAAACATCATTAAGTTTTCCCGGAGCGAAACGGCAAATAATAATAATAGCCCCCCTCCAAGGAGCTGTGGGACCTTGCCGTGGTGGAGGGGCTCAGTAGCTACAATGATTCTGCAAGCGATATCGGCGGGAGATTTATACTCCTGGTAGGGCCTTCCATGCCGATAAGGTTAAAGATGAGTAGTAAAGCAAAGGACAGCTCAACAGGAATACACCTGCCAAAATTGTAACCCAAGGTGTTATACGTACCGTGCTCAGGGGTGGATGGCCATACGTAGTTGGTCGTAAACGGTGAACTCCGGATAAATGGCACCATCCGGTTTAAAATAGTAAGGGAGCAGTGCTGCAGTCGACACTTAGTTCTTCCCTACTCGTGGGATTAAAATGAATGAAGAATCTTCAATTAATTCCGAAGAGGCGCCTACCTCTATAAACATGGATGTGGATGGTAGACCCACACAAAACCCTACTGAACAAGAAACAAATCAGGACACGGTGGTACCAACACCCAGGTTCTTGATCGTTAAAAGACTTGAAGGAGAGAAGTTAGCCCATTCTTAATATCAAAAGGAATCTACGGTCTTATAGGAGAAGTAGCCAATGTAAAGAAAACTAGAGAAGGGTTATTCATAGAAATGAAATCAGTAGCCCAGTCTAAAAGATTAATGGATGTAAAACGACTATGTGATATGCCTGTTGAAACAGAAGCTCACAGAACCCTTAATCAGGGCAGAGGAGTCGTGTACTGTCAGGATTTATTGAATTGTTCTGTCGAAGAAATTTACGAGGAATTGAGCACACAGGGAGTTGTAAATGTCGAACGTATTACTTCACGTATGAACGGAGAAATGCAGGAAACACCAAACCATATACTAACCTTCAACCGCCCAAATATCACGAAACGAATTATGTATATACCATCACCAATCAGATGCTTCAGATGCCAGAAGTTCGGACATACATCTATGAAATGTCAAAATGAGACAGTATGCGTATGTGGTAAACCGATATATGAAGGATCACCGTGTGAACATCCAATAGAATGCGTCAACTGCAAAGGTAACCATAATGCCCGTAGTAGAGACTGTCCGATTTACAAAAACGAAGTAGCTATTCAAGAAGTTTAAGTCAAAGAAATCCTGACATATGCAGAAGCAAGAAAAAAAATAGTAATGCCAACACCAAAACAAGTTATATCTTATGCAAGTGCTGTCAATAATAATTCAAATCTACTGAATATCGCATACTTAGTGGAAGAACTATTACCTAGTCTGACCACAATTATCCAAAATGCAGTAAGTAAAGAAATTGCAATGACCACTTTCACCAAACCATCAATTTCCCAACCCAAAGAAAAGGGACTACTAATTACTCAAGGAAAGAGAAAAAATATAGACCGAACTTCAAGTCCAGACATATCTTCTGACACCGAGTCACTGGCATCCGTGTCTTCTCAACAAAAAAAGAAGAAAGGATGGCCAAAAGGAAAACCAAGAAAAATTACAGAATCAACGTGACTGTGATATTTTTAGAATCTACATATTTATCTTTAAATTTACTATATATTTTTCTGTTTGTTATTGTCCTATATACAAAAATCTATAAACATATATATTTATACATATATCCATATATTTCTTTTAAACTCCATATATTCAATGGCTGAACAAGAAAATCTTTTACAATGGAACTGTAATGGAGTACTATTACTGCGATCTGAAACAAATTATAGCAGAAAAGAACCCATTTGTATCTGTTTACAAGAGTCTCATCTTACTCCGGAAGAAACATTCTCCTTAAGAGGATTTGAAAATTTCAGAAAAGATGTTGATCCTGAAAATGGACGAGCAAGAGAAGGAGTTATAACTTTCTTGAGGAGTAATATTCCAGCGACTACAATCCCACTACAAACTGATTTACAGGCCGTTGCAGTCCAAATAGAATACCCTAAGACAGTAACGATATGTAACATCTACTTACCAGACTTCACCAGGAACCAGAATGAGATACAAGGCCTAATCACACAACTTCCACCTCCTTTTATTCTCCTAGGTGATCTCAATTCCCACAACCCCATCTGGGGATCAAACACACTTGATCTCAGAGGCAGAATCATAGAACAAATAATTATCGAATTCAACCTAGTGATTCTTAATATTGGAGCAGGCACCTATATAAACAGCCGCTCTTGTTGCCTTTCAGCTATTGACATAACGCTATGTTCACCTGTTATAGCTCCTCTACTCACATGGAGATGTCTGAACGATCAAGTGTCTAGTGACCATATACCAATATCCATTGAATACGTAGGCCGGCTGAATAAACAATCGTATACAAACCAATGGCAACTGAAAAGAGCCAACTGGCAACTCTACAGGGAAGCGATGAAAGAAACCACTATTGAAACTGAAGATGTAGATTTGGCAGTCGAAACTATCTCCGACAGTATCCTTCAAGCTGCGCAAACAGTAATTCCACTATCCAATGGTTCGAAAAAACATATCCCGGTCCCTTGGTGGAACACAGAAATAGCAACAGCTGTATCAGAAAAGAAGAAAGCTTTCAACAAATTCAATACGGTCCCAACACTTGAGAACTTGATCAATTTCAAAAAATTACGAGCAACATGTCGACAATTGATACTCAAAAGTAAAGAGGAATCATGGAATAACTTTGTATCTATACTGAATTCTGATTCATCGCTCTCGGATATATGGAATAAAATCCGAGCAATAAAGGGAAGACACTTCTCTAAGCCATCGTACGCTCTAATGATCAATGGACATCTAGTGACTGAAGACCAAGAAATCGTAGAAGCGCTCGCGGATCAATTTGAAGGCATAAGTAACTCGGATAATTACAGCTTACAGTTCCTTCGCTTAAAACAAGCCCAAGAGACTACTACATTAGATTTCAATGAACCACTTACATTCGTCTACAATACGTCATTTACGATGGAAGAATTTCAAAATGTCTAAAATGATACAAAGATCTCCTCTCCAGGTAGAGACAGCATTCCATATGAATTCATCCGAACCTTGCACAATGTAACAAAGAGAACGTTTTGAAATTATACAATAAAATTTGGACAGAAAGAACATACCCCGAAAAATGGCGCGAAGCTATAGTAATACCAATTCCGAAACCTCAAAAGGATATAAAGCTCACATCTAATTACCGACCAATCTTACTCACATGCTGATTTGGTTTCTGGAGACAAATAAACTCCTTTCACCCTACCAGTCAGGATTTAGAAACTACCGATCAACAATTGACCAATTGACACTATTAGAAGAAGCGATACAATTGAGCTTTGCAAAACGAGAACACCTTGTTATAGTATTCTTTGATATAGAGAAAGCGTATGATATACCACCTGGAGATACAACATCCTTAAAACACTCTACAATTGGGGTATAAGGGGAAATTTACCCATTTTCATTGAAGGATTTCTCACCGAGAGAAAATTTTATGTGAGAAATGGGACAACTGAATCTAATCAGAGAGTTTTGGAGAATGGTGTACCCCAAGGATCCACTTTGAGTGTCATTCTTTTTTCGATTGCAATCAACAATATTATAGAGAACCTCAACCCATTGGTTGGGAAAAGCTTATACGTCGATGATATGGCCATCTTTTTTTCATCCAAATCGATGGAAACGATAGAAGAAACACTCCAAGAGGCAATGGGGGTTCCAGTATCGTAAAATATTCACTTTTTTCACCTGACGTAATGGAGGGGAGTTTATAACATAGAACTAATCATTTATTCACTTATTTAATATTCAATATTGAATACTTGATTTCAGTATGCATAAATTCAAACGCTCCCCAGCTGTGACGACATTGTCTTCATGTATTACGATTGGCTGAAGTTTGGGATTGCGCGGACAAAGCAGAGAGCCGAGAGTGACTGACGGACGCCGCAGTTGCCAAGTCTTATGGCAACGCTGTCAGGCACATTATTTTATCTGCAAGGCGAACATCACGAGTATAACCAAACAAAATCTCTCGCGTAAGTACGTCACGTTCCCGCCTCTTCTGGTCGTTTGAATTCGGTGGTTAATTTTGGCGTTTTCAATAATTTTTAACTCGATAAACTGATGAAAAAAAAAAAATTCGAAAATTGAACACAAAAGATACTTATGAATGCACCATATCGAAATATATTTTTTCTGAAAATGACTGGAACCTCCATTGGAGTTTGCATCGATAATTTCGTATGGAGAGAGTCAAATTGTATTGCAGAAAATTGAGAAAATTCAGAACAAATTTCTTAGATGCTTGTACTTCAAAAAATTTCATAGAAGAGCTCACTATAACACAATAATAATAATAATAATACTCCCTCATAAACACTCCTCGAGTGTACCCAGAGGCATAGCCTGTGCGGGTAGAGGACGGCTATTATCAGTTTTTTTTTGGTTGGTTTAAGGCATCGACTGCTGTGGTCATTAGCCTTTGGAATATTTTCGTTTCTGGATTTTTTCAAACAAATCAATTGTTTTCAGGAACTTTAGGACGTCTTTCATTTTGTCTTTGCAGAGGCAGTCTTTCATATTATTTGGGATGTTGCAGTTCTTTCGAGCATTGTCATATTGTTGACATTGTAGAAGTATGTGTTCAACCGTCAAAGTAGTTCTACAAGTGTCACATCTAGGTTGTCTTTCTCTCGTTAGCATATAGCTAGATGTTGAATTAGTGTGGCCTATTCTGAGTCTGGTTATGATAACTTGTTCCCGCCTCGTGAATTCGTGTGGGTATTTGATGTATTCAATATCTGGTTTAACATATCTCAATTTTGATTCAGAATTGATCCATTCATTCCGCCAATTTCCAGATATTTCTCTCTTACAGTAATTCTTGCAATCATTTGTAGATATAGGAATATTTTCATCAGCATCCATTGTTGTTGCTAATCTTGCAGCCTTCTCATTCCCTTTTATCCCGATGTGGCTCGGGACCCAGACAAATATAATGTTTTTTCCTTTACTTTGAAGATTCTTGATCTGTGCGACGATTCTCTGCAAGAGTGGTTCTCTGTGAAAAGGTTTTTGTAGTGCTTGAATGGAACTCAATGAATCTGCGCAGATGAGATATGAATTGTGGTTGCATGTATCAATATATAGCATCGTTTGCCAAATAGCATATAGTTCTGCTGTGAAGATACTCGCTTGTTTGGGTAATGTCCATGAATGGGATATAGGAGGGGAAGTTAAGGCACTTCCAGTTCCATTTTCAGTCTTTGAACCATCAGTATAGATTACATGGCTGTTCGGATATTGTTCAATTATTCTTTTAAAGTCGTGTGTAAACTGATGGGAAAGATATATTCGTGTAGTTCATAACTTCTCTGAATCTTACGCTTGTTGGTCGAGTGATGGTGGGACGTCATTCATATATGGAGTACAGTTCCTTGTTGAACATAATGGGAAAGTTGATGTGTTCCGGCTGGGACCAAATTCTCGTGCCATAATTTACTAGGCACTGTTTTCTTCTATGACTAAGCGGCATGATTCCTGATTCGCAGCATAGTGATTTGAGTGGACTGGTTCGATAGGCACCAAGAGCGAGGCGTAATCCCAGACAGTGTACTGAGTCGAGAGCTCTAAGGTTTGATAGACGGGCTGCTCTATATATCGTACAGCCGTTGTCCAATTTAGAAAGTATCAAAGATTTATAGAGTCTCAAGGCAGTGTCTCGATGACATTCCCATTTTATTTTGCATATTGTTCGTAAAGGGTTCAGAGCTTTCTTGCATCGTATCGCTAGATCTTCTATGTGGGGTTTCCAGTTCAACTTTCGATCAAAAATCAACCCTAAAAACCTGATAGATTCTTTACATTCTATATCTACATTTCCCAATTCCAATATTGGGTGGCTGTGATTTGAGCGTAGTCGACAGAAATGAATGCATTTAGTTTTCGCTGTGGAGATGCGGAATCCGATACTCTTGGCTTTGTTATCAATGAAAAAATATTTTTCATATAGTGCATTCATAAGTTTCTTTTGTGTTCAATTTTTGATTTTTTCTTTCATCAATTTATCGGGTTAAAAATTATTGAAAACGCCAAAATTAACCACCGAATTCAAACGACCAGAAGAGGCGGGAACGTGACGTAATTACGCGAGAGATTTTGTTTGGTTATACTCGTGATGTTCGCCTTGCAGATAAAATAATATGCCTGACAGCGTTGCCATATCGCCACGTCTGCAGTCATATTTTCAGAGAGAGTATAACCAAGATTACATTCAGATCACTTTGTTTTAATAAATAATAATTATCACATGAAAAATATTACGATTACTGAATTCATTTATTACGATCTTACTGAAAATAGCTGCTATATTCACTGACAGACTATGTGGTTGTATCTGCTCGACTGAAACATGACAGCGTACCTATATGATCTTTCCTAATCTTCGAATATTTTCATGTTCATGGTAACTTAAGAAGAGCCAGTAATAAATTACTAACAATTAAGTTCAATTTGTCATATTACACGTAACTACTTTCTAGATTTTACAAAGACTTGGTAACTGCGGGGTCCGTCAGTCACTCTCGGCTCTCGGCTTTGTCCGCGCAATCCCAAACTTCAGCCAATCGTAATACATGAAGACAATGTCGTCACAGCTGGGGATCGTTTGAATTTATGCATACTGATATCAAGTATTCAATATTGAATATTAAATCAGTTTTTAAAAGTTCAGAGTGAATAAATGGTTAGTTCTATGTTATAAACTCCCCTCCATTACGTCAAGTGAAAAAAAGTGCATATTTTACGATACTGAAAACCCCCATTTTGGTCTGATTAGTGTATAGTAGAGAAGTTCCATTGATTCTATATTATCAGAATCCCTTGTTTGTCTTACTGCAGAACGCACAATACCTTGGATATGATTTGAGAATGATAGTGTATCGCTATATGTGATCCCCACGACTTTAACCTCATGGCATCTCCCAAAAACTTCCCCATTCATTTCATATTCAAATTCAATTGGTTGTCAATTGACATAGCGCAGCATTTTTTGATGTTAAAATAAAAGGACGCCGCACATTTCTTATGTGAAATGGCTTTCCGTGAATTTGGCTGAATTTTTGATATATTGTAGTTCTTGATGAGCTGATCAAAAGTGTTCACAGCCACCAAGCTCAAAAATGAACAGTTTTTGAGATATGGAGCTTTGAAAATAGATTTTTTCCATTTTTGGGGTATTTGCTCATCCATCGGAGAGCTCTCGTTACTTGTTGGGGTGGAATTCGACTATTCGATGTCTAGAGAACTCTACTGAAAAATTGTCTTCCTCAGTTATATTAGGCACCGAGTATATGTGCTATGAAACTTCGAGATCAAAATCCCATGTATTTTCTTATGGTGGTCCATTCTGGTAATTTTGGCTCTTTTTGGAGTGGGGTGACAATCAGAGCGTCGCTGCATTCATCGTGTCACCTGTCATTTGTCTCTTCTTCGTCACGGAACATCAGTAACCTAACCTAACCTGTCATCTGTCACCTAACCCACCAAACCTACATTTGTCATGTGTCACCACGTTGCCAGCTGTCAAAAGTCATATCGTCTTCCTCTTCCTCGTCATCTGCCAGTTGTATACCTAACCAGTGTTGTGAGCGACGCCAAGATGGCGGCCGTCCTAGGCGGGAGTTTGAAATTTGAATTTGGCGTGGTTACGTCATCATCATGGAGCTCGTCGTCGTCGCGGAACATCAAGTTCTTCTCCTTCCCACCAGATGGCGTAACTCGGGTGTGGTCCTTAGGGTCACTAAATCAAGTAGGCCGTTCCGTTCTTCGGGTGTGGCCAATAGGCGTGGTCTAATACTTAAAGTAGTTCCAGTGTTCAAAATAACCCACAGAAGCGCCAATGAGAAAGCATAGAAAAAGTTGGGTTATGTTTTTTTGAATAGAAAGAGCCTTTGTTGCTTTTGGTTCATTTTTATCTTCATCTTATTTCATTGTTGAATGGATAAATACCAGGTACTAATTCTAAATTTGATATTGATTGTAATTGAGAGGTGCACAATAAACTCGAATTACAAAAAAGTGTCGGTAGATTTCCGGGCCCAGGGCAGTCCCGACAAAGGGTAAATTACAGTATGGAGATTCAGATTCAGCCCTCGACCTAGTCCCATAAGGTCGGGAATAAGGAAGTTAGGTTAATAAAAAAACATGAAAAGTTGTCTGTCCTACGATGGTCATCGTAGCATTCGCATTCGTGGCCAAATACTTAGAAAAAATTTTATAGACCAGACCATTTACTATTCATTTTGAGCCATACAAAAGTTTATTAGAACATAACCTTTATCAGACTAAAAACAGTAAAAACTTAAGTTATAAGAAAGCATCCATGATTTACTGTGAGTGGATAGAGGAAGTGAAAGTGAAAATCTGAAGAAGACCAACTAATCCAATGTAGTGTGAAGTAAAAAACAAATTGTAAAGCATTAAGCATAAGCCAAACCATATTTATAATTGGTTTTTAGAAAGCCATTCGATTTCACTCCATAAAATGTGTCATAAATCGTATTTTTGTTGAAATTCGATCGTTATTGTAATATGTGTTATTCTGTGGTAATACAGTAAATTTCATTATTTTAATTTGTCAGTCCCAGTAAACATAAAAATATGAATAATTACACTGCACACACGAATTTCATGATTTTCCACTGAAGCCATTTCTTTCTCAAGGTTTCACAATACTTAATTTTAGGGAAAAAGTTAATCTTTTCAGTAAGAGGTAAACAACTCTCTACACACACAACACTTTGGTCCTATGTCATATCGATTACCGTATTACCAATTATTACAAATTTATATAAATGAAAATAGTTTATCAACATGACTTTGCACTGTTTGTAAATATTTCAGCCGACATAAGCCGCTTTCTATTTGACAGTATCAAGCACCGGGGTTTCTTATTCCATACTTGCCATTGGTGGATTTTGACAGTTGTCATTTTCTAGCCAATGATTGAGCTAGAATAAGAAGCCCCGGTGCTTAAAACTTTCAAAGAGAAAGCGACCATTGAAATTGACACGTGTCAGTAGTTCAAACGTTGGCCTAACATAACGTAATTTTTTCTGTGTGTTATTTCGTACATTCTAACTAATTAGACCACGCCCATTGGCCATACCCGTAAGGACGGAACGGCCTACTTGATTTAGTGACCCTAGTGGTCCTGTGAGCGGGAGATTTGAATTGGTTGTGTGATCGGTATCTGAAAAGAAAAAAGATTTCCGAGAACCAGGTTTGAACCAGCGGTTTATGTTTGGTAGCGAGTGACGCTAGCCTTGCCTCCACGGAGACTTCGTACAAGTTGACGTACACATGTGGGGTATATATTTCTCCAGCCACCAGAGCACGCTGTTTGAATATTGAAAAAAATAATGATGGTGAATGAAATAAAAGTGTGATAATAATAATGATGTTGGAAAAAATGTGAAAAATTGCAAGGTAACGAGGGTGTAACGTTTGAAGGTGCGATTCCAATGAGGAAAGTATACAGAGTGTTTCAAAATGCATAATTTAAGAGAAAAAACGTGACTGCTGCTGCTGCTGTCAAATGTCATGTGGAAAATGGGTCATTGGGGCAATGGGGGTAGCGAAGTATGCAGCAATAGTATATACAGGACGTCTTACATATTATTTAAGAGAAAAAACATGTCAAAAAAAAACATCATCGAGGGTATGGGGATTCAAGTTAAAGAAAAAAAAACCTTGGCTGCTTCTGATTGGTCAACGCTCATCATAGTTTTGTACAGGGACGTCTCACAAATGTATAAGGGGAAAATATATATACAGGGCGTTTTGATTTTAAACATCATTGCTTTTGGATAAAAGATGACAGCTTCTGTCATTTGTCATATGTCTCATCATAAATAGAAAACATCTACCGAGTATTTTGAAAAAATATCACCAGAAATAGAAAAAGATGGTAAGTCGTTTAGAGAAAAATGAAAGATAGCCGCCATTTGACATCATGAAGGAATACATCAGATCCATCTGTGTCCAATATACGCATTAACGATATTTTGGATCTGTATAAATCATCAATAAGCACTTCCGGTTTGAAAAAATTGAGATAGAAGAAAAGTAATAGTGAATTCGGATTGCCCACATCGAGAAGAGTTTGAATTTGCAATAAAATGGTTACTTCTGGTTTCCACCGGAAGTGACCACTTCCGGTTGTCCGATTTCGATGATTTTGACATCAATGGATTCGTTTCCGATACCAAAAGGGCATAGGACGCTATCTTCGTTATTAGTGAAGGTACAGAAACGTGGGGATACTCTAACAAGACAACTTTTCTGGGAGATCAAGAAAATAATAGAATTTCCTCCCGTCAACTGCCATAAGTGCCATAAACCTCACATTTTAATGCGATATGTACTCATCGCTCAAATGTTAGAAGTCGGTTCGTTAACGTTTGACATTTTTCGTTTAGAACGTCGCTCAATATATCGGTGATAGGAGATAGGAGACAGACAGATTGACAGACAGGCAGAGTGACAGATAGTCAGATTGATCAAAGCAGAACGAACTACTGAACTAATCTTATAAAACGCCTATTTTAGTTGCATTTTTGTATGTTATAGCGTTTTAAATTTTAGCTGGTTTTTCGAACGCGAAAAACGTTTATTGTGGTCGCATTTTTACGTGTTTAAGGGTTTTCAAATTTCAGCTGTTTTTTCGAACGCGAAAACGTGTATTTTGAGCAATTTTAAAATGTCAAATCTCCATAAGAAATACATGTAAACATACAGTTTTTTTCGGTTTAATATTAGGTTGTTTTTTAAGAAAGCGAAAAACGTTTATTGTGGTTGATTTTTTTGCGTGTTTAAGCGTTTAAATTTCTAGTTGTTTTTTTGTAATATCGTTGAAGAAAAAAAGAAATAAGACAAATAAACATGGTTGTACAGGAACATAAAAAATACATGGCTGCTGCATGTATGTGTCAAATGTCGGATGGCAAATGGGTCATTGGGGATAGCGAAGTATTCAGCAATAGTTTATACAGGGCGTCACACATTATTCAATAGAAAAAACATGACTGCTGCATGTATGCGTCAAATGTCAGGTGGAAAATGGATCATTGGGGTAAAGAGGACAGCGAGGTATATACAGGGCGTCTCACACATTATTTGAGAGAAAAAACATGGCTGCTGCATGTATGTGTCAAATGTCAGGTGGAAAATGGGTCATTGAGGCAATGGGGGTAGCAGAATATTCAGCAAAAATATATATAGGACGTCTTACATATTATTCAAGAGAAAAAACATGGCGACTGCTTATCAATTTTAGTATACCAGGTGTACCAACATATCATTTAAGAGAAAAAAATATGTCAAAAAAATACATCAATGAGGGTATGTGGTAAAGATTTTTCGAAACAACTACTTACCTATACAGAGAGAAGGAATTACATCAGACTTTCTAAACTGAACCGTTTCGGTTTTTCAAAACGCTGCGTTTTCGAAACGTTGGATACTGCAATTATAGTGGGGTTGATTATCAATGTGATGCATACAGGGTGATATACCATCATTGTCGCCGAATGTGGGAACCATCCATGACGTATTATCATAATCCCCCAAATTCACAACACGTGTAGGTAGGTTCAATTGATGAAATTTATCTGTAAGATAGCCAAGTTTTTGGAGTCCTCGTACATAAATGATATCAACATTCTGTAAATTTTTCTTGAGGATGGAATCTAATTGATGATATTCCACAAAGCCAGAGGAATACCTCAATCCATGAACGTTTCGCTCCAAGAAACAGGCGGTACGTTTATATGCTCCACCAAAAGAGGAAAATGGTATGGTTGGCAGTAGTAAAAAATCACTACATTGAATTCCAATCCTAATGGCAATCTCCTTAGGATGGAATTTTTGCTCGATGGTAAAGCCTTGAATATCTACAACAGCTATTCTCATGTTGACTCTGTGATTGATACTGAAGTGAAAAGCATATGTTCAGTTTAATTTGATAATGATTTCGCTGAATGGGAGGTGTTCAATAACAGTGTCGTGCACAATGATGCAATAGGCTCTAGTATTTTGGGGAAATCCTTCAGATGCCTCGATTTCAAGTTTCACATCAACAGTGGAACTTTTGATGCTCTCGTCCCTTCTGGAGCAATCGATGACAAAGAGAGTCTTGCCAACAAATTCGGTGGAGCTCAGCAGAGGATTATGTTGATTAGTAATTTTGTAGCTGAGACCGAATTGTGCATAGTTGAAATAGGCTTGCGAAAAATTTCCCTTTGCAAAATTCAGATGTATATTCTCTTTGGGATAATTCTCACCGTTCAGAGTGAGCGTTATATTGGTAATATTCGAATAAGCGAATATTGTTGGATCATTGTTGAATTTGGTGTAATCACGATCTTTTTGGAAACATACAATCACATAGCGAGGACTTTCGAGAAACGATGAAGTCTTGACGGCCCATATTTCATTTTTTGCACATTGTGTGAGAGCAGGCAACATATGGAGTTCCCATTTTCTGAACGACATGAGAATAGGAGTGTCAGCTTGGATGGCCTTCAAGAGTTGCAAATTAATTTGATCATGCGGATAAATTCGATTAACTTTGAGTTCGATATTTGTAATGTCCAACGTAACTTCCGTCTTTGGCTTAGTGCTCCAGCGGTCTCCTCTATTTTGAAGCAGTTGCTATCATCTACAGCTCGTACTAATCGGATGGTATGTTAACCATAGGGAACACATTGATAATCGTTGAAAATGTTCAAGAAATGTTTGATGGGTATGAGCATGTTGAATGATAGATTAGTGATGTTGATAACCCCAGCGTTGTTGGGAAAAGTCCCACTTGAATTGGCCAAGTGCTGGATATCTTCGTCGGAGTAGGTGAGAAAACCTCTGACAGTACTAACAATTTCAACTTCACGAACCGTCTCCAAGTCCTTACCGCTCTGTTCATAACTAGCAGATTGAAACATGAAAGCGCCAGAATTGTTTACGAATGTTACACGACCATCTTCTTTGGTTTTCACAACTTTTCCACTGATGAATAGCAGACTATCGTACAAAGCATCGTGAGCGCCAGATTGATTGATGTTGATTTCAATGGCATCATTGTTGCGAAAGGACTTGAAATATGGGTAGTATGTCCGTCATTCCACCAATTGTATGGATTCATCGTTGTGTGGTTTTCGGAAAATGTTGAACACTTGATTGGACAACATGATAACCAAAAGATTCCAAAAAAAGCTTTTTCTCTGGTGACAGTAGTTGACGCACGTTGAAGGTCTTGGTGAAGACTGAGGTTTTGCTGCTGCTAAAGTAGTAGAATGAGAATTCAATTGAATGGGCGGATTAAAATCGATGGAAAGCGTTGAAGAACGACTCGTTAACGTCAATATAATAGACAATACTGATATAGTGTCAGAAGCGACTCACCTTAAATAATGAACAACAACTTGGATCTGAAATCATTTATTCTTACAATAATAACATTCAAATTGCGCGCTAACTGGTCCATGGTACTCTGCTTCTTTTAGTGATGCGGTTGACAGTCCAAACTCATTTTGATAATGAATGAAACATGGTAGACGAATCTGCAAAGCGATTCGATTTTGGTAGTCCTTCAGTAATCTGTGCCATACATCCAGCAACTCCCAAGGTTCCCAATCCAATATTTGATTGACAAAGCTCGCAGTTGAGTATCAGTAAAAGATTTATATTTATGAATTTCAACCAAAGATTTATACATTTCAGCGGTGGACATTATGAAGTAGAAACTTTAGGCAGAGATGTCCGCAGTTACTTTGATTGTAATTTTGATATTGACTATTATTATATGTAATTCTCACACCCCTCCCAAAATATCTTGCTAATTCAATTGGAGGTTCGAGATTGCCGAAATATTGTTCGGCATTGCCGTTTTTATTGTAAGCTACCCAATGAGTGCCCGCATTCAAGTGGGAATCCAAATTCAATACAGCGCATTCTCGCAGCCAAGGACCACAAGTTGGCAACGTATCACGCATAAAGACTCCACGAAAATGCGGTATTTTCAGTTGACGAGCACACTCCTGAATTTTCGAATCGTATAATGCTGTATGGGCTAGCTTGTATAGTAGTTTTCTTGCTTTTTCAGGTAAAGACCACGTCCTTTGCGTTGATGTTGTTTTTTCAGGAACAGTCCAAATCCTCAAGGGGTTTTCCGCAGGTACAAACCCGAACCCAAATGTTACATGGATTTATTGTGACGTTGATCTTCTTCGATTTTCTTTTTAGCATTTTTTGCGTTTATCACGGTTTTTGCTATAGATGTCGCTCCACCTGCCAACGCACCCAAAGCCGAAAGTGCAGCAAATATAGGTATGAGGGGTACGATTCCTCCAGATTTTGCTTCGAATGAAATTATTCTAGGTACTCATATTTTCTTACGTCCTCCAGCTTAACTCAATGCCATTTTAGCAGCTCGCAAAGCCGAAGCACTAGATTTTTTAATATTAGTAGGATTGTGTTTCCAATTTTCAATAATATTTTACGGCGAAAGGACACGCCTATACCAAGCTTACGTTTCGCTTTCATGGTGGAAGTAACAAGCCAAGCTGCAGCCCGTTCCCCAAATTTAGCGTCTTTAGATTTAACTCGTTCCCAAGCTCTATTTTCCAACACTTAATCTGCTTTATGACGGTCTTCTAGGGAGTCGGATTGAGAGTATGCAATATCGTGGTCTCTGCAGTTTTCGTCCAAAGGATTCACGCCAGTTGTAATCTCCGTCTCAATTTGGTGTCAGGTCCGCAAAAAGAATAACCTGGTAGAAGTAATTCGAACGGTAGCTTATTGATGAGCGAATTGACAACACCTGTACCAGAGTAAGTCAACATTGATAATGATACCTTCAATGTGTTTATTTATAATCGTGGCGTGCTCATGTTTTTTCTTCACATCATCGAAGTAGTTCAACAAGACAAGACACTGCCTATTGAAAATTTAGATTTTTTGAATGGAGGCCTCAATAGTAGTATGATTGGGAAGCATGGTAAATTATTACCGAATTCGTTTCGTGCAATTATTTGTGGGCCAAGTGGTTGTAGAAAGACAAATGCTATCTTAACACTGTTATTCCACCCGAATGAAGCCAAATTCGAAAACATCTATGTTTATTCAGAATCTTTGTATCAACCCAAATATCAGGTGGTTCAAGAAATTCTGGGAAAAGTTAAGGGGCTGGGCTATTATCCGTTCAGGGAAAGTGAGGATATCATAAGCCCTCACGAAGCCAAATCAAATACCATATTCATGCGATGGTCAACAGAAAATTAGTATTATTCTTTTTGCAGACACCGAAGTATTGATGCTGCATACCTTTGTCAGACATATTCAACAATTCCCAAACAATTGATACGAGACAGTTGTAGTATGATTGTGCTTTTCAAGCAGGCTGAAATGAATTTGAAACATGTATTCGATGAACACGTTTCGATCGTTCGATGAATTCAAGAGTATGTGTGCAGAATGCTGGTGGCAGCATCGATATGGAACCGTTGTGATTATGTATCCCACAGTTATCATCATGAAACTGTTGAGCAAAGAAGTTGATGTTATTCGAAATACTAAAATCAACGAAATTGCGAAAGCAATTCGGACAAAATTTTTAGCTTTGAAATTAGGTTATTCCGAAGAAGATGAGTCGTTGCAAAAATTCTTCAAACCTCTATCTACCCCACTGAGAAAAATAGCAGCAATATCGCCGCTGCGATCTCCTACTACCCAATGAAAAGTGAGGCAAAATCTGAACTCAAACAAGAGAAAGTGGAAGAGCGTGAAACGTCTCCATTCGAAATGACTCCGTTCCAATCCCTCGAACATGTTCCAGGTACAGATGATAATGATGATGATGATGATACCTTTAGCTTAAGCGTACAAGAGGAACTAGATAATAGCTTTGCATCAGACATAGATGAACAAGTTTTACAGGAATATATCGATCAATATCCTACAATGGCTCAGCTATACATTATAAAACATTGGAGTAATGAGAAAGAAATCGATGAAGTATACGGCCCTGTATATGATGGTGTATCTTCAAAATGGTTCTTCGGTAATGAAGAATTAGATTTCGACAAACGCAGCGGATACATCAAAATGGGTGGATATCAGTGGAAAGGAACACGCGGTATATTTGAACTAATATTTTTAAACACACCTGAAAACTTTAATAATGAAGATATACAGGCATACAAATCAATTATAAATTTGTCGAACATTCACGAAAACTCACTAGGCTATCCGAAAGGTACTCGGAAATACAAGTACACCGACATAATTAAACCAATGTTTCCTACAGGAAATCAACGCAAAATATCGACACTTACCGCTTTACCCAAAACACCTGACCCTGCAGCAAATGGTAGCGGTTTGCTCAAAAACACACACGTTGCAATGACGTTCAATACCAAATCAATGGAGTTTGTTTATTGGGATGACCCCAACGAACTATGTGAACGTCTCAAATTATTGATAGCCTCTCGGGATGCTGCAAATACTTCACATGACAATGAGATTATTGCCATTTTGAGTGAACTCAAAGAGGCAAATATAATTGTATAAGACGACAAGCATCCATGCATACATTCACAGTTTCAAAATGGTTATCGATAAGTTTGGACGTAGCGACAGCAACACCGGTGATAGAAAGCGAAAATTACCTACGCCCTCTGGAGGCGGTTTGCTGCACACTCCAGATGGTAACATTGGTATTGATAATTTGAAATTGAGTAATGTAAAGAGCCCCACCAATAATACTGATGCTGCCAATAAACAATATGTGGATGAATTCGATAGAAAAATTGCTGCAACTATACAACATCAAGGTGAACAACACCATTCGGAAATAGTTCAACTGAGTGACAAAATGGCAAAGATGCAACATGAAATTGAAAATGAATTGAATGCAACAAAAAATAATCTGGAAAATAAACTCAAACACTTGCAAGTAATTTTAATCAAATAACGCAACTGAGTGAGGTACGCTATAATGAAACGAGGTCATTTTTCGAAAAATTCAACCAACAATACAAAACTGATATTGAAAATATTCGTGGAGATTTATTCAAAAAAATTTCTAAAATAACCGATTCACACAATTTAAAATGAGATATTAAGCAGAAGGAAATGCTGCTAACCAAGAATAAGTTAAAACACCAGTTTCGAATTGATATTTCACAGCAAATCATCAAAATAAATGCAGGTATAATGAGTGTAAAATCTGATGTCGAGCAGATTACTAAAACACAAAATGTAGCGTATGCATCACAATAACAAAAAAGTATGTTTCGCAGTTTCGTCATCATATATGTGTGATGGCTTCCAAACAAGATTCAACTTGTCCGTGAACACAAACCAATTAGAAAAAATGTTCCTCGACGTCGCACCATCATTAAAGGCTTAGATGATTTATGGCAAATGGACTGAGATGAGACCGTACACCCATCAAAATCGTAATTTCAAACTCATTCTAGTCGTTATAGATTGTTTCTCGAAATTCGTGTGGACTCTTCCGCTGAAAACGAAAACGGGTGAGGAAATTACTAAAACGTTTGCAGATATTTTGGCACACACGAAACGATGCCCAAAAAATCTACAAACCGATGAGAGAACGAAATTTTATAACAGTAAATTCCAAAGTTTGATGAAAAAACATGAGATAAATCACTACAACACGTACAGCATCCTCAAAGCCTCTATAGCCGAACGGATTATAAGGACTTTGAAGGAAAGATTGTACAAGTATTTCAGTTTGAATTACACCTACAAATGGCTGAATATATTAGCTGTAATCACAAAATCTTAAAATGATACACGTCATTCAAAGACGGGTATGAAACAAATTTTCAAATCAACATACAGCCACTTGAAAATAGCTGGACCAAGAAAATTCAAAGTCGACGATGTTGTACGAATCAGTAAGACAAAGCACGTTTTCGAAAAGGGTTACACGCCCAATTGGACCACGGAATTATTCAAAATCATCAAAGTCAACATTACCAACCACGCCACCTTTATGGAACTCCTATCAAGGGTGCTTTCTGTGGGAAGGAATTACAAAAAACTGCAAATACAGATATGTATCTCGTGGAAAAAGTTCTGAGGAAGAAAGGCAAAAAATTGTACGTTAAATGGCTCGATTTGGATAACAAACATAACAGTTGGATGGAAAACGTTGATTTTGTTTAGAATCTTATGGAAAACAAACACAAATCATATAATTCTGTGGGGTCTTTCAAATTTTTTTCCCTGTTAACAAGTATGCAACAACAATTTCAAAATTAGCCACGTGATCTGAAGCTATGAAAGCGTGTACAAGCACAGACAAATATTCAGTTTGGAAACTGTTGAAACCACCGAAGACTTTCAGGCAAAATCACAGAGAAGAATATCAAAAGATTTTTTATTAAATAATTGTACAAGTTCAAAACTGATTGACGTTATTATATTTCAAACTCTCAAAACTGTTTACTAAAAAACAAGAGCCATATCGATGTATAGTCGATCAAACATGAACACAAAAACGATAAAATACGTTATTTTGAATATTTCAACACTTCCTCCCAAAATAGACGTATGAATAATCATTGCAGATCGACTACTCCCAACATTCTTCTCATTCCAACAAATTTCGAGGAAGACATGGGTTTCGTCATCATGTCTGAAACTTGTTTTTTGCTGCTGACGTGTTGAATTTGCATAACGCCTTCATGTTTTTCTCGAACGAAGTGAAACCTTATTCCAATGTGTTTGGATCGTTTGTGGATTTTTCACCAACTTGATCGCACTAACATTGTTCATGTACAACGTCGGAGTAACTTCTTGACCAATTATTTCTTCCAGTAGACGTTTAACCCATATTAGACTACAAGCCCAGGCCAATTTTGGGGGGTCATTTGACCCAGCATGAATTATATTTAGAATTATAGTGCAATACGAACCAACTCCTTTCCGCACTATGCCGTCAGTTGTGAGCGGTGCGCAGGAGGAAATTTTTTACAAAAGATTCTTGGACGGCATTTCTCAAGATGATATATAACTGAAAAATAATCGAATAGGACATAATGCCGTACAAAGAGAACGGTACTGAAATCCAGGTTTTTTTTTTTTTTTTCGCAACCTTTTCTTATGAATCCAGGGGATTTATAACTGAAAATTTGTACAATTGAATTTGTATAACTACATAGATCAATTTTTTAGCAACGCCGTACATATTTGCCGGTACAGGGCTGGGGAGCCCCGCACTTAACCCCTCACCCCTACCTAGTAGTAGTAGTAGAACATCAAACTCAATTATCTGAATAATATTCTATGGAACGATGTCATTTTTTGTTATGCCGTACATTTTTCATGGAACATATAGCTGACCGGGAAAATGTATTTCCCTCTGAAAAGGGTAATTTTACGGTAATTTGTTTTTTTACGGCGTATATATATTTCACTAGTAAATATAGCAATAATCAAGAAAAACTAGTTCTATACGACTGGAATTCGTATACAGTGAGATTCAAATAGTTTGCACCTGTAGTGTGTATTTATCCATTTTTCAGAAAATTTTATTGTTCATAAAATTTGGTGCATTGCAAAAAACTTGCACAAAAGTTATCAGAATTTTAAATTTCTAAACGGTATACAGGGTAGAACAAAAAATAGGAAATTTGATCAAGTATAAACTACCCTTATTTTTGACAATATCAAAAAAGTTTATCTAGAAAAGTTGTTTAGAATTAGAACCAAAACTCAATTTGAAAAAATTAAAAAAATCACATGTTTTATGATTAAAGTGATCGTAAACTTGAATATTTGAATCATTTAATCGTTGACCAATAATTAATTAATTGATTCAATAATTTCCTTCCATATTACACTAATAGTTATTATGGACATTCATACAGAGTGAAATAGGTATCCAATTTGCACCAAAAAACTAGTAAAAATTCAACAACCATCGATATTCTAGTATCAATAAGACCAACTTTTGCATTGAAATGTAAGTGGGCCGAGTGCTTACTGGGTCTGAGAATCATGTGCCTTGAGAATTATTATTATTATTATTTCTTTAAGGATCTTTAAGTCAGGCTCTGCCTCCGGAGCCCCGATACTTCCGGAGGGCGCGCTGGATCATTAAGCTATATAACAACTCCCCACGTCCGTGTGGTGAGTGATTACTGCGTTCGAAAATCATATGCCCTGAGTATCACTAGTGAACCAAGGATGACGGCCTTCTGCATTTGTCCGGTTAAGATTTTTAGGTTCAAGAGCAGTGTATCCATCATTCCACCATGGATCCCTATACAATATTCTCTCATACCTTAAATCTATGTATCATTTAATGCTAATTTATTAGGATTCAACTGCAAGAAAACTATAAGTATGAGTTCCTGTAATTTCAGCTTGAAAACCATATTGAATGAATTATATCAGTTAGACTCCAACAAAGGTCCAGGACCAGATGGAATGGCTCCAATATTTTTAAAGAAATTTTGATTTACCTTAGCAAAACCTTTGTCCCTACTTCTTACTAAACCATTGAAGTTAAGGAAATTTCCATTTTTGTGGAAATCTAGTTTCATCAGCCCAATCTTCAAGTCAGGAGATTAAGCAAATATACAAAATTATAGACCGATCACAATTCCACGTACCTAAACCCTTTCTTATTCATTGATCATACCTTTGACAAAACATATTTTTGAATTGAGTACCCGTTAATAAATTAATATAATCTGTGAGGATATTCTCATCCAGATTGGGAATCAAAAATATGGTGTTTCAAAAAAGCGACAAAGTGAAATACTTTTGAGTATAAAGATTGTAAATACAGTAGAATAATGTACATTGAACTGAGAAAAAAAGCTCGAATTTTCAAATTATAAGGTTTCAGAGTAGGTATTGTATGTTCCATCTGATATGGACGGCACTGTAATTCTCAATTATTATTTTATATTGCCAATAAAGTTTTCTGAATGCCCTATAATATTTAAATATTTCGTAAAAACATAATGCTGTGAGAAATCCTTAAATTGAAAATGTACGGCATCAATTTATTTTTGTTTAGGGAAGCTTGAGAAATTAAAAGAGCAATGATATTCTAAAAATTATTTCTCTAATAAATCACAGTGTAATTTTTTTTCATCAATATTTTTATTTAGTTCCATCAATTATAACCTGCTATTACATAAAACAAAAATATTAAGCCTAAAAACCGGTTGTCGTACGGCATTTATAACCTCTCTTTGAACAATATTAGATTCAACCCCCCTAATAGAGATAATTTTTCATTTTATTTTTTAATTTATTTTTTGTACCAAAATTTTTAGACGGCATAATTTCTGAAAATCATTTAATATGTTGAATAATAATATGGAACCGATGCCGTACATTTTCCAATGATCTTGAAACATACAGATCTAAGTATGAATTTACGTGCGGGGCTCCCCACCCCTATACCGGCAAATATGTACGGCGTTGCTAAAAAATGAATATATGTAGTCATACAAATTCAATTGTACAAATGCCGTACAGTAATAAATCACCTGGATTCATAAGAAAAATTTGCGAAAAATAAAAAAAAATTACTGGATTTTAGTACCGTTCTTTTTGTACGGCATTAGGTCCTATTTGATTTTTTTTCAGTTATCTATCATCTTGAGAAATGCCGTCCAAGAATCTATTGTCGAAAAATCCCTCCTCTGGATGGAAAGTTTTTTTGACCTGCGTACTCCTCCGCACCGCTCACAACTGACAGCACAGTGCGGAAAGGAGTTGTTTCGTATTGCACTTTGATTCTGAATATAATTCATGCTGGGTCAAATGACCCCCCCAAAATTGGCCTGAGCTTGTAGTCTATATCAGCTCCTTGGTAGCTGTTTGTGTTTCTTTATTTCTCTCTGAGAAATGTCACGTTGACAGATCACAATAGTTTGTATCACAATAAACATTCATTGTCATTGATACAGTAATTTCGTATCATTTCAACGAAATACGTCCTAATAAGAACACACCAAAACATTTTGGTCCTTAGAGCGAATAATAGAGGAAAAGCAGTTCATCGACGTTGCTCCTAACTTCAACTCAGCAGCTAGTTGCAAGTACATTCAGGGAATCAACGTTTATGCACCAATTCAAGCCATTCATTGAAGCTTGCAGAAGTCATCAGTCGCACTGTAAATTCTTTCCAATCTACCCCATCCTCAATCACTTGCATACATATTTATTTTTCTTAATAACAATTCAAGTAATTGTCGTGTATTGTTGTTTCATGTCATTTTAGTCGTTTTCCGCACCACAAATATGTCGGACACCGAGATTCAGAATAATTCAGATTCAAAGTCAACATTTGAGTTACAGAACTTATACGATCAAAGGGAAACTATAATCTTGAAATTAACTAGATTTGTAACATTCACGAAAAATGCTATTGAAACGGATTTACTAGAATTAGAATCACGATTAGAACACATTCCAGGAGTCTTGCAACAATTTGAAAGCGTTTAATACAGGATAGAAATGTTAGACAAATCGGAAATAAATTCACCAAACAGAGAAATATTCGAAAACAGTTATTTCAAAGGTGTAAGTAAGGCTAGGAATGTAATTATGAATATCCACGGGTCGCGTGCTGCTAGAGCAAATTAAGGTGCCCAAGTGAACATTAACCAATCTTCACAAGGTATTCCCAGTCCTACACGAATTTGTCTGCCACTAATTGATTTGCCATCATTTGATGGCGATTATAATAAATGGTTATTTTTTCTCCATCGGTTTGAGGCGCTTGTAGATAAAAAGGAACATTTAACGAACATTAAAAAATTCTACCACCTTCAAGATCGCTTGAAGGGCGAGGCACAGGAAGTCATTCAAGATTTAGAATTGACAGATAAAAATTATGTCACCGCGTTGAAACTATTGAAAGACAGGTATGAAAACAAACGCGTCATCATAGATAGACATGTAGAAGATTTGTTTGAGATACCGGGTGCGACAAAAGAATCTCACGTTCAATTGCGAAAATTAATCGATTCATTCAAACAACACAATCGCTCTCTGAAAGCATTGGGAGAGCCGACTAATTCTTGGGATCGATTATTAATACAATTGTTGAAAATAAAATTAGACACGCGAACTAGGGAGCGTTGGCAGGAATTTTCACACACACCAGCAAAAAAGGAATCTCCAACACTAACAGAGTTTTTAGATTTCTTGGTTAGCCGTTGTGAATACCTAGAAAGCAAAGAAAAAACAAACAATTCCTTACAATCAATGACACATTCAGAATCTTTCACTCAAAGCGTACAGCCACCGACTTATTCAAGGTGAATAAAATCAGAAACTTGTTCTAATTTGTCAGTAACAGACAACATTCAATGCATATTCTGCAAAAAAGCAGATCATTACATTTACGTATGTAAAAAGTTCTTGAAATTGTCAGTAATTTGTAGACGAAACGAAGTAATCAAAAACAAATTGTGTTTCAATTGTTTAAGGGAAAATCACACAGCAGAAAAGTGTACCAGGGGCGTTTGCAAAGTTTGTCAAGGCAAACATAATACGCTTCTACTCACAGACGATGTGAAACATCAAAATAATAAACAAACTGTCGATAATTCGAGTACGAAAGGTACTCATTTGAGTTTAATGCACAATGCAGAGATCGGAGACAATAATACGTGTCCAGAACCATCACATGAGCCAAACACATTAACAGTTATTGTCCATTCCGTAAACAGGGAATTCAATCAAAATATTATTCATTCTACTGTGTGTCTTTATGTCAAAGACCAATTTGGAAATCTTGTAAAAGCTAGAGCACTTCTTGACTCAGGTTCTCAGTCGAATATAATCACCAAATCCCTGGCTGAAAGGCTAGAACTAACAACACAAAAAATTTATCTGCCATTGGTTGGTGTGAATCAGTCGACAACTAATATATCTGAGCAAGTAAATGTTTGTATCAAATCGCGTATAAATTCATACGAAGAAAAACTGACATTCTTGGTATTGAAGCAAATCACGGGTAGCATTCCGAATTTCATATCGAATCGAAGTAGTCTTAAAATTCCTCCTGATTTGAAATTAGCCGATCCCGATTTTGACAAAATTGATCAAATCGATTTGCTAATAGGAGCAGGCTTATTTTGGGATTTATTATGTATCGGACAGTATAAACTTGGTAATAATCAGCCAGTTTTAGAAAAAAAAACAAGTTAGGTTGGGTAATGTCGGGGCCTATCAATAATCGAAATTTGAAAGCTAATGATGAGGCAAATACATGCAACTTAATGACTATCTTGGCATTATCAAATCAAATCGAAGCATTTTGGAAATCGAATGCGAAGAACAATTCGTTAAAACTATAAAACGCGATGCGCATGGAAGATTTATAGCGACGTTGCCAATTCGTCAAAATGTCGGAGATTTAGGAAAATCAGATGAAAGTGCATTGAAAAGATTTTATAAGTTAGAGAATAAGCTGAGCAAGGATCCAGGAATGTACGATATTTACCTTAATTTTATGAGGGAGTTCGAACAACTAGGACATATGTCCAAATTATCGGATTTGACAACGAGGTTGAATGAAAATTCAAATTATTTACCGCATCATGGGGTATTTAAGAATGATAGCATCACTACCAAGCTACGGGTGGTGTTCGATGCATCAGCCAAGTCTGATAACGTAATTTACAACGAATCTTTTGGCTAGAAGATCCGAATCAGCCTTTGTCCTGTTACACTTTAACTACAGTGACATATGGAACAGCGTCAGCTTTGTTTATGGCTATACGTTGCTTGCATCAATTAGCAATTGAAAATAAAAATAAATATCCATTAGCCGCGAAAGCAATAGAAACTGATTTTTATGTGGATGATCTGATAACAGGATCAGAAGCAATTCAGAACGCTCAGACCTTAAAATGTGAAATAACGAATATCTTAGATACAGGGTGTTTTCCTCTAAGAAAATGGAAAACAAACGAACCAAAAATATTAACGGATGATATAACAAAAATCGTAGATTTACCTAATCATTATTTATTGACAGAATCAGAATCAAAAACGCTAGGCGTTATATGGAATTTTGAATTGGATATTCTAACATTCAAAATTAACTCTTCAACTATAACGAGTATCACGAAACGAACAATATTATCATTAATAGCGCAAATTTTTGATCCCCTGGGTTTAGTTGGGCCAGTTATCACTAAAGCCAAAATCATTATGCAAAAATAATGGGGTTTGCAGATTTCATGGGACCTTCTTTACTTGCCGAAGAATTTGTTAGCTTATATAATGATTTGTCTATGGTATTAAATATCAAAATTCCGAGACGAGTACTGATTCCCAATGCTAGAAAAATAGTAGGTTTTAGCGACTCCTCAATCGTTGCGTATGGCGTTTGCCTATATCTGCGTAGTATTGATACTTCGGGCAATTGCTGGGGGAGGTTAATATGTGCAAAAAGTAGGGTGGCACCTTTGAAGGTGATAACATCCCAGTGAACCAGAATCCATCGCATAGAAGTTGCAAAGAGTTACTGCTGGGATCTGCGACTTCGCAATGTGGATACAAAATAGAGGCACTAGTAGTTATTTGCGAGTACTTAATGTCCGCAAACACGCTCATCGCCAGTAACTACCCAAGACATCGCAAAGCGTACATTTTTAAGTTTCTATAGACAGCCTCAAAGCGAATTCACTAAGCAGCGGTTTTTTGAAAGATTATAAATATTTAAATGGAATTCAAATACACCTCTCACGGAAATTAAATGAATGTACACATTACTGCATTGAACTTTTGAAAGCATTCCTTTCATATTTACCAAATTGATGAAATAAATGTAGGTTTGGGAATAAATGGAAAGCAATTTGATATCATTTTCAACATATTTATTAAAAGTAAGTAATATGAAATAACATAAAACAATAAGATAATAACATAGTCTTCAAAAAAATATATTTATATATATATATATATATATATATATATATATATATATATATATATATATATATATGTATATAACGAAAACAAACAAAATTTTCAATGGTGGCTATAATCACAGAAATTGACGAAACTAAAAAACACTTTCTTCATTGCATGCAGCCTCCACAAATCTGAAATGAAAAATTGAAGATAAGTTGCTGCGCTATTTTAAGGCAGTAGTTTGGGGAATACTTTTAATGCGGTTATCCTAAAGGCACTGCCTGTAAAGCCATCCCCACTACACCACTTCAATATATAATATAATCTTCAATATTTTTACTCCTTCTCAAATAGAATATATGAGTGAAAAATATAATTATTTAGAGAACACAGCATCAGAAATCAGAAAAATGAGCTTTTTTAAAATTATGAAGTGGGGGTGGAAAAAATTATCGAATACTCTTATCAAAGAAGAGTGAACGACCCTACTTGACGGTATATTCGCATAGACCTATACATTTTTCGTTTGCAAGTAATCAACAGAAAACAACTATTGAATTTTTATAATTTTCAGTTGCTCATTTTCACTAACATCATTTTTAGCCACTCTGTATAATTTGAGGGCATGAGAATGGATATAAAATATAACACATCTGTCTATCAAATGTTATTATGATAATTTCCTCTTTTATTTCGATTTGCATCTGCATATAGAAGCCCATGGCCCATCAGTACATTTTTGTATCTAAAACCTAATCATAATCAATAACGTTTTCAGTTATTTATAGTTGTTTCCACTATAGATTTTCTCTGCTGCTACCTCACCTTCCACTCGAAGATGAATAGCGTAATTTTTCATCGAATATGTTTATAATTTTGTTTATTTTACGAAACGAAGTCAAAATCTTTCACTTACTTTTAGAAAATTTGCAATTTTTCTACACCAAGGGAGTGAACTATATATGCACGAATACCTACAAAATACACAACTTTATAAAGTACCAATACAATAATTAAGTTTTGTTAGCAACCTACAATTCTAAAACTAAACAAACAATAGCGCTACAAGTTCATCAACATCAAATGACAAAGTCAAAATGTCTGCCATGGGCTGGCCGTTGCCAGTTGATATCCTCTGCCGCTAGTCTCGAAAGAGGCTCGAAAATTCAATAAATATCACGAAATGAACGTAAATATAAAACAGTCAAAAATATGTGACATGGTGGTAACATCGTGAAAGTCGTAAGGACTTCTCTAGATCGCATTGACTTTAACTGCTTTTGAATGGTATTTTGCGAAATCACAAGGTTAATATTTATTGCATATCATTGTCCGCAATACGAAATCGCTGGTACTTATTTGTAAAATCGCATTGTTGATCCATATAGAGACATTAAATTGAATTCCCTGCCACTTACTGCGACTTCGCTGGTTGACTGGGATTACTTAGACTAGAGTTATCGGCCGCTGTATTGCTGGCTAATCTGACCAACAAGGTAGTGTCAAGCTTAAAATGCATGATTTCAAACATTTTTTATTATTCAGATTCTACCATTGTATTGTCGTGGTTGAGAACCGAGCCTGCACTCTTGAAAACTTTCGCCGCAAATAGTGTTGCTGAGATTCAGCAACTAACCAATATAAACCACTGGCAACACGTTAAATCAGAAGAAAACCCAGCTGATGTTATTTCTCGTGGCCTTCTGGCCACTCAGCTAATTAACTCAAATGTATGGTCCAGATTTTCTGAATAGTAATTAACAAATACCGAATGGAAAAATAAATAATTGGATTCCAGTTACCGAATTACCAGATATTAAAA
Source organism: Chrysolina americana (assembly GCA_958502065.1). Lineage (NCBI taxonomy): Eukaryota > Metazoa > Arthropoda > Insecta > Coleoptera > Chrysomelidae > Chrysolina > Chrysolina americana. The sequence continues at coordinate 63,467,109 of OY293411.1, forward strand.
AATCCTCAATATCCGCTATCATTTTGGCAGACGAATCTCTATTTGAAAGATTTTCTAGCTTCGTTCGTTTGAATCGGATAGTGGCCTGGTGCTTAAGATTCAAACACAATGCACTAAATAAAAGCCCTGAACGGAAATTCGGAAAGCTTGATTTATCAGAATTACGTTTAGCTCGATGAAATATTTTACATGTAATTCAAGGGATTTATTTCGACGAAGATATCCGACATTTAATCAAATTTAAATCTGTCAAATGTTCGTCTAAATTATCAAATCTTAATACTTTTTTAGACGGTAATAATTTGTTAAGAGTTGGAGGTAGAATAAGTAAGTCGAAATGTCCTTATGATAAGTAGTCTCCATTTATATTACCTCATAATAGTCACGTTACTCGACTTCTCATTGAGCAGGAGCATAAACATATGCTACATGCGGGAGCTCAAGCGACATTATCGTCTTTAAGATGTGTTTATTGGCCTTTACGAGCTAAAAGTCTAGTCCGCAAAATACTTCACAAATGCATTATATGCTTCAGGGCAAAACCTTCATCATATCAAGAAATAATGGGCGATTAACCTGATTTTCGTCTCACTAGAATAAGACCATTTCTTAACAGTGGCGTGGATTATGCGGGACCTTTCTATGTCAAAGAGAGAAATAGGAACATTATCAAGGTTTACTTGTGTATATTCGTTTGTATGGCTACTAAAGCCGTCCATATTGAAGTGTCTAGCGACCTTACAGCTAATACATTTTTAAATGTGCTTAAAAGATTTGTTTTTAGTCGCGGAATTTGTAAAAATGTGTATTCTGATAATGGTGGATCATTTGTATGCGCAATTAATGATTTGGCTCGTTTTTTAAAAATACTACAAAATGAAACCGTTCTCAGTACATTCTTTGAAAGGAATGAAATAAACTGGCAAACTGCTAAAAGTCCACATATGGGTGGTTTGTGCGAAGCGGCTGTTAAGTCGGCTAAACACCATTTAAAACGCGTCATTGGTTCAAATCATCTTTCTTTAGAGGATTTCAATACACTATGTACGCAAGTTGAAGCTATCCTTAATTCCTGACCAATAATCCCATTAAGCGGCGATCCTAATGACCTTACTCCCCTAACTCCTGGTCACTTCCTCATCGGTGATGTGTTGACTGCAATTCCCCAAGAGAACGTATCAAAGGAATCGTTTGGTAAACTTTCGGCATACAACCAGTTACAACAGATGTCACAGCATTTTTGGTCAAGGTGGCATAAGGAATATTCACCCCAGTTACAGCAGAGGACTAAATGGAAGCAGCTGAGCTATCATCATCTCAAAGTTGGGGCAATGGTCCTTGTTAAAGAAGACAACGTGCCTTCATTATGTTGGCCTCTAGCACGTGTAACACAACTCCATCTAGGGAAGGACGGCGTAGTGCGAGTGGTTAGCTCACGTACTAAAGGTGAAATACTAAAGCGAGCCGTTTCCAGAATATGTGTTTTACCCGATCAAAACGATTAACCAAAGACAAGTCTCAAATCAAATTTTATTTATTGCACTTGCTTTCAACTTGATTCAAATTGTATTTTTGAAAGCCGAGCCTTTCAAGGGGGCCGGTATGTTTCTGTTTCTTTATTTCTCTCTGAGAAATGTCACGTTGATAGATCACAATAGTTTGTATCACAATAAACATTCATTGTCATTGATGCAATAATTTCGTATCATTTCAACGAAATACGTCCTAATAAGAACACACAAAAGCAGTAGCCTCACTAGCAGTTACATATTATGCTTCGGTGGTAGAAAGAACGACGGCTTTCTATTTCTGACTGAACCATGTAATTTCTGAATTAGAAACCACAGAAACAACTCCTGTCCGCGAACGTCGAGTATCCAAATCACCTGCATAGTCAGCATCACTGAATACATTCAGTATTTTACAGTCAGAATTCACTCGATAGAGAAGTCCAAAATGAATTGTGCCACGAAGATATTTCAATATTCGTTTAACTATCTGCCAATCCGATAGTTTTGGTGAGTTCAATTTTTCCGATACGACACTGACGGCATAGGCGATATCTGGACGTGATACCACCATCAAATACAAAAGGCAACCAATTGCTTTGCGGTATGGTATGCCACTGTCCAAATTTGCATAATTTTCCACAAATGAGTTAATTTCACAAGGTATTGCCACAGCATTTGCTTCCTTCATATTAAAGCGTTCCAATATTTTTTCAATATATGCACTCTGATTAATGAAAATGTCCCCATTTATTGTCCGTTTTATTTGCATACCAAGATAAAAGTCCAAAGAGCCCACGGTTATTTTGAAATTATTCGACTAATGTTCTATGAAATATGATATTTCACACTCATCACTGCCGACAACCAGTACGTCATCAACATAAATAGCCATTATGAGTTTTTGTGCACTTTTGACACGGAAAAATAAACAAGGATCCGCTGTGCTACTTTTCAGTTCCTGGTTCTCGATGAAATCTATAAACCGTTTATTCCAGCATGGGGGGGATTGTTTCAATTCATACAAACTCCTGTTTAATTCACAAACTCGACATGTACCATCACTGAATCCCTCTGGTTGTTTAATGAAAACTTCTTCCTGATGTTTACCATATAAAAAAGCGGTTTTCACATCAAATTGTACAATTTTGAGACGTTCAGATGCAGCTACACTCAACACAGTCCTTATCGTGCCAAAACGTGCCACAGGACTGAATGTTTCTTCGTAATTGATGCCAGCTCTTTGACTGAACCCCTTTGCTACCAGCCTTGCTTTGAAACGAGTCACAGTTCCGTCGGATTTTGTTTTCAACTTGAAAACCCACTTATTTGAAATAACTTTCTTTCCTGGAGGTAAGTCAACTAATTTCCATGTATCTTTATCAACTAGTGACTTCATTTCTTTCAGCTTAGCCAATTTCCAGTGATTCAGCTCCGGAGATTTCATAGCTTCACTGAAGCTATCAGGTGTATCACATTCGGCAAACAGGAAATACTCTTCAAGGTACAGAAGGCGTTGAACTCTGCGCCCACTGCGTAACACAATTTCTTGTCCATTAGTATCCTCCAGTAGCTGAGGATCGGAATTTTCAAAACTGACATTTTCATAATTTTGTTCTGTCAAATCTGACAAATCAACCTCTGATCCCGTATTCATTTTCACTTCAAGAAGGACCTTGTTTTCGAAAATGATTTCGGTTTTGAAAATAATTTCTCGGGATTTTATCACTTTATTTTCTTTCTGCAACCACACTCTATATCCGTCTTTTTCTCCACAATATCCTACTAATCGACCCTCCATACTTTTCTTATCGAATTTCTGCCTTTTCTGTTCAGTAACATGTACATAACATTCTGTTTCAAAAACACGGAAATGATCAATTTTCACGTATTTACCTTGCCACAGCTCTATTGGTGTCTTGTCCTTAACATTTGTTGGACCTGTTCGATTTAGCACTTGTACAGCCGTGTTGACACCTTCAGCCCAGAGATAAATAGGTATATTCTTTGTATGGATGAAAGTTCTCGCACTTTCAACTAGTGTACGATTTTCTCTCTCCGCTGAGCCATTTTGTTGAGGAGAATACGGCATCGTGATACGGAAATTTATTCCATTATCTCGAAGAACTGCTTTCACCGCTGCATTATCGAACTCTTTACCGCCATCGCTCATGGACTCCATGATTTTGTTGTTGGCTAATTCGGCTTCTCTCAAGAACGTCTCTAAACACTGCAATACTTCAGACTTTTCTTTGATGAAGAAGACTCGAATAAATTTTGAAAAATCGTCTTTGAAACAAACAAAATATCTAGCGCCACCCAATGAGTTTACTTGCATGGGCCCGCAAATATCGGCATGAATTAATTCACATGGATTTAATGGTCGGTTCCCTCTGGATTTGAAAGTTGCTCTGTGCTGCTTTCCTAAGATACAACCTTCGCAGAAATCATCGTCGTGATCTTGAAAAAATTTATGTCATGACGTTTCAGAAATTCTTTGACATTATTTTTTATTTTGATGACAAAGTCTTTCATGTCACACAATTGAAGACTTTCTGTCGAGGTTGCGATGCACACTTCAGCGGTAGTTTCAGGTACACACGTTTCCATATCCAGTGCATAGACACCTCTTGGATTTCTTGTTCCTTTCAACTTGGTTATTCCATTTCTTATGAAAGAACAACTATTTTGGTCTACTTTGAATTCCAAACCTTTATTGATGGTTTGACCAACAGAAAATAAATTTTTGTTTGCTTCGGGGACGTACCACACGTTTTCAAGATGATTTTTATTCCACTGGTTAGAAATCCTCATCTGAACATTGATACTTCCTTGTCCATACGCCAGAATGACAGCACCATTACCAATCTGGATTTCTTTCGGTATCGGAAGACTCATACGTAATAAAATACCTCATATTACCCGTCATATGCGCAGAGGAGTATATGTGCTGCACTGATTCAAGAACCAATTTGATCATTTTTACATGTTAATATGCATAAAGATTTTTAAGATCCATTCTGGCAATTTTGGTTCCTTTCAAGGTAACGCGTCACTGCTTCGCGTTCATCGTGTGATGTAGTCGAGAGAGATCCTTAGATTGAACATTTTGCCAATAGATCGCGCACACTTTGGATATTTTGAATTAATTGAATTGAATTTATAAAGAAAAAGATTTCAGCAGCAGAGGTTTAAACCATCGTCCTTTTCCTTGGTAGCGAGCGACGCTAGTCTTGCCTCCATGGAGACTTCGTACAAGTACAAGTTCGTACAAGTTGTGGGGTATATATTTCTCAAGCTACCAGAGCACGCTGTTTGAATATTTAAAAATAAATAATGATTGTGAGTCTGATAATAATAATGATGTTTGGAATAAATGTGAAAAATTGCGAGGTAACGAGGGTGTAACGTTTGAAGGTGTGATTCTAATGAGGAAAGTATACAAGGTGTTTTAAAATGTATAATTTAAGAGAAAAAAAACATGGCGGCTGCTCGTTAGATTTAGTATAACAGGTGTCTCAAAACATTACATTTAAGAGAAAAAAAAACATGGTGGGTGCTTGTCTCATTTAGTATACAGGGTGTCTCACGTATCATTTAAGAAAGAAAATCATGGCGGCTGCTCGTTTGATTTAGTATACCAGGTGTACCAACATATTATTCAAGAGGAGAAACATGGTGGGTGCTTGTCTTATTTTGTATACAGAAAAAAAAATGCCGGCTGCTCATTAGATTTCGTATACCGGGTGTACCAACATATTATTTAAGAGAAAATAACATGGAGGTTGCTTGTCGAATTTAATATACCAGGTGTATCAATATATAATTCATGAGAGAAAAAAAACATGGCGGATGCTCGTTAGATTTATTATACCAGGTATCTCAAAACATACCATTTAGGAGAAAAAAAACATGGTGGGTGCTTGTCTCATTTAGCATACGTCTCACGTATCATTTAAAAGAAAAAAACATGGCTGCTTGGGGCAGACAAAAAGGTATCATTGGGGACATGGAGATGTAAAATACGAATCATCAAAAAATAAGCACTTCCGGTTTGAAAAAATTGAGGTAGAAGAAAAGTAATAGTGAATTCGGATTGTCCACATCGAGGAGAGTTCAAATATGCAATAAAATAGCCACTACCGATTTTCACTTCCGGTTGTCCGATTTCGATCATTTTGGCATCAATGGGTTTGTTTCGATGTCAAGAAACATATTTAAGCATTTTCAAATGCCAAAAAGGCATAGGAGGCTAACTTCGTTATTAGCGAAAGTACAACGACGTGCGGGTACTCTAACAAGACAATTTTCATTGGATATTGAGGAAATAATGCACTTTTGTCAGTAGAAGCAGATATATCGATTTTAGGGATGATTTTTCCCGATAACGTGCGTTTTACATGCATTTCGAGTTTTTGTGTGGATGTTTCAACCATTTTGCGTACGTTTCAAGCGTGCAACCGTTTTCGTGCAACTGTTTTTATGCAACCGTTTCCGTGCAACCGTTTTCGTGTAACTGTTTTAGTATGCAACCGATTTCGTGTATCCGTTTTCGTGCAAGTATTTTCGTGCAACCGTTTTTGTTTACGCTTAGCGCAGTATGGTTAGGTATGGTGCGATATGCTACGGTTACGCTTAGCGCAGTATGGTTAGGTATGGTTCAGTTACGGTGCCACTTTTTACGGAATTTATCGTTTTTTTTTTAAGAAGAAACGTAGCATTTGGGATATGAGGGATATAAGCTCTATCGATTGCAACTTTAAAATTTCACTTCCGTTCGATGGTTTACCCGAAGAATGAACGTTCAAATTTTGACATCGGAAGAAAATTCAGAAAACCCTGTTGGTATTTTCCGATCCTTCTCAAAAACTATAGGCTATTGTAGGACATATTGAAGTTTATCATCAAAAAAATATGAAGAGAAGAAATCAACCACTGATGGGGTCCGTCATTTTTAACGTGCGATACCCAGCATGTACCAGATTGATTCTGTTTCTTTTTCGGTGATAGGAGATAGGAGACAGACAGATTGATAGATAGGTAGAGTGACAGATAGTCAGTTTAATCCAAGCAGAACGAACTACTAAAGTAACCTTATAAAACGTCTATTTTAGTCACATTTTTGCATGTTTTAGCGTTTAAAATTTCAGCTGTTTTTTCGAATGCAAAAAACGGTTATTGTGATCGCATTTTTACGCGTTCTAGCGTTTCTTATTTCAGTCGTTTTTCGAACGCAAAAACGTGTATTTTGAGCAATTTTGAAATGTCAAATCTCCATAAGAAATACATGTAAACATGCAGTATTTTTCGGTTTAATTTAAGGCTGTTTTTTAGAACGCGAAATCATTTATAGTTTTTGCGTGTTTAAGCGTTTCAAATTTCAGTTGTTTTTTGGATCGCGAAAAACGTCTATTCTGATCACATTTTTGTAGTTTGACTATGTTTCTTTTTTGGTATTCATTATCAGGTGGGTGGGGAGAGGGTCATGCAACTTTATTTTCTTCTCGACATAAGACTTGTTTAATTGAAACCAATGTAGCATTTTTAAATTCCACTAGAAATGTTTCTATTTTCAATACACTTTATTATGATAATTATGTGAAAAGTCAGTAGTTTCAATATTGCGCAGTTTGAGCACCCTCGTATAAAAGTATCAAAAACAACACAATTGCCTATTCCCTCGAATTACTTTCAAATTAAGAACATACCCCACCACCTAGTGAAACGTCCAACACCTACGCTTCTGAGAGGTATTAAAAGCATTTATGAGTAGAACTCTTTCATACCTAAACAATCACCCATTTCAAATTTTCAATAGAGGTCACCAGTCATATATCAAAGCGATTGATATTCCATGGTATGGATCGATAGAAAAAAAAAGAAGGGGATCGGTGCGGAGAAGACAGCCAAGAAGGGCAGAGGTAGAGAGATAGAAGGTTTTTTGTTTTTGAATCGTGGTGGTTTTTTTGGCTCAGTACCGGCTTTTCAACAATTTGCAGTGCTGCATTTGCATTCTTGATTGGATTTATTAAGTGCATTGTTGATGGCCGACTTCTACTACAAACGATTCACGCTGTTTTTGTGCTGCGTACCTTTATCATTTTTTTTGCCATTATTTTCGAGCCTAGTGCAAGAACCGTTAGAAAAACTTTCTTGGCTACTAAACTCCTGGTGTTCCTGTTTGATTGCGAGAGTCTCACCCAGAGAAGTTCCAGTGGTAATCATCCCTCCAGAGTGGAAACTTTTAAACTTAGAAGCTTCCTCACTACATCAGCGTTGGTTGACCAACTAATACAACTTTCAACCCCGCTGTATTTGGCAGTCTTTCCTGTTGCTGCCTGCAGTCGTAAACAACCCCTTCTCACAACCCTTCGGATGGTCTACGCGGGATAAAACAGACCAGAATTTAATTTATTTTATCATGTTTTTCATTTGGACTGAATCGTTCATATTATTAATTTTTTTGTCTTTGTAACAAATACTATTCTTTGGATACTTGATTTACCATTCTCATAAATTGTATAGTAGGTACCTCTATCATCATGACTATTTACGATTAATTAATATCAGTGTGAAGCGATACATAGTACTATGCTGAGCTATTAGCAATTTATCCACATCCAATACAAATATTGCATAAAAATTACTTACATGACTATTTTATGGTAATACTATTATTACTATTACTTTCATATATTGCCTTATAACTCACATCTGTGCAACGAGTATATTGGCGATTCCTTCATGTTGAAATTGATAAGCTATTCTGAAATCTTTCCTGAATTTAAGTAAATCAAGTCCATTTTGAATTGAATATTTTATTTATTCCACAGCCCTCTCTCACTACTGAATATCTGGATAGTTACTGAGAAAATATTTCTTTTTAATAATTATCGTGTCTGATTCTTAATTTTTCGGCACGACTTCAACCACCAATCTACTTTTATCATAGGAACTCAGATATCAAATTAAGTGGCGCTCAACGGTAGCTTTTTACGATATTTTTTTTGTTGTTTCTCCAATCCATTGCCCAGATTGCTCTCCGGCGAACAGTACCGTGCTTATGTAACATTTGAATCTTCCTTTCAACCACCGGCTGAAAATTCAATCAAATAATTATTGATATATTAAAAAAAAGGGTACACCAATCTGATTAATTCCTGCCCATTGCAAGTATGCGGCCAGTTATTTCTCCAAGACTGCCTGAATCCATATTCTCCAGACAAAAAAAGCGTTATATTTTGACAGCTCAGTCATTGTTCTTAGTCTTTCCGTTGAAAAGTTATAGTCTAAATACTGTAGGTCATTTATTGGCCAAGTAGTCGAGATAATTTTAGATGCAAAGTATTATATGAGACCTAGAGGCACAACTGATGTAGTTGAATTCCTTATCGCATCATAATCTTGAGGAGTTTTAGATTTGAGTGCGATAAGGAAAATTTTGATACTTTCGTAAACTATTTTTTTTGGGGGAATGTTGAATAGATGTTTTTTATTCAACCAAGCGCGTTTTCGTCATCAATAAAGCTGTATAGGTGTGTTTTACAAGGAAATCATCACGGATGTCTATATTGGGGAGTTCAAAAAGAGTCAATTCAAAAGTATATTATAGGAAAGAAACAGCATGCAATTTTAGGCAGGTACTGCTTGACAAAAATAAATGAAAACTTTTGTAAAAATACAGACGCATTTTAAAGAGTAATATCCCGGTTGATGAAAATAAAAATTTTATACTCTTAATTGCAATAATAACTAATTTATATGTTTGACTGCACGAATAGAAAGCCCTTCAACATGAAGCTTGAGTCGAAAAAATATTTAAATACTCCTTGAGTGTTTTCCTTTTAGGCAATATAATGGAAAAAACAATGATGCCCTTTCAACACATAGCATGAAGTGCCAGCTCCATATTAGCCTGCGAGTATTGATGAAATATGGTTTGAATAAAAATTATAAAAATTGATTTTTTGGTTCATTTTTCACGGCGATAAATAGCAGAAATATACCTCGCTATAAGTTATCAAAAACCGCGGAGACCTGAAGTTCCATTATGTTGGAATTATCAAAACCACAGAGTAACATTGCATACATCAGAATTGTTGTTTATTTGAGAAGATTGTAAAACGTTCTTTTCTTGTCACCGCAGTCGATATGAAAATACGGTATTAGACCGGTGAGCTTCAGTTGGTCAACGCCTGAAAAACAGTTACTTCATTTTTGTGTGTTTATAATAAAGTGTATTGTTTTCACCAATCTTCTGAAAACTAGGTAAGTTTCATTTTATATTAATTGAAGTGCTTGAGTGAATTAATTTGGTTTATTTAGAGACAATTTAGGACATATTGGCGATTAGAGTATAAATAATTTCAGAAATTATGGAATTTCTTACTCAATACATAAATTACGGGGTGTTTTATATATAAAATTAGGAGTAATACATTTTGTTCGTTGAGGTCGGTAATACGTTTTTGTATAGGATTTAGATCGGGTGTGTAGTTTTCAAAATTACTTCAGCTATTGACGAACAATGGCAGACTTTTCCCACACAAAACCGCGCCAGAGATAAGTGAGTTTTATTTAATCATTGCAAGTCATGACGAAAATTGTGATAATTTGTTAAATAGTACTTCTCATGCCAACACTCGGGATGGATTTCAAAGGGTAAGTAAAAATTCATATTTTCTTTAGTATTCAAAAGGTTATTATATGAAATATGTTTCAAATTATGAAGTGTATGAGGAAGCAGTATGAAAATCATGTGTTATGAATGCAAATCAAAAATGCAGGAAAAATTTCAAAATCGAAATAAGAAATCGTGAGTATTAAAAATAGGCGTCAAGTAAATATATGAAATATGTTTGAAATTTTACGGAATATGAGAAAGTGTTGTGAAAAATCATGGGTTATGAATGCAAAAAATTTCCATGAAAAATTCAAGGTTCGAATGAAAAAATTATATTTTCGTTAGTATTGAAAGTTGGGGGTGGCAAGTTTTTAACAAAAAATGTTTTAAATGATACAGTCTATGAGGAAAAATTATGAAAATTAGATGTTATGCATGCAAGAAAAATAATACAGGAATATTTTATTGAAACTATCAATAAGTAGATAAAATATTCGGAGCATAAAAATGAGATAATAATAATGATGATTGAAAAAATACGTATAGAAAAAAACGACGGTTGTCAGTTCAGAGAAAAAAATGATGGCATCCTCCAGAAAAAAAGTCATGTTGGTAAACAAAATATATATATATATATATCTATAGAGTGTTTCTAAGTACGTCGTCAAAGAAAAAAACGTGGCGGTTCAATGGGGTCATAGCATTTTAACGTGTGATCTCAATGGGCTACGGGGTGTTCCAAAATTCAGCGTTTAAGAAAAAAACATGCCGGTTCGACGGGAGTCTAGCACTTCAATGTGCGATCCCAATGAAAAACGTATAAAGGGTGTTTTAAAATATATCGTTTGAGAAAAAAACTTGTCAGTTTAAGGGGGTCTAACGTTTCCACGTGCGATCCCAATGAGAGACTCCCGAAAGTAGTTCGCAAGCAAATGAACCCAACATCGTTCGCGACACTTTCGGAAGTGTTCACCACACTTCCGATAATACTCTAATAACAAGTACGAACCAAGATCCGGTTCGACACACTTTTCGATCGCCCGTTCACGGTACTTTCCATTCTGGCAGCCTAGGAACACAGTCCACCCAAAATACTCCTCCGTTCGTTGAGTGGAAATCGATATACGATAGAGAAATCGAGAGACAGGCCACAACCGGAGGCACTTCGCTGCCAGAAGAGGAAGCACTCATTATGGAGCTTCGAAGAAAATTTGTGGAGTCGAGCGTTTTCCACACGTCCCAAAATACTTGGAATATGTGGAAAAGCAACGGTATCCCAGTCGGCACACACGATAGTGAAACTGCCAGGGAATACTGTAAGTCAGACGGACTGAGTGGTGAAGCTGGATCGAGCAGGTTTCGCCACTCTTTCCGTTTCGGCGAGCCAGATGGCAGTTCCCCCTGGCAGTCCCAACAGTCAGATCATCACAGTGGAAGCCCTAGTCCACTCCGGACAAATCCAAAACTCAGGCCGAGAAAATCGAATAGGGCATATAAAGAAGGAAGTGACACGGACGCGTTTCCGACTAAGTCATGGATCGACCTGATGGAGGAAGAAAACCGAAGTGGAATGGAAAGTGTGGCGAAAGAGCCCCGCAGCACTACCATCCAACAACGTCAAGCCGATTGGGAAGAAATCGAAACTTTGGAAAGTGTAGCGAACGACAAGCAAAGACTAACTAGAATGGAAAACCGAGGCAGGTGGAAGACTTCCCCGCTCTCCCTGAGGTCAGACGAAAGGATCCTGATGGATTTGAGGTGCCTAAAAACACAGGAAAACCCAGAAAGGCACAACCCCAAGAAAAACTGCCACTAAACAATAGTATCACTATCGGGGAGCGACAACGAGGACCAACCGCAAGAAACTCAGAAAAAGAAGCCACCGAAAAAACAACCTGCCAAATCTACGAAAATGCTCCACCCGATAGTGATACAGGCTCAACATCCGATAAAAACCTCACAGCCTAGCTGAAAACGGAGCTGCGAGGTAATTTCAATCTAAAATATACCGGGCGTGAAACCCAGCTGTTCACGCAAAACGAGGCAGACCGTGGTTACATGATCGATATCCTGAAGGCCATGGGGACAGAATATCATACATATACGCTGCCCAAGGACAAGACACATGCCTTTGTCCTCAGAGGTCTGGACGCGGATGTCGATCAGGACGAGATACTGACAGAGCTCAAAAACGTCCATGGTATAGGGGTAGACAAAATGATGCAGATGAACACCCCTTCCCACCCCCTATACCTAGTGACCACTGAGAAGAACGTCACCCTCAGCTAACTACAGAAGAGCGTGAGAGTCCTCCAACACATTCGGATGAATTGGGAAATGCACCGAAATGAGAGGGCCATCGTTTAGTGCCACCGATGCCAAAGGTGGGGACACGCCACCTTCAACTGTACCCACCAGAACCGGTGCCTGAAGTGCGCTGAGGTGCACATGACATACACGTGCCACAAGACCCGCGACACCCCTGGACACCCGGCTAACAGTGTGGAGCCCGGTATACACCAGTAGACTGAAATTCCTGGAGGAAAGGAAGAAACAAGGAAACCCCCGGCAACCGACGAAATACGTTCTAGCACCCCCACCAAAGGTCAACGCCTGGACACAAAGAGGCCAGGGGCCAAGCGGCCCCCACCAGGAAGCCAGCTCCAGCAGCTGCAGCAACATCAGCAACAAGGACTGGTAAATACTCCCGGTTCCCCTTCTATCCCCTTTACACCACCACAATCACCTGTTAAAACAACCCCCGCGAGAGGAGGGTGGCTACACAGGAAGCAACGCGATGGCGGAGCTAACTGGAGTAATCCAGGAAGTGGCATCCCTCCTGGATGTGGCAGCTCTGTGCAGAGCACTGAAGGAGTTGATGAAAAGGCTTAAACAAGCCACTACGTCACTCGAGAAGGCTATGGCAGCCCTAAAGATCCTAGGAGATCAGCGTCTCAGCTTTTAAGCCGTTGACGGCATGTATGTTAAATGCTAACGGATTCAATAATAAACTCCCGTTTATTATTGACTTCATTAGTAGGCACAAGGTGGATCAGATGTTTATATCCGAGACGAAGATCCAGCCGACTCATAGATTGAAACTCACGCCGACCGTCCTCACGCGGTGAGGGGGAAGGCGTAACCATCCTTATCAGGAATGGGGTCGCCTACACGCAGGTTCCATCCAGACAAAGTTCTATAGAACATGTTGGCATTAAGCTAGCCGATGGAACCTGCGCGTTTGCGGTATACAACGCCCCAAGCAGGAGATTTACACAGCCCGATCTGGACAATCTGTGTAATACAGGCCACAAGGTGCTCTTAATCGGGGACCTGAACGTACGAAGGCCAGAATGGACGATGGGGTCCCAGCCCAATGCCAACGGAAAGACCTTATGGGAATATTCTGTCAACAATGAGGTGATAATTGAGCACTCGGAAGAGCCAACTCATCATCCCTGGAATGGGTCCACTCCGACTGTGATTGACCTGGTGGTGAACAAGGATATCACCGACCTGGGCGACCTCAAGGCCATACATGAGCTCACGTCGGACCACGATCCAGTCCTGTTCCAGATGAAGTACAAGCGGGAGGATAACCCCTGACGCTAAGGTACGACTATCAGAACACGGACTGGAAAGAGTTCCAAAGGATACTCAATCAGAGCACGATAATAAAATCGAACATCTCGAAATACCTTGAGGAGGTAACGCTCGCCTTGATCGGTGACATTCAGGTCGCCAGAGGACGTATCACCAGGAAAATCGAAGTCAGGAGAGACCGGGATATTCTTCCAGATGATATCAATTCCCTGATCAAACAGAACACGTGTCGGAAGAGTTGGCAGGCAACTCGTTGCCCCGTCCACAAAGACGACATAGCTGCGGAAATCTCTGATTTGATCAGGGAACACTCCAATAGAGTCTGGAAGAGTGAACTGGAGAAGCTGAACGTCCGGGACAACTCTCTATGGAGGTTTACGAAGCGTATAACAAAAAAGTACGAACCTATTCCTGCCCTGGAGAGAGGTGCCGAATGGGCAGTGACAGACCCCCAGAAGACCAAATTGATGGCAAAGTACTTCGCAGAGGTCCACCGCAGGACGCTTGACGTTAGTGAGGAGCAGGCAGCGAGAACCAGACTGACAGAAAGTTTTCGCAAAACCCCGCCCCTCATTATTGGCCCTCATCGACTGGCCAAACTATTGACCAATCATGAGGAGCTAACGGAAGTTATTAAGAGACTTCCGACGAACAAGGCGCCCGGGCCAGACGGCTTGAACACCATCCTCATGAAGAACTTGCCGAGAAAGGTCCTCGTTCAGCTGATAAACATTATAAATGCAATCATCAGGTGGCAGTATTACCCAGATTGCCTGAAAAAGGCTGTAGTAGTCCCTATCCTGAAGCCTGGCAAGGATGACCATAGACTTGAAAGTTACCGACCCATCTCGCTGTTGAGCGTGGTCGCGAAAATCGTCGATAAGATTCTCCTGAGACGAATGATGAGCCTCGAGGAAAAACTCAAAATGATCCCCGATGAGCAATTCGGCTTCCGCCCAGGTCACAACACGACCTCACAGGTTGTCCGGACTGCACACGGCGTGAAAGAGGGCTTTTATCGAGGCCTAGTCACAGTCATGATGCTGCTGGATATGCAGAAAGCCTTCGACACCGTCTGGGTTGAAGTTCTGATCGCCAAAATGTTAAGGACAGACATGCCTACATACATGGTTAGGCTAATAGACACATACGTAGTCGGCAGGACTTTCGAGGTGAGAGTAAATGGCAAGCTCTCGCAATCGTACCCCATCGAGGCGGGTGAACCACAGGGCTCGAGTATATCACCACATCTGTACTCCATATATTCACATGATTTCCCCCGATCCGAGAGAGTGGAGACGGCAATGTACGCGGACGACACCGCGATCTACTGCCACTCCTTCTCAAGCAAGGTCGCCGCAACACGGATCCAGTACAGGCTGGATGGGGAGATAATGCCGTATCTAAGGGAGAACAAGATTGTGGTGAACCCGACGAAGACCGAAGTCATCAACTTCACGAGAAAGTACAAATTCACACGTATTTATCGTAGGTTGAAGATCGACGATCAAGTCATCAAGACATCCAGCCCTGTGAGATATCTCGGAGTGCAACTGGACAGACGTCTAACAATGAATGCGCACATAACTCTGGGGATCCAGCGGGCTGCTGCGGCAGTGAAACGCATATACCCGCTGATCGCTAGGACGTTGCCGTTGACGCAGGACAACAAAGTGCTAATGTATGAGCAAATTGTTCGTCCTGCATTGTTATACGCCTGCCCGGCGTTCTGCAACCTGTACAAGACTCAATTACAGAGACTTGACAGGATGCAGAACAAGGTACTCCGGATAGTCACCAACAGCGACAGCTACACCCGATTGGATGCGTTGCGAGAGCGCGCCGGCTTCGACTCCATCCCGACATACATCAAGAATGTATCTTATAAATTTTATAAGTACTTTCTCCCCAGAAGTCCACTAACTAGATACCTTACGAGGCTCAGGGTCTTTGATAACCAACCCCGCAAACACGTCGGTGTTATTTATCAATCGCTAGACCTCTCCCAGGAGCGCTGGGAACAACCGGTTCCATAGGGAACCTAAGTTAGCTGTCTAGGGGCCAATTGCATCAACTCCGCTTAGTGCTTCAAGTGACGCTTTGATTTATGAACCCGATAGAATGTGTTCAATGATATGTCAAATATATCAGTGATTTCACATTCTGCCCGATTCATAAATTTATGCGACACTTAAAGCACTAAGCGGAGTTGGTGCAATCGGCCCTAGAACGCCCAGTACCTCGATCCGGTTTTTTGCTTGTAGCATAACAACTAGCCTGAAAACCCAACTTCGTTCAGTATCTGCATAGAATGAGATACCAGAATCCACGCATAAGCGAGGCAGGAGGCGTGGATACTGCAGCTACTTCCGTCATCCCGTTGATTTCAGACCAAATCGCACAACATCTGCGAAGGTCACATCCAGCGCCCTCTCACAAGGACCCTAGGAGTGACTCGGCGCCGTGCACATCCCCCGACCCTGGCAACAGGACCGGGAAGATGTGGAGCACGCACGCAGTCCCTCCCCCCTTGACCCCTTCCTACCCCTCGGGAGAAGAGCCAACGGTGGAGGCGTTGAAATGAATGAGTTACGAAAACTAGAATTGTAATTTACAGGAAATGAAATAAAAGTAAAAAGTAAAAGTAAAGTCACTCCCTACCAAACATAAACCGCTGGTTCAAACCTCGTTCTCGGAAATATTTTTTTCTTTTCAGATACCAATCGCAAAACCAATTCAAAACTCCCGCTCACAGGACCACTAGGGTCACTCAATCAAGCAGGCCGTTCCGTCCTTACGGGTATGGCCAATAGGCGTGGTCTAATTAGTTTGAATGTACGAAATCACCCACAGAAATAATTAGGTTATATTAGGCCAACGTTTGAACTACTGACACGTGTCAATTTCAATAGTCGTTTTTTCTTTGAAAGTTTAAGCATCGGGGCTTCTTATTCTAGCTCAATTATTGGCTAGAAAATGACATCTGTCAAAATCCACCAATGGCAAGTATGGAATAAGAAACCCCGGTGCTTGAAACTCTCAAATAAAAAGCGGCTTATGTCGGCTGAAATATTTACAAATAGTGGAAAGTCATGTTATTAAACTATTTTCATTTATATACATTTGTAATACTTGGTAATACGGTAATCGATATGAGATAGGAACAAATTGTTGTGTGTGTAGAGAGTTGTTTACTTCTTACTGAAAAGATTTATTTTTTCCTAAAAATAAAGTATTGTGAAATCTTGAGGAAGAAATGAAATCATGAAATTCATGTGTGCGGTGTAAATATTAATATTTTTGTATTTACTAGGACTGACAAATTTCGTCTGAATTGTTTATATTATGAAAACCTTTTCATCAATTTTCAGATTCATTTTGGGGCTAATGATCTCGAGACAAATACCAAAAAACCGACATTCCAGCACTTCTGGAGCAAAGCATGCCCTTCTCTCAGCCTGATTAGCATACTGCAACAATGACATTTACTATATCACCACAGAATAACATATATTACAATAAAGAATTTCAACAAAAAGACGATTTATGACACAGTTAATGGAGTAAAATCGAATGGCTTTCTAAAAACTATTTTAAATATGGTCTGGCAGTCTACTTAATGCTTCACAATTTGTTTTTCACTTCACACTACATTTTATTAATCGGTCTTCTTGAGATTTTCACTTCCACTTCATCCACTCACAGTATATCATGGATGCTTTCTAATAACTTAATAACTTCAGTTTTTACTGTTTTTAGTCTAATTTAAAAGGTTATGTGCTAATAAACTTTTGTATATGGCCAATAATAAATAGTAAATAGTCTGGCCTATCAAAATCTTTCCAAGTATTAGGCAACTTTTCATGTTTTTTTATTATTATGGGACTAGGTCGACGGCTGAATCTGAATCTCCATATTGTAATTTACCCTTTGTCGGGACGGGACTGTCCTTGGCCCGTAAATCTTCCGACACTTTTTCGTAATTCAAGTTTATTGTGCACCTCTCAATTACAATCAATAACAAATTTAGAATTAGTACCTGGTATTTATCCATTCAACAATAAAATATGGTAAAAATTAATCGAAAGTGACAAAGGTTCTTTTTATTTAAAAATACCTATCCCAACTTCTTCCCTGCTTCCTCATTGGCAATTCTGTGGGTTATTTTGAACAATCGAACTACTTCAAGTATTATACCACGCCTATTGGCCATACCCGTAAAGACGGAACGGCCTGCTTGATTTAGTGACCCAAGGACCACACCTGAGTTACGCCATCTGGTGGGAAGAAGAAGAACTTGATATTCCACGACAACGACGAGCTCCATGATGATGACGTAACCACGTGACCGTGCCAAATTCAAATTTCAAACTCCCGCCTAGGACGGCCACCATCTTGGAGTCGCTCAAAACACTGCCCTGGGATTCCAAACTTTCGATTCGATCACGAACGAACGATCAACGATTCGAACTTCAGACGACAAGAAGTAATCGTCGTGTGTTCTCGGTACTCGAAAATGGAGGTAACATGATCGTAGATCGTAGAAAATAAGAAGAAATGAAAAAATGAAGTAGCATTCACGAATTTAAAATCCAGAATAAGTTTTTGGCATAGCAAATGGGAAGATGAAAATTAGAAGTGAATTAAAAAATGTGGACCAACCGGGATTCGAACTCGGGACCTCTTGGTTTGATTGGAAATTTCCTGTAAATTCCTACCTAAATGACATTCTTGGACGATTCGACTATAATAATTGATTCCCAATAAAATCGTCGGGTGATTTCGGTACTCGATCACTCAACACAATAAAATTAACATGGAACGGTAAGATGATGAATTAAACCGCATTAAACATAAAATTCTGAATTGATAATTGACATTCTCAATAATCTCAATATTTTTCATTCAATCTGCTAGTTTTTTGTGATTTTAAATTTATATTATTAGTTGAAGGAGTCCAGAGTATTGATTGAACATTTTATTCTTGAAATAAATTCATTTCTTGAATCTAAACAAGAGTAACAAGAGGAGAGGTAATTAATTAAATAATTGCGAATTTGTTACAACTTTCATATACCTACTCTGCAAGTTTGCTGTAAGAAATTTGTAATCACTGCGCATATCTGTGGGATGCTATAGAGTAAATGTTCTATAGCTATTTTTATTCAGAAAACATAAACAAATTATATTAGTGGCAAGTTTTCATGATAGGTAGGTGTACCTCTACCAATTCCAATTAACTTTGAAAAGATAATCGTGACCGTTGTTTATTGTTTAAGAAGTCGAAATGCATTTATAGAAAGTTTGGAAATTTCCAGTTGTCTACAATTTCTCTGAATTTGTTAGACAAATTGCCTATTTCTGTAATCATTCATCCGCTGTTTTTGTAGCATTTAAAAAATAAAGAAATTTTTAATCGCAATAGGTAAAAACATATACCTCTATTTAATACTTTTGAAGTAGCCTCTTCTTTCATTGCAGTATATACATTATATTACTGGCATAAAATTTGATATTGCAGTAAATCGGGATAGGTACCTATACTGTTTAATAATATTAATAATTATATATTGTACTGCAGTTATATACACTACTCCTATTATTATCATTATAAGAAGTATCTTCAATTTTATATCTTTGTCAGGAATCCATTCTCGCATATTGTTGGTTCCATTAATTCTTTGTTGCTTTTTCTGTTGAAATTTAATTCAAAGGAATACGTACATTTGGTGCATACTTATTTGTATATCATTTATTCAAAAAATCCAAAATATATTGCAACAGTTGTAATGGTACCTTGTAATAATAATAAAAAAATTGTTAGTGTTACCGTCAACCGGCTGTACCTTTACGAGCTCAACCCTCAGAAATTACAGAAATCTTCGAAAGAATTCCCCATTTTTTCAACAGGGTAATCTATTCGCCACTTTGCTAAGCCCTTTTCCTCATGAAATTCATTATCAACTCCCAGTAAACTTTTGGGTTGCTCTGAAAGCCATTCTGAATGAAACATCCCTACTTCAGAAGTATGGATCATAGATAAATAACGGGATTAAAACAAATACCCAAGCAATAATGACCACTAATAAAAAGAGCAACACATATATCAGACCAAGACAGATATACTAACGACAAGAAAATAGTTGTCGTAAAATAACACATTTACGATCGTCATATAGCCTCGGAATCATCAAAATCGTCTAGACGACACCATTGAGGCCTAATCGTCACTTCGGAATCTACTTTTCGTCAACTAATCGTCAAAATGTAGGCTATTTGCAACACATATACGATCGGCGTATAGGCTCGGATTAGGTGACAGATGAGAGGTTAGGTTAGGTTACTGATGTTCCGTGACGAAGAAGAAGAAGAGACAAATGACAGGTGACACGATGAACGCAGCGACGCTCTGATCGTCCCCCCACTCGATTTTGATCTCGAAGTCTCATAGCACATATACTGCACCGTTATCAAAAATTTTTTATACACTGCTCCACAGTGCCTATGGAATGAGATAGAAATTCCAAGATCTATCCAAACACTGTTCCATGCTCAGGATGACGCTAGAATAATTTATATTTTCGGAAAATGACATATTTCAGATATTTTTCGAAGAGAAACGATGATAAACGATTCCAAATATATCTGATGTCCAATAATATCTAATGTTTTCCAAAATTAAAAAAAAACCATGAGTACCGAATGTATAAATATCAAATACATCAAAATTTGTACGAAGACGATAGTAAAAGAAGGATGGAATATTGCAGGTGGGCACTACGCAATAATGTACAACAAAATAATGAGTTCCTGAAAACAATTGTATTCTCCGATGAGTCAAGATTCACCAATCTTGGTTTCAACAAACAAAATACTCGATATTGGACGCAAGAGAATCAGCATTTATTTAGGCAGGGAATTTCCAAGAAAGTTCTGGATTTAATGTATGGCTGGGAGTAGTTGGAGATAGAATAATTGGTTCCATAATATTTGATGGACCTTTGAATGGTGGTAGATACCTGAGTTTCCTCAGAATTGAAATTGAAGATTATTCAGAAGATTTACCGCTAAATCTGGAAATCGACTATTCTTTCAGCAGGATGGTGCACCTCCGCACAATAGTAGGATCGTGAAAGCATACCTTCGTGACCGATATGGGGAAAAGTGGATCGGAGCACATGATCCTGTTAGGTGGCCTGCAAGATCACCTGAATACACCCTTCAGATTTTTTAATTTGGGGTCACTTGAAAAACATCGTTTAAAAAACCTACCCAACGACCCGCGATGACCAAGAATTACGAGTTAGACAAGCCATTCAAAGTATGACGTCTCAACAATTGAACAATGCCATTCGAATTACCGCCAAACAAGCTCGAAAATGTTTGGATGATGGACATTTCGAACCGCTATTATAAGATTTCTCTCTTTTTTTTTTCGTTATTGATCAAATTGTGAGAGAAAACCTAACTGTTATTACTTACTGTAACGATTTCGAGACCAGCCTCGGGACCGGCCCTGATCATCTAATTAATAATGCACACTCGACAAGTAAATAAGTTCCTCCACCTGCAAACACATGAATCACGCCTAGAAGAAACGCAAACTTGCTGAGGAACGCAATCGAAGTTCGAGAGACATCTAAGAAGTCGACGTGTAGTCCCGATTGATCGAGAATTGTAAATGGAATCTGCTTGCGGGTATACAGTGTCCGCCAAAAACTTGGAACCATATGGGAAACTTTTTAACTAATGGTTCCTCAAAATATTTCGTACCACATAAAATTTGGTGCATTTAATTAGACGAAATATGCGAAGCGCCGTTTTTTTCAGTGGCGTGCGGTTAAGCGGGAATCGGCCGATATTCCAATTTCACTATGGAGTAAAGTGGCAAAGATATTTTCAGTTATTCAGTTTAGTCTGTTAATTGATGGTTTCAATAATTACTTAATGAGCAATAGATAAAAAATGAAGGCTCTTTTTCACACTTAAATAAAGAAGCAAATAACTTGTTTTGTCTTTTAAAAGATAGTTCGTAGATAAAAACCCTGCTACGCAAAAATAATTGTCGATATATTTCCCATTAAAAATAGAGGCCAACTCATTGAAACGTTATTGAAATTGGCAATTGGCAGACTAAACTGGATAACTGAGAATATCTTTCAATTGCAAACTACTTTTTTCAATAAAATTTTTCGATATTTTGTATAGAATTGCCACTTTACTCTATAGTGAAATTAGAATATTGGCCGATTCCCGCTTAACCGCACGCCACTGATAAAAACGGCTATACGCATATTTAGTCTTATTGAATGCACGAACTTTTAAGTTGACTGAAATTTTTTGAGAAACTATTAGTTAAAAAGTTTCCCATATGGTTTCAAGATTTTGGCGGACACTGTATACCTAAGGCGGCAGAGGACAGGAGATAGTCGCAGAGAGTTGCAGATAGAGAGCCACAGTAGAAATAAATTGAAATAGATAGTAAAGTCAATGTTTAAGTCGAATAATTGCTTAAGTAGTGTTTTAAATGAATTAGCAAAATTAGTTTGGTGCATTTTCACTACATTTGGTGTCATAAGTGTGGACGTTTCAAATAAATACGTGTTAAAGTGTTCGCCGCGTTTAAAAACATAAAGACATTTACGAGTATCGCGCCTAATAGACTAGTGGCCCGTAAAACATTTTAGTGTTAGCGAAGTGGACAGTTTTGCGCGTCGCGAAAAAATAAACTAAAAACTTATTGTGTGAAATAAATAAAAGACTGATGTCTTGGTTGAAAAGACACTGAAAGACAAAATGGAATGGAATGGGTTCTGAAATATAGAAGTTTCACATGAAGCCGCCCCAGTTCGACAGAGAAATTCCTTGGGACAATTACCATTGACAGTTTGAAGTTGCGGCCAAAGCAAATCGATGGAATGTAGGGGAAAAAGCTTTTGAACTAATACTGGCATTACGCGGTGAAGCAGCGAATATTCTACAAACCCTCACCGCGCAAAAACTAGAGGACTATGATAGTAGTATGTCAAAGCCGGTTTCGCCTCACTTTTCATGAGGCAAAACCAGCTTTGCTCCTGACGGTGATTCATCTCTCGATGGCCGCGTCCATCGAGTTCTCACCGTTGGTGGAGGGTCGGGGGATGAAGAACTAAAGAAGATGACGTGTTCGCCGCAGAGTTTTGGGGGTAGGGGGTCGTCAAAGCATTTCACCCTAAGTGGCACGCATCTTTTCTACAAAAAAACATGGCGGCAAGGGCGGGAGGCAAAAAAACATGACGGTGATGGCGGAAATTATGAAAAAACGTCCTCTTACGTGATTCGCTGAGAGCAATTGGCTGGAAGAGAAAAAACGTCACGTGATTCGCTGAGAGCAATTGACTGGAAGAGAAAAAACGTCACGTAATTCGCTGTGTAGAAAAAATAATGGCCGCCGCCAAATTGATAAAACAAAAATTCAAAAATAGTGTCTGTCTTAGAACAACAGAAAATTATGATGGAATTATTAATTCACTCTCTCGAATGAAATTCCAAGAAAAATCCGTCTCCGCGCGCTGCAGTCGTAAACAGCGATAAGGCACATCCGATGTTTGTTTACTTTATCTCCAATGAAATTCCAAGAAACACGATTTGGCCTTGGACTTGTTTACTGTCTCGAGCTGAAATTCCAAGAATAATGCATACAGCTGCCGGTGTGTGACGCACTGCAGCCAGATGTTGTTTTTTCAGGAAAATGATGAGTCAGCAGAGATAAGAAAGTTGAGTTTGAAGCCAAATTGCTGGATTCAAGACGTTTCAAGTGTCTCACTCTAACCCATGGCATTATATGTCTGTCTTTGTTTGTTCGCATTTATTGAAATGAATAACGTCAGTTCGAGAAAAATACATTCAGTTTTTCAAATAGAAAATTACACTTCAGTGCCATGGTAATATTCAACATCTTTTTTCGAATCGTTGAATATGTATCTTTGTCGAATTGATTGCAACAGCTTGTACAATGATTCGCCCAGTTGACATAAGAGTGCTAAAGATTTAAAAAACATGAATGCATCGTAGGCGTCTGTAGATATCTAAGATATCTATCTAAGATATTAGATCTTCTATCAATATGTCTCCAACAAAATTATTTTCAGTTTGACAACAAATATTACTCTTCCTCAGAAGGTTTGATCATGGGAAATCCTTTAAGTCCTCTACTTGCGGAAATTTTCATGGACAACCTTGAAACAATAATCCATAAACATCCAATCTCCCAACAGTTTTTGTATTGGTACAGATATGTGGATGACGTTTTAGTATGTTTTAAAGGCACCAATAGACAATTAGACACCTTTCATAACTATATTAATACTATTCATCCAAATATAAAATTTACAATAGAGTTAGAAGTGGAAAAATCAATAAATTTTTTAGATTTAACGATAAGCAATTCTAATAATAGACATAACTTTGCAATTTTTCATAAACCTTCCCACACAGACATTACTATCCACAATAATTTGACACACCCATTTCAACATAAAATATCGGCATATAACAGTATGATTCATAGATTAGTTAATGTTCCTTTATCAACAGAAAATTTCAACAAAGAATTAAATATAATAAAGCAAGTTGCATTTGATAATGGTTATCGGGTGGATTTGATAGATAATATTTTGGCAAAGAAATTACACATTAAGGCTATCCAAGAAGTTTACCCTATTATTAGGAACAAAGAAAGTAATTATAGAACATTAACTTATTCCGGTAAAGCCACCGAAAAATTAGCCTCATTTATACACAAACAAAATTTAAGGATAGCCTATAGAACAGAAAATACGTTGGGAAGAAGATCATCACTTTGATGAAAACTTCGAAATTCTATATGTGAAAAATAAAGGTGTCAAACTTAATTATTTAGAATGTCTAGAAATAAATAAATTGAAGAATTCTAATTGTCTACTCAATGACCAATTGGAATTGAACAATTCTCCTTTGTTGAACCTTTTTTTTTAGTAACTTCGATTGTTTCCCAGGTTATCTTGTTTTCGTTGTTTGTGGACAACATTAATGAGAAAGATAGGAATTGGGATAGGTCAGGTTACTTAACACAACAATTCCAGGTAATGTGGGTATAGTTATGTTATTAGTCTTCTTTATTTAGATATTTAAGTAAAGCCTAACGAAGAGGATTTTAGAGATTTTTTTTTTAAATTGTTATTTCCATCAACCAGCTGCACACCCTTAAGAGTACAACCCTCAAAAGTATTCGAAAGACTTGTCCGAGCTAGGGAAGACGCAGCCCTTACCTTTTAACGTGTGATGCCATGCACGAGACCGATGACCATGCTGGGAATCGAACCCATGACCCTTTGGTAAAGAGACAAGCGCTCTACCATCATGACCATCACGACCCATTATCGCTTGATAAAACTACAGTGTAGTGAAACATGTCGCGAATTCAATAAAGTTTTGTGGAAATTTAATCGTTTACCTTAGTGCTTTATACTATGGATTTCCATCAAGTATCGACCAATTCAATCCAAAAAATGTATATAAACGATGAAAAAATTCAATACGAGTTCAATGACCTATTTCAAGGTCAACTATTCGTGTCATGTTACACAAGTTTCCGGTTACATGTCTATACAGATCAGCAAAATTCAACACGGGTTCAGTGACCTCTTTCAAAAAGTGCATGTGTTACATATCAAATTACCTGGAATGTGCTGACATCGAGTTTCCGGTCACAAACATGTTTATAAACGATGAAGAAATTCAATACGAGTTCAATGACCTATTTCAAGGTCAACTATTCGTGTCATGTTACACACGTTTCCGGTTACATGTCTACACAGATCAGCAAAATTCAACACGGGTTCAGTGACCTCTTTCAATAGTACATGTGTTACATATCAAATTACCTGGAATGTGCTGACATCGAGTTTCCGGTCACAAACATGTTTATAAACGATGAAGAAATTCAATACGAGTTCAATGACCTATTTCAAGGTCAACTATTCGTGTCATGTTACACAAGTTTCCGGTTACATGTCTATACAGATCACCAAAATTCAACACGGGTTCAGTGACCTCTTTCAAATAGTGCATGTGTTACATATCAAATTACCTGGAATGTGCTGACATCGAGTTTTCGGTCACAAACATGTTTATAAACGATGAAAAAATTCAATACGAGTTCAATGACCTATTTCAATGTCAACTATTCGTGTCATGTTACACACGTTTCCGGTTGCATGTCTACACAGATCATCAAAATTCAACACGGGTTCAGTGACCTATTTCAAAGAGTGCATGTGTTACATATCAAATTACCTGGAATGTGCTGACATCGAGTTTCCGATCACAAACATGTTTATAAATGATGAAAAAATTCAATACGAGTTCAATAACCTTATTCAATGTCAATAATTGCACCTGTCAGTATCATATTTCTGAATAGATATGTGTCAAGTTGCAATAATCCGAGGTGAAATTTTCCCCCATTACTACGTACTGATAAAAATATATAAACGGGTTACAATATCATAACAGACATTCCATTTTCAAAATGAGTAATACCGAGTCCAAATATAGCTTGTCAAATAACTATTTTTGCAAAGAAAAATCTAAAGTAGTGTTGGGTGAAAGAAAATTCCCATTAAATAAATCTAAATGTAAATTTGTTGTTGTGAATCTTTCATATGATTTTAATTTCACTCCATGTATTGAGATTGCTGGAAATAAGGGAGATCGGGTGATTTTCACAGAACATGAGTGGGAGCAGTTTTTGACACATCAAGGAGTTATAACCAATCATTTTTACTCATTCGATCAACAGACTGCCATTGAAGACGATACATTCACCGTTGAGCTTATCCAATTTGCAGATGTACGAGTAGTCAAAATTATAAAAGATCACTCTTCAGTGTACTTGGGGTTCGAAACAGTCTGCAAGTTATGGGAACTCCTACCCATAATTGAATATAGGATAGATATCTTGAAAAGACAAAATTATCGAGAATATTTTCAAATTTTGAAAAACGACTTTGTAAGCTGAGTGGTGATGTGTTGCAAAATGCTGTAAATCTGCTGCAACCAGGAGCTAACCACAATAGTGAGAACATAAGTTTAACTCTAGAATTCATCCATCTTCACCCAGAAGATTTCAAGGCTGAGTTTTCTCATAAACCATGAATAAGAGGGTAACAATTGATGAAATTCGAAATAAAACTTATTATATGTTCTCATGGAAATTTGCTTACCAGAATTCTCGGAAAATGGATTGGAACCATGCAGCAATTAATAGAATGCGCTTCGAGAGGCGAATAAGAGAAACTTCGAATATTATCGCACCCATTTTGGATTCAACCCATAGAAAAATAATTTACGATAAGATATTTTGTGATTAATATATAATGTAAATATGGTATAAATGAAAGTTTTATGTGAATAATATATTGATTTATGTGTGAAAGTATCATACAAAGTCATTTTTAAATATCCATGAATTATACGCATTGCTCAGACCTAACCATTTAATATAGAGTTTGTCTCCCTTTTTTCTTAAAACTTTTTCAACCAGAAATACATCAGGATGTTTGACTTTTTGGAGTTCTTCATAAAATCCACCTTGTATGTCAACATCTTCATGATATTTAAGAAAATACACTACAGGGTTTGACTGGTGGACTTTTCTCACAATGAAAATTTCATTGGACCAGTTTGGTGTATACCCTTTGGCAAACGCCTCTCGTTACTTACTTATTCTGACATGATCATTAATTTTAAATTTTCATTTTCTTGGAACCACTGTTTTGAGGTGACTATAAGCATTTTTCAATAAATACTTTTCATTGCATTTTTTCACATCTTTCGGTTTCATTCCTATTGTTCTATGTACAGAATTGTTATAGCTAGAAACTATTTTTGGTAGAATATCCAACCATTTGTAGGTTCCTTGTAAGCTGAATTGTTTCCACATTACATTAAATTTTTCAAAGTTCTGTTTACTCGTTCAACTATGCTAGCTTTCAAATTGGAGAAAGTACTATAATGGGTAATTTTCCACTCGTCCATCAAATGTCTGAATTTTCTATTATAGAACTCTTTTCCCATATCCGTTTGTAGATTCTTGGTAGTAACTTTCATATCATTCAATATTTTTTGCATCGCATGAGTGACTTCTTCCCCATTTTTAGTTTTAACGGGCTCGCATCAAACATATTTGGAAAATACGTTAATAACAACCAAAATGTACTTGTATCCTTTGTTAATTTTTGAGTAGGGAATCATTTCAACCAAATCAGCTTGAATGAGATCATTCAAATCTTTGATAATAACATGTCTTCTTTGAAATCGTTTTCGTGAACTTCTATGTATTTCTCCTACAATGTCTTCTTTGATTTCATTAATTTTCAGTTATAGGACACTGAAGTACAATTTCGACATACAGTTGATTATGCTGCTCCTGGTCGACTAAGAAAGTTATCTTATCACCTTTATTTAAAAACTTTCCAACTAGGCTATTCAGTGAAACAGTATCTGCATACTCGTCTCCTAGTGATATAGATATATCTTTTGGTAGGAAATCAATCTTTCCAGAAACAGGAAAGTCGTAGAAAGTTGAATTATTTTCTAATACAAAAAAAACAACACTCTTCCTGATATCCTGGGCTGCCCTCAAATGAAGAATACATTTAGTATGATGCGAAGAGGAATTCCATAGGTAGAAAGGTGTGCTGTTTGGTGGCGCTTTCGGAAGTAAATCTGATTTAGAATTTGTTGTTTGAGATGTCCTTAGGAAAAGTCTTCCAAATTTATCGATGGGCATTGTGTCACGGTGAACACTAAATGATATTGAATCATGCGGGCTTTTATTTTATTATTCCTGCTTCTCGGCGTTCCTCAATTATGCTTATGATTTCATTATTCACACCAGTATTTCCAGCACATTTTGATGCAATCAACAGATTCAATCGCTCCACTAGCTCATTGAAATCATCAAAATATTTATATTCAACCGGCATATTTTTGAAATCAAGCATAGTTAGTCCTGAACCCCTTTTACTTCTTGTAGTGGTGCCTGGAGCAGAACTAATTCTTGGTCTGGACTTGGGAAGAGATAATTTACCATCTTTTTGAGGTTTTTCAAGTTTACGTTCTTTAGCCAAAGAGTATAGTGTTGTTATTTGTGGTTTTATTATATTAACAAACTTTGATGCATGTGATGTTGATAAACCTCTTGTAGGATCATGACGGAGATAATGTGCATTACTTCTTCTTATTATATCGATATATGAATCAAGATCTTTATTTTTGTAACCAAGGGGTTGTTTCTTGAACATCAATTCATATAAACCTGGAGTTCCACTATATCTGAACTTATTATTAATAACAATATCAGCCCCATCAAAATCCACAGTTGCGTCACCTACGTTGAACTTCTCTGTAGATGGATCAAAATATACTCCAAAAGTGTCCTTAAATTTATTTTGCGTATCGGCAATTTTATCTTCTATATATGCACGATGCAAAGGAATCGCAAACTGTTGTAGGTATTGTTCCTGTTGATTCATCTCAGGGCGCATACTTTCATCAAAATAACTCTCACCAAGATCTGATTTTGGAATGGTTGAATCATAATGAAATGTATCTTCATCAGGAGTGATCTGATAAAATTCTTGAGGTGTCGGTTGGTGAAATTTTTGAGGTGTTGGTTGATGCAATTTTTGGGGAGTCGATTGATAGCTTGAATGGGGTGATTTGATTTCACGTTTCAATTCTTGCCTCAACCGAGTCGTTGGAGATTGTTGAACAGCTGTCAAGAATTCTTTTAAGGGTTGAGTGATTGGTTTATATGTTTTTTCTAAATGTGACTGAGATTCTGCTATATCAGATTTCAAAGTCTTATATTTCTTTTTCAACGACTTTCTTGCTTTCAATAGTTGTTCATGTAAATGACTGACAATTATATCACAATCATAATGGTTATATATGAATAAATGAATCGAAACCTTTCCTATATCGTCCCTCGTTCAGAGAACAATCTTTATCGATAACTAGAAAATCAAATTTATCTTTCCAACAATGAGAACAGAGTTCTTTGAAATTCAGTAAGGACATATCAATACTAACATGGTCATCATATATATGCTTCAGATTTGTAAGGTCTTGTTGAAAAATTATAAGCAAATTTGCATTATCTCTAACGAGTTGCTTAGAAATGGCAGAATAGGTTTGGCATAAATAGAAACAAACCGTGTGTTTGTGACGACCGAAACAAAAATAATTTTTAATTATGTTTTGATCACATGTGGTAACATCATCAAATGTGATGACTGAATGATCTTTTATATTTTCACGTAGAATTACGTCATCAGAATCATTGTATTTATAGAACCCAATTTCATTCATAGGTGCCAGCAAAATCCTCAAATAATTATACTTAGGTTGGTATAATGATTTTAAAAATAAGTATACATTTGTAAAACGAAGACCATTGGGTTGTTCCAGCGAAGACAACATCACATTAGTTTTGCCTGACCCACTTGCTCCAACAAGTAACCCTCTTTTAGATTGACCTCCAAATAGCGCACAATGTTTTCTTACATTATTCTCCACATTGATCTCATCATAATTGAGAACTGGAAGCAATAACTTTTGTTTTTCAGTCTTCATCGCATCGAAATAATCGTCAAACTGACATTAATGCAGATGTGATAGGTGTATATATACGTCTACGCAAGTTGTTTGAAACATATAATGGGATAGCGAAAGAAATCAGTCGTTAGTACGAGTCTAAACACAAGGAAGAAAGGTCGAGGTCTTTTGAATACTCTCATCAACAAACTTCCTGTAGAAATACATGTCCCTGGATATAATTACTGCGGTCCTGGTACCAAGTTGGAAAAGAGGCTATTGAGGGGAGACGTAGGCATAAATCCTCTGGATGAGGCTTGTAAGCGACACGACGTTGCTTACTCCAGAAGTGAAGATATAGAATCAAGAAATACTGCAGGCAAGAAATTAGCAGCATTTGCTTTCGAACGTTTAAATTCATCTGACGCGAAGTTGGGGGAAAAAGTT
Source organism: Chrysolina americana (assembly GCA_958502065.1). Classification (NCBI taxonomy): domain Eukaryota; kingdom Metazoa; phylum Arthropoda; class Insecta; order Coleoptera; family Chrysomelidae; genus Chrysolina; species Chrysolina americana. The sequence goes on from OY293411.1 coordinate 63,497,910, forward strand.
ACAGCATTTGGTATATCTAATAATATGAATCTTAAAAGCAAGTTGGGAATGGGTTTGAGACGAAAGAAAAAAACCATGAAAAAAAAGAAAGGGAACTGAAAGTTGCCAGAAAACGAAAGAGTAAACTGAAAAAAAGAGTAATTCCAATTCCAAGGAAAGGTGTATTTCTTCCATTTTCACTACCACTTCTAGGAGCATTAGGTGCTGCAGGGGGTGGGGCAGCATCTACCGCTTCAGCAGTTAATAAGGCAAAATATAATAAAGAACAACTAGCTGAACAAAGAAGACATAATTTGGCAATGGAACGAAAAGGAAAAGGTTTATATTTAAGACCTCGAAAAGGTTATGGAATGTTTGCTCAACCATATCAAAAAAACTGCTGAAGTTGCCACGCCGAGCCTTAACCAATATCGATTTGACGATGAATGCAGAGCGTTTGAGAATTCCATACTTTCGAGGTGTTTTCTTGAGAGATACACTTCCCGAAAAAATAAGAAGCAATGAGTGCGGTATCATTAATCTTGATTCTGATTTGGGAGAAGGAATTTATTGGACAGCATATTCTAAGAAAACTGCGGAAGTTATATATTTTGATAGTTATGGAAATCTCAAACCACCAAAGGAATTGATAAAATACTTCCTCAGCGCTGGTGACGTCAATAAAATAAAATATAACTATGACTCTTTGCAAAAGTTTAACTCTTATTACTGTGGACAATACTGTCTTTTGTTTCTATATAATCAATATCTCTGATGTATTTCTTTCATTCATCAATAAACTACCCTTGGAAAAATATGTCTTTTACTTTTACTTTGAGCGACTCATCTTCAGTGTTGAGACATAATTTTAACCCTCCAATTTATCTGGATGATAATGTGGAATATGAGATAGGATTGGCAAATTTTGATTCGTTCAATGTTATTCCAAATGTTGCAAAATTGAACAATGTTTTTGTATGGGGTGAACATGATGAATACAGTTATACCTTTCCTGAAGGATTTTATGATGTTACAGATATTGTTTTTCTCCTCATAAAACAGATGACTAACTATAATGAAGATGTTGTGATATCCATCGACCCAAATTGGACCACTTCGAAAGTGATCATCCGTACAAACACCAAAATCAATTTTTCGGTAGAAAATTCAATTGGTTCATTATTAGGATTCGAGAAAAGGATACTCAATGCGAATTATATCTACAAATCAGATCATGAAGTAAAAATTCTTTCAATCAATACAATATGCATTGATTGTAATATTGCGATGGGTTCATTTTTGAATGGTGATACAGTGCATGTGATTCATTAATAATAATAATTCTTTTATTCCAGTAAGATCATTGTTACATGATATTGGAAGAGTCAGTATAAAATTGTTAACATTGTATACAGGGTATCCCAACGAAAACTTTCCACCCGGATTTACTGGGAAATGACAAATTATTTTCGGAAACGTGAAAACAGGTCGATTTTAATTTCTAGGGGGACAATGTTAGTAATGGATTTAGTCGAGCAACTTCATCCCCCTGACGGGGGCGGCTACCCCCTTGCGAATCATCATAGGGAACGTGGGTCGAGTGATACATCATCTTAAAGCTCTCTTTATTCTCTATCCAAACGTCTATAATTTTTTCAAAATCGAATGAATGGTAATTGAAATTAGTGTTGTTGACAGGTTCAATGTAAATAGTCAATATCTTACCTGTTCCTATTCAAATTCAATTTATTAACTATTTTAAGACTCAATGAGTGGACAAATAGAAAATGGCAACATCCCATCCGGTCAGGTAACCCAGTCACCCCACGAAAAACGAAAACAAATTAGTCAAAACAAAGTAAGTAGCCAGGCTGGGACTATTAATTGCGAAGATCTTTCAACCAAGTATCAGTTTTATGTCGCTATTCGCGAATACAACATTACAAGCGGAATATGCCCACCCCAATTGTGAGCGAAACGTCCAAAGGAACCTCCTCCACAGAGGTGAACCGACCACGGCACTGAAGCCCGGAAACCATATTTCTTAGTTTTTGTTCTGTTGACTTTTTCATAGACAAAAAATACCTGTTTTTTATGGTTCTCCTGCGTGTATGTTCTCAGCATGAATTCACAGTTTGCATGATTCTTATGGAAATATCATTTGATTCGTATTCTGTGAGTTAAGTTTCTGCCTGACAATGGTTTACGCATTAGAAGAACGAATTGAGTTAGTGAAACTTTACTACAAAAATGATGATTGTCTAAGAGCTGCAGCTAGAATTTTCAATACAAGGCATCCAGGGAAAAATGCATCTCATACCTATGTTCAAACGTTGATTGAGAAATTCGAAAGAACTGGGTCTGTGGGAAACCAGAAACATCATCCTGAACGTCTGATAAGGAACGAGGCTGTTGAGGTAGCGGTTTTGGGACACGTGGCTATGGATCCTACTCAAAGTATTCGAAGCTTGGCTGACGCGTCAGGTGTAGCGCGATCGAGTATTCAGAGAATTCTCAAGTCACAGCGATTCCATCCATACAAACTAAAACTTGTACATGAACTGAACGAAGACGAAGACGTCAACAGTTTTGTGAGGAAATGTCTGAGCGTCTGAGAACAAATCTCAATTTGCTCTTCAATATTTGTTTTTCAGACGAGAGTACATTTTTTGTTAATGGAAACGTAAATCGTCACAATTGCCGCTACTGGAGCGATACCAATCCCAGGTTAATACGTGAGGTCCACACACAAACTTCGCAGAAGTTGAATGTTTGGTGTGGTATTTTTGGCAAAAATATTATTGGACCACTTTTTATAGATGATAATTTGAATGGACAAATGTATTTAAATCTTCTTGAGAATGCCATCGATCCTATGATAACGGATATTATCGAAAACGATGGAGATTATTCGGAAGACAACCTCTATTTTCAACAAGATGGAGCACCACCTCACTATGCAGTGGCGGTTAGAAACTTTCTGGATGAACGATATACCAATCATTGGATAGGGCGCCGAGGACCAATTGAGTGGCCAGCTAGATCACCGGACCTCTACCCGTTGGATTATTTTTTATGGGGGCATCTCAAAAGCAAAGTTTTTGCCACTCCGCCAGAGTCACTAGAGGATCTACGTGGTCGAATTGTAAACGAGTGCGGCAGAATAACTGCAGAAGTATTGGCAAACGTTCGTAATAGTTTCGAAAGTAGACTTTATCATTGTATGGAGGTAGGAGGGGCTCATTTCGAGCAATTAATAAATTGAATTTCGATAAGAACAGGTACGATATTGATTATTTAAATCAAACCTATTACCACACTAATCTCAATTACCAGTCATTCGATTTTGAAAAAATATGAACGTTTGGGTAGAGAATGACGAGAGCTTTAAGATGATGTATCACTCGACCCAAGTTCCCTATGATGATTCGCAATGGGGTAGCCGTCCCTGTCAGGGGGATGAAGTTGCGTGACTAAATTCATCAATGACATGTGTCCCCCTAGAAATCAAAATCGACGTGTTTCAGCGTTTCCGAAAATAATTTGTCATTTCCCAGTAAATCCGTGTGGAAAGTTTTCGTTGGGACACCCTGTATATATAAAACACTTTAAAAAATATACTTAAAAAATATTTCAGCAACATATAATAAAAATATACTTAAAAAAATATTTTACCAACATATAATTAAAATACATAGTGGATATCCATTGATAGGTCACTAGTGAATCAATGCATCATTGTGATTCTTGTAAAAATTCGTTCACTTTATAGTAACATTTATTTACTAGATGTTTTCTCAATTTGTTTTTGAATATATTACATTTATTTTCAAGTGAAATTTCCTCGGGTAACTTATTGTAGAGTCGGATTGCTGCATATGAAGGGGCGTTTTCGAAAAAAGTTGTTCTATGGTATGGTATCTGTAGAAGGTTACCATGTCTAGTATTGTAGGAGTGGTTATCACTATTTGTCAAAAAGTCGGAAAGTTTTGTTTTTATTGAAAATATTGATCGCATGATATATATACATGGAACAGTGAGAAGATTGTTTTCAATAAAATAAGGTTTGCAGGAGTCTGTACGTTTTATTCCAAATATTAAACGTATTATTCTCTTTTGTGATATCAGTAATCTTTGTGATGAGACCGCATTGCCCCAAACTACTATGTTATAGGTTATGTGGGGATATACGAGGGCGTAGTATATATTGATTAGCTGATGTTTATCAAACATATTTCTCATTTGTAGAATGGCATATAATCCACTGTTTACCTTTTACTGATATGTTCGATGCAGTTTTTGAATGACAGGTTTGAGTCTAAAAATGTGCCTAAGAATTTTGTTACATCTGATCCCATTACTATAGGATTTGATGGAATATTGCATCAATACGGTTTTTTTGTGATTGACTATTAATCTGTTAGTAGAACACCATTTACTGAAACTATTATTTAGTTCAGTGATATTATTATCAAGTTGGCATTGGTTTTCACTACAAAATGCTATAGTTACATCATCGGCATACATCACTAAACAATCAGTATCCACATACACAGGTAGATCATTGATGAACATCAAGAATATCAGAGGACCCAGAATGGATCCCTGTGGGACGCCTAGATTTACGCTATTTATTTCTGATTGGGTTCCTTTGAGTTTCACAATTATTTTCCTGTTCCTCAAGAATGACATGAGCCATTTCAATATATTTCCACGAATGCCCAATGACCATAATTTAGTTTCTGTGTGGTCTAGATCTAGACAATCGAAGACTTTTGTAAGGTCGAAAAATAGCGCGCCTACGAGCTTTTTTTGGTCGAGATGCTTGTAGATATATTCAACAAAATTGCAAATGGCTGTTTCTGTTGATCTGCCAGGATAAAACCCGTTTTGTGAATCTTTGATAATCTTATATTGGTCAAGATAAGATATCAATCTTTTATACACAGCCCTTTCGATTATTTTACTGATAATACAGGGTACGGTTATTTGCCTATAGTTATCCATGGAGAGGGGGTCATCTTTTTTATAGATTGGCGTGACCATCCCCAGTTTTAAGTCTTCAGGGAATTCACCGGATTCGACAGATAAATTTATCAAATTTTTTACAGGTTCAGCAATTTGGTAAGCTACACTTTTGATCAATTTTGTTGGAATGCAATCAACTCCAACAGAATTTGTATTTTTAAGATCTTTTATTATTTGAATGATTTCTTGATCGTCAACCGGTATGAAATAGAAAGAGTTATTGAAAGCAACGTTGCACTTCGTACATGACTCATAGTCATTATTGCTAAAGCGTTGCTCAATTGCAAGTTTAGCAGTTATTGAGAAGTGCTCAGAAAATCTATTTGCAATCATTTGTTCGTCATCAATAGTATCGTTACCAATTTTAAGTTTTATTTCAGGGTAATTTTTTTCTCTACCTGTTTTCTCTCTTACAAGTTTCCATACAAGTTTCTGTTTATCTACGTTATTGTCCATACTTTCAATGCTTGCCTGGTGAAATGCTTTTTTTTCAGTTTTGATTTTTTGTTTATATATCTTTGATAAGTTTTTATATTCTATATCTAGGCTTTCATTATCATAGTTGTTTTTTAGCCAATGTAAGTTTTTTAATATTTTTCCCATTTGGATTGTTTCATCGCTTATCCAGTTTTTTTTTCGGTTATGTGTACCATATATTGTTTTCTCCACGACTGGACAGTGCAAGTCAAGAGCATTGGTAAGTATATTGAGAAAACTTCTGTACATTTCATTGACTTCAACCAGGGTATTTAGCGGAGTAAAGTCCTCCTTTGTTAAGTGAGATTGCAACTTTTCTATTTTACCTTTTCCAACATCCCTAAAAATCATTTGGTGACATTGCTTTTCAAATGACTTTATTTTTATATTCAACTCAAGACCATAGTGATCTGCTAAATTTAGGTCGTGAATATTTTCTTCATAGTTTTCTTTGGGTAAGTTTGTAAAAATATAGTCAATTTTTGTTCTTGTCACTCTCCCGTGAATATTTTTGAATACCCTCGTTGGATCAGTGTTTTTCCATTAATTCTTTCCGACCGTACCAAGGGGGTAGAATATAGTTGAATCGCTTTTGAACATTCTGTATTTCCCCGTCACTATCAAGACAATAAACAACATCACAGTAAGAGTTGTTGACCAAAATTTGAATTAAATTGATTTCCGAAACGAAGAAGTTACTGTTAGATTGCACTTGAGACGAAAGACTCTCTGAGATGGTCTGGAGATTTGACAAACCAATATTCCAACCTCCCTATAAAAAGCAGGTGATACGAACTTTGAAAGATAGTACGAATGCAACTGTCGAATTGCTAACACCCGAACATAAAAAATACTTGAAATCTTTGGGATTAGAACTCCTAATATAATGGAATTGCTACAAATCACAAGTGAACCGTTCAGTGATAGCACAATTGAATATTATCAGTTTCAATATATTACCAATGATATCAAATATAATGATGAAATCAGAATTCCAATTCAGGACTTGGACGCTTATACCATTACCTACATAGAGGGAAAGCTTACAAGACTGGACGGGGATCCAATAACGAAAATAAAATTCATCAATAACGCAATATCATTCTTAATCCGTGAACTCCGATATGAGCTGGATGGTGTGGTGGTAGACTCTGTCAGAAACATTGGACTAGTGACAACGATGAAAAATTATTTGTCTATGAATGAAAATGAAAGTATTTCTATGCAAAATGCTGGTTGGTTTCCCAAACTTGGTGCGAGTGATAAAATATTAGTTGATGAGATGATGAAGGGAATTTCAATGTATGTATTCCGCTCAAGTTATGGGCTGGATTTTTTGAAGATTTCAGAAAAATTGTGATCAATATGAGACAAGAACTAGTTTTGATTCGTGAGAGTCATGATTTAGATGCTGTGTGCAGTATAGATGATTCCGAAAAGCCTAAGGTGAGCATAAGCAAACTGAGTTGGTGTGTCCCTCACGTAACACCAAGTATTCAAGAACAACTACGATTGAATAAAATCATAAATAGCAATGTTGAACTAACGCTTAAATTCAGAAGATGGGAATTGATTGAATACCCTTCTCTAAATAAAATAACAAGGCATACTTGGGCTGTGAAAACAACTACTAAGGTTGAAACTCTTCGCCATGTTATCATTGCATTTCAACAAGATAAAAAAGAAAAGCTTACTACTGATATGAGTACATTCGACCACTGTAATCTGAGTAATTTAAGAGTATTTCTGAATTCTGAACGATATCCTTATAATGACTTGAATCTTGAATTTAAGAATAACAAGTTTGCAAAACTCTATGAAATGTATGCCAACTTCCAAGAGAGTAAAAGGAGCTACAAGAGTTCTAAATCAATTTGATCATTTTTACATGTTAATCTGCATAAGGATTTTTAAGAACCGTTTTGCAATTTTTGCTCTTTTTTGGGGTGGGGGGGAAATTAGAGCGTCGCTGGTTTGCGTTCATCGTGTGACGTAGTCGAGAGATATCCCTTAGATTGTTAACAGTTTGCCAATAGAGCGCGGCGCACACATATTTTGAATTGAATTTAAAAAGAAAAACGATTTCAGCAGCAGAGGTTTGAACCATCGTCCTTTTGGTTGGTAGCGAGTGACGCTAGCCTTGTCTCCACGGAGACTTCGTACTAGTTGATGTACAAATGTGGGATATATATTTCTCCAGCTACCAGATAATAATGATGTTTGGAATAAATGTGAAAAAATGGTGGTTGCTCGTTAGATTTAGTATACCAGGAGTCTCAAAAAATATCATTTAAGAGAAAAAAAGCATGGCGGCTGCTCGTTAGATTTAGTATACCAGGTGTACCAACATATTATTTAAGAGAAAAAAACATGGTGAGTGCTTGTCTTATTTGGTATACAGGGTGTGTCGAAACGTATCATTTAAGAGAGAAAAACATGGCGGCTGCTCGTTTGATTTAATATACCAGGTGTACCAACATATTATTTAAGAGAAAATATCATGGTGGGTGCTTGTCTTATTTAGTATACAGGGTGTCTCAAAACGTATAATTTAAGAGAAAAAAATGGCGGCTACTCGTTAGATTTAGTATACAGGGTGTCTCGAAATGCAAAGTTTCTGAAAAATCATCATTTGAGTGAAAAATAGACATGGCTGCTTAGGGCAGAGAAAAAGGTATCATTGGGGACATGGGGATTTAAAATACGAATCATCGAAAAATAAGCACTTCCGGTTTGAAAATATTGCGGTAGAAGAAAAGTAATAGTGAATTCGGATTATCCACATCGAGAAGAGTTCAAATATGCAATTAAATGGTCACTTCCGGTTGTCACTTCCGGTTTTCACTTCCGGTTGTCCGATTTCGATGATTTTGGCATCAATGGATTCGTTTCGATGTCAAGAAACATTTTTAAGCATTATTCAATGCCAAAAGGGCATAGGAGGCTATCTTCATTATTAGTAAAGATACAGAAACGTGCGGGTACTCTCATAAGACAACTTTTTTGGGGGATCAAGAAAATAATAGAATTTCCTTCCATCAACTGCCATAAGTGCCATAAACCTCACATTTTAATGCGTTATGTACTCATCGCTCAAATGTTAGAAGTCGGTTCGTTAACGTTTGATATTTTTTGTTTAGAACGTCACTCAATATATCGGCGGCGCCTCACACTCGATATCTGTCAGTTATCATTGGTAATATCGTTGAAGAAAAAAAATATGTGACAAATAAACATGGTTGTACAGGTACATAAAAACATGGCTGCTACATGTATGTGTCAGATGGAAAATGGGTCATTGGGAGTAGCAAAGTATTCAGCAATAGTATATACAGGGCGTATCACACGTTATTTAAGAGAAAAAACATGGCTGATGCAAGTGTCAAATGTTATGTGGAAAATGGGACGCAGAAAATACGTATCATTGGGGATATGGGGACCCAATAGAAAAATATGGTGATATTTCATACTGAGTGTTCCAAAATTTCCTTAGACATCCACAGAGTGTTCAAAAACTATTCAAGATAGGAAAAAAACGCTCATAGGACGTTTCAATCCTATTCAAGAAGGTATACAGAGCATCTCATTTATAGAAAAAAAAAATATGATGTTTTAACAGGAGTTTAGCATTTCACCGTGCGATCCCAATCGGAAATGTATTACATGTCATCGAGACCGAATAAGTCAGCGCTCTCTATCATTTAGGAAGGTGCCCAATCATTAAAAATTGAGATAGAGCATTGATAAGGGTCCAAATTTAGTTACTATCGGTCGTACGATTTCAATAATTTCGACACCAATGGGTTTGTTTCGATGTCAAGAAACATTGTTAAGCATTTTCCAATGCTAAATGGGCATAGGACGCTAACTTCATAATCAGTAAAGGTATAGAAACATGCGGGTACTCTAATAAGACAACTTTTATGGGAGATCAAGTTTGATCAAAGCAGAACGAACTAACCTTATAAAACGTCTATATTAGTCGCATTTTTGCATGTTTTACCGTTTCAAATTTTAGGTGTTTTTCGAATGCAATAACGGTTATTGTGGTCGCATTTTGGCATGTTTTAGCGTTTCTAATTTCAGTTGTTTTTTCGAACGCTAAAACGTGTATTTTGAGAAATTTGGAAATGCCAAATCTCCATAAGAAACATAGAGTTTTTCGGTTTAATTTAAGGCTGTTTTTTTAGAACGCGAAAAACGTTTATTGTGGTTGCATTTTTGCATGTTGAACGCAGCTTTTCAATTTTCAGTTGTTTTTATGGAACGCGAAAAACGTATATTTTGATCACATTTTTGCAGTTTGACTCTGTTTCTTTTTTTGGTATTCATTATCAGGCGAGCTATAGGCTTTTGAATCCACCTTGAACTTTGGACTCTCGGTTCGTCGCTGGTCTGCGTTCATCGTGTGACGTAGTCGAGAGAGATCCCTTAGATTGATAACAATTGTCCAGTACAGCGCGCGCTGCTAAATTTCGGTGCGTCGCTGTGTTTGGCGTTCATCGAGTCGCGGCGATAGATCCCTTAGATTGATAACAATTCTCCACTACCGCGCGCTTATAATATATATATAATAAGAATAATGATTGTGGATGACATATTCAGACTCAAAATACAGGATTCAAGAGAAAAAGAAAAATGGCGGCTGTCAAATGTTATACCAGGTGGCTCAAAATACAGTATTTAATAGAAAGAAAAAAACATGGCGGCTGCCAAATGATATACCGGGTGTCTCAAATAACAATATTTAAGAGAAAAAACATGTCAGCTTAACGGAGGTCGTCACCTTCAATGTGCGATACCCATTGAACCGTTCAGTCTTCCGTCCGACTGTATTCGTTGACACGTGTCGATCAACGTTTGATTTTTTCGATTCTTGACAGACTGGCAGAGAATGACAGATATTCAGTTTGATTGAACCAGAACGAACTAATGAACTAACCTTATAAAAAACGCTTATTGTAGTCACATTTTTACGTGTTTAAGCGTTTCAAATTTTAGTTGTTTTTTGGAATGCGAAAAACGTCTAATTTGATTGGATTTTTGAGGGGGGCGGACCAACTTAGGTTATAAAGTAAAAATAAAAGAAACCAGTTTGAATACAAATTTATTGAGCATTTTTATTTTGGTATCGTCACGAATATTGATAGATACATTCGGCTAGACGCATTGAGAGAGCTAGCCGATGTTCCAAAAATCGAAGAATTTATCAAACAACAGTCTGATAAATTCTTTCGACACTTCATCCTTGGAAGTAAACTGACCAGGGGTATGACGACAATAAGAGCCCGCGACAACTTAAGGTTGAAGCACGGGCTCATTTACAAAGCGCTGGATATTTTCCATGAGTCTCTGGAGGAGGAGTGAGTAATCACGCGTACACCATGATCAAACCCGGTTTTTTTGTAATTTTCCGGGGGTGTAAGGAAACCTCGACAATACATGGTCCCGAAAACCCTATGTCTGACAAGTAACACAATAATACCCCCTGTATAACAAGAAGGAGACAGGGCTGCAGAAACCAGGGCAGATGACTCACTCACAGCATACGAAGGCCTACACAACATCGTAGGGCTCGCCTCGGTGAGCGAAAGCAGGTTTTGCCTGCCCCCTGTATACACAGGAGGGCCAGGTAGAACCCCATTCCCCCACCCTATAAAACCCTACCCTATACTCATTTCCCCACTGCGGCTAGTGATGGTTTTAGGAGGGGTTTTATATATTTATATGTTGTGTGTAAAATTTTTATATTGTAAATTTAATATTTAATATATTTTTGGATTTTTGGATTTTGGAGACTGGCAGAGAGTGACAGATATTCATTTGATTGAACCAGAATGAACTAATGAACTAACCTTATAAAAAACGCTTATTGTAGTCACATTTTTACGTGTTTTAGCGTTTCAAATTTTAGTTGTTTTTTAGAATGCGAAAAACGTCTATTTTGATTGGATTTTTGAGGGGGGCAGACCAACTTAGGTTATGAAGTAAAAATAAAAGAAACCAGTTTGAATACAAATTTATTGAGCATTTTTATTTTGGTAACATATCACATAATCATTTGTATAGAATATCTACGTTTCGGAGACTGCAATTATAGTGGGGTTGCTTATCAATGTGATGCATACAGGGTGATATACCATCATTGTCGCCGAATGTGGGAACCATCCATGACGTATTATCATAGTCCTCCAAATTCACAACACGTGTAGGTAGGTTCAATTGATGAAATTTCTCTGTAAGATAGTCAAGTTTTTGGAGTCCTCGCACATAAATGATATCAACATTCTGTAAATTTTTCTTGAGGATGGAATCTAATTGATGATATTACACAAAGCCAGAGGAATACCTCAATCCATTAACGTTTCGCTCCTAGAAACAGGCAGTACGATTATTAGCTCTACTCAAAGAGGAAAATGGTATAGTTGGCAGCAGCAGAAAATTACTACATTGAATTCCAATCATAATGGCAATCTCCTTAGGATGGAATTGTTGCTCGATGGTAAAGCCTTGAATATCTACAACAGCTATTCTCATGTTGACTCTGTGATTGATACTGAAGTGACAAGCATATGTTCAGTTTAATTTGTTAATGATTTCGCTGAGTGGGAGTTGCTCAATATCAGTGTCGTGCAATAGGCTCTAGTATTTTGGGGAAATCCTTCAGATGCCTCGATTTCGAGTTTCACATCAACAGTGGAACTTTTTATGCTCTCATCCCTTCTGGAACAATCGATGACAAAGAGAGTCTTACCAACAAATTCGGTGGAGCTCAGCAGAGGATTATGTTGATAAGTAATTAATTTTGTAGCTGAGGCCGAATTGTGCATAGTTGAAATAGGCTTGCGAAAAATTCCCCTTTGCAAAATTCAGATGCATATTTTCTTTCGGGTGATTTTCACCGTTCAGAGTGAGCTTTATATTGGTGATATTGTTGGATCATTGTTGAATTTGGTGTAATCACGGTCTTTTTGGAAACATACAATCTCATAGCGAGGACTTTCGAGAAACGAGGAAGTCTTGACGGCCCATATTTCACTTTTTGCACCTTGTGTGAGAGCAGGCAATATATGAAGTTCCCATTTTCTGAACGGCATGAGAATAGGAGTATCAGCTTGGATGGTCTTCAAGAGTTGCAATTTAATTTGATCATGTGGAAAGATTCTCTTTACTTTGAGTTCAATATTTTCTATTTCCAACTTGACTGCTGTCGTACCAGCCGGCGATCCAGCGGTCTCCTCTATTTTGAAGCAGTTGCTATCATCTGCAGCTCGTACTAATCGGATGGTTTGTTTGCCATAGGAAACACATTGATAATCATTGAAAATATTCAAAAAAGCTTGATGGGTATGAGCATGTTGAATGTTAGATCAGTGGTGCTGATAACCCCAGCGTTGCTGGGAAAAGTCCAACTTGAATTGGCCAAGTGCTTGATATCTTCGTCAGTGTAGGTGAGAAAGCCTCTGACAGTACTAACAATTCCAACTTCACGGACCGTCTCCAATTCCTTACCGCTTTGTTCACAACTAACAGATTGAAACATGAAAGCACCAGCATTGTTTACGAATGTTTCACGACCATCTCCTTTGGTTTTCACAACTTTTCCACTGATGAATAACAGGCTATCATACAAAGCATCGTAAGCGTCAGATTGATTGATGTTGATTTCAATGACATCATTGTTGCGAAAGGACTTGACATATGGGTAGTAAGTCCGCCATTCCACCTTTTGTATGGATTCATCGTTTTGTGGTTTTCGGAAAATGTTGAACACTTGATTGGACAACATGATAACCGAGAGATTCCAAAAACAGTTTATTCTTCGGTGATAGTAGTTGACGCACGTTGAAGGTCTTGGTGAAGACTGAAGGGGGGTATGGTGGTGAGTTATTCTTATGAATAGTTAGCACCATACTTTCGCTTCAATTCCAAACGAACGATTATTTCTTCGTTTCGAAAATCAACGAGTTGAGAATGCTGGTCCAGCACTCGCAGCGTAATATTGTTTATTTCGTCTCTATGAGCAATGGGTAGATAAATGAGGTGGTTGGGTGTTTCGTCGATTGCGTAACCAGGATCAACACCAACAGCAAATTCGTATATCGTATGAGACGGTGCGTCGTTGTAGAATGCTCCGACCGTAATGTTGCTATCTATGTGTATGGTACGTACTTTAATGATATCTACAGGTAGATCTGATGCGTAATACCAGTTGGGTTTGAGAAGAATAGACGAAAACCCTAAAATGCGGGCCAAACTGTTTTCAGGTCGGAAATCAATTGAATGTTTAAGACAGAATATTTCACTTTTCAGCGTGTTATTATTCGGTTTGAGGTAGAAAAATTCCTGGGGGTTTTTCTTGTACGTTTTGGGTGTGATGTGTTTGCTGATCAAAGCCTCAATATCACCAATTTCGTAAGAGCCAGTAGGGATATCGATACTCAGTTTAGTTTTGCCGCCGTTTTCAAAGTAGTAGAATTTTGTACCTTCTTCAATGTTGGGTATACTGTTGTACGAATGGAAGCTGAGCAAAGCCAAACTGTATTCTGAATCAGAATTCAATTGAATGGGCGGATTGAAATCGATGGAAAGCGTTGAAGAACGACTCGTTAACGTCAATATCATAGACATGACTGATATAGTGTCGGAAGCGACCCGCCTTAAATAATGAACAACAACTTGGATGAAAAATCATTTATTATTACAATAATAACATTGAAATTGTGCACTAACTGGTCCATGATACTCTGCTTCTTTTAGTGATGCCGTTGACAGTCCAAACTCATTTTGATAATGAATGAAACATGGTAGACGAATCTCTGCAAAGCGAATCGATTTTTGTAGTCCTTTGGTAACCTATGCCATACATTCAGCAACTCCCAAGGTCCTGCGTTCCCAATCAAATATTCGAATGACAAAGCTCGCAGTTGAGTATCAGTGAAATCTCGCAATGATCTATATTTATGCATTTCAGCCAACGATTGATGCATCTCAGCGGTGGACATTATGAAGTAGAAACTTTAGGCAGAGATGTCCGCAATTACTCTGATTGTAATTTTGATATTGACTATTATTATATCTACATCTTACGCCCCTCCCAAAATAACTTGCCAATTCTAATGGAGGTTTGAGATTGCCAAAACTATCGAAATATTGTGCGACATTACCGTTTTTATTGTAAGCTACCCAATGAGTGCCCGCATTCAAGTGGGAATCCAAGTTCAATATAGCGCATTCTCGCAGCCAAGGACCACAAGTTGGCAACGTATCACGCATGAAGACTCCACGAAAATGTGGTATTTTCATCTGACGAGCACACTTCTGAATTTCCGAATCGTATAATGCTCTATGGGGTAGCTTATCTAGCAGTTTTTTTGCTTTTTCAGGTAAAGACCGCGTCCTTTGCGTTGATGTTGTTTTTTTAGGAACAGTCCAAATCCTCGAGAGGTTTTCCGTAGGTACAAACCCGAACCCAAATGCTTCATGGATTTATTGTGACGTTGATCGTCTTCAAGTTTCTTTTTGGCATTTTTTGCGTCTATCACGATTTTTGCTATGGAGCTCGCTCCACCTGCCAACGCACCCAAAGCCGAAAGTGCAGCAAATATAGGTATAAGTGGTAAAATTCCTCCAGACTTTGCATCGAATGGGATTATTCTAGGCACTCGTATTTTCTTACGTCCTCCAGCTTGACTCAATGCAACTAGATTTCTTAATATTAGTAGGATTGTGTTTCCAATTTTTAATAATTTTTTGAGGCAAGTTACGGCGAAAGGACACGCCTATACCTAGCTTACGTTTGGCTTTCATGGTGGAAGTAACATGCCAAGCTGCAGCCCGTTTCCCAAATTTAGCGTCTTTAGATTTAACTCGTTCCCAAGCTCTATTTTCCAATACTTGATCTGCTTTATGACGGTCTTCTGGAGAGTCGGAT
This sequence comes from Chrysolina americana, assembly GCA_958502065.1. NCBI lineage: Eukaryota > Metazoa > Arthropoda > Insecta > Coleoptera > Chrysomelidae > Chrysolina > Chrysolina americana. Next base: position 63,513,328 of record OY293411.1, read on the forward strand.
TGAGAGTATGCAATATCGTGGTCTTTGCAGCTTTCGTCCAAAGGATTCACGCCAGTTTCTCCGCGTTGTAATCTCTGCCTCAATTTGGTGCCAGGCCCGCAAAACGAATAACCTGGTAGATGCAATTCGAACGGGAGCTTATTGATGATTGAATTGACAACACCTGCACCAGAGTAAGTCAACATTGATAATGATGAAAGATACCTTCAATGCGTTTATTTATAACCGTGGTGCACTCATGTTTTTTCATCACATCATGGAGGTCGTTCAACAAGACAAGACACTGCCTATTGAAAATTTAGATTTTTTGAATGGAGACCTCGATAGCAGTATGGTTGGAAAGCATGGTAAATTATTACCGAATTCGTTTCGTGCAATTATTTGCGGGCCAAGTGGTTGTGGAAAGACAAATGCCATTTCAACACTGTTATTCCACCCAAATGGAGCAAAATTCGAAAACATCTACGTATATTCAAAATCTTTGTACCAACCCAAATATCAGGTGGTTCAAGAAATTTTGGGGAAAGTCAAGGAATTGGGATATTATCCGTTCAGGGAAAATGAGGAAATCATAAGCCCTCACGAGGCCAATGACAACTGACAGATATCGAGTGTGAGGCGCCGCCGATATATTGAGCGACGTTCTATACAAAAAATATCAAACGTTAACGAACCGACTTCTAACATTTGAGCGATGAGTACACAACGCATTAAAATGTGAGGTTTATGGCACTTATGACAGTTGACGGAAGGAAATTCTATTATTTTCTTGATCCCCCAAAAAAGTTGTCTTATTAGAGTACCCGCACGTTTCTGTATCTTTACTAATAATGAAGATAGCCTCCTATGCCCCTTTGGCATTGAATAATGCTTAAAAATGTTTCTTGACATCGAAACGAATCCATTGATGTCAAAATCATCGAAATCGGACAACCGGAAGTGAAAACCGGAAGTGAAAACCGGAAGTGACCATTTAATTGCATATTTGAACTCTCCTCGATGTGGATAATCCGAAGTCACTATTACTTTTCTTCTACCGCAATATTTTCAAACCAGAAGTGCTTATTTTTCGATGATTCGTATTTTAAATCCCCATGTCCCCAATGATACCTTTTTCTCTGCCCTAAGCAGCCATGTCTATTTTTCACTCAAATGATGATTTTTCAGAAACTTTGCATTTTGAGACACCCTGTATACTAAATCTAACGAGCAGCCGCCATGCTTTTTTTTTTCTTAAATGATATGTTTTGAGACTCCTGATATAATAAATCTAACGAGCAACCACCATTTTTTCACATTTATTCCAAACATCATTATTATCTGGTAGCTGGAGAAATATATCCTACATTTGTACATCAACTTGTACGAAGTCTCCGTGGAGACAAGGCTAGCGTCACTCGCTACCAACCAAAAGGACGATGGTTCAAACCTCTGCTGCTGAAATCTTTTTTCTTTTTAAATTCAATTCAAAATATGTGTGCGCCGCGCTCTATTGGCAAAATGTTATCAATCTAAGGGATCTCTCTCGACTACGTCACACGATGAACGCAGACCAGCGACGCTCTAATTTCTCCCCCACCCCAAAAAAGAGCAAAAATTGCAAAACTGATCTTAAAAATCCTTATGCAGATCAACATGTAAAAATGATCAAATTGATTTAGAACTCTTGTAGCTCCTTTACTGAGAGTTACTATCATCTTAAATCAAACCAACCTATTTTCAATCCCAATGAATTCAAAATTAAGGCACCGCTGGTGCACATCGACTGTTCACGTCAAAAGGAAGTGATTCAAAGCGGTTCCATAGTACTTAGAATTGAAATTGAAACTGCTGAAATCACACCCAGAAATGTTACTGCATACTGTCTTATTCTACATGAGAAAGAATTTTCATATAATCCATTGACGAAAATTGTTAAGCAGTTTTAAAGCGCATGCTCGATGGGTTATATAGAAAGACTTGCATACTTGAAACATCAGTTCGAAGATGATATCAGAGTACAGAAGAAGATTGGAGCAACACCATAAGAACCTGAAAGTACTGAAACAATTGATTGAATCATACACTTTAAAAGAAGCATTGATAAGGAAACTCAGTAGTTTGAAAATATGATATTGGTGATTGACGTGCAAGGTTTCAAAATTGAGCATAATAAATTTTTGACGAAGGAACTGGCTGCATTCGATGGAAGTAGAGTTTCTCACTATGTGTTTAAACCACCGTTTCCAATGAATATGCTCCCACCAAAATTTCATAGTCAGGCCACTTGGCTGATGCATAATCATTACTGTATAGATTGGAATGATGGATTCACACCATTACATCAATTTGGAAATATAATGAAGAGGCTCACCGAAGGAGTGGATACTCTTTTTGTCAAAGGAAAGGAAAAAGCTGAATACATCAAACAATTCACCCAGCAACCAGTCATAGAATTTGAAGAACAACCTGGTTTGGGTGCATCTGAAGCAAGTTGTTTTCATCATACTAAAGGTAATTGTATATGTGCACTTTCAAATGTTCACTCTTTATTTCAAATGTATATAATTGATACATCTGAATAAATATATTCTAAAAGAAATGCCTTTTATTTTGAGATTTTCATGAAACTACAAATCATTCACCTTATATCATCAGGTTGTCTAGATACTAGATATTTTTTTACAAGGTCGTTCACTTCATAGCATCCGGTGACTAGACACCAGATATTTTCCACAAGGTCATTCACCTTGCAACAGATATAATTTTTCAGATTGATGACTTGGCAGTCGTTCCACTTTAGCATCCGGTTGTCGTCAGGTGTTTCCCACAAGGTCATTGACCGCTATAGAAACAGCAATTCGCAAGCGCATATCAAGAGCTCCATATATTATTGTAAGGAGTACCATAACGAGTACAGTTAGTATTGCTACCACTGAGAATCATGAAGTGTGACAAATGCAATTTGAATTTTTCGGGAAGAGATAACCTACGTCGACATTTGCAAAAAACCTGTCCTTTCAAAGAAGCTGAGGAACCAGTAGCAAAAAAAATTAAATTGAGCGATCCATCCACCAGTGCTCCACAGTCGAGAAAACGGCTTAAACTTAAATGAAATTTACAACGAATTCAAAGATGAGATGATTTCGAAGGCTTCAGAATTCCAGGAAAGAGACTCAGGCTGGTCATTGCAGAAGATTTGGCATCTTGATGTTAATATAAACATATATAATCCATTATCAGCTTCATCATATATCAAGTTACCCAAAGCAATAAATATGAAACAAGCCGTTCTGAATGTAAAGAACTTGGATAATGCTTGCTTCGCTTGGTCTATTATGGCCGCAATTTTTCCTTCAAATGGAGATCCATCGAGTCCATCCTCATATCCACATTATTCTACCTTACTTGATTTTGAAGGTATTGATTTTCCAGTAAAATTGACGGATATTTCCAAATTTGAAATAATGAATAATATATCTATAAATGTTTTTGGTACAGATACAAAATTTATAGAAGGCAAAATGGATACCAACATCGTGGGTCCCTTACATTTCACAACACAACGATCTGCAACACATGTAAATCTCCTACTAATAGGTGATTATGATGGAAATTATCATTATTGTCCCATCACAGATTTGTCTAGATTGGCATCACGACAAAAATCTAAGCATAATGGTCGTGTATATACTTGTGATGGTTGTCTCCAATTTTTTCCTACGACTGACAAACTGACGACTCATCAACATTATGATTGTAATCGTCTATGTGTGTTACTCCCAAAACTAGACTTAATCATAAACAAATATGGTGAAACTTTGCCTGGAAATATTCTCAAGTTCATCAATTTAGAAAAACAACTTCCAGTTCCTTTTGTGATATATGCCCTAAAAAGTAATACTTTTATTGACATGGTGGAAAAAGCTGAGTGAAATTTCAGTGTTTCACTCAGCCACTCAGCTTTCACTGAAAATGCTTCACTGAAATCGTACCACCATGTCAATATAGGTGTCACTTTTTTTCATTCAAAAATACATGTATTCTTATGGGAAAATGGTCATTTTTTCGATCAAAGAAATGATCGAAAATTGACATGGTGAAAAAAGCTGAGTGAAAGCTGAGTGAAAGCTGAATGAATGCTGAGTGACTCAAAAATTAATGAAAACGCTCCACTGAAATCGTTCCTCCTTGTCAATTTTGGGTGTTTTTTTTTATCGAAAAAAGTGCCTCTTTTTTACCTCAAAAGTGGCACTATTTGCATCAAAAACGTGAAATTGCAGTTTAAGATGAAAAAAATTTTCGTTTTTGAGCCAGAAAAGTGCCTGTTTTTTGCCCTAAAAAGTTACACTTTCATTGACATGGTGGAAAAAGCTGAGTGAAATTTCAGTGTTTCACTCAGCCACTCAGCTTTCACTGAAAATGCTTCACTGAAATCGTACCACCATCTAGATAAAGGTGTCACTTTTTTTCATTCAAAAATACATGGATTCTTATGAGAAAATGGTAATTTTTTTGATAAAACAAATGACCGAAAATTGACATGGTGGAAAAAGCTGAGTGAAAGCTGAGTGAATGCTAAGTGACTCAAAATTCACTGAATATGCTTCACTGAAATCCTTCCACATTGTCAATTTTGGGTGTTTTTTCTTAGTCGAAAAAAGTGTAACTTTTTGCATAAAAAAGAGCACGTTTTTGCACCAAAATATGATGAATAATTCAACCAAAAATGTGTTGCTTTTTTGCATAAATAAAGAGCATGTTTTTTCAAGCAACATATGATGAATAATTCAATAAAAAATTTGCTCATTTTTGCATAAAAATAAGAGTAGATAGACAATACAACTATCAACATCACATAACATAACCTCTCTTTTGACTCCCGCCGAATGGCCGTGCTTTTGTGGGGTCTCCATTGAGTTCTCGGCGCCGGAGCTGGTGCTGCTGGTCCCCACAGGAGAGGGGGCGCGCTGGAGGCCAAGGGGGCCGAGTTTTCGTCAATATATGTTCTTGATGGTGATGGTTGTATAGAATTGGGTAACTGGGATCGGCTGGGAAAAAGTGCCGGGGTTTGAAGGCGTGGGCGAAGAACGTCCCCAGAGAAGACGGGGTGCGCTGGAGCGCCGGGGGCCGAGATATTTCGATTTTTATTTATTTTTGTTGATTTTATAGTTGTTGACGCTGGCACTGGTGATACGCCGCCACTGGAGCGGCTCGCTGGCGATAGTCGGCGTCACGTCAAAGGAAGGTTGTTTACGCATAGAGGCTGTGACGTCACATTCTAAGAATTCGGTGAGTGTTTTCCATCAAGACTCAGTGTGTTGTGTCGGAAATAAGACATGATTGGCATCTCACTTTAACTCATCGTTTTTTTTTCTGTTTTTGTCTTTGAGAATTACGCGGTTAGATGTGGGCTGGGTGCTACGGGCAGGGTGGTGGGGAGAGGGGGAAATTTGGACGCTAGTTGTTGGAGAGAACGCGCTGCATACGTCATTTTGAAGAACGCGCGCTTGGAGTTCAGACGTACCTGCTGGTGCTCAGTGAAATTGTACTTGTGATTTTTCCGGTTTAATTGCAAAGGTGAGTTTTTGTCTGTAAATGGAGTAATTATATGCATGTCAATAGAAATCGTTTGAGCGTTTTGATACTGTTCATTTCGCCTTGTGAATTTTTTGCTATTAATTTTTTTGCAAAGTGTTGCGTCCATATATAGAGCGTGTATGGAAAAAACATAAATATATATATACAGTGCGTATAAAATTTTCCGTTTCATATACAGTGCGTATCAAATTTTCCATTTCATATACAGTGTGAATGAACATAAATATATTGTTTGAATATTTGAGTGTAGTATGTCGCTCTTTCGCAGATGTCTCACATTGACGAAATTAACAAGGTTGGTTTGGCCTGCAGGAAGGAGTTGTAGAAGTTGGCCGAGCTACCGTTGGACGAGCCCCAATTGCTATTTGACGTGGAGGTGAAAACGACTAGATTCGGAGAGGCAATCCTCGTCGAGTTGGCAGATTTAAAAGTATTCCTATCAAACAGAGCCACCGCTGCCCTCAAGAGCACAAGAGCAACTTGAAGAAATTGACAGAGTCTCAGCACGTACTTATCTACAGGGTCGAACACAAGTCCAGCCTGCATCAGCATCCGCAGCTGCTGTTCGAGATAGTCAAGGCGTAGTGTTCCTTTTCCACGCACACAAAGTGATTTTTCTCGATTTTTAATTTATTTTTCGCATATTTTTGTGTATTGTTGTGTATTTTTTTTAATAAAGATGAATTCTGATGCTATTGCCAATTTGGCCGCTGATATGATAAAAACTTTGAGGAAGGTGGAAAAAATTTTGTTAGAAAAATTCACCTCCGATGAACAAAAACATAGCTGGCACATTGCAAAAAAACTGCTCGTCTTTTGACTAGTGCCATATCTGCTGAGGAATCGATTGGGACTCTACGCAGACTCCAAACTTTGGCGAGCCATTTGAAAATCATTCGTAATTCCATCAAAAATTTGGGAGCTTGTCATGTGGGCAAAGGGGTTAAATCAAAATTATCGTCACGAGTCAGGTGGGAGGATTTGAAGTCTGCATTTGCTTCTCGTTTGCGTATAGGTATAATCATAAATTTGGTCCATAAAGATATTGGGCAATTTTTCCGAGATGCTTATGCCTTATTCAAACGACGAGTACAAAATTTATTGAAAAAACAGGATATGATTAAAGTTAATGCGACATTTTGCGGGGAATTTGTCAAAAATAATTTGAACGAGGAACATAAAACTAAATATAAATATTTCAACACCAAAAACGCTGTGATTGATAGGGGAACTGATTTGAATGGGTGGTTCCTCGAAAACGTTGTAGATCAGGTGCAAAACAAATTATCCGAATTCGCCGAAAAGGAGAGCGGTTGGAGTCTCCAAAAAATCGTCAGTTTGGAAATAAACACCAACAAATCCGGCATCGGCAACGGTTCGTCTTACATCGAATTGCCAAAATACATTGCCAAAAAAAAGAGCTTGCATCAACATCAAAAATGATGATGATGCATGTTTTGCTTGGGCCATAGTTTCGGCATTGTATCCGACACAAATAAATATAGATAAAACGTCATCTTATCCCCACTATTCAAGTATTCTAAATTTGACAGGTATCGAATTTCCGATGACATTGAGGCAAATTGCCAAATTCGAGAAATTAAACAACATTTCTGTGAATGTGTACACTTTGGAATTAATCCAGCCTAAGCCGGATAAAGAGGCATTTTTCGTGACAGTTCCGAGTCGACTCACTAAACAAAAATTAGATCGACACGTCAATTTACTCCTAATCCAAAATGAATATCACCCAAAATTGAACGATCATGAAGCGGTACCAGATATAGACGACGAAAGTGACATACGCTATCATTTTTGTTGGATTAAGGATTTATCTCGACTACTCAATACACAACTTGGTAAGGATAAGTATAAAAAATACATTTGCGACAGGTGTTTGAATTATTTCAGAAGTGAAGAAAAATTGGACAGTCATACGGTTGATTGCCAAAAAACAAACACATGTGAAATTTCGTTCCCCCACTACGATCACGTGGAATTTCGGGACTTTGTACATAAAGAAAAGGTACCCTTTGTAATATATGCGGATTTCGAGTCGATTCTGGAACCGTTCGAAGATGCCGGGTGCACTTCTCAAACGGATTTTATTTCAAGTGTGCGTTCGATGACACTTTGTCATTTTACGATAGCCATCGAGGTTTAGATTCGATGGATTGGTTTGCGCAGCGAATGGGGGACATAGCCAAAATTATCGAAGCCAAAACTTTGGATATAGTCCCCTTGACCACATCACCTGATGAGGTGAACGCGCCGTGTTGCCACATTTGCGAAAAACCATGGAAATCTGACGACAAAATTATTAAAGACCATAATCACTACACTGGTGCCTTTCGCGGATATACGCATGCGCAGTGCAATTTATCATACAAAAAGTCTTTCATGGTGCCAATCGTTTTCCATAATTTATCCGGATACGGCAGCCATTTTATTATTCGAGATATATCAAAAAGGGGGCGAGTCAGTTTGTTGCCTGTAAACAAAGAAAAATACATATCTTTCACCCAGTATGACGACACTACAGACATCAAGTTCAGATTCATCGATTCATTCCGTTTTATAGGCATGAGTTTGGACCATTTGGTTCAGACTTTGACAGTGCACGATTTGAAAATATCCAAACGCGAATTTGCACATCTGACATCCTCGCAGTACGAATTACTCACTCGAAAGGGCGTATTCCCATACGATTTCGTTGATTCGATGGAAAAGTTGGAAGTTGAATGTTTGCCGGCGCTCCATCATTTCTACAACAAGTTGAACGATTGTCACATTAGCAAGGCAGAATACGAACATGCGCAGAACGTGTGGCAAACGTTCAACTTGAAAACACTGGGCGAGTACTAAGACTTGTACATGAAAACGGACATATTGCTCTTGGCTGATATTTTTGAGAATTTTCGAAATATCGGTCACGACACATATGGCCTGGACCCCGCGTGGAATTACACCTTACCCGGCTATACGTGGTCGTGCATGTTGAAGTACACCCAGTGCAAGTTGCAGATTTTGAAGGACGTCGACATGCTCATGTTCATCGAGCGAGGAATTCTCGGGGCATCAGTCAGTGCTGCAACAGGCGCTCCACGGCAAATAATAAATACATAAGTGACAGGTATGACGTCACTCAGCCCTCCACTTATTTGCTATATCTCGATGTAAATAATTTATATGGGTGGGCCACGATGGAATATCTTCCGTACGGGGGATTCAAATGGCTCGAGAATGCTGCCGATTTGAATGTGCTCGAGGTGTCAGACACTTCGCCAATTGGCTATATTCTCGAAGTCGATTTGGAGTACCCCGAACACTTACATGACAAACACAAAGATTTTCCATTGTGCGCTGAACACCGTACTCCGCCAGGCTCAAAATTACCCAAATTAATGACCACTTTGTACAACAAGGAAAACTAGGTTGTACACTATAGGGTGTTGAAACAAGCACTGACGCACGGACTTGTAATTAAAAAAATTCACAGAGTTCTGCAATTCGACCAATCAGCCTGGCTCAAACCATACATTGAATTGAATACGAAATTACGCGCAGAAGCAAAAACCACTTTCGGCAAAAATAACTACAAATTAGCCAATAACGCAGTATTCGGGAAAACGATGCAGAACATATGAAAACATCGTATAGTGAAAATGGTCTCAAAATGGGAGGGGCGGTATGGCGCGAAAAATTTAATTTCCAGCCCGAATTTCAAGAATCGCACTATTTTCGATGAGGACCTCGTCGCTATCGAGATGGCAAAGACGGATCTGTTGTTCAATAAGCCTGTATACATCGGAATGGCGATACTTGACATATCTAAGGTGTGCGTGTATGATTTCCATCACGGCTTCATGATGAAAAAATACACGAGCGATCAGTGCAAGTTGATGTACACGGATACTGATTCGCTGATTTATGAGATCAAATCCGATGACATTTATCAAAATTTATTGAAATTAGACATTGAAAAATTCGATACAAGTGATTACCCCACCAACAACCCTTATAGTATTCCCCTTGTAAAGAAAAAAGTCCCCGGCTTGATGAAAGACGAAGCGAATGGCCAAATTATGACATATTTCGTGGGATTCCGTTCAAAGCTGTACACCTATAAGATACAGGGTGGGAAATCCAAAGGAGTGAAATACAGCGTTGTCCAAAATAAAATCACTTTTGACGACTATGTAGAATGTTTGGAAAATCAGCGTGAGAAAGTCACATCTCAACGCTGTATTCGCTCTTTTGCGCAAAACGTTTTTAGTGTTGAGCAAACAAAAATCGCTCTGAGTCCACATGACGACAAACGGTATTTGATTGCCGGCTCTCATGATACTCTGTCATGGGGGCATTACAGTTTTATTAATATGTAAAGTTGTTTCAGGCCCCCACCATGGCACACTCTATGCAAAATTTGTGTTATCAAGAAATCATCAGAGCCGCATCATCACTATCACAATTTATTGAGACTTCACCTTTGCCGTGGTCCATCACGGAGAATATTGTCAAAATGTGGTCCACCGAAAAATGGGGAAAATTACTAGACCAGGCTTGGGGCGATCGACCTTTTTACAGTTTAGCGCACTTGATGCCACAGATAGAAAAGACGCACTCGCCACCGAAGACTGGTCTATACATTTCACTGAAGATGTCTATTGCGTATGGTTGAACCAATACTATATTCCGAACTATGGATTACGTCTGTGTTATACCTGTTTCAAAGCATTCAGAAAGGCCATGCAACACCATACATTTCACAGTATCAGAGACCATACACACATCGTATACAATTCGAATAACTTGAGTGAATTGTATCGAAATCCTTCATCATGGTGTCACAACAGATTTGACGAGCTACTATTCACGCTGAAAACAAGCGATTCCTGTCATTATGACATTCATACGATTACAAAGGTCATCGTTTCGAAACGCCTCCTCCATATAACCGCTTCATTGGCTCTGGCGATGAGGATTCTGATCTCGATTGAATAAATGCAAAAATACACAAAAATATGCGAAAACTGAATGGTGGAATTGTGGAAAACTATAAATGTATTATTATTATTATATTGTGATTATTATTATTATTATTGTATCAATAGACGTATAAAATAAATTTTCTCGACTTCTCTTTTGTTGGACGAATGAGAGAGTGTGTGTTAATTTTGCAACAAAAAAAAATGTATCGTTTTTTATAGTAAAAATGAGTGCTTTTTTGATAAAAAAATAACTTATTTTTAGCTTAAAAATCAGCACGTTTTTCGATAAAAAACAGAACTTTTTTTTATCAAAAAGAGACTCCAAATTTGACATGGTAGTCGAACTGAGTACTCAACTGAAATTTCCCATGCTTTTCATATGGGGCCTGAAAATTCAGTGAAAGTTCAGTGAAAGCTGAGTGAATCAATTCAGTGGCACTCAACTGTGACTCAGCGACTCAGCCACTGAAAAAAAGCACCACCACCATGTCAATTTTGGTGTGTGTTTTTTCACTCAAAAAGAGCATCGATTTTGAGCCTAAAAATGAGTACTATTTTACGATCAAAAACGATCTATTCTTGAGGCTGAAAAGATTGATTTTTATTCGAACAGAAAATAAAACAAAAATTAGCTAAGATACATATATTTTGAGAAGTGTCGTAATGGGTGCTCTACAAACTACGCATGTGTCGCACAGAGCGGCACATCGTGAGCAGCACACCAAGTGTCTACATGGCATGAACAATACACAGAGCTCATTCACAAGACATACACGACAAATCAAAGTGTTCTGTGAGTCTGCGACGCCGCTATCTGCCATCGGTGGTCGACTGTCAAGTGTCACTACTAGAGGAAGATCAACAGCGCCATTTTGAGGTGTGTCATCTGTCACTGGTGGTGTCATCCATGTGTCATCTGTCACTCTGCTAATGACATCTGACGCTCTTGGTTCTGAAGAGACATCAGCGCTATCTGTCGTCGGTCTGTGCCTGATCACCTGATTGTGCTCATAGTGATTACGGACGAAATCACAATGGGGGCTCCATTCACGATGATCAGCCATAGGATCGTCATTAGGCTGCCATCTGAACCCTTCTACTTGGCACGAAAGACATGCAACTATATCTTCCGAGCCGGTATACGTAAACCAGCTTCGGCTAACTTACTTGCAGGAAAGGCTGAAGTCCAGCATCGAAACGAGTCGAGTCTTATTTTGTACTGCATCTCTCTCTCTCTGCAAACACACAGACATACTGCACACTGCATACTGAAACACTACCTCTGTCCAATATATGTTTATTTCATTTCTTAATCAAACAATACTTTGTCCCTTGAATAAAATAAACATTCGCGGAAACATAAATGTATATCATCTTTTGATAACATAGTGCACAAGTTTATAGCCTCGTCAAATGTCAAATCATTGTTTCTAGCAAGATCTTTGGCACTAGCTAATATATCATGATAAAATTGACAAAAGTTCATATTAGGTAAATATTCAAATCTTCCCGCCAACACTGTCGCATCCAAATGCAGGATTTCCTGAATTTCGAACTCCGTTAGGTAGAAGTAGGTGTCATCCTTGGAAACTCGCATTTTTGTTGTCTCTTCATAAGTGTGTAATTCCAAATCCATGACATCGTCCCAGTCGAGTTTGATTCGGGTGCTGTTGGCTGCATTCGGGTCAGTTCGGCTATTGTACAGACGATTAATGGCCCCCACGAAGGTGCCCCATTCAAACATGCTGAAAGACAGGCTGGAGCATATGGTGTGGACCTTGCACACGAGTTTCACTGCAGGTACAAAAATCCGAGCAAAACTTATTCCGCATTGAACAGTGAGAATGTCAGTGTTTCGGAACTCGTACGTGGCGTTGCACACATAAAAACGTTCAGTTTTGATGGCTTCTTTGTACATGTCACAAACTCGATCTAATTCAGCAGTACGTTCTGCCCACTCTGATGATGATGAGGAATCGTATTCCACCGACACTAGTGACGAAGACATTGACTCGTAATCAGACGTTGGCTCCTCAGATTCGAACTGCATTCCACCAGGCATAGCAACAGACTGACGCACCAACGCATAGATTTTCCGTTGAAATATTCACAGCGGCGCACGCGGATTCTTCACTCTGACGAAGAGTGTGAAAAAGGCCCCCCATTCCAGTGGCAGCTGTGTCATTTTTCCATTGAATTACAAGCGATTTTCCGCATCGATCCAACTGTTGTGTGTATTGTCAATCTCAAGCCATTTCACTAGAACCTTACGCCCCTTACGTCTGATGATTTTTTCCACTAGATAGACTTCGGAATTTTTTGTTTTTCGTAGTTCCTGTTCGTAGAAAGCGCTGCTGATTGGTCGCCCTTCCAAATCCTCCAGCAAGTACGTGATTGGTTGGGTGATTTTCACTTTGACAACTTTGAAAAGTTCCGTCGTCCAATTGGGTGTATACCCCTTCTTGAACACATGTTTGGCCTTGCTAATTCGCACAAAGTCCCCAATTTTGAACTTTTTTCGACCAGCACGTCCCGCATAATCATACGCAAACTTGTACACCTTTCTTTCATTGTCTTTGGTAACGTCACACGGTTTCATGCCGATCGTACGATGTTTGCGCTGATTGTAGATTTTGGCAATGTCCTGCAAAATCTCCAGCCATTTGTAGGTGCCATTCAAACTGAAATACTTGAATATATTCTCCTTAAGAGTACGTATAACCCTCTCCGAGATCGCGGCTTTCTTCACGGTATACGTGCTGTAGTGTTTGATGTTGTACTTTTTCAGGAGAGCCTGGAAGCTGGAATTATAAAATTCAGTTCCGAGATCTGATTGGAGGAGCTTCGGACATCTTTTCGCTTTCGACAATATGTCACTCATCGCTTCGGTGACGTCTCGACCAGTTTTGGTCTTCAAAGGTCGCACCCACAGGTACTTGGAAAAGGTATTAATCACCACGAGGATATAATTATAGTTTTTATTGACTTTGGAGTATTTTTGAAGATCAGCCAAGTCCATCTGGCTGGAGCATGGAGTTCATTAACCAATTGTTTTTTCTCAGATGATGACGTCATTTCGCTAATGGCGGAGCCAATACACTAACTGCACTGGACGTTACACCTTCTACTTAAGATGCTGGAATATCAACAATATCCAGTGTCAATTTATCCAAGCGTTTCTTGGCATTTTCATCACTCGAATATCCAAGGCTGTTAGATTGTTTTTGGTGGAGTCTAGCTCGTCTTTGAGCTTGTGTATGACGTCATCTTTGAGCTTCTGTATGACGTCATCAACGTATTTTTTGTTGGCAACATCATTGAGTGCACTTGGCTGTATAGTTGAGTGTGGCACCAGGAAAATGGTAGGGCTGCTGCTGCTGTGCACAGTGAGCTGACGAAGTTTGACCGAACTTGTTGATGCTCATGATGGTACTGTGGCGTGCAAAACGTCTGCGCTTGTATTTATCGAATAAACCCTGCTTCTCTGAGCTCATTGACGATGACCACGATCTCGTTGTCGGTAGAGGTGCTGCCAGCAGTTTTGGTGGCAACCAGTAACCTATATCTGTCAACTAGCTCGTTGACATCATCCCAGTATACGTATTCTACAGGTTTCGTGTTGTATGTGATGTGGGATATCATTGCCGCCGACATGATCACGACCACGACTTCGACCACGAACATTGGTCGAATTAAATTTTCGTATTTGGCAGTCTGAGATGAATTCAACCTGCCTCGCGCATCTACATGCGCACCTGTAGCTGTCAAAATTTGCTTGTATGCCATCAAGTCGGCTCTAGCGTATTTGGAATTTTTGTAGAAAATCAAACTATATAGTCCTGGAGTGCCCTCGTATGTTACAGTATCAATGCGAACGTCCCCCGTATCTCTGTCGAAGACCATCAGCTTTCTACCGAGCAACCATTGCGCTCTTGGTTTGTCGTAAATGAGGCCGTAATTCACATCTATTTTGCCGGATTTGGCGCGATGTTCATTCATGAATTCAGTTGCTACTTCGGGATAAACTTCCAAGTAGTCATCCTCATCATCATCATCATCATCATAATCATCACCATCACCATCACCATCACCATCATCTGTATGATAACTTCCTTCATCTTCTTCCTTCTTCATGTCTGGAGTCGATGGCCGCTCCTGTTTCTCTTCTTTTTTCACTGTCAGCCGTGATCGCTTGATGAGTGGCGGCACTGCCGCACTCAATCTTTTCAGCGGCACCGTAATGGGTTTGAATATTTTACTCAGTGCTTCATCCTGTTCGGATTTTCCGAGTTTCAGAGTCAGATACTTTTTTCGAACAATTTTTGACAACTGATTGACTTGCGTTTTCGTTCAGCTTTCGCAATTGCAGTATCGACATGTGATGTAGTCGGCGCCATTGCTCCGGACAGAATGACGTACTCAAAGCATTACACTTGAATATTGTTACGGGACGATTTTATCTCCGCAAGATGATACCAAAAAAATTCAATAAGATTCGAACAATTTGTATGCTAACCTTCGAAACACTCAAATACAACTTTTAATTCTGGTATGTGACTGCTCGAGTACTAGACAGATTGCAATTTCTATACTTTCGTATGTGGCCCGCACATAACATCCCTTATAGTTAGACCCTAAGGAATGAGCAACCTGCTGAAATTCTCAATTATACCTGAAAGGACGGACACTGACATTTGTGATATATCAAATCAGCTGATAATACAAACCACTTGTTGAAATCCGATTGAAATAAGGTGCATAAGCCCTAATGTTCGAAACTCATTGTTTGTTTGTCTAATCTAACCCTTTTAGTGACCCATATTTCGAAATGTCAACAAGGTTAAATGGAATTCTTCTTCTTGTCGTGTGTCGGACCGATCGACAGATGGTGTGTTCGGTCGTTACAAATCTGCTTGCTTCGTATAGTCAGTTCCGTGTTCATGGCAGTGAGAGCTATGAAAATACGATCTACTCCGAACGCACACTTCGTCGACGGGTGACCTCGGTAGTGTTGCAAACCTTGACATATAAAAACTATGATTATTGGTCACACGCGTTTTAGTCATGGGTAATGATTTAATTGAGTTCAGAACTGGTAGAATTTCTGTTAGGTGTAATCAAGTTAGTTGGGACGTTATTATCATCAGCGTGTAGTTTTATCGTTGGGAGAAATTATTGAATTTGTTCGAAAGTATTCGTGAGTCGTCGGAAAACCACTCAATTACATTAAGTGCTGTTGTGGTTTGGCAACGGAGGATATGAGCGAGTTGACAATGTCTGACGCAGGCGCATGATGCCTCCTTCTTGATGATGCACATCCGTCGAGCTGAATAATGGCTTCTCTGCGATTTAATCCAATTTGCGTGTTAATACAATTGCTGACTCTATTTTTGGTAATGGGTAAGGGCGAAAATCAGTTCCCAGGGATTTGTCGGACTTCGTTGTTTCCGGTTGATGACAGAAGAGGGGGTACAAAGAAAAAAAGGGGTCCGAAAGACACCTGGCCTGGCCTGGCAGTCGGCATGATACGTGAGTTCCAATGGGCCATATTGTTCATTTGAGATTATAGTTATTTCTCTCTCCACTAGGAAAGGTGGGATTATTGGAAGAATTATTGCCAATGGTATTGAGTTGGATTCGTCCAAAACCCTTTAAGGGGATTATCACTCACGTCGATCATACGATCATTCACTTCAAGTCCATCCAACATCAGTAGGTAGGCAAACCCCTCGTGCTGGCACATCTCAGATTCACACCGATCTGGCGGCATATGCTTACACAGTAATTTCTTTGTAGGACTTCTTTGGAGGGGCTATTGTTCGGAGAGGATATTCAGGGATATCACTTTTAGTACAAGATTTTGAGACAGGGTGCTTCGCCCACTGTCAAGGACCGATTTGTAAACACCTACAAGTAATCAGAACAGCGGTTCCTTCCTTCTGGGTGTGTACAGGATAGGCTACTCCCTTGAAAAGAACTAACACAGCCATCGAAGGGGCATTCCGAGAATCCTTTTCACTAAGAGTCGTTCTGGACGACACTGCCAAGTATAGTATATGCACAGTGTGGAACAAGCAACTATTATACCTTTTTCCGATCAACCTATTTTACTGCACATATAGTTAAGCCCTTCAGGCACCTGTATTTCGAGCCCTTAGACATATAGTTAAGTCCTTCAGGCACCTGTACTTTAGGAAGATTCAAAGCACACATTTGAGATCTTTGAGCATATCAACCCCTTTTGTGAACTGCGGTGATCACCTCGGTAGGGTATAACTCATTGATATATTTAAGGTGGCGTTACAGGTGGTAATTAACACCTGAACATTTATGTATTGGTAGCATTTCATTTGTTTTATATGGGTATCTTCCGAACCTGACGAAGGTCAACCGGGTGTTTTCTCCTTTATAAGGAATAATTCAATTATATTTTTTTTTACGGAACAATCCACTTTTCATTTAGTGACCAACCTTACCCACCCCACCGCTCACTGAGCTAGCCAAGTGTCTAGCCTTAATAGGTTAGGTAAGGGACTATGAATCTTTTTGTTACCCACCAAAGATCACTTTTAACATCTTTCCTCCTCAAGGAATCGATCACCGTAACAATATATCTGTCAAAACCCAGACGGTAGCGCCCTTTGTTCACATCGAAGTCTTTGACAAAGTTCTCTAAAAAATGTGCCAACATGCCTTCAGCCTCTGGAAGTTATTCGTCTTGCCACTGGTGTCTTTCTCACGGGCTCACTCACTTCTCTGGAACACTACCCAATACTTGTTTTATTGAATCCGATCTGAATAATTCCCGTCCATTGCAAGTATGCGTCAGATGTCTTTTCCCTACCTCGCTACGAGACCACTTTCACTCATAACCAATAACATGTAGTTCTCTAAAAAATATGCCAATATTGTTTGTTTTTTTTTTGTTTGTTTTAAAATTGTTTTTTTCGTTTACTAGCTGTCATCCCCCTACGAACGACAACCCTCAGAAGTCAAAACTTGTGTGAGCCAAGGATTGACGAGGTCTTACCTTTCAACGTGCGATTCCTAGCACGAGACCAGTGACCATGCTGGGAATCGAGCACACGTCCCTCTGATCGATAGGCTAGCGCTCTACCATTATGACCACTGCGGCCCATATTCCCATATGCCTTCAGCCGTTTTAAGTAATTCGTCCCATCAGTGGCGTCTTTCTCACAAACTCTCCCACTTCTCTGGACACAAAACTTATTTAATTGGAAATGATCTGATTAATTCGATCTTCTCACCCCGTTTGAAGTACGTATCAGCAAAATATTTTACCATTTATGATAATACTTTCCTCATTGAATTTGATGGAGTGAATATTAATGCAGCAGGAATTATCACTAGGGGTCGTATTGAAAATGCTTTCCCCGACATCCCCAATGACATCACTTCAGCGTTTTGCTATATAGATGGCCATATGTATTTTTTTAAGGAAAATACACACTCAAGTACAATGAGTTCCAAAGAAGACTTATTGAAGTAGGAGACTTCAATTCGAACATGTTTGATATTGCATGCCCCAACAATAAGCTTTTGGATGATCTTAGAAATGTATTGATGAAACTGACATCTATTTATGAATAATTTGATAAAATATGCCGACGCTGTAACACCTTTACTTAAGAATAACACAAAATATGCTGAATAAATATTGAAAATATGTCTCACTTTTATTATAACCTACCTGAATTTGAATTCTAATGTTCTAATTTACTATTAAAGAACGTGAGTAGGGAGTCTGCAATGTTCCGTTGTAGTTGTTAATTACTGTGTATGCATACATGGCATCGAGATTTGCAAGCAAGACTACACACCCTCAAAAGCAAACCCAACGGTCAGCTGAGTGAAATTATTACCCAAAATTTCCATATTTTTTCGCATACATAACCCATGATTTTTTGCAATGCTCATATACCGTAACATTTTTGAAACATATTTCCTATGTTAACTTGACACCTAAAATTCGGACTTTTTTCATGACATTTTTTGCATCCATAACACATATTTGTTATAATGTTTCCTCAAATATTTCCCATATATGAACTTAACACTATTGTACGTTGAAACGCTAATGTCCTGTTACTCTCCAATTACTATGTTTTTCATTTCCAGTATTTACTCATCGCACGTTATAATGTGAGGGCTGCGTCTTTTTCGACTGTTGATGGAATGTATGGAATCGTATGTTGAATTTTCAGACCTCCGTTAAACTGACACGTTTTTTTCTCAAACGATATATTTTGAGGCACCCTTTATACGTTTATCATTGAGATCACACGTTGAAATGCTATGACCCCGTTGAACCGCTACGGTTTTTTTTCTTTAACGGCGTATTTAGAAATACTCTATAAATATATATTTTTTGTTATGTTTACCAACAAGACTTTTTTTCTGGAGGATACCATAATTTTTTTTCTCTAAACTGACAACCGTCGTTTTTTTTTATACGTATTTTTTCAATCATCATTATTATTATCTCATTTTCATGCTCCGAATATTTTATCTACTTATTGATATTTTCAAGAAAATATTCCTGCATTATTTTTTTTGCCTGCATAACATCTAATTTTCATAATTTTTCCTCATAGACTGTATCATTTAAAACATTTTTCGTTAAAAACTGGCCACCACCAACTTTCAATACTAACAAAAATATAATTTTTTCATTCGAACCTTGAATTTTTCATGGAAATTTTTCGCATTCATAACCCATGATTTTTCACAACACTTTCTCTTATTCCGTAACATTTCAAACATATTTCATATATTTACTTGACGACTATTTTTAATACTCACGATTTCTTATATCGATTTTGAAATTTTTCCTGCATTTTTTGATTTGCATTCATAACACATGATTTTCATACTGCTTTCTCATACACTTCATAATTTGAAACAAATTTCATATAACCCTTTTGAATATTAAAGAAATTATCATAATTTTCGTCATGACTTGCAATGATTAAATAAAACTCACTTATCTCTAGCGCGGTTTTGTGTGGGAAAAGTCTGCCAGTTCGTCAATAGCTGAAGTAATTTTGAAAACTACACACCCGATCTAAATCCTATACAAAAACGTATTCCCGACCTCAACGAACAAAATGTATTACTCCTACAGCTCAATTTTATATATAAAATACCCCGTAATTTATGTATTGATAAGAAATTCCATAATTTCTGAAATTATTTACACTTTAATCGCCAATATGTCCTAAATTGTCTCTAAATAAACCAAATTAATTCACTCAAGCACTTCAATTAATATATAAAATGAAACTTACCTAGTTTTCAGATGGTTGGTGAAAACATTACACTATATTTTAAACACACAAAAATTAAGTAACTGTTTTTCAGACGTTGACCAAATGAAGGTCACCGGTCTAATACCGTGTTTTCATAACGACTGCGGTAATAAGAAAAGAACGTTTTACAATCTTCTCAAATAAACAACAATTCTGATGTATGCAATGTTACTCTGTGGTTTTGATAATTCCAACATAATAATGGAACTTCAGGTCTCCGCGGTTTTTGATAACTGATAGTGAGGTATATTACTGCTATTTATCGCCGTGAAAAATGAACCAAAAATCAATGTTTATAATTTTTATTCAAACCATATTTCATCAATACCTACTCACAGGCTAATATGGAGCTGACACTTCAAGTAGAAGGGCTTTCTATTCGTGCAGTCAATCATATAAATTAGTTATTAATGCAATTAAGAGTATAAAATTTTTATTTTCATCAACCGGGATATCACTCTATACTATGCGTCTGTATTTTTACAAAAGTTTTCATTTATTTTTGTCAAGCAGTATCTGCCTAAAATTTCATGATGTTTCCAATAATATACTTTTGATATGAATGACTCTTTTTGAACTCCCCAATATAGACATCCGTGATAGGCATTTATGGTTCAAACCTCTGCTGTTAAAAAATATTCTTTCGTTTTAAATTCAATTCAAAATATGTGTGCGCGCTCTCTTGACAAAATGTTATCAATCTAAGGGATCTCTCTCGACTACGTCACACGATGAACACAGACCAGCGACGCTCTGATTTTCCCCCCACTCCAAAAAGCGCAAAAATTGCCAGAATGGATCAAAAATCTATATGCAGATTAACATGTAAAAATGATCAAATTGATTCTTGAACTCTTGTAGCATATATAAATTCCCGGTAATTTCGCTGAAAAATCGTATCGCATGGATGTGGTAGAGGTAGGAGAACCAAACGTTGCTTTTTACGACTTACCAAACATGTTTCCGCCACCCGCCATCCCCCTCAAATGTCGATTCGAGTGCATACAAGCTGAGAAAAGTCTTTCGCAATGAAACTAGCCAAGAAACTGACTGGTTTTTGCTCCAACCGCCAGCATCTCAGGTGGTGGAGGAGGTGACCCCTCGCACGATGCCTGCAGTGCCTCGAGTAACGACGACGACGTCAAGATGTCCTACAGACGCCTACGATGGATTCATGTTTTTTAAATCTTTAGCACTCATATGTCAACTGGGCGAATCATTGTACAAGCTGTTGCAATCAATTCGACAAAGATACATATTCAACGATTCGAAGAAAAATGGTGAATATTACCATGGCACTGAAGTGTAATTTTCTATTTGAAAAAAAAAGTATTTTTCTCGAACTGAGATTTCAATAAATGCGAACAAAGACAGACATATAATGCCATGGGTTAGAGTGAGACACTTGAAACGTCTTGAATCCAGCAATTTGGCTTCAAACTCAACTTTCTTATCTCTGCTGACTCCTCATTTTCCTGGTAAAACAACAATCTGGCTGCAGTGCGTCACACACCGGCAGCTGTATGCATTATTCTTGGAGTTTCAGCTCGGGACAGTAAACAAGTCCAAGGCCAAATCGTGTTTCTTGGAATTTCATTGGACATGAAGTAAACAAACACCAAATGTGCCTTATCGCTGTTTACGACTACAGCGCGCGGATACGAATTTTACTTGTAAATTCATTGGAGAGAGTGAATTAATAATTCTATCATAATTTTCTGTTGTTCTAAGACAGACACTTTTTTTTAATTTTTGTTTTATCAATTTGGCGGCGGCCATTTTTTTTCTACACAGCAAATCACGTGAAGTTTTTTCTTTTCCAGCCAATTGCTCTCAGCGAATCAAGTGACGTTTTTTATTCTTCCAGCCAATTGCTCTCATCGAATCACGTGAGGGGACGTTTTTTTCATAATTTCCGCCATCACCGCCATGTTTTTTTTGCCTACCGCCCTTGCCGCTATGTTTTTTTGCAGAAAATACGCGCGCCACTTAGGGTGAAACGCTTTGACGACCCCCCACCCCCGAAACTCTTCGGCGAATACGTCATATTCAGTTCTTCAGCCCCCAACCCTTCACCAACGGCGAGAACTCGATGGACGCGGCCATCGAGAAATAAATCACCGTCGGGAGCAAAGCCGGTTTCGCCTCATGAAAAGTGAGGCGAAACCGGCTTTGACATACTACTTATGATAAGTTGGTGAAACATCTGGAATTACGGTATGGTCAGATTCGCCTGGAATATGTATATCATTTACAACAAGGAGGCAGGATTGTACGATTAGTTCACCCTGCATACCCAGCCACACCGAATAACGTAATGGAGCGATTAGCGGTTTATGCATTCTTGGACGGACTTCGCTACCAAAAAATCAGGCAAGCATTAATATTTGCATGTCCAATTGATCTCGTAGACGCACTGACACGCGTTCTGAAATTTGCTGCTGCAAAGCAATCCTGTAAAAGTCAGAGTAGAGGCAGGATGATCGAGGAAGACCCACAGGAGCCTACTGATATAGAAGCTGTCATGCGAAAAGTGATGAAGGAAGTTGTGCCTGAGAAAAGTCCGATAATATGTTGGAGTTGCCGAAAAGTTGGGCATGTGCGTAGCAAATGTCCAACCATTGCCCAACTTTCAAAGAATCGACGCAGGAAAACTAAAAAAGGCCGATGAGGAGGGGCAGTCGTCGGCCTGTATCCAGCAAGCCCCGATTAACAACAATGCATATGTCGTTATTCTTCAACGACAAAACAAAGGTGTCTTCGTAGACGGTCTCATCAACAACGAGCCTCGCACCATGCTGTTAGATACAGGTACGACTAGGACGATTCTTGGGCCTACATTTGCCAAAACACCGGCAAGAATGGAATCATCGAATTGGAAGCTACGCACAGCAACAGGACAGCCGGCAATTGTGCATGGTGAACTTCCGATTGAACTGACTTTGGGCAGCACTAAAGTGAAACACCGGGCTCTAGTAGCGGATATCGAGGATGACGCAACCATAGGGATGAACATCATGAACTCCAGAGGATTCGAACTGAATTTTGAAGTCGGCGTCCTCCGTGTGAACGGGAGAAGTGAAGAAATGGTTTGTGTTCTGCTGGCTGAAGATGTGAGCGTACCGGAGAGGGCTGAAACCATTTTGGAGGCTCGCCTGGATGGGAGTGCGAGCAATGGAAACGAGGTGATGTTCGAGCCGAAACTCCATGATATCTCGTCCAAGGACATGGGGCTAGAACAAAAACTAGTCAGAAAGCATCAGGACATCTTCGATACCGGAGAAGGTAGGGACGGTAGAACAAAGGTGGTTCAGCATATAAACGTTACTGGGAATGCTCGATCGATCCGACAATCAGCTAGAAGACTTTCTCTCGCCAAGAAGGAAGAGGCTGACAAAATAGTCTGCGACATGGAGAAAGACGGAGTCGTCGAGCCATCCGACAGTCCCTGGTCCTCTCCAGTCGTGTTGGTGAAGAAGAAAGATGGATCAACACTCTTTTGCGTTGACTATCGTCTACTGAACAACGTGACGAGAAAATACACCTTCTTCCGAGAATAGATGACACGCTAGACATGCTGGCTGGATCTACGATTTTCTCGACCCTAGATCTGAAGAGTGGATACTGGCTCAGGAGGAAAGACAGCCTTCACCGTCGGTTCAAGTATGTGGCAGTTCACAGTTATGCCATTCCGGTTCTGCAACGCCCCAGCCACATTTGAAAGACTGATGGAGACGGTTCTAAAGAGACTCTCATGGAAGAAGTGTCTGGTGTATCTCGATGACATTATTGTGGTCGGCAAATCATTCAACAACCACGTGAAAAACTTGGAGGAGGTATGCCAGTGACTAAGAACCTACGAATTGAAACTGAGCATTAAGAAATGCCATTTGTTCCAGAAGGTACGATACCTCGGCCACGTTGTCTCTGGGAAAGGAGTGGCAGTAGATGAGCAGAAGATCAAAGCTGTTAAGGAATGGCCCGTTACGAAAGACACACCAGCTTCGAAGTTTCAGTGGTCAGAGGAATGCCAACATTCATTCAGGAAGCTGAAAGGAGCTCTGATCAACCAATCCTGAGCTATCCCTTTCCGAACAGAAAATTCATTTTGGATACGAATGCAA
Organism: Chrysolina americana; assembly: GCA_958502065.1. Lineage (NCBI taxonomy): Eukaryota > Metazoa > Arthropoda > Insecta > Coleoptera > Chrysomelidae > Chrysolina > Chrysolina americana. Next base: position 63,537,352 of record OY293411.1, read on the forward strand.
GCAATGTGGAACTTGGAGCTGTCCTGTCTCAGATCCGAGAAGGACAGAAAAAAGTCATCGGTTATTTCAGTAAGACCTTGAGTAAACCGAAGAGCAATTACTGTGTCACCAGGCGGGAGCTGTTGGCTGTGGCTAAGAGAGTAGAGCAGAGTAGAGGACGAAGATTCCTACTGAGAACTGACCATGCAGCTCTAAAATGGCTCCTACAGTTCAAGAATTCCAAGGGTCAAGTGGCACGATGGATCGAGAGGCTCCAAGAATTCCACTTCGAGATCAAGCATCGAGCGGGGGCCAGCCATAAGAAAGCGGATGCCCTATCGCGAAGACCATACCCAGACGACTGTTCGTACTATCGACTATCGACGAGCAGAGGAGAAGGAGTCGACACTCTGTAGAACTACGGCAGTGGATGATAACTGGAATGAAAATCAGATCCAGAAAGACCAAGAGAAAGATTCAGATCTTGGTTTAGTCATCGGGTCGAAGAAGAGCAACCGAAGACCGTCGTGGCAGGAGAAAGCCAATTATTCACCCATCATTAAGTCCTATTGGTCCCAATGAAACTCCCTTACCCTCGACAATGGAGTCCTGAAACGTGTGTTGGAGTCTGAGGATAGTGGAGAAGACATACGTCAGATAGTAGTTCCCAGGAGCAGAAGACAGGAAGTGCTCCGAGAAATCCATGATGGGGTCATCGGAGGACATCTGGGAGAGACGAAGACCCTCCAGAAAGTGAGGCAATGGTTCAACTAGGCCAATTGTCAAGTTGACATCAAGAACTGGTGCAGAAAATGTGCTGTATGCGCTGCCAGCAATGGGCCTCGAACAAGACCTAAGGCCCCGATGCGCCAGTACAATGTGGGCAGTCCATTTGAAAGGATCGCCATTGACATTGCTGGCCCGTTCCCACAATCTGATCATGGGAATAAGTACATCCTTGTGGCGATGGACTATTTCAGCAAGTGGGCCGAAGTCTATGCTCTGCCGAACCAAGAAGCCATCACCGTTGCCGACGTCTTGGTGAAGGAGTAGATTTGTCGATTTGGTGTTCCGCTGGAGCTGCATTCGGATCAAGGCAGAAATTTCGAGTCAAACCTGTTCCAGGAAATGTATCAGATGCTGAACATCCGGAAGACGAGAATCATAGCTCTGCATCCGCAGTCAGATGGAATGGTGGAGCGGATAAATAAGACGATAAATCGCCGCCTGGTCAAGGTAGTCTCTGACCACCAGAAAGATTGGGACCAGTACCTTCATCTGTTCTTGATAGCCTATCGTTCCGCAGTTCACGAGTCAACCGGCCAAACCCCTGCTAGTGTTGTTATGGGCCGAGAGCTACGACTTCCATGTGACCTGAAGTTTGGGATGCTACCAGGACAAGACACTGCGGTAGATGACCACGTCACCAAACTACGTCAGAGAATGGACGACATCCACGAACGAGTCCATTCGAACATCCAGAGTGCCAGCAACAGAATCAAGGAGACCTACGACATTAACGCCGATGCTGGTGGATATCAGATAGGTGACCTTGTCTGGCTGTACAACCCTAAACGTCGCCGTGGACTATCACCAAAGCTACGGAACTCGTGGGAAGGTCCATATAAAATCATGAGAATGACCTCGTCCTCCTCGACCGAATACATAAGCCACCACGAGGAAAACCTAGAGTAGTCCACTTCAATAGGTTGTCCGCTTACGCCGGAAACCACGACTAAGTCCGCACCGTCAGAATAACGGTTTCTGTACTCAAACGGATAGAAAGTTCAACATGGGGCAACCCGAGAGGAGCCACGATATCTTTTTAATGTGCCTACCGACTACGCGTTAGCTGGTGTGGCAGAAGATCTCCAAATGTCCAGAGGCATTGCCGTAGTATTTTCCAAGAAGTGCGATCGACTCCAGGAACGGCGGGAACAGAACCCAGAAGTTGAAGGGGTGTTACAGCTGAGGAAGGGCCAGAGAAAGAGCTACTATCTGGTAACCAAGAAGCATTCCCGAGATAAACCTTCTTATGAGGATGTCTGGAAGAGCCTTACTAGATTAAGAGACACGATGCTGGACCAGAATCTTGTGGAGCTGGCAATCCCAAAATTGGCCTCTGGGATTGATGGGCTGGACTGGAGAGTCATAAGGAGCATGTTGAAGACAATATTCAGATCCAGCGGCATCAAGATTTTGGTGTGCTGCAACCAACTTTAAGACTGTGAAGTGCTACTTCCATCGAACGTCCATCAGGTGCAGATATGGAGAATCTTGTAGATATCTTCACACTCCAAGCATGACGTTTCGGTACGAAACATCTTCAAGAAGGGGGCAATGTAACGATTTCGAAACCGGTCTCGAGACCGGCCCTGATCATCTAATTAATAATGCACACTCGACAAGTAAACAAGTTCCTCCGCCCGCAAACACATGAATCACGCCTAGAAGAAACGCGAACTTGCTGAGGAACCCAATCGAAGTTCGAGAGACATCTAAGAAGTCGACGTGTAGTCCCGATTGATCGAGAATTGTAAATGGAATCTGCTTGCGGGTATATAAGGCGCTCGGCAACAGAGGGCAGGAGATAGTCGCAGAGAGTTGCAGATATAATTTGAACTGAAATTCAGCTCAGATTCCAAATATTTAATAAAAATTGTGACATTCCATGATTTGAAAAATATTTTAACTGAAAGTAGCTCGTCGAAACACTGTAGTTTAGAAATTTTCAGAAATCTAGTTCCGGTAGTTTTCTATGATCGCAACCTCAGACCAATCAATAATAATAGTACAGAAATGTTCGATTTTGGTAGGTGCATAAATGTCACTACAAATTTCATACATGTACTGAAAAAAAGGATAGACAAATATTGAAATTTATAATAATGAATTAAAGCCTTTCTAATTCAGGGGTTGGTGAGTCAGGTGAGCAAACAATGGTACCTGGAGTAGAAAATTCATCTTAGGTGATTTCTCTTCATCTTTTATCTTTTCCTGTTATTACCCAAAAACCATAAGGAAATATACCTGCGTTTGGTCTGACATGCATTCGTTTGGAATTAGGACCAACTAATCGCATTGAACCGACCGAATCCTTATCATTTCTGTCCCACCCTTAATTTTTTGGTGAACAAAATAATTATGACCATGGCACATAATTGAATTGCATTTCATCGCGATGAAAGAAAGTGGTATTACGTTTCATAGCGGAGATCCTAACCATTTCAATTCCTTTGAAACATAATTTATTCAGGAAATAATCTAGCCGTATATCATTCGACCTGTAAATTTTAATAGAATAAACTATTAAAGTATGTTCTGCATGATTGAGCTTTTTAGCAAAAACAGTTTAAATCGATTAAATCTAGATTTAATACATGAACATTAATGTTATGGAATGTCATTGATTGAACGTGGGAAGTGAATTTTTTACCAAATTATTAAAAAAAATGTGAACATATACTGAAATAATCTGAATATATTCTTCAATATGCCTTTTTTGGCACAAGTATTAGTTGTCATGCATATTAATGTAGCATAACTGGGTGACTCGAGCGACATCTGCAAATGGAGATCTAAACCGGACCGACGGCTGTCCTATTTCCATTGAATTTATTTGTATATTTTACACTAGTGCCTCCATTGACCAACGACGGCGAATTGATTGTGCGTTCCCCATCTTAAGTCACTGAGGGGTCCTAGTGCGTCGTCTTTTACAAAACTACATATTGTCGCGACTCGGGCCATAGGTAAGCTATAAGCCCTATCGCTTAGGACGTAGTCAGGAAGAACAAACAGAAGGTTTCTTCTTGGCTTCCCAAATAGAACAAGTCATAAATTTACTGGATTCCAACAGGTATATTTCAACAGACGCAATAACCAGGGCACAAGAAAACCTATATTCATATATTCCACAAACAGGACAAGTCAACACTTAATCAATAAATAGTACATTATATACAAAGTTTTCTTACCAATTCGCTTGAGGGCATCTTGCTGAGATGGGTTTGTCAAAAAGGCTTTACCGCCGTAAACCGGCGCTAGGTTCGACAGTGTCGCAAATTCAAGAAAGCGCTGGGGTTGGCAACTATGGTAGGCGTAACTAGGGCTACGATATCCTGGGACTACAGCTTCAGGAACATCTATAGGGGCAGCTGTAGGTTTTCCGGGTTTTCCTACAGCTGAAAAGTGAATACACCACCGACAATATCATTAAGTCCTCTACCCGCACAGGCTATGCCTTTGGGTACACTCTACGATCGTTTATGAGAGAGTATTATTATTATTATTATAGCTTCTGGAACAGCAACAGATTCGTCTTGACTGTAGGCCTCCTTCCTGTACACTATTCTATAAGGAAGCTGTATCTCTGACCAATTTTGTGGGTTTTTTGGCTTGGGACTTTTTGGAGTGGATCATATCTGGGATCCTCACCAGGCTTACGTTAATTCTTTTTCTCCAAATGGAAGCATTTGAATTACTCCGTTCATCCAGTGTTCCATTACTTCACGTAGCCTCTTGATTCACGTTCAGCATATTCAGTTTGTCTTCACAGGAAGAAAGCATCTGGATTACTCGGTTCATACAGAGCTCCAACCCATCGTGTAGCCCCTCGCTTCATATTCAGAAATATCATTATTATTCCTGACTAATATTATAACACTGAGAAGGTTTAATATACACCTAACCACATTTTGTTTCTGAAACATTAAGCTCTATTAAGTTATTAACAAATTTTAATTTTATCAATTCCATTAATTTAACACAAAACAAAAACAAACTTCTTTCAAATTCAACGAACGATGCGCACTCATCACTAAAAACTCTCTCCACTACTCTTATCATTATAACAATATTTGCAATTGAGTTTTGGTTTTGATTTCAACAATCGCTTTTTTAAAAAAATACTATATTTCTTAAATCAGTACAGAATCTCGGTTAAGCATAATTGTCCCATATATATATATATATATATATATATATAGGTTTTCAAAGTAATTTAATACGTGCTAGTTAGCTAAACAATAGAGACATAATACGTGACTAAAGATTATGTATACATATATAACTCCTCCATCCTAAGAGGAAAATAATACCTCTGTGTTATTTTCCGTTGTGCTAAAAGTAGATAATTCATTATCATTATTTTCAGGTCGTGCAGACTGAAAGTATTTAAATATTTTAATCTTTTGTTTCTGTAAAGATTTTCTACATAAAATGAGAACAATAGCAATCAGGAAAATAACAAATACAATATAAATCGTATAACTAGTTTGCGGTTCCATTTGGATTTCTTGCAGGTCATGGATTTGGGTTCTGTCGGCTAATTTCTGAATTTGTATCAGCTCGTCCAGGTTTATTTTTTCTGGCATCTTCAAGGGTTGATGTCCTTCGGGGTACATACTAATTACTTCCAATTGGGGTAGTTGAAGTGGTGTTCCTCCCATTCGGAATTCTTGATTACGATATGTCTTTTTATCGATTGTTATTTGGCATAGATACGGGATGTGTACCAATTGGGCATTTGTGAGTTCTTCAAAACCATGCTCATAACATTTTGTTTCCATATGGATTTTATGTAGTGGGATTACTACTATATAGTCATTATTGATTGGTTCCACTACATCATGGGTGAGTTGGATATCAATAGTTCTACAGAGTTGCTTCTGATGTCCTGTGAGTGTACTGGGAATACAGTCGGCATTCATAATTTGGTCTTTCACATAGTAGATACAACTATCTTCGATTGGTATGCAGGTCTCATCGGCATAATGGTGATGAGTCGAGTTAAGGACAATAAAGGGTTTAATTGGTATAATGGTTTGGTTTCTTATAGGAATTGGGTACAAGTGATAATTTTCATATAGAGTTTCATCCAGGATCGGAAAATGAATTATGAACAGTATATGATCTCTGTTATATTGAACTTCTGATTTTAATAGTCTATAATATGATTGAATATTATTAAATATTGGTAATCCATTATTATACAGTTTAAATATACTGGAAATCATTAGTTGTAGTTCATCTAACGGTAGAATAGCGTTATGGATAGTATTTAATTCGGCAAATAGTATCGCATCTTCAATGTTATTAAGAATAGATATTATTATTTGACAATCTATTATCATGGTATCTAGGGAATTTTGTAATCGTAAAAATAGAGTATATTTATTTAAGCTCTTTATTATGTTTTGAATTTGATTTGTAACTTCTTTTTGAGTATTCACTATTTTCTGAAGATTAGAAAGTGTTTTGTTCATGAAATCTGGTGTTACTGATATATAGTTTTTTAGATCATGATGTAACGTTTTCTGATTTTCGGTTAACTGGGAAATAGCATAGTCATACCTTTCGCAATCTTCATCATCTAATGTACCAAAAAGCCATTTATGAATTCTTCCTCCGGCATTGATAAGTCCTCTTTTAGGTCTTTTATTTGGTTGGGGTCTAATACTTGCAAGTTGTGTATTAGCTTGATTTAATAAATGTAAAAAGTGTTGGTACATATGTTCAAGTTGAGGGTACAATTAATCTCGTACCGATATATGTTTCGCAATTAATTGACTATTATTTTCTAATTGTATCAGAGGTTCACGAAAATTCGTTAAATCGAGGTATTTTAAAAATGTATGTTTCCTTGTAGTTATTCTTGCTTGTCCAAGGGAGAATGGTAGTATAGGATTTATTAAGGTTTTACTCTGGATTATTTGGAGTTTCTGTTCCTGAGTCAGTGTGAGGATGTTCCGGATGAGTAACAGTATCATCTGAAACAATAATTTTTCGATGAGGTTTTAATTGATTTTTATGATAAGTTTTCTTATTTGTTTTGACTTTATTGTCTAAGTTTTCTACCGGTTGTATTCTTTTATATTTTGGATAAAGCTTCTTTCTTGGTTTGTCTTGTACATAAGCTGGTCTTGTTATGTCTAATTCGGGGGCTTCTTTCCTGTTTTCGTTTATTTTTTGTAATACGCCTTTAGCTTTCTCATTATTTTGTTTAATATGTTCATTCATTACTTTTATATTTTGTGAGTGTTTCAGCAAATAATCTGTTGTTATTTTTTCTGTAGTCATATCATATGGGTTTGTATAGTTTAAGTTTCCTTTTATTACTTGGAATGGTGTATACTTTATTGCTGAATGAGTTGTATTATTATAGCCTAGAATGGCATATAGCATTTGGGTTACTAGTGGTCGTTTTGGATTTTCTTGTTTGAGAATCCTGAGTTCTTCTATGAGTGTTGAGTGAAGTCGCTCTATTGGACTATTACTATTTGGGTTTTTTGCTATTACATAATGTAGTTGTATATGATAATTCTCGCAAAAATCTTTTATGATTTTGTATTTAAATTCACTTCCTGGATCACAGGTTATTTTTGAAGATATGCCATAATGTGTAATAAATTTTAATATTCCATCTAGGACATTTAGGGCATTGGCATAAGTTGGATATGCTTGTGCAAATCTTGAAAAACTGTCTATAATTGTTAGGAATTTCGTTGAGTCGATTGATAGTATGTCAATATAGATGTGGTCAAAAGGATAGTCTCCTATTGGTGTTGGTTTGAATTTTATTTCGTTAGGGTGTCTTTCATACTTTGAAGTTTGACAGTATTCACATGTATTAATGTAATTTGTTATATCGTTAATCATATTAGGCCAGTAGTATATTTTTGATAAAGATAATTTTGTCTCATTAATTCCTCTATGTATGGTTTTTGTTTCATGATGGTATTTAATTTTTTCTTGTTGGTCTTCCTTTTTTATTATATCTTTCAATAAAAGATTACTCTGTATCAGCTTAAACGCCGCGTTTTTAAAGTATTTTTGAATTGTGGTTGTAACAACTGGTTTCAATTCTTCTTGAATAATTATACCATATGTCGTTTTAGGTTGAATATATTCTTTAATCACTTGGACTAGATTTTGTGTGAAGTCTGTTTTTGGAATAATTATTTGTAATCTTGTTTTGTCAAAGATTTTTTCTATTGTTACATTAGGAGTTATAGTATCTGGGCTAACTTTCAATATAATTTGATTTTTAAATTTGTTCAATTCTTGTTCTGTGATAGGCATTTCAAAAATTGGATCTTCTTGATTTGAATGTTGTGTTTCATTTGAACTAGCTGTTTTAAGAGGTTGGATAACAATATCAGATATAATATTGATTTTATTTTTCTGAGGATTGTCTATTGTAAGTAAGTCATCTAGATCAATAGTGTCTAGTTGAGGGATTTCGAAACTTTCTTTAAATATTTCCGGGAAGTCTTTTTCAAGTTTGTTTTCTTGAGCATCAATATTTCCTAATATTGATTGGTTTTCTACGGGATTTATTTCAATTCTGGATAAAGCATCCGCTACAACGTTTTGTTTACCTTTTTTGTATAATATTTTATAATCGTATTCTTCTAAACGTAGTCTCCATCTGACTAGTCTTGAGCTTGGGTCTTTTAGATTAAAAAGCCATTCAAGTGGTTTATGGTCCGTAATAATAGTAAACTTTCTTCCAAATAAATATGGTCTGAAGTATTTAGTAAAATTTACAATTGATAAAAGTTCTTTCTCTATTGTAAAGTAATTTTGTTCAGATGAATTTAGAGTTCTTGATGCATAGGCTATAGGTTTATCATTTCCTATTGATCCTTGCGACAAAACAGCTCCTATTGCTAGGTTTGAAGCGTCTGTTGTTAAAATGAATGGTTTCGAAAAATCCGGATATTGTAATATCGGGTCATTAGTCAATAGATTTTTACAATTTTCAAATGTTTCTATGAATTTTTCATCATGAATGATTTTTTCTCCTTTTTTCAAACATTTTGTAAATGGTTTTGTTATGTGTGCAAAGTCTTTAATAAATTTTCTGTAATATCCTAGAAGTCCAAGGAAAGATTTTATTTCTTTCGCTGTTTTAGGTAAAGGGAATTTTTGTATTGCCTTTATTTTATCAGGGTTAGGTTTTATTCCTTCTGATGTAATAACATGTCCAAGAAATTCTACATTTTTCTTTAAGAATTCTGACTTATCAAGTTGTATAGTGAGTATTTCCTCTCTTAATTTTTGAAAGACTTGTTCCAAATTATTTATATGTTCTTGTAATGATGTTGAAAATATAATAATGTCATCAATATAGACTAAACATATTTTATTCTGAAGGTCTTTGAGTACATGATCCATGACTCTTTGAAATGTTGCCGGGGCATTTTTTAAACCAAAGGGCATTCGAAGATATTCGTAATGTCCGTTTTCTACGTTAAATGCTGTTTTTTGAACTGAGTTCGGGTTCATTTCTATTTGGTGAAATCCCGATGCTAAGTCTAGGGTCGAGAAATAGTTGCATTTCCCTAGTTTGTCTAGTATATCATCGATATTTGGGACTGGATAGCGATCATCAATTGTTTTTTCGTTCAATTTTCTGTAATCGACGACAATTCTCCATTTCTTCTGTTTTGAAGCGTCTAGGTTTTTAGGTACAATCCAAATTGGAGAGCTCCATGGGGATATGGAAGGTTGGATAATTCCATCATTCAACATTTTATCAATTTGTCTTTTTACTTCATCTTTATGACAATGAGGAAATCTATATGATTTTGTATGTATAGGTATTTCATCAGTTATTTTTATGTCATGTTTGATAACATTTGTAAATTTAAGTTTTTTATTTCCGTCATAGAATATATCTTTGTATTCTATACATAATTTTATTATAGCTTTTTCTTCTTCTTTGCTCATGTGTGATGTTCGAATTTTATTTGCTAGATTTTTCATTTCAGGATTTTGTTTTATTGGCAATATTTGGTCAATGTTATAGATCTCATATTGTTCCTTATTAAGCGTATAACAAGGGAATGGTGAATATAAAGTTACTGCTATGATTTTATTCGATTTATTTCGTATTTCAAAAGGTGCTTTAAAATTTTCTGCAATGGTTAGAGTTTCTGGAATTTCTAAATTATTAATATCCATTTTTGGTATTATTATTTCTCCTTGCTGTATTATTACTGGGATTTTTTGAATAATACTTCCGTACGCTGGTACTTCAATTGTATATTGAGTTTCTTCTGGTTGTCTATAGAAAAACGATATTATCTGAGTATAAAATTTGGTTTGGAAAGTCAATGTTCAGATTTAGATTTTTTAATTCTTTTACTCCAAGAATTCCATCAAAAAATTCATGAAATGGGAACAAAAGGAATTCAATTAGCTGTTCGCTTTTAAATTCTGAAAAGGCTGGAATTTTTGCTCTATTCTCAACGGTTTTTTCACCTAATGAAGTTTTTAATTGAGAAGGTTCTTTGTAAATATATTGGGGAAAATATTTTTCTGCTATAAAAGGTCTTATCATGGATGTGTGGCATCCTGTATCTGTTAGTAATTTAATTGGTGGATTTTGTATCTTTATATACGGTAATCCATTCACTGTTATTGAATGTAATTCAATTATGTTATTTCTTTCCAGTGAGGCTGGAAATGAAAATTTATTTCATCTTCATTTTCTTCTATTTCTTGTTCTTCAAGATCATTAATATTTTCAGGAATTTGTAATTCGTCATCTTGTTCGATTGGTATTTCCAATGGTGGGAATAGTTGTTGCTGTAGTAAATTCATTGTATTACTTGAATATAATTGTGGGGTAATATCGCAATTCTGTGTGTGAAGTTCTTCACTTGTCCAATTGTGATTAGGGTTTTGCGTTTTGAAAATATTCGTTATTGGCTTACGAGCTGTCAGATTTTTTGACGTGGTGGACATGGGTGTCTGTATATTTTGAAATTGTTTATTTTGTGGTTTCCAGACATTATTTGGTTGTCCAAATACTTGTTTATTTGTAAAGAATTTTTGTATAACCTGTTGTGGTTGTATATTAACTGGTTGACTTGGAAATGTTTGATTTTGACTCCATTGTGATGGGTTATGTTGTTGCATTGTGCTTCTTTTATTTATTTGATTTGGAATCATTTGCCATTGTATAGGCCTTTGTGATGTATGAGTCTGTATCATACTTCTTTGTGAGTTTGATTTTTGTGCTGTTTGATACCGCATAGTCAAATTTTGAGTTTGTCTGAAATTCTCATCTTCTAATACGATATTCATTGCTTCTTCCAATGAATCAGGGTGTTGCACTAGACATTTGACTTGTATTCTAATGTTCAAATTTCTAAGAAATACTTTAAGTGCTTGTGACTCAATCTGTCTGATGTGAATTCTTTTTATTGGGGCATCAATTTCTGTATTCGAATTGATTTTGAAAATAGTTTTACTTCTTAATACTTGAATTCTTTTTGCAAAGTCAAGAGGGTGTTCATTCCTGTGTGGAATCATAGTGAATAATTGTTGTTCCAAATTATCAAGGCTTAATCTGTCATCAAATGTGTTTCTTAATTCATTTTTCAATAATAACTATGTATTTAATTCTGTTCGAGAGCTAGTCAGAAGTTGCGCTCTGTCTTTTAATTTGCTGAGAATGATGCTAATTATGCATTGGTTCAAAGTCGCGTCATTACTGTAGTATTGGGTATGAAATTTCTCTGCTGCGTTGATGAATATTTCTAGTGTGTCAGAGGATCCATCAAATGTAGGAATGGTATCAGAGTAAATTTTAAATAATGTATAATTTATTTCATGTGCCATATTTTTATTTGAAATTATCAATGAAGATAGTGAATTGGTAATTTCTTCGATTGTTGTCATAAACTATTTTAGATTCGTACTTTATGAGTCTAAATGTTTCGCGCCAAATAGTCTCACAAGAGTTCACTTACTAAACTATTTTTCTATTCTACTTTGATTCTGATCTGTATTAAAATCTTTGTTTGCTTTGGTTTTGAATTGATTCGTATCAATTCTTTTCTTTCAAACTGTATTGTGGCAGTTTAAAATTCTGTTCTGTTTCGTTTTCCTAACCTAGGGTTCCTTTGAAATCTCTATGATAGAAAAATCAGGAGGTACAACAGGAAACTCGACTCACCTCGTTGGTATCGACGAACTTCGCTGAGGGAAATCTGGACTGCTGGACTCTGGGACTGCTGGATCAAGTTGTGTTGTGGACTGTGAATTAACAACTCTGCTGAAGTGGTTTCTCGATGAAATTGCACTTTCACTATCCTGCCGACTGCGCCAGTTTTGGTTTTGATTTCAACAATCGCTTTTTTAAAAAAATACTATATTTCTTAAATCAGGGTACAGTTTGGTGGTTTACAAGATTATTCGATCTAATGCATGTAACCGTTCAGTACAGAATCTCGGTTAAGCATAATTGTACCATATATATAGGTTTTCAAAGTAATTTAATACGTGCTAGTTAGCTAAACAATAGAGACATAATACGTGACTTAAGATTATGTATACATACAGTGTGACCCATTTAAGATGGAAGCACCCTTATAAAACTTACATTTTTCAACCGATTGGAATGATTTTTTTTTTGTTAGGTAGATATTCAAAAAGTCTATTAGGACACCAAATATCATGAATAAATCCCAATTTCCAGGGCCAATTAATCTTATTTTTCAAGGTCAAAAATCTAAAAAAATTACTAGCGATTTTTTTTTAAAAAATCTGACTACACCACTGGATTCGCGACATTTTCAAATGATTTACATGTAAATTACGTTGGAATGCGTAAATCAATAAAAAAGTTATAAAGGAATGAAATTTGAAAAATATGCCGTTTAATCAACCCACCAATTCATGTTCAGGAATTTTATGAAAATTCTGTATACTCCACTGGATTCAGGATGTCTTGAAATATTACTGATCACAGTTTCATCAAAATCTGTTCGGTAATAAAAAAGTTATAAAGGAATAAAATTTGAAAAATATGTTGTTCAATGGAATTTTAGCAACGTTCTTAATACACCACTGGATTAGGGGCAATATTCAACAAAATATTATTCAAATAAAATTCATGAAACGTTTATGGGAGAATCAATTTCCTTTCATATGTATGTCGAACCATATCAATCAATCAGTTTATCACAACAAACTTTAGTGTCAATAATTTCAAATGAATCTACAAAAAAATAACTGTAAGTACATTTTTCTAATTGCTACAAACTAGCGGAAAACAATCTTTTATTCACAATCAATGTAAAAATAGAAACCAAGAAAAATAAATGAGTGCAATTCAAATTCTGGTGGCCTCCACCAAACTTCCATCCAATTCAATGCATTTATCATAACGCTTACGAATATTTTTTAAAGTATTCCTCAATTGTTGTGGAGTAATTGCATCGCAAGCTTGCTGAATTCTGGTGCACAGTTCCACTCGATTCCTTGGTCGTGATTTGTAAACCTTTTGTGTAACATAACCCCAAAGGAAAAAATCGAGTGAAGTAAGGTCAGGCGATCTTGGTGGCCATCCAATTAATGTACTCCCCCTTCCTATCCAACGATTAGGGTAATTTTAATTCAGCCAATTCTTCACAATTCCCGCATTATGTATGGAACAACCATCTAACTGAAAATATAAATTTCTTGTTTCTGCAAGGGGAAGTTCATCTATTGCGTCCGAAAATTCATTCCTTAAAAATTGTAGGAAAATTGCGCCATTCATGTTGCCGTCGAAAAAGAATGGTCCAATTATCCTTTCATTCAGTATTCCAAACACCAAACGTTCACTTTTTCTGAATACTGCTTTTTACAGTTTATCACCCAGTTAGGATTTTCAGTGGCCCAATAGCGAATATTTTGTGATGAAACCACTCCATTTGTTGTGAAACTAGCTTCATCACTAAAAAAAATTTTCTTTAAAAAATGCCTGTCATTAAGATACTCGCCCTGGGCCCATAAGCAGAATTCCAATCGTTTTTCTTGATCACCTAGTTCCAGAGTATGTAAAAACTTTGGTTTGAATGGCCTCAATTTATTTTTCTTCAGACATCGCCTAATATTCTCCCTAGGTAAGTTTAAATCTAAGCTGGCAACCCTCAAACTACTATTTGGATTATTTCTGAAGTAATCTAATATAGTCTGGTTATTTTCGTTCCTTCTTTGTATATTGTTCTTTAAAATATATGTGGTTACTGCTCCAGTCCGATTGAAAACTTGGTTTATTTTATGTACCGTGCTGTTATTTATGGCTGGACGATTTGGGTGTCTTTCATTGAATATTCTAGTTACTTCTCTTTCACTCCGGTAATCATCACCGGAAAGACGTATAATTTCGATTTTTTCTTGAATTGAAAATTGAGCCATTATCTGTTTTTATGTTGGAACACAAATTATTCAGTTCACTAATGGTGCGTAACAAAATGACAATTCATCCGCAAATAAATAGATGAGAAACCGTAAGTCACAGCTAACTTGTTTATTTCATTAATGCATTCTGAATAACAGGCAGTTAAAATTGCAACTCTCATTTTTTGCTATTCAACAAAAGGAAAAAATCACAGCTGATGTTACCTACTGGAATGATAATAATTATTATCCATTGCATATTTTTTTCGTTATAATTTCTATTGGGAGTACATTAGACTTGTCTTATATTGTTGAAATTGTTTTCATGAAGATTAACCAGGAGTTCTCTCCTGATTGTACTTGTTTATGTATCCACTCCACTTCGAGAAATACCTATAGACTATTTTTACCATCATGATTTTCAGATGTTATAATTGTACGACATTGCAATAATCACCCCAATAATTTTTTCAATAATCAACAGTGGTGTAGTAAGAACGTTGTTAAAATTTCATTTTACAACATATTTTTCAAATTTCATTTCCTTATAACTTTTTTATTACTGAACAGATTTCGATGAAACTGTGACCAGTGATATTTCAAGACATCCTGAATCCAGTGGTGTATTCAGAATTTTCATAAAATTCATGAATTCGAATTGGTGGGTTGATTAAACGGCATATTTTTCAAATTTCATTCCTTTATAACTTTTTTATTGATTGACGCATTCCAACGTAATTTACATGTAAATCATTTGAAAATGTCGCGAATCCAGTGGTGTAGTCAGATTTTTTCTAAAAAAATCGCTAGTAATTTTTTTAGATTTTTGACCTTGAAAAATAAGATTAGTTGGCCCTGGAAATTGAGATTTATTCATGATATTTGGTGTCCTAATAGACTTTTTGAATATCTACCTAACAAAAAAAAATCATTCCAATCGGTTGAAAAATGTAAGTTTTATAAGGGTGCTTCCATCTTAAATGGGTCACACTGTATATAACTATTGAACCTATTTTTTGAGTTTAACTCACAACAAAAACTATCTTTTGCGAATTTGAAAAAATAGGTGAATCATCAAGCAATCTTTAGTGTGGACCATTTATGAAAAAAACAATTGAATATTTCATTAAATTTGTCGATATAAAAAGGCTAAGTTGTAAACACGATTGTTCGACATTGGCTAGACCTTAGGCAGCGAAAACCTAGTTAATTATTTTTTCAATACACATATTTCCTTGTAATTCATGTAATACATTCGGTATCATTATTATTTACTTTTTCGTATTTATGTTGATGTTTCGAAGATGGTAAATTGATTTTGGAGTTTTGTGCAATTCTAAGATTCATTCATGTTGACACACATATTTTTTTTCTTATTCAGTGTTCTGACTTGCAATTCTGTCAAGTATGTATTCCAAATATTTCTCCTTATAATAAAGCTTTATTTAATTACTCATTTTCAACAATAATTTAAACAAAACTCATTCACTGTGCAACTTTCTCTCTCATATTCATTTACTTTTACTATTATCGTAATTCGGGAGAATATACATCAATATCAACTGATTTCTCGCATATCACGAGCATATATATCACCATGTATATCATTTAATAAAGCTCAAATTTCTTGGCAACGCCTCAAGAGTGAAATAACGCAGATATACGTTCCATCGCCCCTTCTGTACTTCATATAACAGCTTGTTCAGGCAATTATTCAATCCACCTAGGATATTCTTCCATAATTTCCTCACGATCCAGAGGTAACCTTTATTACCAAAAAAATCTTCTATCCTCTCTCAATATATAACAAGATATTCCATAAAGTCATAAGCCAATTATCACACTACAATACACAGTCGATACAAAACTCTGAAATAATTATATGAAGTCATGAGCTTACAAAATTAATCTGATTTGAAATTGAAATACCAAATTTCCTAGTCATTCTTGAAAAAAAAATGCTTCACATTAAATGTGCGTTTCAAAAAAACCTTAATCTCTCTTATTCTTCAACTTTCACCATGAGACAAACTCTTACCATTGACACATTCAAGGAAGATATCCGAAGCATTCATCTAGATGCTCCTCCTCAGTAATCTCAATATAACTCGCATTCTGCACTCAGTGACACCTAACTCACACAACACAAAGGTATTTTTGACAGTAATTTCTCACTTTCTTTCATACTTTCAAAATCATCTATTTCATACAATGTTTCAGTAAAAGTTTTTTTATCAGTGGTGACGGTTGACGGTCCCCTACTACATAAATAATATAATTCTCCATGAAAAACAATAAAATAGTTGAGTTCACACATAGTAGCCAAAGAGAACATTCCCGTGGCTTCCATCTCTAGCATGTATATGCATGGTATCGGTTATTAAAATCTGGGAGGCTCTGTAATTCCCAGTTGCTCATTATGCTGAACTCTGTATAAAATTCTTGTGATAGCACAAATTCCTTCATTCATACAATATACGGAAAATGATTAGACCTACGTAGGTCCAAACGCTCAAAATCATTTTGCCAAAAATGGCACATAACTTTTTAATTTTCAATATTTTTTCACCTCGATTCTACCACACTCGATGGGGTAGTTATAGCTTTTGTCCCTATCCCTGTCCTAAGTCACAAATTCACTAGAATCCAACAGGTATATTTTAACCGACGCGATTACTAGGGCACAACAAAGCCTTATATTCATATATTCCCCAAACAGGACAAGTCAACACATGATCAATAAATGGTACATTATTTACAGTCATATGATGGAAGTTCCTTACCAAATAAACATTATCAATACTCGCTTGAGGTTTGTCAAGAAGGCTTTACCGCCGTAAACCAGCGCTAGGTTCGACAGTGTCGCAAACCCACTCCTGGGTTCGCCTGCTGATTGTCGATCCTCCACTGTCTGTCCTCTCCATCTGTCATCTTGTATTTATTCAAGTTTCGTGTTATTGTTACGGGCATTTTCATTTAATGAAAAAGGTCGTTGAAATCTGTATACCTGTGTCAATAACACATTGTTTTGTTTTTGTTATTAATGGAACCACGCCGAAGTCGACCATGACTTATTCATATATGATACTGAACTTGAAATAATTCAACAATCAAACAATTTATGCAATATGAATTATGAGAGGATATTGGTATCGAATGAAATAAATTATGTTTTGGATTAGCGCCATTCTTGACTATATAATAACATTTCGAGAGTTTTCGACATAAAACAAGTTGTACTGATAGATCTGTAGGATTTGTTGTTTAAAATTGTTATATCCGTCAACCAGTTGCACCCCTACGTGCAACCCTCAGAAGTCAGAGACTTGTGCGAGCTAGAGGAAGACGTGGCCCTTACCTTTTAATACGTGTGATACCATGAGACCGGTGGCAATGCTTAGATTGGAACTCATGCTCCTACGGATGTTTTGGCTTATGGAGCGAGAATTTTACCCGCATGCCGCGGACCATTTGTGTGAAAGGTTTGACAAACTATCCACTTTTGACTGCAAGCAAACTTCCACCCTCTGCCATGCCGTTTATGTATGCTGAACAAGCCCTTTCTGAGGGA
This sequence comes from Chrysolina americana, assembly GCA_958502065.1. Taxonomy (NCBI): domain Eukaryota; kingdom Metazoa; phylum Arthropoda; class Insecta; order Coleoptera; family Chrysomelidae; genus Chrysolina; species Chrysolina americana. Next base: position 63,555,083 of record OY293411.1, read on the forward strand.
AGACTTTCCTTAATATCCATAAACACATTTATTAAAAAATGATATTCAAAAATACATTTTTACATAGATATAGAAAAAGAAAACAATATAATTATCACGATACGAAGACAGTGATAGCTTCCTCTATTATAAAAATAGTTACTTATTGTCCTAAAATGAAATATTATCTAAATGTAAACAACGGGGGCTATTTTTAAAGTACCCTTTATCTTCTAAAACAGCATGTGGCGAACATATCCATGGATCATTTGTTTTTCTTTGCCACTCGAATAGAATTTTTTTGAGGTTTTGATAGATTAATTGAGAACTATTCTTCTTAACAATGTTGTTGAGTTCTTCTGGATCATGTTTTAAATCGAACATTTCCCATTCTGGACGTCTGTAATACAGTTGGAGGGATTTGAACCATTTCAAATCTTGATGTGAAAGTGTTCTGTTCAAAATATCCTGAAAAATATTTCATCAATCATAATTCTGCCGTAGAAATAATATATATTTTGAGTTCATGCGATGTTCAGAGATTCTATCACCTGTTGTAATGGAACATATAAATAAAATGTATAAAGAGGTGAGTACACAAAACTGCAATGTTGATATATCTGCATATGAGATAATGTAATAGCATATAGTATATGGAAATATAATAATAATTATTGAGGATTCCAAAGAAATTTTTGTGGAGTTGCATACAAAAATCATATTGAGTGTCCTACGCACATTACAGATGATCTTTGAAGATTTGCATCTATCCAATTATCAAACGTTTCCAATAACTGACTTCAATCTCTTTTTCGTACAAGGACTTAACAGGAGTGAAAAACTGTAGAAAAAAACAGGTAAATCAGTTTTCGAGAGCTCCAGTGTAACAATAATTAGATGTTTGGGAAAGGTCTGAGGAGATATTTGACAAAAAATATATGGTTGAGAAGTAAATATACAATTCTACTAATTAATTTCTACGAAAATAAATTAATAATTCTGTCACTATTGTGTAAACCGCTGAGCTAACTCTGTATTGTTCATTCTACCTTGCAGCTGTCCGTGCTTCCTTATAGAGGGTTTTTATTGAGTTCGTATAGAAACTTCAAAAGGTAAATATTTGACTGATTTCAAGATAAAAAGTTCACATGAACATGTGTCCGCAAAGGTATCGTTTCGGATATACAGGGTGTTAAAATTTCATTTTCAATAATTTTGAATAACTTTAGCAAGAAATATTTTTTTGGCTTAAATTTGCTGAACGGTTGTTTCTTGAAGTGATACATCAAAATTTGGTATTAATTTTTATGTAAAACTTAGAGGGCGCTGTGTACGCTTTCGTTATTTATTTTAATTTGTCCAAACTTTTTTGACAGTGATCTTTTGGGATTTTTCATATTTAAATCTTATTCCGAAACCTTTTCGCAGCAAACAACGCTCAACAACGCTGAGGGCAGCCGTTAAGATTTGCCCTCGATGCAGGTTATGGGGTCACTTAGGCGGCAGATAAAGTTACTCAGGACTTCCAGGAACTATACTTTTACAGGAAGAAAGTAAGGGGATTGAGAGGAAGTGGCTACAAAATACTTGTGGGCAAGGCCGACGACGAGGAGAAAGTACCAAGGACGGCGATCCCGGCGTCCAAAGATCTCGAAGTGATCCATGTGCCGCAGCTGGGGACCATGGACGCCACAGTTGCCGTCCTAAAAATCAAGGTAAGAGGAACCAAACACAGTGGTGGGGAGCGTATATCTAACATGCGACGATGCGCACTTGCCTCCAACAGAGGATTTGGTAAAAATGGTAAGGTACAGTAGGGTGAATGGTTTTCGCATGATATTATGTTGCGATGCTAACGCGCATAACACGATGTGGGGTAGCACAGACGTCAGTGCGCGTGGGGAAGCGCTACTCGAGTATCTCGCAACGATCAACTTATAGATATTCAATAAACCGAGTTTTCCAACTTTCAAGGGAGATTTGTGAGTAAATGGGGAATTTCGCTGAAGAAGGGGCTGGCCTTATGGGAAGATTAGTTATCTCAGTAACCTTTTCTATGAGTTCCAGATTCCGAGTTCATGGAGATCCAAAGATGGAGTCTCCAACACGATCGGAAGGATCACATCTAGAGCAAGGAAGCACAGGGTTTGAGAGATAGATTTTCTTTTGATAGGATACAAACACCACCATGTTGGTACAGCTTTCTACAGTAGCTATTATTCAGTCTGTATTTCGGGAAATTAAGATTTTCTATTTTGCTTGAGGTGAGCCAATGTTCCGAGATGCATAGAATGTCTGGTGACTGTTGGTTTAGTAGAACTTCCAATTGAAGTATTTTTCTTGGAGCCATGCCTTGAATATTGGGATGCATTATAACCAAGAGTTCTGTATCTTTCAATTTGTCATTTTGATAAAATGAAAGTGCATCAGTTAGACGTAAAGGCAGCCTATTTAAACGGAAACCTTGAAGAATCCGTTTTCATGGAACTTCCTGATTCACTCGATACTATTTTGAACAATTTTATAGAAACCGAAGATGGAGAAAATAAAAATAATACTGGAAAAATGTTGAAAGAGTTGAAGAACTGTGATAGTGTCTGCAAATTTGAAAAAGCCCTCTACGGACTGAAACAAGCAGGCCGTCAATGGTTCAAGAGACTTTATCAAACTTCAATTAAACTTGAGTTGCGACCATCAGATGCAGATCCATGTTAATATTATTCAAAGAATGAGAGAGAATTGCTTCTTATAGTTGATGATTTGGTCGTCGCATCGTCGAATGATAACCAAATTAAATTCATCAAACAAGGACTTATGAGAGAGTTCAGAATGAAAAACATTGGTACAATAAAATATTGTCTTGGGTATAGAATTCATTATCGATGAAACGAATAATCTGATCAGTTTGTTACAAAATAAATACATATATCATTGATCTCTTAAAGAAATTCGATATGCAGAATTCCAAACCAATTGCCACACCTATTGAAAATGGAAAGAAAATGGATAAATCTTCAAGTTATTTTGAAGAACATATGAACAAATTCCCTTTTCGCAATCTAATTGGGTCACTGATGTACCTGGCAGTGGTCATGATACCAGAAATTGCATTGCATTTAGAGGAGCTGCTGTTTCATGGGAAGCAAGAATAATAATAATAATAATAATAATAATAATACTCCCTCATAAATATTCGTTGAGTGTAACCAAAGGCATAGCCTGTGCGGGTAAAGAACGGCTATTATTATTATTTGCCGTGGCACTACGGGGCGACTTACTGATGTTTTAGGTGATGTATTTACTTTTCAGCTGTAGGAAATCCCGGAAAACCTACAGCACTACCTCGGGTGGTCGGTGTGCACTCCAAGCTAGCACTAGACGAGATTGGCATCTAGACAACTCACAATACACTTGCTTTTCAACAAGACATGCGGCCGCCTATCGATCCGATATAAAGTAGTTGAGAAAAATTCTCGTACCTACTTCGGATTCGAACCGACTATTGCTATGCTGGAGTTTCGAACGGCCTGTGCATTGGACCGCTGATCCACCGACCACCGAAGAAAGCAGCGTACTGTCATACTATCGAGTGTGGAAGCCGAGTATATGGCTCTTGCAGAATCTATAAGGAAAGTTACTCATCTTCAAGGACTTCTATCACAAATTGGTATACCAAAAGTACCCATTGTAATCAAGAATGATAGTCAAGGCCTCAACTTCTGGTCAGAAACCATTTTATTCAAGAATCACTGAATACAGATGGTACAGAAATTGATAACCTACCGACTGAAGAGATGCCGGCCGATATATTCACAAAAGCTTTTGCCAAAGGAGAAACCATAAAGATTGGGACCAGTACCTTCATTTGTTACTGATGGCGTATCGTTCCGCAGTATATGATACAACCGGCCAAACCCCTACTAGTGTTATTATGAGCCGAGAGCTGCGACTTCTTTACTACTACCTAAGAGACTTCCAGGGCCGCATGCGCAGTACAGTCAAGCTTGCCAGTTGGTGCGGCGCTGCTTGGCGTTCATCGAGTCGCGATAGATCCCTTAGATCGATAACAATGCTGCCGAGCGCAATTTCAATGATAGACGAACAATAATAATTGTAGATGGAATATTCAGAGTTTAAATGTGTGATAATAATAATGATGTTTCGAAAAGTAAATTAACGTGTTGGAGGAGGAAAAACAACAGGGTGCCTCCCAAAATATAGTGTTTAAGAAAAAACATGGCGACTGCTCGTCAAATGGTATACAGGGAACCACAAAAGCATTGTTTAAGAGAAAATAACAACAACAGGGTGTCTCAAAACATATTATGTCAAATGTCATGTGGAAAATGGGTCATTGGGGCAATGGGGGGTAGCAAAGTATTCAGCAATAGTATATACAGGACGTCTTACATATTATTGAAGAGAAAAAACATGGCGACTGCTAGTCAAATTTAGTATACCAGGTGTACCAACATATCATGTGTGAAATGTTAGGTGAAAAATTAGAGTCAAAGAAAAACCGCATCATTGGGGGTATGGGATGGATAAACCTCACGTTTTAATGCGTTATGTACTCATCGCTCAAATGTTAGAAGTCGGTTTGTTAACGTTTGACATTTTTCGTTTAGAACGTCGCTCAATACATCGGTGATAGGAGATAAGAGACAGATTGACAGACAGGCAGAGTGACAGATAGTCAGTTTGATCAAAGCAGAACGAACTACTGAACTAACCTTATAAAATGTCTATTTTAGTCGCATTTTTGCATGCTTTAGCGTTTCAAATTTTTGCTGTTTTTTCGGACGCGAAAAACGTTTCTCGTGGTTGTATTTTTGCGTGTTTGAGCATTTCAAATTTCAATTGTTTTTGGAACGCCATAAACGTCTATTTTGATCGCATTTTTGCAGGGAATCGCCGCCGCAGTACGTATAGTTTCGTGTCAGTTTGACTCTGTTTCTTTTTTGGTATTCATTATCAGGTGGGTGGGGAGAGGGTTAGGTTACTTTATTTTTGGAGAGTATGTTATTGCCATTGAACAGTTGAAATAATCAGTAATAAAATGGCATCTAAAGAATACAGACAGAAGGTGGAGCAGTTTTGTAGGAGTGTCCAAGAGAAATTCATGGCAATATGCGTGAAGGCAAATGATTTCAATTATGGTTGTAATAGAACACAATGGAAAATAATGCGTTCAACTCGGGTCAATGAGGAGCAGTTAGCAGTATTTGTCAGTGATTTTCCAAAGAATATGACATTCAATTATAAGCTGAAGCTGATATTTCAAGATCTTCGAGAAATAGACACAAACACTGAATATTTCGTTCCAGCAGGGTGGGAGAAAATCAATTCAAAAATGGAATTTAAAATTTACAGAATCCTCATCATAGTATCTACGATATTAGCATGTATTTTGATTAGAGCTATACATGAAATAATTATGGAATTTAATAAAAAATTGACAATTTGGCTCAAATAAAAATCAGTATGAATAGAATTGAGTTTCATTTCTGAAATTATCATACTACGTTATCAGTTGGTTGTGAAACACGCTATTGGAAACCTTATATCAATTGTATCAATTATGGAAATCCGCCTACAGGAAATTCAATATGCAAACCGCCCACCGTTATTATGTTATCAACAATGCATGAGAATTGTTGTTAGAAAAACAAGCCGAGGTCGCGTACAAACATTAGTTTATGCTCAATCGCAGTAGCAGTAACAATAAGTGATCAGTGCACCGATTTCGCTTGAAAAGTAAGTGTTTTTAATTGTTTTTAGTTGAAAAAGTTTCTAAGGGCATTTAGTTGAGGTTTTTCACATGAATTCGATTAAATGTTTTAAATGAAGTTATTTATACGTGTTTAAATTCGAATTGTAAAAGCGGTTTTCAATTTTTTGTATGTGTTTTATTATAATAAAAGCTTTTTATTATCGTGGTTTTTTTTAGATGGATTTACAGAAAGTGAACGCGACTTTTTGTGGTCAGGAAACCCATCACGAAATTAATACATTTGTGTGTGGGGACGCCGCAGGAAATATCCTCAGCAAAAATCGTCAAAGGGAAATTTAGCGAGGTAGTGCTATTGGATTTGGGGGAGAAAGTGGTGTTTTTACCCCAGAGAGTGATGGAGGGATATCGCTCATACACAGAAGAATTTTCGTGCGGAAAATATTTAATAATTTTCAAAGGCTTGGTGGATACTGGAAAAGCGAATGCCACTGCGTCATTCGAAATCGTAGAAAATTAAGGTTAATAGTGTTTTTCATTTGTCGCAGTTTTTTTCTTTGCATGTGGTAAAAATTCACTTGAAATAATTTTTTTTTCTTTTTTTCCAGATAGTTTTATACCTCCCCTGAACATAACAGCAACATTTGTCTTCAAGCTTCCCACTGAGGCTCATCCCCGTTCATCACTTCACCATTCCACTAAGCTCATCTTTGCGTATAATCTTAGTTCCTGCAGTTCATCTACCAGACTACTTCAAGTTTCCGTTTGCAGCGTGTCAACAAGCATTCATCTGCTGCTGCTGTTCCTTCAAATTACTATTCAGAAAATTTTTCGTAAGTTGAAACATTAGTTAAAAATGGTGTTTTCAAAAACTTTATCCCAAATCCATAAATTACTTGACGTAATCAAACACAATTATTCAAGGTCCATTGCACGAACGTCGTTAAATTTAATTAGTAAACATATTAGAAAATGTGAGTTGGCAATGAAAGAAATTAAATTTTCAGTAGGAGAAAAAAAGAAAATCGTTAGTAAAATTGGAGAATTGAAACGTATTAGATTTATAATAAACGTTATGAAAAATGATAAGAATATTGGATCGGGTTTAAAACGAAGCAGTAGAGTTAAATGGGAAAATGTTAATGCAATTTTCAATGAAAGAGTGAGGACGGGTGTGATTATAAATTTAGCGCATAAGGAAGTGCGAAACTTTTTGAGTGATGCTTATTTTTTTTTCAAATCAAGTATTTTCAAAATTATGAAGGACATGCAATGCCTCAAAGTGAACATGAAGTTGTTGGGGGATTTTATCAAGAAGTCGAATGACGGTGAAATAGTTGATCGAAAATTTTTCAATACTCCTAATGCAATCATTGATTTGGGTACTGATTTAATTAATTGGTATAATGAGCATGTTGTGGATGTTATTTTGAATAAACTCGAAGAATTTCAGGAGCGAGACTCTGGTTGGGCGTTGAGTAAAATTCTTTCGCTTGAAGTAGCAATCAACAAAGTTGAAATAGGCAACGGTGCACAATTCATATGGCTACCTGATGGAATTCAAAACAAAAATGCATGTGTCAATATTGATAATCCAGATGATGCGTGTTTTTTTAGAGCAATCGTGAGTGCTTTGTACCCTCCCGAAGGGAAAGTTTCACGTGCATCTTCATATCCAAATTATGCTACGGTTTTGAATACAGAAGGTTTGGAAATCCCTATGAAAATTACTCAGATTACAAAATTTGAAGAACAAAATAATATTTCATTGAATGTGTATAGTTTAGAAATGAATTTTATCAAAGAAAAGACATTTAACGAAGTAGTACCTGCACGATTAACCAAAACTAAAATGAATATACATGTTAATTTGTTATTAGTTCAAGATAAGTATTTCTCTAAATTAAACGAATACGACGCTTTGCCTTTGGACATAGATGATTCCGATATCAAATATCATTATTGTCGAATTAGGAATATGTCTAGATTGCTGTCAAGTCAATTGAACAAGCATAGAGGTAAAAAAAAAATTGTGATAGATGTCTGAATTATTTTCAAAGCGAACAAAAATTGAATGAACATACTGTGTTGTGTGAGAATATTAACGAGTGTAAAATTTCATTTCCTTAATTTGATCATGTAGAATTCCGAAATTATGTACAAAACAAAAATGCCCATTTGTTTCATGCGCTGATTTTGAAACTGCTCTCGAAAATTGCAACATAAAAATTTCGGATAAATCAACAAAATATCAAAAGCATAAAGCGTTCAGTGCAGGCTACTACTTGAAATGCTCGTATGATGACAGTTTGTCCAACTTCAATAGCCATCGGGGCGACGATTGCAAACAATGGTTTACAGACGAAATGGACAACATTGCTAAATTTGTTGAATCAAAAATTAAAAATATTTTACCAATGATATGTAATCCTGATATTGTTAAAGCCAGGATATGTCATATTTGTGACAAACCTTTTGTAAAGAAGGACATCATTGTTAGGGACCATTGTCACTTTTTGGGGTTGTTTAGGGGTTGGAGTCATCAGGGTTGCAATCTTTCGTTTGGAAAGCTTTTCATCGTACCCATTACATTCCACAATCTTTCCGGGTATGATTGTCATTTCATTATAAGGGACAAAGGGGACGTGTGGGCATACTTCCCATCAATAAAGAAAAATACATTTCATTCACCCAATACGATAGTGAAACTAGCATTAAATTCAGATTCATAGATTCATATCGTTTCATGGGAACCAGTCTCGATGAGTTGGTTTCCACAATGGATGCAAAAAAATTTAAAATTTTGAAATGAGAATTTGCACAATTAGATGATGAAAAATTCAAGCTTCTCACTAAGAAGGGTTTATTCCCCTACGATTATGTTAATAATACAAAAAAACTCCTCGACACTGAGCTACCCTCCAAAAAACATTTTTACAATAAGCTCAACGACACCGAAATTGATGATGTGAAGTATGCTCACGCTCGAAATGTTTGGCAGCAATTTAATAAGAAAACTTTTTTTTAAACAATACAATCCCACGCAGCCGTCCAAATTTATTATGTATTTCGATGTAAATAATCTTTATGGGTGGGCGATGTCAGAATGTTTACCATATGGAGGCTTCGAATGGGTTGATACAAATATTGATGTGACTCAAATTCCCGATGACAATCCCGAAGGTTATATTTCACAAGTTGATTTGGAGTACCCTGAGGGGCTTCATGATTTACACAAAGATTTTCCATTCTGTCCAGAGCACCGCGTACCACCAAATTCTAAATTGAAAAAAATAATGTTAACCCTTCATAATAAAATAGAGTATACGTTGCACTATAGAAATTTGAAACAGGCTCTTGAACACGGTTTAAAATTGGCCAAAATTCATAAAGTTTTGAAATTCAAACAATCTGCATTGCTGCTCCCTCATATTGAGTTGAATACTCGATTGAGGACTGCAGCCACTAATTCTTTTGAGAAGAATCAGTTCAAGTTGGCCAATAATGCTATTTTTGGTAAAATAATGGAGAACATCCGGTTGCATCGAATAGTGAAATTAGTGTCTTCCTATGAAGGTAGATATGGTGTCAAAAATCTCATTTCCAGCCCTCGATTTCATAATCGTACAATTTTCGATTCAAACTTGATGGCTATTGAATTGAAAAAAGCTGAACTTATATTCAATAAACCTATGTATGTAGGGATGGTTATTTTGGATTTGTCAAAAACATGCATGTTTCAATTTCATTACGAATTTATGCTACCCACTATGGGTGTGGAAAAATGCAAGTTACTGTATACCGGTACAGATAGTTTCATTTATGAACTAACGTGTGGCGACGGATATGAAGAAATTATCAAACAACACATTTCCAAATTCGATACGTCTGATTATTCGAAAGATAACGAGTACAACATACCACTTGTGAATAAAAAGGTACCAGGGTTAATGAAGGATGAAGCAAATGGCAAAATTATCACACACTTTGCAGGGTTGCGTTCAAAAATGTACACTTATAAAGTGCAGGGGGGTAAAGTATGTAAAGCAAAAGGAGTTAAATATAATGTTATGAAAAATAAATTAACCTTTGAAGATTAAGTGGATTGTCTGAAAAATTCCAAGTAAAAGAATATTACACAATGCACAATCAGATCATTGACGTTTTTAGTGTAGAGCAGACGAAAGTGGCTCTCAGTCCGTATTACGATAAACGTAATCTTATCCCCAAATCATTTGATACATTACCGTGGGGGCATTATAGTTTAACGTAATTTTTTTATTTACAGTTCCCCCATCACATCGTGATGAATTTGGAGCAACTTTGCAATAAAACCGTTTGCGAAAATATGCATTACCCGCAGAAGTTCCTTGCACTTTCGCCATTACCTCTACAATTAACGAAAAAAGTTATTCAAAATTATGCCGACTATAAATGGGCTCAGATCAATGAAAATGAAATTGAATATGATGAGGATGATCTAATAGATTTTGATAAAAATCATTCGAAATATGAAATATCAGCCGACTATCGGAAGGCTTTATTAAATTGTGATAATTTCGAGCCATATTCTAATCATGATTCTTATTGTGTTTGGCAAACATTCAGGTTTTGTAAGAGGTGTGCAGATCTTTTTGATTTAATGTTTACTACATTTCATAAGAAAAAAGCACTTCAAAAGTAATTTATTTTCATGAAATTTTTCACTCTTATAAATTAGATATTTTATTCAAAGATGAATCGAAATGGTGCCAACACTGTTTTACTCACTTGTTGTTCAAATTATAAAATCGAGAAGATTGCGATGTTTATATGCATGCATGGAAAAAAGTTAAATTTTGCTGACAATACACGCACACCTGAAAGCACCATTCTTTTACTATATTTCAACAACTTGTTCATAATTCAAATATGTATATATACATTTTTTGTTGTTGCTGTATTTTAGGGGAGGTTTTTTGAATATAGAAAAAATCAAATTATTTCCTGCGTTTTATTACAATATTTCATTTGAAATAATGATTCATGTCATATAGATGATTGAAAAATTGCAAGAACTATTTTCTTTGAAAATGTGATTATGCTTACAATAGAGGATAGTGTTAAGCAAAAAAAGGTAAATTAAAGATGTATTTATGTTTGAGTGCTTGCAAAGTAATAAAAATTCAAACTTGATGAAATTAAAAACACAAAATTTCTTTTTCTCATTTATTTATTACATAAATCATACACAAATTTTTGTTTAAAGTAAAATAAATATTCACGTAAAGCATTAGCCAACATACTATCTGAAGATGACGCTCGACAAAAACTTTCTATAATTTTTTCCAAACTTAAATTAGTTTTATTATCACGTAACCATGATTGAATAATGTCAAAAATACCTCGATAATATTCACAAAAGTTTATGGCATCCAGCATAGCGATACGGTCAGACAGCACCCCAATGTGTGTATTGTGTGTATTGAGAATGTCGTTTACATCTTGTTGAGACAACTCCATGTTCGTGATGTCCTTGGAAATGGAAATTTGTTTGGTATGGCTTTCGATGTACTGTGTGATGTAAATGTAATCCCCGCAATGGTTGTGATTGGATCATACTCATCTACATACTCATCGATTTGTGATTCAAAGAAATGTTCCTTAATTTCTTGCAGGATGTCAATGAGAGTTGCCCATTCAAAAGAAGCGAAATTGATGGATCGAATGGAGAACTGATGCTTCAAAATGATGCATGGGCTAAAATCCCTGGAGGGACTTAAGCCACATCAAATTTCGTAGGATGGCATAGGGAAGACCATCAACATCAACTGATGTTCGTTTCGAGCAGCCATTTCATATTGTCTCAATGCTCTGTCGATGGCATTTAGAGTTCTGTTGTAATCTTCTCCATCACTATCCGCACATTACTTCAACTTCACTGCCGTAACCACTCTCTTAAGATATTTTCGTTCTCAAACTGAATATTTGTCTGTGCCTGCATACAGTTTTATAGCTTCAGATCACGTGGCCAATTTTAAAATTGTTGTTGCATGTTTGTTGATTGTGAAAAAATATTTGAAAGACCCCTCGGAATTATATGATATGTGTTTGTTTTCCATAAGATTCTATACAAAATCAACGTTTTCGATCTAACTGTTATGTTTGTTATCCAAACCGAGCCATTTAACAGATATTTTTTTGCCTCTCTTTCTTAGAAAACGTGCTTTGCCTTACTAATTCGCACAACATCGCCGACTTTGAATTTTCTCGGTCCAGCTATTGTAGTGATTTATCTCGTGTTTTTTCATCAAACTCTGGAATTTACTGTTGTAAAATTCCGTTTCCTGGTCGGTTTGAAGATTTTTCAGCGGGCGAGTCCACACGAATTTCGAGAAACAATCTATAACGACTAGAATGAGTTTGAAATTACGATTTTGATGGGCGTACGGTCTCATTTCAGCCAAGTCCATTTGCCATAAATCATCTAAGCCTTTAATAATGGTGCGACGTCAAGGATAATTTTTTCTAATAGGTTTATGAAGTTCACTGACAAGTTGAATCTTGTCTTTGGAAGCCATCACACATATGTGATGACGAAACTGCGAATCGTACTATTTTATTATGGTGATGGGCCGAGGTGGTGTGCGGGCTGAGTTCTCGACTCATAAGCCAAAGAGCGTGAGTTCGAATCTCAGCATTTGCCACCGGTCTCGTGCATGGCATCACACGTATAAAAGGTAAGGGCTACGTCATCCCCTAGCTCGCACAAGTCTCTGACTTTTGAGGGTTGCACGTAGGGGTGCAACCGGTTGCCGGATATAACAATTTTAACAATTAACATACACTACATTTTGTCTTTTAGTAATCTCCTCGACAGCAAATTTTACATTCGCCATGTTTGAATTCATTTTGGTGATTTGTTGTGATATATCAACTCGAAACTGGTTGAACTCATTCTTGGTTAGCAGTATTTCCTTGTGCTTAATATCCCATTATAAATTATGTGAATGAATCGAATCAGTTAGTTCGGCAATTTTTTTCAACAAATCTCCACGAATATTTTCAATATCAGTTTTGTATTGTTGGTTGAATTTTTCGAAAAATGACTTTGTTTCATTATAACGTTCCACATTTCTTTGCGACATTTCAATGAACTTAGTATCTAGCGTTTGAATTTTTTTTCAAACCGATTCCTCATTTCACCCACTTTCTTATTGGTCTCCGTTAGTTCCTCAACCAGTATTTCCAATGCATCGGTGTTCTCATCTAAACTAGTACCAATTTTATCCGTTTTTCCTTCCACATATTGTTTATTGGCAGCACAGTATTATTGGTTGGCCTTTTTACATAACTCAATTTCAAATTATCAAAATCGATGTTACCATCTGGAGTGTGCTGCAAGCCGCCGCCTCCAGAAGGCGTAGGTAATTTTCGCTTTTTATCACCAGCGGTGCTGTTGCTACGTCCAAACTTATCGATAACTATTTTGAAAATGCGAATGTATGCATGGATGCATGTCATCTTATAGAATTATATTTGCCTCTTTGAGTTCACTCAAAATGGCAATAACCTCATTGTCATGGGAAGTATTTCCAGCATCTCGAGAAGATATCAATAATTTGAGACGTTCGCATAGCTCGTTGGGATCATCCCAATAAACAAACTCCATGGGCTTGGTATTGAATGTCATTGCAATGAGTGTGTTTTTTGGTAAAACGCTACCTTTTGTTGCAGGGTCGGGTGTTTTAGGTAAACTGGTACGTGTCGATATTTTACGTTGATTATTTCCTGTAGGAAATATCGGTTTAATTATGTCGGTATACTTGTATTTCCGAGTACCTTTCGGATAGCCTAGGGAGTTTTTGTGAATGTTCGACAAATCTACAATTGATTTGTATGCCTGCATATCTTCATTATTATAGTTTTCAGGTGTGTTGAGGAATATGAGTTCATATATACCAGGTGTTCCTTTCCATTGGAGTGGTCGGTGGATCAGCGGTCTAATGCACAGGACGTTCGAAACTCCAGCATAGCGATAGTCGGTTCGAATCCGATGTAGGTACGAGAATTTTTCTCAACTACTTTTTATCGGATCGATAGGCGCCCGCATGCCTGGTTGAAAAGCAAGTGTATTGTGAGTTGTCTAGATGCCAATCGCGTCTAGTGCTAGCTTGGAGTGCACACCGACCACCCAAGGTGGTGCTGTAGGTTTTCCGGGTTTTCCTGCAGCTGAGAAGTGAATACATCACCTAAAACATCAGTAAGTCACCCCGGAGCGCCACGGCAAATAATAATAATAGCCGTCCTCTACCCGCACAGGCTATGCCTTTGGGTACACTCAACGAGTGTTTATGAGGGAGTATTATTATATATCCACCCATTTTAATATATCCGCTGCGTTTGTCGAAATCTATTTCTTTATTACCCAGGAACCATTTTGAAGATACACCATCATATACAGGACCGTATACTTTATTTATTTCTTTGTCATTGCTCCAATGTTTTATAATGTACGGTTGAGCCATTATGGGATATTGATCGATATATTCCTGTAAAACTCGTTCATTCATGTCTGATGCAAAGCTCTTGTACGCCTACGCTAAAGGTATCCTCATCATTATCATCTGTACCTGCAACATGTTCGAGGGATTGGAATGGAGTCGTTCCGGGGGATTCGAATGGAGTAGTTTCACGTTCTTTCACTTTTTCTTGTTTGAGTTCAGATTTTACCTCACTTTTCATTGGGGTAGTAGCAGATGGCGGCGGCGACATTTCTGCTATTTTCCTCAATGGAGGTTTGAAGAATTTTTGCAACTACTCATTGTCTCGTAAAAAGGTGTGGATGGACGGCTTCCGCAAAGTTTCTGATTCCTCCGAACCCCTCTTCAGCCACCCACCGCTCTGCTCCTGGTTGCCTGGAGGGCAAGGACGTCGTCACCCAGGGATTTCGGGTGGCAACTTCCGTGTCCCAGCCGACACCTGATTCGAAATCTGCCTTCGTAGCTCTTATTGCTTGTTCTGGCCGTGCATATTGTATCCCTTGGGAGGTACGCTGAACCCGCCCCTGGAGAGATATGGGAATGCGAGCATTCCCAACTCCCTCCGAGAGCCTTCCACCACCCCCTAGTTCTTCCACTAGGGCCTCAGCATCACCCGGTTCCCTCAGGGTATGCACATCTATATCCGGCCTCCGCTGTGGTGCGTGGGGCACACCCGATGACCCCGGAGCGCTTCGGCGCATTCCGAGGGGGCGTACCTCACGAGCTTCGCCAGCACGGACTCCTTCGTAGCCCTCCGACCTGCAAACAGATACATTTCTAGTTAGTCGAAATTGCTCAAAACGGGCTTCCAACGGTGGAGTTGTGACAACTCCCGCGGAATCGATTACTAACCCTACCTGAGCCGACGGGGAAGGCTGCCTCCCTCCGTCTAAGCTCGACTCTAAAGTACCTTGGTCCAGCACACTTCTCGGGGACAAGGTAGTTGACATCGTCAACTCACGATTTTCCCCGGTAGTACGTACCTGGGGGACGTCTCCGTCGAGGCGTCGCGACGCTTCGGGGAATAGACGCCTGGCGTCTAAGTCACCCGACGGCGGAGGTGTCCGAGAAAGCCCAGCGCCGGCGAACACGGCTTGGGTATTCTCCTCCGCGAGCATATGAGATCTCAATCTCATATTCGTCATTGCTCTAAAGGACAAACAATTACGGCTGTAATGTATTGTCGGGCTACTTGCGTGTGCAAGTGTGTGGCAAAGGAGAAGTGCACTAAAATCGACCTCGCGTCGACCCAACTCAAGTGTGACGATGAGAAGGGTCACCCTATAGTTAACTAACCTAACACCTAACAAGACCTCGCCGGGAAATGGACGAGGGAGGAAGGATTCACGGTTTAGAAAAACTATCTAAATAAAATTTCCTAACTTCAAAATTTGTGTGAAGCACCAAAAGGAAAAATTAAACTTGAAAAATTTTTACTTCAAAAATTTACAACTGGATGTGACAAAAACCAAGACAGAGATTTGGGTAAAAGGATCACGGAGCCTAACCAGACTGTCTCAGGTGGAAAAGCCGAGAACAGCCGCAGGAAGTAGGTATGGGAAGGACGCGAAACCCCTAGGTACCACAGGAAATGTGGCTCGCCAACGACAAAGTCGCAGCTAATGATGTCTTGACAGGCCGAGGAATTTAAGCTCGAACGATACAATCTTCGTGGAACTCTACGATCGAGCCGATTGTATCAGGTGAGATCTCGTTTTGGTGCCTGACCCCTTTTCATACGATGGGGATTTTTCGTCAACGTCGCGTACAGGTATTAAGTCGGGAAATAACTTTGATGAAGTTAAATCCCTAAGTGTCCGTTGCAAAAGATCACTTTACACTGATTATTGCTCGAGAGTTAAACTACCTATCAACGTACTTTCATAGCGCGAATAAAACACCTGTAAACCGTACAAGTGAGTCTAACCCTTTTTAAGATAGAAACAAAACGTTATGAATCTACTGTGAACTGAATTATTATTACCGAGAACCTGACTCTAACTGCTAGCCAAAACGATGAATTGCAGAGACAAAAGGCAAAGCCAAACAAACGTAAGTTATTTAACGGAAACACGAAATTGATTATTACACTGCAATTCGACAAGAAAGAGTGGCTATCTGCTGCTTCGCTGCTTGCATATTTATGCAATCCTGACTGCTGAATCCGCGACACCCATTGGCCTAGAGGGCCAAAGTGGGCGTCGCCCTTGGCTGAACAAAACCCTAGCTCGCGAAAACGCGCGGGATTTGGGCAAATGACCGTTAAAGTCCCGTTACATGCGTTTTCTAGGGAGTATTTGACAAAAGTCACTAAATACTCCCCAGATCTAGGGAGATATTGAAAGTCAGAATTTCAGATATCTCGATTCCTAGGGCGGTCCGATATTCGGAGAGCCCCGAGAAAAACCATAAACCAACGTGATTCTTGAACGCCGAAGAAATACACGTATTCCTTCGCCGAGGAATCTATACCCGTTTTCCGATTTGGCCAACCTGATGAGAAATCGAATTGAAATAAAATAATTTGTGAAAACAAATGGAGCCACGGAATCTTTCCACCCAACAAGAGACTAGCGTGTCGAAACCTTGCTCTAAGTGTTCTGTATACCGGGTGCTCGACTGTTTGGGGCCACAAATTAATAAAATTGAAAACTAGTCAGGAATTTCCGGTAAATCGGTAAAACTACGTACAGTGGAGTTCCACTGGGTGGAGATTGGGACTTTACATCATACAGGGTGAGACTAGACTAGTGACCTGAATATAATGCAAAAATCTAATATTATTCGACTGGCTTCTAGGTGAAAATTGAGAGTTATTAAGTGTAAAAATGGCTCACTAAAGGTGACCATACACAAAAAAAATCATCGTAGGAGCGCGGCGAGCCTGCCCTGCGACACCCCCCTACTAAAGAGTTTAACTTGGTCGAAGTTATTTCCAAACGAAACAACCGACAAAAGCTAAATTTACGTTAACTCCCTAATAATCACCTTCCGCACTCTGATGAACCAAGGCTGGAACCACCAAAGTTACTGGAGCGTCATCCTCCATGTCGGAATCGTTCTCAGTACAGTCTTTACTAACTCTAGGAGCTTCGCTGTAGCTCTGGGCTGGTACGGGATCTCCGTCAGACCCGGTCACCGAAACATACTGACGGGCGGAGTCTGTCGGTGGCCGCTGGATCGGAGCTCTGTCGGAGTCCAGCGCCACAGCTCGGCATCTCCTTCGCCGTCCTGTACTCTTACCAGGAATCTCAGTCCTTACTGAGCCTTCCTGTCTCACATTCTCTCCCGGGTCGACCATCAATGATAATGGAGACCCCCCTACTGGAAGTGCTAACTCTCGGATAGCAGCTTCCACTTCCGAATCTGAATCGTACGCTGGACCTTGGTCGGGAACGACCGCTTGACGGGTAAGAGCGTCTACTTCAGTAGTAGCACGCCCCCCTACTGGTGAGTTTGCGACGGGGAGTTCAGAATCTCTGATCTCCAAAAGGCCAGAGTTCACCACCGGCAACGGACTCCTACGGGATACTCCTCTCTTCCCCGCGCAGTCTGAGTCGCGTTTCCGTCCTTGTGGATTCTTCCTCAACCTTTTCACTGTCCGCCGGACCGCTTTGTCCTTTGGATCGAAACTGACCGTTACTTCCCGTGGATTCGTTGAGTTGGGTGCGTCAGCTCGTACCCGGATTAACGAAGGTGGCTTCGGACCGCCCCCAGTCGTCGGCCTAGGTGTGACTTCCCCTGTCACTTCTTGGTCAGCGTCGTTGGACTCTGGCTGATCCGGACCTGGGCCACCATCGTCGTGGCGGACGCCAGCCGGCAAAGTCCTGCTTACCCAAGAACGGATATCGTCTACGTGCACCAGCCTCTCGGTGCCGTTCCTATCTACGAGGTAACTGTCTCGCCCCATCACCCTCGTGATCGGATGCGGTCCTGACAGTGTACCTCCGAAGTTTCCTTTGACGAAATTCCTAACTAAAACGCGGTCGCCGACCCCGTAGGTCCGTGGCGACGGTAGATCTTTATCAGGGAATAAATTCCTCTGATAAACTGCCTGACGTCTGGCTGCTTTTGCAAGACGTTCTTGCCGATCTTCGGGGCTATTATGTACCGGATCTCGGTACATAGGTAGCCTCCAATCTCCTGGACGACCAGGTGTATATCCTAACAATAACTCCGCTGGAGTCTCCCCTGTTGCTCTATTCTTACGGTTCCGTAAGCAATAGAGACTTGCAGCCAGACCTTCTTCCCAAAGCCCTTCCGAAGTGGTTTCCAGCATCCTTGCTCTTAGGCACTTCTTCAGTTCCTGGACCCTTCGCTCGACAGGGTTCGCCTGTTGATGAAAAACAGGTGAAAATTTGACCTCGATGTTCTTCAAATCGTAGTATTTTAGCAGATGATTGCTCTGAAACTGCGGGCCGTTGTCAGAAATGACGACTTCTGGACAACCCCAACGAGATAAAATTTCTTCGTCTAGAAAACGAGAAATTACTTTCGACGTGCATGTCTTAGTGGCCTTGGCTTCAACCCACTTTGAAAACATATCGACGGCAATTACCACGAACCTGTTTCCCCTCCTTGAGGCTGCATAGGGCCCCAGGACGTCAACAGCCAGCATCTGCCACGGTCGCTTCGGCACACTAGGCCGTTGCGGTGCCGCTTCCTGATGCCGTACGGCTTTAACGCACTGGCAGACTAGGCAACCTCTCACGTAGGCCCGGACGTAGTCCTCCATGGCCGGCCACCAATAGTGCCGTTTCAAGGCACGTAAGGTTTCCTCTTGACCAGGATGACCAGCGGTCGGGTGTTCATGGTAATAAGCCGACACGTCCTCACGGAGCGCCTCGGGCACATACAATAGCCGTTTACCAGCAGAAGAAACATATACAACCCCTCGGACATCTGAAAACTTGTTGATAAAACGAAGATCGTCCCTGGACCTAGGACCTAACTCCTGTATCGTTCTGATACGCGCCCTCAACCTTTGCGTCTCCCTATCTATGGCCTGCCGCCGCACGACCACTTCAGCCGGCGTCTCTACGACGCTCACCACACCTTGGTGTTCAGACAATTGCACCTTCATAGGTGGCAACCCCATACGCTCTACATCAGCATCCAAGTCTTCACTGTGAGACCCCGAGGGATTACGGGACAAGAAATCAGCTAGCTGATTGTCTCGACCTGCGACGTGCTCCACAGTGAAGGAATACTCCTGTAGAAGTAAGGCCCAACGAGTTAACTTCGCTTTTGCGTCCTTGAACTTGGATAACCAAGTCAACGCTTTGCTGTCCGTTCGAAGAGTGAATGGACGGTCTTCGAGATAATGACGGTACCGCTTGATACCCCAAACAATGGCTAAACATTCAGTCTCGTTCACATGATAGTTTAGTTCCGCGCCCTTGAGCTTGGCACTAGCATGTGAAACGATCCTTCTGTCGCCGTGACAATCAACTTGATAAAGGACTGCAGCGATGCCTACCCCAGATGCATCGGTCTGCAGGAAAAACGGGAGAGTCATGTCCGGCCTGGCCAAGACCATAGGACGGCCCACGACTTCCTTGATCCTCTCAAACGCCTCCAATGCTTGAGAGTTCCACTTAAGGTCTCGACCTTTCTTCGACTTGAGCATGTCACTTATCGGAGCCTCCAACTCCGCTAAGTTCGGGATGAACTCCCGTAGCCAACCAACGGTGCCCAAGAATCCTCGGACCTGAGAGACATTCTTGGGTAGCGGGAATTGTTGAACCGCTAACACATGACCTGGCATTGGTTCGTTTGACGTTTCCGTCACCACATGCCCCAAGTACTCCAGCCTACGCTGAGCGAAGTTGCACTTCTTTAAACTGCACCACAGGCCATGTGCTCTGAACCTCTCCAGCACAAGGCGGAGATGGTAGAGGTTCTCCTTTTCATCTTCGCTGTAAACGATTATGTCGTCTAGATATACTTTGACGAATTTATCGACATAACCAACCAACACTTCCGTCATAAGGATTTGGAAACTTCCAGGTGCATTCGTTAGACCAAACGGCATTGAGTTAAACTCATAACAAGCTCCATCTGGCGTAGCAAAAGCTGTATACTTTTTACTAGCCTCATCCATGGGTATCTGCCAAAACCCAGACTTCAGATCCAAAGAAGTGAACACTCTCGCTGTTCCGAGCTCTTTGATAGTCTCGTGAATACCTGGCAATACCGACGACTCGGGTATTGTCAGACTATTCAACTTCCTGTAGTCGACACAAAACCGAGCCGTACCGTCCTTCTTCGTGACGATAACGACCGGACTAATAAAGGCAGAATGGGACCTACTTATTACACCTGCAGCGAGCATCTTATCCACCTCCTCTTGGATAAGAGCCCTCTTCTGATCGGAAACTTTGTACGGACGGAGCTTGAAGGGTAGCTCCTCCTTCAATCGGATTTTATGGCAAGCAGCCCTCGTCACTGGTTGCCTTGGAGATTCGTAAAAGACGTCTCCAAACTCTCGGATAAGACTCCGAAATTCCTTTCTCGAGAACGCCGGTAGCTGTACGTCCGCTACCTGTGGTTCAGGGAACTTTTCTGGTGGAAGATAGACCTCCTCCGCCCAGAAAATAGTTTGCCTAGGCCCCTTTCCAACGTACATGGTGCGACGTGCAAAGTCGACCATAGCCTCGTTTGATGCCAGCCAGGGACATCCGAGCAGAAGATCCTCGACAAGATCATCCACCACTTGCACGACAACTTCGTGAACAACACCATCTATTAACAGTTCGACTATTGTCTCCCCTAGACTGGTGATGCCACGACCGGCGCATGCAAGCTGCAACGGTGTCACTTGCTTCCTATCCACCCTCCAGGTGACAGGCAACAAACTACGTTTCAGGAGATTTAGCGAACTTCCGCTGTCCACCAAAACCCTAACTCGATGACCCATCAGTTCAGCCTCGATTCGCGGCAACTGATGCAATCGTCCCTCAACATTGTTGTTCGCTAAGCTAGTATCACAGCGACGATATAGACACAATGGATCCAGCAGATCCACCTCCGACTTCTTCCTAAGCGGGTCGGTCTCAATGAAACTCAGAAGTTCCGACTTGCGATTGACATCAAGTACTGCAGCACCAACTGCAGCCAACGATGGGACTTGGCGATTGCATCCCTCAGGAACCTCGCCTCCGCCCCGACTAAGACGTGTAACTCTCTCAGATGACATGCCTACCACGCCTCTGGTATCTACCAACGGGGAATGGCGATTCGCACCTGCGATCCCATCTGCTCTGCCCCTCGATACCGTCCTTGAGACTTGGCATGCATCGACCTCGAAACCTGCGTCCTGTGTGGAAGTGACCCTCGGTGTCTTCACTACCCCGAAGTGGAACCGAAAAGAGTACGTCACTCTCGACGACTTTTTCGTTCCGAAACCTTGATTCGCAATATTCCCTTGGATACACCTTTTCATCACGACTCGTGCCTATACCGGACCTGTGCCCAGTTTGCAGTGCCCTAGCACTCTCTTTGACAACAGGCCCCTCCTGGTTCTTCTGTATACCGATCACTAACTCCGAAACCTTGTGTTGTGGCGGATAGAACGACCCACCAACAACGACCTGGGGTACCTCGATGATTTCACAACTCCATGAACCTGAAGATGATTCATAACCCCTTTCATTCGTTCCAAAACTAGAACCTGAATTCTTTGAAATGACTTTCAACCCTCTACGTTTAACGTCTGCCGACGAGTGAACTTTTTTCCGCCTACCACCAGTGGCGCGATCCACACGCTCATCTACCACACTGAAACAAACGGATTCACAATCTGACCGGTCTGCCCAATGTAGTTTGCCTGATGACGGTGGCGTTTCGGCTGAAACGACTCCAGCTTCAACATCCTGGAACTCCTTCTCCTCCTCCTTGTTGGGAATACATGCCGCATAATTTCTATGACAGTCCAACACTGTCACAGAACCGCAAAACGGTGTTGAAGGGGTACCTACTCCGATGGAGCCCCCTGATGGCTCCTGTTGGAGTTTTTTGAAACTTCTTTGCAAACTGCAATTTTGTCTGCGTCCTTGAGTGACGTCTTACGACGCGAGGTTTTACTCGCCTGCACGGTATTAACCGTATGTGCCTTATTGGCCTGATCTAACGGTTTTGTTCCTGCACTCTGACGTTTGGGACCGTTCTTGTTGTCATTTTGCTGAGGGCAATCTTTGTTCCAGTGAGCTCCCCCGCAAGTGAAACATCCGCTCGAAGGAGCGTTGTTTCCTCCAGAACGCCTCGATTGATCATAATTCTGGAATTTAATGCCATTGTTATTAAAGTTACTGGACCTAACATGGTTCGAACCCCTGTTGTCCTGTAGCTGTCCCTGAGGACGTTTGGGTGGCACATCTTCGACCTGATGAGGACGGTTGGTGTTCGAAACAAGTTTCGGCCCTGACTGTACACTTTGGCTGGTGCTACGAAGTAGCGTCTCGACAGCAACAGCTTTTTGTGTCAGCTCTTCAATAGTTGCAAATCTATGCAATTGCAAATGGACTTTGATGTCCGGTCTGATCCGGTTCAATATTAATCGCACAACCCTTCCTTCGTCCATCTCTGGGTAGAGCCTTTGTGAAAGACTCCACTTGCTCAGGATGAAGGAAGTTATTGACTCTCCCTTCGGCTGGTCAGTGCCAAAGAACTCCGCTTCTAAGCTCGAGACCAACAGATCGTTATCGAACCGTTCCTGGAGCCGGTTTGTGAAAAACTGCCAGTTTAGGCGTGAGTTGCGATATGGAGCATACCACTGCTGGGCTGCTCCCTTGAGCCACTGAGCTGCAACGCTCACCCAGACGGTTGGATCAAAGCCCCCTAAATAATCCTCAGAGGATTGAATAAATTGTATTGGATCTTCGTGAGGAAGCCCACTGAAACTGGGATGTGGTTTATTGTTAATTAAACCCCCATCAACACCGTTTGGGGTTCCCCGACGTCTATCCTCCAGCAAGTCTGCGAGTCGCACGAGCACGTCGTCGACCCCCGTCACTGGTCTTCTGGGATTCTCCTGAATCCGGACTGTGGGCACTGGCCTCCTCGATGGGTAATACCCACTCCTGTGGACATCACCGGGGTTGGAAGCGACGTTTCGAGCAACTCGAGGGACATCCTCAGAATCCCTATAATGCCGATTCCCGGTTGGCAACCGGGTAAACGTGCCATATGGGCGCCAAAGGGTTTCCGGTTCACCCATAACCATTTCATTAACTGGGAGTCTCTCAGGAGAGAGATCCCGAACTCTAATTCTGTTTGCAGGAGGAAGGCTACACCCGCAGATCCCTGAAGACGGTCTGTCTTCAGCAGCCCCACGTTGGGCGCCATGTCTCGTAAAAAGGTGTGGATGGACGGCTTCCGCAAAGTTTCTGATTCCTCCGAACCCCTCTTCAGCCACCCACCGCTCTGCTCCTGGTTGCCTGGAGGGCAAGGACGTCGTCACCCAGGGATTTCGGGTGGCAACTTCCGTGTCCCAGCCGACACCTGATTCGAAATCTGCCTTCGTAGCTCTTATTGCTTGTTCTGGCCGTGCATATTGTATCCCTTGGGAGGTACGCTGAACCCGCCCCTGGAGAGATATGGGAATGCGAGCATTCCCAACTCCCTCCGAGAGCCTTCCACCACCCCCTAGTTCTTCCACTAGGGCCTCAGCATCACCCGGTTCCCTCAGGGTATGCACATCTATATCCGGCCTCCGCTGTGGTGCGTGGGGCACACCCGATGACCCCGGAGCGCTTCGGCGCATTCCGAGGGGGCGTACCTCACGAGCTTCGCCAGCACGGACTCCTTCGTAGCCCTCCGACCTGCAAACAGATACATTTCTAGTTAGTCGAAATTGCTCAAAACGGGCTTCCAACGGTGGAGTTGTGACAACTCCCGCGGAATCGATTACTAACCCTACCTGAGCCGACGGGGAAGGCTGCCTCCCTCCGTCTAAGCTCGACTCTAAAGTACCTTGGTCCAGCACACTTCTCGGGGACAAGGTAGTTGACATCGTCAACTCACGATTTTCCCCGGTAGTACGTACCTGGGGGACGTCTCCGTCGAGGCGTCGCGACGCTTCGGGGAATAGACGCCTGGCGTCTAAGTCACCCGACGGCGGAGGTGTCCGAGAAAGCCCAGCGCCGGCGAACACGGCTTGGGTATTCTCCTCCGCGAGCATATGAGATCTCAATCTCATATTCGTCATTGCTCTAAAGGACAAACAATTACGGCTGTAATGTATTGTCGGGCTACTTGCGTGTGCAAGTGTGTGGCAAAGGAGAAGTGCACTAAAATCGACCTCGCGTCGACCCAACTCAAGTGTGACGATGAGAAGGGTCACCCTATAGTTAACTAACCTAACACCTAACAAGACCTCGCCGGGAAATGGACGAGGGAGGAAGGATTCACGGTTTAGAAAAACTATCTAAATAAAATTTCCTAACTTCAAAATTTGTGTGAAGCACCAAAAGGAAAAATTAAACTTGAAAAATTTTTACTTCAAAAATTTACAACTGGATGTGACAAAAACCAAGACAGAGATTTGGGTAAAAGGATCACGGAGCCTAACCAGACTGTCTCAGGTGGAAAAGCCGAGAACAGCCGCAGGAAGTAGGTATGGGAAGGACGCGAAACCCCTAGGTACCACAGGAAATGTGGCTCGCCAACGACAAAGTCGCAGCTAATGATGTCTTGAGAGGCCGAGGAATTTAAGCTCGAACGATACAATCTTCGTGGAACTCTACGATCGAGCCGATTGTATCAGGTGAGATCTCGTTTTGGTGCCTGACCCCTTTTCATACGATGGGGATTTTTCGTCAACGTCGCGTACAGGTATTAAGTCGGGAAATAACTTTGATGAAGTTAAATCCCTAAGTGTCCGTTGCAAAAGATCACTTTACACTGATTATTGCTCGAGAGTTAAACTACCTATCAACGTACTTTCGTAGCGCGAATAAAACACCTGTAAACCGTACAAGTGAGTCTAACCCTTTTTAAGATAGAAACAAAACGTTATGAATCTACTGTGAACTGAATTATTATTACCGAGAACCTGACTCTAACTGCTAGCCAAAACGATGAATTGCAGAGACAAAAGGCAAAGCCAAACAAACGTAAGTTATTTAACGGAAACACGAAATTGATTATTACACTGCAATTCGACAAGAAAGAGTGGCTATCTGCTGCTTCGCTGCTTGCATATTTATGCAATCCTGACTGCTGAATCCGCGACACCCATTGGCCTAGAGGGCCAAAGTGGGCGTCGCCCTTGGCTGAACAAAACCCTAGCTCGCGAAAACGCGCGGGATTTGGGCAAATGACCGTTAAAGTCCCGTTACCTGCGTTTTCTAGGGAGTATTTGACAAAAGTCACTAAATACTCCCCAGATCTAGGGAGATATTGAAAGTCAGAATTTCAGATATCTCGATTCCTAGGGCGGTCCGATATTCGGAGAGCCCCGAGAAAAACCATAAACCAACGTGATTCTTGAACGCCGAAGAAATACACGTATTCCTTCGCCGAGGAATCTATACCCGTTTTCCGATTTGGCCAACCTGATGAGAAATCGAATTGAAATAAAATAATTTGTGAAAACAAATGGAGCCACGGAATCTTTCCACCCAACAAGAGACTAGCGTGTCGAAACCTTGCTCTAAGTGTTCTGTATACCGGGTGCTCGACTGTTTGGGGCCACAAATTAATAAAATTGAAAACTAGTCAGGAATTTCCGGTAAATCGGTAAAACTACGTACAGTGGAGTTCCACTGGGTGAAGATTGGGACTTTACATCATACAGGGTGAGACTAGACTAGTGACCTGAATATAATGCAAAAATCTAATATTATTCGACTGGCTTCTAGGTGAAAATTGAGAGTTATTAAGTGTAAAAATGGCTCACTAAAGGTGACCATACACAAAAAAAATCATCGTAGGAGCGCGGCGAGCCTGCCCTGCGACATCATCTTCTTTAGATCTACTCAATTTTAGAGCCAAATATTTTTCTCGAATAGCTTTTGCAATTTTATTGATATTAGTCTTTCGAATAGCATCAACTTCTTTGCTCAACGGTTTCATGATGATAACTGTGGGATACATCAATCCCTCTACATACTTATATATTTGTCAAATCCTTGACGATAACGTCCAGCATTTATAACAAAATCTTTCATAATCACAACGGTTCCATATCGATGCTGCTGCCAGCATTCTGCACACATTGCCTTGAATTCATCAAACGACATGTCTGGGGAAATGTGTTCATCCAATACATGTTTCAAATTCATTTCATCCTGCTTGAACAGCACAATCATATAACAATTGGCTCGTATCAATTGTTTGGGAATTTTTGAATATGTCTGACACAGGTATGGAGCATCAATGCTTCGGTGTCTGCAAAAAGAATAATAATAGCGAATTTTCTGTTGACCCTCGCATGCAACATCATCGAAAATGAATATGGAATTTGATTTGGCTTCGTGAGGGATTATGATATCCTCATTTTCCCTGAACGGATAATAGCCCAACCCCTTAACTTTTCCCAGAATTTCTTGAACCACTTGATATTTTGGTTGGTACACTTTTACATTTTGAATAAACGTAGATGTTTTCGAATTTTGCTCCATTCGGGTGGAAAAACAGTGTTGAGATGGCATTTGTTTTTCCACAAGCACTTGGCCCACAAATAATTGCACGAAACGAATTCAGTAATAATTTAGCGTGCTTCCCAATCATACTACTATTTAGGTCTCCATTAAAAAATTCTAAATTTTCAATAGGCAGTGCCTTGTCTTGTTGAACGACTTCCATGATGTGATGAAAAGACATGAGCGCACCACGGTTATAAATAAAAGCGTTGAAAGTATCTTTCATCATTATCAATGCTGACTTACTCTGGTGCAGGTGTTGTCAATTCGCTTATCAATAAACTCCCGTTCGAATTGCATCTACCAGGTTATTCGTTTTGCGGACCTGGCACCAAATTGAGACAGAAATTACTACGCGGAGAAACTGGCGTGAATCCTTTGGACGAAAGCTGCAAAGACCACGATATAGAAGACCGTGATAAAGCAGATCAAGTGTTGGAAAATAGAGCTTGGGAACGAGTTAAATCTAAAGACGCTAAATTTGGGGAACGGGCTGCAGCTTGGCTTGTTACTTCTACCATGAAAGCGAAACGTAAGCTTGGTATGGGCGACGTAACTTGCTTCAAAAAATTATTAAAAATTGGGAACACAATCCTACTAATATTAAGAAATCTAGTGCTTCGGCTTTGCGATTAGCTAAAATGGCATTGAGTCAAGCTGGAGGACGTAAGAATATACGAGTACCTAGAATAATTCCATTCGATACAAAATCTGGAAGAATCCTACCCCTCATACCTATATTTGCTGCACTTTCAGCTTTGAGTGCGTTGGCAGGTGGAGCGAGCTCCATAGCAAAAACCGTGATAGATGCAAAATATGCTAAAAAGAAACTCGAAGAAGATCAACGTCACAATAAATCCATAGAACATTTGAGTTCGGGTTTGTACCTGCGCAAAACCCCTCGAAGATTTGGACTGTTCCTGAAAAAACAACATCAACGCAAAGGACGAGGTCTTTACCTGAAAAATCAAAAAAACTGCTAGATAAGCTACCCCATAGAGCATTATACGACTCGGAAATTCAGGAGTGTGGTCGTCAGCTGAGAATACCGCATTTTCGTGGAGTCTTTATGCGTGATACGTTGCCAACTTGTGGTCCTTGGCTGCGAGAATGCGCTGTATTGAACTTGGATTCTCACTTGAATGCGGGCAATCATTGGGTAGCTTACAATGAAAACGGCAATGCCGCACAATATTTCAATATTTTCAATAGAATTGGCAAGATATTTTGGAAGGGGTGTAAGAATTAACATATAATAATAGTCACTATCAAAGTTACAATCAGAGTAACTGCGGACATCTCTGCCTAAAGTTTCTACTTCATATTGTCCACCGCTGAGATGCATAAATCGTTGGCTGAGATGCATAAATATAAATCTTTGCGGGATTTCACTGATACTCAACTGCGAGCTATGCCAATCGAATATTTGACTGGGAACGCACAGATTACCGGAGGATTACAAAAATTTTTTGTCTATCATGTCTAATTCATTGCCAAAATGAGTATGGACTGTCGTCAACGGTATCACTAAAAGAATGGACCAGTTAGCGCGCAATTTGAATGTTATTATTGTAATAATAAATGATTTTTCATCCAGGTTGTGGTACATTATTTGAGGTGGGTCGCTTCTGACACTATATCAGTCATGTCTGTGATATTGAAATTAACGAGTCGTTCTTCAACGCTTTCTATCGATTTCAATCCGCCCATTTAATTGGATTCTGATTCAGGATATAGTTTGGCTTTTCTCAGCTTCCATTCGTACAGCAGTATACCCAACATTGAAGAAGGTACAGAATTCTACTACTTTGAAAACGGCGGCAAAACTGATCAGAGTATCGATAACCCTGCTGGCTCCTACGAAATTGGTAATATTGAGGCTTTGATCAGCAAACACATCACACCCAAAACGTACAAGAAAAACCGCGAGGAATTTTTCTACCTCAAACCGAATAATAATACGCTGAAAAGCGGAATATTCTGCCTTAAACACTCAATCGATTTCCTACCTGAAAACACTTTGGCTCGCATTTTAGGGTTTTCGTCTACTCTTCTCAAACCCAACTTGCATTACGCATCAGATCTACCTATAGATATGTTAAAGTACGTACCATACATATAGATAGCAAGATTACGTTTGGATCATTCTACAACGACGCACCGTCTCATACGATATACGAATTTACTGTTGGTGTTGATCCTGGTTACGCAATTGACGAAACGCCTAACCACCTCATTTATCTACCCATTGCTCATAGAGTAGAAATAAACAATATTACGCTGCGAGTGCTGGACCAGTATATCCACTCGTTGATTTTTTAAAAGAAGAATTAATGGTTCGTTTGGAATCCAAGCGAAAGTATGGTGTTAACTATTCATAGAAATAATTCGCCACCATACCCCACCTCAGTCTTCACCAAGACCTTCAACGTGCGTCAACTACTGTCACCGGAGAACAAACTGTTTTTGGAATTTCTTGGTTATCATGTTATCCAATCAAGTGTTCAACATTTTCCGAAAACCACATAACGATGAATCCATACAAAAGGTGGAATGGCGGACTTACTATCCATATGTCAAGTCCTTTCACAACAATGATGTCATTGAAATCAACATCAATCAATCTGACGGTCACGATGCTTTATATGATAGCCTGCTATTCATCAGTGTAAAAGTTGTGAAAACCAAAGGAGATGGTCGTGTTACATTCGTAAACATTGCTGGCACTTTCATGTTTCAATCTGCTAGTTATGAACAAAGCGGTAAGGAATTGGAGACGGTTCGTGAAGATGGAATTGTTAGTACTGTCAGAGGCTTTCTCACCTACACCGTCGAAGATATCAAGCACTTGGCCAATTCAAGATGGACTTTTCCCAACAACGCCGGGGTTATTACTGATCTATCATTCAATATGCTCATACCCACCAAGCATTTTTTTAATATTTCAATGATTATCAATGTGTTTCCTATGGCAATCATATCCATATCATACCATCCGATTAGTACGAGCTGCAGATGATAGCAACTGGTTCAAAATAGAGGAGACCGCTGGAGTACTAACACCAAAGACGGAAGTTACGTTGGACATTACAAATATTGAATTCAAAGTAAAGCGAATATTTCCGCATGATCAAATCAAATTGCAACTTTTGAAAGCCATCCAAGCTGATACTCCTATTCTCATGCCGTTCAGAAAATGGGAACTCCACATGCTACCTGTTCTCACACAAGGTGCAAAAAATGAAGTATGGGCCGTCAAGACTTCATCGTTTCCTGAAAGCCCTCGCTATGTGATTGTGTTTTTCCAAAAAGACCGTGATTACTCCAAATTCAACAATGATCCAACAATATTTGCTCATTCGAATATTACCAACATAACGCTCACTCTGAACGGTGAGAATTACCCCAAAGAGAATATGCATTTGAATTTTGCAAAGGGGAATTTTTCGCAAGCCTATTTCAACTATGTACAATTCGGTCTCAGCTACAAAATTACTAATCAACATAATCCCCTGCTGAGCTCCACCAAATTTGTTGGCAAGACTCTCTTTGTCATCGATTGTTCCAAAAGGGACGAGAGCATAAAAAGTTCCACTGTTTATGTGAAAATCGAAATCGAGGCATCTGAAGGATTTCCCCAAAATACTAGAGCCTATTGCATCTTTGTGCACGACACTGTCATTGAGCACCTCCCACTCAGCGAAATCATTAACAAATTAAACTGAACATATGCTTTTCACTTCAGTATCAATCAGAGTCAACATGAGAATAGCTGCTGTAGATATTCAAGGCTTTACCATCGTGTAACAATTCCATTCTAAGGAGATTGCCATTAGGATTGGAATTCAATGTAGTAATTTTTTGCTGCTACCAATCATACCATTTTCCTCTTTGATTAGAGCAGATAAACGTACCGCCTGTTTCTTGGAGAGAAACGTTCATGGATTGAGGTATTCCTCTGGCTTTGTGGAATATCATCAATTAGATTCCATCCTCAAGAAAAATTTACAGAATGTTGATATCATTTATGTACGAGGACTCCAAAAACTTGACTATCTTACTGAGAAATTTCACACGTGTTGTGAATTTGGAGGACTATGATAATACGTCATAGATGGTTCCAACATTAGGAAACAACGATGGCATCTCACCTTGTATGTATCACATTGATATTGATCAACCCCACTATAATTGCAGTCTCCGAAACGTAGATAATCTTTACAAATGGCTATGTGATATGTTATGTTACGAGTCAACAAATAATTCAACTAAAATAATATAGAATTTATTACTATTCACAATAAATAATATGCATCTGCTATTTCATTTCTTCATACTAGTAGCTTTAGCCTTTCGCTTGGCTTTGAAAATAAAACAATCACACTGTATGAAGTTTCAGTTGATTCACAAGTATTATATGATGCTTGAAAGTAGTAGCCTCTTCGGTGTATTACTTTTTCAGTTTCCATAAGAATCCTAGAAAACAGACAATTGTAGAGCTAAATTATCTTCATTATTTTCATTATTACATTTAGCCAATTTAAGAAATAGCTGAGTATAATATATAAGCAATTTCCGAATTTCCATGATTTACTTTATTCTAACCTAAATGTCAAAATTAGGGTTAACAATGATCCTTAACATAGAACAATCACAATCGAAAGTGAACTACTTAATCATGATTGGAATTGATCCATAATCATTGATCCAAGTAATGTCATTAACAAAAGAATATCAAAAGGAACAGTAAGAAGGGACAAACCTCTACAAAAAAATAATGAGAAGCCTTTTTTTGGAAGATTCTTTTCAATCTTGGAGAGGCACATGGCTAGATCGAGTAGCTCTTGTTACATAGAAATACCTTTGGTGGATTTGCCAATTGCATTTAATTGTGACGGAATACGTAAGTTCTCCTGCAATCGAGCAGATCAGGAGAAACACTGTGTGGATTTATACTATTCTGTGCTCTAAACTGTGCTTTCATTCCGAAACACATCATTCAGGCCATACACCATCTGCAGGTAGGTATTGTTACTATCCTAAAATATATGTTCATAATTATTGATGTTTAAGTCAATTCTCATTACCTTGTGATTGCCCTAGAGGTTGTCGTAGAATTTGCTCGTATAATGAAAACCCTATTTCAGGTCTCCTTTCACTTATCGATTTCCTGGTATACCGCTGGACTATTGACGACCAAGCTTATGCACCTGATTGAAGTCGCAGGTTAACGCTGCCTGCTTACTCGCTTATATCCTAATGAGGGCTCCATAGGTGATGAAGAGTCTTGCCAACTACAAGTGTAATAGACACCATTCAGGCGAGCTCTTTTCATTTATTTGCTATCTTAGATGACATTCATTGCTACACTGCTTTTCACTATTTATTGATTAATTATTTCCCTTGCTAGTAGCAGACTTGATAACAAGTAGCGCTTAGAGCTGACGCTTTCATATCCTAGCTTAAATAGTAGTAGGTTCATTGTTGGTACTGGAAAAGAAATTTAGCTTGAGAATTATTTATGAAATTAAATGAATTAATGCTTACCTTGGTTAATAAAAAGTTGTGAACTCTTATGTATATATACATTCGGGTAGCTAAGCTTGAGTGCCTAACTGACCAACTGCTTCTGCACGTATTGTCCAAAAGATAGTGCTACCTGTTCTGTACATAAAAAACTCTCTTCTCATAGATACAATTAAATCACCAGCTTCACCTGATTTGAACGAACCGGACATTTTTCCCGTCCAACATCTTTTTGTTACCCCACTTTAGCTCCCTCCATAGCAGGGATAAATAAAGGTAACAGTTACCAAAATAAAACTGTACGATATATTTTTCTGTTTAAATTGTTTTTTTTATCTAACGTCACCTGATGATGAAAAACAAAAACGCAACGTTTTGAAAACGCAGCGTTTTGAAAAAACGAAACGGTTGTTTTGAAAGTATGATGTAATTCCTTCTCTCTGTATAGACAAGTAGTTGTTTCGAAAAATCTTCACCCCATACCCCCAATGATGCGCTTTTCCTTTGACTCTAATTTTCCACCTAACATTTCACACATATAATCGCCATATTTTTTTTCTCTTAAACGATATGTTGGTACACCTGGTATACTAAATTTGACAAGGAGTCGCCATGTTTTCTTTATTTAATAACATGTAAGACGTCCTGTATATACTATTTCTGAATACTTTGCTGCCCTCATTGCCCCAATGACCCATTTTCCACATGACATTTGACATAATATATTTTGAGACACCCTGTTCTTGTTCTTTACTCTTAAACAATGCATTTTGTGGTTCCCTGTATACCATTTGACGAGCAGTCGCCATGTTTTTTTCCTTAACACTATATTTTGAGAGACACCCTGTTGTTTTTCCTCCTCCAACACTTTAATGAAACATCCTGTATACGTTAATAACCACCATGTCGTTTTTTTTACTTTTCGAAACATCATTATTATTATCACACTTTTAAACTCTGAATATTCCATCTACAATTTTATTGTTCGTCTATTATTGAAATTGTGCTCGGCAGCATTGTTATTGATCTAAGGGATCTATCGCGACTCGATGAATGCCAAGCAGCGACGCACCGACTGGCAAGCTTGGCCGTACTACGCATGCGGCCCTGGAAGTCTCTTAGGTTATCTACTTACCTGAAGTTTGGGACGCCACCAGGACAAGACTACGTCAGCAGATTACGGAAGAGAATAGACCACATTCGTGAACGAGTCCGTTTGAACATCCAGAGTGCCAGCGACAGAATTCGCGAAATGCGTTCCCGCTAGATGGCGCTCAGAATTAAGGTGCGAAACTGTGTAATTCCATAAGATACCATAGTGTTTAATTTTATTCTCATTCAAATTTGAATAAATTGTTGAAGATGTCGATAATTGAAATATGTTAATCAAACATTTTCATATACGTAGTCGTTGCCACTTTTTGCCTAATTCTATGTTTTCGATGGGAAAATGATGTAAAGAAACTTTGTGTTTGATACTATTGATCTTGCATTAAGCATTGGGGCACTGAGCAAATACGCCTATTGTTTGGATTGCTTAATTCTGCCGCCATTTCAGTTATTATATTCTGAAACTATGAACATGAAGGAATATATCACCAGACTCAATTTAATATCCAAAACTCGATTAATTATGAGAAAACAGATGAAATAGATACACTAGCTCTTATGGCAAAACAAGGCTTTGCAACATTACATCAGTTCAACGAAATAAGTATAGGTGTCGCACTTTTCGCGCAGGTCGCGAATAAAGGAGACCTGAAATGACGCTTCAGAAGTTTATGTCTTTATACTCAAACGGACAGAAAGTTCTACATGGAGTGACTCGAGAGGAGCCACGAGACCTTTTTAAGGTGCCTGCTGATTACGCGCTAGCTCACTGAGTGGCAAATGTCCAGACATCGGTGCGGTATTCTCAAAAAAGTTTGGTCGACTACAGGAACTTCGTGAACAGAACCTGGAAAATCGAGGAGTGCTGCAATTAAAGAAGTGTCAGAAAACCATCTACTATCTGGATGCCAAGAAGCATTCTCGAGATGCCGTCATATGAAGATATCTGAAAGGGCCTTGTCAGAGTCGCAGGAGTTGCAGATTCAGTTCGAGAGATCGTAAATCGACAGAGTAACGACAGTAACTGTAAATAAATTGAGATATTGTTTGAGGAGAGTCTTGAATAAATGAGCGAAATTAGTTAAGTGTATTTATACTATAATAATAACAAAACTCATCCGCCATAATGAAGTCGCCTTATTGAATTAATTAATTTTTGCCAAAAAAATTTTAATCTCACCTCAAAAACTCCCACATACCAATTTCGAATCGAATTTGACCATATATGATCACAAAACTCGTCCGCCTCATTTTTTTCTCTAGCAAACATTTTATAATGATGAAACATGTACTCCTAACAAACAATCAATAGGACAACTAAAAGTGGGTCAAAATTCAGTTGCAAGATTCCTCAAGTAACAAACATTGCAAGTTGAATATAAGCTTGCAAAAATGGTAATACCTATCTTTTATGAACTCTTTTAGGAACCTGGTCGTTACAAAAATTAAGTTCCTGAAACTTGTTACAAAATATTCCAAACATATAAGACCGACCCAATCAAAGCAAATCATCTACCTTATGAGTATTTCATAAATTACAACTACGAGATCGCGACGAAAACTGCAAGAAATTCCAGAAATTCCTTTTAACTTTCACATTTCATAAGGTGGCGTACTAGTAGGAACAGTGCCACAAATTATGCCATTTTTGGTAAGTTCTATTGAAAGAACCTAGATGTCCCGTGCGATTACATCAAACACTCTTTCCACAGTGACTGATTATCTTCTTTCCCTTTTAAACGATTAAGGTATTGAATTTGGAGAGTGAAGAGTTTAGGAATTTCAGTAAGTCTTGTATTTCACTGAAAATTCGTTTTGTGTAGGTATATAAATTGGTATAAACGTGTTTAAATATAAGAGATGTATGAGAAAACTGAGCAATTTTTTTAATTCATAAAATAAATAGGTATTCTATAAACATTTGATTCTGGCGAAGAATCTATTCCATAAAGAAGAAATTCAAAAGTATTTCTAATATTTATTCATTCCCAGAAATGTTAAATAATATTTAAAAAAATTTGAAATCTGTTTTGAGTTATAATAATAATAATAATAATAAGAATACGACTTTATTCACATACATACAAATTAAACGACTATTTATAATAATGATATGTGAATTAGCGAAGTGTCACTGTAGGAGCAGTGTTTTTCAACTCAAGTTCAATATTTTCGGTGGAAAATATGTCTTTAAAATAAAAATCACTAGCCAAAATAAAAATATATTATAACCCAAATAAAATATTTCAGTTTTCCATTCATGTTTGTCATAGACGACAAGAAACTCATTTTATCTATGCACTTGAAAATGTTCAGAAATATTCAGAAAGAATTGACACTTGTATCTTAGTACTCACTTGAAATGTAGGAGACAGGAATAAATCTTGATCTATTGGAAATGGAGCATAGTAGTTGATATTATGTATCAGTTTATATCTCTGGGTCCTCACCATTCTCATAGGATAGTACATTGTTACTTCGTGGAGGTTATGACTTCCAAATATCACTTCTTTGGATTTATCTTCAGGTTCTGCAAAGAGCATTCCAAATTACGTTTCATTTATATTTCTGGAATGGTGTGTTTCAACGTCAATTTATTTTTTCTAGTTGGTAGCATATTGTCACGCGTGCCCTTAGTGCCCAAGTGAATTTCTAAGCACTGGGACACCCTGTGACTAGTTTCTCTTGGCTACGAGAGGTTTAAATGAGATCACCCTGTATTACGAAATGAAATAATTCATATAAAATTTAAAATGATAACATTTATTGAATAAAAAGTGGAACGAGCATAATAATTGACAGACAAAGAACAAGTTTAAAAATTTATAAAATAATTTAGACAAAAATCAAGTGTTACGGTTATACCCAGAATAATTTGACTTACAATAAAAATATCCCTAAGGAGAGAAGTGCCTCGAGATGCGCCAAAAAAATAGTATTTTTCAAAAACTGACCAAGTCAAGATCTGAGCTCATCTCAACTACATTCCCTAGTCATCGGTTTGTTTGTGCTGACATTTGCAAGGCAGCAAAGTACTTCGACCTAGGTGATGATGACCGATACATCATAAAAACATTACACCGGATTGCCATTCACCGATGTATGAGTTGAGACTTTGAATAAGTGCTGATATTAGAATAGACACGAGTCGGTATCAAAATGCAAATTCTTATTTTTCAACAATTTGTTGAATTTCAAAGTTAATGAGCAATCTGGATTTCCTATGTACTGGGTGATCATCACTTGAATGTTCGTATGTAATAACCTTAGGATTGAAAAATAAATTAATGAATGGAAAATTATTTAATTAAACGATAGTTTCGTACTTGGTTATCGGGTTTCGTGACACAAGAAAGAAACGTGTAATCTCTAATGCTATACTGTTTTTTCATAAGTTCTTGCTCCTATAAATGGACCGTGTTTATTCAATTCATCAGCCAAGTTTTCAGCATATGTTCAAGATTAATTGTCTTATTATTTCATAAAATTAAAGTTTTGAGCAAGGGTCATCCTAAACCTGTAATGTAGGCACTGACGCCATTACAATCTATGAGATATGAGATGACATAATATTAATATATAAAAAACATTATTGATCAAGTAGGCCATACATCAAGGGTAATTGAAATTTCACAGTTATGTGTGATTTCACTAAAGCTTATGTTCAAGTTGGGTACAATTAATAAAATACTTTCAAAACCTCATTTCTTTTGCAATTTGTATCTTGAATATCGCGTCTATTTTTCCACAATGAGGAATTGGAATGAAAAAAAAATCAATTATACTTTGAAACAGGCTGAATGAACCTGTAGAAGAGTTTTTTTCGAAAAACGACGTTTTCCCGGAGAAAATCTGTACTATAGTTTCATTACGCTTCACAAGTGACGTCACAGGTGATTCATTCATAAAAGTACATATTTTTTAATTTTGAAATTCAAGTTAGTTGCACTGGTGATGAATAACTAATTTCTCAGGTCGCGTTTATACTCCTGGGTGATAGGCGACAGGGTCGTATGGTTCTAATGTTAGATAATGAAGACGATGGAGCAGATCAAAATCGAAGATATGGTGTTCATCCATTATTTGTAATACGCTGTAGTCAAATTTTACCGTCTTTATCGTGATCTATGAGAAGGCACCCAGATCGATTTTTTTAATTCATTCGAATGAGTGTACAGACATTTGATTTCATTCTAGCTAAAGTCGAAACATATTTGCTGGGAAAGAAAACGTGTATGATGCCGATTACTCCAGCAGAAAGATTATATATGTAACTATATCTATCTACAAATCCATATTTTTGTGATTAGGATCCGCATCATTCCAAATTGCAGGTCCTAATTGTACTTCGCTTATTAAAATATCTCGATCTTCTTTGGAAATCACGATAGACATTGTTCCAATTCGTATGATTATTTTTTAACAATTCTTGCAACCAATCGAAACCATCAATTCAAAGCATTCATGTACTTTCATGCCAATCACAGCAATATTATAGTGGGAATTATCTACCTTGAAAATTGCCGCGGGAATTTTTTGTGGTATTTTGTTTTTATTATGTGAAAACTGATACTTTTGATCTGACGTCTATCATCAGTTCACATGAAAAGTGAAAAATGATTCGAAAACGGTTTAGTACATCATCATTCTATGAAATTTTAAGAAAATCAACGAAAATGCATGTAAGAATACTATTTTGAGTAACGTGTAAATTTGGAAACAGTTTCAATTGATAACCTAGGGACAGAGAGAAAGCAATAGCTTTCAATCCAACAGAACAAAACAATGTTACAGAATCCTCCACCCAAGGACAAAACATCCATAATAATTGTATATTTCAAGATGAGAACTTCAAATTCCAAACTTCATTCTGTTTATCCCAGACAGCATGGTATATTCCTGGAATATTCCTCAGATGTCTTAGATAGGAAATATATATATTCCGAATAATCATGGAATATTCCTGGAATATCTATATACCCTGGCACACTCAAGGAACATACAAACTAGAATATTTCAAGAAAATTCTCGAAAGAATATACCAGGAATATTTCAATGTGAATATTCTTAGTTGAATATTTCTGGAATATTACTTATTGTATATTCTTTATAGTACATGCAGGAAATGTTATGCATGGAATATTCGTAGATTATTCTATACAAGACGTTTCCATATTTGGACCAAAGATTATTAATGTTTCTATACTAGCGCGCTTCTGCTTGATTCATAAATGATTTTCGTTTCTCTATGGCATAATCTCTATTTTGATAAGTACTTAGCAAAATTCACATTTGACAGAGAATGACTAATGACTTTTACATTTCAACTCAGTTTGCATGCAGCTGCCTTGTTATTTAAACTTCCCGTCATTACAGTGACCAATCACACAGCGCTCATGCTATAAGTTATTCCGTGCATTTCAACTTCAACAAGTGTCGTCTGTCGTCTGGGAAGTTTCAGGTTTCATTATTCATTTCGAATTCGTTTTATTGAGTATTTGAACTGTTTTTTTTTATTTAGTGATGTGTGTAGTGTCATCATATCGTAAGTAAACTAGGTAGATTTTGAATAATACTTTTCATCAGAATGAAATGGATGGTAATAAAATAGGAATTTTCTAAAGAGACATCCAGAAATATCTCTAGGAGAAGCCGAAAGTATAAATAAAGCGCGAGCAATTGTGACTGAAGAAAGCATAAGATTATGGTTTCGTAACTTGAAAAATTACTTACAAGACAATGATTTTCTTGATATTCTCGAAGATGGTGATAGAATTTTTAATGGAGACGAATCAGGTTTCTCCCTCTGTCCAAAATCTGGCAAAGAGTTAGGGCCCAAAGGATGGAAAAACTTGTATCAAATCAAAAAAAAGGAAAATTTAACGGTTTTAATATGTTTTACCGCAAGCGGAAAGATATGTCCACCATTGGTTGTATTTCCGTATGTACGACCCCCCAGAGCAGTGGTTGAAAGCATCCCTGACTCCTGGGTTTTGGGAAAATCGGATACTGGATGGATGAAAGGGGATGTTTTCTATGAATATATATATCGTTAACGATTTTAATAAATGGGTTTCTGAAAATAAAATTAAGAGACCTATTATACTTTTTATTGATGGGCACAAATCGTACATGACAATGGCGTTAAGTGAAGCTTGTGAAACAAATGGCATAATTCTGTATGCACTTCCCCCTAACACAACACATATTTTACAACCTGCGGATGTGAGTGTATTCCGGCCCCTTAAAGAAGAATGGAGAAAGACAGTCAGAAAATGGCAAACTATGACAGAAATTATTAATAGTTGTATTACAAAAACAAATTTTTGCAAAGTATTCAATATGACTCTAAATGAAGCTAACATGGAAAATTCTATTAAGAACGGGTTTCGAAAATGCGGACTTTTTCCACTAAACGAGAACAACGTGGATTATTCCAAATGTGTGAAAAACACCATTGAAAAACTTAAAAAAAACACCACCTTTGGTAAACAAGATAACGTCACAAGAATGCAGAATTGCAGAAAAAGTCATGAAACAAATTGAGAATAGCCTTAGAAGTTACGGAACAAATGAAGACGATATCATCAGTGAAATTCGTCACTTACATCAATCTCAAAATGTTTGCTTAAACGCTGAAGAACCGCATAATCTAGGGAATGGTGTCGAAGTTGGTACTTTATTAAACTTGGACGAAATCACAATACATCATATGGATATACAAAAAGTGATCTGTGAATTTGAAAATGATAAATTGCCATTCGACAACTTTGAAGAACGAGTCCAACCCCACACAGTTATCGTTGAAGACAATAATGAAGATCCTACATTAAGTAAGGCAGGATCTACCAGTCAAGATACAGCTGTCATCAACGTAGAGCTCGATGAAGACTTGCCGGCAATCTCGACAGAAATAAAAATTACCAATAATGAAGACTCCATCTTAAATGAGATGCTAACTACTAGACAAAACACAACTAACACGGTTGAAGACCTGAATGAAGACCACTCAATAAATAAGACACTAACTTTCAAACGAGACATAATAACTAACACGGCTGAAGACCTCAGTGAAGACTCGTTAATAACTGAGTCAGAAACATCGAAACAAGACATAATATCTAACATGGTTATGGAGCACAATCGAGACCCCTTAAAAGAGACAGAAATTTCTGAACAAAATACAATAACTAATACGTCGGAAGAGTTCAATAAGAATCCTGATTTCATAGATGAATTGCAAAGATAAAAAAAAAACGCAAGCAACGCGGACGAAGATTATCTTCATGCAGACTCCTTGATTATTCCGTTGAAAACTGCCAAAAAAGACACCGCTATGACTGATGACTTATTACAACATGTTGAAAATAATAACAATTATAATAGTACTAATGAAGGCTCACCACAAATAGATGTAAGAGGTGAGGTTTTAGGGGACATAACGTGTAAAATTATTGGCAATGATGGCTTAGCAGGAAATCAAGAAATAAGTGCTTTTGATAAGCACCTTTCGTTTCCAGAGCCCATAAAACTTGCTAAGAATGGAAAAGAAAAGCTTCCTAGCGCAATATCCTCAGAAGCATGGAGAAAATATTACAAAGAAAAGGATGATCAGAAAATGAAAAAAATTGAACTGGTTCAGAAAAGAAAAACTGAGAGAGAAAAGAAAAAGATTAAAATAGTAAAGAAAAGAACAAACAGAGCACTGGAGTCAAAAGAAATAAAGCTAACTCGAAGAAAAAGAAGAATTTTTAAGAAAACAGCTGAATCTTCTAGTACTCCAGTGTCTTCAGTAGCTTCGTCGAGCAAATCAATCATTCGTTGTACCTCATGTGTTGAAATTTTAGATAGTGATGTTGAAGAAGATGACGACAAAAACATTGGGTGTGATTATTGCACCCGATGGTACCACTTAAAATGTACCGAATTCATTGGTATGGCTTACGAAGAAGCCGCTGAAAAAGACTACCGATTCGACTTCTGTACATGAAGCACCAAAGAGTTCATTTATAAAATTACCTACGTAGACGACGTTTATTTCATTTTTTATATTTATGTGCCTGTTTTCCTTCGAACTTTCTGTCAACTGAATAAACTTTTGAAGCTGATAGATACCTAGAGTTTTTTTTTAAAGGTAGAAATTGAAATGTTCCGAATCAACCTACCTATGCACCTATATACCATTTGAAATGTATCCGAAAATAGGCGAAGCATCGTCCGATTATGGGTAATTTGCGTCCGATAAAGGGTAAAATTCACCAACCTTACATTTTTTAAATAAAATTAGTATTCACGATCTTATATTGAAATTCTCTTGTGAAATAATTAATAACATCCTAAAGTACAAAATTTCTTAACTGAAACATGTCTTTGGTTGTAAATCACTAAAGATATAAGCTATTTTTTCACTTGCATGAGCTTAACCGTCCGACAACAGGCTCAATCACCCTATGAGACCGTTCCGATACTTCAGAAAGACTCTGTATAATCTTTCTGCTGGAGTAATCGGCATCATACACGTTTTTTTTCTCAGCAAATATGTTTTGACTTTAGCAAGAATGAAATCAAATGTCCGTACACTCATTCGAATGAAATCAAAAAATCGATCTGGGTGCCTTCTTAGATCACGGTATGGATGGTGAAATTTGCCGTGACTACAGCGTACTACAAATAATGGATTTGCGAAATGTCGGGCGTGCGCGCGCATTTACATCACTACTACCATAAAGTAGTGATGGATAGACTTACTTTCTTACCTCAAAATAAAAAAAAAATGGACAAAATGAGGACGGAAATGCGCATGCGCAGGCCCGCGCGTCAATTATTTGAATATCAGGAAAGCATTTCCATTACTATTCTATCCCATGTTTTTCAATTTTACGTATGAACATAGAGATGCTCAGGTGCACGCACATTTCCATCACTACTTTTTAGTCGCTTCGCTCGCGTTTTCCTTTGTAAGTCTCCATCAAGAAATAAGAGAGGAATTTTCGTACGTAAAGTTGAAAAACATGGGAAAAAGTAGTGACGTAAATGCGCGCGCTAGCGTATATCTTTCCATAGGTCTTCATCAAAAAATAAGGAAGGAACGTTCATACCTGAAGTAGAAAACATGGGAAAAAGTCGTGATGAAAATGCGCAAGTGAATATAACACAAAACTAAACTAAGATATGGTCGGGTAGGCTAGGTTGAATGTGCGTAAGGTCGGGTTAGGTTATAGCACATACTTGGTATACGGATCATAGTCATTAAGTACAGTTTTTATGCAAAAAGTAGTCTTTATTTTTGTGAATCCGAACGCTGAATTTCTCTCTGCATTCGTTTACATTAATTACGCATGTTAATGCCCTTGTGTATGCGCATAATAATGCCCATGTTTGTGCGAACGTATGTGTGCGCATGTGTTTACATATGTTTGCGCACATGTAAAAAAT
The DNA here is from genome assembly GCA_958502065.1 of Chrysolina americana. Taxonomy (NCBI): domain Eukaryota; kingdom Metazoa; phylum Arthropoda; class Insecta; order Coleoptera; family Chrysomelidae; genus Chrysolina; species Chrysolina americana. The sequence continues at coordinate 63,598,030 of OY293411.1, forward strand.
ACTTCCTGTTGCCTGACTAGTAAGTACTTATTCACAATTTTAAAATGTCTCGACCTCAAATCTCAATTCCAATATAATTTTCTTCAGAGTATTTACTTCCAGGTAAGCACTGAAGATGACGAAAATCGAATAATTACTAAATATATATAACTAAAATATATACACTTCATACAAATCTTCGTTTCATTCATTATATTATTTTAAATTCGACTGGACAATATTTTATCCTATTTCTGGTTCTCAACGCTTACTTAACCCCGCTTATTACGAACGAACTGCACCTATTTTTCCGAATGTTTTTGTAGGCACATACAGTTCGATTATTTTATCTTTACCCGTGCGTCATCATCACAATACCATAATTCTTAGCTTAGAAGACAAATGTTAATGAATTTTGAATCGCGCATAGCTGTTGTTAGAAAGAGATGTTCGATAGAGGGTGTGTGATTTCTTTGATCATAAATTGATGACGCATGGGTAAAGATAAAATAATAATAACAATATTTAATACATAGGTACGTATTTACCTCGTTTTGAAATGTATTCGCGTTGGAGGTCTGTATAATTAATATTTAGTCGATTCAGTCGATTGCCTACCAGCGTGAAAAGGCCCACGAAAAAATTGGCTGAAGTCAACACCTTATCCATTCAAATGATTCGAGTTGGTTTGGTAGTGATATGGACCGGTTTCTCTCACAGTGTCACAATGAGAAAGTTCTACCAGTGTTTAGAAAAGGTAGGAAAGAACTGGTGTAATTTTCGAATGTTATTGAATTGGCAATTTCGGGGAATACATATCGCTACGTAAATGAAATAAATTAATGAATCAAATGAAAAATTCTGAGAAAAAGATGTTCATGCTGAATAGGTCATGTCAATTTCCATAAAGCTGCTAATTGTGGAATGAATAATGTTATTTTAGAAGAGCAGTAATTAGAAAATACACCAAAAAATATATAGATTTTCAACTTTTTTGATATTCCAGGAAAGTAAGCAAGATAGTGAAAAATGTTTCACTGACAAAATGCTTTGCTTTTTTCTCAATGGAACGTAAAAGGTTCAGTGTATGTTGTTCAGCTGCCATGTAAAGGTGAAATAGGTATTGGCATAGAAGAGGAAACCATTTCTGAGAGACATTTTTGGTAATTTTGTCTCAACATGGTTGATTTTTGCAAATCACAGTACCTATTGTTGGTAATAAACTCAACTTCAAATTGGCAATGGCAGAGTGCAGTAGTACATGTGAGGTGGCCGCTACTGCAGCCAGGCAAGTAGGCCCCGATGGGCCCTTTTTGTCATCCCCTTGTCTACTCATCCATGACATGCTCTGAAATCAACCTAGCTTAGTCTCCTCAAAATGAATCCACAAAAAATGTGTTTGTGTGTGGGTGCTTGTCAAGGGAGCGAGTTCTTTCAATCTGCTTATTCCTGGAAGTCATGGTGGGGCTGGTTCTCAGTCGGGCGGTGTGACGGCCGAAGGTGATACTATCACCGGCTACCAGACCCACATTATCCGATCCGAGGCCCTTCATCGGCTTCCATTGAAGACTAGTTCTCTAGTTGTCACTGCGAGTTCCTACCATCCAAATCCTCGTGAAAGTCCGGATAGGGCTGATTCTCGATCGGGTGGTGAGGCGGGCGCGGGTGATTAATTCACCGGTTACCAGATCCGCAGCATCCGATCCGAGGCCTCTCCTCGGCTTCCACCGAACACCAGCTTGTCCAGTTTCAGAACAACTGAACACAACTTTGAAACCAATGCTATTCAGTAGTTTTGAAGCTCAAAAGAAGGCGACGAAATATTATGTTCAATGTGAATAATGTTTCTGCATATTTGGTGAGGTATGATAATGAAAATAATTTTCAAAAGGTACAGTCATTATGATTTATACACGAGGAGTGGAAGCCAAAAATGTGAAGTTGGCTTCCTGTTATTGGATACTCTCGTTTATGACTTCGCAACTAGGTGTTGCACATTTTTGCACTTACCTACTCCGCACTGACGATGACCAATATTTTGGAACACGTTTGTATGGTTGCTTTACAAAAATTTCGATATCTAAGCAACTTTTTAAAATAACATTGCAAAAAGTGCGGCGCATGAAGGTCTACGTTTGTACCAAAAATAAAATTTCTGCTTTCAAAAATTACTAAAATACAGGGGTGTCATCATCTTGAGTGTGTCGCCTGACATCTCTTCCGAAACATGTTTTTCTGACTAATCAAGTCCTTGATATCATCTGAAAGAACATTAGTTTCTCCTGGCCCCTATCCTCTTGATAATTCTCTTCCTAGTTTTCTGAAATTACTGCCAGAGCGAGTTGATAGACTTTCTCCAGTTCGTGTTAAGACAGTCGTACTTTGACATAGGAGGAATATCCTTCCCCTTGTATTTCATCTGGAACAGGACTGGGTCGTGGTCCGAAGTCATCTCATGTATGGCCTTGAGGTCACTCAGATCAGTAACATTCTTGTTCATCACCAAGTCGATAATGGTTGGAGTGAACTCATTTCAGGGGTAATTTGTTGGCTCTTCTGAGTGCACGATTACCACCTCATTGTTGACCGGATATTCCCAGAGGGTTTTTCTGTTGGCGTTGAGCTGGGATCCAAGCTTCCATTCGGGCCTTCGCGCATTAAGGTACCTGATCAGGAGCACTTTACGGCCTGTATTATATAGATTGTCCAAGTCAAGCTATGTGAATCTTCTGTTTGGAGCGTTTTAAACCGCAATCACACAAGTTTCATCTGCCCGTTTGATGCCAACATGCTCAATGGAGCTTCGTTTGGCTGAAATGTGTGCGGGAGCGACCCCGTCTTTGATAAGGATGTTCACGCCTCCTCACTCCTCATTTTCATGAGGACGGTCGGATCGGAGAGTCGTGAAACCCCTGAGACTCAGCCTATGAGTCGGCTAGATTTCAGTCTTAGAGACGAACATCAGATCCATCATGTTTAGTAATGAAGTCAATGGAGGCTCAACGCAATAAGGTGAGGTGTATCTTATTATGAATTTGATTTGGTAGCTATTACATTATAAAAAATCATTTTGCATTCGGAAATAATTATTAAAAATTGATTGGGTTCGTCAAAATGGTTCTCAATCAGCATTTTTGTTCGAATTTCTTGCACATCTATCAATTATGTCGATATTATTTGGTAATAATATCGCGTGGTCGTAGGAAAAATAGTGTACATAACTTGTGCAAAAGTGATTTTTCACACTCGTGGGATTCTTGCACAATATTTCCCACTCGTGTGAAAAATGTCAGTTTACGCACTCGGAATGTAATATACTATTTAAGTAAATTCTGAAAAAATATTAGTTCCAGCCAAGAAAGTTTATTCCTGTTATACAGGATTGAGAACATTTTTTTAATAATTTTTTCATATTGAGAAAAAAAAAATTCAATCATGAAAATATTTGAAAACTGATTATTAACGGTTCTTTTTATAGACAACTATTTTTTGATAGTACAGATACTGATGTGTTCAAAAGTTTTATTGAGTCTGAGCGGTTTTAAAACAACTCCATAGAAGATGTTGAAAGAATACGGAGTACCCTTCTCTCTAAGCGTTTCCACAAATTGGAAAATAATAGGCAAACATCTGTCAGAAAACAACTACTTCCCTGGCTAATACCACGACGGACATTGAACTACAACTGACAGATATTTGTGCAACGTTCTTCAAAGAATTGCAAGTGCTGTCTCGTAATTAAACAGAAAATTATCTTTCATTTGGCTGGGAATGACCACCTGCAGACATGCATGTTTCGAGGTTTATTATCTCTCATCAGTAACAGGGTAGGTCGGACAACATTATAATTGTCCTGTCCCTGCCAAATGAATGATAATCAACTGTTAAACTAATATTTCTCAACGGATAACACCACGATCTACAACCAAGTTGATCGAAGCGCCATCCGCACGAAACAAGACAAAACACTCCCAAGCAGCACAGTCTCCGGGAAGAGAAATTCGTAAAATTCGAACAAGTTCGAATATACCGGGTGGCTACGGAAGTATTGCCTACGGAATATCTCAGTTATTGTATGAAGTAGGTTTGTGAAATTTGGAGCGTCGATATAATGACATAAGAGCTAGAATTTGAGCATATTGACATGTCGAAGTTAACTTCCGGTCTGACCGGAAGTAACATCAACTTTCTTATTTTAAATGGAAACCCTATTTTTCTTTCTTTTCGCTTTATTCAGCATTCAATTCCCTTTCTAATGACATATCACAAGTTGGTATCTAACTAGAAACTAGATCAGAAAAAATTTATTATTGAAATTCACCGAGTAGGCCGTGGAAGCAAAATGAAAGCAAAAAATTGAAAAGTTGGCTATGGAAACCATACGTCACTTGATAACAATTGCTACTACTGTGATATTTTATTTTCATTCGTCGGCGTTATAAAAACCCGCCAAAAAAAATATTGGAAAAATTGGGAAAAAAACAATACTCTGTAGGTCCATAACTTAAATGGGAACATACAACTTTTTCTTGCCTGTACTATTCAGCATAACCATTCCTTTCTAATGATATAATAGAAAGTAATTTTTTGAAATGAAATACCAAAAAATCCAATTATTATTCTTCAAATAACAAAACAGATTATCGCCATACGCAAAAATAACATTAAAAATAATGTGGAATGATAAATTATATCCTGTAGGTTCTAGGTTTAATAGGAACATAAACGTACTTGGTCTGTGCCATCGTCCATAGATATTCTAATATCTACCTATGGACGATGTTTGTGCTATTCAGAATAATCATTCCATTGCAATAATCATTCGAACCAAAATATTAACAAGTAGGCTGATTAAGATGTATTTTGGAATAAAACAAAAAAGAAACGAGAGCTCTCACGAACGCTGCTATCAATATTATTTTGACGTTCGAAGTAGTGTTTTTGATTATGCCATTTCAAAAGTGTTTGGAAATCGAAATCAGTTAGTGGAATATTCAAAAAATGTTATTCACGAACCGAACAAATTGACATGCTTCTCATTTATGGTGAATGTTTAAAAAATTCTTATGCCGCTGAACGATTGTATTTAGAGCGATATCCAGGGGCAGCAACCGTCAAGAAGGTATTTCCAGTGGCTTGAAGAAAAATTAAGAACTGAGCCTGATGTTCACGAAGACCAAGAAGCATTTGTTATTAATGAGGAAACTGAAATTAATGTATTAGCTTTAGTACAATATGATAGCACAATTTCCTCAAGGCAGATTGGCGCCGAATTAGCTATAATTGAGGACTCTGCTAGGAATATTTTGAAAAAACATCGATTTAAATCCTTCAAGTATCAGTTGCATCAACATTTGTATGAAAATGACGGTGAAATGCGCCTGGAATATTGTAATTGGTTTCTTCGACAAAATGCTGAGAATCACCTATTTAACTATTATATCTTGTTTACGGACGAGTCAAAATTTACCATAATGGATTATTTAACAGGAATAATACAAGGTAGGTACTGTACTTTATTTGGATTATTGTCGTTAGTCGAAGTGTAAAGTGCTAAAAGTGTGAACGGTCTTTTGTTTCAGGTACTGGGCGATAGAAAACGAGCACCGGTTTCGACAAGGTGGCTTCCAGGAGAGATTTGGTGTGAATGTTTGGGCAGGAATAGTTGAAATTCATATTGTTGGCCCCATTCTTTTTCAAGGCCAACTAACCGGAGAGAGATACTTTAATTTTTTAACGAATGAAATTTCGTAATTCATTAACAACCTACCAGCGGAAATAACTGAGAGAATGTACTTCCAGCAAGATGGCGCCTCTCCGCATAATTCAAGAATAGCGAGAAATTATCTTCAAAATCGCTTTCAAGAGAGACTTATAACAACCCATGGTCCAGTCAGGTGGCCTCCAAGGTCACCTGATCTTACTCCGTGCGACTTATTTCTATGGGGGCATCTTAAAAATAGGGTGTATTCCACACAGCCTACAACTCTACATGAGCTAGAAGTAAAAATTCGTAGAGCTTTCCAAGATATCACGCCCCAAATGTTGAGAAACGTTTTACATGAAAATATCACCAGAGTCAATAAATGTATTGACGCTGAGGGAATGCATTTCGAACATTTGTTTTGAATTTATTTTATCTTTAGTCCTATCAATTTGAATTTTTTTTTTTCGATAAATCTGTTTTTTTGTTATTTGAATAATAATAATTGGATTTTTTGGTATTTCATTTCAAAAAATTACTTTCTATTATATCATTAGAAAGGAATGGTTATGCTGAATAGTACAGGCAAGAAAAAGTTGTATATTCCTATTTAAGATATGGACCTACAGAGTATTGTTTTTTTCCCAATTTTTCCAATATTTTTTTTGGCGGCTTTTTATAACGCCGACGAATGAAAATAAAATATCACAGTAGTAGCAACTGTTATCAAGTGATGTATGGTTTCCATAGCCAACTTTTCAATTTTTGGCTTTCATTTTGCTTCCACTGCCTTCTCGGTGAATTTCAATAATAAATTTTTTCTGATCTAGTTTCTAGTTAGATACCAACTTGTGATATGTCATTAGAAAGAGAATTGAATGCTGAATAAAGCGAAAAGAAAGAAAAATAGGGTTTCCATCTAAAATAAGAAAGTTGATGTTACTTCCGGTCAGACCGGAAGTTAACTTCGACATGTCAATATGCTCAAATTCTAGCTCTTATGTCATTATATCGACGCTCCAAATTTCACAAACCTACTTCATACAATAACTGAGATATTCCGTAGGCAATACTTCCGTAGCCACCCGGTATTGTGCCAGAGAAGTATCAACAATGTTGAAAAAATATGAGGTACCCTTCTCTCTAAGCGTTTCCACAAAGTATAAAATAACAGGCAAACATCTGTCAGAAAACAACTACTTCCCTGGCTAATACCACGACGGACATTGAACTACAACTGACAGATATTTGTGCAACGTTCTTCAAAAAAGACCCAATTGCAAGTGCTTGTCTCGTAATTAAACAGAAAATTATCCTAGGTCTGACAACATTATAATTGTCCTGTCCCTGCCAAATGAATGATAATCAACTGTTTAACTAATATTTCCACACGGATAACACCACGATCTACAACCAAGTTGATCGAAGCGCCATCCGCACGGAACAAGACAAAACACTCCCAGGCAGCACAGTCTCCGGGAAGAGAAATCTGTAAAATTCGAACAAGTTCGAATATATTGTGGCAGAGAGGTATCAACAATGTTGAAAGAATACGGGGTACCCTTCTTTCTAAGCGTTTCCACAACGTGGAAAATAGCAGGCAAACATCTGTCAAAAAACAACTACTTCGCTGGCTAATACCACGACGGACATTGAACTACAACTGACAGATATTTGTGCAACGTTCTTCAAAGAAGACCCAATTGCAAGTGCTTGTCTTGTAATTAAACAGAAAATTATCCTAGGTCTGACAACATTATAATTGTCCTGTCCCTGCCAAATGAATGATAATCAACTGTTTAACTAATATTTCCACACGGATAACACCACGATCTACAACCAAGTTGATCGAAGCGCCATCCGCACGGAACAAGACAAAACACTCCCAGGCAGCACAGTCTGCGGGAAGAGAAATCTGTAAAATTCGAACAAGTTCGAATATATTGTGGCAGAGAGGTATCAACAATGTTGAAAGAATACGGGGTACCCTTCTCTCTAAGCATTTCCACAAAGTGGAAAATAACAGGCAAACATCTGTCAGAAAACAACTACTTCCCTGGCTAATACCACGACGGACATTTAACTACAACTGACAGATATTTGTGCAACGTTCTTCAAAGAAGACCCAATTGCAAGTGCTTGTCTCGTAATTAAACAGAAAATTATCCTAGCAACGTCAGCGAAGGAAATAAGTACTCCAGGGGTCACTATGGTATTTACTGCATATTTAACTTGCCTTTCCTGAGTCTGAATTCTGAGTACCTGCTGCTACCAGTTGGAAATACTTTTATGGTAGTAATTGAGTTTTGGAGGAGTTATATAATGAATCAAACGCCTATTTAACAAAGTTTATTTCATATCAAAAGTTGGTAGTTTGAATTATTTATGTACAAGCGGAAAATAACTCTCTAGAGCTTAATTTTCATGTACACGAATTATTCGTTTTTCGTACGAAATCTGTCAGAAGCTATTCAAATATATTTCAACTGATGGTACGAATAAATTCAAGAAGTTGAAATAAAGTCATCTTGTCTGAAATTTGAAAGGGAAACAGTGATCAGTGCGGAGAAATCTCATGATTATTAATATAAGTATATGAACAGCCGTAATATTTTATCTTGTACTATTTTGTTAACGTATTGAAATTTTTAATTGAAGAAACGAAGAAAAAGGGCTCCCAAAAGTTTTTGGGTGAGACCTATTTTCAAACTACGAAAATTACATGGCGATTACCACAGCTAAATTAACTAGCTGGGGAATTAACTTCAGAAAATGGACGATAAATTAGGGGGTTGACGGTTGACGTTGAATATTTCATTTAATCCATGAAGGCATTTCGCACAAATGAAAACCGCTCAAAATATCATTCGTACGAGTGACATTTCTTTGAAATTTTATAAGAAAAACCGAAAATTCGGATGCATGAAAACTAAGCTTAGGGCAGACGGAAACAACAGCAAAAAAGGTTACGCATTCGCCATTTAATTTATGCACAACAATTATTGTCAATCAACGGGAATTCACTAATGGAACAGAACCTTATGGGAGTACCGGAAATGGGGCACAAGTCAAACTTCTAAGGCACATGCAAAGCTCTACTACGAGGGTTTGCAGATTCTCAGAATTCAACCTATCAACTTATAGTTGACTCAAGAAGGGTGTTCATCACAAGTCCCTCATATACATCATTCAGGTAATAAAATGCCATAAACAAAATGAAGGTCGCCCTGGCGTATACCGTCCATGAGGGGTGTTTATCACACGGCCCTCGTCAAATTGAACCAGTGGTTATATCGGAAACAATTGATTTACGGCTCATATAAAAGAGGTTTTTATCACATGCCCTTTATAAGAGTATTCATCACACGGTCGTAGAAGGAAAGCTCATCAAAGAGTGTTCATCACACGGTCGTAGAAGGGAAGCTGATCACAAGGCCCTCATCAAAATAATAAAATATTTATAATCTACGTAGGCCGCAGCTTCAAGAATTCCCAGACAATGGTACTCCTCTAACACAGAGTAGGCTCGCTTAGCGAGAGTCAGCGTATGCTATTGCTTGTTCTCCTCCTTCCACGGCCTAGGTTGAGACAGCCACAAGACTTTTGTCGTAAGTATTGGTGTGGAGGGTGAAGCGGTTGTCGAAGTCGGGACAAGTAAGAGCGCGTATGCTTCCGTCATGTTTCTTTTCAGCTTTCGTAAACTTTTTTATTGATTTTTTCCTCATTGCTAGCGATGGTGTTCCTTTGGAAGGTTTGCAGCCACTTCAAAAATGCTGGTACAAACTTATTGTACCATGTGGCCATTCCCAAAAAGTGCTTCAGAGTTTTTACGGTGGATGGGGCGGCTACCTCTACTATGGAAATCAATTTCTATGAGTCAGTACGGATTCCATCAGATGTCACCAGGTGTCGTAGATATTCAAGTGATTTCCTCTTAAACTGGCATTTTTCTGAATTACTTAAAAGTTGGCGTCGCGGAAACTTCTTGTGAATTGGCCAGATGTTATTCGAAAGTGCTTCCCAGTACAATGATGTCTAGGTAGGCGAAGCAGTATTGATTCTGTTAAAAATGATGTTATGTAATATGTACACTATATATTTATTTTGTTATGGATACCATATTTATTTATCGAGTTAGTTGATATTAGAAAAATTATTGTTTTGTTGTTGTTGTTTGTCTGCTAAAAGGTTATGGGCCCAGTTTAGTTCCTCTGAACGTGTTTTCTATTCATGCACAAAAATATCTGCTGTGGAAGGAATAGAAGTTCAACTCAGAGCTCTAAGAAAAGAGTTGGAAGAAGCTACCAGATTAAAGTCCACAGTGATATCTAGTTCCGTTAGAGGTTTAGCTGAATCTAAGCACCTGGATGGTACTAATTATGGAGACTGGAAGTTCTGGATGAAGAATTTTCTAGTTGATGCAGGTCTGTGGTGTTGTGTAGAACCAAAACCTGATCAAGTTGTTGATAGTGATTTGGACCAGAGAGCATTAGCTAAAATAAATCTGTCCCTGAGACCTACAGCAGCTGCCGAAACAAAGAAAGCTGAAAGTGCCAAAGGAGCGTGGGAAAACTTGAGATAGTGAGGATAGTGGCATCGTTCGCTTAATTGGTTCGTATTCAAGTCTCTTTAGAACAAGATTCGAGACATGTTCGTCTATACAGCAGTATGTCGACAAGATACTTCATATAGCGGAACAACTGGACAATATCGGAGAACCGTTCAAGGATAACGTTGTTGGATGTATCATATTAGGAGGCCTACCTGAACAATACAAACCACTCATTTTGGGAATTCAAGGTTCAAAGCAGATCACTTCGACGGAATTTGTGAAAAACTTGTTACTTCAAGAAAATGTCAAGACCATGAGCGTTCAGGTCTTCGATACAGCATTGAACAGTAAAGGAGAAACGAGAAGGAAGTCACAAAATTATCAAAGACTTCCCAGATGCTACAACTGTAACATGTATTCTCATAAAGCCAATCAATGTCCAAAACCAAAAAAACCATGGAAAGGCAAGAAGAAAGAAAATACTTCAGTTGCTCTCACTTGTAACGAATTGTCATCACTTAAGTGACGAATGGTTGGTTGATTCTGCTCATTTTATCCCAAACAAATCATGGTTGCAAGATTTTCAAGCTGAAACTGGTAGAGAACTTGGTATTGCAAATGGCCAGAAATTGAAATGCACTGGTAAAGGCAGTATCAATCTTTTACTTGCAAGTCATGCATCATTGAAAAACGTCACACATGCACCTGGATTATCAATGAACCTCATTTCTGTCAATCAATCAGTCAAAACTGGAAAAATTGTAATTTTTGATGCCAACCATGGATGCAGAATCACAGAAAGCAGAATTGAACTCGAGCCTGATACAATAGTAAGCAGAGCCTCTGAAATCAACGGAATGTATCGTCTCGATCGATTCCCTCTGTCTGCGAATACTGCTCAAGTGTTGGATGTTACTAGTTTATGGTATCGTCGTCTTGGTCACCTCAATTACGATTACATGAAAATTTTTAAACGGAATTTGGCACTAGGCATAGATTTTCACGAAGAACACTACACACAATGTGAAGAAAGTTCCATAGAACTTCCTTCAACAAATGTAGTGCAAGTCGCGCAAGACAGTTTTTAGAGCTAGTACATTCAGACATATCGGCCGCAGTGGTCATGATGGTAGAGCGCTAGTCTATCAATCAGAGGGATGTGGGTTCGATTCCCAGCATGGTCACTGGTCTCGTGCTAGGAATCGCACGTTAAAAGGTAAGACCTCGTTAATCCTTAGCTCGCACAAGTTTCGACTTCTGAGGGCTGTCGTTCGTAGGGGGATGACAGCTGGTTAACGGAAAAAACAACAACAAACAATACAAGAAACGTCCATCGGAAGTGCAAAATACTTTTTAATATTTACCGATGGCTACAGTCGTTTCTCGAAAGTATATTTCCTTCATTCAAAAACAGAAGTTTTTAAAAAATTTCAAGAATATAAAGAATTTGCCGAAAACTTCACTGGTTGCAGAATGAAATGCCTCAGAACTGACAACGGCACAGAATACGTCAATAGAAGTTTACTGCAAATTTTCAAATCCGCTAGAATTCAACATCAAACTACGGTTCCTTACAATCGACAACAGAATGGCGTAGTCGTTGAGAATACTTTCAGTTCGAATATAATAATTTGAAGAGACCAATTTGCAGTATATTTGAAGGAGTATATATTTGATGAAATATGTAGTTATATATATATATATATCGGAGCGCCACGGCAAATAATAATAATAATAGCCGTCCTCTACCCGCACAGGCTATGCCTTTGGGTACACTTAACGAGTGTTTATGAGGGAGTATTATTACTCAAATTCCTATAAAAGAGAATTATTATGAGCAATCAACAATAAATAGTAATGGTTAATATTTAACTTACGATTGCCCCTTAATATTCAAACTAACTCTCAAGTAAGAATTCCGAAAATTTCTTTAAATGTTTTGAGTTGACGTTTTATTGACATAACGCGGTCCAATTGCGTTATGCATGACTCGACCAAGAGTCAAATTTTCTCAGGAGAGTGAAAAAAGTTTAACAGTCAATTAAAAATCAGTACTTTCGTATCGAAACCTGGCGTTTAGCTCAACACCTTATAACTAAATTCGAAATTTGAGCGATTGCGTTTGGCTACATTTTTTCATAAGTAAGTTGGACTATTGGTGCTTGGTCGAATAATGCATAACGCAGTCCAATTAAAGATTTTTCTTCTCGGATCCAATTTGTTACAATCCTGGGTGATCAAACCTCAGTAAGTAGTTTTTTCGGAATTCTCACTAAATTAAAAAAATAATAATAAGAGAATAATAAAGAAAATATTTCGGAACTAAAGAACTTCAATTATTAATCAGTATATTTAACACTCCCGCCCGGTACAGCGCTATCAGGATGATTCGGTGTACCATTCACAGGTTTTTTCACTGAAAGTAACGCAAGCATGGCCACTGGTCTTTCAAAGATACCAGTAAAATTCTGTACTTTTGCGCTTCGCACTTGATCATCTCGTGCTTTTGTTACTTCAATTACTTTTCCTTTTGGCCAGTTGTAGCGAGGAAGATCTTTATCGCAAATGATTACTAAGTCCCCTTTTTCCAAAGGACGAACTTGTTTATGCCATGTCGAGCGCAACAATAGTTCAGGAATATATTCATCAACAAATCGTCGCCAGCATTTATTAGCGAACTGTTCTCGGCAGAGAAACCCAAATTTTAGAACCTTTGCGTCAATATTGATCTGACCCATAGGTTTATCACTGTTGGAAGAACCAAGTAAGAAGTGTTTCGGAGTAACGCCTCGGATTCATCCGAATCTAGTGGAAGATAGGTCAACGGTCTAGAGTTAACTATATTTTCTGCAGCAATCAAACAACTTCGAAGTACTGGATCGGTAGGAGTTCTTGATGGTAGAACGTTGTACAGTGCAATTTTCACAGCTTTAACCAGTCGCTCCCAGGCGCCTCCCATGTGAGGTAACAGAGGTGGATTGAATTAAAATGAAAGTTCAGGATTTACAAATGAATTAGCTATTACTCGACCATTGAGTTTATTTAGTTCTTCACGAAGAACACGTTCGGTTCCTACGAAGTTAGTTCCACGATCGCAATAAATATGCCTTGGTCTGCCTCTTCTGTTCATAAAATTTATGAAGCAGAGAATGCAATCATCTAAATCTAATTTTCATGCCATTTCAAGGTATACAGCTCTCGTAGTTAGACAGGTAAATAATGCACCCCATCGTTTTCGACTCTTCTGCCAACCATTACATTTATTGGACCAAAGTAGTCAATACCATTGTAGGTAAACGGAGCTGTAAATGTAGCTAGTCGACATTCAGGAAGCGGCGACATCTCAGGTATATTTGGTGTTGCAAATTTGATTCTACAAGCTTGGCAATTTTTCCTGGCTTTCAAAGTTCTTCGTAACTTTGGAATGTAGTACTTTTGTCTTATCTCATTAACAATGCTTTCATGATTGCAATGTTGAAACGAAATGTGGTAATTCTCAATGATCAGTAAAGTAAAGTGATTCTCTCTTATTGGTCATTTGGTATCGGTTTTGACAAATTTAGCAGCATCTAATACGAAGTATTCCATCATCATCTAGGTATGGGGATAACTTGAGAATATCGCTTTTAGAATTCACTGTAGGCTGCAAGTCTGTAGTGGACGATTCTCTCAACCTTTTGATTTCTTCTGGGTAGAACTTTCTCTGGACCATTCGAATTATAGAATTCTTGGCAAGTCTGAGGTCTTCTGAAGTTGGGATACACATAGATGTTCTGTGACATCTGGTGTTTCTCCTAGTTATCGCTATGTATTTTTGTTCATAACCCATTTTACGTAGTAATCTAGTGTAACTACTGAAATCTTCTATTTTCAAAACAGGCTGGTACGTTTCATGGTAGTTTATGGTTTCTTCTTGTGATTGTGTTACACTTAACTCTTTTGATGGCCAAAGTTGCTCCTCTTCATATAGAAACTCGGGTCCTTTGAACCATCTATCTATACGTTTCAATGACGGTTGCTTAGACCATTTCGTGGCTTCATCAGCAACATTGAGTCTGGTGGGAACATATCGCCAAGTGGAAGTCATAGAGTTATCTTGGATTTCTGCCACTCTGTTGGCTACAAATTTGCATAATTTTTTGGGATCCTCTGAAGGTAACCAGCTTAAAACAATTTTGGAGTCTGACCAATGAATGATTTTATGAATTGTAATCGAAAAATATTCCTGGATCTTTTTTGCAAATCTAGCTCCCATCAAAGCGCTATCGAGTCCTAATTGGTGCCACGTGTGTTTTTGCGCCAATAAGAGCACATTCTATAGTGTTGTCATCATCGCAGATCCTCGGATGAGCAGCTACTGCACTGGCTGTTTTACTGGCATCTACAAATATATGGAGCTGCACGTTGTTGTTCCTCCATTTCAGCAAATTCGCCAAATAACATCTTGGAATAGAAAGTTTCTCCATATCTGGGAGATGTTTCAGCCATAAGAGCCATTTTTCAGCTTGTTCATCTGTTATTTGTTCATCCCAATCAACCTTACTTCTCCATATATCTTGAAGTAGAATTTTCAAATAAATCAAATGATTTGATATTAGCCCTAACGGATCATATATAGACATTAAAATTCATAAAATTTCACGTTTGGTGGGCCTCTTTTTTCCTTCTAGGACTGCCTTATTGCCCTTGTTATATTGTAAAGAATATATGAGTTAATCCGTTGTCAAATTCCATCACATACCAAGAACTTTCTCAGCGTTTTCTTCGGAACCTATACTCATGTTGATTTCTACAGGATTTTGATTAGAGTTGTTCATTGATTGCATAAGGTTTTGTGAATTTGAACGCCAGTTCCTTATTTCGAAATTTGCCTTCGAGTGGATGAGCTCAACTTGTTTTTGCAATAGCGATGGCTTCTTGTTCACTATCTGCACAATCTAACAGGTCATCTGCGTAGTGGTTTTAATTATTAATTCTACAGCTCTTGGATATTGCGATGAGAAATTTTTAGCATTCGTATTCTTCACATATTGTGCGCAACTTGGCGAGCATGTTGCTCCAAACTCCATGACTGTCACAACATACGTGTTCAGGGGATTATCAGGATTTCCATTGCGCCAATAAAAACGTTGTGCGTGTTGATCCTCATCCTTAATTCCTCATCCTCATCCTGAATTTTCCAGGTTTGTTTGGATTGAAAACGGGAAATATGGGAAGGTACCAAACTCTTGCGTGTTGTTGAGAAATTTCTTCGAGACTGAGTACTCTAATATATCCTTTTCCAATGAAATATTCTATTTGTGAATTCATTTTTATACCTAACTCTGGATTGTGTCTCATTAGTTTCTCAATACATTCTGATCTCTGGAGGGCCATGTTACGACTATCAGGGACCGTCAGGTTATCGTATTTCCAAATCAGGCCAATTTTATAACGATTGCCTTCCTGAATTATCGTTGATTGCATTAAATGATCTGCTCTCTTGAGTTCTTTTGATGAAATATCTTTTAGCGCTTTGACTCCAAGACTTTCAATTGAGTGATATTTCGTCATTGCCTCGTGAAGCTCCTGATTACTCAGTGTAGAAACAGCACACTCACACATGTGATAATTGTAGGTTGGTTCATATTTTTGAGGACCTGGTGGTAAAAGTGCAAATACTGTCCATCCTAATCTACATTTCGCAGCGATTGATTGACCTTCGTCTCCTTCTTTGACGCGAAGCGGCAAGGCTAAATCCCAGTTGTCCAACCCGATGAGTATTCTCGGATTAGCATTTTTGTATGATTGTATAGGTAAGTTTTTTAAATATAGATATTTACTCATGAGCCTTTTTGCTTCATCAGTTTGCTGTGGGAGGCTGAGAGAGTTTACTGTACGTGCTGGACTATAATTGAATTGTTTGGCATCTCGAAAGTCACCAATGATTGAGACAAGAACTCGTCGTGACTTACTTTCAAAACGTTGTTGATCGCCAGTCCATTTAAAGCAAAGTGGTTCATAATCTTCTTCTAAATCTAGCTCCTCTGAAAGACTTTCATCAAACATAGTTATTGACGAACCTTCATCTAAAAATGCGTAAGTTTCAACCTCCTTGTTATTGTTCCTCAGTTTAACTGATGCCCATTGGAGGAGATTGATGATATACATTGGCTTCAGGCTGGGTGGATTTGCTCGTTGATGAGGTTTGCGTATCTGGTAATGATTGAACATCTTTGTGAAGAAGTGGATGATGTTTTCGTTGACATTGATTTTTCTCACATTTCACTGGATATCTGCACGGGTATCTATGTCTCTTCAGACATAATCTGCAAAGTTTTAAATCCTTGACGATTTTCCATTTATCTGATATAGGATACTGATGAGAAACTTTGCAATCTGCCACAACTTTACAAATACCGCTACCTAACTTGCACTTGAATTGTTGAAGCTCGTCTGACGCCTGCGAAATTGTATCTGTTTTGGGATACTGAATGTTGAGACGTTCATTTTGACGGTATTGCTTATTTCGCTCTGAAATGGTCAATGTTGGTAGGGCAGTGTACATATTTGTAGCTATATTAAACATCCATTCCGCGATATCTGACAAGCCATTGCAAATCTTTAGAGAAGCGCGATAAATAGCCCAGTTCACTTTCACCTGTGATGGCAGCTTATCTACCAGTTCATGCATTAACATTGGGTTATTTAAGTATTCCGTCAGCTTGGCAGCTTGTAAAGAAACACATAGATTTTTGACAAACAAGGCAAATTCTACCAAAGTTTCCAGTTTATCGGCTTTAGGAGATGGTTGGCGATGAATACTATTGATGTGCGATTCTAGAATTTGTTCTGGTCTACCAAACAACATTTTCAGAGTGGATATTATTTGTGGTACACATTCAGGTAAGTACTGTGAGTAAGCTAGAAACTACAGTTTTGGCAGTACCTTTGAGAATTTTTTTGCAACCTCAACAAATTTTCATAATGGTCAAATCCACATAGTCGTGTCGATCTTTCATAACTGCTGATAAATAATGGCCATTCATATGGATTTCCACTGAAGCTAGGAAGTTCATTTGAAGTGGATCGTCGTGCAACACATTGTTGTGGTGTCAAGGAAAATGTTTCTAATAAATCGAATGTAGGTGCTGTATTGGCTGCTGGAACCGGTATTCGTTTTTCCTCTTTCCGCGGGAATTCTGTTTCTGATCGAAGAATTTTGCGGCTTTCTTAGATATTCACGGGTAAATGAATGTCATCGATTCTGTCAACGTTCTTTTCGATTTGCAATGTATGTAATTGATTAACCAATGGATAATTTTCTTCTATTTCATCATTATCTAAATGTTGACTGTCATCCGAATCTTCCTCAAGAAGTCTTCGTGACTGTTCAGTTAATTCTCTTTCTTTTCTCAGTAGTTCCCTTTCTTTTTGAAGTAGTTGTAATTTCAAATTGCGTTTGCTGCTTGTTGATGAACAACTTACTTTAAGGAATTATTCTTGATTTCGACGGAGTTGCGAATGCAATACTTTGTTGGTTCAAGGATTGGCGTGAATTCACACAAGGCGGACAGGCCCAATTCTCATCTGAAGCTACTTCTTCTGTCACTTGAACACATTCAAAACAATACCATCTCAAACATTTTGTGCATTCAACCATCCGTTCGTCACGGTAAGAATTCCGAAATTTTCTTTAAATGTTTTGAGTTGACGTTTTATTGACAATTAGAGTTTTTTCCTGTCGGAAATAATTTGTTACAATACTGGGTGATCAAACCTTAGTAAGTAGTTTTTTTCGGAATTCTTACTAAATTTAAACAATAATAATAATAAAGAAAATATTTCGGAACTAAAGAACTTCAATTATTAATCAGTATCTTTAACAGTAGCTGAAAGGCTCAACAGAACTTTGATGGAAACTGCTCGAAGTATTTTATTCCGCGGTGGTGTGCGGGTTGAGTCTTCGCCTCATAAGCCAGAGAGCGTGAGTTCGAATTTCAGCATTGCCACCGGTCTCGTGCATGGCATCACACGTATTGAAAGGTAAGGGCTACGTCTTCCCCTAGCTCGCACAAGTCTCTGACTTTTGAGGGTTGCACGTAGGGGTGCAACCGGTTGACGGATATAACAAAATAACAAAACAAAAAAATTCAAAACTGAATGAATGTTTTTGGGCAGAAGCAGTCAATACAGCTACTTATTTGAAAAACTGCGTTCCAACAAAATCACTTCAGAAAGTTACACCATTTGAAGTTTGGACAGGAAAGAAACCGGACCTATCACACCTGAAAGTATTCGGCTGCAAAGCTTTAGTTTACATGGCAAAACAGAAAAGAAAGAAAATGGTTAGCAAAGCCGAATTTGCGTTGGATACAGTGAGAACTCAGAAGGGTACCGTTTCATCAACCCTCAAACTAAGACATTGATTATTGAAAGAGATGCTGTGTTCCCCGCGCGAAAACGAATTTATACCCGAAACATGTGAAATCCAATCAAGAGACATATTTTCAGAAATTGATGACAGTAATTGTCAACAGCAGTCAGAATTCCTACAAATTATTGAGAGTAAAAAATCTACTGTTGAAGAGGAGGAGTGTTCTTTTTCAATGATGTCATCGGAAACTATGTCATCATCTGAAAATAACCAAAGAATCGACATCCCAGCAAGTATCTACACTTCAATAGACGAACAATCACAACCCGAGAATGTCACGGAAGAACCTCTACGAAGATCTACTAGACAACGGCAGCAAAATCGAAATATATTCAATTCCGATTTCGTGAACAGTGTCAGCGATACTTCATGTGACCCGCAAACTCCTGAAGAAGCTTTGTCTTGTCCTGATGCAGAGAAGTGGAAAGAAGCTATGAAAGCAGAAATGAAGTCCCATTATGAAAATGGAACGTGGTCTCTCTGATCACATACTCCTAGCAAAAAGCCCATCAAAAGTAAATGATTATTTAAAACGAAACGTACAGTAACAGGAGAAATAGAAAGATATAAAGCCACTCGTAGCCAAGGGATATTCTCAGACCCCTGGATAAGACTATTAAGAAACCTTGTCTCCTGTAGTCCGCTATAGTTCCATCAGACTTTTATTGGCTCTGGCTGCGAAGTACGACTGAAAAATCGATCAAATGGATGTCGAAACCGCTTTTCTACATCCTAAACTAAATGAAGAAATTTACATGGAATTTCCAGATGGAAGAGTGTGTCAACTTCGTAAGACACTATAAATATGGTCTTAAACAATCAAGTCGAGCCTGGAATCAAGAACTTGATTCAGCATTGAAGAGATTGAATTTTTCCCAATCGAAACAAGATCTCTGTATCTATAATAAGAACATTGAAGGAAAACGATTGGTCATAGCACTTTACGTTGGCGATTTATTGATATTCTCAGAAGACAAGAATGAAACGAAGTCTCTGAAAGAAGATTTGTCAGAAAGATTCAAAATGAAAGACTTGGACAAAGCGTATTATTTTCTGGGTATGAGAATCATCACAAACAAAACGAAGGGAACTATAGGTTTGGATTAAGAAAAATACATTGAAGAGATTTTTTCAAAATTCAATATGTCAGAATGTCATGGCATGCGGACACGCAAGAAAGATGTGAAATGGCACGTATTCCATATCAGGAAGCTATTGTCAGCTTATTGTATGCTGCTCAGTGCACCAGACCCGATATTTCATATGCTGTTGGAAAATTAGCGAGGTACTGTCAAAATCCTGGAAAATGTCATTGAAAGGTTCTCAAACGAATTTTTAGATATTTGAGAAAAACCTCTCATTACAAAATATTTTTTGGAAAAATTGGCCATATTCAAGGATTTTGTGACTCCGATTGTGCTGGGGATACTGATGATCGCAAATCTACAGCTGGATATGTATTCATTCTAAGTAGTGGTGCAATTAGCTGGTCTTCCAAGAAACTACAACTACAGAGGCCGAGTACATGGCTCTGACTATGGCAACTCAAGAGGCTATTTTTTTGAAAGAGCTCCTTCTGGAACTAATTCCAGATGCTCCAAGAACTTATCATTGTACTGTGATAACAAGGGAGTAGTGGATTTGTGCAAAAATGCTGGGTACCGACCCAGAACAAAACACATAGATAGATGTTAAGCATCATTTCGTCAGAGAAGTTCAAGAGAGAGGAGATATTGAGGTCAAACCTATCAGAACTCAAGATATGGTTGCAGACTGTTTAACCAAAGCTCTGAGTGATGCAAAACTTATTCTCAATATGGAAAAGATAAAACTACATGAGTTGGAGTAATATTACATAAAGAGGGGGTGTTGAAAATTATGTTATGTAAATATGTACTCTATATATTTATTTCGTTATTGTTAAAAAAAAAATTATTAAAATTGTTATATCTGTCAACCGGTTGCAGCCCTACGTACAACCCTCAAAAGTCAGAGACTTGTGCGAGCTAGGGGAAGACGTAGCCCTTACCTTTTAATACGTGTGATACCATGCACGATACCATATTTGTTTATCGAGTTAGTTGATGTTAGAAAAATGATATAAATAAACTTTAGTGAAAGTTTACTTCAATCTAATTAAGTTTCTCTCCTTCAAACCACACTCTGGTGTAGGAGCTGCTCCTGCTGCAGGAGCCGCCGCGGCGCCAGCTGCAGCAGCTGTTGCAGAACCTGTCAAAGAGGAGAAGAAGAAGGAAGAAGAACCCGAAGAGTCTGACGATGATATGGGACTTGGACTCTTTGATTAGAGTTCATATTTAAATCTTTGTTCTGACGTAAGAGTAAATATTTTCAAAATGGACTCTTATTTTAGAGTTCATGCTTAATATGACAATATAAGATTGACCTCAGATCCAAGAATCCTATCTTCAAGTCGGAATGTGGCGGGTGCGGCATGCAGGCCGAAGGTCATGTGGCGAAACTAATATATCCTTCTTCCTGAAACGGCAAACGCGGTGACTAGTTTGTTTTCTTCTGTCAGTAGTATTTGCTGTGGTGTCTTGCACTCTAGGGAGAGGTATCTTTTTCTGATGAATTGATTCTTTGGAAGTCAATGCAGAACCTAGGTTTGCCATCTTTCTTTGTGACGGATCTATAATCTCTTCGGCTAATATCTTATCAACTTCTTGGTGTATTGCTCCTTGCAGCCTTAGATTCTGCGGCCGATAATATTGTTTAATCGGCTCAGGAGTTAAGAGATGAATCCTGTATTCACCTAACGGCGTGATTTCCGAATGCGAATAATGATTATTATAATAACAAGAGTCTCCTCCTCATCAGTAAGCGTCAGCAGTGGCATTGGCTCGGTGACTCCAACAGGAAACCAAGGAACGGAACGAGTTTCCATGGCTACGAAGTTTTATCTTCCGGAGGATTCCTGTGACGATATCAGGTGACCGTCAGATTGTATGTTGTTGGTATGTTGAACGACTACAGTGGTTCATCCATTGGCTAAACGAGCTGAACTTGCAATCGCTGGAGTTTTCGGTACTTCCAGCGAGTCCCAATGTCAAGCTATCCTGTCTTTTACATATAATATCACAGCATCGGTATGAATCAGAGCTTTGATGAAGCCTTTTCCATTCGGGGGCGGTTTTTTTAATGGTGGTTAAATGTACTGTTCAGTGAGGAGTTACAGGGGCGGCTATCTTCATTGGCCAAGATAACGGTGTTTTATGTATTGTGAGGGTTTGCCTCAGGTTGTTGCAGTGCCCTAGCAGTTTTCTGGTCTTGGGAATCACGGGACATAACTCCATCGCTTCTGTATCATGAACAAAAGATCCTGGGAGAGGCACAGACAGTGGCTTCGGAAATATCCTGTTCATGTGGCCAGCAGTGTGTTATGAATGTTTATACAATTTTCCTATAGAAGCTATGGAAGCTTCAATAGAACGAATGAAGGAACCAAATTGTAACACAAGGCTATACCCTTTTTCAGTTTGTAAGCGTTATATAAACGTGACTGAAATGTTTATAAGTTCCCTGAGCATTCTTGCGATATTTATAAAATACTAAGTTGTATAGTTACTGACGACACAACCAGTCCCTTCTTGAGAAACCTGCTGCCCACACTTTGAATTCAACTTCTTAGTTGTCTCAATTAACATTATCATCAACCGTCTGCTATGCCTTAAATAAATGTTCGATTTAAATTGTAATTAACATTGTTAATCGGTTCCATTTGACTCACCTTTGATGAGGAGGGGAAGTAAACTTTTTCCTGTTAGCATTCTACCAGAAGAATTATCAGTTATACTTCCTTCATTTTTTCCAATTTGGAACCAATCTGTGAGGGTAGGTACAATATCTAACAAACTAGCTAATGAATTGGTAACTTGTCCCCGACGTTCTTTTCTCAGTGGAGACGAAATGAACATAGGTTCAGCAATTCCTGATTCGTATAAATTTGTTCTTCCATTAGGAAATGGTATGCCATTGTCACTCGTATATATTATGAGAGTGTCGTCTGCATGTCCGGAGTTCTCCAGTTCCCGGAGTATCAGCCCAACTCCTGAAAGTCATCAGAGACGAATTACATCAAGCAAAAATATAAATAATATTTTTTGTTACAATGATAAAACTTGAAAACCCTAAGAAACCTTTTTCCACGATCATCACGCAATTTTACAATTCTGAAATCATTCTCTCTCTTAAGAATGGAAAAAATATTCTACAACACCAGCGTCCCTATGCGAACTAAACGTATTCTTTCTAGAGATAAGATAAAATATTGTCAGACTTGTAGTAATAATAACGTAGTAACAAGATTTGAAAGAGAGTCATAGAGTGAGAGAGTGTCAAAATTATTGTTTTAGTTTCACGTTTCCTTTTTATAATATACAAACTATTCTTCGTGGAGAAAGTACAGTCTGTTACTTGGTTAGAATGAAAATTCACGAAGCTCGTAGTTTCCGACGCTCGTCTTTGGCTCGCACTTTGAACTTCCCACTCGCATCTAAATTACATTTTAACCTTGTTTATAGACTATACTATTATGGGGTACATTCTCAGCCGATATGAATTAACTTAGGACATGATAGTTTAGAAAGAAAAATGCCCAATATGAGAAAAAGGTACTAAAAGGTACCAAAATATTTTCTGAATTTGAAAAAATTAGATATTTATTGTTATTGTATATGAATAGTGTTAGAAGTGGAATTTTATTTCGTCAGTAGGGAATATTGCAACGAGCATTAACGAGTGCATGGTAACTCCACAAACAGAATGAATGATGGTACCATTTTAAACATTCGAACTAGTTCGAATATATTGTGCCAGAGAGGTATCAACAATGTTGAAAGAATACAGGGGTACCCTTCTCTATAAGCGTTTCCACAAAGTGGAAAATAAAGGCAAACATCTGTCAGAAAACAACTACTTCCCTGGCTAAAACCACAACGGACATTGAACTACAACTGACAGATATTTGTGCAACGTTCTTCAAAGAAGATCCAATTGCAAGTGCTTGTCTCGTAATTGAACAGAAAATTATCCTTCATTTGGCTGGGAATGACCACCTGCAGACATGCATGTTTCGAGGTTTATTGCCTCTCATCAGTGACAGGGTAGGTCGGACAACATTTCTACAACCAAGTTGATCGAAGCGCCATCTTGTTCCGTGCGGATGGCGCTTCGAAGAACCTTGCACAAATATCTGTCAGTAGTAGTTCAATGTCCGTCGTGGTTTTAGCCAGGGAAGTAGTTGGTTTCTGACATATGTTTGATCATACCATTGTTTTCTCACAACTGTTACGATCAGCCATAAAAAAACAAACATTTTAATACATTCAGTAAGATTCTATAGTAGCCTTTCATTTCTGAATTACAAGATAGACGCTCCAGCTTATTGATCCAACCAAATTCAAAGTGGTCTTCATTATTTTATAAAATTATAAGTATCAAAATTTCATATCATGTGACGTAATCATAACATATATGTTATAACTCTTCTTCCTAGAGAAAGTACAGCACAGTTGAAAACGATGGCAAGTTGGCATTCCTTCCTGATAGGCCGTTGCCAGCCAGTCAGGAGAAAGCAGTAACAAGAAAAACTTAGGGCCACCGCACGTTGAAAGCTAAGACCTCGTTAATCCTTGGCTTGCACAAGTTTCGACTTCTGAGGGCTGTCGTTCGTTGGGTATAATAATAGTAATGTACACTCATTGAGTGTACCCAAAGGCATAGCCATACGGGTAGAGGACAGCTATTATTATTATTAGCCGAGGCGTTCTGGGCTACTCACTGCTGCTTTTGATAGTGTATTCAATTTTCGGCTGTAGGGAAACCCAGAAAGCAAGCATTATTTTATTTTCAACACTAGTGTTTTCAAAATGATTTTGATATATTTTAGGCAAAAACATCAATTTTCAATTCATACACCTATGAACTAAAAACGAAATTTTAAATGATAGTTGTACAAACATTTCTTTTGATGATAATGTACTCAATAAAATAAAACTTTTCAAAAAAAAACATTTTATTGAAATTTTTGTTTTGTTTTTAAGAATCATCCAGGTTTTTGGAGAAAACCGCTTAGAAGCAAGGGAGATTCCGAACCACTTTAGCTCAATGGTAGACGGTGAGGATCGAACCCAGGCCGCCTCGGTGTGAAGCAAACGCTTTAACACCACGAAAAATTCGCTCACTACTTAAATGTTATGATAGAATCAGGACAGTTGGCTAAAAAATATAACTGAAGAATATATCTTGTAATACAGAATACCGGAAGTTATTCATAAGTGTTCAAGAAGTAGTTCCGTCCAATAACCTTCCGAGCAAGTCCATGATACAGCTACTTCAGATCTTGAATGGCATATTGAAATGGCAGAATTATCCGGTGTCAAAACTCAAACACCGGTACAAGAAAATTCAGATTCCTGACGTCGTTTGTTAGATGATGATGATGAGCTATAATAATCTCTCACACCAATATACTTTTTAGTTTCTTTAATTGCAAAATACTTCAATATGACACTGACAACAAATTGTAATAAACAACATGATATAATATATTACGTATTTCCAATACTCCGCCTTAATTTATTATATCTTCAGAATCAGTAACTCCTAGACTTCTTCTCAATTCTATAAATTTGTTTATAGTCAGAGATTTTGTGAGAATATCTGACTTTTGAGATTTGGATTCAATATACAGTGTGACCCATTTAAGATGGAAGCACCCTTATAAAACTTACATTTTTCAACCGATTGGAATGATTTTTTTTTTGTTAGGTAGATATTCAAAAAGTCTATTAGGACACCAAATATCATGAATAAATCTCAATTTCCAGGGCCAACTAATCTTATTTTTCAAGGTCAAAAATCTAAAAAAATTACTAGCGATTTTTTTAGAAAAAATCTGACTACACCACTGGATTCGCGACATTTTCAAATGATTTACATGTAAATTACGTTGGAATGCGTCAATCAATAAAAAAGTTATAAAGGAATGAAATTTGAAAAATATGCCGTTTAATCAATCCACCAATTCGAATTCATGAATTTTATGAAAATTCTGAATACACCACTGGATTCAGGATGTCTTGAAATATCACTGGTCACAGTTTCATCGAAATTTGTTCAGTAATAAAAAAGTTATAACGGAATGAAATTTGAAAAATATGTTGTAAAATGAAATTTTAACAACGTTCTTACTACACCACTGTTGATTATTGAAAAAATTATTGGGGTGATTATTGCAATGTCGTACAATTATAACATCTGAAAATCATGATGGTAAAAATAGTCTATAGGTATTTCTCGAAGTGGAGTGGATACATAAACAAGTACAATCAGGAGAGAACTCCTGGTTAATCTAGGTAGTCTAGGTAGATATTCAAAAAGTCTATTAGGACACCAAATATCATGAATAAATCTCAATTTCCAGGGCCAACTAATCTTATTTTTCAAGGTCAAAAATCTAAAAAAATTACTAGCGATTTTTTTAGAAAAAATCTTCTCTACACCACTGGATTCGCGACATTTTCAAATGATTTACATGTAAATTACGTTGGAATGCGTCAATCAATAAAAAAGTTATAAAGGAATGAAATTTGAAAAATATGCCGTTTAATCAACCCACCAATTCATGTTCAGGAATTTTATGAAAATTCTGTATACTCCACTGGATTCAGGATGTCTTGAAATATTACTGATCACAGTTTCATCGAAATCTATTTGGTAATAAAAAAGTTATAAAGGAATAAAATTTGAAAAATATGTTGTTCAATGGAATTTTAGCAACGTTCTTGCTACACCAATGGATTAGGGGCAATATTCAACAAAATATTATTCAAATAAAATTCATGAAACGTTAATGGGAGAATCAATTTCCTTTCATATGTATGTCGAACCATATCAATCAATCAGTTTATCACAAAAAACTTTAGTGTCAATAATTTCAAATGAATCACAAAAAAATAACTGTAAGTACATTTTTCTAATTGCTACAAACTAGCGGAAAACAATCTTTTATTCACAATCAATGTAAAAATAGAAACCAAGAAGATACCGAATTGAAAAATAAATGAGTGCAATTCATATTCTGGTGGCCTCCACCAAACTTCCATCCAATTCAATGTATTTATCATATCGCTTACGAATATTTTTTAAAGTATTCCTCAATTGTTGTGGAGTAATTGCATCGCAAGCTTGCTGAATTCTGGTGCACAGTTCCACTCGATTCCTTGGTCGTGATTTGTAAACCTTTTGTGTAACATAACCCCGAAGGAAAAAATCGAGTGAAGTAAGGTCAGGCGATCTTGGTGGCCATCCAATTAATGTACTCCCCCTTCCTATCCAACGATTAGGGTAATTTTGATTCAGCCAATTCTTCACAATTCCCGCATTATGTATGGAACAACCATCTAACTGAAAATATAAATTTCTTGTTTCTGCAAGGGGAAGTTTATCTATTGCGTCCGAAAATTCATTCCTTAAAAATTGTAGGAAAATTGCGCCATTCAGTTGCCGTCGAAAAAGAATGGTCCAATTATCCTTTCATTCAGTATTCCCCAAACGTTCACTTTTTCTGAATACTGCCTTTTACAGTTTATCACCCAGTTAGGATTTTCAGTGGCCCAATAGCGAATATTTTGTGATGAAACCACTCCATTTGTTGTGAAACTAGCTTCATCACTAAATAAAATTTTCTTTAAAAATTGCCTGTCATTAAGATACTCGCCCTGGGCCCATAAGCAGAATTCCAATCGTTTTTCTTGATCACCTAGTTCCAGAGTATGTAAAAACTTTGGTTTAAATGTCCTCAATTTATTTTTCTTCAGACATCGCCTAATATTCTCCCTAGGTAAGTTTAAATCTAAGCTGGCAACCCTCAAACTACTATTTGGATTATTTCTGAAGTAATCTAATATAGTCTGGTTATTTTCGTTCCTTCTTCGTATATTGTTCTTTAAAATATATGTGGTTACTGCTCCAGTCCGATTGAAAACTTGGTTTATTTTATGTACCGTGCTGTTATTTATGGCTGGACGATTTGGGTGTCTTTCATTGAATATTCTAGTTACTTCTCTTTCACTCCGGTAATCATCACCGGAAAGACGTATAATTTCGATTTTTTCTTGAATTGACAATTGAGCCATTATCTGTTTTTATTTTGGAACACAAATTATTCAGTTCACTAATGGTGCGTAACAAAATGACAATTCATGCGCAAATAAATAGATGAGAAACTGTAAGTCACAGCTAACTTGTTTATTTCATTAATGCATTCTGAATAACAGGCAGTTAAAATTGCAACTCTCATTTTTTGCTATTCAACAAAAGGAAAAAATCACAGCTGATGTTACCTACTGGAATGATAATAATTATTATCCATTGCATATTTTTTTCGTTATAATTTCTATTGGGAGTACATTAGACTTGTCATATATTGTTGAAATTGTTTTCATGAAGATTAACCAGGAGTTCTCTCCTGATTGTACTTGTTTATGTATCCACTCCACTTCGAGAAATACCTATAGACTATTGTTACCATCATGATTTTAAGATGTTATAATTGAACGACATTGCAATAATCACCCCAATAATTTTTTCAATAATCAACAGTGGTGTAGTAAGAACGTTGTTAAAATTTCATTTTACAACATATTTTTCAAATTTCATTCCGTTATAACTTTTTTATTACTGAACAAATTTCGATGAAACTGTGACCAGTGATATTTCAAGACATCCTGAATCCAGTGGTGTATTCAGAATTTTCATAAAATTCATGAATTCGAATTGGTGGATTGATTAAACGGCATATTTTTCAAATTTCATTCCATTATAACTTTTTTATTGATTGACGCATTCCAACGTAATTTACATGTAAATCATTTGAAAATGTCGCGAATCCAGTGGTGTAGTCAGATTTTTTCTAAAAAAATCGCTAGTAATTTTTTTAGATTTTTGACCTTGAAAAATAAGATTAGTTGGCCCTGGAAATTGAGATTTATTCATGATATTTGGTGTCCTAATAGACTTTTTGAATATCTACCTAACAAAAAAAAAATCATTGCAATCGGTTGAAAAATGTAAGTTTTATAAGGGTGCTTCCATCTTAAATGGGTCACACTGTATATAACATCAATCACTTGATCATTATAAAGATCTCGTACGAAATTATATTTTACATCCACATGCTTTAATCGGTGATGTTCCCATTTTTAAGCAAATGGATGCAAGACTGGTTATCTTCGTATATAATTCAGGTCCAGTAGAATACTTTTAATCCACAATGACTCAGCAGCAGCTGATGCCAGGGCAACATACTCCGCCTCAGTTGACGAAAAGGCGACAGTATTTCGTTTTTTGCTAGCCCACACAACATTTGAACCGAAGCATTCGAATAGAAAACAAGAGATAGATTTTCTGCCGACGTCTCCTGCTCAGTCGGAGTCTGCGAATCCAATCAAAGGAGCCTCTTCATTCTTGGGATATATGGGATAATTATGCAATTTTCTTTGGGAACGTCATGCTCATTTGACTTGTCTACCATCGGTGTTTTAGTTAGTTTAGAATCTTCCATGTGAAAATGTTTCAGTAAATCTCGAACATAGATTGGCTGACTAGGAAACATTCCCCCAGGTGTACGATCAATTTTTATCCCTAAAAATATTTCAGTTCTCCCATATCCTTCATCTCAAATTCTCCCATTAACTTCATTTTGATTACGTTCATCTGATTTTGATTATTGCCCGTTAGTATTATGTCATCGACATATAATAGCATGAACATATTTGAATTTCCACTCGAATGTATATACAGGCATTTATTAACTTCTGATCTTCTCAAACCGATGTTCCTGATGACAAATTGGTCGAATCTGGAATTCCAAGCTCTGGGAGCTTGCTTTAAACCATAAAGACATTTCTTCAACTTGCAAACTAAATTTGGATCATTTTCCGTGGAACCATCAGGCTGAAACATGTAGATCTCTTTCTTCAAGTTACCATGTAAAAAGGCGTTTTTCACATCCATCTGGCAAGTAAATAAGTTGAATTTATCAATTACTACCAGCAAAATCCTCAGTGTTGCATGCCTAGCTATAAGTGAATAGGTTTCCTCATAATCGAACCCCTTCTGCTGGGAACATCCTTTAATTACAAGTCTTGCCTTGTACTTATCCACATCACCATTCTCATATCTTTTCTTCTTAAAAAAAAATAATTTTTGATAATATTTCGACCAGGTGGTAGTTCAACTAAATCCCATTTTTTATTCTTCAATAGAGCATTCATTTCTTCTTCAGCTGCTTCATACCATTTCTCCTTATCATCCCGTCCAGCAATGTTTTCATATGATCCTGGAATATCATCAAGGAATGACTCTGCGTTCAGAGCCAACACGGTATATTCATCCAAGTACTTAGGCTTATTTATGATTCTAGTAATCCTTCGTAAACTCTCTTTATTATTCGATCCATTTTCTTCACATATTTCACCTTTTTAATTTTCAGACTCATATCTTATATTTCTCTCAACTGGTTCTGATTCTTCTACATTTTCCTTGTCTAGATCTACTGAATATTTTTCGTGGGAGTTATTCATGTTTTCAGTCTTCATTCCGTAAAATTATCTTCGTCTTTGTCTCATCAAAAATAACATATTTTCCTTTCAATATCTTTTGTTGTTTTACTCCACAACCGGTAATCATTGGGGCAACAACCCATCATATAACATTTTTCTGACTTGGAATCGAATTAACTTTTTAGTTCCTTTTGGAATATGTAAATAAGCTACACACCCAAAAACTCCCAACTTTTATAGCATTCCTACTGGAGAATATCAAGAAGTAAGGGCTTACCTAAGACCAGGCTGCGTATTCAAATAAATGAAAATATCATGAAGGCCGTTTTGGCTCTCAAAAATAGCTTATTCAACAAATCAGCAATGGCCGTTTCGCAGTTCTCATGCAAATGACGACGTAGGTACACGAAATAATTCCCGTTGTGCCTTCTAAATAAAAGATGAGTTTTTTATCCGCATTTCATTTCAGTACCTTATCTTTACAAATAAAAAACCGCGATTCCAATTAAAGTTCGAAAGGGACATGCCAGCGACATCTACCGCTCAAAAGCCAAAACCAGCGAATTCTGGACAAGGGTCCTTTGAGCATTCTTCGCTCGGTAAACCAAGTTGTGCTTCGGCTATATATCGCCAGGCGGAGCACCTGCGCGGCAGTTTGTGTTTTGGAAACAGTCGACAGTCGATAACACCGTTTGTTGTATTATAGAAATGGCAGATCACCTAACATATTATTATCAAAATGAAAAGCTGAAACCTCACAAAAACACAATTCAAAAAGAACGTTTCTGCGACTTCAGCGGAACGTGAAACGTTTCGTTTCAGACTCCAGAAGACCTAACCTAACCTAACCTAATTAAAGAAACTCAATAGTATATTGGTGTGAGAGATTATTATAGCTGAATTCATCAGGTTATAGGCGCAGAACACGTTTAGTTCGTCCACTTTCATTTAGTTCGCCAGGCGTCACTGAGAAAAAGCATAACTGCCTTCAACATATTTCTGGGTATGACTGAAGAGGATAAGCAATACAAGATCCCACAGCAAAGAATAATAATAGCCGTCCTTTACTCGCACAGGCTATGCCTTTGGGTAGGTACCCTCAACGAGTGTTTATGAGAGAGTATTATTATTATTATTATTTGATGGATCAAATTTTACTGTACTGTACCTTATATCATATCGCAATAAAAACTTTCACCAAAGCAAGGTTAGATTGCTACGAACGAGGGCGTTGTTTATTAATTCACGCAAATAACCCAAATCGTTTACCTGATATCAGACTTGTCTTACTGAAATGAACACTAGATAAAGTTTCATGCATTAGTATTAACATAATCGTACATATAGTTCGACTATTTTATCTTTACCCGTGCGTCATCATCACAATACCATAATTCTTAGCTTAAAAGACAAATGTCAACGAACTTTGATTCGCTCATAGCGGTTGTTAGAAAGATGTTCGATAGAACGTGTGTGATTTCTTCGATCATAAATTGATGACGGATGGGTAACGATACAATAATCGAACTTTATTTTCATGTATCTACCAACACATTTTCCTATCAACTAATTCAGAGTTAGGTGCCAATGAAATGCGTGCGTGCGTATTCCAATTGAATAGACATAGCATGTCTCATAAAATACGATGCTATGTTAGAGACCCTCTTCAGCCGATTAATGAAGTGGCACATATACCGTCTGACGGTGAAGGAAGTTCGCGTCATACCGCCAATGCTGGGTTTAAAACCTGCAGAACGCCTAACAACATCAAGCCTCCTCTGATATCACAAACACTAGCACCGGTGAGATTTGCGATGTTCTTTCAGGAGATGCTGCCATCTGGCCATTCAACTTTTGCGTATGACGCTGCTAAGACTCTGTACCGAGCCGATCAAGAGGAGGTATACCCCCTTGTGATTGGGTGGCATGAGCGACTCATACACAAGATGGAAGCTAAGATCAATTCGGCGAGACAACACTTGTCTCGTTTCTAGTGTGTGATTGACTTTGTGGCGGTCAATAGTCCTTTCATGCCCGCAGCGCGGTGAATTGCCAAAAAATATATACACTATACACTAAATCAAGGATTGCTGTTTATAAATGCCGGTGGCTGAAAATAATTATTGAGGCGGGTGAGGGGTACCGCGGAAAACATAGAGTTGTGGAGAACCTACCGGCCGCTGATCAGGTTCAGTTCGAAGCTTCTTGAACGAAGGAGGTCACTGACTGCAAGGAGAACCCGCTCATCTACAGATATATCAGGTAGTATAAAAGTAACCTTCTTATGACCTGGAACGATTACTGTAAGGAATTCGATACAAAATCGCATGAGCTCGTCATGCATTCATTTGCCTTACAGTACTTGATGAAATCGTGAGATGCATTGGATAACTACTAATGCCGCTTTAAAAAACTTTTTTTGGCAAAAGATCTGGTCGAGTCAGTAGAATAGAGGGGGGTATAGGCAGACAGACGCCCAGCCGCTCAGCCGCCCCAGCCGCCCCGCGCAGACGCCCCAGCCGATTTTATTTTTCCACCCCCCACTCCTTGTATTTTAGGTTCACAATTTTGCTTCCCCAATGGCCTTAAGTGACCATGTGACAGCGTAACATGTTAGTCATGAGATGATAATGACGTCAGACCCCAATATTTTCCCAATATTCGATAATGAAAAAATTAAATATTATCATGAAAGATGTGGTGACATTGAGATAAGAGTTGCGAAGCACCGTTGAACAGAGAAGAGATAGGGTGTGGTCATCATCATCGGGGATCGTCGGTAGGTGAGATCGGTAGAAGTCGGTTTGACGTATTTGAGTTGTTGGACGTAGTGAAAATGGGTGCATGAAATAAAATTAAAAAAGGATGGTGGATGATCGAAGTATAGGCAGACGCCCAAAGTTTTCATTCACAATTTTGCGCCCCTAATAGCAGTATGACCACGTCCCCATCAGTCCTCAAAATAGATTTTTATAATTGGTTATTAGTAAATATCATGAAACTATGCAGCGTGGATTGCAAAGTGTGTAGATAAAAAGGAAAAAACCGTTTCGTTACTATGTATACGTACAATATAGGTCTGAAAAGGTATTTGTGGTCAAGCGATAAAAGCTGTCGTGGTTTCGTTGGATGGAATTTTATTGAGTATAATCGTAAACAGGCGATAACAAAAAGAATCGTGGAGAATAGTTTGATTGAAAATAAGTTTTCAGCCGTTCATAGATAAGAAAATATGTATGTGTCGTAGTGTTGCTAAAAATACCAAAACATTATTACCAAAAGAAAAATTGTATAAATTTGTCGATATTTCAAGAGACGAAAAATGTATTGAAGATTCATAAATATTTATAATTGTTACAGGATAATCATTACATACCATACATTTTTGATGAGAGTTTCACTTTTAAGTGGTGTAGATTAGATTTTTCTTCCAATAAAATATAGAGTGATCCTTAGGATATGCAGGTTGTGTTAATTGTTTTCTTCTACCTCTTTCAGATATTGTTGGCTAAATTTTCTCCATTAGAGAATGTGACATCTGGAACTTCGTGTTGTGTTTTAAAGAGTATGTTTTTCGCTCTTCAGTGTTAGCACCAATAGCACCTATAAAAGTTTCTTTATGAGTAAAAACCCAGTATGTGTACAAAAAAAAAAGGAAAATATTTAAGGAGTTGGACATTTTCGTTTGGGGGTCGATGAAAACTGTGTGTAGCTCAAGTAATTTCCCCCCACAGCAAAAACAGATACCCACATGGAAATTTGGTGGGGTTTGAAGTATTGGTAAAAAATGATGTTTACATTTGAGGTTAATATTGAGGAGAAGATAGTACATTAAAATGAGGTGACTGTTAAATTGGATAAGATAGAAAACACTTGCACGATAAGCATAAGGATATTCCATTTTGCCCACAACACATAAACCCTAAAACTATGATATGACCTTTGAGATATAACCAAATTGATGGCAACACTTCACAATAAAACTGAATATATCATACATTATGAGACACCGAAGCAGACATTAGAGCACGGTTTAGTATTGAAGAAATTTCATTGGTTTTGAAGTTCAGTCACCCTGGCTCAAGTCATATTATATGAGACAGAATTTTCATTAACATTTTTGATACCTCTGATTACTTATACGTAAGATAGCATCTATGGAATATGGGAGATTTTTTTGCAAAATTTGTAAAAACATCAACCTTTGAATCATTTCTGATACATTCAGCCGGACACATCTGAAAATTTTCTTTTTATTTTTTACGATCTTGAAACGAGTCAAGAAAAGGTTAGAGCTGGCGGTTCTCTTCTACACGAACCCAATCTTTGCGTTTTTCGTCAGTGCTGTGATATCTGTATTTCTTTAGATTCTTCAAATTTGTAAAAAATGTGGCCTTCGTCTGCAAATTCTCAAATGTGATGATCCAATCTCCCCATTCGTCCATCATGTTTTGAATATGCGTAAAAAATTCAAAAAGGTCCTGGTTATAGCCCATAACGGTGGAGGATTTGACCACCAGTTTATTTTTAAATTATATTTTAACACAAACCAGCCTGAATCCTGAGCTTATTATGAGAGGAACCAAATTGATTTCCATGACTCTATATAGGCAACGTTAAATTTTTGGATTCAGTAAATTATTTCCCCACGAATTCAGCCGTTCTGATTTGAGTTAATGAAAAACTCTACTCTATTCGAGTAATTTCCCCAAAACAGCCTATATTACCAAACCTGAATTTAAAATTGTACCATCTTTAATGAAAACTTGGTGGCTGTTGAGCTTAAAAACTTCAAATTTATCTTAATAAAATGATTTATGTAGGTCAAGCTATATTGGATTTGGCAAAGACCTCCATCTATAATTTTCACTAAACCCAATATCACAGATTACACTTT
Organism: Chrysolina americana; assembly: GCA_958502065.1. Lineage (NCBI taxonomy): Eukaryota > Metazoa > Arthropoda > Insecta > Coleoptera > Chrysomelidae > Chrysolina > Chrysolina americana. The sequence goes on from OY293411.1 coordinate 63,633,163, forward strand.
GTTGACACTATAGTTAGGCAGACATCATCAGACCCTCAGACATGGGTTTTGGTGTAGCTAACTTCACGTCGGCCGATTAGTATGGGGCCTGTATTACCAAAACATAGTCAAGTTTCAAACCATTTGACATGGGATACACATGCCAGAGTATACTTTTAGACACCCAAGTTTCAACCCCATCAATTAGGTCATGGAGCTTGGTGTGTTCTGTTAAAATAAAAACAGTATATGGTGGAGAATTTGATAGAGTTAAAGGTGTTGATGAACGTAGTTTTCGTTGAAAATCTTGAAATACCATGAGGAATAACTTAAAATTAAACAAGACGATGCTATCATCACGAAAATAAATTAAATGAGGAATATATATATTCGATGGTAAATTTAAAAAAATTCATAGACACGATTATGTTTGTAGAAAGAGGATAAAGGGGGTAAAAGTCAATGAAATATCAAAAACATAAATCGTTCAAATGTTCCTATGGCGATAGCATTTCTCATTTCAAGAGTTATCGAGGTGGTGGCTGCATGGAATGGTTTGTCGATGAGTTGCCTGATATTGCGAAATTTGATGAGTCAAAAATTAAATAAATTGAGTCAATGATAGTGCCTTTGAATAGTATCGGTACTGCAAAGACTTGTCATATTTGCGAGCAGCATTTCACTCCAGAATGTAAAAAGGTAAGGGATCACAACCGTTTGATTGCTGGAAATAACTATCGTGGAGCAGCTCACGAAGGATGCAATGTCTACTATAAGGACTGACACACCGTTCCTGTTGTTTTTTCATAACATCAGCGGTTATTATGCTCATTTCATAATAAGTGACAGCTTCTAAAATGCAAGGAAACGTGGATTTACTCCCCATAACTAAGGAGAAGTACATTTTTTTCACAAAACATTTCGTTTCATTGACAGTTTCCGTTTTTTTTTTGGCTTCTTCATTGGATAACTAGAGGTTTATCTTCCGGAGTTTCCCAACTTAAAGTCACAACTTAGTGATGTGTCTGTTGATGAAAAAAAAGGGTGATGCCATACGATTACATCGATTCGTTTAACCGATTCGATGAGGCCCCACAATAATGTATTCATTCAAAAAAAATATTTATGTATTATAAGGCATCCACCGAGGAAAAGTCATAGAGTTTTTGAAGTTCAGAGGGCGTGACTGAAGTCTTATAGCGATTTAAACACAAAGCTGATGGTTACTCTACATTTCAGACAAAACGAAAGAGTTCACAAAGGTGATGGCTACTCTACATTTCAGACAAAAATTAACAGTCAGTAATATTGAAAATTAGACAAGGTACTAGAAGAAAGTAAATTTTCTTCAATACAATATAGGGGTTCAATAATACGCTTACAAAAATGTGGACAAAGATCACAACCACTCTACAGAACAACCGTTGTATTTAATAATATGTTACAATACGTGGGGAAACAAAAATACGAGAAAATTAACAGAGTTATAGATAAAATTGCCAGATGATCAAGTTACCAGGAAGAAGATTATAAGTTACAGCCTCTCAGCATTTAGTTTTAACTGCTTTGAACTATACAAAAATGTTACATTAAGGTTATGAATACCTACTTCTCCAAGTGAAATTCAAACAATCACCATGGCTGAAATCCTATTTCGAGCCCCCACACCAAAATTCCTAAAACAACCAAAGAATAATTTTGATGAATGATTATGGCTGTTCACCATACTGTTGGAAAAAATTCATGGGTGTATTAGTCAACTCTCAACAAAGTTTGCCTTGTATAAAAGCCAAAGGAATGTCACCGAGTCATCACAATTGACTAATTTTTGAAAAATTTAAGAACCTATAAGCATATTGGCACAATAAATCAGGGATGAACACAGGAGTATGTTGTTATAACCATAAATATTTCTAAAAACTACCTACCAAACTTTGAAAAGCAAAATAACGTTTCGATTGATGTCTACATACTTCAAAACATAAAAATCCTTTGAAACTTCACCAATATATTCATATAAAAAAAAGGATCAGCATGTGAATTTGTTTCGATTTCAAGAGTGATATTATGTTGAGGGGGAGGAAGCTTCATAAAACGAAAAAATGTACACATACCTGTAGCTACCGGTTTCTTCAAACATCTTCACGGCTCTATACAAGACGGCAGTTTGGGGTTGTGTCACCCATTAGAAGTTGATACTAAGCGAGGTTAGAGATCAAATGTGTGGCTGAGGAGTGTTCTTTTTCGGATAATTCTCCTCGGATTGTACACGTTGAAAGTTAAGGTTTCGTTAATCCTTGACCCACATCGACTCCTGAGGGGGTACAGTTCGTAGGAGGCCTGGCAACTGGGCAACGAAAAAAACAATTTACACCAACAGTTTTTTTCACACTAAAAAAAATGTTGAACATTTAAAAACAAAACTTTTCGAAAAACTCACAGCACATAACACTGCTGCTTAAATTTGCATTTATTTTTCAAAAATTATTAATTTTTGCGAAAAAACTCTCTTACAAAAGGGACATTTAAAATGCTGTGAAACATGCTTTTTAAATGACCCAGAAATGGGTGATTCACAAATATAACACAATTTGACAACTTTTTCTTACGCTAGCTTTAACATTTTGTGTGGTAGCTGATTGAATGACAATACTGAAGAACTTGACGAGACTGTATGCAAAGATGGAAGGAAATTGCGGAAATTTTTATATCAAAATAATTGATAGTTAAAATGCATTCTGATAACAATTTGTGGTATTTTTGAAAACCAGAGAAAAGGAAACTAGAAATGTGATATATAAGTTTCTTGCTGATTTGGAATACGTAATCAGATCACGTTCATAATAAAAACCAATAAAGATTTCAAAAGTTCGTAGAAAAAGTAAACAGGACATTTAAGAAAATTTACTAGCAAATAGAGAGACATCGTGTATATTTAATTCAACTGTATTCTATTGGTTAAGCGCTATTTATGTTAGCGAAAACATCTATCACAAAATATTTCTTAAAGTTCTTTCCGTTAATTTGACTTAATAATAATTTGAAAACAAAATATAAGGTATACCGTTGGAAAGTATGTTTTCAATTAGGAATGCCTTTGTATATGTCTGGACTCAAAGTAAAGTAAACAGAACATTGAAGAAAATTTACTAGCAAAGCAGAGAACTACGGGTTATTACAGCAAATAACAATTGTTTTCTAACTTTATAAATTTTTCTGATGACAACGTGTTAAGTAAACTTTATTAATCTTTGTACAAGTCTTTTTGAGGGCCGCCATTCGTAAGGGTCACTAACTGTTTTAGTGAAATATTAAAAAATTATCAAAATAAATTTCGGAAGTCAAAATGATAGCGAGACAGTTCAAGAATACAGAAAAGGAGACACCCTGATGTTTGAAAATTGCCAATACCCTCAATAAAAAATTAAAATTTTCAAAGTGTGTAGAAAAAATAAAAACGACATTGGAGAAAATTTACTAACAAATAGTGCTCAGAGGGAAGTAAATGTTATTAAAGCGAATAACAATTGTTTTCTATACTTATAGATTTTTCTGACGGTGTTAGAAAAAATAATACTTTGTTGATCTTTGCACAAGTTTTGAGGTATGCTCAATAAACTATAAATACAAGTGAATAAAGTTTCAACCAATTTGAAGGTATAACCAAATCGGCAACCCCTTTAAATTCATTAAATTTGAATGTTTCAATGTGTTTGTGTGCCGTAAAATATTATCCACGTAAATAATCAATAAAAAATGATAATTTTTGTATAAAATTACGTGAATTGTGTCGTGGGGCCACCTTCCGAAATATTATTTTGTACTTTGGTATGCCAAAAAAAGATTTCGAAAATGTTAAAGTCATTGTAAATAATGTCAACGTAACTGTGTTTGAAAGGAGGGGGTATGTTTTGATCGTCACTTGAAATTCTGGCATATTGGACCACAGCCATTTTGGGGTCGAAAATTCTGTGTTTTTATAAATTTTGACACCATAACATGAATTTTGAAATGTATGAACAAATGGCTCAGCACTACTAAAGACATGATAAATGATTCCAGTGATCTACAAACATACCTGCCAAGCCCAAACTTTTTGCACACGTCACCATTCATAATGACGTAATATTGGAAAACTACCACACCCAAACTTTTTGCACACGTCTCAACTCGTTACATAATCAGCACACCTTAACATAATGAAATGGTCCACACCCATTAGCTCTCTCTGTCTTTCTTTGATAAATAGCTTATCTATAATGAACACAAACAATATCTTTCTCTCTTTTTCCGAACACTTTCCCAAACATCTCTCTTTCTCTTTTTTTTCAAAATAAAAGCCAGAATGCTAATCAGCATAATCAGGGGAAACACTCTGTGTGTATTTTAAAATGAAAATTTCGAAAAATCTACAACAGCAAATTGATTTTTGTATATGTCAATCGAAGTGAAATACATAATAGTACTTAATGTTGATATTCTTTTGAATAAACTCGAATATAAAACCATATCGCTGTAAACCACATAGACGATAAATCCAAAAATATAACACTATTTGTGAAAGGAATCGTTTGTGTGGAATTTAATCGACTTTCTTATATATTCACGACAACTAGATGTAATAAACTGTGAATATTTACCCAAAATTATGTTTTTTCGAGGAAATGATCACGTGACATATTTTAGACTCCGCCCACTCTCCTATCTGTATAAAGGTAGCATTTTGGCAGACGTGCGATCATTGTTCTGCTGCAGTGTTTCCTGATAAGATAAGCTCTTGAATATAATTCTGAAAAACTTTTAATTTTTGAGTTTTTTGAAAAATTTTTAGTTTTTCTTTGAAAATTTGAATATTTCAAAAAATCATAATGGAGAAATTTTTTATTGTTAAAGATACAGTGAGGAAAGTTCGTAAGTTCAATTTGACGGGTAGGTCTTTGGAGTTTAAACTCAGACCTACACCAAAAGGTGCAGATCCCCTTGTATGGGTTGAAAATAGTTTGAAAGGCGTTATTGTCAAAATAACACAAGGTGCAGAGTCTACTGATCAGGTTGGTTTTACTTTTTGTTCGAAAGAGTTTAGTCGTGGGGAAGGTTATTTACGTTTCACCCCTGCTTCCGAAGTAAGATTTGAGGATATTTGGGATATGATTTCTTCTGTCTATCAATCCAATTCGTCAGGTCTGGACACTGAGACATTTTGTCTTCGTGCTACTTTGGTCAAAATGCCTACAGGAAAAGGAAGAAAAAGACCATCGAAATTTAATAATTTTGACGAGGAGTGTGCCAAACGTAAAAGTATTATTGTAATTAAAAATACAGATAATTTATGTCTATCGCGAGCTATTGTGGTTTCAAAGGCATACACTGATAACAACCTTGAGAAAGAAAAAATACGTAGAAATATGGGGGTGCATACTCAACACACTCGTGAGTTGTTGGAGAAGAGCTGTGTAACTATACCACAAGAGGGCTGTGGTATACCAGAGCTGGAAAAATTCCAAGAATATTTGTCTGATTATACAATCACTGTCAACAAATATGGAAATAAAGGGCGTGATGTTCTTTACGAGGTGTAAGGGGGTGCTAAAAAAATTTATTTGATACATCATGATAACCACTACAATGTGGTTTTGTCTCTGACGGCCGCATTTTGTTGTGATTATTTTTGTGATAAATGTCACATACCTTTTAACGATAAACATAAACATAAATGTGACAGAACTTGTCCAGCATGTCAACAGGCTCCCTCATGCCCTCTGGATAAGAAAATAATGTGTGCTATATGTAAAAGAGGTTTCCGAGGACAGATATGTTTTGATAAACATATAGTTGCCAAGATCTGTCAAAAAATTAGATGTTGCGATAAATGCTACAAAATAGTGCCTACCAACAGAATTCATTCTTGTGGAGAGGTGTTTTGCAAAGTGTGCAGAACACATAAACCCTCTCCTCATAACTGTTTCATGCCTGTGGATACGGGCAAACCATCAATGTCGGGAATACTTTTAATTTTTTACGACTTGGAAAGTACCCAAGAAGAACCGCTAGCTGATAGTTCATTACTCCGTAAGCCTAACTTGTGTGTGTACCGACAACATTGCGAAAATTGCATAGGTACAGACATGAAAGTTTGTTGTTGTGGAGTTAGGCAACAGATTTTGAAAATTAACCCTGTAGATAGATTTGTGGAGTATGTAATGAACCAGCGCGTACAATTCAAACAAATCATTGTTGTGGGCCATGCCGGTGGTTTATATGATAACCAGTTCATGCTGAATTACATACTGACATCAACAAATCTCAAACCAGAGCTCATAACTCAAGGAACAAAACTGATGTTGATGTCTGTGGGCAATGTAAAGTTCATTGACTCGCTCAATTACTTTCCAATGCCGCTGTCAAAATTACCAAAAGCGTTCGGTTTAAAAGATGTAAAGAATGGGTACTTTCCACACAGGTTTAACAAGGTTGAAAACTGGAATTATGTTGGACCCTTGCCAGCTCTGGAATATTATGATCCAGAAGCTATTAAATATATGCCCACCCTCGATGAAGACAAAGACCCCCGGACACAACTTGTGGATTGGCACACAAATCTATCCGAGCAAGGGTATGTCTTTGACTTGCAAAAAGAACTTGTAGAATATTGTGTGAGCGATGTGGATATATTATCTCGAGCATGTCTCAAGTTCAGGGAACTAATGCTACAAGAAGGAGGTGTTGACCCCTTCACGGATGCCATCACGTTACCCGGTACCTGTAATAAAATATTCAGAAGGAACTTTCTGAAACCAAACACTGTTGGTCTCATACCGAAGAACGGCTACAGGTGGCGAGATAATCAGTCAAAAATAGCTGTTCAATGGATGGTGTGGGAGGAGCAACAACGAGGTATTACAATACAACACGCAGGAAAAGTCCCCGAGGTATCTATAGCAAATAATCGGGTGGACGGTTTTTGTGAGCAAACACAACAAATTTTCGAATTCCACGGCTGTTATTTCCATGGCTGTCCCAAATGTATAAAATACAGGCGCGATAACCAGGTTTTCGAAGACCCTACAATTACCACAGAAGCACGCTACGAGGAAACTTTAGCTAAGACTGAGCGTTTGCGGGCCCTAGGCTATGAGGTCATTGAGAAATGGGAGTGTACGTTCCGTAAAGAACTTTCGGAAAACCCTACACTGCGTGAATTTTGTGAAAATAACCCCTATGTTTCTCAATTACCTTTGAATCTGCGTGATGCTTTCTATAGTGGTAGGACAGATGCCACAAAATTATATTACAAATGTAAGGATGGCGAAAAAATTAAATACGTGGACGTTTGCAGTTTGTACCCCTATATCAATAAGTATGGGAAGTACCCTGTAGGACATCCTGAAGTTTTTGTTGGGGATGAATGTAATAAATTAGAACTGGATAAAACCGAAGGGGTAATAAAGTGTAAAATACTTCCTCCTCAGAATCTTTATCACCCCGTCCTACCAATTAAAATGAATAATGAATTAATGTTTCCTCTATGTCGCACATGTTGTGAAAATATGTCTAGTGAATGCACACATATTTTTGAAGAAGAAAGAGCCCTCTGAGGGACTTGGGTAATAGACGAGGTTTTAAAAGCTTTGTCAAAAGGGTACAAAATGGTGGAGATTTATGAGATATGGAAATACGAAATTGTTAAGTACGACCCCAAGACTAAGTCAGGCGGTCTCTTTTCCGAATATATTTCTAAATTTTTGGAAATCAAACAGAAGGGTTCCGGGTGGCCATCACACTGTGTGTCTGATGATCAGAAAAAAGCTTATATTCAAGAATATTTCGATAAAGAGGGTGTTGTTTTATGTGTTGAAGAAATAGAACATAACCCGGGGCGTAGACAAATTGGGAAAACTGTCATAACCAGTTTCTGGGGGAAGTTGGGTCAAAGGGAAAATATGCAGAAAACTTCGGTTGTGACGGACAGTGCAGAGCTATTCGATATTCTATCACGGCCTTTCGCTATAGTGAATAGCATATTTCCTGTCAACGAAATCGCCTTACTAGTTAATTGGGAATTTAAAGAAGAATCTTATAATATTCTCCCGACAGTAAATGTGGTTTTGGCAGCATATACCACAGCTCAAGCTAGGTTAAAATTATACAGTTATTTGGACAAATTGGATGACAGGGTCTTGTATCATGATACAGATTCTGCCATTTATATTTCGCGACCTGGCCAATATGACGTTCCTATAGGTAGTTTTCTAGGTGAAATGACTGACGAATTGGAAGAGTATGGAGAGGGTAGTTTCATTACCGATTTTGTTTCTGGAGGGCCTAAATTGTATGCATATCGTGTATATTCCACGTTAAAAAATAAAACTATAGATATAATCAAAGTTAAAGGAATTACCTTGAACTACGATACACATTCTAAAGTGAATTTTGAAAAACTCAGAGATATGATCGTTAATGAAGCACCTGATGAATATATTACTACCCAAAATATTCTGAGAAACCCCGATCATACGATTGTTACTAAGGAGGTAACGAAAGTTTTTCGTACCAACTTCACTAAAAGAAACCGAATCAATGATTATGACTCTATACCTTATGGTTATAAAAAACTAAAATGTAATTTTTTCACAAAAATTCTTAATTTTTTTTCATTGACACAATAAAACAGCCTTTTCAAGGCCTTTTTCAAGGCTTCCCCCTTTCTATCCTCTCCTTCAAATCATTATAGAAATCAACGAATAAAACGAAAAGACCCAAAATCCATTCCAATGAACTGTTTCACATCAGTGTTTATTGGAAAAAACATATACAAAGTCATAAGAGGCAATAAAAAAAGACCCAATGCGCCCCTCGATGAATTAAAGAACCATTTTTATTAATTTAGAAATCAGTGTTCGTGATGTTGAGGGGTCATAAAAGAGGCAATAAAAAATGAGACTTGTATATAATTTGTTAGTTTCAATAATGATAATCCTTTTTTTTTCTGGGGGAGAAGTGCTTACCTTCCCGTTTGGTCTCCCCTGTTTTAACTAACGAACACATTACTTCCTTTTTTTGCCGATTTACAACCATATTACAACCCTGTATAATTTTTCGTTTTACCGGTATTTTTTATAATGCTTTTCAAATATTCTTTGTAGGTAGCTAGTTTAACGATTGTCTTTGAAAGATTATTATTGAATTCTTAGCAACCCTGTATAATATTTTCATTTTCTCCATTAAAATGTGATATTTCAATTATTTTTTGACCTATGAATGTTTACCTAAATGATCTTCTCATAATTAATTTGCGTATGAATTCATTAAATGCAATTTAGTATTTTTCCTTTGTTGTCGAGCTATGAAAAATTCACCAATAACAAGAAATAGTTCATACTCATTTTGTTATTATTGTTATTATTTTGGTGATTATATAAAATTCCTTGCTCTGTATATGAATTCGAAGAAATCAAATTTGAGGAAGCTATACTTTGGGAGTTAGTAGGAATGTGTATCGATTTTCTGATTTTTCAACATTATTGGTGAACATTAAGTATAATCATTTGTGAATTTGTAATCTTGTTCGAAATGTTATCAAAAATGGTTGTGTGTCTCTGATTGTTGTTGCTATTCGAGAAAACCATGAGATTAATTAATTTTGTTTGAACTCAAAAAGGGTTATGTTTCTTATCAAACTATTCGCCTTTCTCAGTGGAGATATTTACCAAAAAATGTGTAACATAATCGTCTGTATTTTCACTCCAAATGTTCTATTATTCCATGCATAATTAAAATAAAAACACTTACCTTTTTGAAAAAACTTTTTCACTTCACAATCACAATGTAGAAACACTACTCGAATAACCCACTGTGATGCCAACACTTTGAAGCAAAAATTAAACGGTGGTAAAGAGGAAATAAAGCTTCCTTTGATAATTTTGCGGTGTAAGAATTATCTAACGGAACAATATACACTCGTTTTAGTCAACAACTTATACGGGGTGGCTACAGCTATAAATATGTTAACAATTAACAAGATGACATTTTGTTGTAAATAGAACGATTTTGGATGTTCGATGTTTCGTCTAACATTGAAGTTCCTGCACATTGGGGCCTAAAACAGCTGTTAAAATCATCATATTCAGGCTGCCTCATTAGTGTATAAATTAGATATGTATTTCGCTATAATGACTAGCATATTTCCTGTCAAATGAAAAATACCTTACTAGTTACTTCTGAATTTGAATATGAATCTTATAATACTCACTATGGTTGGGTGGGGTACAGTATTTATCAGTTACACTTAACGCAGTATGGCTATGTATGTCACAGTATGGTTAGCGTTACGCTGAACGCAGTATGGCTATGTATGTCACAGTATGTGGCGGTTAAGCATATATAGGTATGTTGGAGTATACCGAATTCAGTTGTAATCAATATGTCACAGAGTATGCCAAGTAGAAAAGATATATGCAGGGAACAAATGGAGAGCCCAAAGCGAGAAAGAACGATCGAGTGTGATACTTATGGGCTCCGTTTTGAGGATGGATATGTTATTGGTAACACTCCAGTGCAAACGATAAACTAAGTGTACGAAACAAGCATTTAAATCTTCCGTCTGGGTAACTTAAAGTATCATAACAAAATGATTATACTGAGTGTCTCATATCTCAAAATGTATTTTCCTAATGAAGTATTCTTTAACACAAATTTGTAATTATTATTTGTTATAAAGCAAATTGTTATTATATTATAAGTTGGATTGGCCCCTACATACCATATTTGTACAGCGCCGTCTCACAAATTTCTCATTTAGGGCACATATATAGGGGTGTTTTCAATTGCATTATTTAAAAAGGAAAATATGATTGGTAGGCGTGTATCACAGTTCGTTGAAGAAGATGTTTTATTAAAAGCCAATAACGAAAAAACTATAGTGCCATATCCTTTATACCGAGTGTAAAACGTATATTTTGGGTCACATTTTTGCATGTTTTAGCGTTCATATTTTTCGAAACGCGAAAACGTCCGTTTTCGTAGTATTTATAAGCGTATTTTAGCGCTTTCAAATTTACTTTTTTTTTAAAACGTGGAAACGTATATTTTGAGCAATTTTAAAATGTCGAATCTCCATAAGAAATACATGTAAAAGTGCATTTTTAACGGTTGTAATTTTAATCATTTTTTTTACGTAAAAATCGCTGTTTTCGTTACATTTTTAGTGCGAATTAGCGTTTGTAATTTTTGTTGTTTTTAAATTCAGGTTTGGTAATATAGGCTGTTTTCCATTAACTCAAATCAGAACGGATGAATTCGTGGGGAAATAATTTACTGACTCCAAAAATTTAACGTTGCCTAGAGTCATGGAAATCAATTTGGTTCCTCTCATAATAAGCTCAGGCTTCAGGCTGATATGTGTTGAAATATAATTTAAAATAAACTGGTGGTCAAATCCTCCACCGTTATGGGCTATAACCAGGACCTTTTTGAATTTTTTACGCATATTCAAAACATGATGGACGAATGGGGAGATTGGATCATCACATTTGAGAATTTGCAGACGAAGGCCACATTTTTTACAAATTTGAGAATCTAAAGAAATACAAATATCACAGCACTGACGAAAAACGCAAAGATTTGGTTCGTGTAGAAGAGAACCGCCAGCTCTAACCTTTTCTTGACTCGTTTCAAGATCGTAAAAAATAAAAAGAAAATTTTCAGATGTGTCCGGCTGAATGTATCAGAAATGATTCAAAGGTTGATGTTTTTACAAATTTTGCAAAAAAATCTCCCATATTCCATAGATGCTATCTTACGTAAAGTAATCAGAGGTATCAAAAATGTTAATGAAAATTCTGTCTCATATAATATGACTTGAGCCAGGGTGACTGAACTTCAAAACCAATGAAATTTCTTCAATACTAAACCGTGCTCTAATGTCTGCTTCGGTGTCTCATAATGTATGATATATTCAGTTTTATTGTGAAGTGTTGCCATCAATTTGGTTATATCTCGAAGGTCCTCAGAAAACATCATAGTTTTAGGGTTTATGTGTTGTGGGCAAAATGGAATATCCTAATGCTTATCGTGCAAGTGTTTTCTATCTTATCCAATTTAACAGTCAATTTATATTTTAAATCTATATTAAACTCTTTTACTTTTTTCCTCAGTACGCCCTTTCAAACGTCTTGAATCAATCTTCTTATTGAAAACAAGATTCCTCCACTACAGTAAACAGCAATGTGGTACTGTATACTTATTATTTATCCTAATACCGTCACCTCATTTTAATGTACTATCTTCTCCTCAATATTAACCTCAAATGTAAACATCATTTTTTACCAATACTTCAAACCCCATCAAATTTCCATGTGGGTATCTGTTTTTGCTGTGGGGGGAAATTACTTGAGCTACACACAGTTTTCATCGACCCCCAAACGAAAATGTCCAACTCCTTAAATATTTTCCTTTTTTTTTTGTACACATACTGGGATTTTACTCATAAAGAAACTTTTATAGGTGCTATTGGTGCTAACACTGAAGAGCGAAAAACATACTCTTTAAAACACAACACGAAGTTCCAGATGTCACATTCTCTAATGGAGAAAATTTAACCAACAATATCTGAAAGAGGTAGAAGAAAACAATTAACACAACCTGCATATCCTAAGGATCACTCTATATTTTATTGGAAGAAAAATCTAATCTACACCACCTAAAAGTGAAACTCTCATCAAAAATGTATGGTATGTAATGATTATCCTGTAACAATTATAAATATTTATGAATCTTCAATAAATTTTTCGTCTCTTGAAATATCGACAAATTCATACAATTCTTCTTTTGGTAATATTGTTTTGGTATTTTTAGCAACACTACGACACATACATATTTTCTTATCTATAAACGGCTGAAAACTTATTTTCAATCAAACTATTCTCTACGATTCTTTTTGTTATCGCCTGTTTATGATTATACTCAATAAAATTCCATCCAACGAAACCACGACAGCTTTTATCGCTTGACCACAAATACCTTTTTAGACCTTATGATACGTATACATAGTAACGAAACGGTTTTTTTCGCATTTATCTACACACTTTGCAATCCACGCTGTATAGTTTCATGATATTTACTAATAACCAATTATAAAAATCTATTTTGAGGACTGATGGGGACGTGTTCATACTGCTTTTAGGGGCGCAAAATTGTGAATGAAAATACCAAAGAGTGGAACTAAAACTTTGGGCGTCTGCCTATACTTCGATCATCCACCATCCTTTTTTCATTTTATTTCATGCACCCATTTTCACTACATCCAACAACTCAAATCTCTTCTCTGTTCAACGGTGCTTCGCAACTCTTATCTCAATGACACCACATCTTTCATGATAATATTAAATTTTTTCATTATCGAATATTGGGAAAATATTGGGGTCTGACGTCATTATCATCTCATGTCTAACATGTTACGCTGTCACATGGTCACTTAAGGCCATTGGGGAAGCAAAATTGTGAACCTAAAATACAAGGAGTGGGGGTGGAAAAATAAAAACGGCTGGAGCGTCTGCGCGGGGCGGCTGAGCGGCTGGGCGTCTGTCTGCCTATACCCCCCTCTATTCTACTCGAGTCATAGTTAAAAACAGGGCAGTTAATCTTGAAAAAGTGTGTGGCCATTGTCCGTTCTACTTAGGAAAACTCGTGGACACAACTGTGGCAACCACAGAGCAAACGAAGGCATAAAATCACCCACTCATATTACATGAATGGCCGATTAATTACGGATAACTATTATATTTTGCCTGTCTAAAGTCTGTGCTGCCGAAATATGCTTCTTGCCGTTTCACTTATTTGAAACTCTCCGGCATACTTTTCGAACTTATTCAAGATTTGTGAGTTTAGTTTGAACAATAATAGGTAGAAAGGAATCTGTGTTAAATTTAGTTCTAATGGTTACGAACATACCTTGATCAAGTCTGGAAATAGTTGTGTATTGTGCTGCTACATCTTTCCTCGACTCCCAAGTATTTGGAATGAAATATGGTAATTCAAGATCTCCAGGTTGATAGTAAATTGGATTCCAATCGGGAATATGTCCCATTCCTTTTTCACCGTTACCAAAACGTTGACAAAATTCCCCATATTTTGGATTTGTATGTCCACATCGATGAGGGTCATGGAATGCAATGTAAAGAAAGAATGGACTGAAAATAATTTCATTATACAAAGTGTTTGCTAGGTAAAACCTATTGAGTGGGTATTGTCGTCCGTTCAATACTTGACAAAGTTTTCTACAAGAACTACTTTGCAATGCTTTTTAGATATAAAAGCTGAAATTATTACTCGTTTTGATTGGGGAAACACCTTTGGGAAACACCTTCATGGCCCTTTCCAATCATCAGCGAAGTCTAGTTCGACCCAATTGAATCGAAAAATCATTTCAGCTCAAATGGAGTAGGTATATATCCAGCGCCATCTCCGGGTTCCAGAAAAAGCACTCCGACTGCGTGTCGACTTCAATATAAAGCCAAGACCAATTCATGAATTGATTGATTGATGACAGGCAAGGGCCATGAAGCTGGTACGGAAGTGTTCTCCCAATTAAATAGAAGAATTGGAATTAGAGCTCTAACTAAAAAGCATTTCAAGTATTGAACAGATATAAGTCAACGGTCATGGGGGGCAGTAGTTGTTTTCTGTTGGATACTTGCCGACGACAATACCTATTGAATAGGTTTCTTGCGGAAGACTGAGAACGTAATTCACTTTAATTATTCGTAAACAGGAATAGTTTTTATTCGCCATATTGTTACAACTTTATACAGTGTGACGATTTAAAAACTTACAATGGGCTATATCTCACGAACGAAAGATGATATCAAAAAATGCTCAAAACTGGCAACAACAAATGGTACAGTTAACGCATATGGTGGCAAAACTGCTCAGACTCGGTTGGATTCGAGACTAAGTGAAGATAGGAAGAGTCGTTGCTAATAGTATATTTTTCAACAAGAGATGAAAATACTGTCTTTTTCTTGAGGTGAGAGTAAGTCCACAAGCGAAGCGGAGCGGAGCGAGTGTGACAATCTCACGAACGAAAAAAACGTATTTCATGAGAGATGTTCAAATATAATCGTGAAAATGTTTTTGAACTGTCAAACGAACGAAGTGACTAAGATGCCTAAAAATCCTGGTGTGCGGACTCATACCTGTAAAACTGTAGGATAAAATGGTGGACATTTGCTTGCTTGATTATGAACAAATGAAATCGCGGTCTATTTTCCAAAAATCCCGCGATTCTTCGTGAACCGCCACCGTCGGTTTACTTGTTTGGGTGAATTTTCATGAACAGAAACTTCAAGTATTGCGCACGAGCATGAAATGAAGAAAAAAACATAATCATTCAAATTTATAGAATCACTGTCCACAAGCAGTTTAATTCGTTACATTTTCGACTTATTATATAATTTTTATTTTGCTGATATGCAATTTACTGGAATAAATAATAATCACACATTTCACATAAACGTATTGAAATTCAGCTGCATGGAAATTCACCATTAGAACCTGTCAATTTTGTGCTTGTGCCTATCTGACATCTGCCCAACATGCGCCATTGTATCCGAGTTTTCCTTTTAAAGTTCTCTATAATGAAGTATACATAAAGTAATAATTTTGTAGCTTATTTTGAGTTTAATTGATTTTCAGAAGTGATATGTGTGATGAGTTGTGTGTTTCAATAGTCTTTCATCGCTATTTAAAAAACTATATGTCATGTAATAGTGAAGATGTTTCTTTTTTTGTGCAATTCTTTCTCGACAGAAAATTTATTTTTGGATGATCTAACCACACTGAAAAGGTTTTACGAAAATGAATGGTAAAATAAGAAAACCTAAATAAGCTTGGTGATATATGCAAAATTGATAGATTTCAGTAGAAGTGGTGATTTTTTTTACTTTGTCACGAACTTTCGCAATTTGAACTTATGGAATATTTAAAGAAACAGTAGGGTATAACAACACGCACCCAGTTGATTGAATCGATTTGAAATAATGTTGCCATGTTTATTAGAGCATGACGAGTTAAGAAATAAAATATGTAAGTTCCAAATTGGTTCCAAAGTATATTTTACATATTTTAAGTACTAGGTACTCACTTTCGGACTAGACATAATGAATTATTGTGTTCATCTCTCTGAATTTTATCCACACAAAAACGGATTATGGTCAACTTATTTAGGAAAATAATATAAAATACAGAAAAATAAAGAAACGAACATCATTAATAGTCAATAATATTGCACTACGAAATTTTTGATTCTGACACAACTATTTTGACTTTCAAAGGGAATTTACATTATTTAAAAAAATAACACATTTTGTGTGGTGTTATTTTTCCAAAAATTTGGTCTCCCACTTCGAGTATGGAAACTATATTGCTTTAGAATGATATTTCAATTCAATTCCGTCAAATTCAATCAACAACAATCACAATCACTATGTCCCTGGAATATTGACATGAGGACGAGGCGCCATCTCTGGATCCGATTACAGAAATAAACCATGATTCCATTTGTTTTGTCTTCAAAAAAATCTAAACAAAATCTGATCAGTCGACACACCAGGGTTTTTAGGCATCTTAGAAGTGATGTTCTTTTGCTGATTCAAGTGCCAAATAGTGAGATTAACTGTCATTAGTGTCAAAAATCCATCAAATTGTTTTTAGTAAATACCCATTGGGTCGCATGATAATATTCATTTGTTCCATTTTCATCTCTAAAGAAAAAAACTATCACTTTCATGTAGGGTATCCAGTTGAAAAATTATCATTTTCATATAAATGGGTAGGAAAAAATATATTTTCGCGCCAAGCAGTACTACTTCTTATGTAATTTAAAATCGTAGTACACTTTTTTTTTTGAAAGGCAAGCACTTGAATTTTGGTTTACGGTTAGGTGAATATATTCCAAATAAACTGTTGAAATTCGTTCATAATTCTATAAGCAATAACTAATTATAGACATTGACAACAAATATTTAACAGTTTCCTAAGTTGTACGTACCCCCCGAAGTTGCTTATATTAAACCACCGGTACAACTTAGGCCATTCATATTTATTCTTACTTTGCAACGTCATTATAAACCAAAAAATTAAATACCAAAATGTAACTGCCAATGAGGCAGTTAAATCGTTAGGTCAAGCTCCAATGTTCAACAAAGATAAAAATATGGTATAATTTAGGAGACTTATCGGTAGGTACAGATTAGGCAATTGTTTTCTTAATACGTACCGGAATAAAAAAAAATCAAACTTCATTTAGATAAAAACTGTACAGTTTCAAGGATTTTTTATGTTAGTTTTGTGTTTCTTGGATGCAATAATGTTCTGTGATTTCTTTTTCTACTTATTAAAAGACATTAATAGTCTGAAATATTTGAACTTAAAGAAAAACGGTACTATATAGGCAACTCAACTCAATGATAATAATGTTAATAATACTTCCTCATCTCTGACACTAGATGCAGAGCGTGTCGTACGGCGGCTGAGACCATGATGCATTTGCTGTCAGCTTGTCCAGCTTATGCGGTCTCAGTCTATATCCACAGGTATAACGCGGCCCTACGAATGTTGTACTACCATCTACGACACTCGTACGGTGTAGACGAGACACCGGTGTTGCTTTATGCTCCGGGGGATATTGAGTCCGTTGTGGAGAATGAGAAGTGCCGAATCTATTGGAACTACTCATTCCCCACCCTCAGGCAAATATAAGCCAATAAGCCTGATTAGTCCCCCTCAACCATAAAAGTAGGGCGACTTTCGTCATTGAGTTTTCAGCTCCTTGCAAAACAAACATCGTCATAAAAGAGGAGAAAAAACGGATTGCATATCGATACCTACTATTTGAACTCCGCAGGCATCCGAACCATTTTGTGAAAATGGTGGTTCTGATAATAGGCGTCCTTGGTGGAATGATGTACACACTGCTCTCAAATTTAAAAATCATACTGGCTTGCCGTAACATGGCAGAAATCTTAGCCAGACAAATGCAGAAGGCCGTAATTCTTGGTTCACTCCGCCTGCTCACTTACAACACGGCCGGCGTAGGGAGTGGTTATTGGGATAAATGATCCAGCGCGCCCTCCGGAAGTGTCGGGCTCTGGAGACAGGGCCTGACTGGGATAATCTTAAGAGATACAAAAAAATAATAATAATACTCCCTCATAAACACTCATAGAGTGTACCCAAAGGCATAGCCTGTGCGGGTACAGGGCGGCTATTATTATTATTTGCTGTAGCGCTCCGGGGCGACCCACTGATTTTTGGTGGCGTATTCACTTTTCAGCAGTAGGAAAACCCGGAAAACCTACAGCACCACCCCGGGTGGTCGGTACGTATTCCAAGCAAGCACCAGACGTCGAGAATGGCATCTAGACAATTAACATCGCCCATCGACTCCTATGAAATAGAGAAAAATTTTCCCATTCCCAGGATTCGAACCTGGTCTGATGCAAGCGGAAGTTTCAAAAGGCCGGCATCTAACCGCCTCGCTACCGAGCAAAATTGTTTCACATAAAGAATTTAACAAGAAGGAAAAACCATCTCAAAACTTTGTTGCTGAACTCAAGAGATTAGGTGAAAACTGTTATTTCAAATGTAATTCCTGCAATGCTCCTACTGCAAATAGTCATCTACGGAAACAATTTATTAGAGGATTATGGAATGCAAGTTGATAAGAAAGACTAATTCAGTTGAAAGAGCCGAATAACACATTAGAAGATTGTGTCAATATGACATTAGCGATGAAATCGGCCCAAAAAGATTCGAAAGATATTAAAATTCTCTAAAACTCAGCTTTATCTAGTTATCAGAATCAGTTGAAATCACCCTTTCAATATCGCCGAAAAAGAATTCAATCCACATCTCAATCTCAAAGGGACAGGAAATGCTACACAAGTCGCATTGCTCATCCTGTCATCGTATTGGACATTAGATATTTAGCAAAAGTATGTAGGAGCGGTTCCAGTCAAAATTTCTATTAATCCCAAGCAAAAACAAGGAACCCAACAAGCCAAAAATTAATTACAATTGCAGACACAAGGTGAATCACAACAAGAAGGAAATGTGGAAGAGAATTATCACATAAATATCTTAAATAATTGAACGCACCAGAAGATATTGAAAAACGAAATATAAAGTTTACGTAAACGATATCTCGGTTCAATTCGAACTCGAAACTGGGGCATGTCTCTTATTTCATTTGACGATTTCAAACAATTATTTCAGTGGAAACGAATTCAGGATTCTGTCCTACCACTCAAAACCTATACAGGGAAATAATATATCCAGTTGGATTTTCGATTGTTGAGGTAGAATATAAAAACCAAATTTATTTGCAAATATTACATACATTATACCAGGAGAGGTGGACTCAATTTTTGTAGAGACGACATATCAATGTTAGCCAACCTGAAATCAAAATAATAAATAATTCCGAGGTGGATGACGGTTTCGAAACAGACGTAGTCAAATCATTACCAGAGACATATCGGGAAGTTTTTGAACAAGACGGTTAATAAAATTGATCCAAACTGGAATATAGTGAGTGAGGAACCCCCATAACACCTATAGTTTAAACAGACGGTTCGATTCGTTTTTGTGCAAACTATAGAATTACCATGATTAATTAGTGAAGGGCGATCCCTACTATTCAAGATATTTTTGCAACAACAATGTTGGGTGGAAAGATTCTCACACTAAATGTGAAAGAGACTTATTTTCATATGCCGATGGATGAAGAAATGCCAAAATACAAGCAGTTACCACTTCAAATGGAGATTATGATGTTAATAGGTTAATGTTAATCAAACAAAAGGGATTTGAAGGAAACTACCACGAATTTTCTCTTTCTGATGGGGTCATTTTCATAGGAACAAGAGTAGTGAAACCTACCAACTCAAGACAAAGAATTCTGGAAGAATTACATCAAGAGCACGTAGGAATAGTGAAAAAGAGTGCTTTGGCTAGATCCTAGCACAGGCTATGCCTTTGGGTACATTCTACGAGTATTTATGAATGAGCATCATTTTAATTTTTTTCCATCAGGAATTTCTCAGTCAGACCCTGAAATAAATCATTGAACATATCTCAGATTTCTTTTGCTTGTTTAGACAAGTTTATAACCGGAAACTTGATGTCAGCACATTCCAGGTGATTTGATTTCTGACACACGTGCACCATTGAGCTTGAAATAAGTAATCTAACACATGTCAGATTTCCTCCATGATTGCACATATATTCTCATCATTGTTGT
Source organism: Chrysolina americana (assembly GCA_958502065.1). NCBI lineage: Eukaryota > Metazoa > Arthropoda > Insecta > Coleoptera > Chrysomelidae > Chrysolina > Chrysolina americana. The sequence goes on from OY293411.1 coordinate 63,653,438, forward strand.
TCAAATAGAAATCATTTTGCCACATCACCACTTAACTTGCAGAGTGCGTTTTTCTCAAATTTAAAAATATTGTCCATAATATATTTTCAAGATATCTGCCTCATATGAGTGGCCAGCCTGATCTCTAGATTCAACTCCACTCGACTTCTTCCTGTGGGTCACTCTCTAGACAACATGGCAACGGTGGACTCCCAAGTAATTCTATAAAAGAATTGTACTGGATGGGCCTGTGAAGAGTGTGAAGTCACTATGAGTTTAGAACCCCTTCTGCGCACGTTCCATCACCATGAAGAAGCATGGATCGCAGCATTTCTTTTTGATTCAGCAGCTCGTGTAGCCAATGAAATTGGTCTTGTATTCGACACTGAATGGGGGGATACAAATTCTGTCACCGAGTTGAAAGGCCTCCAGCAAAATCTCTCATCAAAGCGGCGGATATTGTGGTACTATTGCAACTACTTAAGGATAAGATAATGTATGGGGTCTTCTTCTTTTTGATTTTCAGATCGAGCAGACTGAAGTCGAAGACTGATAGATTCATCATGGCCTCACTGGTCTATCGTAGTCTTGGTAACAGGTATAGGGGTTCCAGGCAATAGAGACAAAAAAGTATCGTGGAGAATCTGATAAATGCATTTGCTATCAGTTTGTCCAGCTCATTTCACTTTATGGAAAATCATGTTCACTTAGAATAGAATAAAATAATTTTTTGTTCTTTCCACTAAAGGTTTTATAATTTCCGACAAGTTTTGATCATTCGAATGTAATGACGAATGGGAGTCAACCAAAATACCAATTCATCAGATGGTGATTGGCCTTCCTTATATTGTTCGTTATAAATTTAGTAAATTGTTGAATTTTATAGAATTGGAAAACATTTGGGCTCAATATGTTCCCATAAACCTCCAGAGGAGATTCCTTGGAAATTGTGTGGAAACTGTCAGAGAATTCAAACTTACCTGGAAGAATTTTCCAGAAACTTTCTAGTCAACAGTTTGATGTGAGTAATATTTCTGCCAACTTGTAATATTGAATTATTTTCTTCAGTTTCTGAATAATCGAAAGGATATATATCTTCTGGGCCAACATGCTTTTTTCCTATTATACCTAAAAAAATTATCATGAATACCTACAATTCAATCAATTGTAAGTATATAATAGAGTATTTTCGATTCAATTCCGAGAGCTCATGATCCGTGGACACCGCTGTTTTTTTGTCACCAATAATTAATATTGTTATTAATATTAGAATCAACTACCCCGAATTGATACTTTCAATTATATTTAACGTACCACCTAGACGAATGCGCCAGGCCCCAATGTTTGATATTCTTCAATCACATTTCGAGATCACCTATGGTAAACATGTTTCGACTTGCAAATCATTTCAATACTTCAGTGGATCTAGAATGGACAGTTTCTGCAGGAGTTTTTCGCAAAACAATCTTGGGGCATTTAATTTTCATATATATATATATATATATATATATATATATATATATATATATATATATATATATATATATATATATATATATATATATATATATATATATAAAGGTTATGTCAATCCCCATACAATTCAATTATTACAGAAAATAACAATTATAAAATTACAACTATTTCTCAGTAGACATTTTATTTTATTATGGAAAGAGTCATCGTTTGCACTTTGTATGTAACGGTATATTATTTGTTCGTGTAATAAAACCGTAACGTTTGTATGAATAATAAATAACTAATGATTTCTCAAAAAAATGTCATTCTCCATAAGAAGTTGGTGCAGCTCTCAAACGAAGTCAATGATTATGTCAACATTTTAACAGAAAATGGTTATGTTTCATATGTAAATAAACCAACTAGAGTAACCAATGACTCAAAAAGTAATCTGGATCACATTTTTGTCAGAAACTGTTTCCTCTCACAAAATTATTCTTTCACCTCCTCAATTATTGAAACAAGTCTGTCTGATCATTTTAGAACTTCTTTATGTATCAGCAATGTTAATCAAAATAATTCTCCCCATTACAAAAACGAAAACATCACCATTGAAAAAACTGACCATAACAAATTGAAGGATATTCTGTCAGTAGATAGACAATGCCGCTTCTGGGACCGAAGAGTGTCCCAGAATCGGCATTGCTCCACACGGTGAATCTCTCGATGGCCGCGTCCATCGAGTTCTTGCCGTTGATGGAGGGTTGGTGCTGAAGAAGATGACGTGTTCGCCGAAGAGTTTCGGGGTGGGGGGGTTCAAAATGTTTCACCCTAAGTGGCACGCGTCTTTTCTGCAAAAAAACATGGCGGCGATGCAGCGAAAGGCAAAATATCATGGCGGCGATGCAGCGGAAGGCAAAAAAACATGGCGGCGATGGAGCGGAAGGCAAAAAACATGGCGGCGATGGAGCGGAATGCAAAAAACATGGCGGCGATGGAGCGGAAGGCAAAAAAACATGGCGGCGATGGAGTGAAACGCAAAAAACATGGCGGCGATGGAGCGGAAAACTTTCCCTCACGTGATTCGCTGAGAGCAATTGGCTGGAAGAGAAAAAAACATGACCGCCGCCGCCACCTTAATTGACAAAACAAAAAAATTAAATATGAAAAATGTCTACTGTCTTAGAACACAGACACACAACAGAAAATTATGATGGACGACTTATTATTAATTCACTCGCTCTCGAATGAAATTCCAAAAGAAAAAAAATACGTCTCCGCGCGTTGTAGTCGTAAACAGCGATAAGCCACATCTGGTGTTTACTCTCTCTCCAATGAAATTCTAAGAAGTAGCGATAAAGCACGTATATTGAATGTTTACTCTCTGCTCTCTCAAGTTGAACGAAATTCTCAGTAAACACGACGATGCTCCATTTTTGACCTTGAATTTGTTTTTCAGATTTAATCGCACATCCGGTATCTGTTTACGCTGCTCGAGCTAAATTGACCTTGGAGTTGTTTACTGTCTCAGATGTTTGTTTTCCAGGAAGGGATAAGAGAGTCGAGTTTGAAGCCCAATTAATCGATTCAAGGCATTTTAAATGTCTCACTCTAACTCATGGCATTGTATGTCTGTCTTTGTCTCTGTTTGCATTTATTGAAATGAATAACGTCAGTTCGAGAAAAATACATTTATTTTTCACATAAAAAAATTACACTTCAGTGCCAGTGGCGTAGTATGAAGATACATAAACATTATCGAATAAAAAATATTTTTGATGCATGGATTTAATAAATCTATATATGGATTCGGATATTTGAACACTCAGAACCATTGACACGAAAAACATAAACCAATCGTGCAGTGTTGGCGGCGGCGGCAGCTCACATTTGCAATCCTTACTTTCTCGATCAGCAGCAGCAGCAGCAGCAGCAGCAGCAGGGGCTTGCATCTTGACGTCCACGGGTGGGGTAGTTGGGTGGGGCGTCGACGACGAAGACGACGATGGTCTCGAAGTGCTGCTGCTCGAGGGGCAAGACATCTTCAGCGGAAACCACTGCGTATCGCTATAGGTGAGATTTGTATAAATCTTCCGCAGTCTGTACGATGAGGTGTTCATCGGGATTTCGGCTCTCAACACAGGCAAATATCCATCATTGGCTAGCGCCTGAGTCATTTTCGTCCAATTCGAAGTACTCGAATCATCGTCGTGCAAATACGATACCAATACCTCACCGTACTCATATGGCGGGCTAATATACAGTACGTTCGACAGAACAGCTGCTAGAATTATATAATTTGTTGTCATCGTGACGACAGCTCAATGTACACTGAGAAACAGCGTATATGGCACTCAAATATATACACTGAGAGGAACACACACACATACACCATTGCTCAATGTACATGAGTCGTATTTCTTTCAGTCTCTCTCTCTCTCTCTCTCTCTCTCTCTCTCTCTCATTCATTCGATCCGCAAAATAAATCGAGAAAAATTGGTTTTATACATCTATTAATACATAATAATAATAATACAGTATGAATAATAATACAATATGAATAATAATACAATATGAATAATAATATTTCGTGTGTTTTCGGCTAGTCTTGGTGTGGCTGACGTCATGGACTTGGTACTGGCGGCGACGGCGGCGTAACTTGGTGGATCGGTGAATGCTGCTGCTGCTGCTGCCCCATCCATTTACCATCGTTAATTTGCATATTTTGGAAGCGTTTGAAAATACTCTGCTATGTGCGCCTTGAGCTCGCGCAAATTTTGCAAGTGCCGATTGATAGATGTGTCGTGGTTGTCGTGATCGCCGTGGGGCCTTATCATATCAGGTGTGACGATATCCATTGCCAGATATCGAAACAGTGTCTCACGGCACAATACACTTCTATTTATCCGGATGCTATATGATTCAAACAGAGCGGGCTTTGCTTCTCGAGTGTAGGTGGAGGCGTTGTGACAACTGTACTTGTAGTAGCCGCAATATTGACGATGTGTGGTCTCTTAGGCAGATCGAGCACACACTTCAGCAAAAAATCGAATTTTTGATTACCCTTCACGTATACCACATCAGCCTCGATGATGGGGCGCAGCACTTCCTGGATCTCGTTGAATTCGACATAGCCGTCAGAGTATGGAATGCCGAGGATATTTCTCTCCAAATATCGTACTTGCCGTTTATCTGCTTCGCTCAGGTCATGGTATGGCACTACGGCTTTGAATAAAAAGTGGTTTGTGCGATGCCCGTCGGTGATGGCAAGCTCTTTGGGTTGGAATTCACCGCCCACAGTGAAACCATGAATGTCACAGGCTACGAGTTTCATCTTGTTGTTTTTCGTTTGTTTGATGATTGTTGAACTGATTCACTGCTTTGATTAACTGAGAGACACACACTCGGAGAGAGAGAGCGAGATTAATAAACACCGACTGAACAACTGAACGTTTGGCACACAACTGACGCTCTCGACCTGTCGATGCCTGCATTACATACATACACACAAACAAAGAGTGGATTCCCCCACTACTTACTGCTGCTACTGTATGTCACTATTTTTTTTATGACAGACGGCATACAATCTCGCTCAAGGGCAAGTGTTCCAGCATACAGTCGTGAATGATGATGCAATAGGCTCGAGTATTGGCGGGAAATCCGACTCTGGCCTCGATGTCAAGTTTGACATCGACAGTGGAGGATTTCATGAATTCCGCTCTGCGGGAACAATCTATTACGAACACGGTCGCTCTGCTTTTGAATGCTCCCTAATCGAGTAGAGGGCGCTTCTTCGGACAATTGGCATAGCTCGGATAGAATTCCGTGTAGGCTCGATGGGCTTCGACAAAGTTGTTTCTGTTGAATTCCAAGTGCATACGTTCATGCGGGTAAGTATCGCTGTTCATGGTTAGGCGTATGTCGCTGATGTCGATGTGATCGAAATAGGATGCATCTCGAACCGCATTGCCAATCCAATTTGTTTGGAAGGCCACAATGACGAATCGGGGACTCTCCATGGCCGTGCAAGTTTTCACAGCCCAAACTTCCTTGGTGAAACCCTGAGTGAGTGCAGGCAACTCGTGTATGTCCCACTTGCGATACGAAATCACTACAGGAGCGTCTGTTTTGATGGACTGCAGCAATTTCAGACGAATGTCGTCATTGGGCACCACATGTTTGACTCTGAGTACAACGCTCGTGATCGTCAGTGTGGCTGTGGTGGCTTCGACTACTGAATTCACCACCTCCTCTATCAGCATGCAATTATTATCATTTCTACTTCTCACCAAGCGAATGCACTGTCGTCCAATGGTGGCATATCTATAGTCATGGAATATGCCCAACAAATGCTTAAGCGGGATCCACATGGCGAACGAACCGTCAGGGGCATTGTGAAGCGTTCCGCCAGGATAGGTCCAGCCGGCTGTGCTCAAGTGTCGCACATCATTTTCCTCGTAACAAGTATAGCCGCGAAGTGTGCTCACTATACCCGGCGATCGAACAGAGTCCACCTCTTTGCCATTGAATTCATAGTAGATGGCCTCGAAAAGGTATGCGCCGGCATTATTGATAAATCTAACATTGCCCGGTCCTGCGGTACGAGTCAGAGAGCCTCTATGCACACAAGGGCATCGTTCATCAGTATCCACACATCGCTCTGCTGAATGACAATTTCGATGACGTCATTATTTTGAAAGGACTTGACGTACGGGTGGTGCGTTCGAGTCTCAACTCTGTTGATGGATTCGTCGAACTTTGGATGATTGTACACGTCGAACACTTGTATTGATAACATGATGTCCTTGCGATTGGAGAAAGTGTATGCTGGAGTGAGACAGAGTGTGTGCGTCTGTTCTCTTCGACTGCGTCTGCGCGACTGAATTGATGCCAGCACCCTCTGCACTTTTATGCCCAAAGGCATCATGATCATCATTCTGATCGAATACCAACCCCATTTTTATGACAGCTTGCGCAGTACAAGTCGTATAATGATGGTCTCTCCACGGAAATTCACACTGCAACAGTCCTGGTCGAGAATATTCAAGGTTATGTTGTGTATTTCCGTCTTCGAGGGCGTTTCGTCGATGGCAAAGCCGGGGTCTTCTCGAACGGCAAACTCGTATATGGTGTGAGCCGGACGATTGTTGAAGAAGGCACCCGATGTGATGTTACTATCGATGTGAACAGTTCGAACTTTGATAATGTTCACAGGTAGGTCGGATGAGTGAACGCTTCCAGCCTCCAATAGTCTCGGGGAAAAACCCAGTAATCGTCCTATGGAATCCTTGGGACGAAAATCGATGTTATAGAGCTTGCTGTATATGTCACACTGCAGGGTATTGGTATTGGGTTTGAGAGAGAACAAAGCCCTGCTATTTTTGGTACCGTCGTCGTCGTCGTCGTCGACGTTGCCAACGCCACTAGACACTACGGCTCTCTTCTTCTCCTTTGCTTCTTTCGGCCTCTCGATGTGTTTATGTATAAACTTGTCGCTTATTTCGTAACACCCAGTCGGTATTTGGATGATGCTAACAGATGGCGCTCCTTTGACAGAATAATAGAATCGACCACTCGATATGTTCGGTATGCTGTTGTATGAATGAAAACCAATCAATGCCAAGCCGTAAGTGCTATCTTCGTCCAATTGGAGCGGCGGAGAAAAGTCTGCGGTTAGCGTCGACGTTTGACCTGTCACTGTCAACAGCAAAGACATGACTGACACTGGATGGGGTTATGTACTTCTATTTAAACCATTCCATATGCGCGCTCTGTGCTCAGAGTCTAGTGTGGGATTCAAGACGGCTGAGGCTCGCGCTATTCGTCTAGCGAAACGTATCCTGTCCATGGCCACTTGCATCCAATACGATTTGCGCGAAGTTTTGTATGCAAAACGCCACGTCACCATTTAATGAACCTCATTGCGCTCGTCATTAAAGGTCACCACTTTTCTATTAATTTTCGCGCGCGCGCGCGCACACACACTCAGAGTGTGTTCTCGTATAGAAAATTCAAACACAAATGACCGCAATTAACTTGGTTGAATGTCTGATATCGATCGTTGTTGTAGAAGATTTTCACTTTTTTACTCAGATATCGGACAAATTCCACCGGCGGCTTCAAATTGCCGGAACTGTCAAAGTATTTCACCACATGTCCGCGTTTCACGTAAGCTACCCAATGCGTTCCGCGATTCCTGCTCGAGTCCAGATTGATGATTGCGCATTCTCTGTACATGGGGAATTTCGATGATGATGATGATGAGGATCGAGGTAAGTTGTCTCGCATGAAAACACCAATGAAATGAGGTATTTTCAAACGTTTCACATATTTAAGTAATTCCTCATCGTACAACGCTCTATTGGGCAGCTTCAGCGGGAGTTTTTTGAAAATTTCTTCCTTAGAAACAAACCGTAGCCGCCTTTAGCGGTCTTGCGCAGAAACAAACCGGAACCTCCTACATTTTTGTTGTCACGACCGCCACCACCAATGCTCTCCATTGCGGTATTATGACGCTTGTCTTCCTCCAATTTCTTTTTGGCATTGGCCGAGGAGATGATGGTCCTGGCTATGGTGCTGGCACCGCCTGCCAACGAGCCCAGCGCTCCCAGAGCGGCGAATATCGGAAGCAGAGACAGCACACCACCGCTCTTCGCTTCGAACGGTATTATTCGGGGTACTCTGATTTTTTTGCGACCACCCAATTTTTTCACTTGAGCACGGGCAGCACGCAGTGCCACCAAGGAGGATTTTCGCAGAGCCTTCGCACTCAAATCTTTCAGCTGATCAGGTTTCAGTGTTTTTCGCAGAGTCTTGGTAATTTTCTTAACCACATCTCTTAACCACATTGGCTTTGCAGCAGCAGCAGCAGTCTTCTTCTTCAGACCCATTCCCAAATTATGTTTTGCCTTTATGGTTGTGGTGACCATCCAAGCAGCAGCTTTCTCACCAAATTTGGCGTCTTTTGATTTGACACGTTCCCAAGCTCGATTTTCCAGCGCCCAGTCGGCCTTGTGTCTCTCCTTCAAAGACTTGATTTGCGAGTATGCAATATCGTGAGTCTTACAAGCCGAATCCAAAGGGTTCACACCAGGGTCTCCACGTGCCAATCTCTTCTGTAGTTTGGTACCCGGTCCACAGTACTGGTATCCAGGCAAATGAAGCTCGAATGGCAGATGATTAATCAGAGAGTTCACCACACCACGACCTTCGTGCTCGACAGTCAGCATGACACTAACGCGAATGATGTTGCACACCTACTTACATAACTGTACTCCACTCAAAATGTCATTCGAATGTCAGATGTGGGCGTGGTCACACACACACACACACACACACACACACACACACACACACACACTTCTGCAAAAAATCAATCAACTCAAACATGAAAGTGGTGCAACAAGAGCCGGCTCTGGAAATAGTCAATTTGGATACCATAGGTGGAGGAGGTATTGGCGGTGACGACGACGGTATACGTAAACACGGCTCCCTGCTACCGAATTCATTCCGAGCGATATTTTGTGGCCCCAGCGGATGTGGAAAGACGAACGCTGTACTCAGTTTGCTGTTCAGCCCGAACGGAGCACGCTTCGAGAATGTTTACGTTTATTCAAAGTCGCTGTACCAACCTAAATATCAGCTTCTGCACGATGTACTCAAACAAGTCAAGGGCGTAGGTTATTTTCCATACAGGGACAACGACGAGGTAATCGATCTGTCAAAGGCGAAAGAAACTCAATTTTCATATTTGACGATGTGGCGTGTGACAAATAGAATAAAATCAGAGAGTTCTATGCCATGGCACGCCACAAGGGTATTGACCCAACCTACTTGTGTCAAACCTACTCGAAAATATCCAAACAGCTGATCAGGGACAATTGCAACATTATAGTGCATTTTCGGCAAGACGATATGAATTTGAAGCACACCTTCGACGAGCACGTCTCTCCGAATTACATCTTTGAGGAATTTCGCCGCATGTGCGTCAACTGTTGGAAAGAAAAATTCGGATCTCTGGTCATTGTCAAAGATTTTGATGTGAACAAAGGGCGCTACCGCCTGGGCTTTGACAAATATATACAAATGTGATGCGAGGTGGCACGGCATTCGTACTGAAGCCATGGCCCCGACCATATCACCTCGCATCGAGACGGAGATTGCTAAAGCTGAACGCAAACGTCAAGTCAATCAGTTGTCGAAAATTGTGCGAAAAAAGTATCTGAGTCTGAAACTCGGAAAATCCGAGCATGATGAAGCACTGAGTAAATTATTCAAACCCATTACGGTGCCGCTGAAAAGATTGAGTGCGGCAGTGCCGCCACTCACCAAGCGATCACGACTGACAGTGAAAAAAGAAGAGAAACAGGAACCGTCGACACCATCGACTCCAGACTTTATGAAAAAGGAAGAAGACGAAGAAAGCTGCCACACAGATAATGGTGATTATGATGATGATGATGACTTGGAAGTTTATCCCGAAGTAGCAACTGAATCCGTGAATGAACATCGTGCCAAATCCGGCAAAATAGATGTGAATTACGGCCCCATTTACGACAAACCAAGAGCGCAATGGTTGCTCGGTAGAAAGCTGATGGACTTCGACAAAGATACGGGGGACATTCGCATTGATGGTGTAACATACGAGGGCACTCCGGGACTATATAGTTTGATTTTCTACAAAAATCCCAAATACGCTAAAGCCGATTTGGCGGCATGCAAGCAAATTTTGACAGCTACAGGTGCGCATGTAGATGCGCGAGGTTGGTTGAACCCATCTCAGACTGCCAAATACGAACAGTTGATTCGACCAATGTTCAAAGATCCTCAATCAAAAATAGGTGGTGGTGGAGGTGGTGGAGGTCGAGGTCGTTTCACCGACGGCAGTGGTATCCCAGATCAGTTGACATACAACACGAAACCCATAGAATACGTATACTGGGACGATGTGAATGAGCTCGTTGACAGGTATAGGCTTCTGGTAGCTGCCAAAAATGCCGGCATCACCTCTACCGACAACGAGATCGTGGCCATCATCAATGAATTGAGAGAAGCAGGCTATATTCGATAAATAAAAGCGTAGACGTTTTTTTGCATGCCACAGTTGCATCATGAGCATCAACAAGTTCGGTCAAACTTCGTCAGCTCGCCGTGCACGGCAGCAGCAGCAGCCCTATCATTTTCCTGGTGTTATACTCAACTATACGACAAATGGGGACATTGATGCTGAACATGTGAAAATATGTAATGTGGAAACGCCAAGTGCACTCAATGATGTTGCCAACAAAAAATACGTTGATGACGTCATACAGAAGCTCAAAGATGACGTCATACACAAACTCAAAGACGAGCTGGACACCACCAAAAACAATCTAACAGCCTTGGATATTCGAGTGATGAAATTCATGTCACTTTCGATGAAAAAGCAAGAAAATATCAAGAAACGCTTGGATAAATTGGCACTGGATATTATTGATATTCCAGCCTCTTAAGTAGAAGGTGTAACGCCCAGTGCAGTTAGTGTATTGTCTCCGCCATTAGCGAAATGACGTCATCATCATCTGAGAAAAAGCAATTGTTTGATGAGCTCCATGCTCCAGCCAGAAGGAATTTTCCTCGCAGACGTACCATCATCAAAGGACTCGACGATCTGTGGCAGATGGACTTGGCTGATCTTAAAAAATACTCCAAAGCCAATAAAAACTTCAATTATATTCTCGTGGTGATTGACACCTTTTCCAAGTATCTATGGGTACGCCCCCTGAAGACCAAAACTGGTCGAGACGTCACCGAAGCGATGAGTGACATATTGTCGAAAGCGAAAAGATGTACCAAGCTTCTCCAATCAGATTTCGGATCTGAATTTAACAATTCCAGCTTTCAGACTCTCCTGAAAAAGTACAACATCAAACACTACAGCACGTATACCGTGAAGAAAGCCGCGATCGCAGAGAGGGTTATACGTACTCTCAAGGAGAATCTCTTCAAGTATTTCAGTTTGAACGGTACCTACAAATGGCTGGATATTTTGCCGGACATTTCCAAAAACTACAACCAGCGCAAACATTGAACGATCGGCATGAAACCATGTGACGTCACTAAAGACAATGAAAAACATGTGTATACATCAACGTATGATTATGCCGAACGTGCTGGTCGAAAAAAATTCAAAATTGGCGATTTCGTGAGAATTAGCAAGGCCAAGCATGTTTTCGAAAAAGAGTATACGCCTAATTGGACTACGGAACTATTCAAAGTTGTCGAAGTGAGTCTATCTAGTGGAAAAAATCATCAGGCGCAAGGGTCGTAAAGTACTTGTGAAATGGCTGGGGTTTGATAGTACGCACAATAGTTGGATTGATGTGACAAATCGCATGTAATTCAATGGAAAATTGGCACAATCTCAACTGGAAGAGGGGGCCTTTCATTGTCGTCGTCTCTCAGCTCTCGACGACGTAGAAACTCGAGCCGGTGTATGGGGCGGAGGGTGGGGGGTGATGGCGGTGGCGGCAGCGGAGAAATAAACCGATGCCAAACGGTGCAGAGAGATTAGTCAGTCAACATGTTTGGTGCAGTGAACAACATCGTTGTCGAGTCTTCTGAAGAGTCATCTGGTCACGAGTCGGCGTCGGCGGCGTCGGCGGCGTCAGCTTCATCATCATTATTATCATCATCATCATCATCATCGGACCGGGAGTGGGCAGATCGAATGGCAGATTTAGATCGAATATGTGACATGTACAAGGAGGCCATTAAAGCGGAACGTTTCTTCGCGTGCAACGCCACCTACGAGTTTCGCAACACCGACGTTTTGAGCTTGCAATGCGGCATAAGTTTTGCTCGGAGTTTCGTGCCTGCAGTGAAACTCGTGTGCAAGGTCCAATACACCATATGCTCCAGCCTGTCCTTCAGCATGTTTGAATGGGGCCAATTCGTGGGGGCCATTAATCAGTTGCTTTACACTAGCCGAAATGGCCCGAATATCTATTGAATATGAACTTTAGTCAATATAATCACGATTTATTAAGCAGTGCGAAAACTCTAGCTAAAAACAATGGTTTGTCATTTGATGAGGCTATAAACTTGTGTACTATATCATCAAAAGATGATAAACATCTATGTTTTCGTGAATACCTATGCTATTTGCCGGATAAAGTAATGTTTGATTACGAAACGGAATAAAGAGCAGAGCAGAGTTGGCGTTTTAATTCAGTATGCAGTGTGCAGTGTGTCTGTGTGTATGCCGAGAGAGAGCGAGAGATGCAGCAGTACGAAACAAGACTCGACTCGTATCGAAGCTGGACTTCGACATTTCCTGAAAGTAAGTTAGCCGAAGCAGGCTTTACGTATACCGGTTCGGAAGATGTAGTTGCATGTCTTTCGTGCCAAGTAGAAGGGTTCAGATGGCTGCCCAATGACGATCCTATGGCTGACCATCGTCGATGGAGCCCCCATTGTGATTTCGTTCGTAGTTATTACTCTGAGCACAGACACAGACCGACGACAGATGGCGCTGATGTCCCTCCAGAACCAAGAGTGTCAGATATCATTAGCAGAGTGACAGATGACACATGGATGACACCACCACCACCGCCGACAGATGGCGCTGATGTTGCTCCAGAAGAACGACAAGTGAAAGGTGAAATGAGCAGCAAAGTGACCACAGATGTCATAAATATAGACTCACAGAACACGGTGATGATGTGTCGTGTATGTCTTGTGAATGAACTAAATGTATTGTTTATGCCATGTAGACACTTGGCGTGCTGCTCACAGTGCGCCATCAGGTGCGACACATGCGTAGTTTGTAGATCACCCATCAATACGTTTATGAAAATATATATATCTTAGAAAATTTTTGATTTTAATTTTGCTACTCGAAAATACCCTTCCCCATTTTTTTGCTTAAAAAAACATGCCAATTTTTATGTAAAAAAGTATCACATTTTTGATTGAATTATTCTTCCAATTTTGGTGCAAAAACGTGCTCTTGTTTTATGCAAAAAAGTGACACTTTTTTCGATAAAAAAAAAACACCCAAAATTGACATGGTGGAAGGATTTCAGTGAAGCATTTTCAGTGAATTTTAAGTCACTCAGCATTCACTCAGCTTTTTCCACCATGTCAATTTTCGGTAATTTTTTTTATCAAAAAAATTGCCATTTTCCCATAAGAATACATGTATTTTTTAATGAAAAAAGTGACACCTTTATTGACATGGTGGTAAAAGCTGAGTGGAGCATTTTCAGTGAAAGCTGAGTGGCTGAGTGAATCACTCAGCTTTCACTCAGCTTTTTCCACCATGTCAATAAAAGTGTTACTTTTTTGTATGAAAAAGTGAAACTTTTTCGTATAAAAAAATGATACTTTTTTGATACAAAAAAGTTACCTTTTTGATGCAAAAGTGATCTCTAATAATAAGTGGGATTTTGAATGGGAAATTGGAAGGGTGAAACAAAATATAATAATAATAATAATATCCAGACACGGATTACATATTGATTTTATTCAATCATAAATATAAAACATAATCGACTATTATTTGATTAATAATATATGTAGTGTGTGTGTGGAAAGAAACAAGAGCACAATTTCTTGCATTTTCATTTAACATTTTTCTTGAAATTTTGTGTGTGTGTGTGTGTGTGTTTGGCAATCTCATTCATCGAATTCTGAATCCTCATCTCCTGAGCCTATGAAGCGTTTATATGTGAGATCTAATCCGTAGGGCTCACCACCACCACGCAGATGTAGGTCACAGTAGCATTGGCTGCTCGTTTTCAAAGTGAACAGTACTTCATCAAATCTGTTGTGACACCAAAATTTGCAACATTGATATATATTGTCCATGTGCTTTACACCGAACACCATATGTTGATGGTCTCTGATGCTGTGAACCGGATGGTTTTGCATAGCCCTTCTGAATGCTTTATAGCAAGTGCGGCAAAATCGTAAATTATATTTTGGAATACGATATGCATTCGCCCACACACACTATTGGTCTTCGTGCATATGACCCTCCTAGTCTTGATTTTTGAGAGCTTCACACCTATCTTCAAAGCTGATTTCTCTCGTGTACTCCAAGTGACTCAAATCATTGAAATTTCGTTTGACGCTCTGAGCCTGCTTATAGATTTGTACCCATTTTTCATCGACAAACATTTTCAAAATTCGATCAGTGAGCGTCCATGGTAGAGGTGAGGCCTCGATGAATTCAACTATTGATGATGTACATCTGACTACTTGCAGACAGCATACATTTTTCAAAGTGTCTACCATGGTGGTGGTGTGTGTGTGTGCGTGTGTGGGTATGTGCTCTGTGAAAAAACATTTAAATTCTATTAGATATCTAACTGACCGTAATGACCCCACGGCAGAGTGTCATGAGAGCCGACAATCAAACAGCGCTTGTCGTCGTGGGGGTTGAGAGCGATCTTTGTTTGCTCTACACTAAAAACTTTGTGTGAAAAGGATCGAATACAGCGAAGTTATTTTTTCCACATTGTTTTTCAGACATTCCACATAATCTTCAAAAGTGATGTGATTTTCGACAACGCTGTATTTGACCCCTTTGGATTTTTTTACGGTTTTTCCACCTTGTATCTTATAGGTGTACAACTTTGATCGAAGCCCCACAAAATCTGTCATGATACGACCATTGGCTTCGACCTTCATCAAGCCGGGTACTTTTTTATTTTTGAGGGGAATGTCAAATGGGTTGTCGCTTGGGTAGTCGCTCGTATCGAATTTTTCAATGTGACTGCTAATCAAATCCCGATAAATATAATCGCACTTAATTTCATAAATGAGCGAATCAGTATCCGAATACATCAATTTGCACTGATCGTGCGTGAACTTTTCCATCATGAAGCCGTAATGGAAATCGTACACGCATACCTCGGATATATCGAGAATCGACATTCCTATGTACAAGGGCTTATTGAATAACAAATCCGTCTTTGCCATCTCGATAGCGACGAGGCTCTCGTCGAAAATGGTGCGACTCCTGAAATGTGGACTGGCAATCAGATTTTTTGCGCCATATCGTCCCTCCCACTTGGAGACCATTTTCACCACACGGTGCTTCCGTATGTTTTCCATGGTTTTCCCGAACACTTTTGCAAAAAGTAGTTTTTGCTTGAGAGCGTAATTTCGTATTTAATTCAATGTAAGGACGCAGCCACGCCGACTGATTGAATTGCAACACCTTGTGGATTTTCCTGAGTACAAGGCCGTGTTTGAGTGCTTGTTTCAACACCCTGTAGTGCACAACATATTTTTCCTTGTTGTACAGCGTGGTCATCAATTTTGGTAATTTCGAGCCCCTGGCGGTGTACGGTGCTCGGCACACAAGGGTAAATCTTTGTGTTTGTCATGCAGATGTTCGGGGTACTCCAAATCGACTTCGAGAATGTAGCCGATGGGCGAGGTGTCCGATACTTCCGACACATCGAAATCGGCTGCATTTTCGAGCCATTTAAAGCCATCGTACGGAAGATATTCCATCATGACCCAACCGTACAGGTTATTCACGTTGAGATATAGCAAATAGGTCGACGGTTTGGAGGCGTCATACCTTTCACCCATGTGCTTGTTATTGGCCGAGGAGAATCTGTTGCTGCACTGACTGATGCCGCCACGAATTCCTCGCTCGACAAAGAGAAGCATGTCGACGTCTTTCAGTATCTGCAATTTGCACTGGGTGTACTTCAACATACAGAACCACGTATATTCCGGGAGGGTGTTATACCACGCAGGATCCAACCCATACGTCTCGTGGCCGATATTTCGAAAATTTTCGAAAATATCCGCCAAGAGCAATATGTCGGTTTTCATGTATAGGTCAGAGTACTCGCCCAGTGTTGTCAAGTGGAACGACCGACACACGTTCTGCGCATGCTCGTACTCGGCATCGGTGATGTCACAATCGTTCAACTTGTTGTAGAACTCATCGCGTGCCGGCAAACTTGGGCGTTCCAATTTCTGCATCGAATCGATGAAATCGTATGGGAATACCACTTTTCGAGTGAGTAACTCGTACCGGTCGGCATCGAAATGGGCAAATTCGCACCTTGAAATCTTCAAGTCATGGATGGTCAGTGTTTGCACCATATGCTCCAAGCTCATACCCATGAAGCGAAAAGAGTCAATGAATCGAAATTTAATGTCAGTGTTGCCGTCGTACTGGGTGGAAGAAATGTATTTTTCTTTGTTGACAGGCAACAGGCTGACTCGACCCCTTTTTGCTATATCTCGAATAATAAAATGACTGTCGTATCCGGATAAATTGTGAAAAATGATTGGCACAACGAACGACTTTTTGTAGTTCAAATTGCAATGCGCATGAGCATATCCACGCTCCTGTGTAGTGATTATGATCTATTACAATTTTGTCGTCAGTTTTCCAAAGTTTTTAGCAGATGTGGTAACATGGCGCTGTCGCTATATCTGGAAGTGAGACGATCATGGGGACAATATCCAAAGTTTTGGCTTCCACAAATTTGGCTATGGCCCCCATTCTCTCCGCAAACCAATCCATCGAGTCGAGGCCCCGATGACTATAAAATGACAAAGTATCGTCATATGCACACTTGAAATAAAATTCAGCGCTGAAAGGAATATGTTTTTGGTACTTTGTCGTATGTGAGGTGCATTCTTCGTCATTAAACTGTTCCAAAATCGACTCAAAATCCGCGAAAATTACAAAGGGCACTATTTCTTTATGTACAAGATCCCGAAATTCTACGTGATCATACGAAGGAAATGAAATTTTGCTCTCGTTTACTTTTTGACAATCAACAGTATGACTGTCGAGTTTCTCCTCACTCGTAAAATAATTAAAACACCTGTCGCAAATGAATGTTTTATGTTTATTTTTACTGAATTGGCGATTGAGTAGGCGAGATAAATCCTTTATCCAAACATAATGGAATTTTATGTTATCACCGATGGCGTTGTCGTCATCGGCGATTTCCAGTGGTGGTGCCTCGTAATCATTTAATTTCGGGTGATATTCAATTTGAATGAGGAGAAGATTGACATGTTGGCCTAATTTTTGTTTCGTGAGTCGGCTCGGAACAGTAACGAAAAATGCCTCCTTGTTCGCCTGCGGCTGAATCAATTCCAAGGTGTACACATTCACAGATATGTTGTTCAATTGCTCAAATTTGGTAATTTGTTTTAATTTCATAGGAAAGTCGATTCCATAAAAGTTCATTAAATTTGAATAGTGAGGGTATGATGATGTTCTAGCACAATTTTTACCCGATTCAACAGGGTACAAGGCCGAAACGACGGCCCAAGCGAAACACGCATCATCTTCATTTTTCATATTAATGCAAGCTTTTTTATTCGCAATAGATTTTGGCAGCTTGATGAAAGACGAACCGTTTCCCACGTCCGACTTATTCGTATTGATTTCCAAACTTACAATTTTCTGAAAACTCCAGCCACTTTCTTTGTCCGCGAATTCCGACAGTTTGTTTTGAATTTGATCGATGACATTTTCTAGGAACCACTTTTTCAAAGTTGTACCACTATCGATAACAACGTTTTTAGTGTTGAAATATTTATAGTCGCTTATTATTTGTTCTTGATTCAAGGAATTTTTCACGAATTTACCACAAAATGTCGCATTGACTTTGATGCTTTCATGTATAGAAAAAAAGCGAGAGACAGATGAGCGGCAGAGAGGCACTTGTTGTTGCTTCGAACGCAGATAATGAAATGACGCAGGCTAGCTGTGGACGTACGTATTAACTCTCTGTGTCACGTGACCCACGCCGTCCACCTCCACGCCGAGTTCGCGTAACCCACGCTGCAAATGTATGAACGGTCGATCTGGGGAAAACCCAAATTGCGCAATAACAAAAACAACTCCAAGGTCAATTTAGCTCGAGCAGCGTAAACAGATACCGGATGTGCGATTAAATCTGAAAAACAAATTGAAGGTCAAATATGGATCATCGTCGTATTTACTGAGAATTTCGTTCAACTTGAGAGAGCAGACAGTAAACACCAGATGTGGCTTATCGCTGTTTACGACTACAGCGCGCGGAGACGTATTTTTTTTCTTTTGGAATTTCATTCGAGAGCGAGTGAATTAATAATAAGTCGTCCATCATAATTTTCTGTTGTGTGTCTGTGTTCTAAGACAGTAGACATTTTTCATATTTAATTTTTTTGTTTTGTCAATTAAGGTGGCGGCGGCGGCCATGTTTTTTTCTCTTCCAGCCAATTGCTCTCAGCGAATCACGTGAGGGAAAGTTTTTTCATAACTTCCGCCATCGCCGCCATGTTTTTTTGCCTTCCGCTCCATCGCCGCCATGTTTTTTGCGTTCCACTCCATCGCCGCCATGTATTTTTGCCTTCCGCTCCATCGCTGCCATGTTTTTTGCGTTCCACTCCATCGCCGCCATGTATTTTTGCCTTCCGCTCCATCGCCGCCACGTTTTTTGCCTTCCGCTCCATCACCGCCCCTTCCGCTCGAAAAATCAATATTACAAAACGAGGTTGAATAAAAACTCGAGTAACTATAAAAAGACGTGGGAAATAATCAATAAGATTTCGAACAAAACGGTGAAAAAGAATACACTAAGCTGAATCAGTATGTCGGGTATAAACGGGGAAGTTTTATCCAACAATAAGGCGAAAGCTAACGCATTTAATGATTATTTTGTAAACGTCGGAAAAGAGATGGCTAAAACTATCAATAAGCCTGATAAACTTCCAGAAGATTTCTTGAATGACAAATCAATAGGTCTTACGATACTGTTAGAACCAGTAACGGAAAACAAAATATTTAACATTGTCTCCAACATGAAAACTAATTGTGTGCCAGGACCCGACGAGATAACAGCGAAGCTAATGAAAATTATCTATCAGTATATTGTTATTGCCATACTGAATATTATAAATAAAATATTCAAAACTGGTAACATTCCAGTGCAGTGGAAGGAATCACTTGTAACACCAGTTCATAAAGCTGGGAGTAAAAACGACTTTCATAATTACCGACCCATCTCTGTAATAAGTAATTTTGCAAAAACTTTTAAGCACTCTTTGAAAAATCGATTAGTAAATTTTTTCGAATTTGATCATGTGATAACAAAAAAACAATTTGGTGTTATTAGGAACTCAAACACAGGAAAAGCTATCATTCAGTTTACAAAAACGATCACTGACTCTTCAGAAAAGTGCTTAGCAGTTTTTCTAGACTTGGCTAAGGCTTTCGATTCGGTATCACATGATGATCTAATGGACAAACTATATAGGCATGGTATTCGTGGGCCAACGTTTAACATTCTGTAAAATTGTTTATCACACAGAAATGAGCAAACCGTTAAAATTGGAAATGATTTTCAAATGAAATCAGCGTTGGTGTTCCACAAGGTACAGTATTGGGCCCATTTCATTCCTAGTTTACATAAGTAGCATTGGTTCTGTAAAATCTGTTGATATCCTTATTTCATATGCTGACGACACAGCGATTGTTTTTTCTGGCAAAACATGGCACCAAGTATATCAACGAACAGAAAATGGTTTGAGGGATATCCAGATATGGTTGAACTACGATCTCCTCAGTTTGAATGTCAGTAAGACTAAATTTGTTTGTTTTACAGTCCTGAAAAACGACCAACCAAGAATACATACATCGGAATGTCCACAGAAAAAACAATGTGATTGCCCTTCGATAAAAAAAGAATCAACGCTGAAATATCTTGGTGTAGTACTAGATCAGCAAGAAAATATGAATGTAATAATTCCTATTTTCAAAAAAACACATACACAACGAACAATTTTTTACTTCGGTCCCAAATTTTACAATTTAGTAGATCGCAGGTTGAAAAAAAACATCTCATTTAATAAATATAAAACTGGTATAAAAAAAATCATAAATCTTAACTACCTATCACTGGTGAAGTTACTATGAGAAAAAATTCGTGCATGTTGATTCTTAAATATTTTTTCATAAACTATATATGTAGATATATAGATTTGTATATGCAAATGAGTTTATATGAAGGTATATCCATACATGTACAAATTCTGTGCAATAAAAAAAAAGTTATGATAAGGAATGATCCTTGCCACATCAACCATGATTAAAAAAAAGGAATCATCTCCTACTAGAATTCCAATCGATAGAGATGTATATTTTATTGAAACCATTATATATTTATATATGATTCATCTGCGTACCATTCATACTTAATAAAGAATTGAAATCCTTAATCAATCCAAAGGGCTGCACAAAACAAGCACCGAAGTGCCTAGGTGAACCCTTGGAATCGTAAAGGATAATCTTCATAAATATGTATGCATACAAATATTTTGCGAAATGAAGAAGATGTAACAGTTTTTTTTAATGATTCGATTATTCCCATTTTCATGCCCATCAGTTGTTTACTATACTAATTTTCTTATTGAAATAATCTTTTTATATTGTCCAATTTTGTTTTCTATAGTAAGCCCGTATCGCCCTCTCGACAGGAGCGACTGAACGGCTGAACGCTACACAAATTTATTCATTAGAATCGGCAGTATCGATGTCAGGAGCATTTTATGTTTCCTGCTATTATTTTTGCGCTACATCTAGGTATTGGAGGGCGTACTTGCTGTAAGTGGTACAGCAGGAATGGTAGTTGGATCGCGCTGACTTCACTTAGTTCTTTCCGTATCGCCATCTCGACAGGAGTGACTGAATGGCTGAACGATACACAAATTCATTCATTAGAATCGGCAGTATCGATGTCAGGAGCATTTTAGGTGTCCTGCTGTTACTTTGACGCTACATCTAGGTGTTGGAGAGTGTACTTGCTGAAAGTGGTACAGCAGGAATCGTAGTTGGATAGCGCTGACTTCACTAGTTTTTTTGAGTTTTGGAATGGACGAAATCGCTGGTCATTTTGTGGGTGTGTCTTGATACTAGCAGGAACGTAGGTCTAACGTTTCCAGGAGTGCGACGATAATTTTCATTGTTGCCCACATATGGGGATTCGACTTCTGGTAAACTCATTGTGATACGGGTTCCTCATTGATATTTATATTGATTAGTCGTTGTGGAGGCAGATCACAAACCTTTTAGGGATTTGAATGACCTATAAAACTGGTAAGTCACACCAAAGTGTTTTTACACAAGACCGGCATTCATTTTTGTTCTTTTTTTATTCAGTTCAGATCAAGGGCTACAAAGATTTAGCGGAAAAATCACTTGGAGTTTCCTTTACTAGTGAAATTTGTTAATTTACCAGCACTTATCAGCCCTTGACCTTCGATACAAAACCGATATACCGAGACGATATTCTTCAGAGTGATTCTTATCTGTAGAGAAAAAGGATTACCGAGAAAAAAAACCCTTCTATGAAGGTAAGAATAATTTTCTTTTCCTTGTGGTGCATAATTATTTTTGTTTCATTAGCTTGATTATCTCAAGTTCAGTCGTGGGGATTCATGAGGTACTTACCTGATTTCGTGAATCGTTTTTAAAGATCACTAGATGTGAAATTTACCGCCAATAATTTTCATGAATCCCTTTTCCTTGTGAAATGAAATACACAAATTTCTTGCAGCTTGGGATATGTTATTTGTGTTATGAGGATTCATTTCAAAGTTATTTGTTTGTATATACGAAATACCACAATTATGAATATATATTTTCCATCGTTTTCTGTGTACTGGGTATGTCAAAATCTTCTCTGAGTATATACATCCTCAGGACTTCTCCTAAGGGTCGTCCCTGACATACCCCGGAAGGTATTAAATCGCAACTGATTAGTTTCAAATCTCCTGTTTCTTTTGTGTGCTCAACTTTTAGACGATTTATACCTTAAAGTTTTGAATGTGGAAAATCTCAATATTGACACAAAAGTTGTATCCTTTCGAAAAACATTTTCTGATCAAATTGTTATTATGATCCTGACTGAAATGTGAAGTTGAAACGTTGAGATTTTATAGGTTTCAGTCAAAACAAATACAGAAATAAGAATTTTCGTCAATTCCTTAGTTCTTTTTTATAATTATATTTGTTAGCAGGATCAGTATTTTTCGAAAATGACCATAATCATATTACGAATGTTCCTGAACAAACATGCAACCCAAATGTCTCCCACAATGACACTGGGACTCAAATTAAATTTAGTTCTATAATTTTTTTTATTCTATCGGGGGTACTTTTTCAAATTGTATATATAAAAAGCATTAATATGCGATTCGCTCAAGCTATACAAGGTAATACAGATATTCACCTACAATAGTATTGTTATCATCATGTTACTTTGATTTCACTTACAGGGTGGATCTACAGTAATTTTTCTGATGGAGGGTTATTTTTATTAAATTATTTTTATCTGAACATATAACGTATAGATTTCACTATTTCCTTTGACAACACATTCTTATTCGAATTTATACAGGGTGATCAAGTGAACATTCGATAACAACCCGATGTTATACAGAGTGATCACGTGTTATTATTCGATCTGAAGATATTAGTATCAAGTTCGGATTACTATTTACCAGGCTTACTAGGGGTTCATTTCACATGAGAATTTGTGGTTTTATTTCTTCCCTGAACGATTGTGAGATTACAGTACCTGATATTCTCTTTTCTTTTAAAGGGTTTTTTTTTGTACTATCGGAACTTGACCAAGATCAATCCAAACGATATTTGGGGGATATTACTTGGAGCCATATCTACTTGGAGAGGGGGCAACCCAAATCATCCCGTCACGCAAGTACCTGAATAAAGGGTTGAAAATATACTATATTTCGCGGCATATTTCATAAGATTTACATAGAAAATCGATTGTTGTTATCTGTGTATTTGTTATTTACATGGTTAATATATAGTGAAAATTCTCTACAGTGTTATCCGTTCTACTTTTATACCTCAGGCTTTACATTTCATGGTTTGGTGTAGGACTTGAAAACCACCTTTTATTCTGGGCAGCTCGAATCATGTGGCGCCCTTGAACACCTTTTGATGAACCACCCCGTCTTCGCTGTGCTAGTGGCATTGTCCGGAATAAATAGTTATTGGAGTACTGATAGAGGAATCTCAATTAATTTTTTTTTATTTTTGTTCAAATTCAGTAACTGGGAATTAGGAGTGCCACATTTGGCGCCCAACGTGGGGCCGTCTATTTTTGTCTACATTCGTTTTATCGTTTTTTTTTTTGATATATTGAATTTGCTTATATATATTTTAGTGGGTAAGTTTGGTTTGTTCAAAATGGCACGAAGAATATTAGTGAACAGACTAGATAAGGATGAGCTGGAGTATGAACTGAAACTACGCGGTATTGCAACTGGAAACTGCGATGAGATGAGGCATCGCCTCTCTATGGCTCTGAGATTTGAAAGATCTGGAGATAGTCTGAGATATCCGTCCTACCCGTTTACGTTTGAGGATGATGCTGCGGCGGTGAAGAAGAAACTGACTGAAGAATTGACAGGAAGAGTTGCAGGACTAACTACGGGAAGAGAAAGCAGTGAAGATAGAAACAAAATTTGCTCATGTTTTTGGACGACTAGACCGCATGGAGGCTGGATCACTTCAAGAAAATATTGAGCAGAGGGCCCAATTGCTGGCGGAGGCTCTCACACGTTATGATGAATTCCTTGCGAAGTTAGAGTCGGTTGACGACAACCTTGGACAAATCCCCCCCATGCTAAGTTTATTGCAGGGTGCTGTTGGGAGACAAGCATTCCACGTTGGGGTGCAGAATGTTCCCAGCTCTTCCCCACGACCTGTCTCTCCCATCAACCATACTCTATCTTCTGCGAAGATGATACCACCACATAAATAGGGCCTTGAAAAGTTTACGGGAAATTCGAAGTCGGTATCCATATTTGCGTTTTTGGAGAGAGTCGAGGAATTAAGATTGGCTAGAAATGTGCCTAAGGATGTATTGTTGGAGTCTGGCTTAGACTTATTCGGGGAAAAGGCCTATCAATTCTACAAGGAATGCCGTCGAAGAGTTTCTTCGTGGGAAGGACTAGTTGAGGAATTAAGGCGCGAGTATCTGTCATCAAATCACAATCAGGCATTATTTGAAGAATTACAGAAACGGACTCAACATCCATCGGAGTCAGTTGGGGTATACCTAGCCATCATGTCCAGCTATTTTAATCGGTTGGGTTGTCCAATATCGGAAGAAGCAAAGCTTTCAATAATTATGGGTAACTTGCATCCCTTTTATCAAGATCGATTAAGGGACCCTCTGCCAAGATCAATTGACGAACTCAGGGTAATGTGTAGGAGCATGGAAGCTAGAAGGGACGCTATGAATAACTACGTGTAGCCCTCAAGTCGTAGAGCAAATGTTCTGGAGAGAGATCTTGCATTTGTAGACGTTTCAGAAAGCGTTGATCGCCTAGAGATCGCCTCCACCTCTGCGAATTCTTCTTCCAGCTGTCAAATAACGTGTTATCGATGTAACCAGGTGGAACACAGAGCAATCGGCTGCGCGTTACCAAAGAAACTGTACTGCTTCAAATGTAGTAAGGAGGGATTCACTACGAAAACTTGTCCAAAGTGCTCCACTGGGGGAAACGAGTTGAGGCGCTCTTAACTGGTCGAGGGAGACGTGCCAACAAAAACTTCTCGACCAATGATAGACTAAAACCAATTCTTGACTTCATTTTGGACCATGCTAAGGATGATGAGAGGCCTTATCTGAGAGTTAACATTCTGGGGGTGACATTTTTGGGATTACTCGATTCCGGAGCTTCAACCACAATCATAGGGAGTCGAGGATGGAAATTGATCAGTGGATTGGGCCTGCCATTGGATACAAGTAGGAGAGTGAGTTGCAGAGTTGCGAATGGGCAAAGTTGTTAAAGTATTGGGGAATGCTGTATACCATTTCAAGTCAGGGACCGTTTGAGGCTTATGAAAGTTTTGGTTGTGTTGGAAGTACCTCATACACTCATCCTAGGAGCAGATTTTTGGAAGGTAATGGGGATTGTGCCCGACTTACGCTATGATGAATGGTGCTTTTCCGAATTGCCTGTCACAGTAGATACCATGGAACACCTTCGCAGTCAAACTCTTCTCACTCCTTCGCAGAATTCAAGACTTGAAGCGCTCGTACAGCGCAGTGTGAAACTGATGGAAAACACCTTGGGATGTACAGACCTAGTGGAACATAGCATAGTAACGTCTTCTCCCCCCATCAAGCAGAGATACTATCCGGTCAACCCTATCATGCAAAGGCACATTGATGAAGAACTTGAAGAGATGCTCAAGTTGGGGGTTATCGAGAAATCGAAGAGTGCTTGGTCCTCACCTATTCTACTCGTGAAGAAGAAGAACGGGGGCTATAGGTTCTGTGTGGACTTCAGGAAACTGAATTCGGTCACTGAAAGGGATAGCTACCCCTTACCTTATATATCAAGTACCTTGGATAAGCTGCGCGATGCACATTACCTATCGACTTTAGACATCAAGTCGGCGTATTGGCAAGTACCAGTGGCAGAGAAATCCAGACCTTATACTGCATTCACGGTACCAGGACGAGGTCTCTATCAGTTCAGACGTATGCCATTCGGCCTTCACAACGCTCCTGCTACCTGGCAAAGGCTAATTGAACAAGTCCTTGGACCCGAACTTGAACCGCATGTCTTTGTTTACCTCGACGACATCGTTATTGTTACCCAAACCTTCGAGGATCATTTGAGAATTCTAGATGACGTCCTTCAACGGCTACGGAAGGCAAAATTGACCGTCAGTGTTGACAAATGTCATTTTTGTCGACCTGAGCTACGGTACTTAGGGTACGTTATAGATCGAAATGGTTTTCATGTTGACCCTGATAAAGTACAGAGTATGCTACAACTAGCTACGCCTAAAACAATAAAGGAGGTAAGGAGTGTCATTGGTACTTTCTCATGGTACAGGCGATTTGTGCCGGACTTTGCGGATTTGATTTCTCCGATGACGGCCCTCCTAAAGAAATCTCGGAAATTCATCTGGACTCCTGAATGTCAACGTTCTTTTGAGAGGCTCAAAGAATGTCTGGTGACCGCACCCGTACTAAACTGTCCTGACTACGACCTACCATTTGTCGTTCAGTGTGATGCGTCTGCGTATGGCCTCGGAGCAGTTTTAGTGCAAACTCATCCGGATGGGGACCGCGTCATAAGTTACCTTAGTCGATCGTTAACCAGGCAGGAAAGGAACTATTCCACGACCGAAAGAGAATGCTTGGCGGTTTTGTGGTCAATCGAGAAGCTGAGGCCTTATCTTGAGGGAGTGCCATTTACTGCAGTCACTGATCACTACTCGTTAGTATGGCTGCAGAACCTCAAGGACCCCGCGGGTAGGTTGGCAAGATGGGCGGTAAGGTTGCAGCAATATAACTTCCAAATTGTACATCGAAAGGGAAAAGATCACATAGTTCCGGATACTCTGTCCAGATCAGTACCAGTGATCGACGCCCTACAGGTAAACACAAGGGATGCTTGGTATGAGTGTATGTTGGAAAAGGTCAACAGCGAGCCATTGAAGTATCCACAGGGGCGGATCTGCGACGGACAATTATATAAATATATTCAAAGTACTTTTCCGAGTTTGGCTTATGAAATAGATAATTGGAAAAAGGTTGTACCCAAAGAACAACGCGGTACGGTTTTGAGGGAAGCTCATGATCCACCAACGTCTGCCCATATGGGCGTGCTGAAGACTTACGGTAGAATTTTGGAAAAGTTTTACTGGCCGAAGCTCAAAAGTGATGTGACGAATTACGTCCCGAGATGCTCAGTATGTGCGGCATATAATGGAGATAATGCTGGACCTAGAGGGCTGATGACGCCCCAACCACGAGCGACTCGTCCCTGGGAGGTAGTGTGTACAGACCTAATGGGACCCTTTCCTAGATCAAGTAAAGGTCATCAGTACATCTTGGTGGTGATGGATACCTTCAGCAAGTTTCCTCTGGTCTTCCCTCTCCGGACAGCAACAGCCTCTGCCGTGGTGAAAGAGATGGAGGAAAATGTGTTTTTGGTTTTTGGTGTTCCTCGTCTCGTTCTATGCGACAACGGCCCGCAGTACAAGTCGAAGTTGTTTTCGGATCTTATGGAGACGTATGGAGTGAAAATCCGTTACAACGCCCACTATCATCCCCAAGCTAATCCCACCGAACGGTACAACCGAACTTTGAAGAAGATGTTAGCAGTATATGTATCTGATAATCATCGAAAGTGGGACGTGAATCTGGCCAAGGTTGCCTACGCAACAAGGACCGCGATTCACGAGACGACAGGCAATACTCCATATTACATAAACTTTGAGAGGAATATGGTACTGCATGGGGGCGAATTCGAGAAGAAGAAACTCGAGGGAGAGTTTGATCAAGGGAATGATGTTACTCAGGACGGGAAGTCTAGGGAAAATGATTTCAAGAATTTGTTCGCAGATGTTCGAAAACGTCTGGATAGCGCTGCGGAAAGGAATATGAAGTATTACAACCTGCGTCGTCGACCAGAACAACTCTTACCCCACCAAATAGTTTGGAGAAGGAATTTCGTACTCTCGGACGCATCCAAATACTTCACTAGCAAGCTGGCTTCAAAATTTGTTGGTCCCTTTACGGTCAGGAAAAAGGTTTCGCCTTGGACGTACGAAATAGAAGACTCGGACGGGAAATCCAGAGGGGTTTGGAACATTAAAGATTTAAAGCCAGCTAGCGCTAGTGAAAATTTACCTGGGTAAATTTTCTTGAAGTAAGGGGGGAATGTAACAGTTTTTTTTAATGATTCGATTATTTCCATTTTCATGCCCATCAGTTGTTTACTATACTAATTTTCTTATTGAAATAATCTTTTTATATTGTTCAATTTTGTTTTCTATAGTGAGCCCGTATCGCCCTCTCGACAGGAGCGACTGAACGGCTGAACGCTACACAAATTTATTCATTAGAATCGGCAGTATCGATGTCAGGAGCATTTTATGTTTCCTGCTATTATTTTTGCGCTACATCTAGGTATTGGAGGGCGTACTTGCTGTAAGTGGTACAGCAGGAATGGTAGTTGGATCGCGCTGACTTCACTTAGTTCTTTCCGTATCGCCATCTCGACAGGAGTGACTGAATGGCTGAACGATACACAAATTCATTCATTAGAATCGGCAGTATCGATGTCAGGAGCATTTTAGGTGTCCTGCTGTTACTTTGACGCTACATCTAGGTGTTGGAGAGTGTACTTGCTGAAAGTGGTACAGCAGGAATCGTAGTTGGATAGCGCTGACTTCACTAGTTTTTTTGAGTTTTGGAATGGACGAAATCGCTGGTCATTTTGTGGGTGTGTCTTGATACTAGCAGGAACGTAGGTCTAACGTTTCCAGGAGTGCGACGATAATTTTCATTGTTGCCCACATATGGGGATTCGACTTCTGGTAAACTCATTGTGATACGGGTTCCTCTTTGATATTTATATTGATTAGTCGTTGTGGAGGCAGATCACAAACCTTTTAGGGATTTGAATGACCCATAAAACTGGTAAGTCACACCAAAGTGTTTTTACACAAGACCGGCATTCATTTTTGTTCTTTTTTTATTCAGTTCAGATCAAGGGCTACAAAGATTTAGCGGAAAAATCACTTGGAGTTTCCTTTACTAGTGAAATTTGTTAATTTACCAGCACTTATCAGCCCTTGACCTTCGATACAAAACCGATATACCGAGACGATATTCTTCAGAGTGATTCTTATCTGTAGAGAAAAAGGATTACCGAGAAAAAAAACCCTTCTATGAAGGTAAGAATAATTTTCTTTTCCTTGTGGTGCATAATTATTTTTGTTTCATTAGCTTGATTATCTCAAGTTCAGTCGTGGGGATTCATGAGGTACTTACCTGATTTCGTGAATCGTTTTTAAAGATCACTAGATGTGAAATTTACCGCCAATAATTTTCATGAATCCCTTTTCCTTGTGAAATGAAATACACAAATTTCTTGCAGCTTGGGATATGTTATTTGTGTTATGAGGATTCATTTCAAAGTTATTTGTTTGTATATACGAAATACCACAATTATGAATATATATTTTCCATCGTTTTCTGTGTACTGGGTATGTCAAAATCTTCTCTGAGTATATACATCCTCAGGACTTCTCCTAAGGGTCGTCCCTGATATACCCCGGAAGGTATTAAATCGCAATTGATTAGTTTCAAATCTCCTGTTTCTTTTGTGTGCTCAACTTTTAGACGATTTATACCTTAAAGTTTTGAATGTGGAAAATCTCAATATTGACACAAAAGTTGTATCCTTTCGAAAAACATTTTCTGATCAAATTGTTATTATGATCCTGACTGAAATGTGAAGTTGAAACGTTGAGATTTTATAGGTTTCAGTCAAAACAAATACAGAAATAAGAATTTTCGTCAATTCCTTAGTTCTTTTTTATAATTATGTTTGTTAGCAGGATCAGTATTTTTCGAAAATGACCATAATCATATTACGAATGTTCCTGAACAAACATGCAACCCAAATGTCTCCCACAATGACACTGGGACTCAAATTAAATTTAGTTCTTTATTTTTTTTATTCTATCGGGGGTACTTTTTCAAATTGTATATATAAAAAGCATTAATATGCGATTCGCTCAAGCTATACAAGGTAATACAGATATTCACCTACAATAGTATTGTTATCATCATGTTACTTTGATTTCACTTACAGGGTGGATCTACAGTAATTTTTCTGATGGAGGGTTATTTTTATTAAATTATTTTTATCTGAACATATAACGTATAGATTTCACTATTTCCTTTGACAACACATTCTTATTCGAATTTATACAGGGTGATCAAGTGAACATTCGATAACAACCCGATGTTATACAGAGTGATCACGTGTTATTATTCGATCTGAAGATATTAGTATCAAGTTCGGATTACTATTTACCAGGCTTACTAGGGGTTCATTTCACATGAGACTTTGTGGTTTTATTTCTTCCCTGAACGATTGTGAGATTACAGTACCTGATATTCTCTTTTCTTTTAAAGGGTTTTTTTTTGTACTATCGGAACTTGACCAAGATCAATCCAAACGATATTTGGGGGATATTACTTGGAGCCATATCTACTTGGAGAGGGGGCAACCCAAATCATCCCGTCACGCAAGTACCTGAATAAAGGGTTGAAAATATACTATATTTCGCGGCATATTTCATAAGATTTACATAGAAAATACAAATCATCGTGATTTAACATATTTACTATTTTTTTGGAAAGTGAAAATTACATCGCGGGGTTAGCAACTTTTATTGACCTGCGCCTGAGTTTAAGCTTAATCTCTGGGTTATAGTGGGGTTCTAATTCGCCTTTATTTGGGAATTTCCACTATTTATCTAGATATATGTGAATGATTTTTTTTTTCTGCATACTCGCCAATCTTCCTACATTCTTATATATTATTTATTTACTATACTGGTTACTATACCGATTAATTATTACTGCTGCGTTAGTTAAATGAAATAACGAGGTTATCAGATATACGGATCTACATCCACCTTTGGTGTCGATTCTTGTTATCTGTGTATTTGTTATTTACATGGTTAATATATAGTGAAAATTCTCTACAGTGTTATCCGTTCTACTTTTATACCTCAGGCTTTACATTTCATGGTTTGGTGTAGGACTTGAAAACCATCTTTTATTCTGGGCAGCTCGAATCATGTGGCGCCCTTGAACACCTTTTGATGAACCACCCCGTCTTCGCTGTGCTAGTGGCATTGTCCGGAATAAATAGTTATTGGAGTACTGATAGAGGAATCTCAATTCATTTTTTTTATTTTTGTTCAAATTCAGTAACTGGGAATTAGGAGTGCCACAAAGAATCAATAAATCAATAAATAAATAATATTCAATTAGACCTAATAGGCATAGAGCCATTTTTATCAGTGACGTGTGGTTGAGCGGGAACTGGCCGATATTCTAAACTCGCCATAGAGTAGAGTGGCATTACTATACTAAATACCAAAAAATATTATTGAAAAAGTTGTTTGCAATTAAGAGAAATTTTCAGTTATTCAGTTTCCTGACCTATTTCATTATCTTTCCATTACTGTCTTTTTGGACTCATCTTTAAGATTTTGTTAGATCAGTTAATTGCTACGACAGAAAATTCATGCCAATTTAGTAATTTACTACGTACAAATTATTGCCGATAATTCCCATTGTAAGTTTGTTATGTGAAGTTTCTAGTTTTATCGAACTGATATATTATGTGACGTTTATAATTGTATTGTTCCTACAAGTCACAAAGGTAGATTGAATTTTGCTTTCTGTATGTCAAAGTGACAACATTAAAAACTTTGAACTCAAATAAAATAGAATTTTTTAGTCAATTTCAATATAAAAACAAGATTTTGATAATATTCACATGAACATATGGCCCTTCGAGCTCAACTATTGAATTAGTCAAACCAATTCTACCAATTCAATCAGTCATACTTCACGCAAAAAGCAGTCATTGTTTGGTAAAGCCTGGAACACAATGGAAGTTTTAGGTTTTATGTTTTAATTATCATAATTTTGGATATTTTTTCAACGCGAAACTATCATTGCCATTATTATTTTGATCACGCCTCATAAACAATGTTGTTGGTAAAATTCAAGCTTTACTTTTCAATTCTGCTTTGCATCTTGTTTTATTTGTAAAATTGATCTCCAAAATACCAAAACTTATAACTTATTACATAAAACTTCCATTGTGTCTACGGCTTAAGAGTCCAGTGAATAAAAACCAAGTAATGCTGTTGCCAGCCATCGTCTGCCACCACATGGAATGGAGAGTAACAAGCAGGTGTGTCCGTTCCTATCATTTTGCTCTCCTATATTTTACCATTCCTCAATCTTCACTAGCATTCTTGGATGAGTATTGTTCATGGCATTACGTATCAACAATTCTTTTTCGTGAAATACTAGTAATATCTACTACGGAATTATGCATAATTTTAGCAATTTCCACAAAACAAAATATTCTTGAAACTTTGCATAATATTAGCAAATGTTTTCTACCTATTTCGAATGAAATCATAGCATAGATTAAGTTATTGGTTTCATTCAAACAAAAAACAATTCACTGTTCTGTCACATATATAATCGCTTGAAAAATAATTTACAATAATGGCTTCTTTACTCAAGAAAAAACGTGGCCTAATAAAATCACAATTAACACGATTTGAAACATATTGATAAAAGGGGTCTGATGATCAAAGTGCCGACATTGTTCAATTAGAACAGAGGTTAGATGATTACAATTATATACAGTACGAATTATTGGAAATTGAGTTAGATGATGACGATCAAGGACTTGATGCGCTACGACAGGAATCAGTTTTATTCGAAGATTCTCACTATAAAATATTGAGTGATGCAAGAAAATACATAATGTAGAAAGCAAGACATGTCGAAAGCGTTACCACCTTATGGATCTCATCAGCCAGTTTCTTCACAAATCAACATGAAACTGCCGACATTGAATTTGGCCACGTTTGACGGTTCATATAATGAATGGCTATTTTTCAAAGATACTTTCAGATCGGTCATTCATGAAAATACGATGTTATCAAAAGTGCAGAAATTTCACTATAATCATCGCTGAAAGGGGATGCCGCAAATATTATTAAATCTCTCGAAATTTCTGATGACAATTATAATACAGCTTGGACTTGTTTAACGGAAAGATATGAAAATATACAGCTACTCATTTCAAATCACATATAAAGGCAGTTTTTAACTTACCTTCAGTGTCAAAAGAACCGTGCACTATTTTACGTCAATTACTAGACGGCACCAATCGACAATTTCGAGCATTAACCAATTTAGGGTTGCCCACAGAGCACTGGGATAAACTGATTACTCATTTAGTCGCTATTAAACGTGATTCAACAACTACGAGGGATTGGCAACCGACTCTAAAATCATTCCTTGATTTTATGTTGTCTTCTGGAAACATTGAGTAATGAAAAAACACAATTAGTGCCCAACCATGTAAAATCTGTAAATGCATTTGTTGCTTCCAATCAAACAAAATGTGTCATAAGTGATGAAAATCATACAGTTTATAACTGTCCAAGATTTCTTAAGTTAGATCCCAATGGCAGGTTTGAGGAAGTTAAACGTTTACGGAGTGAATTGCATGAGAAAAAATCACTCAACAAAACAATGCAATTCTAGCAAATGTCGTGAATGTGGTAATTTGCATAACACTCTGTTTCATTTCACAGACAAAAATAATTCAGTCTCAAACACAGCGGAAAATCATGTGAAAAATAATCCTGAAATTCAATTTCCATCTGCCAATGAAAAAAGCGATACCAATTCATTGTGTTCTGGTCAAAGTAAAAAATATACTATTCTCTCTACTGCTGTTGTTGACGTTATCGATATCGTTATCGAATGGCCAGGCACATTCTTGCAGAGCACTACTTGATAGCGGCTCAGAGAGTAACTTTTTTATCATTTAGAACAGAAATTAAAAACAAATGAATATTTAAGAACTCAAAACATTGATTTCATGAACCAGTATATCGTTCTGGGTCATATGTCTCGATTGAACTTAATTTCCGATGATGGTTTTTCCTTCCACACCATTGTGTTCTCAAAGACAGTAGTACAACAACCAAAATGCGAGTTGTATTCGATGGCTCAGCAAAATCAACTTCGGATTTTCACTCAATAATATTTTGGCAGTTGGTCTAACTATATAGGATAATTTGAAATCCATTCTTTTACATTTTCGTATACATAACATTATACTTGCCGGTGACATCGAAAAAATGTACAGGCAAGTCCTAGTTAAAAGTGAAGATAGAAAGTTTCACAAAATCTTATGGCGATCTTCTCTCTCTGAACCTCCGAGTGCTTATCAACTCAATACGGTCACTTATGAGACAGCATGTGCAAGTTATTAATGTATTCGTACTTTACATGAAATTGCACATAATATCAAAAATGGTCAACCTAATATAATCTCCATCATAACCCATGATTTTTATGTAGATGACCTTCTCACAGGTGCCAATACCTCAGATGATGTATTGCACATCAAAAGACAAATCTCACAAGTTTTCACAAAATATGGATTTCCCCTCAGAAAATGGGTATTCGCATGTTTTATGTCAATCTGATAGTCAGAATTCCATAAATATTGGAAACGATAATCAAACTAAGACATTAGGACTTTTCTGGAACCCAGTTTCGGATACTTTAGCATATTTCATAAAAAATTAAACTGAAATTTCGGCAAGTATAACTAAACGGAAAATAATCAGCTACATTACTCAACTATATGACCCACTGGGGATATTATCACCCATTACTATAGTGGCAAAAATTCTTATGCAAACGCTTTGGAGCTTGCAAATATCTTGGGATGAATCCGTGCCTTCGAACATAAGCACTTCATGGCATTCTTTCAGAAGCGAGTTAAAACATTTCAATGATCTACAAATACCCATAGGCATGCAATCTGTCAGCAACTCAAATACGTTGAACTTCATGGGTTTGCGGATGCTTCTCAAAAAGCCTATAGAGCATGCATCTACCTGAGGTCATTGGATGAAATAAACGGTCTTCAGTGTAGGTTATTATGTGCAAAAACACGAGTAGCCCCACTAAAGTCGTTCACTATTCCGCGACTTGAAATATGTTCAGCCCTACTCTTGGCTTAGCTGATGGAAAAGGAAACTACGTCATTGAATTTCCATAACATAAAATTTCAGAGCCTTACATATTGGATTGATTCAAATAATATATCATCGTCGTGGATGAAGGGTTCTCCACAATCATGGAATATTTTTGTTTCCAATCGGGTGGCTCGAATACAAGAATTATCGAATACACACCGAATACACACGAATGGAGTTATATGAATACCCTCTATAATCCCGCTGATCTTCTATCCAGGGGTACTTCTGTAAATAATCTAATGAATTCTAAACTCTGGTGGTATGGTCCTAATTGGTTTTCGCTCTCTAGCGATCAATTGCCCGATAAATCACATATTTTAATTCCTTCACACGAAATTCCTGAGATTCGTGCTGTCAAGTCAGTTTTAATCAATGTTAACTTTTGAATCTTTGTTTGATGAAAAATTTTATTATATGCTCTTAGTTGACTGTTTATCAATAGGTGTTGCAATGAGAACATGAATCACGATTTACAATTTCCTACAGAAATAATGTAGACAATAGTAGTTATACCAATTCTGTGATTATTTTTATCCTGAAAAAGCTAATAAAGATTAGCGAAATATTGAGATCAAGAATGAATGAGATTTATTGGTAAATAGATCACAAACCCGGTAATTCCCAAGTTGAGTTTATATTATATATACAGGCTGTTCCAAATTGAGTCGGCACCATTGCCAACTCCGTTATTATTGATGCTACGAATTCGGTTAAATGAGCAAACTAGTAGCATTTTTAATGGCCTTCTCGATGCCGAGAACCAAAAAAAATTGACACTCGCGTTTTCAGAATATTTCATAAAATGATATTTCTTTCAATGGAATACCCTAAATTTTTTCATGCATTTCGATTCGTAATAACATTCTCAACAACAAATCTCATTTGACTTTTTTCGTAAAGGTGAAAATAAGACATATTTATCAATAGGAAACATTTTGATACCCCCAACGAACAAAGCCGTAACTAAAATTACAGCTATTTTCAGTATTCAGCTTAAAAAACTGATGCTGACGATAATAAAGACGTATCTCTAGACCAAGTAGTTACGGAGAAATCTACTTGAAAAAAATTATATATTTAGAATTAATCATTGAAAAAAATATTCTGTATTTCGGCTCTCCTGAAATATTGTTACGAGATTGATAAAAGCCCCCTAGCTGCGCCGCTGAGTCCATTCCTCGATACATCAATTCCAAGAAGTGTTTATTTGGATGGATTGTTTTCTAACGGAGCCGCCGCATCATCGCTCAATTCCTGGAAATGTGTAGAAGTTCTCCGTTTTGAGTATTCTCGAATCTTCGCGTTTAATCCATTCCACATGATGAGCGCCTATATAAACAGAGACGTTTGACTGGGAGAGGAGTTTTTATGAAGAGAATTTACTAAGAAGATTAGAAAGTGATAATAAGCAGAAGTGTTTGGAATATTTAGCTAGTTGTATTGTTGTATAGATAGATCTAAGTGTTTTATTAGTCAGTGAAGTGTTGTATGTTTATTTATAGTGAAGTTTGAAAATAAACAGTTTAGTAGTGTGCTCGGCCTATTATTTAGCAAAACGTAACAGTGGTGTCCGAAGCAGGATATTAGTGAAAAACAGAAACTATGGTGAATACGAGGAGTACATCGTACGATACGATGGAGGACATTGTGAAATTTATCTAAAATCAGTTTGCGGATTTGGAAAGAAGGCGCCAGGAGGAAAAACAAGAAGAGGAAAAGCGGCGCCAGGAGGAAAAGAAAGAACGAGAAGATGAAAAACGAGAAGAGGAAATGCGACGGTTAGATAAAAAACAAGAACGCGAAAAAGCACTCCAGAAAATTCTCGAAGAACAGAGAAAAGAGCGAGAAGATAAAAAACAAGAACGAGAAAAGGAAAAACGAGAACGAGAAGAAGAACTCCAGAAAATTCTCGAACAACAAAAGAATGAATTGGAACGAATAGAAAAACAAAGGAAAACAGACTTCCAGAAGGTTCTAGAACATCAAGATAAGTTCTTTCAACACGTTATACAGAAAACCGAAGTACAAATGGAGGAACTGAAAGGAAAAATAGAGGAAGACGTCAAGATAATCGACGATGAGCTTAATAAGAAAGTGGATACAGTGCGAGAGGAGGTGAAAGGACTCGAAAATCAGATAGCACTCCTCAAGAACCAAGATCGGCGAGACAGGGTTGCCACATCAGGAATTTCCGTAAAACCACCGACTTTTGATGGACAGTCCACTTGGTCCATGTATCGCCGACAATTTGAAGCTGCAGCAGTGGCAAATGGATGGGGCGAAGAAGAAAAGGCTACGGCCCTTATAGTAGCTTTGAGAGGGCCAGCTTTGGGTATGTTACAGACAATACCTATCGAACAGCAAAATAAATATAAAGACCTGATTACTGCATTAGAGTTACGGTATGGCGATCAACATCGAGAACAGCTGTATCGGGCTCAAATGAAAACGCGCACCCAGAAATCAGGTGAGAGTCTGCAGGAATTTGAATCGGATGTGAGACGCCTAATTCAGCTGGCTTACCCAGAAGCACCGGGAGAATTCAAGGAACAGCTGGCGGTGCAGTTATTTATAGATGGACTGAGAGATACCGAAATCCAGAGGACTTTGCGATTGACACACTTTAAGAGGAGTAGCGATGCCTTGGTACGTTCCTTAGAAGTGGAGGCGGCCCTTAACTCCTTGAGTCCGAAAGTACGAGCAGTATCGATAGGAGAACCCGAACAACGATCTAGGGCAGATACTAGTTTATTCGAGAAGGTTCTGGATGAGATTAAATCTTTGTTAAGCAGAATAAGTATTCAGAAGAACAGGGCTTGCTATCGATGTGGAAAATTGGGACATTTTATTAGAGACTGCAGGGTAAGAATGCCACAACGTTCGCTATCACCTGTGTGGACAAGGTCTTCCAGCGAATCCTCAAATTGGCGGCAGGAAAAATTTGAATCAGACAACATTTCGGGGCGCATACCGGCTAGCAAAGATGGAGCCCCCAGGATCATCCCTGTTAAGAGGCTACAAACAACCGAATTGATATCGGGACGCACACCGGCTAACAATGATATAGCCCCCAGGGTCATACCAGTGAAGAGAATGAGAACCGAATTGATATCGGGGCACATGCCGACTAACAATGATGAAGCCCCCGAGGCCATCCCAGATAAGAGGCTAAGAATAACTGAATTGCCCAACAACACAGATACCTTGTCCAGAAGACCTGATTCGGATAATTGTGAGCGAATTGTACGTCGCAAAGGGATCAACCAGGTGAGATTAATGGTTGACGACAATTGGACCACAGCAAAAATGAGGAAGGACCAAGAAGGTGATTCAAACATTGCAGATTTTCTACGATGGAAGGAAAGCGGAGCGGAAAGACCCACCTGGAAGGAAATCTCCTTACGATCACCAGGTTTCAAGGCATTGTGGGCACAATGGGATTCCCTTATTGTTGAGAATGGTCTATTGAAGAAAGCTTGGGAATCGGCCAACGGCAGAAAAGTGATTTCTCAATTGGTTGTGCCTAGGTTGAGGATAAGTGATGTCTTGGAGGAGATCCATGGCAGCAAATCAGGTGGACATTTTGGAGTGAATAAGACCATGGATAAAATACGGCAGAGATTTTACTGGGTCCAATGTCGTGAAGATGTAGAGAGATGGTGCCGAAGATGTCTGAAGTGTCAAGCAAGCAAAGGTCCCAAGACAAGATCGAGAGGAGAAATGAAACAATACAATGTAGGTGCTCCCTTCGAACGAATCGCCATTGATGTAGCAGGACCGTTTCCGATGACGAATGATGGCAACAAATACATCCTCGTTGCCATGGATTACTTTAGCAAATGGGTTGAAGCTTATGCCTTGCCTAATCAAGAAGCATCCACAGTTGCAAGAGCTCTGGTGGATAACATGTTTTCAAGGTTTGGAGTCCCAATGGAGCTACATTCCGATCAAGGAAGAAATTTTGAATCAAATTTATTCAAGGAAGTTTGTGAATTGATGGGAATTAGCAAGACCAGAACAACGGCTCTCCACCCACAGTCTGATGGCATGGTTGAAAGGTTCAACAGGACTATGGAAGAACATCTTTCCAAAGTAGTAGAGGAGCACCAAAAGACTTGGGATCGACATCTTCGGGAGAGAACTTCGGTTGCCCTGTGACTTGGTGTTCGGATCACCAAGTTCTGAAGAAAAAGAGGTACAGGATTATGCAGACGAACTGCGAGATAGCTTGAATGGGATCCACGAATTTGCAAGAAAAAGATTGAAGATAACTAGTGACAGAATGAAGGCTCGATACGATCTTAAGGCCAATACTGGTGGATTCAAAGAAGGAGATCGAGTGTGGCTGTACAATCCTCGTCGTAAGAAAGGATTTTCTCCTAAATTAACACCATCTTGGGAAGGACCATATACGATAGTGAAAAGAATAAACGACGTGGTCTATAGAATTCAACGCAGCCCGAGAGCGAAAATGAAGGTCGTTCACCTAGAGAGACTCGAACGATATAATGGAGACAACGACACATTGTTTGATCGGGACGATCAAAATTGAGAGGGGGATAATGTTACGAGATTGATAAAAGCCCCCTAGCTGCGCCGCTGAGTCCATTCCTCGATACATCAATTCCAAGAAGTGTTTATTTGGATGGATTGTTTTCTAACGGAGCCGCCGCATCATCGCTCAATTCCTGGAAATGTGTAGAAGTTCTCCGTTTTGAGTATTCTCGAATCTTCGCGTTTAATCCATTCCACATGATGAGCGCCTATATAAACAGAGACGTTTGACTGGGAGAGGAGTTTTTATGAAGAGAATTTACTAAGAAGATTAGAAAGTGATAATAAGCAGAAGTGTTTGGAATATTTAGCTAGTTGTATTGTTGTATAGATAGATCTAAGTGTTTTATTAGTCAGTGAAGTGTTGTATGTTTATTTATAGTGAAGTTTGAAAATAAACAGTTTAGTAGTGTGCTCGGCCTATTATTCAGCAAAACGTAACAATATCATAAAAAATTAGTTACGTATTTGTTCGTTGGGAGTGTGGATTTATAACAATAAACGGATTTGATGAAGCGCTATAAAATATCGAGTAAATTTTCAAAAACACCGCCTCCTTGTTGAACACATTTTTGGGCCCTTCTATTGACACTACGTGTGGCACTCAACACAGTTCGGCTATCAATTCTATTAATTATACTTTCAACATAATTTTTCAGTCCATCTACATTATTATGTTTCATTTTGTACACCTCATATTTCAGAAATCCCTAAAAATCTAAATCTAGAGGTGTCATGTCTGGTGAACGAGTGGGCCACTTAACAGGACCATTTGTAACAATCCATCTGTTTCCAAAATAGCCTCGCAGCATTCTTTTTACGCCACTGACATTATGTGCTGGTGCTCCATCCTGCTGAAAATAGATCATCTGACGAGCCTCCAGATCAAGATCATCGAAAAACTCTTTCAACACTCTTGTTAATAAATTAATGTAACGGGGTCCGTTCAAAGAACCATTGTAGAAAAATGGACCGATAATTCTGCCTCTAAATGGACCACACCAAACATCAATACTAAATCGTCTTTGCGGATTGTGGGGATGGACTATAGAAATGGATTATGTCTACTCCAATGATGAAAATTCTTTCTATTATACATCCCACGATTTGAAAAATTAGCCTCATCGCTCCAATCGTCTCTCAGGCTCACCAGGTTCTAGTGTTTGCACTGGTCTTAACTTATAAGGAGATATCTTATGTTTCTTCAGAATTCGTTGAGTACCACACAGTGGAACAGCTATTTCTCTAGATAAATCTCTGATGGAATTATTTGGATATACCTCAAAGTAGGATAAAACGTCAATTTCTGTATCTTCAGATATTACAAAACGTTTTTTAGTTCTCCTCTTCTCAAAAACTTTTTCATTGTTCCTGAATCGACAGCAAAAAGCGCCGATTAGGTCATTCACGATCGGGGAACGAATTGCTGTAGTCTTGGAGTGTATTACGCTATTTTTCTGGCAAAACAAGTAAGATTCTAACATATCACATTTTTCTTGATGGGAAAACGGCATTTCAAGAAATATTCGAACAGTAGTTGACAGTTACAATAATTTACGACATTGTCATGATATACTTAAGAATATTTGACAAATAGTATTTCAACGAAGTTTCAAGGCAACTTGATTACTCATAATAATTATGTTTTATCGAATCAAACACATTTTTTCCAACCACATTTATATGACCCTCCAGTATTTTCTGTTCTGTACAAAAATGGCCTTAAAGTTATCATTACAACAGACATTCTGATTCACAAAATAAATGCGGCTAGCGGAATGGCTTTAAGATGGAAATTATCGTTTTGTACATTAATACCAAATAGCTCAGTATTTCCAATGGCAGGCATGGACGATATCGCTACCGCCAGAGAGCGCTAGTGTGAGTGGAGGTCATGAGTGACAGTAATAACAAGTAATAATATTAGTTGCTGTTATGGAAAAATACGGCCCTATAAGTGTAACAAGCCTCATTTATGAATTGAAAAAAGGAAATGCAAAAACTTCCAGTCGTAAAGAACAGTTGATACGAAAATGAGTGGATGGAATCGGTGTATAAACGTCAGTTTGTAGGTTAACTTGTCTATATTTGGCGAAATTTATTCACTGGCTATAAATCTTATTCTTTCAGATTACTCGATTATGATAGGAATAAACTTTGCATGTCCGTCATGCACTTATCAACTACTCCAATCTGACCTTCACTAACAATTGCGCCATCTACGTTAAGCTTGCCAGAATACATGCCATTGAGTGGTGCGACATGATGATCACGGGTTTCACAAGTTCACATTCCAGCGCAATTTTTTCTTTTTACTGTCTTTTTCCTATCAGTAACAAAATATTGTCATTCTCGAGCTTTTTATCAGTCTACATCCAGAAAGTGAACTGCAATCGGATCGAAAGCCGAATTTAATTTCACCCCCGACGCCACTGGCAAACTGGCTGCTATAGTCAAAATCGGTCTTAACGTCCGGGTGAGTGAGATTTTATTCGACTGTTTATTCCAATAACATTTCACAAACTATTGCCGTGTTACACACACACATGATACCTACCGTGAAAATATACCTTTTCCATATACTTGCTGACATTTGAACCCGCACGATAAGACCGATTTTGACTATAGATAAAAACGGCTGCTATAAAATTGACTGCCAGCTTCACACCGCTTGAAAATAGAGACGGAGCCTGATTCTGATATTCAAGAACGAATAACCAACAAATTCATACCAATGAACAACAATTTAT
Source organism: Chrysolina americana (assembly GCA_958502065.1). Lineage (NCBI taxonomy): Eukaryota > Metazoa > Arthropoda > Insecta > Coleoptera > Chrysomelidae > Chrysolina > Chrysolina americana. Next base: position 63,695,873 of record OY293411.1, read on the forward strand.
GTACAGGTGTCTTTCAATCTGGAAAACTAACACCAATATTGTCAGTTGCTGAATTCATTCACAATGCTAAGGTAGATGACATCAAAAACTTGAAACGGAAAGGACAAATTTGCCTACGTGTGGCATTTACAACTTTTTTTGCGGCAAATGCTTTTTTCAAAAATGATGTCCTAGCAAATGAGTGATGAGTAGCATATATTCCAAGTAACAATATCACATTTAGAGGAATTATACGATGGGAGAGCAAATACTATTGTGTCAACAAGTGGGTTTTGGTGGAAAAAGTTACCAGGTTAATGTTGTATTGCCAAATGTTGAGAATCTGGTTCTGGCCGCTGCGGGGCATGTACATAGAATGTGTTTAGCCGTTTCATCCGCCTCCATGCATAGACGGCACTCAGCATCTTGTGCGAGTCCGATTTTATGCTACTATAACTCTGAGATGTGCTCTACTGAGTTCTAGCAGTTTGTCGGAGTCCTGTTTTTTCCTTGTGCACGCAATAAATGCTTTGTACTCGAGAATTTTATTTTATTGTCTGCCCAGGATGTTATAACATTATTGGCAGAGCTATGTGCTATACCGATAACCGGTTCTGGCCCAGTGAACGTTATTTCGGCCACCCCTTTTGCCAGGGCGTCCGCTATTTCGTTCCATTATAGGCCCGTGTGACCTGGTATCCAGACTAGGTTAGCATTGTGCCAGTCGGTTTAAGGTTTCTCTGCAGTTCCATACTGCATAGAATATAACAAATGTATTGAAAAAAAAAATGTAAAAATTATGAAAAATGTATCATCAATAAAAGCTTTTTTTTTTTCATCAGGGATATACCTGTTTCCGGAGCCCCGATACAACCGGAGGGCTCCTGGTGTGTCATTAACCCCAGTAAACACTCCCCACGTCCGTGAGATGAGTGATTACTGGGTCCGAGAATCAAGTGCTCTGAGTTAACGGAGTGAACCAAGAATGACAGCCTTCTGCATTCTTCCGAATAAGTTTTCTGTCGCATCACGGCAAGCTGGTATGATTTTATGATTCAAGAGCAGCGTGTCCATCATTCCACCAAGTGCCCCTATGATCACAACCACCATTTTGACAGAATAGTTTGGGTAAAACCTGCGGAGTTCAAAGATTAGATCTCGATATTCGGTCCGTTTTTCTTCCTCTTTTCGGACGATGATCGTTTCGCCAGGATCTATGACGAAAATCGTCCGACTTTGATGGCCGAGGAGATCTACATGAGGCTTATTGGCTTGTATTTTCCCGAGGGTGAGTAGTTTTAATAGATTCAGCACTTCTGATTTACTACAGTCTACTCAGTTTTGAGACGAGGATCGGTTGTAACACCACCATCACCGCCATCATTTGGCATGCTAGTAGTTGATACCATGTAAAATGAGAAAAAAAATTGTTTACCTTAATTCCGAGGGTGGAACCCGAAAAACAATTAATTTAAAAAAAATTGTTTCTTTTTGGTTTTATCTTGGAAAAAATTACGTTTAAAATAATATGGTTTGAATAGGGTTGAAGATCATTCAATTCTGTACAAGAATGATCATCAGTAATTCCCTTTAAAATAAGCCCGTATTCTCAGAAAACGTGCTTGAACGCCGAAATCAAATTTCAGGCTCGTTTTATCCCGCCGCTGCAAGTTCCGGCGGTGCCGAACGTTGAATGTGTCATAACTTTGCTAAAAATGATCAAAAAATTAAAGTGTAGTTTACTCCCAAAAAAGTGATATTCCATTTGAATTTGTTATGTAGAAGTTTTTCCTAAAGGAATTATTTGAGTTGATAACTAAGTCATACGAATTTTATCTCCTCAGGGGTATTTGAAGTAGAAATAATGGAATGTTACATATTATCATTCACTGATCTTTTCTGAAGTGAACGCAAGTATATTAGCTGTGTGCCAACAAATGTGTTTTCAGGATTTTAAAAATTGTACATGCAGAATTAAATGAATAAATACGTTTTCAATATATTTTCATGAATAATAATAATATATAATTTTTCAGAGTTGTTTGAGAGAATGTTATATAGAAATAAATGTCGGTCGGATAAGAGGGAACATAGGGGTAGATTTAAATGGTTGAATCTTAAAAAATGCAAGTGTGAGATGTCACGAAACAGACGGATTTGTTTTATTTGCAATACAGAGAGATTTTGCCAGAATTGGTGTCTTTTCACTTCAGCAGGGCTGGAAACAATGATTTCTGTGAGCAGAGAAAGGGGTTCTCATACAGAAATCTTGATGAACTGGTGGTCGTCAAAGTAAATGAAAAATTTTGACAGATATACACACTCAGGGCTTCAAGCTCTAAGAAGTTCAAGTATGGCAATGAAAAATTTCATAGCTCTGACCCTCGAATTGGTTTATATTCTCCAATGGAATCCAAACTTAGAAACAGTTCAGGAAGCTCCGATTCTTCGTATTGCTGTTTGATCTGTGTACAAAAATGTGTACAAGAATGAATCGACCACTAAGTACAGTTTCTAAAGCTCCAAACGAAACTATTGAAAAAGTGACAACTACTTGTTAGGATGAAATTTTGAAAGCAGTTATGAAAAGCCCATGTATATTTAGTAGCGGTTTTTGCAAAATATCACTGAGACTGGCCAATCTCATAATTCTCATAATATTTATTCATAAATGAGATGTGAGGCTTATCCATAATCTCAAAAATTATTTTCACCTTTTTTCTACAATGGCGGCTATTCCTAATCGCAATTTTATGACGACTAACACTGTTTCCAGAGCTCAAAACGACGAATTTTCTTTAAATATGAATCATTAACCTCACCGAACCTAACCTAACCCAGCCTCCTAAAAGTATCACAAGACTACTATGTAATTTAATTTATTCTATGGAAGCCGTTTTACGATATTTTTTTCACTTTTCGAGAAAACTTCCATTTTTTTTTAATTTTTATTGAAGTAAATATTTTTTTTGTGATCCATCCCTGATTTTTTGGTAAACAATTTTTTTTCAACCAAACATGATGTCAAGAAGTCACTTGCCAAGTTTCATAGTGTTACAATTCATCCTTCGGTTTTGTCACAAATTTGTCTGTGGATATGGAACTAATTCTCCACAACGGACCCAATATTCCCCGGATTATAAGGCAACACCGGTGTCTCGTCAATACCGTATGAGTGTCGTAGGTAGTAGTATAAAACTTGTAGTGCTGCGTTATGCCTGTAGATATAGGCTGAGACCGCATAAGCTGGACAAGCTGACAGCAAATGCATTATAGTATCACCAGCCCCACCACACGCTCTGCATCTAGTATCAGGGACATCTATACCCATCACGCGACTACGATAAACGAGGGTGTTGAAGCCACCATCTTGGCAGGCCATTAAGAATCCATCGGTTTCCGAATTCAGCCCACTTTTGGATAAGCCAAGGTCTTTAATGTTCTTGAAGAAGACACCATGCATTGACTTATCCTATGTCGCTGTAGGAGCCTTTCACTCTCCGCAGCTTCGATGTAGGCTCTTTGCTCAACGGGTTCCAACTCGTTGTCAAAGTTTGGGTTCGTCTGTTCAGCGTCGAATAGGAGACCGAGTTCATCGACAGCACGGGTAGCTGTCTTGGAAAGAAATGCTCCATCTCTGCTTTTTCGTGATCGCATACTAAGCAGAGTAGGGGGTCTGAACTCCTGATGACTTCACAGGCTCTATCCAGTACCATTATGTTGTGTAGACACTCCAAGCTCAAAAGTCTACGGCCTCTCCGTTGTCTGGGGAAGTATATCCGTGGAACGGACGATTTCTCATGACCAGACCTATCGGAGCTTATGCTGATACTCGCCGCAGAGAGAGTTTTCAACAGTAGCAACCTCTTATGAGTAGCGTTGTTCTACTCCGTCTACGTGCTGAACGTCCTCTCCGTATTCCTTGCATAGTCATCTTTTGATATGAACCGTGGCACATTTGTCGATTCCAAACTTTGATTCCGATAGCATGCGTGTTGTTGGGTCCGCGATAACATTTTGGACCACCCTTAAGGACTGATGAAGATCCTTTTCTCCGGAGGCATAAAGTTCCAGGTCATCCATGTAAAACAGATGCCTTATGCCTCCGGTTGCTGGTGGTGCCACAGTTGTATCCGCGGGTTTTTCGTATAAGTACCAAAATTGGGTGTTTGGACAATCATGAGGTTTTATTCGCCAAAACGAAGAAATTTTTTGTACTAGTGAAATAAATAAATATTTCCACATAAGTCGCTTATTTTCCACTTCAGGAAGAAAGGTGATTTGAGCTTTGTTGTTGAGAATGTTATTACAAATCGAAATGTATGAAAAAATATAGGGTGTTTCATTTAAAGAAATATAATTTTATGAAATATTCTGAAAACGCGACTGTCAATTTTTTTCTGTTTTCGACATCGAGAAGGCCATTAAAAATGCTACTAGTTTGCCCATTTAACCGAATTCGTAGCATCAATAATAACGGAGTTGGCAATGGTGCCGACTTAATTTGGAACACCCTGTATAAATATAAGAATAACACAAAAACTTCTGCACAAACACAAACAATATTGATAATCCAGATACCTACACGTACACATAATATAAATACCTATATGTTTGAATAAAATCGTATGTGAAAATATATGAAATGTACTGTAAAATGAACACATTAGAATTACAACTCATTATTAATATTTGGATAAATTTGTATATGAATAATACATAAAAAAAATTCTAGAATAAACACGTTAAATCGAATAAAATTAAATTTGAAGAATGTAACCGTTGTTACCCAAAAGTGTTTTGTTTGTTCAAGAAATATCTTTTTTTTCAGAATTTTCCGAATCTCTTTTGTAAATTATATCATTTATTTATTTTGTATTTACCCGTCTTTATTCCATGTTCCTTAAGAATTTTTGGCAGGCTTTGAATAGATTCGAATGAATCAAAATTGTTGATTCCTTGATGTAAGCCATACATTCCATTTTGATGAGATGGCATTCCTGTTAGTAAAGCAGCTCGGCTGAAAATAAATGGAAATTATTTCTTTTTAGTTGGAATAGTAGGCAATCGAAAAATTCTCAAAATTGTTACCATCTTCAGATAACTCAAGAATGTCCGGTATAGTATTCCGTTCTATGATGTATTCACTTGTCTTTTTAAGCGAAACATCAGGTGTTTGCTGTGCGCCGAATATTAATGCTTTATATTGTTACTTTGTCATTGTTGTATTCAAGTAAGCCTAATAGCGATAAATACTTGTTTCAGAGCAGGTAGTCAAAGTAAAGATTTTGCGCTGCATTTGGGTACGAATAACTTCAAAACTAAAACACCCTAATACCTACCTACCTACCTATATAGTATAACGCACACTGATCTTTTTTAGAAAACTCTTTGATTATTAAATTTTTTCTCATTTTAACTTTTATATTACTTGCCTTCGTATTTTCTTAATAATATTTTGTAATTGGATACATAATTTATTTGGTTTGAATCATCATTGTTAATCAAATTAAACCATTTCTTATGGATTTTTCTTAAATGTAATTTTTCTACGACCACATGGAAATATGCCCATTTTATGCGCTTTATCGACCAAGGAAGTAGGCCGATTGTAAAACACTGTACTGTAAAAACTGTACTGTAATGATCATTTCAGTACAAGATATTTCATTTCCCATGACTTTCATGAACTACTATACTGTCATTGTTATGATCAATAATAATATGTTAGCTCGTATAGCAGCGAGGGAAGAGTCAGAATAATATAGAGGTATGGAGATTGACGGTTCAAATCCCAAGTACTCCACATTTTTTTCTTTTTTTAAAATTGATTTTTATTATAATTTTCAATATTTGTATCTTCAATTCCTTTTTTAGGTTGAATATGTGTTATGGGAATCATGACGGCAGGAAAGTTTATGATAAATAGAGTTATCAAAAATATTACAGATTTGTTTATGATTCAGATGGTCGTAGAAAAAGTATAGTGTACAATTTGCATGAAATGACCCATTTTCCACTCTTAGGTATATGAACTATTGTACGCTCGTACTACAAAATTTCATATACCTACTCGTGGGAAATGTATGCCATTTCATGATCATTGTACAATATACTATTATATATATCACAGTTTTATGTAAAAAATTAATTTTGGATATCATTTTAGAACAAGTTGAGAAGAACTAAGATTTACATGGCATTTGGAATATATGCAGCAATGTTTTGTAATTACAGATAGAAGTGTGAGAATTATATTGAAAAAATTGGATCATATTTGTGTCAGCCTTAGTAGAAGAAGAATCCGAAGAAAAAAGTATCATACACCCGGATCAAATTTCCTGTGACATCCAGATTCCTTAGACAAAAGTATTTATTTATTCATTTTAATTTACTTAATTAGTCATTCACCACATGAAAGTAGATACCCATTTAGATTCAAGATGTAAAACAAAACAAAAATGAAAGTATTAATGCCCATATATTATCTAAAAACAGTTTTTAAGGTTCATATACAGTCAAATATTTCGCGTGTCTGAACTGTAAGATGGCACTGACAAAATTTGTTTTTCATACTGTAGTAAAACTGCACTTACTAATTGTTCTAATTTATTTAAAACACTATTTACAACAATTATTCACTAAAACATTTATTTCAATAACTATTTCAATTTATTTCTAGTGTGGCTATCTATCAGCGAACTCTGGAACTGTAACTAACTCTCTGAATTCTGATTGTCCCCAAGCGGTTATATAGTCGCAAGGCTCTCTCGATTATTCTGGAGTATAGAACATTTCATCTAGATTGCTCTTCGAATAGTATCGAGCGATCGATTTATTCCAGCTTGTTCTCGGCGAAATCGAAATCGTTACATTGCCCCCTTCTTAAAGACGTTTCGCCCCGAAACGTCATTCTTGGAATGTGAAGATATCTGCAAGATTCTCCATGTCTGCACCTGACTAAACCAAGATCTGGATCTTTCTCTTGGTCTTTCTGGATCTTGTGGTCATTCCAGTTATTATCGACCGCCGTGGTTCTGCAGAGTGTCGACTCCTTTTCCTCTGTTCGTCGGCAGTGCGAACAGTCGTCTGGACATGGTCTTCGCGATAGGGCATCCGCATTCTTATGGCTGGTCCCCGCCCGATGTTCGATCTCAAAGTCGAATTCCTGGAGCATCTCAACCCAGCGTGCCACTTGACCCTCGGGATTCTTAAACTGTAGGAGCCATTTGAGAGCTGCATGGTCAGTTATCAGTAGGAATCTTCGTCCATACACGTACTTGTAGAAGTGCTCAACTCCCTTGACAACAGCCAACAGTTCCCGCCTGGTGACACAGTAATTCCGCTCCGGTTTACTGAGGGTCTTGCTGAAGTAACCGATGACCTTCTCTTGTCCTTCTTGGATCTGAGACAGAACAGCTCCAAGTCCCACGTTACTGGCGTCCGTGTCCAAAATGAATTTCCCGTCTGGAAGGGGGTAGCTCAGGATTGGTGCGTTGATCAAAGCTCCTTTCAACTTCCTGAATGAATCTTAGCATTCATCTGACCACTGGAACTTTGTTTGTCCTTCCGTGAGCCTGGTCAGTGGTTTTGCGATGTTAGCAAATCCCAGCACGTATCGGCGATAGTAGGTGCACAAGCCAAGAAAACTTCGAATCTGGTGAATGTCTTTCGGAATGGGCCATTCCTTAACAGCTTTGATCTTCTGCTCATCTACTGCCACTCCTTTCCCAGAGACAACGTGGCCGAGATAACGTACTTCTTTTTGAAACAGATGACATTTCTTGAGGCTCAGTTTCAGTCCGGAGCTTCTCAGTCGCTGAAATACCTCTTCTAAGTTTTTACATGGTCCTCGAATGATCTGCCAACCACAATAATGTCGTCGAGATACACCAGACACGTCTTCCATGATAGTCCTTTCAAAACCGTCTCCATCAATCTTACGAACGTGGCTGGAGCATTGCAGAGGCCGAATGGCATAACTGTAAACTGCCATAATCCGGAGCCGATGGTAAAAGCTGTCTTTTCTCGATCTTCCTGGGCCAGTTCTACCTGCCAGTATCCGCTCTTCAAATCTAAGGTCGAGAAAATCGTAGATCCAGCCAGCGTGTCTAGCGTGTCGTCTATCCTTGGGAGAGGGTAGCTGTCCTTTTTCGTCACGTTGTTTAGTTGACGGTAGTCAACGTAAAACCGTGTTGATCCATCTTTCTTCTTCACCAACACGACTCAAGAGGACCAGGGACTGTCGGATGGCTCGATGACTCCTTTTTGGCGAGAGGAAGTCTTCTGGCTGATTGCCTGATTGGTCGGGCATTTCCAGTATCTATCTTGTGCTGAACCACCTTTGTTCTACCGCCTCTGCCTACTCCAGTATCGAAGATGTCCTGATACTTCCTGACTAGTTCTCTCAATTTAGGCTTCTGTGCTGGCCCCATGTCCTTGGACGAGATAGCAACCAACTTCTCCAATTCTGCTGGCATGTTACTGGCTTGACTAACAGTGCCGCGTACACTCTTTATCACAGAGGAAATTGTCGAGCAGTGCCCCAGAATTGTTCCTTTCTTCAAAGTCACAGGGTAATAATCGACATTCAATACCTTTACCAGCACAAATTTATCAACTCGCAATAAGGTCTTCCCTAGTGCGATTCCTCGTCCAATTTTCTCATCATGAAGCTTGGGCTCAAACATCACCACGTTTCCATTGCTTGCACCCCCATCCAGGCGAGCCTTCAAAATGGTTTCAGCCCTCTCCGGTACGCTCACGTCTTCAGCCAGCAGAACTCGAACCATTTCTTCATTTCTCCCATGAAGTACCAGCTCTTCTCCGTTCACACGAAGGACGCAGTCTTTAAAATTCAGCTCGAATCCTCTACAATTCATGATGTCCATTCCAATTATTACCTCGTCCCCGATATCCGCTACTAGAGCCCGTTGTTTCACTGTAGTGCTGCCCAAAGTCAGTTCAATTGGAAGTTCACCATACACAGTTGCCGGCTCTCCTGTTGCTGTGCGTAGCTTCCAATTCGACGATTCGATTCTTGCCGGTGTTTTGGCAAAAGTAGGTCCAAGGATTGTCCTAGTCGCACCCGTATCAAGGAGCATGGTGCGAGGCTTGTTGTTAATAAGACCGTCTACGAAGATCCCTTTGTCTTGTCTTTGAAGTACATCGACATATGCATTGTTAACTGGGGCTCGTTGGATACGGGCTGACGATTGCTCCTTCTTGACCTTCATCGTTGATGTCAATTTTTTCAGTGTTGGACATTTGCTACGCACGTGCCCAAGTTCTCTACAATTTCGGCATCGTATCAGTTTCCTTTCAGGCAGGACTTCCTTCATTAATTTTCTCATGACAGCCTTGATATTAGCGGGCTCCTGTGGCTGTGGGTCTTCCTCGATCATCCGGACTCTACTCTGGCTTTTGCAGGATTTCTTTGCTGTTTCGAATTCCAGAGCGCATGCCAATGCATCCACGAGATGTGCGGGTCGAGCTAGTGTTAAGGCTTGACGGGTTTCCTGGTCACGAAGTCCATCCAAAAATGCCTGGACCGCTAGTCGCTCCATTTCATTTTCCGGTGTAGATGGACACGCAAGACGAACCAAGCGTGCAATATCTGCTTCAAATTCTTGCAACGATTCGCTTGATTTCTGGCATCGGTTCTTCAGCTATGAGTGATATACGTGTTCAAGGTGGGCTTGGCCATAGCAAAGTTCCAAGTGTTATACCAGCTGATCATAGTCTTCCTGTTGTGGGGCGGTGAGCGTTTGTAAAATATTTGTTGCTTCGCCACGCAATGCAGTGTCAATGCTAAAGCTTTTTCCCCAGCATTCCATCCATTTGCTTTGGCAGCAGCTTCGAATTGTCGGTGGTAGTTTGACCATGGAGTATTTCCGTCGAACTGAGGCGGTTTCAATGAAAGCTTTCCTGGTTCCGTACTGACCTTGAAATCTTTGATGTCTTTTTGAACTTCCTTCAAGTTGGTAATCAGATCCGGCATTGGATTTCTGTTGGAAATTTCAGGAATGTGCACAGAATCCATTCACTTTTCTAGCTCACTAAATTTTTCCTTTATTTCATTGTGGAGCGTTTCCTTAATTTTTTTCATTTCATCTTTGATTTTCTCCATCTCTGTTTCAACAGTTTCCATTCTTTCTTCCAACCGATTCGCCACACTGCAAACTTCTTCTTTCAAACTTCTCGAATTTTCTAGAAGCTCTTCTCTCAAATTCTCCGAGTTTTCTAGAAGCTTCACTTCTAAATTTTCCTTCCAGGCTCTTCACATTTTCTTGAAGTTCCTCTTTGAGACAGTTCTTCTTTCAGGCTGACAGAATTTTCTTGAAGCTTTTCATCTAGATTTTTCGAGGAGTTCTTCTTTCAAGCTAACAGAATTTTCTAGAAGTTTCTCCTCCAGACTCTTTGAATTTTGAAGAAATTTATCTTCCAGACTCATCGAATTTTGTTGAAGTTCTTCCTTCAAACTATTCGAATTTTCCAGAAATTTTTCTTCCAAGGATTTCGTGGTCTCGTCGAGTTTATTCATTATGGAACTCAAATCAATTCCAGAAACTTCGAATAAGAACGTTTCGGGGTCTTCTCCTTCTTCAATCAGTCCATCTGCAAGTCTTTTCTGGAGTACGGCTTTCTTTCCAGTTGTTTCTAACTCACGCTCCTCCAACTCTTGCTTTAATTCAGTAACTTTAAGGTCAACTAGGTGAACTCTTCTCGGAAACATTTTGTCTCTTATTGTCTTTGCCGAGATATCAGTCTTTTATTTATTTCACACACAGTTTTCAGTTTATTGTCCCGCGACGCCCAAAACTGTCCACTTCGCACTCAAATGTTCAACGGGTCACTATAACTTTCTATTAAGCGCGATAAACGTCTCAGTTTTTAAACGGTGAACACTTTAACACTTATTTATTTTAAAGATCACACTTCTGACGCCAAATGTAGTAAAACTGCACTTACTAATTGTTTTAATTTATTTAAAACACTATTTCCAACAATTATTCACTAAAACATTTATTTCAATAACTATTTCAATTTATTTCTACTGTGGCTATCTATCAGCAAACTTTGGAACTGTAACTAACTCTCTGAATTCTGACTGTCCCCCAGCGGTTATATAGTCGCAAGGCTCTCTCGATTATTCTGGAGTATAGAACATTTCATCTAGATGGCTCTTCGAATAGTATCGAGCGATCGATTTATTCCAGCTTGTTCTCGGCGATCCGTACGCCAGCAGATATGCTGTCGTAGTTGAACGAGGGTGCATAATTAATTAGATCAGAGCCGGTCTCGGGGCCGGTCTCGAAATCGTTACAATACCATAGTGACAGCGATCTTTTATAATATTTCCATATGAATTACAGTTTTCTGCTGAAACATCTACCGAATATCCAACGGTCAACCCTACTGCTACTGCATTGTTGCCAAATCTCAACATTATTCGAAGTACTGCGAAATAGCTCACAAGATGATTATTATCAGCTGGTATTAATTGTGGTAATGTGGTTCAATGCATTATGTAGCTATATTTCAGATAGCTGGATTACTAATAATACTAATTATTATTACATTTCTTGTTCATTGTGGAGATGATTTTGTGATTTCTTTCTCTTCACTAATGAATTATTTATCTACTGTATTATCTACATTAGATATATAGAATATATATATATATACGTAGAATTACGTTTCAACCATTTATTAATTTTCTTTCTTTTTCAGTTCTTGAAAATGGCTCCAAAATCGGAGCCGAAACGTCGAATTTCAACAAATTCTAGACGCGGTTCAACCCGAACTTTTAGTTTTCAAATATCTGACCGCGGAAACCTATCTGAACATATATATATATATATATATATATATATATATATATATATATATATATATATATATATATATATATATATATATATATATATATATATATATATATATAATACGTATTATGAGACGAAGGGCAGTCTTGACTGACTAGTTAAGGAAAAATGCGGATGGATCTTGAGGATGCAGTCAAAATATTGGGCTGTTTAAAAGAATACTCTCTGTTAATTGGTCGAGCTTTCGGAAATGTTTATTTTCTTCATCAAGTCATTAAACACGAGATTTATAGTAAAAAGTCAACATTGATGAGACGCAAAGTCATGATTCATGATAATAATAATAATAATAATACTCCCTCACAAACACTCGTAGAGTGTACCCAAAGGCATAGCCTGTGCGGGTAGAGGACGGCTATTATTATTATTTGCCGTGGTGGAACACATCCAATTCTTTTTTCAATAATTATTATAATAATTTCGGTTCAAACTTTCCTATAATATCTTTTGAAACTTGCACACATAACTCAGTACGGGGTGTTGAGTTTGAACAATGAGGTCTCCATCAAAGACAAATCTGAGGGCGCGCGCAACAAATTTCCTGAAATTTCTTGACAGAACACAGCAAGGGACATTGAAACCGAATAATGAGGCCCCCGAGATCTCCATCTAATCAAAACCAGAAGCACTGCACCTTTCACCAAATTCACAGACAATACTCTTCAGAAGTCATTGAATTCGAATAACAAGGTCTCCACCAAACACCAGAGACACTACAAATTCAACCAAAATCATAAAATCATAGACAGGACTCAGTAGAGGCCACTGAATTAGAATAATGAGATCCCCGAGGTCTACATCCAATAAAAAGCTGGAGACACTACAAATTCAACCAAATTCATAAACAGGACCCAGCAGAAGCCACTGAATTCTGAACACGAGGCCACCGAGGTCTCCATCCAACCAAAACCGTAAACACTGCACCTTTCACCAAATTCACAGACAATAGAGGCCATTGAATTCCAATAACGAGGTCTTCACCCAATGCCAGAGACACTACAAATTCAACCAAAATCATAGACAGGACTCAGCAGAGGCCACTGAATTCGAATAATGAGATCCCCGAAGTCTACAACCAATAAGAAACTGGAGATACTACAAAATCAATCAAATTGATAGACAGGACCCAGCAGAGGCCACTGAATTCAAAAAACGAGGTCTCCCAGTTTGCCACCGGAGACACTACAATTTTTTTGTTTTTTTTTTTTCTACGAATCACTAAGGTTTTCGGGGAAAACCCCTCAAAAGTAGAGCTTTTGCGAGCAAGGTAGATCCGGGACCTACAGTTTGAATAAAAGTGGATTCCGAACCACTCTAGCTCCATGGCAGACGGCGGGAATTGAACCCGGACCGCCTGGGTGGAAGGCAAATGCTCTAACACCATGACCACTTCGCTTTAATCAAATAACTACCAATTCAACTAAATTCATAGACAGAATTCAGCAGAGGCCAATGAATTCGAAAGGTCTCCGCCCAACAAAATATTTCAGTTTCGCAGTATATCCGTTTTTTGTGAATATAGACTTCGCGAGCCCCATTACTGTTGATTAGCGATCTCTACAGAGCCTTGTCAGTGAATTTAGTGAAACTAACAGGGCCTCTAGTCTTTTGTTGGGTGGGAACCTCGGGGACCTCGTTATTCGAATTCAGTGGCCTCTGCTGAGTCCGTGAATTTGGTGAAAGTTGCAGTGCCTCTGGTTTTTGTTTGGTGGAGACCTCGGAGACTTTATTATTCGAATTCAGTGTTCCTTGTTGTGTCCTGTCTGAAAATTTCAGGAAATTTGCAGCGCTCTCAGATTTGTAATGGGTGCAGGCCTCGTTTTTCGAACTCAACCCCAGTGCCGAATCATGTCTGCAAGTTTCGGAGTCTTTAGTTTTGTAATGGGTGTACACTACATTTTTCAGAAACAGTGCATGATGTATTTTCCTTGTCTGCTAATTTCGGTTGATTTGCAGAACATCCAGGCTTTTACCATGGATCTAAAAGGGGTTATCTTTTCAATGGTTTTTAGTGTTTCCAAAGGTGGGGACCATTTTCTTTGAAACTGGTTCATTCTTTTTCTTAGTTTTTGGTTTATTGATGATGCTTGTGCCGTCGGTTTTCCTGTGGAAGGAAATCTTGGGAATATTTGGTATTGCCCTTCTTTTCGGTTCACTAGTATATTTTTATTGTATTCTTTCTGTTTGTTTTCCTGATATTCGGGGTTGCAGTGCCCATGGGTTTGTTATAGATATAATCAGTCCGTGCTTGATCTTGCTTCCTAGATTAGATTTGCTTTTAGTACAAACAACAAAATTGTTGGTAAAATTGAAAAATAGCACCTAATATATGAATAACTCACTATAATTTATTTTTATCAATATTTTTCAACTTTGTAAGCTGAACTCCGCCTATATGCCGTTATTTTTTATGTATATGAGTTAATGTTATTTGAAAACAACTGGAATGGACAATAAAGACTCTATTATGATTATTATTATTATTTTTCAATTCTGTTTTGCTTCCTGTTTTATTTCAAATACTGATATTTTGAATCGCAAAACATAAAACTTATTACTTACATACTTCTTCAGTTGTGTCCAAGGACTCCAAGGCTTTAGGTGGACTAGTCCAACATCCGACTGATGAACTGACAAACCCCTATCGACGTACTTTTCGATAAATTAAACATAGTAGTTTTGTTTTGGTTCTGAAAATTATCAGTCCTGGGACGTCAGGATCATGCGCAGTTGACGAGAAGTGTGCTCTTAAGGTTCATAGTCGCTCACTTTTTCTCAACCACATTTTTTGGAAAGTTCAAACTTTTGACAAATCCGTGACAGAATTTTCAAAAACTTGTCAGTCCAATGGCGAGCAGTAGCAATCTTCCATTGATAGACAGGCTTCAGGGTAGAGAAAATTATAATGCCTGGCAGTTTGCAGTACTTACAGACTTATCTCCAACATGAAGAGCTCTGGGATTGCGTAACCGAAACGGAAAAAGATGAGAAAAAAATTGTTAAAGCTAGATCAAAAATAATTTTACTCATCGATCCCATCAATTACGTACACGTCCAACAAGCTAAAACAGCCAAAGAAGTCTGGGATAAGTTGACTTGAATTGACTGGAAAAGTTGGTTTGCTTCGCACTTTGATAATAACACGTCTCGAAAATTGTGTTTCTGTAGAAGACTATGTAAATAAAATAATTATCACTGCTCACAAACTGTCTGGGGTTGGTTTCACAGTTAGTGATGAATGGGTTGGTAGTCTTTTACTTGCTGGTTTGCCCGATGATTACAAATCCATGATAATGGGCATAGAACGTTCTGGTGTCCAAATCACAGGGAATAGTATCAAGACAAAACTTCTTCAAGATGTAAAATTCAACAAAAGTGATACAGCATTTTACAGTAAAGGAAGAAATCCAAAAAAATCTTTCAAGAAAGGTCCACGTTGTTTCCGATGCAATCAATACGGCAATAAATCTCCTTAGTGCACAAAAGGTGTTAAAAACGAGAAATTCACTTCATCCAAAGAAAAATTTTAAAATGGATTTAGTGCAACTTTTTCGAATGGTATCAATGATAAAACAAATTGGTATGTAGATTCAGGAGCATCCATGCATATGACGAATCGTGATGACTGGCTCCAAAATAAGGTACCTTCAGAAGTCAGTGAAATAACCATTGCCAATTCTTCAAAGCTTCGAGTTACAGTTATGGGAACCGTTAATTTAAGATATTATTGAATGGGACCGAAGAAAGCATTCAAATCAAAAATGTTCTTTTTGTATCAGATCTTTCGACGAATCTATTATGTATTAGTCGTATTATTAAAAATGGCTACTCAGTAAAATTTTGCAAGGAAATTTGTCAGATCACGAATAGCCGAAATATGTTGATAGCTGAAGCAAAGTTGGTGGACAATATGTATAGACTCAATGTGTCATCAGAAAATGAATTAAATTTCATGGTTCCGATGAAGTCCGATGAATTATTATGGCACAGAAGACTTGCTCATATAAATTTTCAAGATTTGAATAAGCTGAAAAATAAACTAGCTACAGGAATTGATTTTATTAACATCAAGACTGATACTTGTATCGATTGTTTGAAAGGTAAACAAACCAGATTACCTTTTGATCACATTGGAAGCCGAACTGAGAATTTTCTAGAAATCATTCATAGTGATCTATCTGGTCCCATGGAGGTAGAATCACTTGGAGCTGCCCGATATTTCCTCACCCTAATTTATGACTTTTCTCGGAAAACTTTCGTTTATTTTTTGAAAAGCAAAACGAAAGTTAAGAAATCTTTTGAAAGTTTCAAGAGTATGGTTGTAAGGTTGTATATGCAAAAGGCTGTCATATAAAAATTTTGCGTACAGATAATGGTTCCGAATATTGAAACCATGAATTTGATACATTTTTGCGCAAATCTGGAATTCGCCATCAAACGACAGCACCGTACTCTCCAGAACAAAACGGTTTAGATGAACGCATCAACAGGACCATTATTGAAATGTCTAGAAGTATGCTTCAATATGCAGAGTGGAGTAAAGAATTTTGGCCTGAAGCAGTCTCAACAGCCGTTTATATAATCAATCTTTGACCAACTAGAAGATTACCAGAAAAAAATCCAGAAGAAAGGTGGACTGATAATACACCTCAGAATATTTGAATGTAAAGCAATGATGCATATTCCTAAACAAAATCGACGCAAGTGGGATTCGAAATCAAAAGAAATGATTTTTGTCGGTTATTGTGAAGAATCTAAAGCATATCGCCTCATTTGTCCGATTACAAAGAGACTTGTTAAGAGCAGAGACGTTTTTTTTATTGAAAAAGATATATCTTCACATGACAATAATCCCGAAAACATATCTTTTAGAAATGTCAATCGATTTGAACCAGTTTTTGATGAATCTGCATGTGCTTCTGACAATGTCTCCCCAGAAGTTGAACAGGATATGAATATAGTGGAGGATTTGATTGAAAGTTCTTTCATTGAACAAATAAATGAAGTTTTTGGATCATCACTAGAAAATCAGGCATCCGCAGTTCAACCTGTTTTGAGAAGATCGACGAGATAACTAAAACCGAAGGACATGAGCTAGTATAGATTATATTCCACTATAGTTTGTCGAGAACAATATTCAATCTATCCCTCAACAGTTGAAGAAGCTATGGAAAACCATGACAGCGAATTTTGGAAGGAAGCTATGTTAGAAGAATTCAAGAGTCTGAAAGAAAATCACACATGGGTTCTGACTGATTTACCACCAAACAGAAAACCCATGAATTATAAATGGGTGTTCAAAACCAAAAAGGATTCTGATGGGAAAATATTACGTTACAAAGCTCGTCTTGTTGTGGAAGGATGCAATCAGAAGAGAGGTATCGACTAGGAGAAGACTTTTTCGCCAATAGTACGTTACACACCCATCCGCTATTTGATAGCTCCGGTTGCTAAATATGTTTCAAACACAGAGCAAATGGATGCAGTAACGGCTTTTCTACAGGGTGATCTCGACGAAGAGGTATTTATGGTTCAGCCAAATGAATTTGTTTGAAAAACGAATGAGTTTAAAGTATTTGAACTCAATAAAGCTATATATAGTTTGAAACAAGCCAGCAGACAGTGGAACAAAAAATTAGACACTGCACTGAAAGAAATTGGATTTAATCAATCTCGAATTGATCCCTGTGTATATTTCGACATTTCTGATTAGGGAATGATTTTTATTGCACTTTACGTAGACGATTTACTCATATTTTCTAATAACGGGGTGAAGCAAATAATTGTGTTGATTTAGAAATAACGAGAAATCATCAAGCAGGTAAAATTTTCCTAAGTCAAACGAAACACGTCACCGAAATGTTGACCAAATTCAACATGTTGGACTGTAACCCAGTTAATACTCCAAGAAATTCAAATCAGAAGCTCACTAAGGACATGTCACCCAAAAATAAAGAAGATATGGATTATATGCAGACATTTCCTTACCAGCAAGCAGTTGGGAGTTTACTGTTCATTTCACAATGCACCCGTCCAGATATTGCTTGTGCAGTTAACACTGTGAGTAAGTTTAACAACAATCCAGGGGTAGCTGTAAAAAGAATAATGCGGTATCTGAAGGGTACGATGCATGCCAAATTAGAATATGGTAAGCAAGGATCAACTTCTGGAATTATTGGTCTTTGCGATGCTGATTGGGCCAGCAATGTGGATGAAAGGGGTTATTGTTGTTGCTATGTGTTCAAGTTTCAAGAAGGCGCCATTTCTTGGTCTTCGAATAGACAACAAACTATTGCACTGTCAACAACGGAGGCAGAATATATGTCACCTTCATCTGCAACCCAAGAGGCGATGTGGTTACGAAAATTTGAACAAGAATTTTGGCCACAACGAACGGAACCTCTAGTTATATTCTGTGATAACAAGAGTTCTGCAAATTTAGCAGAAACAGCTAGTTATCATGATAGAACAAAAAACATTGATGTTCGTATATTAAAAGAAAATTTGTTCTAAAGATTTAGAAGTGAAATACCTTGACAAAATGTCAGCAGATGTTCTGACTAAATCACTGTTCAGTAATAAACATATGTTTTGCTGTAAAAACATTGGGTTAATATTTGAATGAAGAATCATGTTCAAGTGGAGGTGTTGGAATATGAAGAACATTCCTAATACTTTGTATATTATATTTTATCGTATCTGATGTAAACAGTTAATAGGTCAATTGTTAATATAGAGTTTGTTAAGTCGTCTCTGCTGAACTATTACTATTTACTACAAAGTAAACTACAGATTTGGGAATTCTCTATACAATTTCATCAGTGTACGGTACTGCTAAACACATGAAAAAGTTTATTTCGTTTCCTTTACTAGTTAAGCAGTTTGATCTTGTTGGAGATATAACTTGAATCACCATGTGTTTTCTTCATTTTTATCATCATCAAGTGTGTCCCCTTTCTTTTTTGGTATTCATGTCTAATCCGTTACGAAGGCGTAGAAGGTCCACTATCATTAAAATTTCTAGTTTTGCTAATTCCGAGAAACTAAGTCAGAATTCCGATTCTACCTAATCTAAAAGAGAAAGTACTTTTATTGGTGTTTCAAAAGCATTTGAATCTCCTGATAAATGTGAGATATGGATAGCTGATTCAGGAGCAACTCAGTATATGACCATGCACCAGAACTGGTGTGATAGATCAGTGAAGGTATGAATCTTACTGTATATATAGTATGGTCATTTGACAATGTCACTTGTGTGATATTATGCTGTTTTATGTTGAAAAAATCCAAGTTCTGGTTAGATCTTCCGTAACAATTTATTCAACAGAAAATATTAAATTCAGTAATGGAACACAGCGACAGATATCTTCCACCCGATCGTTTTGAAGTAGACCCGACGACGAGCACAGCAAGTCAAGAAAGGGGTTACTGGAAACAAACTTTTGAGAATTTTTTTCGATGCACGAAAAGAGACGTCAAACAGAATGAAATTGAAACTTCTAAACAATCCCATATCTCCAGTTGTTTTTGGAGTAATCAGTGAGTACAAAGATTACGATTCAGCTTTGGATGCATTCAACAAAATATATGTGAAACCTCAAAATGAAATTTATGCCCGACATTGCCTTGCAACGGGAGGACAAAAGCATGGACATAAAAATAAATAATGGATCCAGTTATTTACATCAAGTGGAGTCGCTGAAAGGCACTATCCTAAGGTCGTGCTGTTGAGTTGGGCGTTGCCACATCGAGTCTGTGATATTTATTTATCAACCACCAACACTAGCTTAAACTCAATTGCCAGCGAATTCCATTCAGTAATTGAATATTCCGATCCGTTTATGAAATGAAACTCAGCATTATACCTACATTCCAGACTCAAAACTAGTGAGTTTAATTTGAAAAATCTGTGTGCACTTCCAAAAAATTCTGTACAGTCTGTTGCAATGCTGTACGTGCGACAACGCTGTTAAAATCCGCATTGTTTCTCATCACTTTTTGTTTGTTTACAAATTTCACCACCTTATGTTGACATTGTCTCAGGTACGGTATTTGTGAAAATATTGGTGTTTTGTTTCATTTGGATTAAACAGATATTATATCTTTGGATTTTCCAAAGACTTTTTAGAAACAAACTTTATTTTTCAATACATTTATTATAATTGGTAACATATAAAGAACTGTCAGATCCATTAATATGCACCGGACTTTAATTGGAACAGTTACTCGATCATGAGCGTGAATCTGAGCTGAACGGTAATCTGGACACGAGTGCATCTGGGTCCTCTTATTTTATAGGTTTTCACTTGTTTACTGGAAAGATGCTGAATCCAAGGTTTTGGAGGTGACACTGATATTCCTGCTGACTCCAAGGTTAAATAGGACATGCGATCCAAATACGCAATATCTACGACGTAATACTGGATAAAAGGGCTATTGTCTATTTATACAGGCCGTTTCTTCTATCATGTGGTAACATTGCTATATTCTAAACCGTAATAGATACAAAGACGATTAAATGGGAAAAAAGGTAACTATTGTGGTGAGCAGTAAATTGGTCATATAAAATTTTCGGGGATTCTCGCCCTTCCCAACTTATACAGGGAAAACTGAAAATGCTGTTTTCGGTTCTTTACGAATAGAATTGTTATTTCAGAAAATATAAAAAGGAAAGTTTTATTGTATTCAAAATGTACTAGAACTACGTAACGATAAATTTTTAATCAAACGTTTCGTGTCAACACCGCCATCATCAACTATTTTTTCAAATACGGACCTGTCTATTTCATCACAAATATTGATAGGGCGATAAAATCACAATTCAGTGGTATATCACACTCGACATTTTTATAATTTTTCATATAAAATAACTAGCATCATCAGTGACAACAGCATTTTTAGTTTTCCCTGTATAAGTCGGGAAGGGCGGGAGTCCCCGTAGATTTTCTCTGACCAATGTACTACTGTAACAATAGTTACATTTTTTCCCATTTAGTCGTCTTTGCATCTATTACGGTTTAGAATATAGCAATGTTACCACATGATAACAGAAACGGCCTGTATATAACAACTCCCCTTTTTATGAAAAAGTTGATGCTTTACATTGCAGCAACTTTTTATTCAACCTTTAGACATCTCTTTGGGAAGAACTTGGCAATGGCTTGAATTTTGTTTCTTTTTCATGGCGGTGGTGGTGGTCCATCGTTTCTTGAGGTCATGATACCAATTTTGACATTTTTTCGATTTTTACATTTACAACAACAATACAGAATGATTAGAGAAATCACAAGTACAATGGTGAAATAAGTGAACCATGAAATATGTTTAGTAACAAAGGGTTCATTTATAAGTTTGTCTAACTGATCAGAATATTCGTTCAATTTGTATTGAGCTGTATTTAAATCGTCAACATTTATTTTATTCAACTTTAAAGGTTTCAATTTTGGTAAATTTTGTTTTTCAGAAAGTCCTACACAACAGTGATATGGTATCAAAATTTCATGAAATCCATATGTCAATTTTTCTCAATATTGTAACGATTTCGAGACCGGCCCCGAGACCGGCCCTTATCTAATTAATTATGCACCCTCGTTCAACTACAACTGCATATCTGATGGCGTACGGATCGCCGAGAACAAGCTGGAATAAATCGATTGTTCGATACTATTCGAAGAGCCATCTAGATGAAATGTTCTATATTCCAGAATAATCGAGAGAGGCTTGCGACTATAGAACCGCTGGAGGACAGTCCGAATTCAGAGTTAGATACAGTTCCAGAGTTCGCAGATAGAGACTGACACCGTAGAAATAAAATAGTGAAGTAAATGTTTTAGCGAATATTTGTTGGAAATAGTGTTTTAAATAAATTAGGAAAATTAGTTAGTGCAGTTTTACTACAATATATATTTGTTTTTTTTTTTGCATGAATTCTAGTACTGCCAAAAAATGCATTACATGTCTCATTAATTTTCAAAATTGAATTTTTTTCAATAATTTTTGTTTTTGTTTCTTTATTACAAGTCAAAATTACAGGTAAAGGGTCTGAAACAATTATAAGCCATATGTTCAATTCAATTCCATAGACGTTATAGACTTTTGCAAAAAGTAAACTTTTAAGTAAAGTTTTACAAGCTTTAGGTAATTCTTGTAAATGCCTGAATATTTGAGATTCACAAATTGCAGTATTATCAATAGGATATGGCAATACTTTTTCACATAATTTCATTCGATTAAAAAGCAGTTTACAAATTTAAAAATTTGGCACAATTATACATGACAGTGAGTCAACATCTTTTCCAATATATTCAATTGTTGCAGGTAAAATATGATGTAATCCAGTCCTGTTATCTAATATGGGAATAGGGTAAGGTCGATACATGTTAACTTCGTGTTCAACAAAAGGTACATTCAAAATATAGACAATTTTTGTGCCTGAAATGCTGCGAGTTCAATTAACTCGAGATATTTTGCTACTGATGCAATTTTTGGTTGTAATGGCAAATAGTTATTTTGTAAAAATTGTGCTATTTCCTGGAGGGAATTCACTGAGTCATTTGGTTTGATTATAGAAGTGTGAATTATTTTCAATCTAGCGAAAGTAATTGATGTCAAAATATCGTCAAGATATTCTTCTAACAATAGAAAGTTTTCCATAAGGGATTCACAAATATCCATAGTTTTATATTTTGCTTCAACAAGGTGAATGTTATCAGAAATATCATGAATTGATTTTTCTATATTTTTTGAATCTTCATTGAAAGTTGCTTCATCAATTCGCAATTTTTTAATTGTTTCATTGAAATTTCGAATAACTGAGGTGGTCACTGAAATTTGATTCTTCAATAAATTCTCGATTTGGTGTTCATCTTTGTATAATTGGTTTATCGAATTAGTAAAATATTCTCTATATGAAGAATCAAGATTTCCAGATATAGCATTCCATATGCTACCAACTCCGTTAATTGATCCAGGTTTAATTCTTTTTGAGTAATCTTCAGTATCAATTTTAATTCGATAATATTTTGCTTCGAGTGAATTTGATATTTGATTTAAGAGGGTAATATGTGTTATTACATCAGTTCGGAAATAGTCCATTCCTGGGTTTGGGGTATCAAACATTAAAATCATGTCATTTAAAATATTTTGATTATGATCTAAAACTGTTCTTACTGCAGTTAGGTCTTTGTATACCAGTAATGTCCATTTATCATTAGAAATTTTTGCGTATCCTTCATCATGGTAATAAATGCCAATCGTGTTGTTCACGGGTTGAAGAATATATTGTGCTACGCACAGGGGTAAAAAGATGAGTAGGAGCATCTGAAATAAAAATTTCGGGTTTACTCAGTATGGTTTCAATTCATCAAAGTTAAATTTACTCTGCTGATTTGTTTCAAGATTTTTCAAAAGGGCTGAGTTTTGATATATTTCAATTATTTCAAATGGTCCGTTAAATTTATTCTGTAGTTTTGAACCTATTTGGCTTTCTTCTACATATACTTTGTCTCCAATTTTATTTTCTGGGGATTCTTGTTTTATTGTTTCATCAAAGCGTGTTTTAGAGTTTTCTTTACCCTTAATAATCTTTTCTCTTTATAAAAATATGAAATTCTAACATTCATATCTCTAATATATTTACTAACTGGTCAGTGGCTCAGTGGCTAAGGTCTCTAGCAGTGAAACTTCTAGCTCGCATCAGACAGATGTTCGAGGCTCGGGTACGGAATTTCTCAAGTACACGGGTCTCTTTAGGTGGCCATATGCCTTGTTGTGAATCAAGTGTGATGTGAGTTGCCTAGATGCCAATCCCGACGTCTGGTGCTAGCTTGAAGTGCGCACCGACCAACCGGGGTGGTGCTGTAGGTTTTCCGGGTTTTCCTATAGCTGAAAACTGAATACACCACCGAAAACATCAGTAAGTCGCCCCGGAGCGCCACGGCAAATAATAATAATAGCCATCCTCTATACCCGCACAGGCTATGCCTACGAGTGTTTATGAGGGAGTATTTTATTTTATTTTTCCATGAGGAATGTACCAGTCAGGCCCTCTCTCTGGAGCTCCGATACTACCGGACGGCGCGCTGGTGTATAATTAACCCCAACAAACACTCCCCACGTCCGTGGGGTGAGTGATTACTGGGTCCCCTGTGCCCTGAGTAAACGGAGTAAACCAAGAATAACGGACTTCTGCATTCTTCCGACTAGGTTTTCTGCCGCATCACGGCATGCCGGTATGATTTTTAGATTCGAGAGCAGCGTATCCATCATTCCACCGATGACCCCTATTATCAGAACCACCATCTTGACAGAATGGTTTGGATAAAGCCTGCGGAGTTCAAAGAGTAGATCTCGATATTTAGTACGTTTTTCCTCCTCTTTTCGGATGATATTCGTTTCGCCAGGAGCTGAAAACTCAATGACGAAAATCGTCCTACTTTGGTGGTCGAGAAGGACTACATCAGGCTTATTGGCTTGTATTTGCCTGAGGGTGGGGAATGAGTAATTCCAATAGATTCGGCACTTCTCATTCTCCACAACGAACTCAATATCCCCCGGAGCATATGGCAACACCGGTGTCTCGTCTACACAGTACGAGTGTCATAGATGGTAGTACAACACTCGTAGGGCCGCGTTATGCCTGTGGATATAGGCTGAGACCGCATAAGCTGGACAAGCTGACAGCAAATGCATTATGGTCTCAGCTGCCCCACGACACGCTCTGCATCTATTGTCAGGGACCTCTATACCCATCACGCGACTACGGTAGACGAGGGTATTGAAGACACCATCCTGGCAGGGCATTATGAATCCCTCGGTTTTCGACTTCAGCCCACTTGACCTGAGAAAAGCGAAGGTCAGGTTTCTGGATAAGCCAAGGTCTTCAATGTTCTTGAAGAAGACTCCATGCATTGGCCTATCCTTATGTAGCTGTAGTAGCCTGTCATACTCCGCAGCTTTCACGTGGGCTTTTTGCTGAACGGGTTCCAACTCGGTGACAGAGTTTGGGCCTATTTTTTTTATCCACTGCAGAAAATACTCAAAATGCTTCCTTCTTTAAACTAACACAATGTACACACCCAAATTGACCTGTTCCACACTCTTTCTTTATTGAAAACGCTCTTTTTTAAGAAAAAAACTCACACTTCTTTTATGATCTCATAACCAACAAATCTAATCGAAATGGTTAGTGAATTTTATTAATGTCTACCACGGAAAAAACACTCAAAATTATTCCTTCTTTAAAATAACACAATGTACACACCCTAATTCACCCGTTTTACACTTCCTATTTCTTTATCAAAAACGGCATTGTTTATTCAAAAATTCAACCTTCTTTTGAAAACATCAAAACAACACATTCATGTAAAATGTTTAGTGAATTTATTTATGTCAAATTGGTAACTTTGAGCTTTGCACATTTGCATAGCCGACTTTTTCAGGCATTTGATTTCAACATGATTAGGAAATTATTCACTCACTTTTTTTCCAGAATCCAACGTAACAGGAATGAAATTCACTAACCATTTTGCCTAGATTTGTTGCTTATGTGATCATAAAAGAAGGTTGAGTTTTTTTCCTAAATAGGAACGTTTTCAATAAAGGAAAAGTGTGAAACAGGTCAATTGGGTTGTGTACATTGTGTTAGTATAAAGAAGGAAGAATTTTGAGTGTTTTTCCGCTGTAGAAATGTGTCCTAAAAAATGCCAGACATCACTCAAAAATAGGCCCATATTTCCGCCAAAAATTTCATTTGGATTTTTTGTTCAGGAGGCCAAACTAAGTTCAAAAAATTTTGTTGATAGCTTGTGGCTATTAGTTAACGGAATTTTACCTTTTTTAGATTGGATAATACCAAGAGAAAGTCATCTACAGAGTCAACAGATAGGACCCAGGAACTGATTGTTCGGAAATCATTGATTCTTTTGGCCTCACACTGAAGAGGTAATATCAGATAGAGTTTACATGTTGGTATGATTTTTAGATTAGCCCAAAACTACCAATTCAAAGTTTCACCTACATTTATGTATTGATTAAAAACTTTACAGATTCATCAGTTACTATAAATGCCTCAAAAATATATACTAATCCAAAAAGAGAATATTAAAAGTTTACTGAGTCTCTCTCAGAAATTTTGACTGCTTCCTAAACTGAACTAATCGTATGTTAATCGCCGATAAGGAAACAGATAGACCCATAAATTCGCAAAATAGTGAGTAGAAGGTAGTAGTAAACAAAAATTATTAGTATTCCAATGTATTCAGAATTCATATTTTTTAAAACATGAATGTTTATCGAAATCACATTGTGGATTGAAAAATTTTCAAAGTATAATGCTTATCGAACTTGAAAATATATTTTCTGTCAAAAAAGTGCACTTTTTGACACTTTTTTGTAAAATAATGAAATAGTATTTTGATAATGAAAAATAACATACTTTCAGCACACAAAATAAGTACACATTTTTTTGACAGTTGTGTTATTATTTTTAATTGAGTTGAGTAGCTAATGAACTATAAAGATTAGTTGTCCTATTTTTTGACAGTTGTAGAAAAAATATTGTATGCAACATGTGCGTGAAGTGTTTTTTTTACTTTAAGGAATTGCTGCACTCCGCCTACGGCGTCGTGCGTCAATATTTCCTACTCGTGAAAAAAAGTACCACTTTACTCAATTTAATAATTTGAACATTTTTTTAATTTTATTTCTGAGCTGTTATTGACTCATCTACCAGTGATTTTTCAACACCTCGCAAGGCCAGAAGAAATTTCAGAGCCATGAAAAAAACTACTAGGCCAAAAAACCAAAATAAAACTTTTACAGTCAACAGTCAGTGCGAAGGCTGAGGTCTAAAGGGACAAATCTGAAATCACTCATAAACCATTTGAAAAGTAAATCTTTGGTGCATGGAGATTGTGAAACCTTATTGAGAGTGAGTTTTCCACGTAGTCTATATTCATTAGAATATAATATAATTATTTTTGACTACGATACCTTGTCAAGTCGGTAATTTGATGTCACAAGAAAAATAGTTTGAAACAGTTATTAGAGAAGTAGTAAAATATACACCAAATCATAAATTATACAATAAACTCACGGTAAAAACAATAAGAATAAGTCATCAAGCCTGAAAGCAATTGAAACCAAGAGATTTTTTTAAGTGACATTTTTGACAAGAAATATGAATACAAGTGAAAAAAATTATAACGAATAAAAAACATGTCAGAAGAAAGAAGAAATGAAAAAAATGAAAAAAATTTAAGCATAACTACCCAGTGTACTGAGTTGGAAGAATCCTTTATTGAAGATAGCACCATGAAATTGACTCAAATTGATTATAAAAAACAAACTAGGGAAAGTGATCCTCTGGAAACCATAATATACTTGAAAGAAGAAAATTTATTACTGAAGAAAATAATTTCGGACAAAGAATCAATAATTTCGGAAATGGCAAGAAATATAAAATTATTAACCAAAGAAAATTGTTCCTTGCAAGGAATTATGACCTGATCATTTCTAATATTGTAGAAAAGGATACGATTATGGAGAGGTTGAATAAGATAAATGGAGGAATGGATATTTTGGAAAACAATGCCAGTGTAACAAAACAATCATACTCTGAAATCCTACAATCAAAAATATATACCAACAAGATAAGAAAAACTGAAACATTAGTAGTTAAACCAAAATTTACCCAAGAAGCTAAAAAAACACAAAATGATTTGGAAAAGAATGTTCATGTCGGTCGGTTGAAAATTGGTATTAAATCTTTGAAAAAAAATTTGAAGATGGAGGTGTAGAAATTCAATGTAATACTAAACATGATTGTCAGAAAATCACAGAAGTACTTAAGGACCAATTACCTCAGCATTATACATCAGAAATTAAACAACTTTTGAAACCAAAGATCAAAATTCCAAATTTGAAGATGGATTGTTCCAAAACAAAGGAAGAATTAGATGATGATTATTTCCATATTGAGATTATAAGAAATTTCAGTGATAGAAAGTGTTCTACAGTATTTGCGGAAGTTAGCGGAAAATTATTGAACAAAATTATACAAAACAATCATAAATTGTTTGTTGGTTGGCAAAATCTTACTGTGTATGAAAACAATCATGTGTCACAATGTAAGAAATGTTTCCGTTACAAACACAATCACATCAAATGTAAAAATGATATAACATGTCCTCGCTGTGCTGGTAATCATACAATTGAATCATGTGAAAATATTGAAAAATTGAAATGTGTCAATTGTGCTTATTCCAATTCAACATTCCAGAAACAGTATCATACTCATCATTCGGCTACTGATAAAAAATGCCCAACATACCAGTTTTACGAAAATCAACTAAAATCCCAAATTGATTATGGCCAGTAACAATCAAGTTTCAAATAAATTATGAATAAGGACGATTTCATCAAACTTTTGGAATACCCCTCGTTGGAATGTCAAGCACCACCTGCAGAAAATGACATTGGCATATTGTATATTAATTCAAGATCAATTTAGAACAAAATAGGCACACTTGAAGTTATCATTAATGAAATGCGAATAAAAATCCTTATAGTAACAGAAACTTGGCTATCTAAAGAAGAACAATATTTCAATTTCAAAAATTACAACTCTACGTTTTCAAGTAGAGTTTTTGTTCATGATGATTTGGAGTTTGATATTGTCGCGACTAGGCCTTAGTGAAGCTATAAGCCCTATCGCTTGGGACGTAGTCAGGAAGAAAAACCAGTTGTCTTCTCGGTATAACTACTGATAAATAAAACAAGTTACAGATTCACCGTATTCAAAAATATATATATATTAAAGGACATAATACCCAGGGCGCAACAAAGCTCTATATTCATACACACAATCAATAAATAGAACATTATAATATACAAAGGTTTCTACACCAATATATAGAATGACAACAGCATCACAAGGAATATTCTGGACGTTTATACTTCCAACAATTTTTGTCCATGCAATGAAAAAATTCCAACTACATGTGGAACACGGAGTGCAACATTGATAGACCATATTTTAACAAACAGAAAAGAAGAACTTAATGTATCTGTGATAGATAATTCTATTAGTGGGCATAGAATGAAGGCTTTCACGGCCGGAAGTAGAATCCTGAGGTATGGCTTAGAGGCCGTGGTCGGTTCACCTCCGTGGAGGCGGTTCCACTGGACGTTTCGCTCACAACTGCGGTGAGCATCTTCAGCATAGCTTTAGTCTTCTCGAAGAGCGACGTAAAACTGATACAACGGTTTGAAATTCTTCGCAATTTATAGTCGCAGCCTGGCTATTTTGATTATTTTGTTTTCCTTGGGGTGACTGGGTTACCTGGCCGGGTGGTATGTTGCAATTGTCTACCTGTCTAATTAATGAGTTGTGATTGCCCCGTCCTACCTGCTCGATTATGTTATGTGATTGTTTTATCTTCGTGTTTTTCAGGGCTGGGTACCAGGCCTTGTTCAGTTTTAATGATTCCTCTTTTCTGTTGAAATTATTTCTGTGTTTATGTATTTCTATGGTTTCTCTATCATTTATCATGCCCGCCTCAATTTTGTTTGATCATTGATTTAGACGATCCAGAGATACAAAAAGAGCAGCACAAGATGTTCCAAATTTTTTTTTCCAAAATTTATTAATCTATATTAAATATAGATAAAATACAGCACACACTATTACGGAAATATAAATAAATAAAAGACATATTAAAACACTAGCTACAACCACTGGATCGGGGTAGGTTCGGGTTTCAACTGCTTTCAGGGTGAGAAACTTTAGTCTTGCCTCCTATTTCCAGGGGTCAGGCAGAGTCGCCCCACATCTATCCGGAGACAGACCCCACGTTGTAATGTGGGCCATATGCACAGTGGTTTGGTCTCAGCTTGGATGTTTCCCTGCCTCCTCCAAGTTATGCAGGGGTGTTACGTGGGCTGTTTTCTAGCATTAGTTCACTGGTATTTCATGAATGGAATCATCTGCTCAAGTTCCGGAAATACTCAGAAAAAACCGGTTTAGACATTACACCTCAGTTCCTAGTCATCTTCTAGTTGCTCATGGAAAAGGTCCAGTGCCTGGTATATAAGCTGATGCTTTCCCGGGGCATTATGGTAGCTTCGGATCCTGGTGATATCCCTGGTCAGAGGGCTTCCAAGGATGTGATGTCTGTAGAATTTATCTACGATCTTTTTTATGTATTCAGTGATCGTCTCGACATTGGCCAGCTCATGCAATGCGGCTAGCTGAATGTACCTGTCACTATCCGTGACGATACGAAGTACTTTATTTTGCATCCTCTCCAGCCGTACCATCTGGTACGCAGGAAGGCTGCAGAATATTGGACAGACGTAGGTCATCGATGGCCTGATCACCTGTTTGTAGATCAACGCTTTGTTTTCCATCGAAAGCTTGGAATTCCTCGCTATCAACACGTATGTCCGTTTTACTGCACCCGCAGCTCGTTGAATTGCCAAGCTGACGTGTTTAACGAGCGTCAATCTCCTGTCCAATTGTACCCCCAGGTACCGCACAAACTCTGACTCCTCGATCCGGGTTCCCAGAGCCATAAACCCCCCCGTAATCTCCACGTTACTGCGTTTTCTCTTCTTAGTCACAGAATATAGACCTACACAGAAACGAATGCTCTTTGTCGGCACTTTGATGTTTGAGGGTCAAGAATCAGAATCCTTGAACACCACATGCAGCCACACTGGAAAAAGTAAATAAAGCACAGAAAACAAAATGTGTTCTGTCACGTAAGGAGAGAAACAACATAGAACTACGCTAAGAAAAAAAAACTTGCTCGTATTATAAATACATGAGGTACTCGGATTACAAATTCATAATATTATAATATAAAAATTTTGTGCTCGGAATATTTAAATGCCTCCGAAAATTATTATTTTATATTCAAAAGCATTTCGTACTACGTATAGAGGAATGAACGAAAACGTCCTACACCAGCTGGTAACATCTACGAAACTAGTCTGCAGGTGGAACATAAGCTCTGGTGTTTGATCCCAAAAAGTACTTCAAATAGTGTCCTCTAAGGAACGTTGCATTTGCATTTGTTTGATGTAATTCAACGCCTGTCGTGGCTTCAGCCAAGAACCTTGTCATTTTCATTCAGATAGTTGCTTAATATTTTCGGCTGTATGAAAATTTCTGGAGAGAAAGGAATTTCTACATCGTTGAACTTCATCGTCTTTTATTTTCATATATTAGAATCCTTATGTATGTGTGTGTTATTTGGTTAATATATTACATCGTCACGAAAAAAATAGGTACTTTGGTTTTTGTGACTTAAACTCAAAGCATTGCTACAATACTATAGAATATCAAAATGCAAATAATACAAGTAAACAAATATTTATTTTTCAATAAATTACAACATGATAGACAGATACATATTCATATAAAAATTCAAGAATTTTACACACGTCACAAATACAATTAAAGAATTCTAATTAAAAATTCAGACAACTACAGAGTAATAGGACAAACAGGAAACAATCAAAATTTAAATTTAAATATTCAACTCGCATGTACAGGTGGGCATGTGAAGGAGGAACTCATCAACTGCATAAAAAATGCATCATCAATAGGTTATGGTTTTTTTTAAATATATTGTAATAGAGAGAAATAGGCCATCCTTAAATATTGGATGTCTACCTGAAACCTTAAATGTCTTGTTCTTATTCATGTAATGAAACTATTTACAAATCATACTCATACATGTGATAAAATTGCGAGTTTTCTAAGTTGTTTCTTGTTTGTTTTTTATCTTTAAATTTCTATTGGCATATTTAATAGAATAGAATATGCGTAATCTTATAAATAATTTTGTTACATATAACGAAGGAAATGAGGAGCATGGATGTACGAAAGGTACATTCTCAATTATTTGAAAGAGCTTATTCGAAATTCCCGAGATCATACAAAGATCTTCGAATGAAGAAGAGAACTTCTTTTCTGATTTGTAGATGTAATTTACTAATTGTTCACTAGGCGCTCTTAAGTCCACCAAATATACTTTTTTCAGAATCATAAGCCTTGAAATATGTAAGCAAATGGCCTAAATCTAAAACTTCTACAGCCTTTGAAAATTGGATTTTTCTGGTAGTCACTGTTATCAAACACTCTTTTATATTGATTCGAATTTTACCAACAGGATGAATTTAGTAAGTCAAAAAGTTTATCTTTCAACAAGAACTCAATGGTGCCTATTGCATCTGCAGGCAGTAAACCTAAAGTCAAATGCATATTCATACCGCTTCCAACACTATGACTAACAACTTGGGTTGCCAATATAACTCTCATTCTTCCGAAGTTGGATGGATGGATACGAGAATTAGTAAGCTTTGGAGCAGATCTATCCTCGTTATAAAACATCTCTATAAAAGACCATGAAGTTTTTTTATCATCAGAGTAATAATTATTATTGATTAAATTATTCCTTGTTGCCTTGATCAAATGACAGTATTCGAATAAATATATAATTTCTTTATCCCCAACTACAAACACAGGATTTTCAGATGTTATTCCAAGACGTCTGCTCAGTTCTATGAAATTGGAACCCATATCACTAACGAGACAATCTACATTCAACCCAATATCAAACAGTTTCAGAATACATTTTGAAATAACAGGTAACAGGTCTTCAACAGCAAAAGTAGAGCCAACAAAGAAATATGCCAAAGGCTGTTTCCATTTTGAATACAGACCTCGAACCATAAGAACGAGAGCGTTTTCAGCTACATTACACTCTATTCGACCATTTCCTATATCACATAAACCAATTACTTCGTCTCTACCACTATCATAAAAAATATTTGACTTAATAGACATTTCATCTACACATAGACTGCAGTGTTTGTCTTCTTCAATCATTGTATTCACCTTCAATCTAAGTGCTTCAAATATGGCAGGATTTTCTAAACCAGGACTACAAGCCAAGTTTCTGTAATTTTTTGAAGGGTACTTTTTGCTGGCAAGCACAACAATTTCCCCATAAAAGCATAAGCCTTGGGTCCCAGAAAATTCAACGTCAAGGCAAATCGTTTATACTCATCAGAGTATCTTCTGGCTTTGGGTTTCTTTTTTTGTAGAAGAGATTGTTCTATTACAATTTCTGCAAATGGTTTGCTCAAAAATTTGTTGCACATCTTGTGAAAATCTTTGATTGTCCACTTTTCTTCAGAACTTGACAGTTTTTTCATGTGCCTCCTTTGAATTTGAATATTCCTTTTCAAAGAAACAATTTTTGCTCTCAACTTCTGTTTTCTTGGTGAAGCAAAGTTCAAACTGGCAGGGGTTTGTGATGCAACCGAAGAGGAGGTATCAGGACCCGAAATAAAACCTGAAATCAAACATCTTAATTATCAAATGGTAATATTAAAGAAAACTCAAGTTTTTATTGAATTCAAAACCCAGTAGTGTTCCATGAACTAATGCTAGTGAACATGCTGAGGAAGGGGTATGTCAATATTACTGAGCACCATTAAACAGAGCAAAATCGCCCCTTCAAGTTTCTCACGGTAATTTTTTAACACTTGCTTATAATATTGAAAAATACACCCTTCTTGAATAATACATTGAAATTTTAATGCTAAACTTTGGTAAAATCAAAAAGCTATGGTATACCTTATACAGAAGACTGCACTGAAAGAACCACTTCTGATGTGTTACCTTCTGGGACAATCGATATATCTGAAAAAGTAACATCATTGAAAACTAGAAGTAAAATGTTGAAATATTGTTTGGTTATTCACAATCGCACCGAGCCTCACATTGTATTTTGATATGCTATCCCCTTCATTACTTACTTTGATACATTATCTTGCTGGGAAGTTCAGTTTCACTCTCTTTTGTGGTAGGTATTACTTGTGGAAAGATTGATGGAATGGCATTATCAAAGAGATGTTTCCTGGATTGACCCTGGATAATAAATTTTTCCTCAAAATTCAGCTCACAAATTCTACAATTCTTATGAAGTTCCTCTGAGTTTCTTCCAAGCAAATCTTCTCTACCTGCTGCCCTAAACCACGATGCCAGTCTAAAAAAAACAGTATTTGATGATTTTGATCATTTGTATATTATATACTCATTATAATGTGAAGTTTATTTATTATACATACCTTGTAGGATCATTCACAAAAAACATGCTTACATTCCCACACGTTTTTGACGAACATCCGGAACATATACAAACAGTTCCTCCTCGATGAGGCATTTTTAACTAATGAAAAATATTTTCGTACAAATAATCGTATAGAGAATTTATTTCACTTTAGAATACGATTCAATAAGTAACGTGGTTGTCCTTCTAGTAAAATATATTCTTGCACTTGCAGATGAATATGTAGCGCGTCTATTTACGATTTCCAACACAAAACGTCTGTTTTGTGATTTGCAACAGTTTACTTGAGTTTACGAATATGTATCTCTGTCATTCTCTGTCAAATGTCATATTTCAATATTCTCAAATGTTTGTTCGTTTTGTTCACTCTGATTCCATAAACACTGCATATGTCTTTGTCTTATTCCAATAATATACGAGATAGAAGACTGCTCTCAAGAGGTGGAGTCGTGTTGCCGTTAGAACAACGAACACCATACTCCTTATTGGTGTCCCACTTAGAGAGGGAGTGGCTTTATGAATTGCTGATACATCAAAAGCCTGAAAATTCTCTTCTGTGTAGGTCTATATTCTGTGTCTTAGTGAAGTTTATGAGCTCTGTTTTTCCCAGATTGACCACTATTTTGTTACTCGCTAGATACGGCACGACCTGCCCATCCAGGTGTGTTGCTACACGGGCAGCAGCGATATTGCTCTCACCCGCCTGGGCGAAAATTGCCGTGTCATCAGCGTATACCGCCGTGCTCGTGTGTTCAGACATTGGAAAGTCATGCATATATAACGCTTCGATCGGCCTCATTGCCGAGCTGGTACAATTTATTCTAACCTTGAAAGCCCTACCAACCAAGTAGGAGTCTAGAAGTCTGACCATATACCTAGGCATGCCTACTCTCAGCATCTTCGCGACAAAGCCCTCTGTCCAGACGGTGTCGAAGGCTTTCTGTACATACAACAGGACCATCACTGTGTTGAGGCCTCGATGGAAACCTTCCCTCACCCCGTGAACAATTCTTGCCACCTGAGAGGTTGTAGAGTAACCTCTCCGGAAGCCGAACTGCTCATCCGGGATGAGTCGAAGGTCTCCCTCGAGATTCTCAACTCTCTTCAGGAGGATCCTGTCCACCAACTTGGCGACCGCACTCAGCAGTGAGATGGGGCGGTAGCTCTCTATTCTTTCTTGGGGCTTTCCCGCTTTTAATATCGGGACAATCTCTGCATGCTTCAGGCATTGCGGGTAGTGCTGCCACTTATAATTGCATTTATAATGTGGATTAGCTGCACCAGGGATTTCCTTGGAAGGTTTCTGGGGAGAACTGCGTTTATTTTGTCCATGCCCGGTGCTTTGTTCCTGGGAAGTCTCTTTATCGTATCTGTCACCTCCTCGAAGTTGGTAATCGACGTCAAGTAGGTGCGCCTGTCCAAGTTGGCATTCGGTGCTTGTCTAAACTCCGAGACTTCCCTGGTGACTCTACGATGTTCTTCGGTTTCGTCGGCACCGGCCCGGAAGGCGCTCTGAAAATATTCTCCGAACATTTCGCCCTTTCCCTGTTCCGTTATCGCCTGCGTTCGATCATTTCCCACGGTAGGGATGTCCATTTGCCTTTTCTGTAGGCGCCTGTTCATCCTCCACAGGGAATTGTCTCCCGCATTGAGACTTTCGAGTTTCCTCTTCCAGGCTTCATCCCTATGACGTTTGATTCAGTTTGCAATTTTCCTTCCCAGAGGCAGCATCTGTTCTCTGTGTCGGGGGTTTCTGGTGTCCTGCCATTTCTTCCGCTCTCGATTATTGACTTTTATCAAGTCTAAGATGAAGTCTGGAAGCAAGTCCCTGTCCTCTCTCAGGGCTTTCTTCCTGATAGCGGCGTTCCTGGCTGCCTCTATATCCCTAATCAGCTTCAGAGTCTCTCTCTCGATTTGTTCCTCCAGTATGTTCGGATTTATCACGGTTTTGTCATTCAGAATTTTCCTGTACTCATCCCAGTTCGCGGTGGAGTAGTCGTTACACGACCCTCACCCTTTTGGGGTTGCTCTTACCCCGAAGTGTGAAGAGCACAGGCTCGTGATCAGAGATGAGCTCTGAGACCGTTCGGGGCTCTGACATGCCTGTCACATTTTTATTCACTATCAGGTCGATAGTCGTGGGCGACGTACCGTTCCAGGGGAAGTGCGTTGGAGTGTCTGGGAAGTCAATTGCAACATTGTTGTTCATTGAATATTCCCAGAGCATCTTTCCATTCGCATTGGGGTGGTAGACGCATTTCCACTCAGGCCGCCTTGCATTGAAATCCCCTGCCAGCAGCACTTTGTGCCCGCTGTTGCAGAGGTTGTCCAGGTCTATTGGCGCCATCCTATTTCCCGGAGGGTTGTATATCGCATTCACCCTTGTGCCATCTTCTAGCTGGATACCGGCGTGTTCGATTGAACTTTGCCTTGGCGGCAGCGGTGTATGCGGTATACTTGTCCTTATCATAATGGCTACTCCGCCCCCTCTCAGCGCGTTGGGCCTGTCGACCCTTATGGTGGTGAATCCTCTGAATATCAGTCTATGGTCCTGTCGGAGCTTCGTCTCTGACAGGAGCATTATGTCGACGCTGTGCCTGCGGACGAAATCAGCAACCAACGGGATTTTGTTGTTGATTCCGTTCACGTTGAGCATACACACCTTGAGAGGCATCTACAGGCCGTAGCTCTGGATCTTTTCCATGACCTTCCAGAAGACCAGGAATTTTTCTGAGATATTCCGGGCCTTCAGCAGGCTCTCGATGATTTCATCCATGACCCGCATTAGGCCTTCTATATTTACCAGTCCTGCGATGAACTGATGCTTTTCCATAAAACCACTTAGTGCATTGGCTGGGCCTTGCTGGCCCTCCTTCTGCGGTCTCGGGTTTAGGGGTGGGGGGTGTGGTAAGGAATGTGAGGAAAATATTACCCTGTGATTGTTAGCTTCGACTTCTCTGTCGTCCGCTTCTTCTGTACGCTGCTCCCATACGTTCTTTTTCACCTGCGGGGCTGGTATGTATTTTGGCTTCGGGTCTGGCTTCGTTTTCCTGTCTTTCCGGCTCACCAGGTAGAGTTGATATGCTTCACACTGCTTGGAGCTGGCTGTATGTGCTCCCTCGCAGTTGCAGCATGTCGCCGGGGTGTTTCTTGGTTTGGGACACGCCCTGGACCAGTGCTTGCCCCTACATTTCATGCACTGCACCCCTCGGTTGCAGTTTGACTGGGCATGTCCCCAGGCCTGACATCGGAAGCATTGGGCAGCTTGACGGGTGTTCTGCTTCATCTCCCGTTTGACAATTACCCCGTCGACTGCTCGGATGGTCTTGTTCAGAAACCCGACCGTAACCTTTTTGTCTGTCAGGACCATATACATTTTCCTGACGGTGTTCGGTATGACCGATATCCCGTAGGTTTGCAACCCTTGAGACGCCAAGTCTTTTTTAATTGTATCTGTTGAGGGGTCGTGATGAACGCATGTCTTTTTTCCCCCGACAGGCTAAACGTGTGGAACTCGACTTCGGCAGCTTTCAGTCGCTTTTTCAGACAGAGGTGGTCGTCTGCAGTATCCGTGTCAATAAGGGAAGACTTTCCAGTATATTTATATATCAGCTTTCCTTTCAAATCCTTCTGTAGATAGGCCTTAACTACGTTGTCTGGTTTAATTGTCCCTTCAACGATGATCGGGGGACATTTTCTTTCTTTATTTACCACTGCCGGAGGTATTGATGCTTTTTTCTGTCCTTTTTGGGGGTTTAGCATTTTCCACTTGCTGTCCGGATTCTGATATTCCGGCTCGTTCTCTGTTGCCTAGTGTGGCTCCTCCTCCTCCCCGTCGAGGGCTGCAAAGGAGTTGCTGGTGGGGTAGGCGGGTCCGCAGGCATAGGGTGCGGAATGCCTTTTTCGTCCTTCGTGGGTGGATGAAACCCTCCGCTGGCTCGCCGGTTGGCTCCCCTTTTCTTCGAGCCTTTTTCAGGATTGCCAGTAGTCCTTCCAGCCGCTCCCTCTCTTTGCGGGTTTCCTCCCCGTACTTCTCCCTATAGTGGTCTGTCACCTCTCTAACTTCCCTATTCCTGATCTTGACCCAGGGAAAGTCCCTCAGTTCCTCCGGGACGGGTATTCGGATCCTGCAAAACAGGGCGACTCTCTCGTTAACCTTGACCCTGGTTTCTTCCTCGAGCTTCTTAATTTGGTCTGTGATCTGAGTGTACTGCAGATACTCGTCCCTGTTCTGCACTGTGACAGGGCTGGCCACTATAGGGTTGTGGACCTCCGCCTCCGAGCTCGGCGATTGTGGGGGAGTCACCGACTTGCTCGCTTGCTCGCGCTCCGACCTTCTTACTTTATCCTGGAACTGCTGCTCCCGTACTACGGCGCTGAATATTGCTACCCCCGCCGGTATTTCTTCTAGGGGAGTATATATTTCCATCCCTAATCTTTATTAGGATTTCCAAGGCTCACTCCTGGATGCTGTGGGGTGTTTTTTCTCCTGGTGTTCATTTTCGCTGATTGGGCTTTTTCCCGCCCTTGCCATCTCCAGCTTTTCTTCTTCCGTGTTACGGGTCTCTTCCATAGGGTCCTCTGTCGGCCTCAGGCCTGCCAGTTTGATTGTGAAGTCCGATAGCTTTCACGTCCCGGACTTGCTGCCGCTGGCTTCTGGATCCTCAGAATCATTGCTCTCGGACTTGTTTGGGGGTGCGAGGGTGCTAGGTGGCTCGTTCTGCGACGCTTCGGGAATAAGGACCTTGTCAAGCGACATTAAAGTATCCGCGGGCTTTCTTCTCCGGAGTGTTCTAAATGAGGCTGTCTCTCCCCCGCCCTTGGCCTGATGCTTAGCTTCCAGGATTCCGCTGAAGAACTTCTTCGTATTCTGGAAGTTTTCAGCATTTTTATCAGTTGGCTTTTTGTCTAGGGGAGATTCTGCCACCTGCTTCCTGAAAGTTTTCCAGGATTCGGCTTGGGGGACTTCGTTATTACCATCGCGTTTATCCCGTTTCGGGTCCTTATCCGCCTCTAGCATACTTGCTGACGCCTGGGATGCCGTTCTCTTTTGCGCATGCGCAGTTTCGGCACTGGTATTTCCGCTAGTCGGGATTCTACTGTAGGTTTTCAGTAATGGCTTTTGCAGGGTAGAACCTTTTCCCTCTTGGGCTTCCCCTTTTGGGGGGTTCCGGGGGGTGAGGTCTTCCTCACCCCCCGAGCTACTAAACATCACTTGTGTTTATACAGCCGTCGCTGTCCACTCCCTTACGTGGAATTTAAATGCGTCCAGGTGGACTGGACCAATTCCTCCAAAGTGGACGGTCCTCCTGACTTGGTCTAGTTCGGGCTCCCAAGAGCTTAGGAGGATCCCGCGATTTTACCCGGAAGATCTCCTATCTCCTGCTCACCTATCTAGACACAGCAGTTCGTCCGACCGAACGAATGGCAACTCAATTCACAACTTTTTGTAGTGTGTGTAACAAAAAATTAACACAAATAAAATAGCACAAGAACGTTAAAATCGACTGCACTGGACCGCTGTCCAATGCATACTAGCACAAGATGTGATTTCATTTGTACAAACAAAAGTTGATAATGGTGAAAAATGTGCCATATTGTCTCTCGATTTATGTAAAGCTTTTGACACTGTTGACCATGAAATTCTATTGAGAAAATTGGATGAAATTGGTGTCAGAGGGCACGTTTTTGATTGGTTCAAAAACCTTTTGACTGATAGGAAACAATACGTGCGCATTGGAGAAAATAAAAGTCAGTACAAAAATGTGAATTATGGGGTACCACAGGGATCTGTGTTGGGACCTGTGCTATTCCTGATTTATATCAATTCTATTTCTTTTTTGAAAAGGTGCTCTTAAATTATTTACAGATGATACAACAATAGTTTATTTTGGACCTGATCTAAAATTCATTGAAAATAATATCAAGTATGATCTATCCAGAATCATCTCATGGTTGCAGTATCATAAATTAATATTAAATTTTTCTAAATCCTCATACATATTCATATCAAAAAAAAAATGGGAAACACCTTTCCACCAATTCAATTTGAAAATAATCATATAATATACAAAAACTCCATAAAATTTTTGGGCCTTTATATTGATGAAACCCTCAGTTGGCAAAAACATATAGAAATTATCCGAAAAAAAATATCACCCATAATCGGAATTCTTTACAAAATTAGAGGATACTTGGACAGAAAAATTTTGATGAACATTTATTTCAGTTTCATATATTCGAGATTACAATATTTAGTTACTATATGGGGTTCTGCCAAAGCATCTGTTCTAAACCCACTTAAAAAACTTCACAAGTCAATCAAATGCATATATAAATTACCTCATCTAGAACCTACTGAAAATTTATATAGACCTAAAAATTTATTGAATTTGGATTCACTTTATAAATTGGGAGTTTGTTCATTTATTCTTCTTAGCAGAATTAAAAAGAAATATACCAGTTTAAATTTTCATTGCACGGAACAAGAAATGTTCATGAACTGCAAACCAGTAGAATCAAAACTGAAATTGGAAAAAGAAATATAATGCATGATGGTATACTCATTTATAATAAACTACCAAGCACATTGAAGAATATCAAATGCTCTTTAAAGTTCAAATTATTTCCCTATTATAAGCAACCTATGTTTCTTGGGAATAATAAAGTTATTATTGTTATTATTATTATTTTATTCCGACACTCTTTAGGTACACATTTAATAACAAAACTTGTAGATCTCCAAATAGTCTCTTAATTTCTGAATTAGAATACCTACATCATGAGACATCCTGTAAATTAGATTCATCGACAATACGAGTATTTTAATAAAAACTGTTTCATTTGATAATTAATGAAATGAACGTGTTTTACATTCCAAATCTTCATGTTGCTTTAGACCATGATAATTGGGTTAACAATATTTTTATTTTATTTAGTTATTGGAAGTGTAGAATAATGCAAGCGTACTTATGTAATATTTGATTTCGGAGATATGGACATAACCTCAGTTTCATTGTCACCCAGTGAGTAAATTGTTGATATTTGATTGATCTTAAAACTAGTGCAGCTTTATAATCATTTCCTTTATATTTATATATTTTGTATTGCTAATGTGAAAAAAGTATGATCTCCAAAATGACTACTAAAAAAAATATTAAAATAAAATTCTCTATTCGAAACGTTGTTGAGTTATTCCTCTTATCTTTTTCAGTTCAGTATGTTCGAAAAACATTATTCAATAAAAGCCTTTTCAAAGACAAGCTTCTAAAGAAATGCATTAAGAATGAAAAAACAATTTTCTTAATTGTTTGACAGGTTATTCTACGACAAATATGGGATTCAGAAGCTTCTCGTGCAAAAATATCTTTATTATATTTGCGGTTAGCTTTTGAATTCGTTATTCATAGAATAACCTGTCTAACAATTAAGGAAATTATTCATTCTTTTTTATGAAACATACCTATAGTCTAGTTCTTAAATTGTAGATAGTGACTCATCGGTTGTATGGTTCATAATTCATATGAAGCAGGTAAAAAATAGAACAGAAAAAAGCTAGTTACTTCGGCTTCAAATCAAGTTTTACTTTGCCACTTTCGTACATCCCCTCCGCTCTATCAAATACCGTAAAAACCAGAAAATGTACGATGAGTCACTATCTACAATTTAGGAACTAGACTATATTTTGTATTCGTAACAAGCTTTCGAATCCCTTAGTCCTAAAGTAACCTATGTCAAACAATTGGAAATTATTCATTACTATTAAGTCAATTTGTATAGAAGCTTTATGTCTTAAAAAAATATTTAATAATTTTCAGTGTTTCATGAATTCCTTTGTTTGATTGAAATGTGACAGAAATTTGATCATGTCCGACCCCAAAATCTCTCATACCAATTTTGAATCGGGTCAAAATCACAAAACTTGTCCGACATCTTGGAGCCATTATTTTGTTTTCTCTAACAGAAATTTCATAACGCATTGTCACGGTAGTTATGAACACCTGCCTAATTTCAAGAAGTGGCTCAAAAATCACTTGCAAGATATGACTCAAACAAACGAAGAAGTGAAACTAAATATAAGCTTATAAAAAATTGCCCTTTTTATATTGAACGTGCAGTGTAATTTTCTGGAAAACTTATTCCACTGCTTCGAAAGTGGATTTTTTTTCAGAATCAAATTATTAAATGAAGACAGTCACATCAGATCGTATCTCACTAGTTTTGATGAAATTTTCATAATCAAATATGAAATTCTACATATTTTTGTTATTATCAATACCTATATCAATTAAATTGCGTACGCCACTGTCGGTGGAGGGTAGGTTACAGTCTATCGCAGGTCTCCTCTTTCCTCATAACCCACGCGCCTATGAACTGAGCGGCTTCAAAACAAACTGTATTGCAGGTATGGGATTGCTGAGTCCATTATTAATTTATACGTCCATGGACAAAAGACCGGAGAATCTATAGATAAATATCTACAGGCATTGAAACAAATAGGAAAAGTATGTGACTTCAAATATATGACACCTGAAAAATACAAAAAATGATTGCATGAGACATGCATTCATTGCCGGCCTTTCTTCAAATACAATACGACAGCGTTTGTTAGAAATTGTTACTCTTCAACTAAACGAAGCTTTCGACACAGCTCGGTTTCTAGAATTGGCGCAATTTCAATCGAATAGCTTTTCTGTTCACAATGCTCAGATTAACACTGTTTCAATGGG
This sequence comes from Chrysolina americana, assembly GCA_958502065.1. NCBI lineage: Eukaryota > Metazoa > Arthropoda > Insecta > Coleoptera > Chrysomelidae > Chrysolina > Chrysolina americana. The sequence continues at coordinate 63,738,614 of OY293411.1, forward strand.
TCTCCCCATAAATCACTGCTATGGATAAAAAAACGATGTCGTTGCTGCTGTTTCTCGCCAATCCGAACCGAATCAGTACTTTTTCTGTGGGAATCATCGGCATCCTAGATATAAATGCCCAGCTTGAAAAATCTGTCAAAGCTGTTCCAAAAGAGGACATTATGCTAAGGTTTGGCAAAGTAGAAGATTTCAATTTAGAAACCACAGTAGCCAGCACTGAAACTCTTGCATGCATTTCATCTGCTTCTTCGCATCTGTGTCTTAGGGTGGATTGTACAATACAAGTTCACCAGCAGTTTAAGTGAACCGAGTTCAGTTGCTACGGATAAGCCAATGAAATTTCCATTAGCTTAGCAACTGAACTCGGCTCACTTCAACTGTTGCTGAACTTGTATTGTACAACTCGGCTTCAGCAGAGCAACTGTTCCGATGACAATCAATGAAATGGGGCCTTATTGATACTGGAAGTTCTACAAGTTTTATCAATAGTTCTCTCGTTGCGTTGTCAGGCTCAGAGAATATCATTGAATGAAAGGACCCATATGGCTTCTTTAGCTCATGTGTCACAAGCTGAAGGAAATTGTATTATGAACTTCAAACTGGAGTAACTTACATATACACGTGCAAAGTTATTAGTTATGAAAGATCTATATGCAGATGTTATACTTGGACATGATATTCTCGAAGACCATTCTGCAGTTGAAGATACTTTCGGAGGAAATAAGTAGCCTTATACAAGCATTAGTTCCTCCAGCTTCTCTTAAAATCACATTTATTTGAGTGATTTTCGAGCTACAGTGAATGTTTCTTTTTGAAAGACTTTTTCCTAGATCCTAGATTTTCGACCAACAAATGGATTTATAGGAACTTTCGGAAAAAAGATCTTAAAAAACGGAAGAACAATTTCATCACGCTATATCTCAAAAATGGGCCCTATGGACCTATTTTATACCTTTCACATCATATGACAATATGATGAATATCAGATGAACGACATAAAATACCACATCTGGTGTATTTTGAGATTTATTCATGAATATTATTGTGAACATATAATAGGTAGGTATTTTTTTTATCTTCTCTCAACCGCCTCTGCTTGGAGGAGCGCGGCACTCATCGAACTGTTTTCTGTTGAATTTTGATTCTCGATGTAAGTACAAGTAAGAGAAACAAAAGAATTATTATTGGTAATTGGTGTATACATACCTCAAATAAAACAATACTTGTAATTCATTCTCTCCATATTCTCTGCCACTGATGTTAGTTTATACACGTTTCTAGTTTCACTCCCGCAAACAAAAATATGAAACAGTTACATCGTCAATCTCATATTTTACAAAGGTGCATGTTAATGAAAATGGAAAAGTACCCTAATCTACTGAAATAATTCTTCATAAATAAATACTTTGTGTCTCAGATGGTATGAGCATTACTTGATGAATTCACAATCGAAGTCAACTGCTACATTGCTACCGAAAGCTCCTGAATAATCGTGATAATCCTTGATTATAATACAGATCTTTTTTACTCTACCTTGGAGAACAACTGCTCACGGACGTGAACGCTTTGTTAAAAATGAGACTATCTTTTGCTAATTTATCCAAATTTGGAGTTTGGCAAATTTTGTTCCTGTATGCTCCCATTTCGAATCCTCCATCGTCCGCTGAAATAAAAAACATATGTTAAAAGGTTTGTTCACGTTTGGTGAAATACAGGTTTTAGCTAAAACTTGAATTTTCAAATCTATCCACTAGATCCAGATGTGCTTGAGTGATCTTTTCTTCAAAGTAATTTTCATTGAATTCACAATAAATAGATTATTACAGATGATTTTTTTGACGAATACCTAGTAACGAGTACTAGTTTTCTACACACGGAAAGGAAAAGACACTTCACTCCAGTGTATGAAACCACCAATTGAAAATCTACTTGAATAATTTCGATGTGACAAATTATGTAATATCACCATTGAAGATATACAAGATAGGGTATTTCAATAGTAGGGGAGGCCAGGGCAAAGTGGTCACCTTAAGATTGAAAACCTGATACCGGCTGTATATAATGAAATAAATGAGAAATCCTTGTATCAGTAGATTCGAAAAGTATTGACGTTTTTTATATATTTATTTGAAATTTTTAAACAGAAGGTATAACTCTTGGGAAAATAAAAAGTCAAATAATGTAAATGGGCCACTTTGCCCCAAATATATGGGTAAAGTGGTCCACTTAAAATTAATTTGAAATAAACACAACAGTCACAAATATAAAAATCAGCGTCATTTTCGTCCACTCCAGCGTATGCTTTGTGTGCCCTTTTCTTACATTTAGAGCACTATATCCATCCATCGTCCTTGTCGGAACATAAATAGGCCTTCCCGCAGAATATGCACTCTGCATCATCGTCAGTATTACTCAATTCATATTCAGATGATGATTTCCTAAAACCATTAAGCCAGTCTTCTCCAGCCAATCTGGTTTTCATATTGAATGGGTGCTTAATATTATTTTCCTCGGCTAAACTGTACGCGATGTAACAAACATTAGTAGCTGATAAAATAAAAAATCTTATTTCTAGTTCGAGGATATAATTTACTGATTCTTGCTCTCGTTCTGGTTTGAAAACAGTTCATTTTGAGCCCAAAATTTTCTTATTCAGGACTTGCACTTGCGCACCGTTCACCGCAGTCCCCTAACTGCCTACCTGATTAGTAGTTTCCCGTTCGTTAACAATCGTTATGCTTTGCTTAAATGGTGAATGATTAAACTTTTCTGCCGTTATTCCTGTCTGCACTTCACTAACTAGATATTCAGTTTTTCCGCTTGTACATACAGAGTCCTACAAGGGCGCTGTCTTCCATATCTCCATTATGGTAATAGATAGATGGACCATGAAACAAGATAAGCAGTAACACTAGCTCTTCCCACACATCTGGTAAATGCCTTAGCACGAGTTTTGGAATTTGAGTCCGCGAAACAATCTTGAAAAGCCATTGTAAAGTTAAAATGGCTGAGAAACATCCACAGAAGCCGGACAATATTGAAGCTCCCATAAAGGTATTGAAGGAAGTGTTATTGTTAGTGTTATTTCCGTCAACCGGATGCACCCCTACAAGCAACCCTCAGAAGTCTTCGTGAGACTTCTGCGAGCTAGGGAAGACGTAGCCCTTACCTCTTGAAACGTGTGATGCCATACACGAGACCGGTGACAACGTTGCGTTTCGAACCCATGCTCCTATGAATGAATGAATTGAAAAGCGATTGCACGTCACTACGACCCTGTTGCCTGAGAAAAGACACATGAGATGCTGCAATTGCGAAAAACTTGGAGATGTGCGTAACAAATTCCAAACACTCGAAAAATTCACACCGACGCACAATGGGGCAAAATACCCAAAAAATCAGAAAACGGTATAACACCTCATAAAGGATTTTTCATTTCATTCATGTATGAGGTACAATGATGCCAATTAAAAAATTAATGCATGAAAAAACGCGGAATGAAAATTGCGGTTAGGTAGGTACTATGAATTGGGAATTTTAATAATCAATAAGTTTCTTCAATGGAAATAACGATCTACACTTTATGTTCATACCTAATTTGCTTCAGAAATCAGGATCGGTATCATCATCAATTTCTTCTTCCTTTCCTTTCATTAATCACAAAGCTTCCACTGGCATTTTTTCAAGTTCATTCTTTTTTATTTTCCATTTGCTTGTAATGACTGGATCGCTACTGATCAAAAATAAGTTGAAAATAGCTTTATTACTTTTGGATCTATTACACTTCCTGGATCTATGTTCCGTGTATCTTTTAAAAGCTTTATTCCTGGCTTTCTGGGCTTCCTCACTCAACTGTCCAATAGGTATCAGCGCACAGGATATGATCTCAGGTTCATGTATTGAATATTCATGCATGGTTGGTGACAAACTGTACCAACGAATCTAAGAGGTTGAAACTGTTGAAATTGTCTGGTAAAATTGTTATATTTGTCAACCTGCTGCTCCCTTACGAGCAACTCTCAGAAGTCTCTGAGAGACTTGTGCGAGCTGGGGAAGACGAAGACCTCCTCTTTTCAAACATTTGATGCCACGCACGAGACCGGTGACCGTGCTGAGGTTCGAACCCATGCATTTACAGTTGATTGGATTGAGAAGCGAGCGCTTGACCCGCTCGCCACCACGGCCCATGGGTAGGTAAAGTAACTAGCCATTTCATGAAAATAATATCAAATTCCATCAGAATTAGTTTAATACTACTTACGACAGCTATCATTTCGTTATTCAACAAAGTTGATTCAAGTATGCAACATGAGTTGCCACAACTTCATCGATACTTTGAAGTAATCTTTGTACAGGGAATCCTGTAAAGGTACATCCACTGATGTTTCTGTCGCTTAAATATATTCAGAGTAACAATTTTTTTTTACTACTTATCTCGCTCAACTCCTTCAATTAACATTTCATGTCAAGCATGGTATCGAGACATTTCCTTTAATTCACTATATGATGTGATTCAAATGTAAAATATTTTTTGGGCTACATTTTGGGCTGCCAATTATTATTATAATTCTCAAACACTTTATTCATTTTTCCCTACAACTTTCTCAGCATAAGAATGAACCGAAAAGAAATATAGACAAGCTAGATGTATGAACCTCGTGGCAGGATACGTTGCATTTCCATTAATCATCAAAAATTACTCATACAAAACTAATGTCTAATTGATTTGAAAGGCAAGAAAAGGCAAACAAAGAATAGCATATTGTAAAGAGGACTCTTCAAGCTTTCTACTGGATTCAAAATAAAATCTGTATCTAGTGGAGCTCAATGAAAAAAGTTCCAAGATATGTACGTGAAATTCAAAAATATCAATACTTTCAACATATAATATATAAAAGAGCATTATTGACCAACTCATTTTAAAAAAATTGTAACATTTAAATAGTAAAAATATAAAACTAATGTCTAATTGATTTGAATGGCAAGAAAAGGCAAACAAAGAATAGCATATTGTAAAGAGGACTCTTCAAGCTTTCTACTGGATTTAAAATAAAATCTGTATCTAGTGGAGCTCAATGAAAAAAGTTCCAAGATATGTACGTGAAATTCAAAAATATCAATACTCTCAACATATAATATATAAAAGAGCATTATTGACCAACTCATTTTAAAAATATTGTAACATTTAAATAGTAAAATTATCGTCAATTACCTGAAGTTAAAGCTTCCATATTTGGTTTTATAAAATGTTCACAACATAATAACCAACTAACTATTCAAAAGTTGAGTGATCAAAAAATAAGGTTGACTGCTGACCAAAACATTTTGATACGATGACAATCATAGTCAACTGACACGTTATCACAAAGCTCGGTGAGGAAAATAAGGGTATTATCTGATCCGTAGGACTGTTTACTATGTCATCTATACAAAAAAAAAATCTCCGAAACTGATTTCCATTTTGCATTTATTGACAGCGTTTTGGGAATTTTGCCCCATGGGCGACGCAAGAAAGATAAAGGAGGTTGATAATGAGGGGCAGTTGTCGACCTGTATCCAGCAAGCCCCAGTTAACAAAACTCGCATATGTCGCCATTCTTCAACAACAAAACAAAGGTGTCCTCGTAGACAGTATCATCAATAACGATCCGTGCACCATGCTGCTAGATATATGGGCGACTAGAAAAATCTTTGGGCCTGGTTTTGCTAAAACAACAGTGAGCATTGAACCGTCAACCTGAACTGGGGAGGCCTTCCGGGAACTGCATCGATCAATATAAATAGAAAACCATAGGTGGGCCGAATTTGAAAATTTGGGAGTTCACTATTGTTAAATAAGTGCTATCCGGCTAAAATATTTTGAAGATTGTGGCACTTCCGGTTGTACCGGAAAGGGTCCTCAACTTCGTTATTTTTAATAGGACATCCCCGATATTATCAAAGTTTTTAAAGATTTTACGCCTCATTCTGAACTTGTTTCATGTATATCCTATACCCAAGTCTAACCGTTTTCGAAATATTTCAAATTTTTAGTTGAAATTTGCGTTTGCAGACCATTTTTTAAAATCTGGAAATGATTATTTATTTTCGATTATGTATCCATTTTTATTCGTAGGATTGATGCAGAAAGTGTGCTGTATGCGCTGCCAGTACAACGTAGATAGCACATTTGAAAGAATCACCATAAGTATCGCTAGTCTGTTTCCACAATACAAACACGTAAATAAGTACATCCCTATTTCAGCAAGTGGGCCAAACTTCACGAATAGTGGCTGCCCGAAACACAGTTTGAAAAAACTAATATACAATTCCAATTTCTATGACGATCTAACTCAGTGACATCATTAGTGGTCACATTCCAACCAATGATGAATGATTTTGAATATCGCAATTGATCGAAAATTACTGAATGATTACACTAACGATCATAAAGAATGATCTAAACTCCTCTATTCAAAAATCAACTCAGATCTAATCGAGCAAAAGAAAACAAAAAGCTTACGTGAAAAAACATATTACGAAGAAATATGCCAATAAATTCCAAAAACAAACTCAAATTGAAACAGTTTATCGTACAATGAAAACGGTATCTATGGAAAACCAACAAAAAATTCACATAGACAATTTAAAACGCGTTTTTAAGAAATACTCACCTTCCATTAAAAATTAATTAATTTTTCAGGTGAACTTGGAACTCTTGGACTCTAGGAAAAAATATCTAAACAAAATCTAAAGAACAACCCAGGACTTATTCCACTCAAACTTACAACAGCCAAGATAGAAACAGATGCAAATTCACTTATTCATTATTACGATTTGAATTCAATAATTACTGGGGTGAATAAATGAAAATTTCACTCTATAAACGTGGAAACACTTGTAGGTGATCACAAAGACTACTATGGGATACATCAAACTATATTTGAAAATATTACAATTTTCAAAAGAATGGGCGACTGATAGACATACCAACATTTTACCACATTCGCTCAGAAAAAAATGCGGTCTCATTATCGAATTAAAAAATAATCAAAATACTCTAGTAACAAACATCAAATGGCAAAATTCACTTCACATCTCATTAATCGATCAGTTCAATAGTACAGTTCAGCAAGTGAAACATAACGAGCAGCTTTTAGAGTCAAAAATGAATCAAATGGCCAAAATTGTTGAAAATCTAACGTATAGAGAAACTTTTATGTTCATCAAAGACATCAGAACCACATAATCAATATACCTATATGAAATGATAAATTCAATTTTACAGGATGTAAAAAACTCAATACAATCTTCCAGATTGAACGTTCTTCATCCTAGTATAATATACATGAAAGATTTATTCCATGAACTGCAATTGAAGAAAATGATACTGCGTTACTTGATACGGACCTCCGCCCCCCATAATGGGGCCCCCTAATAAGAATGGAAGGCTCCGCCCCCGTAAAGGGACCCCATTTTGAACGTCAATTCCCAATTCAACATAACCTCAATCTGTCACTTGTAAGTATTGCCACTTTAGTTTCGTAACGTCACAAATTACGCTTTTCATATGACTATTAAACAAAAAACCTCCGCGAACTGACGATTTGAACCCGGCATCTCTGTCTTAAATAAATAAATAAATAAATAAAGGTTTATTTCGGCACTCCTATCAATGCGGCTGTGAACCGTGTTAATCAGAATAGTCGAATTGGTTGTTCATATGAAATGCAGTAATATCAAAAGTGGCAAAATTGATCTCGCCAAAACCTAGTGCATTTGTTCGATATGGTTGTGAACCGAGTTGATATATATGACTGAATTGGTTGTTTATATGAAATGTATTAATATTGAAAGTAAAGAAAATATCTCGGTTAACCCAGTGCCTTTGATCGATACGACTGTATGAAGCATTATGATTGAAATGGGAGATATAGGTATTAAACAATTTTTGATATTGAAACGTATCATCCACTTGTACTTTTATTCATGAGCTGTAGCATTTGAAAGCATTCAAATCGTCACCCTGTACCTGGAAAAACTATATACTGTTGGATAAGCAATCATATGAATCCTCATGTAGTCGATGAAAAAAATGTCAAATTCTAGCCGTTTGTTTTCTAATTTTAACGGATTGAGTGAAAATCAAAACGATTATGGTATTGAATTTTATCTATTTCTATGAACATTGTCTTGTCATTCTGTAATGTAACACCCTTTGTTAGATATTATTTATCATTCGTATGGAGGGACTCATAAGCTACAACTTAAATACATTAAGTTCATTTCTAAGACAGTTCAATTTCGAATTAGAGCACAAAAATCAAATCGATGCATAATACCCAAAATAGCGAAAACTGATCATAGGATCGATCTGTGAATTGGACTACGTTATGAGGATGTCAAGATCTACAATATATCAAAATTTGAGCAAAATTAGCCTACAGTCATTTTACGTACCAAATGTGTGGGGTCCTTTCACCTAATAGATATGTAAAAATCCCCAAAAGATATTTTTTTTAATTTTTGACCCTTGATGGGTTGATGAAACTATATTTGGAAACATGAAATATAAGGTAGTTTGAATGGAAAAATAACAGGTGACAAAACTTTCCATAAAACATCGTATAAGAAAAAAAGGTTATACCCTAAATTGCAACATATGAATAGATCATTGGATCATGTCTATTAGTCAGTCGAAACTGTCCAGCAGAAACCACGAGGAGGTTAGAAACATTTCCCTCAGGAGAAGGATTATCAGTCATGAGGAAGGTAAACATACGTTTTGAAAAAGAAAAACGTGTTTGTTGTCTTGTCGAACAATGGACATTCGATTAAAAAAAATTGCAATGCATGAATACACATTTGCGCAGTTTTTCAATACTTCTTATTGGATTTCAGGTTTCCAATTCGAAATATTTCAGAGTTTAAATACACACAAGTACAGTTACCCATATCAACCAACAGTATATTCTACCGACCTTTCATTCATTCATTACTTCCGTTGGATTTCAGCCCAATGATTACAGGGACGTTGAAATAACGTTGTGAAATGGTTGAAAATCGAACGATAGAAAATCGTTTTCAACGAACCTTCTTTCAACGAAAAAATGTTGTTTTTTACCAAATACATAGGGAAAATAAACGTCAAATTCTCAATTGATAAACGTTAAAATTAACCATTGTTTAACGTTTATTCAAACAAAAATTCTAGATATTCGAAAACGTAAAATTTGCATAATACAAACGTCACTTTTAGACGAATTAGCAAGTATGAAAAAACATTTTCTTCCCAGCTCGGTTCAAAGTGCCTGGTCAAAATCATTTGCCATGATTTCAATGAAACACAATCTATTATGAACGCCCTGAGTGCTGAAATGTGTGCGATCAGTTGAAATCCTTTCAAATGAACAGGTCGTTCGCAGTGAGTTTCCTAAAATTTTCCTGAAAATTATGAAGATGAATTATGGCTAGTAGAAACACACAAATTCATTTTCAATTTTTTGGTTTAATTCTGTTAAAAATAATAATATTTCATTTCAACAACTACACATTTTTTTCCAGAGTTCATCCTGCTTTATGTGTTTCAGCCATCCTTTCAGTATTTGATATTTTCAATTCGTTTACTTCATTTGCGTTATTGACTCCTACAGCAGCTGTAAAAAACGATGGGGAATTAATAGATACATATCCCAATTTGAAATAATATGATGGAGACAATTACTGTGATGAGAAAAATGTATCATTTACTAGATTATTGATACTCTATCAATCGAAGTGAACAAAAATGTTTCCTCACCCATGATCAATTCCATATCACCTTCAACACCTTCAGTGCTAATTCATCCCTTCCTTTTCATTCGTAGAGCATGGCATCTTCATTGATATCAAGTATTTCAAAATTCTCCCTGTGAGAATTTCAACTCCGGAACCTCCAAGAGCAGCTTACCTCTTCACCTTAAAAAAAATGGACATACACATTTCCTTACCCAAATTCTTATTGAAATTACCAGTCAGTTGAAAGAAGAATATCAAATTCTTGAAAACTTTCCTGGAACTGTAATATTTCCAAGAAGAATCAATTTACTTGTTGTAGATGAGGTCGTCCCTGATTCATTTCATTCAACATAATTGTTCCACAGTTGCAACAATTTCCATATTATGCATTTTCATACTGCAATGAATAAATCTTGCATCAATGAAAAATCAACTAACAGAAAAAATATCAGTTTCTTGAATTCAAAAAATCCAGTTCTTAAATAATGATTTGAGAGTCAAAAAAAGTTTCGGGTATTTCATATACTACCCTATAAATGGCCCTTTTATTGCGTAATTGTTTTCCAATTTAACACGTTGACTACCGAATACGATTCATCTCGTAGTAGGCGGTCTGTCTCTGGACGCTTCCTACGAGGTGACTCGTATTTCGCAAGCCAGCTATGTTCTTTCTCGTAGCAAATACGTGATATTTTTACGTTGCGGCGTCTGTGGCAAGTCCTACATAGTCTAAGCGGCGTAGGTGAATGATAAAATACTAATTGGGTTGCAAATTTAATGAAAATAAGCGAATTCCTCATGTTCCTATCGCCTGACATGCTTCACAGACTTCGGCGTCTGGGGCCGACTAATCGAAACCCCTTGGCAGTCAACGTGTGTTAACCAAAACTGTATCTATTACCGATTCAAATGTCCTCGTGGTGTATCTAGGATAATATAGGTATTTTGAACCACGAAAAAACATTAATTTTGCATGAATTAACCCCAAGCCCGAACATTCCACATGGTGAATTTATAAAAAAAAATTATTACATTATTTAAGATTTCATGATCTACGAATGCCGATTGAAACTTTTGAATAATTCAACCAACCAACCAATAGGTTCCTTATATTTTCCATATATTTTTCATATATTTTCCATATATTTTCAAATATTTTTATAAATCCACCCTTCCCTTACTTATAACCTCACTTCACACGAAAAAAGAAATATAAGTACTTACCCATAATATAAAGCAATCTATTTCACTGAACATGGTAGAGCATATCTCATAGAGAAATGAATATTTCCTTTCTTCGAACTCGAGTCTCATTCATATCCAAACACAAACAGGCAAAAATTAAATCATTACACTTTGGTAACAATTCAACAAGTTTTTGTCGTTTCTAGAGGAATTTAGGGCTTTTCAGATGCTTGAAAATGTCCATCCAATATATTGATCATTTCAGTAAACAGACAGTTCACCTCTTCTTCAATTAATTACACCACAAAACGGGCTGCACTTGCACTGCGATATGCACAAAACACAAGCTTGCTCGAAAATCTTCAAATATGGCCACCGGCTATCTACAGAAACTAATCGACTCGAACGACGAACTATCCAGACACCGAGATTTGGGAATCGAATAGGTTCGGACTTCTATCGGTGTAGACGACCTAAAATACAGGGCAAAACCGCTCACTGTAATGGCGGTAAGTTTAAATGACAAGCCAAGAAGAAGGCAATATGAGTTGAAAATGCGTGAATTACTAGCAAACTTAACCTAACCTGACTAACCTATAGCTCAAATAGAATATCCATGCAAAATTGATAACGATATAACGACTATTCATCAAAACATCGTAATGGTGAGGTCGATATATACGTTTGGTAATGAAGGTTCGGAAACGTATTGTAACCATCAAAGAATAAATATCACATAAAACGAGTTCGATAAAACGGCATAATCTTGAAATTATGGTAGCTCTTGAATATCGTCTATTTTGAATGGAAACAAACGTATTCGATACACAAGGTTATAACGGCAGTGTTCAACGGGTTGTTGAAAAGTGACATTGAACACGTTTGGGAATGGAGGTTAAGAAACTCATTATAAACGTCGAAACCTGAATCGCATAAAACGTGTTAGGTGAACTATTTGAAAAAAAATTAAATAACGTTGGAGAAACGTATATTTTGGATGAATATGAACGTATTTGCTTTACGACGTTTTAACGTCAGTTTTCAACAGAAATTTTGTTTTAACAGAAGGAGTACTACAGTTGTTATTGAAACGAGGACCTCAAGATTACAACGCATTAGATTTGGTAGTATACAAAAATATTTTGTGTTATTGAAATTATTTGTTTTTGTTCGCTATCATTTTTAGTTTCATACTATAAATAATATGACTCAGTATGTTTTGGAATGACAACGTGTGACAGGCTAGAATTGTAATCTGTCTTGATGAGTAATTAATAAATATTGAGTAATTTCAAAGGTTGACAAAATTGGAGTTATTATTTATTACTTGGTCCTTCGAGCATAGATACCAGAGTATTGGAGATACGAGTTTCATAAGAAGAAGCGAGAGACCCACTAAAGCTATTCCACCACAGAGATATGGAGATGAAAGCGCTGGACTTCAGCAGACTACGGAGAGCGACGACAGAAATCACGTACATTGTCCCATATTTCTCATCAACAGAGCCACTCGAAGAAAATATCATGTTCGCGAAGAAGGGTTTAAGAAATTCAGCTTGAAAAAGAAAAAAAGCTGGCAGAAATTAGTAGAAGAAAACTAGAAATAGAAGAGGAATTAATAAGGAAAGAGATTAAATTGCAAGCAGAAATCATAACTGAGGGGTCTGTACAATCTGAAGATTCTGAATTTCACAGGAGCCTTCAAGGTATTGGAAGAATGTCCCTGAAAGAGAAGATTAATAATTGGAAGTTAGTCGAAGAAGGTGACATTAATGCTGGAATGTGCAAATCTCCAAATGCCGTGCAAATGAATTTAGAACATTTGGATACAATTTGTAAAATGATGACAAGGGGGCAACAAAATAATAATTTGCCATTTTTTGATGGAAATCCAGAGGACTGGCCGAATTTCATTGATAATTTCAACAGAACGACTGAGATCAATCATCTTACAGATTCTGAGAACCTTGTTCGACTTCAGAGATGCCTCAAAGGTAAGGCGAAGGATGCTATCCATCCACTTTTGATATCTGCCAAAAATGTGTCAAGAATAATTGAAACTTTGAAAGTCAGCTTTGGGCGATCTGAATTCATAATTTCAATATTGGTTGATAAGGTGAGGAAGGCGCTCCCACCAAAAGAAGGAATATTTGAGACTTACCTTTCTTTTTCCAATATCGTTGAGAATTTGGTTTGTACAATGGAATTATTGAATAATACATGTCATATGATGAATCCACATTTGATAACTGAAGTAGTAAGTAAACTCCCACCATATTTGAGACTGGAATGGGGTAGATCGGGGAGAATTGACTCGATTCACCTGTGGAGCGATTCCAAAACTGTGCTATGTTGGATACGTTCAGAATCCAGGATATTCAAGACCTTTGTTTCTCAGCGAATCGGGGAAATATCTGAAACCACAAATATATCTAGCTGGCACTGGGTACCAGGAAAAGAAAATTTGGCAGCTGAAGTCGCTCGAGAATCAAGTAGAAATGATAAATGGATGACCGGACCAGAGTTTTTACTGACAGATGAACAAAACTAGCCAAAAGAAATTGAGACAGAATGTGATGAAAATAATTTGGAACTTAGAAAAGAAAATGTATGTTTTTGAAGATAGTAGAAAAGAATGGATCACCAGATATAAACAGATTTACAAAGTATACAAGATTGATAAAAACCACATCTTGGATTTTCAGATTTATAGGAAATTGCAAAAATGAGAATGGAGAATATGGATCACTGGCAGTAAAAGAAATGAATGATGCCGAGATGATTTGGATCAAGAACATTCAAAATGAGTGTTTCTCTGCTGAAATGTCTGATTTGGAAATTGTGTTTCCAAGACAAGTAATTGACCCCAATCATTGACGAAAATGGATGTTTATGTGTTGGAGGAAGATTAACGAACGCTGAAAATTAAGGAATTTATCAAAAACATCCAATTATCTTGGAACCGAAACATAAATTCACAAAATTGTTGATAGAGGAATTTTATATCAGAATTGGACACCAGGGCGAAGAGCAGATTATTAATGAGATTCGGCAGAAATTTTGGATAATTCGACTACGAAATGCTGTTAAAAAATGTAAAAGAGAATGTAACTATTGCAAGAGAATGTTTTCCAAACCTCGAATTCCAGCAATGGCTCCATTGCCTTCCTGTAGATTGAATAGTTTCGTGCGACCTTTTAGTTATACAGGACTGGATTATTTTGGTCCATTCGAAGTGAAGATTTGGAAGAAGGCATGAAAAACGTTATGCCTAAGTGAAAGAGCTATCCACTTAGAATTGGCAAGTACCCTCAGCACTGATTCGGCAATTATGGCCATACGAAGATTCATTGCCAGGAGAGGATATCCAGTAGAACTACATTCCGACAATGGCACCAATTTCCGCGGAGCTGACAAAGAATTGAAAAAATCATTGGAAGAATTTGATCAAGAAGAAATTCATAACTATTTGTCTCCAAAAAGAATTCAGTGGAAGTTCAACTCACCAGCTTCACCACACATGGGCGGATGTTGGGAAAGACGTGTTCGCTCAGCTTTGAAGGTAATACTGAAAACGAGACATCCGAGACAAGAAGTGCTACAAACTTTGTTTGTTGAAGTCGAAAATATAGTCAACAGTAGACCTCTCACACACGCTTCAGTAGATAGTAAAGACCCAGAATGATTGACACCCAACCACTTTATCTTAGGATATTCCAATGGAACTGCTCCATCACCAGGAATATTTCGAGACACAGGAATAAATTTACGTAAACAATGGCGAGTTTCCCAAGCTTTAGCTAATATGTTTTGGAGAAGGTGGCTGAAAGAATATCTCCCAGTTATTAATAGACGACCAAAGTGGTATTATGATGATAAGGGACAATGCATTAAACTTTCGGATATGGTGGTGATTTGCGATGAAAATTCACCCAGAAATACGTGGCCTCTTGGAATCATCACTGCAACCTATGAAGGAAGAGACGGGAAGATCAGAGTCGTCAACGTCGAAACTTCCACGGGCTCTTACAAGAGACCAATTGCGAAGATCTGCAGACCACAACAAGAATGAGAAGAGTGATTTACCTGCTAGTTTCATCACTAGGGGGGAGAATGTTATTGAAATTATTTGTTTTTGTTCGCTATCATTTTTAGTTTCATATTATAAATAATATGACTTAGTATGTTTTGGAATGACAACGTGCGACAGGCTAGAATTGTAATCTGTCTTGACGAATAATGAATAAATATTGAGTAATTTCAAAGTTTGACAAAATTGGAGTTATTATTTATTACATTTTGGAATTAACTATTGCACATAAAAAACAATATAAGCCCGAACATCATGTAAACGCTAACAACTCATGGAAATATAAGAACATTATATTGTTATTGTTTCAACCTAAAAGATGTAAAGGTGTTAAAAGAGTTGTAACAAAAGATAATCCGAAGATGGAGTTCATTGTTGAGAGAATTGGGGAAGTAGATAAACAGAAGATAAACTCGATTCCTAATAGCAAATTTGATATAAGCCAAATTCAAACGTACCGTTCGTTATACCCAATAGATCCAAGTTATACCCAATCATCGAGAAACTGATGATCCTAATACATTAGTAGATCGTTTGAGATGCCTATCTACAGAAGATGAAGAATATCATGTGATCATTTATGAACTCAGGAAACGTTGTTTGATTGTATGAAAATTTTAATACATATATATATATATACAGTGAGGGGCAATATTATGGAATAAATTCATTTTTACGAGAATAGGCAACTTTTGAGACAAATCCCGAAACACGTCGATTTTTATTTCCAAATTATGATTTTGTGGCAGATATGTCATACTAGTGACGTCATCCATCTTTGCGTGATGACGTAATCGATGATTTTTTTAAATGAGAATAGGGGTCGTGTGATAGCTCATTTGAAAGGTTATTCAATTCTCTATGCAGCGATATGAACATTAACATAATTATTTATACAGGGTGGCCAAAAAAATATTTAATTTGTAAATGAAATTAATTGTCACAAAAAGAAGTATTATCATTTATTTAATACAAAATTACATTGTACTACTGTCGGAAAACAGAAAAACAAATTAGTTGACAAATAAAAATTGCTTTTCGCTTAAATTAAATGTTCAAATTGCCACCCATCTGCCTCTTGGCAGTAATTGAACGGACGAATACATTCTTCTTGAACATTGTGGATCATTTCTGGAGTTGAATTACGAATTTCCAATGTAATGCTATTTGTCATATCTTGGAAATGTGTGGTCTATCGGCGATCTGGATCATCCTCATTGATTTTGTCTACTATTGAAACACTTGAAACAGTTTATAAATAAATGTTTAGAACTGCTGTGCTTTCTACTACTATGAAGAAACAAAAATAAATTCCGATATTAGGCAAATAAATAATGAGAACTAAAAAGATAGCAAAAAGTATAGTTTTTACAAATCGAGTTGGCTTGGGTCAAATGTAAGTCAGTTCTTGACATTTTCTCATAAGGACTAGTTTATTTCATGAAATAAATAAATAATGGCCCCATTAACTGAAACACAAAGAATCGAAGTATTAATTATGGTTGGATATGGAGATAGAACCAGAACACAACAAGAAGTATGTAATTTATTTACCATAAAATATTCTAATACGCCTATCACACAATCCACTGTTAGTAAAATTGAGAAGAAATTTAGAGAAACTGGACACGTGAAACATGTTGCAAATGCTGGTCGTCCACCAATGAATGAGGATGTGAAACTGTCTGTATTATTAAGTGTGGCAGAGAATCCTCAAATTAATTCTAGGCAAATTGCAGCTGATACAAACATTTCTAAAAGGTCTGTTTTACGTGTGCTGAAAAAAGAGAAATATCATCCGTATAAAATTCATAATGTCCACGAAATCAATGAGGATGATCCAGATCGCCGAATGCAGTTTTGTGAAGTAATGCAAGATTTATGTAATCAAAATCCACGCTTCATTCGTGACATCCTTTTTTCTGATGAAGCAACCTTCTGTTTAAATGGAACAGTGAATCGGCAAAACTGCAGATATTGGAGTCAAAATAATCCCCATTGGATGACTGCGGTACACACTCAGCACCCTCAAAAACTAAACGTGTGGGCAGGGATAGTCGAGGATAGAATTATAGGTCCTTTTTTCTTCGATGGGTCTCTTACGGGGCAAATATATCTTGATTTTTTACAAAATGAACTTATACCCGCCCTTACAGACATGTTTCCAAATGAAAATGATCGTAATTCGCCAAATGAAAACATATGGTTTCAGCAAGACGGTGCACCTCCGCACTTTGCACGTCCTGTTCGTGATTTTTTAAACAGATGTTTCCCTAGGAGATGGATTGGTCGACGAGGAACAATAGAGTGGCCCGCAAGATCTCCAGATCTTACACCACTTGATTTTTTCCTATGGGGTTACTTAAAATCAAAAGTTTACATCGATAGACCACAGAATTTACAAGATTTAAGAAATAGAATTAGATTGGAAATTCGTAATATACCTCCAGAAATGATCCACAATGTTCAAGAAGAATGTATTCGTCGGTTCCATTACTGCCAAGAGGCCGGTGGGTGGCAATTTGAACATTTAATTTAAGCGAAAAGCAATTTTTATTTGTCAAATAATTTTTTTTTCTGTTTTCCGACAGTAGTACAATGTAATTTTGTATTTAATAAATGATAATACTTCTTTTTGTGACAATTAATTTCATTTACAAATTAAATATTTTTTTGGCCACCCTGTATAAATAATTATGTTGATGTTCATATCACTGAATAGAGAATTGAATAACCTTTTAAATGAGCTATCACACGACCCCTATTCTCATTTAAAAAAATCATCGATTACGTCATCACGCAAAGATGGATGACGTCACTAGTATGACATATCTGCCACAAAATCATAATTTGGAAATAAAAATCGACGTGTTTCGGGATTTGTCTCAAAAGTTGCCTATTCTCGTAAAACTGAATTTATTCCATAATATTGCCCCTCACTGTATATATATATATATATATATATATATATAGTGATAGTATTTTTTTGTTTTATATCATATTAAGAATCACTTTTCAATAGACCCCAGACAGGCGTTAGACGTAGCTAACTTCACGTCGTACAACAAGTATGGGATCTGTGTAACCGGTTGGGTTTTGAAAATCAAAGAGATAGTCAAGTTTCGAACCAATGTCGAATACTGTAGATATTATGGTAAAATATCGAAACAACAAAGGAACAAAAACAATGTACTCACAATTACTTTATTTTTTATCTTACCATTTCCACATTTTATAACCTAAAAAAATACTTTCATCCCCATCCTCAAATCAGTAATGAAGCAAGTAAATATATGTGTTGAAACATACATATTCATTTCTTACGAGTTTTTTCAACTGATCAACAGGCATTCAATGAGCAGTAATAAGATTGGAATAGCCCTAATTGATTTTCATTATTCTCAAAATCTTTAAATATTTCAAATTGAACACCTGTAGCAAGGTAAGAAGAATTCCTCCTGATTAATTTCAGGAAACTGTGAATTCACGTCTTGCAATATTTCGAGTTGGACACCTGAAATCCAATGAGACGTAATGAATGTATGAAACAAGGTAAAAAGAATACCTCCTGTTTGATTTCCGGAAACTGTGTATTCACTCCTTGCTATATTTCGAATTGGACACCTGAAATCCAACGGAAGTAATGAATAAATGAAAGGTCGGTAGAATATAATGTTGATTGATATGGGTAACTGTACTTATGTGTATTTAATCTCTGAAATATTTCGAATTGGAAACCTGAAATCCAATAAGAAGTATTGAAAAATTGAGCAAATGTGTATTCATGCATTGGAATTTTTTTAAATTGAATTTCCGTTGTTCGACAAGACAACAAACACCTTTTTATTTTTCAAAACGTACCTATGTTTACCTTCCTCATGACTGATAATCCTTCTTCTCCTGAGGGAAATGTGTCTAACCTCCTCGTGGTTTCTCCTGGACAGTTTCGACTGACTAATAGACACGATCCAATGATCTATTCATATGTTGCAATTTAGGGTGTAACCTTTTTTTCGTATATTATGATGTTTTACGGAAAGTTGTGTCACCTGTTATTTTTCCATTCAAACTACCTTATATTTCATGTTTCCAAATATAGTTTCATCAACCAATCAAGGGTCAACGATTTAAAAATATATATCTTTTGGGGATTTTTGCATATCTATTAGGTGAAAGGACCCTGCACATTTAGTTCGTAAAATGGTTAATTTTGCTCAAATTTTGATATATTGTAGATCTTTGCATCCTCATTACGTAGTCCAATTCACAGATCGATCCTATGACCAGTTTTCGATGTACAGGGTGTCAAAAATTCGATTTTGGGTACTATGCATCGATTTGATTTTTGTGCTCTAATTCGAAATTGAACTGTCTTAGAAATGAACTAAATGTATCTGAGTTGTAGTTTATGAGTCCCTCCATACGAATGAAAATTAATATCTAACAATGGGTGTTGCATTACAGCATGACAAGACAATGTTCATAGAAATAGATAAAAATCAATACCATAATCATTTTGATTTTTACTCAATCCGTTAAAATTAGAAAACAAAAGGCTAACATTTTTTTATAAAGTATGGGTCTTGATCAACTACATGAAGATTCATAAGATTGCTTGTCCAACAGTATATAGTTTTACAGGTACAGGGTGACGATTTGAATGCTTTCAAATGCTACAGCTCATGAATAAAATTATATCATTACGAATTGTCCATAACTGTTGCCAGGATATGAAACTCAAACTGACTCATGAAATAATCCTTCCTACTACCCCCCCCCCATTATAGCCAACCCCCTTTCTTTACAGCCACCTGCATTCCAATACTTACAATAGAAATCTCTACTTGTAAATGAAAATACCTATTCAGATATATAAAATATTGATGATGCGTTTTATATGATGATACCGCGATATACGCCCATTCGTTCTCCAGCGTCGCAGCTGCCAGGCAGGTCCAGATGCGTCTGGACAGGGAAATCATACCGTATCTCGAGGAGAATAAAATTGTGGTAAACCCGGCTAAATCCGTGGCAATCAATTTCTCGAAGTTTTCCAAAGTTCTTCAGAAATTGAAGGTCAAGGACAAAGTCTTGGATACACGGACCAATGTGCGATACCTGGGGGTACAGCTTGACAAACGTACAACATGGCACAAGCATATAAACTTGGCTATACAGAGGGCCGCGGTGGCGGTAAAACGCACCTACCCTCTGATAGCCAGAGGTTCTCATATGAAGCTTGAGGCCAAAATGATGATTTATAAGCAGATCATACGGCCGGCGATGTTGTACGCCTGCCCAGCGTTCTGCAGCCTGCCCAAGACTCCGTTTATGAGACTGGACAGGATGCAGAACAAAGTACTTCGTATAGTCACTAACAGCGACAGATACATTCGTCTGGGTGCGCTGCGCGCCCTTGCTGGCGTCGACTCCATCCCGACACATGTTAATAACCTGTCAGATAAATTCTACAGGTTTCACCTCCCCAAGAGTTTGTTAACCAGAGACCTTACCAGGCTCAGAATTCATGATAACCAGCCCCGCAAACACGGTGGGCTGATTTATCAATCGCTGGCCATCTTTCAGGAGAGATGGGCCGAACCGATTCCCTAGGGAATTAAGCCGCCTTAAGGCGCAATTCTTTCAAACCGATTTTTTGCATCAGCCTTTTCCGGGACAGCACGCGAACAACCACCTCCGAATGAACTCAGACACAAGAATTATCTACATTGAATTCAACTCGAACGACATGCATGAGCGTAGCATGAGGCATGTATCATACGCACCACCACCACTATGGATTGAAAAGTTCGACCCTCCGCCAACACCAGCGGGGGAGGCTACCAGCGCCCCTTTGTCGGGACCCTATGTACCCCTTGGCACAAGCGCTCCCTTACCCCGTAGCCAGCAATGTCTGCGGAGTAAGGGAGGCAGCTCTCAGTGCGTCCTCCCGAATTTCTCCTCTCCTGAGCCCTCTGGGCGAAGATTGAGCTGCTGTGTGCGGGAGTAATGAATTTGTTAATCCTAGTGTAGAAAGAAAGCATACATTGTAAAATAAACATTTATTTATTTATTTATTTAATACAGAGATGCCGGGTTCAAATCGTCATTTCGCGGAGCTTTTTTGTTTAATAGTCATGGGAAAAGCGTAGTTTGTGACGTTACGAAACTAAGGTGGCAATACTGACAAGTGAAAGATTGAGGTTATGTTGAATTGAGGATCGACGTTCAAAATGGGGTCCCTTTACGGGAGCGGAGCCTTCCATTCTCATTATGAGGCCTCATTCTCAAGTAACGCAGTAGCTACTATGATCAACAAGGACTAACTACCAATTGGAATAAGTTTTAAGAATAATTTGCTGTTCGAAAGAATCATAACTCTAGAAAAGTATATATCAAATTTCAGAATAACCTATATTTTACATATTACAACTACCTATTCTTCAAAATTTGATCATTATAATCCATTTTCTATTTCGACATCAACAAAGGGTCAGTTTGAGCTTGTTGTAGATACTTCAAAATAAGTACTGGAATTATATGCATTCTTGAGTGATCCATTTTTGAAGATCTCCCATCAAACATATATATGCCCGTCCACTAACATCAGAGAGCTGATAGAAGATAATCCATGCGAAATCCAGTTACTCAATTTTCAAAACACCTCCACTTCATGGAAACAACCATTCATCTATCAAGACCAGCTATCAGAAAACTTGACAACTGAAACAAATGAGTTTTCCTGCTGTCGTCTCAACAAACGACCAAACTTTGGTACGAAAACCAAAATGAAATTGCAAACCTGCTACCTGGAAGTTACCTATTTGACATTCCAATTGGATGTCGATTATCCTGTGGCGACCAAATTATAATCAACGATCACTGTTTGTTATTAGAATTGTAATGAACGAAAGCTGTTACGGATGCAAAATTAGTATTTTTTTATTCTCTTTTTGAAAAAAGTTTTTTGTTGTAGAAACGAAAAAATTGAATTGACAATTAGTGTCAGTCTTCTGACGGACGAAATCATGATAAATATATTCTCTCGTCGGTCTTGCTCCATACCGTTCACCGACTCATGAAAAGGGATTTCTTCGCAGAAATCTTGGAGTCCTCGACAATCACCAAGTCACCAATAGTGAACCCATTATCCTACCAGATTTAGACGAGAGGAAGCCAGAGCCACCCAAATCAAGCATAGGGATTCAACTTGATGACTTGAACCTGGACGAACTCCACTCAATAAAAACAGCAATAATGTAGAACGAATCGACGATATCCTTCAAATACGTAGCACACATTCTAAGAGTTTTTGTACGATGTTCATCTACCTTGTCATAGTATCAATTTGTGTATACATGGTGGACAAAAAGATTGTCTTCAAAGGCTGCAGAACGAAGGGACCAAACGAACAACTATAAGAAATTAAAATGTCTAGGGTTCAACTTCCTCGCTAACCCTCCTACGTTGAACCTTCAGGGAGAGGAATTATATCACCCATTCCCGTGTGAACAGCTGACTATGCTGAGACAGAATCTCGCAATTCCAGGAAAGTGATGCGCAAGCATCTTCATTTTTATGAGAACATTTTTTATTTCATTATTCAGATATATTTCAACACTTGTACCGTTCAGATGTATTTGGTTCATAACATTTTTAAAACAGGTCTTTGACTTCCAAAAGTTATATTTTATTCATTTAAAAACTACATGGAAAGTCCCGATCAATTATGTGCACTTATATACATAATCAGATCATTAGACATTGCATCATGGAGAGATGCAATTGCGATCAACGGTTAGATACGATACATGCAGCTTAATATTGAATTAAACTCTATCGCAGAAATAGTGTGACAACAGGAATAGGTGGGTTTGTGAAACATAGCATTGATGATAGCTATTTCTGACTGGTTTTCAGATTGACCAAATATACTCCAGAACGAATTGAGCATAAAATTAAATAATGAATAATGAATTCCTCAATATATTTTTCCTCCTGAGTTCGAGTTCTTGTTTGATTTCAAGAAATGTATTGATCATGTTCTTAGCCCATACTATCAGCTTCTCTACCGTCTCTATGTCTCTGTGAGGACGTTATCTCCATCTGAGTGATGACAGTTCACTGTGTTGAATATTTCAAAACAGAAAAGAAAACTACAAAACTAGCCTAGAAAACCGATAATGACATCAAAAGTGGCAAATCTTTGGTAGGTTAAGGATAATGGATGCCCAAAAATTGCTTGCCAAATAGATTTGTCAAATGAGTGAGACAAAATATTTCAATGTATTTTTGAGTCTTCAATATCTTCAATACCGTACGTCTCAACTTTTTCTATCAACACCATTTTTGTGATGAAATTTTGATGTTCGTTTGGTTGTAGAAATATGAAGAGCGGTTCACTTTGTGGAAAAATACCACCTTATATTTATTACATGTTTCCATAAAAGTTTTATTGATATTGACCTATCAAGGCTTATGGAATTCCAAGTTTTCATCTCCCGGGGATTTTTTTATGCTAATAAAGTTTAATTTTAATCAACCACAGTCCAGTGACTGTTTGACCACTCGAATTCACGACGTGTTCAACTCTGACAAAGTTCAGTGATACTTGGAAATTATTACTTATTACCATATCATAATCTATATTCATTTGATGCGTTTTACCAGCAACACGTCTAGATTTTGATGTACAGGGTGTTAATTAAGTAATTAAGGCTTGGTTTTTGAAGTACACAGTGATAAAAATACATTATTTTCAAGATTTTTTGGAGTTAACTTCGTCGTTTCCGACAATAATCAATTCAAATTAGGCAATGACAATTTCAGTTTCAGTGAGCATCTTTTTGTTTTCTTGAAGTTTTTCATTTACCTGTACTGTTTAGGAGCTATAATGAAAATATTAATGCAAACAGTGCCGGTGGCTTAGCGATCTAATGGCACAGGCCGTTCGAAACTCCAACATAGCGATAGTCCGTTCGAATCCGATGTAGGTACAAGAGATTTTCTCTCGAATACCCTATATCGCATCGATAGGCGACCGCATGCCTTGTTGAAAAACAAGTGTATTGTGAGTTGTCTAGATGATGCCAATCTCGTCTAGTGCTAGCTTGGAGTGCACACCGACCACCCGAGGTGGTGCTGTAGGTTTTCCGGGTTTTCCTACAGCTGAAAAGTTAATTCATCACCTAAAACATCAGTAAGTCGCCCCAGAGCGCTACGGCAAATAATAATAATAGCTGTCCTCTACTTGCACAGGCCATGCCTTTGGGTACACTCAACGAGTGTTTATGAAGGGGTATTATTATTATTATTATTATAACATAAGAAAATGTTTTCCAAAGATGATATTTTTCTTATCCAAAGGTCACGAGCAAGTGGACTATTCAAACGCATTATTCAATAATCCACATTTCTTATGCCAGTTATAAATGTAAATTATTGAATATTGCATTCGAATAGTCCACTTGTTTGTGACCTTTGAACAAAAAAAATAGGAAAATTTTAAAATAAAACATTTTTAATTTTGAATCGGAAAAAATGTTCTGTTAGAATTAGAAAAATCTTCGATGTTATATGTATAAAGACTTCCTTTCATTGTTTGATATGGGTATCTAAGTTATTCAGTGAGTGATATATTCTGAATCTTCCTGCGCGAGATTCCCTATTTTATATCCGCGAAAGCTTTCGAATTTGTTACTCACAGAATAACCTAGATTTGTTGTTTTTTATGTGAAACTAAAAATCTCCAACACAAAAACCATTACATACAAATTTTCAATAGAATCGGACCATAATCACAAAACTCGTCCGCCATATTGGAGCCACCATTTTGTTTTTTTTTAACAAAAATTTCATAATGTATTGTCACCGGAATTACGTAAACGTGACAAAGGACCCCGCACACCTTATATGGGTAAATGGCTCTCCGTCAAATTTCTTGAATTTTTGATATGTTGTAGAATTGATCATTCCGATGAAATGTTTCAACGGGCGCAACACGATCCTATGACTAGTTTTCGAGATACAGGGTGTTGAATATGAGAAACATTCACTTTTCATCACTCTGTATCTGCCAAGTTACGATTTAGTTCGGATTTATCTTTTGTGGGATCATCATCACATCCGTGTATGATGAATTCATGAGAAATTCATTTCCAAATCTTTTCGTAGTACAGGGCGATTTCACTTGAAAACAATGCTATTTTGAGACTTTCATAATTTAGTTGTTTTATAAAGAGAAAATGCGAGAAAAGGTAGAATTATCACATAATATTATAAATTCATTTCATCTAGCATCACAGTTGATACAATTCATACAAGGTGATTCACAAATATGGAAACAAAACGAATTTTGGTTTTTGGGACACCTTGTAGTAATAAACCAAACTAAAATGACAAAATTCACTTGAAGAATGTTAAATGATATGTTTCATCGTATACAGAGTCGAATGATATCAATTTTAAAAAAAATTAAAAAATTAGTTATACTTTAATAAATAAAAACCTTGATTTTTTAAATCACCCTATATCTCATAAGGGAGTCCGAAAAGATAGCGATATTTTTTCACGGGAGAACTCGAAATACTTTCATTCATATCGTACAAAATTTTCATCAAATTCCTATGACAGGTTTTTTATATACAAGGCGAACAATTTGTGAAAAAGTCCATACATTTCACTATTTTACGCTAATAAATGACCACTCTACCTATCCATTGAAGTCTCCTGATGTGATTGAGAAGATACTTATTTGATATTCATTCAAAACGTAAAAGTAAGGAATTCAGTGAAGTGAAATCAACATTATTTCAACTCATAACAACTTGTACGGCCTTGCCAGATGGCACACATAATATGTATCCCATGGCTATTGGGAATTCAAGATAAGGGATACTCCCTCTGGTGTCGGGTTTTGAATCTATACTTACGTGAAAATGAGGTTGACTATGATTTTGACATTTTGAGCATTTCTACAACAATAGCACAGAGCAACCATAAAGCTGTCCTGATGAGTGGGAAACCACGAAACAGCTGTCGACAGATGATGGTGGCTCTCGGAATCAAAACATAAATCACTCTATTATATATATATATATAATATATATATATATATATATATATATATATATATATATATATTTATATATATATATATATATATATATATATATATATATATATATATATATAATCTATACATAAATTGATAGAAGTTCAACGGGATGTGATATATCTTTCGGATATTGGGTTGGCACGAGCATGTGCATGACAATACAACAAGGAAAATACATGATGGATAACTGAATTTTTCCCTAATCAAAAAACATTATCAAATACGAATTAGAAGGAGATTCTTACCAATAACCAATGAAATTAAACTATTTCTGGACCGATATCCATGTCCTCTGGAAGCATTCTATTTGCAGCATTTCCTATGGAATCTAAAAGACGATTGGATGGAAAATGTATGTTTTCTTGATATCTAGCGTACCCCAAAAACCATATCACGCTAGCAACATGCGCACTAGTTCCTAAAGTTCTAGCACCGGACTTACAAGTACAATAATACCCCGTAATGGGGAGAGCAGGATCTTCTAGATTTTCGTCACCTCTTTCAGTGAAAACAACCCAAAGCATGTGTTTAGCAGCATTCCTGAACCGAGAAAATATTCTGAATCTTAGGAAATTGGGTTCCCCATGTAACTCATCGACTTCTAAAATGTTGTCTACTTCACCATCTCTACGAGTTGTACCTTGGATATATGACGCAGCCAAGTGTAAATGATATGTTCCAGTAAGTAATTTTAAATATTCAATATCAAGGTGAGGAAACGATTGTATATGAAATTGATTTAAACGAATCCATCGACCATTCCTAGTTCGGAGGTTTTCAGCTTCAACTCGTGCCTGAATAATGTTGACATCATCGCAATCAACCAACATTTGTGTGGCCGTATCCAACGTTCCAGGCATATTTATCAATGGATGGAATTTATTTATGAGAGCACCAGCAATCAGGTAATAGACATGTAGCTTCGCAGCATGTATTGCTGTTATGGGTTGACGAAAAAATTTGAAAATTGACTTAAAATGTCCATTTCTAGCTTCAACAATCCATCTAGTAGCGGTTATTAAACGTGCCTGATTGGCTTCATTTGTCGTTAATTGCCTTTGATTCAGCGGTAGAAATGGTGGCATATAGTAATGCAAGCCAAGTTCTTGTAGACTATTAATTGAATCTCTATAGCCTCTATCGACTATCACAATATCTCCTTCTTGAAACCATGTTTTCAATCCATTCAAATCAACTTGTGATTCGTGATTTAGAACACTTGCATCATTATTCCTAGCATCTGCGAAGTACGGCCCGTTGATTGCTAAGATATATCCATCGGGGGCAACTATGATCTCTGGTTTGACCAAGTGTTCATTCTTGTGGAAACAGTATGATTGCCTCAATACCCGGAAGTTACTGCTCTTTTCTATTTTATTGTAGGTACAATCTATATAAACTATTGCTTTGGGAATATCTGGTGAGGGATTGTACAGTTGATTCGTATAAGGGGATACATGACTGTTAATATAATTTTCTCTTGTTATTGAATTAAATCCAATATTGTTCGGTACGAACCTTTGTGAAAGAGATAATCTCTCATTAGAAATAATGAAGCTTGCTGTTTGTCGAGAAGGATAACTGAACAATATTTTCAAAAACTCATCTGAAACTCCATGTTTCATTTTGATCAAAAATGTCAGCAAATGTTTTCTTTCGACATTTCTTCTCTTGCCACCTTGTTCAACAATATCACAAAATTCTAGTAATTGTCGAAAATGATTTTTTGAGATTGATGTCAGATACTTAAATTCGTCTTCAGTGAAACAATTGATATCCTTCCAGTTACGGAGTGGCCTGTTTCTATTAGCAAATGTCCTCATTCTTTGAAGAAAATGTTGAAGATTGGAAATTATGTATGGTTTATTCACAAAATTCAAACCTCCATGCAAGTAATTTAGAAGGAAACCTTGATGATCAAGATGGTGACCACAAATTCTCAAGAAATCTGGGACATAGATATCAGAAGCAACAAAAATATCCACTCTACATTCTAAAGAAAGTCTTTGAATATTTTGACGAGCATTACAAATAATGCACGCACGACTTGATACGCGGGACAACACATTGAGACGAAGGCAATTCGGGTTATTTTCCATAGCAATAATGTCATTCATTACTGTGTTATTACAATTGAAACATATTTTTGTATCATCCTGAATATCAATAGGTGGATTTCCCGCAGTTTGTCTTCGATATGTTGCAATTTGCAAAACATCAATATTATCTCCTCTATTCAAACGCATTGAGAGTCTAGGAATAACATTTCGGTCACAAACATAACAACTCACTCTTTTTGCGAAGGCCATATTGTTCAGCAAAGTTCAACAAACACTGAAAATCACATAAACTTGAACAGTAAAAAAGAATCTTCAATTAGTCCAATAACCCAAAAAGAGTTCTCGGGCTTTATGACAACAAGAAAACTACTATTGACATAAGAATTTTGTTGATTTTATCTTCTTTGAATTGTTCTCCATGCCTACTATGAAATAAGAGGAATATATTGATAAGTAGGTATTCGAAGATGATTCAGATGATGTTTCAAATACAAGAAAATGAAAAAGAAACGTTCTCTGAAAGGGGGTATATACTATATACAAACATATATACGATTCGAAGATACAAGAACATAATTGAAACATAAAACGTTAATTTGGTGTACAAATATGCCGAGAATTTGATTTAGTATATATCTATATAAGCCGATAGAAATAATTACATACAAATTATGATTTTTTTCTGATTTATCCTATGTGGTATTTTCGTTATGTGACAAATTCATGAGATATTCATGTCCAACTCTTTTTGAAGTACAGGGCGATTTCCTTTGATAATAATGCTATTTTGAGACTTTCACTATTTTATTGTTTTATAGAGTGAAAATTCGAAAAAACGTACTTCTGCGGATGTAATAAGTATAATATAACTTCTGAGAAACACTAAGCATGAAAAAATAACTTTTCCATTGAATCGCCTACTAGACGATGCTGATGCAGATAATAATTCGAGTTATGGCTTTTTTTCGAGGGATACGGTACGCTATTGTACGGTATAATAACTGATCACTATTTTATTGAAATATTTTTATTTCGAGTAAAAGCGGCCGGATTCTTCAAGTGAATTTTGTCAATTTAGTTTGGTTTATTACTACAAGGTGTCCCAAAAACCAAAATTCGTTTTGTTTCCATATTTGTGAATCACCTTGTATGAATTGTATCAACTGTGATGCTAGATGAAATGAATTTATAATATTATGTGATAATTCTACCTTTTCTCGCATTTTCTCTTTATAAAACAACTAAATTATGAAAGTCTCAAAATAGCATTGTTTTCAAGTGAAATCGCCCTGTACTACGAAAAGATTTGGAAATGAATTTCTCATGAATTCATCATACACGGATGTGATGATGATTCCACAAAAGATAAATCCGAACTAAATCGTAACTTGGCAGATACAGAGTGATGAAAAGTGAATGTTTCTCATATTCAACACCCTGTATCTCGAAAACTAGTCATAGGATCGTGTTGCGCCCGTTGAAACATTTCATCGGAATGATCAATTCTACAACATATCAAAAATTCAAGAAATTTGACGGAGAGCCATTTTCCCATATAAGGTGTGCGGGGTCCTTTCAAATCAATCGGACTATAATAACTGTAAAACTATCAACCTGAAAAGTCTGCTAGTAGTATAATTAGTACAATAATTAATGATTGTAAATATTGAAATATACATAGCACAACCAATCGAACAATTATACAAATGTGCATTTTTATTCTGATATTTGATTGAAAATCTTTTCATCCAGTCGTCCAGTCGTGCTAGGAATCGCACTTTAAAAGATAAGACCTCGTTAATCCTCAGCTCGCACAAGTTTCGACTTCTGAGGGCTGTCGTTCGTAGGGGGATGACAGCTGGTTAACGGAAAAAACATTTTTTTTTAAGTCTTGATAGCAAACTCGTACAGATTTTTGTTATTCTAATTTATTTTTATTTTTCTTTAAATAATTTCTTTTCAATATAGAAATATTACAAAAAGCTCCGAAAAAGTAAATAAATTATTCTTTTCTGTATGTAATACATTATTTATCAGAAATGTCAGTTTGTATTTTCTCCGGTAGTAAAGCAGAAATGTTGTAATCAATTCAAAAAAATAGCAAAGTGAGCATTGATACCAATTCATTTATTTAAATATGACAGTTATCGAAAGTTAAGAAGGTGTCTCATTGGATAATATGGTTGAATATACAAATTCAGACTCCTAGAGAGATCCCACTGAGGGAATCAGTTCGAATTTGGTTAATACATAATGGTGCTCCAGTATACTTCAGATTGATTGCACGTCAATATTTGGGAGAAGAGTATTCCGATCGCTGGATTGGGCGTGGTAGGTCACCACATTCGCCAGCAAAATCACCCGTTATGAATCCACTATCTGCCTTTGGCGGTACCTTAACTCATTAGTGTATCGAACTCCAGTTCTGATGAAAAATGTATGTGAGCTCCATATAACATTACATTTACAGAAAATAGCTATTTGCGTTATGAGAGCACAAATTTAAGCATTGCGTCACGCGCAATCACACTTTGGGAAGTGAATTATTTCATGTCTGTGCCGTTGGCTTGACCCCTTCTGAGGTTACGTCTCTGTTTTTCCTTCCAGTACGTCACCACTCCACCCCTGTTCCTCATGCATACCGCGCTTCGTCAGCCCCGCATTAGGCTGTCACCTATCATCTGTCATGCTTGCCCGTCCTAATCTGTGGGAATTTTTTCAGTACGCTTCGTTTTTCCAGTCAGTACGGTCACCCGCAGCGTAAAACGGTATTTGCCGTTCAAGTTTTGAACCGCTTCTCACCCTTATCAGCTACACAAGCAGTGACAATCAAAGTGATTTATTGTAGAAAGCTATTTGAATTATATTCCTTTTCAGGTAGGTTTATGGAAGTTGTTGTTAATAGAAGTTGTTTGATACAGTACGACGTTCTTAAACTCGTATCATATCACATCAGGGAGACGCAGCAGCTTTCTGCTCTCGTCAGTAATGAGCCCCTGATAGACAGCACTGTGCAGTCATATATATCGTATTGTATGGCACAATCTATACCATTGCAAGGCTTAGTGCTCGCAACTCTACGGCTCGACCTTTTCAGCCCCACGGATCAATCATTTCAGCCTTATACGGCTCGTTTGGGCACCCGTACGGCTCGTTTGAGCACCCGTACGGCTCGTTTGGGCACCCGTACGGCTCGACCAATGCAGCCGGCCCGGCTCGATTCAGGAAAACACGATCCAATTACCTGCAAGATCAGGCTCGACATAGTATCGATGAACTGTGCTACAGCGGGGTCTTCTTCTGTTACAGATGTCATCCCCGGCTAATATGCAATCGTTAGCTGACTTCTTGGAAATCACTGCTGAAGAATCCAATGATAACGAAATTCTAGACAGAATAAAGAGTTTGGCGGCATCCCACCTCCCTGGTGGTTGAAAGGACTGGAAGGCGATAATATATACAAGAGAGCAATTATTGGGGAAAGAGTTGTACCCACAAATTCTAAACAAATTGCGCTTTGCCCTCCCCATGGTTGTTTTAGCTCAAGTTTTTTTCCTAACGCTACAACATTGCCTGAACAAGTCTACCGAGATATGAAGGTTAAGATGCTTTCATGGCCTTTTTGTGTTGGCCTCATTATCGGCCCACCATCCTTGCTGCCCGAGTAAGGGGCTCGGCCGTGCAGAATGAAACCATTACTGCCGGTCTCGTTGACATGAAGCCTCTGATGTTATCAAGCAGCAGAGCGTTGGTATAACTGGCCAACAATATGTCAGATGAGGAGTTAGACGAGTACTCTTTCGCCGAAGAGAGTACGAAGAGAGTCCCGCTTGGATAGTTTAGAAAAAAGCAACCGGGAAATGAAGGAACTCTTGGACACCATAATGACAAACTTAAAAAGTGCAACCGAGGGAGTAGATGATGAAGAGGAACGCTCTTCTGAAGCCTCGGACTCATATATCGACCAAGGAGGACGAAAATAGACCCCGTACCAGAAAAGGACAATTCATCCTGGACAGCACCAGAATTTGCTACCGAGAGAAACAATACAGACCTTGATTTTTTGCCAAGAACTCATGAGCGGGAGCCTTCCATAGCTCCTGCTAAACCACTTGGTGCCGAGCAGGGTATGGACTGTCAGTGATTTGGAATGAAATCCTTAAAAAATATCCGTTATTCTGAAATGCAATAAAGGCTACAAGCTATCCCTGTTTTTGACCCATTTTCCGTTAACCCCCAGCAGAAGCATTCCTTTCCACCATCTTCATCCCAAGATCAATTGGCAAGAATTACCCATGGTTTTTTGATTCAAAGGGAGGCTTTTTTGGAAGCCATAAACTCTCATTCCTTGAAGCACCCTTCTCAAAAGGTCGATATGCAAGAATATTTCCTTTCCCCTCATTCGCAGTTTCGCGGTCATTCGGATGACATTACAGTACGTATGTGGTAAACGAACAGAAGCTATCGAACAATGGAGGAATCATTTCAAACCACGCTTAGCTTTAGGATTCAATACCTCCTTCAGGATCTCATATTTTGAAGTTCCATCTGCTCAACCATTTGAGAATACACAGCTTCCTCCAAAAAGGAAACTTTATGGCAAAGGTAGATATTTCCCAGGCGTATTTCCATATACCGATAAGAAAGGAACATTGGAAGTTTCTCTCGTTATCTCACGCAGGAAATGTTTACCAAATGACGTGCCTTCAGTTTGGCCTATCGAGCGCTCCATTAGCCTTCGCAAGAGTGTCAAACTGGCTAGCAAGCCAGTTAAGATCCCGAGGAATAAGGGCCATTGTTTACATGGACGACTTCCTGTTAGCGCATCAGGACGCCCAGCAGCTCTATCACCCGTTAAAAACAAAGAAATTTCTGGAACTATACCGCAAATGAGAGTACAGTATCTTGGAATTTGTTGGGATACATTCAACGAAACAACATCCCTTCCTCGAAAGAAACAACTATCAATAAGAATCTTTGAAAACCGGCGATGGAGTTGGAAATCGGCGAAACGTCTGCTGGGAAAGCTAAACTTCGCTTCATTTGAGATCCCCCTAGGCAGACTTCACTCCAAACACATTCAAAGAGCCAGTCTTGCTTTACCATCACGTACACCTCGAAAGCAGTTTGCAGCCCTGGCATATCTCCTAGAAGAATGCAGCTGGTGGCTAAAAAACTTGGGAACATCGTCCACATTATTTCCCAGAAACCCAGATATCTTCATAACCACAGATGCCTCAAACACGGGATGGGGAGCGCAAGTAGAAAACAGAATGAACCGTCGAAGGTGGTTCCTACTCATGGCACATAAACAAAAAAGAACTGTATTCGGTTTACGCGGTGGCGGTGTACGCGTCAGTCCGACAACAAAACAGTGATATCGTACATCAGGAATCAAGGAGAAACAAGGCCACTCGAGCTGTTGAAAATGTTGTCAAAGCTTCTCACTTTAGGTCATGGGCTGCAAATCTTTTTAACAGCCACCAGGAGTTTACAACGAAACTGCAGACAACTTGTCTCGAGAGAAAGCAATGGTAGACTGGCATGTTTCAACCAGTACACAACAGCGCTTATTCCAGAAATGGGGCATACCCCAAGTGGACCTGTTTGCGTCAAGGGAATCGAGGGTCGTACGGACATATATCACCAGGGATGCAAGGGACCATTTAGCTCTGTTCACGGACGCATTCAGCAGGACTCTCATCCCACCAGTCCTACATCATCTCAACTCGCCGAAAGGGACATATATTCTCTTAGTCCCCAGATAGGAGAGGGTACTTTAGAGGGCAGATCTCAGAGCACGTGCCCTAGCACCTCCAGTTCAATTACGGAATTTGCAACATCACCTGCTAGACGCAAAAACAGAGAAACACCTTCCCAATGCCCAAAATTTGCATTTGGAGGCCTGGAAGATACGGTGAGGTCCAGGTACACCAGTAACTGGCAGGCAGAAGATATTAGCCTTTTGCAGAAATCATGGAGAGACACTACCTTGAAAACATTCTCAGTTATCAACGGAACGACGAAAAAGTAAACCAGACCTCGACAATTTTTTCATTACCACAAGGGAAAAGGTAGCATCGGCATTCAGAACAGTAATAGCAGGATGGGTTAGAACAGCTTTTAAAGAAGCAGACATCGACTATTTCCCAGGCAGCATTCATTCCAGTTTCGAGAATGAAACCCCATTGGACATAGTTCTGAAAAACGGAAATTGGAAGATGAAAGAGAACTTTTTCAAGCACTATTATAAAGAGATAGAAGGCGGTGGCCGGCCAAAACCTGCTTTAATTTGCGAAAGCTTTTCCACAATTTAGTTTCGTGCCAATGGCCACTCTATTTCAGAACGCACCTGTTCATGTTTTGATTTTCTATTTTTATTTAATAAATGACAATTTTTTTTCCTTTGTGACGAATACCAGCATTTCGATTTCACATGCTATCAGGAACTTAGATACCCTTCATGTTTTGTATGTTAATCAGAATAAATTTTTAAGCTTTCACCCTTCGGGAGAAAAACGTTGCATATTTTGTATTGTACGCACTATTGAATGGATTGTACTTGCCGAATTTGAACTAATATGTAGGATTATTGTTGAAACTCCAAAAACTCTTGAGAAATGTATTTTGATCACCCTGTACCTGGAAATCCAAGCCATTTGGGACATGATTATATGAACTTTTCTTCTTGAAATCTTCCGAAGAATCAACCTTCGAAGTTTTTGAGAATATTTTCTTCTCAAATTTCTTTGTTAGGCGATACTGGAAAGTATCTGCTCCTGAACCGTTCAAGTAAATGAATAACATCAATAGAACAAAATGAAACAGCATCAATTATTCCTCACTTACATCTCTCAGTGGTGACGGAAAAAAAAACTGAAGGATTGAACAAGGCTTGACTCTTGTTATGTCATGACTTGGTATTTGAATTACTTATGATAAGATAATGATAAATGTAGAATAAATACCACTTGTTGGAAACTCTTTTAATGTATACTGCGTACTTCAGCCATTGGCTGTCAACTGGTAGGTTTACATTGTTGTTATATGTATTTGATACTTTCCCAACAATTTTTCCCCTTAAAACTGAAATATACCAAAAAAAAATGTTTATTGAAAATTTCGAAGTCCAAGTGTATTTATACCTCTTTCGGGAAACACCATGGTTTTGAAACACTTTTCGGTGGAAAGCATTTATACATATTACAGCTGTCACATTGTCTGGCAAAATTTTCAATATGTTTGTCTATAGAAGGCCACCAGAACAATGATCTTGCCATAGACTTCATTTTTGCCATTCCTAAATGAGTTGGATGCAATTATTTCAAAAATGTTTCACGCACCGATTGCAACGAATGTGGTATTACCAAACGATTATCCCATAAAAGACAGTCCTGTTCGATAATAAGTTCATCCTTACGAATGAAAAACTATTTCATTACATCAGAAAACTCAACTAATGATTATTTTCATATTTCCTTCCAAATTTGGTAAATTCAATGATAGGTACTTAGTAAAAGTGTATCTGGTTTGGTAATTTTCTGTACAAGTTCTAAATTGATTAAAAATTCATCCAAGAACACATAACACGAAGAGAAACCCGAAAAAACAGATCACCATATTTCGTCCGTGAGAATCTTCGAATTAACATCACTGATATCAACTTATAGGGCAAATGATATTATACTTCCATTTTGTATTTCTAAATTTGAATTTGACAAATTGGACATCAAAATTTTCAAATTATACATGGGTTACTGTTGTTTCCTTAACGATATTGATGATATTATTTGACATTATTTCATTCCTTGTAGTTTATTTTACGGAGTTTCACTACTTTTGGCCAGGGGGCTATTCAATCCTGTCGCTCTCCGCTCCAGGTATGGATGAAACTTTTAAAAGTCCAAAGAACCTATGGTAGGATCGCGTAGATAAGTATTCACGTTGAATCTGTTAGTTATAAACTTATCGCTATTGACTTTTGCTATTTTGCTATGCTATTTTAAATGCTTAGTTGCTTTCACACCTTGTCTTCTTGTTATCTTTCAGGATAACTATGTGACTGAGAACTAATTATTTTGTTTTGTACATAAATATATATTTTTTCAAATTTGCGTCTACGCCTGAGCTCAAGCGACGCGTTCACCCTGTGGAAGTAAGTAATCTTTATTTTCTACTTCAGGTAATGTTTTGGTATTTGGGATATTAAGGTGCACCTAATGTATATATCTAGTAAATCTCTACTTACATATGATTTATTATTAATATCCCTTGACATAATTATCTCTATCTATGATATAGATAACTATTTAGTATTGGGAAAGTTTATGGATGTTTATGTTAATTTTTTTTATTTGCTTTTGAATAATAATAATAATAATATGGGTCCTAGGTGGAATGATGGACACACTGCTCTCAAACTTAAAAATCATACCGGCATGCCGTGACATGGCAGAAATCCTAGCCGGGCGAATGCAGAAGGCCGTAATTCTTGGTTCACTCCGCCTACTCAGGGCACATGATTCTCGGACCCAGTAATCACTTACCCCATGGACATGGGGAGTGTTTACTGGGGTTAATGACACACCAGCGCGCCCTCCGGAAGTGTCGTAGCTCCGGAGACAGTGCCTGACTGGGTAATTCCTAACGGAAATAATAATAATAATAATAATAAAAAATTCCATGTACCCACCACCATCTAGCAAGAGTTTTCAACTCATGGCTAGATGGGGAGCAGCAAATTCCGGATTGGTTTGTCGAGGGGCGAACCGTGCTAATCCCCAAAAACGGAGATTTGTCCGATCCGAAAAACTACAAACCGATAACATGCTTGAACGCATGTTATAAGATGTTTACACGCATCTTATACATGCGAATACTCTCCGCAGTTGAGCCGGTGTATGAACGGATATATGAGCAAAGAGGGTCAAAGAATGGGGTCGCTGGCTGCAAGGAGAACCTGCTGATCGACATATGCATCACGCAGGACTCCGTGCAGTATAAGCGTAACCTTTCAATGGCCTGGATCGACTATCGCAAGGCATTTGATACAACATCGCATGAGCTCATCATGCATTTGCTCAGATGCCTTGCGGTACCCGATCAAATAGTGAGATGCATTGAACAGCTGATGCCGCTCTGGAGGACTCGCTTTACCATAACATCTGGTCAAGTCAGAGTCCAAACAGAGCAGGATATCTTTAGAAGAGGCGTGTTTCAGGGAGACTCCCTCAGCCCTCTTCTCTTCTGCATCTCACTACTGCCATTGTCCGTTGCACTACGGAAAACCCGTGGATACAACTGCGGCACCCCCAGTAACCGTAGGCATAAGGTCACCCATCTGTTTTACATGGACGACCTTAAACTATATGCCTCTGGGGAAAAGGATCTACATCAGTTCTCAAGGGTGGTGCAAGAGTACACGCATGCTATCGGAATGGAGTTCGGGATCGACAAATGTGCCACGGTTCATCTCAAAAGAGGACGATGCGAGGAATACGGAGAGGACGTTCAGCTCGTAGACGGAAGCATCCTACATCATCTGGATGCCGGAGAGACGTATACTTACCTAGGAGTGGAACAACGCCACTCTCAAGAGGTAAACACTGTTAAAAACTCTCTCCGCGACAAGTATCAGCATTAACTCCGACAGATCTGGTCATCAGAATTGTCGGGGAAGAACAAAGTTGCTGCAACTAATATGCTTGCCGTTCCGATTCTACTTTACTCCTTTGGAGTAATGAAATGGACTCAGGAGGAGCTGCGACAACTCGATGTTAAAACTCGCAAAATGATGCATCTGCATAGGAGCTTGCATCCTGAATCGTCCGTTCCACGGTTATACTTCCCTAGACAACGGGGAGGCCGTGGACTTTTGAGTTTGGAGTGTCTGCATAACAGAATGGTACTGGATGGAGCCTGTAAAGTCATCAGGAGTTCACATCACCTTCTCTGATTGGTATGTGATCATAAAAAAGCAGGGATTGGAGCATTTCTTTTCAAGGCAGCAACCCATGCAGCCGATGAACTCGGTCTCGTATTCGACACTATATGGACAAACCCGAACTCTATCACCGTGTTGGAACCCGTTCAGCAAAAAGCCCACGTAAAAGCTGCGGAGTGTGAGAGGCTCCTGCAGCTACATAAGGGTAAGCCGATGCATGGGGTCTTCTTCAAGAACTTTGAAGACCTTGGCTTATCTAGAGACCTGACCTTCTCGTTTCTCAGGTCAAGTGGGCTGGAGTCGGAGACCAAGGGATTCATAATGGCCCGCCAGGATGGTGTCTTCAACACTCTCGTCTACCGTAGTCGCGTGATGGGTATAGAAGTCCCTGACACTAGATGCAGAGCGTGTCGTGTGGCAGCTGAGACCATAATGCATTTGCTGTCAGCTTGTCCAGCTTATGCGGTCTCAGCCTATATCCACAGACATAACGCGGCCCTACGAGTGTTGTACTACCATCTACGACACTCGTACGGTGTAGACGAGACACCGGTGTTGCCTTATGCTCCGGGGGACATTGAGTCCGTGGTGGAGATTGAGAAGTGCCGAATGTATTGGAACTATTCATTCCCCACCCTCAGGCAAATACAAGCCAATATGCCTGATGTAGTACTCCTCGACCATCAATGTAGGACGATTTTCGTCATTGAGTTTTCAGCTCCTGGCGAAATGAACATCGTCCGAAAAGAGGAGGAAAAACGGACTAAATATCGAGATCTTCTCTTTGAACTCCGCAGGCTTTACCCAAACCATTCTGTCAAGTTGGTGGTTCTGATAATAGGGGTCCTTGGTGGAATGATGGACACACTGCTCTCAAACTCAAAAATCATACCGGCTTGCCGTGACATGGCAGAAATCCTAGCTGGGCGAATGCAGAAGGCCGTAATTCTTGATTCACTCCGCCTACTCAGGGCACATGATTCTCGGACCCAGTAATCACTTACCCCATGGACGTGGCGAGTGTTTACTGGGGTTAATGACACACCAGCGCGCACTCCGGAAGTGTCGGGGCTCCGGAGACAGGGCCTGACTGGGTAATTCCTAACGAAAAAAATCATAATAATAATAATAATGATACTCCCTCATAAATACTCGTTGAGTGTACCCAAAGGCATAGCCTGTGCAAGTAGATGACGGCTATCATTATTTGCCGTAGCGCTCCGGGACAACTTACTGATATTTTAGGTGATGTATTCACTTTTCAGCTGTAGGAAAACCCAGAAAACCTACAGCACCACCTCGGGTGGTCGGTGTGCACTCCAAGCTAGCACTAGACGAGATTGGCATCTAGACAACTCACAATACACTGCTTTTCAACAAGGCATGCGGTCGCCTATCGATCCGACATAAAGTATTTGAGAAAAAATTTCTTGTACCTACATCGGACTCGAACCGACTATCGCTATGCTAGAGTTTCGAACGGCCTGTGCATTAGACCGCTAAGCTACCGGTTTGAAAAGACTACAGGTATCCGTTACATATCCGTTACATAGTTTCAGTTTCAGTCAAGAAGAGTACTTCGACCACGCCACTGAATATGAAATAGAAATAGATCCCATGCATTGGCTTATCCTATGCAGCTGACCGGGATCCAACTTGGTGATAGAGTTTGGATAAGTCCGTTCAGTGTCGATGTTCATCGGCTGCACGTGTTGCTGCCTTTTCATAGTTGCATCTGAGCAGAGAAGGGGATCTGAACTCCTGCTGACTTTACAGGCTCTGTCCGGTACCATTCGGATATGTAGATACTCCAAACTCAAAGGTCTTCCCGTTGTTTGGGTGAGTAACATCGTGGAACGGATTACTTAGGATGCGAGCTCCTATTGAAATGCATTATTTCGCGTGTTTCCACGTCGCAGCTCCTCTTGAATCCATTTCATAACTCCAAAGTAGTAAAGCAGAATCTAAACGGCAAGAATATCAGTTGCAATAACTTCGTTCTTCCCTGAAAGTTCTGATTACCAGATCTGTCAGAACTTTTGTTGATACTTGCCGCGGAGAGAGTTTGGGAGTGGTGTTATCCCACCCCTAAATATACGCCTTTCCGGATGGGTGACCTTATTCCTCCGGTGGCTGGGGGTGCAGCAGTTATATCCGCGGGTTTTCCGTAACAAATAATGGCCGTCGAATTTCTTCCGGAGTTATAGGATTGCACAGTTAGTCGGCGCTGGTTTCAGAGACCATTGTAAAGACATTTTCAAAAGTTTAAATATAATGCCCCTACCATCATTATATATTTTCGTTTCACTAATAGAAATCAATAAAATCAAAGCCGAAAAAAAATTGTTTTTGAAGCCAACCTAGAGACCAATGCAGATGTCCACAACTATTTGACAAGAAATGCCGATCATTTGAGATTACTTCAGCACCGGCTCACAAAATCTAAAAAAAACTCTCTGGATTTGAATTTATTCAATCACTTACACAGGAGTATCAAATCAATTAATCATATTGGTAAATTCAAATCCACAATCAAAAGACATATTTTAACTCATTGTTTTTATACAGTTGAAGAATATTTCCACACAGATCTTTTTTTTTAATTTGGACAATAAAATTTAGGAAACTGCTATATCAGCGGTGATTTAATAACCAAAGACAATTTCAAGGTCGCTTACAAAATCTGATGTACCTATTCAACGGTTTAAGATTTCATGTATTTCTCTTTTTCTTATATATATTTTTTAATCTTTGAACGTACATGTATATTGTAGCTATATATTCCATGTGTTTTTATGTTTCATTTGACAAAATTGGCTTGCCGAAAACAATATTCTTTGTAATTTGGTTAAATAAAGATTCTATTCTATTCTATTCTATTCATTCAGCTTAGGCTGACGAAGCCTCCTGCAACACTTTATGTTGTCCGCGATGCTCGCCCACCTCACTAGTGACTTAATTGCAGCCAAAAGCATTCGTATCCTATCAAGACAATACTGTTTAATGGTAAACAGTACGCCTTGATTCAGCTTGTCTCAATTTTGCGGCAATTTTGCCGCACTGTGGGCGTAACAGGTCTATTGGCCGCCACACACTCGATACGAGACGCGTGTTGTCCCGTCGACTTGATTTCAGCTTTCACCTTGTGTAAGCGCCGCTCATGCCTCCTATCATGGGGGCAGTATCCCTCCTATCTGTTTGAGGCAAAGTCTGAGTGGCGTCATACACGGTAGAGTTGAATTGCCAGATGTCAGCCTCTTCTGAAAAGACATCGTGATTCTCCGCATACACCAGTGCTAGATGCTACGGCTTCAGGGGGTGTTATGAAGAGCCCCAAGTTCTAATGCCTTTCGTTGGCGGTATGATGCGGGCGTATGATGCGGGCCTCCTCTGCAGCCAGAATGATATGTGACATATTTTGGGCGGAAAAGACAGCATACTCAGGGTGTATCTGACACCACAGAGCATGCATTCTCACCATGTATCCTCTCCGATGGACTCATAAGAGTGCTGAAGACTGTCTTTTAACTGATTTCTAAGCGTCCATTGTCGTTGCGGTCGTCATTATGTGGTAAGTCATCATCCTGGGTCCCAACACCTTGACTTTGACCCTCCATTCAGAGAGGGGTGGGGGCCTCTACCTCGTCTGTTCGGAACCAAGTATACCTAGTATACCCACGGCCGATATCAAAAGGAATGATAATTCCCTCCATTGTGCCGGTCCCGTTTTACACTTGTTGCTCAGGAAAGTAGTTGGCCCTCTGCTTATTATCAGTATAATTTCGATCTCTTTCCCCACAAGAAACTCAGAGTGCCATACATCACGGATTTTTGGGAAGAATTCATAAATTGCAGTGTGTTTTACATTTGTGAATGATCTGCGTCGTGGTTTTCTTGAGTGTACTTTACCCGGATATCGCGGAAGGAAGGTTTCACAGACACTTTCAATAACCATGCCAAATTCTCCATAAACGATTAACAAATTGATGTTCATTTTTAAATTCTCAACGGAATATGAAAAAAATGTCACAAGGTTTAAAGGCAAGTTAGCAAATATTTTTTGATGACACTTCAGCATGTTTCTTTGTCGATTCTTCTAAAAAAATCAACTGATCATTCATATATCTCTTATAACCACACGGAAACTTTAGTGTTGCCGGGTTTCTACAAAAACCGTTTCATCTGGTGGTCGGTGGATCAGCGGTCTAATGCACAGGCCGTTCGAAACTCCAGCATAGCGATAGTCGGTTCGAATCCGATGTAGGTGTGTGTATTGTGAGTCTTCTAGATGCCAATCTCATCTAGTGCTAGCTTGGAGTGCACACCGACCACCCGAGGTGGTGCTGTAGATTTTCCGGGTTTTCCTACAGCTGAAAAGTGAATACATCACCTAAAACATCAGTAAGTCGCCCCGGAGCGCTACGGCAAATAATAATAATAGCCGTCCTCTACCCGCACAGGCTATGCCTTTGGGTACACTCAACGAGTGTTTATGAGGGAGTATTATTATTATTATTATTATCTAGATATAGAGTTATCAGCACAAATGTCATTTGTCAGCGTAGAATCCACTGGCGTTGCGAAAAAATTGGATTGTCAATTGAAAAAAAAGAGTTAAGTACATCATTTTCGAGATATCTGAGCACCCCGTACAATTTTTTTCGAAAGTGTCCAATGATTTAGGAAGCTTCAGTTCTTACTTAGATTAATTCTGGCAATTTCTTTACTCTCTTCGTTTCCAAAAAAATAATTTTGTGTGAAAGGATGCAGTGTGTTGATTTTATTATGTTTCAATTCGGTTGTTTTCAATTACCCTGTATACAAGGAATAAGATTTTGTTTTAGACAAGTTGTCAAAAGAAAAAAAGAAAGGTTGTCAATTAAAATAGAAAGCTAAAAACTCATAAAAATCGTTATTTGGAACCACAAACTTGAAAGGTTCATTTCATCTTGTTGAATTTCACTTGAGGAATTCAACAATTGGTCCTTCGAGCAAAAGAAAAAAAAATCTCTTGAAAAAAATTATATGGATATGGAGGTACTCGAAGAAGTGGCAGAATCAATTTTGGAAAACCACCCAGAAGGTATGGTGCCAGCAGTCTAGATGGTCAATTAGAAAGAATTAAATATAACGCAGCTGTTAGAGAAAGTAGATGTTCTGATAAGCGATTATTGGAAAAGGAAAATGATCTACCTTCGACTTCAAGAGCCAATTTTATTTCTAAACCGGATTGTTCCTTTGAAAACTTGGAAGATTTTACTGATGGATCAAACGGTAATAGCGGTGCTATGTCAAGACACGACAACACAGCAAAAAGTGGAACAAATCAAAGCAAGAAAAAGAGAACTAGAAATGAAAATGATTCAGTTAGAAATGGAGGCGTTGGATAAAGAGGAAAAATCTGTCAGAAATTCTTTATCTTTAAATAAGAACAGCAAAACAAATCTGACGTCGAATTTCTGGAATGAACCAATTGAAGAACAAAAAGTTTTATTCGTTGAAAAATGGGCATCAATTTCAAAACGACTACGATTTTGAAACCAGACCAGTGCAAAACAACAGAAAAATGTGTACAAGCGATGTCCAAGAAGAAAATATATCCCAAACCTTAGTTACTTGTATGAAAAATCTAAATACAAACTTGGATAAATTGATTAGAAAGCAGATAACTACTCCACTACAGAATTTCCATGGTGATATTAACGAATTTCCTTTTTGGTTGGATGAATTTCGGCGAACAACAAGAGAAAAAAAATGTCCAACTC
Organism: Chrysolina americana; assembly: GCA_958502065.1. Classification (NCBI taxonomy): domain Eukaryota; kingdom Metazoa; phylum Arthropoda; class Insecta; order Coleoptera; family Chrysomelidae; genus Chrysolina; species Chrysolina americana. The sequence continues at coordinate 63,782,529 of OY293411.1, forward strand.
TGAAAATTTAAGTCGTCTAAAATCCTGTTTGAAAGGAAGAGCACGAGATATTGTGAAGGATTTTTTCTGTAGCCCCGATAATGTGGAGTCTATCATAGATACGCTGAAAGTTAATTTTGGGAAAAGCAAATGGATAATAATAAGTCAAATGGAAAAAGCTAAACGATGTGTAAACTCGAGAGAAGATGCCATAGAAACTTTTTTGCAGTTTTCCATGGTTGTTTCCAATATGGTTGTTTCAATGATAAGTACCCATAATAGCAAATACCTCCAGAATCCTGAGCTATTGATGAAATTAGAGGTAAAATTACCTTAGAATTCGAAAATATCTTGGGCACAAGTGAAAATCAGTATAGAGCTCACGCGTAGAGAGGTGAATTTGAAATCCGAAATCAATCTACTGATGTCTGTCTCAACTTCATCACAAATATTTTCTCATCACGATGAATTTTCATTAGAAAGAAAAGAAAAAACAAAGAGTGTTTTCAACAAAGAGCTTGAGAGGTGTGATCTGTGTAAAACGGAGAAACACAAATCATATAGTTGTAAACTTTTCCTGGAAATGTCAGTAGAGAATCGAAGAAAATATGTTGAAGAAAAGATGCTTTGTTATAAATGCCTCAATCCTGGTCACATTGTGAAATGGTGTTATTCCAAAACATATTGCAGTGTAGATCAGTGTAGAGGAGAGCATAACCGGCTGCTACATTTGAAGAAAGTTCTTCCAGAAACGAGAGAAAAATTTGACAAAGAAGAAAAGCAAAACGGAGAAGACAATATTTCATCTGATTTCTTTAGGTGTCTTGGAGAAAAGTCTTCTGCAAACTTGAAAATCGTAAAAGTAAAGTTATTTGAACCGAAATACGAGATTGAAACACATGCATTACTGGACGAGGGTTCAACGGTAACTCTAATCGACTGCGATATAGCTAAACAGTTGGAACTAGATGGGCCCATTGTTCCTCTTTGTTTGCAATGGACAAACCAAATCACTCATAATGAAGAAAATTCGAAAATTGTCGATTTGAAGATTTCTGGTACATACGAGAAAAAGCTGTTAAACATGAAAGACCGAAGAGTGTCACAGAATCGGCATTGCTCCACACGGTGAATCTCTCGATGGCCGCGTCCATCGAGTTCTTGCCGTTGGTGGAGGGTTGGTGCTGAAGAAGATGACGTGTTCGCCGAAGAGTTTCGGGGTGGGGGGCTTCAAAACGTTTCACCCTAAGTGGCGCGCGTCTTTTTTGCAAAAAAACATGGCGGCGATGCAGCGGAAGGCAAAAAAACATGGCGGCGATGGAGCGGAAGGGGCGGCGATGGAGCGGAAGGCATAAAAACATGGCGGCGATGGAGCGGAACGCAAAAAACATGGCGGCGATGGAGCGGAAGGCAAAAAAACATGGCGCGATGGAGCGGAACGCAAATAACATGGCGGCGATGGAGCGGAAGGCAAAAAAACATGGCGCGATGGAGCGGAACACAAAAAACATGGCGGCGATGGAGCAGAAGGCAAAAAAACATGGCACGATGGCGGAAGTTATGAAAAAATTTCAGTCATTTTCGTCCAATTCGAAGTACTCGAATCATCGTCGTGCAAATACGATACCAATACCTCACCGTACTCATATGGCGGGCTAATATACAGTACGTTCGACAGAACGGCTGCTAGAATTATATAATTTGTTGTCATCGTGACGACAACTCAATGTACATTGAGAAACAGCGTATATGTCACTCAAATATATACACTGAGAGGAACACACACATACACCATTACTCAATGTACATGACTCGTATTTCATTCATTCGATCCGCAAAATAAATCGAGAAAAATTGGTTTTATACATCTATTAATACATAATAATAATAATAATACAATATGAATAATAATACAATATGAATAATAATATTTCGTGTGTTTTTTTCGGCTAGTCTTGGTGTGGCTGACGTCATGGACTTGGTAGTGGCGGCGACGGCGGCGGAACGTGGTGGATCGGTGAATGCTGCTGCTGCTGCCCCATCCATTTACCATCGTTAATTTGCATATTTTGGAAGCGTTTGAAAATACACAGCTTGTGCTCGTACTCTGCTATGTGCGCCTTGAGCTCGCGCAAATTTTGCAAGTGCCGATTGATAGGAGTGTCGTGGTCGTCGTCGTCGTGATCGCCGTGGGGCCTCACCATATCAGGTGTGACGATATCCATTGCCAGATATCGAAACAGTGTCTCACGGCACAATGCACTTTTATTTCTCCGGATGCTATATGATTCAAACAGAGCGGGCTTTGCTTCTCGAGTGTCGGTGGAGGCGTTGTGATGACTGTACTTGTAGTAGCCGCAATATCGACGATGTGTGGTCTCTTAGGCAGATCGAGCACACACTTCAGCAAAAAATCGAATTTTTGATTATCCTTCACGTAAACCACATCAGCCTCGATGATGGGGCGCAGCACTTCCTGGATCTCGTTGAATTCGACACAGCCATCAGAGTATGGAATGCCGTGGATATTTCTCTCCAATTATCGTACTTGCCGTTTATCTGCTTTGCTCAGGTCATGGAATGGCACTACGGCCTTGAATAAAAAGTGGTTTGTGCGATGCCCGTCGGTGATGGCAAGCTCTTTGGGTTGGAATTCACCGCCCACAGTGAAACCCTGAATGTCACAGGCTACGAGTTTCATCTTGTTGCGTTTTTGTTTGTTTGATGATTGTTGAACTGATTCACTGCTTTGATTAACTGAGAGACACACACTCGGAGAGAGGGAGAGCGAGATTAATAAACATCGACTGAACAACTGAACGTTTGGCTCACAACTGACGCTCTCGACCTGTCGATGCCTGCATTACATGCATACACACAAACAAAGAGTGAATTTCCCCACTACTTACTGTTACTACTGTATGTCACTATTTTTTATGACAGACGGCGTACAATCTCGCTCAAGGGCAAGTGTTCCAGCATATAGTCGTGAATGATGATGCAATAGGCTCGAGTATTGGCGGGAAATCCGACTCTGGCCTCGATGTCAAGATTGACATCGACAGTGGAGGATTTCATGAATTCCGCTCTGCGGGAACAATCTATTACGAAAACGGTCGCTCTGCTTTTGAATGCTCCGTAATCGAGTAGAGGGCGCTTCTTCGGACAATTGGCATAGCTCGGATAGAATTCCGTGTAGGCTCGATGGGCTTCGACAAAGTTGTTTCTGTTGAATTCCAAGTGCATACGTTCATGCGGGTAAGTATCGCTGTTCATGGTTAGGCGTATGTCGCTGATGTCGATGTAATCGAAATAGGACGCATCTCGAGCCGCATTGCCAATCCGATTTGTTTGGAAGGCCACAATGACGAATCGGGGACTCTCCATGGCCGTGCAAGTTTTCACAGCCCAAACTTCCTTGGTGGAACCCTGAGTGAGTGCAGGCAACTCGTGTATGTCCCACTTGCGATACGAAATCACTACAGGAGCGTCTGTTTTGATGGACTGCAGCAATTTCAGACGAATGTCGTCATTGGGCACCACATGTTTGACTCTGAGTACAACGCTCGTGATCGTCAGTGTGGCTGTGGTGGCTTCGACTACTGGATTAGCCACCTCCTCTATCAGCATGCAATTATTATCATTTCTACTTCTCACCAAGCGAATGCACTGTCGTCCAATGGTGACATATCTATAGTCATGGAATATGCCCAACAAATGCTTAAGCGGGATCCACATGGCGAACGAACCGTCGGAGGCGTTGTGAACCGTTCCGCCAGGATAGGTCCAGCCGGCTGTGCTCAAGTGTCGCACATCATTTTCCTCGTAACAAGTATAGCCGCGAAAAGGTATGCACCGGCATTATTGATAAATCTAACATTGCCCGTTCCTGCGGTACGAGTCAGAGAGCCCTCTATGCACACAAGGGCATCGTTCATCAGTATCCACACATCGCTCTGCTGAATGACAATTTCGATGATGTCATTATTTTGAAAGGACTTGACGTACGGGTGGTGCGTTTGAGTCTCAACTCTGTTGATGGATTCGTCGAACTTTGGATGATTGTACACGTCGAACACTTGTCTTGATAACATGATGTCCTTTCGATTGGAGAAAGTGTATGCTGGAGTGAGAAAGAAAGAGTGTGTGCGTCTGCTCTCTTCGACTGCGTCTGCGCGACTGAATTGATGCCAGCACCCTCTGCACTTTTATGCCCAAAGGCATCATGATCATCATTCTGATCAAATACCAACCCCATTTTTATGACAGCTTGCGCAGCACAAGTCGTATAATGATGGTCTCTCCACGGAAATTCACACTGCAACAGTTCTGGTCGAGAATATTCAAGGTTATGTTGTGTATTTCCGTCTTGTTCACAGGCAGGTAAATCAAATTCGAGGGCGTTTCGTCGATGGCAAAGCCGGGGTCTTCTCGAACGCCAAACTCGTATATGGTGTGAGCCGGACGATTGTTGAAGAAGGCACCCGATGTGATGTTACTATCGATGTGAACAGTTCGAACTTTGATAATGTTCACAGGTAGGTCGGATGAGTAAACGCTTCCAGCCTCCAATAGTCTCGGGTAAAAACCCAGTAATCGTCCTATGGAATCCTTGGGACGAAAATCGATGTTATAGAGCTTGCTGTATATCTCACACTGCAGCGTATTGGTGTTGGGTTTGGGAGAGAACAAAGCCTTGCTTTTGTTGGTACCGTCGTCGTCGTCGTCGACGTTGCCAACGTCACTAGACACTACGGCTCTCTCCTTCTTCTTCTTTGCTTCTTTCGGCCTCTCGATGTGTTTATGTATAAACTTGGCAATGTCGCTTATTTCGTAACACCCAGTCGGTATTTGGATGATGCTAACAGATGGCGCTCCTTTGATAGAATAATAGAATCGACCACTCGATATGTTCAGTATGTTGTTGTATGAATGGAAACCAATCAATGCTAAGCCGTAAGTGCTATCTTCGTCCAATTGGAGCGGCGGAGAAAAGTCTGCGGTTAGCGTCGACGTTTGACCTGTCACTGTCAACAGCAAAGACATGACTGACACTGGATGGGGTTATGTACTTCTATTTAAACCATTCCATATGCGCGCTCTGTGCTCAGAGTCTAGTATGGGATTCAAGACGCGTGAGGCTCGCGCTATTCGTCTAGCGAAACGTATCCTGTCCATGGCCACTTGCATCCAATACGATTTGCGTGGAGTTTTGTATGCAAAACGCCACGTCACCATATAATGAACCTCATTGCGCTCGTCATTAAAGGTCACCACTTTTCTATTCATTTTCGCGCGCGCGCACACACACACACACACACACAATCAGAGTGTGTTCTCGTATAGAAAATTCAAACACAAATGACCGCAATTAACTTGGTTGAATGTCTGATAGCGATCGTTGTTGTAGAAGATTTTCACTTTTTTACCCAGATATCGCACCAATTCTACCGGCGGCTTCAAATTGCCGAAACTGTCAAAGTATTTCACCACATGTCCGCGTTTCACGTAAGCTACCCAATGCGTTCCGCGATTCCTGCTCGAGTCCAGATTGATGATTGCGCATTCTCTGTACTTGGGAAATTCTTTCATTTGAGCACGGGCAGCACGCAGTGCCACCAAGGAGGATTTTCGCAGAGCCTTCGCACTCAAATCTTTCAGCTGATCAGGTTTCAGTGTTTTTCGCAGAGTCTTGGTAATTTTCTTAACCACATCTCGACGGAAAGACTTTGGCTTTGCAGCAGCAGCAGCAGCAGCAGTCTTCTTCTTATTCTTCAGACCCATTCCCAAATTATATTTTGCCTTTATGGTTGTGGTGATCAGCCAAGCAGCAGCTTTCTCACCAAATTTGGCGTCTTTTGATTTGACACGTTCCCAAGCTCGATTTTCCAGCGCCCAGTCGGCCTTGTGTCTCTCCTTCAAAGACTTGATTTGCGAGTATGCAATATCGTGAGTCTTACAAGCCGAATCCAAAGGGTTCACACCAGGGTCTCCACGTGCCAATCTCTTCTGTAGTTTGGTACCCGGTCCACAGTACTGGTATCCAGGTAAATGAAGCTCGAATGGCAGATGATTAATCAGAGAGTTCACCACACCACGACCTTCGTGCTCGACAGTCAGCATGACACTAACGCGAATGATGTTGCACACCTACTTACATAACTGTACTCCACTCAAAATGTCATTCGAATGTCAGATGTGGGCGTGGTCACACACACACACACACACTTCTGCAAAATATCAATCAATTCAAACATGAAAGTGGTGCAACAAGAGCCGGCTCTGGAAATAGTCAATTTGGATACCATAGGTGGAGGAGGTATTGGCGGTGACGACGACGGTATACGTAAACACGGCTCCCTGCTACCGAATTCATTCCGAGCGATATTTTGTGGCCCCAGCGGATGTGGCAAGACGAACGCTGTACTCAGTCTGCTGTTCAGCCTGAAAGGAGCACGCTTCGAGAATGTTTACGTTTATTCAAAGTCGCTGTACCAACCTAAATATCAGCTTCTGCACGATGTACTCAAGCAAGTCAAGGGCGTAGGTTACTTTCCATACAGGGACAACGACGAGGTAATCGATCTGTCAAAGGCGAAAGAAACTCAATTTTCATATTTGACGATGTGACGTGTGACAAACAGAATAAAATCAGAGAGTTCTATGCCATGGCACGCCACAAGGGTATTGACCCAACCTACTTGTGTCAAACCTACTCGAAAATACCCAAACAGCTGATCAGGGACAATTGCAACATTATACTGTTTTTTCGGCAAGACGATATGAATTTGAAGCACGCCTTCGACGAGCACGTCTCTCCGGATTACACCTTTGAGGAATTTCGCCGCATGTGCGCCGCCTGTTGGAAGGAAAAATTCGGATCTCTGGTCATTGTAAAAGACTTTGATGTGAACAAAGGCGCTACCGCCTGGGCTTTGACAAATATATACAAATGTGATGCGAGGTGGCACGGCATTCGTACTGAAGCCATGGTGCCGACCACATCACCCCGCATCGAGACGGAGATTGCTAAAGCTGAACGCAAATGTCAAGTCAATCAGTTGTCGAAAATTGTGCGAAAAAAGTATCTGAGTCTGAAACTCGGAAAATCCGAGCATGATGAAGCACTGAGTAAATTATTCAAACCCATTACGGTGCCGCTGAAAAGATTGAGTGCGTCAGTGCCGCCACTCACCAAGCGATCACGACTGGCAGTGAAAAAAGAAGAGAAACAGGAACCGTCGACACCAACGACTCCAGACTTTATGAAAAAGGAAGAAGACGAAGAAAGCTACCACACAGATGATGGTGATTATGATGATGATGAGGATGACTACTTGGAAGTTTATCCCGAAGTAGCAACTGAATTCGTGAATGAACATCGCACCAAATCCGGCAAAATAGATGTGAATTACGGCCCCATTTACGACAAACCAAGAGCGCAATGGTTGCTCGGTAGAAAGCTGATGGACTTCGACAAAGATACGGGGGACATTCGCATTGATGGTGTAACATACGAGGGCACTCTGGGACTATATAGTTTGATTTTCTACAAAAATCCCAAATACGCTAAAGCCGATTTGGCGGCATACAAGCAAATTTTGACAGCCACAGGTGCGCATGTAGATGCGCGAGGTAGGTTGAATCAATCTCAGACTGCCAAATACGAACAGTTGATTCGACCAATGTTCAAAGATCCTCAATCAAAAATAGGTGGTGGTGGAGGTGGTTGTGGACGTCGAGGCCGAGGTCGTTTCACCGACGGCAGTGGTATCCCAAATCAGTTGACATACAACACGAAACCCATAGAATACGTGTACTGGGACGATGTGAACGAGCTCGTTGACAGGTATAGGCTTCTAGTAGCCGCCAAAAATGCCGGCAGCACCTCTACCGACAACGAGATCGTGGCCATCATCAATGATTTGAGAGAAGCAGGCTATATTCGATAAATAAAAGCGTAGACGTTTTTATGCATGCCACAGTCGCATCATGAGCATCAACAAGTTCGGTCAAGCTTCGTCAGCTCGCCGTGCACGGCAGCAGCAGCAGTAGCCCTATCATTTTCCTGGTGTTATACTCAACTATACGACAAATGGGGACATTGATGCTGAACATGTGAAAATATGTAATGTGGAAACGCCAAGTGCACTCAATGATGTTGCCAACAAAAAATACGTTGATGACGTCATACAGAAGCTCAAAGATGACGTCATACACAAACTCAAAGACGAACTGGACACCACCAAAAACAATCTAACAGCCTTGGATATTCGAGTGATGAAATTCATGTCACTCTCGATGAAAAAGCATGAAAATACCAAGAAACGCTTGGATAAATTGGCACTGGATATTGTTGATATTCCAGCCTCTTAAGTAGAAGGTGTAACGCCCAGTGCAGTTAGTGTATTGACTCCGCCATTAGCGAAATGACGTCATCATCATCATCATCTGAGAAAAAACAATTGGTTGATGAGCTCCATGCTCCAGCCAGAAGGAATTTTCCTCGTAGACGTACCATCATCAAAGGACTCGACGATCTGTGGCAGATGGACTTGGCTGATCTTCAAAAATACTCCAAAGCCAATAAAAACTTCAATTATATTCTTGTGGCGATTGACACCTTTTCCAAGTACCTATGGGTGCGCCCCCTGAAGACCAAAACTAGTCGAGACGTCACCGAAGCGATGAGTGACATATTGTCGAAAGCGAAAAGATGTCCCAAACTCCTCCAGTCACATCTCGAAACTGAATTTTACAATTCCAGCTTTCAGACTCTCCTGAAAAAGTACAACATCAAACACTACAGCACGTATACCGTGAAGAAAGCCGCGATCGCAGAGAGGGTTATACGTACTCTCAAGGAGAATCTCAAGTATTTCAGTTTGAACGTTACCTACAAATGGCTGGACATTTTGCCGGACATTGCCAAAAACTACAACCAGCGCAAACATCGAACGATCGGCATGAAACCGTGTGACGTCACCAAAGACAATGAAAAACAGGTGTATAAGTCAACGTATGATTATGCCGAACATACTGGTCGAAAAAAATTCAAAATTGGCGATTTCGTGAGAATTACCAAGGCCAAGCATGTTTTCGAAAAAGGGTATACGCCTAATTGGACTACGGAACTATTCAAAGTTGTCAAAGTGAAAATCACCCAACCAATCACGTATTTGCTGGAGGACTTGGAAGGGCGACCAATCAGCGGCACTTTCTACGAACAAGAACTACAAAAAACAAAAAATCCCGAAGTCTATCTAGTGGAAAAAATCCTCAGGCGTAAGGGTCGTAAAGTACTTGTGAAATGGCTGGGGTTCGATAGTACGCACAATAGTTGGATTGGTGTGATAAATCGCATGTAATTCAATGGAAAATTGGCACAATCTCAACTGGAAGAGGGGGCCTTTCATCGTCGTCGTCTCTCAGCTCTCGACGACGTAGAAACTCGAGCCGGTGTATGGGGCGGAGGGTGGGGGGTGATGGCGGTGGCGGCAGCGGAGAAATAAATCGATGCGAAACGGTGCAGAGAGATTAGTCAGTCAACATGTTTGGTGCAGTGAACAACGTCGTTGTCGAGTCTTCTGACGAGTCCTCTGGTTACGAGTCGGCGTCGGTGGCGTCGGCGGCGTCAGCTTCATCATCATCATTATCATCATCATCATCATCATCGGACCGAGAGTGGGCAGATCGAATGGCAGAACGTTTCTTCGCGTGCAACGCCACCTACGAGTTTCGCAACACCGACGTTTTGAGCTTGCATTGCGGCATAAGTTTTGCTCGGAGTTTCGTGCCTGCAGTGAAACTCGTGTGCAAGGTCCAATACACCATATGCTCCAGCCTGTCCTTCAGCATGTTTAAATGGGGCCAATTCGTGGGGGCCATTAATCAGTTGCTTTACACTAGCCGAAATGGCCCGAATGCAGCAGCAGCAGCAGCCAAGACTATTCGCATCAAACTCAAATGGGACGATGTTATGGATTTGGAATAACACACGTATGCAGAGAGTCAACAAGTGCGAGTTTCCAAGAATGACACCTACTTCTACCTGACGGAAGCGGATGTTCAAGAAATCCTACATCTAGATGCTACTGTGATGGCGACAAGATTTGAATATCTATTGAATATGAACTTTAGTCAATATTATCACGATTTATTAAGCAGTGCAAAAACTCTAGCTGAAAATAATGGTTTGTCATTTGATGAGGCTATAAACTTTTGTACTATATCATCAAAAGATGATAAACATCTATGTTTTCGTGAATACCTATGCTATTTGCCGAATAAAGTAATGTTTGATTACAAAACGAAATAAATGTATATATTGAGAGCAGAGTTGGCGTTTCAATTCAGTATGCAGTGTGCAGTGTGTCTGTGTGTATGCCGAGAGAGAGAGAGATGCAGCAGTACGAAACAAGACTCGACTCGTATCGAAGCTGGACTTCGACATTTTCTGCAAGTAAGTTAGCCGAAGCAGGCTTCACGTATACCGGTTCGGAAGATGTAGTTGCATGACTTTCGTGTCAAGTAGAAGGGTTCAGATGGCTGCCCAATGACGATCCTATGGCTGACCATCGTTGATGGAGCCCCCATTGTGATTTCGTTAGTAGTTATTACTCTAAGCACAGACACAGACCGACGACAGATGGCGCTGATGTCCCTCCAGAACCAAGAGTGTCAGATGTCATTAGCAGAGTGACAGATGACACATGGATGACACCGCCGCCACCACCACCACCACCACCACCACCACCACCATCACCACCACCGACAGATGGCGCTGATGTTGCTCCAGAAGAATGACAAGTGAAAGGTGACATGAGCAGCAAAGTGACCACAGATGTCATAAACATAGACTCACAGAACACGTTGATGATGTGTCGTGTATGTCTTGTGAATGAACTAAATGTATTGTTTATGCCATGTAGACACTTGGCGTGCTGCTCACAGTGCGCCATCAGGTGCGACACATGCGTAGTTTGTAGATCACCCATCAATACATTTATGAAAATATATATATCTTAGAATATTTTTGATTTTTTAATTTTGCTACTCGAAAATAACCTTCCCCATTTTTTTTGCTTAAAAAACATGCCAATTTTTATGTAAAAAAGTATCACATTTTTTATTGAATTATTCTTCCAATTTTGGTGCAAAAACGTGTTCTTTTTTTATGCAAAAAGTGGCACTTTTTTCGATAAAAAAAAAACACCCAAAATTGACATGGTGGAAGGATTTCAGTGAAGCATTTTTAATGAATTTTGAGTCACTCAGCATTCACTCAGCTTTCACTCAGCTTTCACTCAGCATTCACTCAGCTTTTTCCACAATGTCAATTTTAAGATACATGTATTTTTGAATGAAAAAAAGTGACACCTTTATTGACATGGTGGTAAAAGCTGAGTGAAGCATTTTCAGTGAAAGCTGAGTGGCTGAGTGAATCACTCAGCTTTCACTCAGCTTTTTCCACCATGTCAATAAAAGTGTTACTTTTTTGCATGAAAAAGTGACACTTTTTTGCATGAAAAAGTGACACTTTTTGCATAAAAAATGTGACACTTTTTTTATGCAAAAGTGATCTCTAAAAATATGTGGGATTTTGAATGGGAGATTGGAAGGGTGAAACAAAATATAATAATATCCAGTCACGGATTACATATTGATTTTATTCAATCATAAATATAAAACATAAACGACTATTATTTGATAAATAATATACAATGTAGTGTGTGTGTGTGTGTGGAAAGAAACAAACATGAGCACAATTTCTTGCATTTTCATTTAACATTTTTCTTGAAATTTTGTATGTGTGTGTATGTTTGGCAATCTCATTCATCGAATTCCGAATCCTCATCTCCTGAGCCTATGAAGCGTTTATATGTGAGATCTAATCCGTAGGGCTCACCACCACCACGCAGATGTAGGTCACAGTAGCATTGGCTGCTCGATTTCAAAGTGAACAGTACTTCATCAAATCTGTTGTGACACCAAAATTTGTCACATTGATATATATTATCCATGTGCTTTACACCGAACACCATATGTTGATGGTCTCTGATGCTGTGAACCGGATGGTTTTGCATAGCCCTTCTGAATGCTTTATAGCAAGTGCGGCAAAATCGTAAATTATATTTTGGAATACGATATGCATTCGCCCACACACTGTATTGGTCTTCGTGCAAATGACCCTCCCAGTCTTGATTTTTGAGAGCTTCACACCTATCTTTAAAGCTGATTTCTCTCGTGTACTCTAAGTGACTCAAATCATTGAAATTTCGTTTGACGCTCTGAGCCTGCATATAGATTTGTACCCATTTTTCATCGGCAAATATTTTCAAAATTCGATCAGTGAGCGTCCATGGTAGAGGTGAAGCGTCGATGAATTCAACTATTGATGATGTCAAATGGGTTGTCGCTTGGGTAGTCGCTCGTATCGAATTTTTCAATGTGACTGCTAATCAAATCCCGATAAATATCATCGCACTTAATTTCATAAATGAGCGAATCAGTATCCGTATACAACAATTTGCACTGATCGTGCGTGTACTTTTCCGTAATGGAAATCGTACACGCATACCTTGGAAATATCGAGAATCGACATTCCTATCTACAAGGGCTTATTGAATAACAAATCCGTCTTTGCCATCTCGATAGCGACGAGGCTCTCGTCGAAAATGGTGCGACTCCTGAAATTTGGACTGGCAATCAGATTTTTTGCGCCATATCGTCCCTCCCACTTGGAGACCATTTTCACCACACGGTGCTTCCGTATGTTTTCCATGGTTTTCCCGAACACTGCGTTATTGGCTAGTTTGTAGTTATTTTTGCAAAAAGTAGTTTTTGCTTGAGAGCGTAATTTCGTATTTAATTCAATTTAGGGACGCAGCCACGCCGACTGATTGAATTGCAACACCTTGTGGATTTTCCTGAGTACAAGGCCGTGTTTGAGTGCTTGTTTCAACACCCTGTAGTGCACAACATATATTTCCTTGTTGTACAGCGTGGTCATCAATTTTGGTAATTTTGAGCCTGGCGGTGTACGGTGCTCGGCACACAAGGGTAAATCTTTGTGTTTGTCATGCAGATGTTCGTGGTACTCCAAATCGACTTCGAGAATGTAGCCGATGGGCGAGGTGTCCGACACTTCCGACACATCGAAATAGGCTGCATTTTCGAGCCATTTAAAGCCATCGTACGGAAGATATTCCATCATGGCCCAACCGTACAGATTATTCACGTCGAGATATAGCAAATAGGCCGACGGTTTGGAGGCGTCATACCTTTCACCCATGTGCTTGTTATTGGCCGAGGAGAATCTGTTGCAGCACTGACTGATGCCGCCACGAATTCCTCGCTCGACAAAGAGAAGCATGTCGACGTCTTTCAGTATCTGCAATTTGCACTGGGTGTACTTCAACATACAGGACCACGTATATCCCGGGAGGGTGTAATACCACGCAGGATCCAGCCCATACGTCTCGTGACCAATATTTTGAAAATTTTCGAAAATATCCGCCAAGAGCAATATGTCGGTTTTCATGTATAGGTCAGAGTACTCGCCCAGTGTTGTCAAGTTGAACGACCGCCACACGTTCTGCGCATGCTCGTATTCGGCATCGGTGATGCCACAATCGTTCAACTTGTTGTAGAACTGATCGCGTGCCGGCAAACTTGGGCATTCCAATTTCTCCATTGAATCGATGAAATCGTATGGGAATACCCCTTTTCGAGTGAGTAACTCGTACCGGTCTGCATCGAAATGGGCAAATTCGCGCCTTCATATCTTCAAGTCATGGATGGTCAGTGTTTGCACCAAATGCTCCAAGCTCATGCCCATGAAGCGAAAAGAGTCAATGAATCGAAATTTAATGTCAGTGCTGCCGTCGTACTGGGTGAAAGAAATGTATTTTTCTTTGTTGACAGGCAACAGGCTGACTCGGCCCCTTTTTGCTATATCTCGAATAATAAAATGACTGTCGTATCCGGATAAATTGTGGAAAATGATTGGCACAATGAACGACTTTTTGTAGTTCAAATTGCAATGCGCATGCGCATATCCACGGAACGCTCCCGTGTAGTGATTATGATCTATTACAATTTTGTCGCCAGTTTTCCAAGGCTTTTCGCAGATGTGGCAACATGGCGCTGTCGCTCTATCTGGAAGTGAGACGATCATGTGGAAAATATCCAAAGTTTTGGCTTTCACAAATTTGGCTATGGCCCCCATTCTCTCCGCAAACCAATCCATAGAGTCGAGGCCCCGATGACTATCATAAAATGACATAGTATCGTCATATGCACACTTGAAATAAAATCCAGCGCTGAAAGGAATGTGTTTTTGGTACTTTGTCGTATGTGAGGTGCATTCTTCGTCATTAAACTGTTCCAAAATCGACTCAAAATCCGCCTATTTCTTTATGTACAAAATCCCGAAATTCTACATGATCATACGAAGGAAATGAAATTTTGCTCTCGTTTAATTTTTGACAATCAACAGTATGACTGTCGAGTTTCTCCTCACTCGTAAAATAATTTAAACACCTGTCGCAAATGAATGTTTTATGTCCATTTTTACTGAGTTGGCAACTGAGTAGGCGAGATAAATCCTTTATCCAAACATAATGGAATTTTATATCATCACCGACGGCATCATCGGCGTCGGCGATTTCCAGTGGTGGTGCCTCGTAATCATTTAATTTCGGGTGATATTCATTTTGAATGAGGAGAAGATTGACATATTTGTCTAATTTTTGTTTCGTTAGTCGGCTCGGAACAGTAACGAAAAATGCCTCCTTGTTCGCCTGCGGCTGAATCAATTCCAAGGTGTACACATTTACAGATATGTTGTTCAATCGCTCAAATTTGGTAATTTGTTTTAATTTCATAGGAAAGTCGATTCCATCCAAGTTCAGTACATTTGAATAGTGAGGGTATGATGAAATTCTATATGGATTTTTACCCGATTCAACAGGGTACAAGGCCGAAACGATGGCCCAAGCGAAACATGCATCATCTTCATTTTTCAAACTAATGCAAGCTTTTTTATTCGCAATAGATTTTGGCAGCTCGATGAAAGACGAACCGTTTCCCACGTCCGATTTATTCGTATTGATTTCCAAACTAACAATTTTCTGAAGACTCCAGCCACTTTCTTTGTCCGCGAATTCCGACAGTTTGTTTTGAATTTGATCGATGACAATTTCTAGGAACCACTTTTTCAAAGTTGTACCCCTATCGATAACAATGTTTTTAGTGTTGAAATATTTATAGTCGCTTATTATTTGTTCTTGATTCAAGGAATTTTTCACGAATTTATCACAAAATGCCGCATTGACTTTGATGCTTGGATGTTTTTTCAATAAATTTTGAATTCTGCTTTCGAATAGAATGAATGCATTACCAAAAAATTGTCCAATATCTTTATGTTTCAAATTTATAATTATACCGGTGCGTAAACGCGAAGAAAATGCCGATTTCAAGTCCTCCCACTTTACTCGTGATGTTAATTTTGATTTGACTCCCTCTCCCACCACCACGTCGACGCCTGGCTGTTGTTGACCTGACTTTTTGATTGAATTTCGTATAATTTTCAAGTGTCCGCATAAAGTTTGTAATTTTCTCAGAGAGCCTATGCAATCCACTGCCGCGATCGCACTATTGATCAGGCGGGCGGTGAACTTGCAATGGTCCAGCCAATATTTGCGTTCTTCATCAGTACAACCCTTTTTGAAGATTTTTTTGACCTTACGCAACTTGGCTACCATCTCCATACTGTGTGCAACAATAGCGTCAGATGACAGGATGATGATTATTCAACAGACACACAAAATTTCAAGAAAATGTCAAATGAAATTACAAGAAACTCACTATTTGTTTCCAACGGCGGCGGCGGCGTCGTCAGCGTCTTCAGGCTTTAGCGATCTCAAACAGCTGCTGCGGATGATTTTGATTGGCAATTTTCTGCTCGCCCCTGTAGATGAGCATATGCTGGGACTTGGTTAATTTGTAGAGGATGGGATTGAATGCACCAGTCACTCGATTTGGCAGGAATACTTTACACTCCTCCAACTCCACTAGGATGGACTCTCCAAATTTGGTTGTTTTCGCTTCAGCGCCGAGGATCAGATGGGGTTCGTCCTTCGGTAGCTCAGACAACTTCCGCAGGTTCTTCCTGCAAGTCAACGAAATCTTGTTAATTTCGTCGAGAAGATGAGACATCTGCGAAATCATTTGAAAAATGAAAAAAAATTCATACACGCTGTATTATAACTCTCACTCACTCACTCAAAATGAAAAATGATTTTTATGATTCACCCCGTGTATGAGAAATGAATATGATAAAAATAAAATATTCCAATCACACTGTATATAGCAAATGGAACTTTGTGAGAGACACCCTGTATGAGAAGGAATTATGATAAAAAAATGCAATCCACACACACTGTATGAAAAACAAAAAAAATATGACGTTTTATGAGATTCAGATGTATTAGACGAAAAACAAATATGACAAATGAACTTTTCTGAATTTTTTTTTTAAAAGAAATACTACAAAAAGTGAATCGAAAGAAATAGGCACACTTGAAACAATCGCGAAAAATAAAAAAGAATAACTACTACTACTAACCTTTGCAAATCACGAATTAAATGGCACTCACAATAAAACAATGCACTTGTATAGAAAAAAAGCGAGAGACAAATGAGCGGCAGAGAGGCCCTTGTTGTTGCTTCGAACGCAGATAATGAAATGACGCAGGCTCGCTGTGAACGTACGTATTAACTCTCTGTGTCACGTGACCCACGCCGTCCACCTCCACGCCGAGTTCGCGTAACCCACGCTGCAAATGTATGCAACGGTCGATCTGGGGAAATCCCAAATTGCGCAATAACAGTAAACAACTCCAAGGTCAATTTAGCTCGAGCAGCGTAAACAGATACCGGATGTGTGAGATAAATCTGAAAAACAAATTCAAGGTCAAAAATGGATCATCGTCGTGTTTACTGAGAATTTCGTTCAGCTTGAGAGAGCAGACAGTAAACAAGTCCAAGGCCAAATCGTATTTCTTAGAATTTCATTGGAGAGAGAGTAAACACCAGATGTGGCTCTTATCGCTGTTTACGACTTCAGCGCGCGGAGACGTACTTTTTTCTTTTGGAATTTCATTCGAGAGTGAGTGGATTAATAATAAGTCGTCCATCATAATTTTCTGTTGTGTGTGTGTGTTCTAAGACAGTAGAGACATTTTTCATATTTAATGTTTTTTTCTCTTCCAGCCAATTGCTCTCAGCGAATCACGTGAGGGAACGAAGTTTTTTCATAACTTCCGCCATCGCGCCATGTTTTTTTGCCATCCGCTCCATCGCCGCCATGTTTTTTGCGTTCCGCTCCATCGCGCCATGTTTTTTTGCCTTCCGCTCCATCGCCGCCATGTTTTTTGCGTTCTGCTCCATCGCGCCATGTTTTTTTGCCTTCCGCTCCATCGCCGCCATGTTTTTTGCGTTCCGCTCCATCGCCGCCATGTTTTTTGCCTTCCGCTCCATCGCCGCCCCTTCCGCTCCATCGCCGCCATGTTTTTTTGCCTTCCGCTGCATCGCCGTCATGTTTTTTTTGCAAAAAAGACGCGCGCCACTTAGGGTGAAACGTTTTGAAGCCCCCCACCCCGAAACTCTTCGGCGAACACGTCATCTTCTTCAGCACCAACCCTCCACCAACGGCAAGAACTCGATGGACGCGGCCATCGAGAGATTCACCGTGTGGAGCAATGCCGATTCTGTGACACTCTTCGGTCACAGAATCGGCATTGTCTATCTACTGTTACAGTTGTTCAGAATCTGCTGTTACCTACCCAAAATATAGATCCCAGTTATTTATGTGACAAATATCGATATTTGGATAGAAATATTTTAAAATCTGTTGAAAATGCTTGTTCAAAAATACTCATAGGCCAAGATAATGTACAACCAAGCAAACTATTCATCCTTTATTTGATCAACCAGCATTTAGTAGAACAAATCTGGGATGGGTGGTTCATAGACTCTATAATATGGAAAACTGAATTTTTAGCGTGAATCTGTGCCAACATGATAAGGATTATTTAACAAAATTGATTGGCGTTTCCGAGAGAGAAAATATGCCTTTTGCGGAGATAGTAGGGAAATGTTTCTGTTTCGAGGGACTGAAAGAAATCAAGATCCTAATGTATATCGAATGAAAGTTATGATTTTTGGCGCCGTTTGTTCCCCAGTCGTCGCCCAGTTTGTGAAAAATCATAATGCTAGCGAATTTCAAGAGGAGTTTCCGGATATCATGAGGGTTATGTTAAACCAACATTACGTAGATGATTACTTGGACTGCAGAGATACAATTGCAGAAGCATTGAAAACCATTAATACTGTTATTGAGGTACATTGACGTGGAGGATTTCAAATGGTCAAGTGGATGACCAATTCTCTTGAAATATCGCAAATGCTTTCTTCCGATATCCTATCAAACAAGTCTGTCATGAACTTTGACTCCAACCATTTCGAAAGGGTTCTAGGTCTTTTTTGGGATACTGAAAGAGATGTTTTATTATTTGACAACACATTCAAAAAAATTGATCCTCAGTAGACAATTGCAGAGAAAATACCAACAAAGCGAAAATTCAATGGGACCAAGAAGTACCGAAGGAGAATGGTGTAATCTTCTGAAAAATTTGAATGGATTAGAAATTCCATGACATTATTTCAATAGGACTCCTCGAACAGTGCAATTGTACTTATTTTGTGATGCAAGTAATCGAGTTTTCTCTGCTATTGCCTACTATCGAGCTGATTTTGGGGGAGATATTGAAATATCCATAGTATCCTCGAGAAGTAAATTGGGTCCTCTAAGCAAAACTACATCAATTCCATGGATGGAACTAGAGGGAGCTGTAATTGCTGTAATATTGGGTCATCAAATACAAAAAGAAAGCGCTTACACTATCGATAAATCATTCTGGTGGACTGATTCAGAAATTGTTTTGAAATGGATACGATCTGAATCTTCGAGATTAAAAAGCTATGAAGCTCATAGAATAGATGAGATTTCTCATCTGACTGAAATTACTGATTGGAGATGGATACCGTCCCTTATGAATCCAGTCGACTTAGCCACGAAGGAAGAAATCAAAATAGATTTCACAATGGAATCATTGTGGTTTCAAGGACCATCATTTTTGAAAAGTTGGCCCAAGGAAAATAAAATATCTGAAAATATAAGCAAGGAAGAATCTGTTTTAAAGGTTGTATGCATCACTACAGAAAAAACGTCTTTTTTACCAGATATTAGGAGATTTTCCAAATGGTTGAGATTAATCACAACAACAGCATGGTCACTACGTTTTGTAAAAAATATTCAGACGAATATAAGAATTGCAAATGAACTGAATCCGGAAGAAATTGAAAACGCTGAGAATTTGTGGTGGAAAAGAATTCAAAATCAACATTTTAATAAAGAGATTGTTGAATTGCGGAACGGCAAAATATTGTCAAAGGCATCTAAATTATTTGAATTATCACCATTTTTTGATGAAAATGGAGTTATGAGAATGGATAGCAGAATAAAATTCGCAGATATTCCGTATGACTCCAAATTTCCAATCATTTTACCTTCTTCAAACAATGAAAAACTGATCGAATTACTCATTTTTCATTATCATGAAAAGAATCATCACATAGGATATGAAATCGTTGAAAATAATTTGAGGCAAAAATTATAAGAAATTGTCAATGGTGTAAGGTGGAAAAGTCTCAACCACTGCAACCTGAAATGTACCCACTTCCAGAATACCGTTTGAAGCCTTTTACTAGGCCGTTCAGTTATTGCGGCTTCGATTATTTCGGACCACTTCTCGTGAAGGTGAAAAGCTGAAAAGAAGTAGAAAAAAACGTCATGGAGTACTATTTACCTGCTTCAATACTCGTGCAGTTCATATAGAGCTTGCCAATTCTTTGAACACTGATTAGGTTCTCATGGCATTACAAGGATTCATTAGTAGGCGAGCTCAACCCATAGAAATGCATTCTGATAATGGAACTAACTTCGTGGGAGCAGAGAATGAGATGAAAAAACTTACAGGAATTGAATCACAGTAGAATAACATCTCAATTGTCAAATTCCAAAATAAGATGGATTTTCGATGTACCGGCTGCCCCCAATACAGGCGGTGTGTGGGAAAGATTGGTTCGGTCAATTAAAAAAGTTTTTTATATTACACTGAAGCAACAATACCCTTCAGAAGAATTACTTCTAACACTACTTCTAGAGGCTGAGAAAACCGTAAATACACGTCCAATTAGTCACGTGTCTAGTGATGCAGATGATATGGAAGCATTAACACCAATGCATTTTCTCATACGTAGTCAAAATACCGAAAACATGCCAGGTGTTTTCAAGGCTTGTAATTTATATGGAAAAAAGCAATATATGGCTGATAAATTTTGTTATAGATGGGCTAGAGAGTATATGCCAGAATTACAAAAGAGAAGTAAATGGTTCAATAAGACTAAAAATATTGGTATCGGAGACATAGTAGCCATCCCTGATGAGAATAACCGAAACATTGGTCGAGATGGCCAAATTAGTTCAGCTGAAGTGACCACAAGTACATCCATCTACTTTGAATCGTCCCGTGAATGGTCTTCTACGTCTGGAGGTTGGAGAATGTTGATTTTATTATGTTTCAATTCTGTTGTTTTCAATTACCCTTTATACAAGGAATAAGATTTTGTTTTAGACAAGTTGTCAAAAGAAAAGAGAAAAGTTGTCAATAAAAATAGAAAGCTAAATACTCATAAAAATCGTTATGTGGAACCACAAAGTTGAAAGGTTCATTTCATCTTATTGAATTTCACTTGGGGAATTCAACACAATGTGTTGAAATTTTCGACAAAATTCAAATAACTGAAAACTGAATCCCTTCAAACATATGATGATTCTGATAAAGTTAAATTGAAATTCATCGTAGAATCCAAAAACACAATAAAGGGTGTTCCATTAAAAATACAAAGTTGGGGTCCTCTTCCGGTATGTCGTAGACAACTGATACTTTTAACTGAAACGAGCTACTCAGAAAACTCCTACATACAAATTTTCAGAAAAATACTCCTAGTAGTTTCTCATATCTACATATCAACTCAGCTCAGCGTGATGGTAAACCCTATATATGCTATGTTGTTGGCATATTGAGAATAGAAATTCACGAATATAGTGATGCACCCAACAAATTTAAATTGCAATTGAAGAAATGCTGGCAAAAAGTCTATAGTCTAGTTCCTGAATTGTAGATAGTGACTCATCGGTTGAACGGTTCATAATTCATAAAAAGCAGGTCAAAAAATAGAACAGAAATAAGCTAGGTACTTTGGCTTCAAATCAAATTTTACTTTGCCACTTTCGTACATCCCCTCCGCACTTTCAAATCCCGTAAAAACCAGAAAATGTACGATGAGTCACTATCTACAATTCAGGAACTAGACTATAGGGTAGAGAAAAAAATTGCAGTTTTTCTGTTCGTGGTGGCAAAGCTGGAGCTGTGGAAACTGCGCATAGCATCAGCAACTATCGTGTGTAGATATGAATGAAATGTCGAAGAATGCGAGTTCAGGAAGAGATAAAATAGCATATAGGTGGATTATATGATTTTAAAACAATTTTTGATAGTCCCTCAGTATGAAATTCGCTTCATTAAAACTACAATTGCTAAAACATATTCGACTGAAATAAAAAAAAAATCGCGCCGGTCATCGAGTGAACGTTACATCTTTTTTATTTCTGTACTTACTAGAACAAACTCGACACTAAACAAGCCGTTGAACTTGTGATTTAAACTCATGATTCTATAAAACAAATGAATGAGTGCAGTCTTCACATCGATTAAAAACTAAAACTCACCCAATATCACTAATGCGTTCATTTTCTTTGTTGCATTTCCAGTAACTACAACAGTAAAATATAAGAAATATACAATATACAATGAAGACATTTTTGGAAATCAATCCGGAAGGATATGAATGTATTTCTTTAATCTTCAATGTAAATAAAAATGAAACCACAGCAGCATGGTCGATCTCGCCCATTTCGGGATCTCCCGTCCATTTGCGGCAAGTGTCGTCGTCACCGTAACTGTTCGCCAGTGAACAGTGAATAATCGTTAACTAACGTAAGGAGCGATAGAAATTGAAATTGAGTGAAATTACACAAAAATGGTCCTAAAGTACCAATGCCCATTGGGCATCATTACTTATACTGAATTCAGCTCCTTCTTTTGAGTAGAGAGCGTGAGTGGTGAGAGAACATGATGAGAAAATATGTAACGAGTATATCAAAGAAAAATTATTAAGAATAATGTACACGTGCACTCGAGTTGTGGAATCGAATTAACCTCAAAATTATTGAAGTAATATATTTTATACGAGATCATCGAAGACTCACTTTTTGAACGGCATGTTCCAATATTCACAACGCAGAAGGACGAGCACGTCATCGTCGAGCAATCTTCTCGTTTTTCTTTCCTTACACATTCACCGTTTTTTGTATTCACTGTATTCAGGAGTAAATTCATGTGATCATAGTTATAGATATAGACTTTTTCATTTAAGCATTTTATAGCTATGTATCGCATGTGCCATAATTCGGGAACAACTTTCACTTGTTTGAGGAGATTCAAATTATTTATATGAAAACTAAAAGTTCGGGTTGAACCGCGTCTAGAATTTGTTGAAATTCGACGATATATATATATATATATATATATATATATATATATATATATATATATATATATATATATATATATATATATATATATATGTATATATATATATATATGCACTGATGAGGGACAACATTCCGAAACCGGTCTGTAGTTGGTTCTCCGTATGAATCGGGTGAAGTCCTGCTGTTTGTTCAGAGAGCTCTTGCAAAGTTGTTCCTTCAAAGTAAGGATCTTTGCACATGTGTCTGGACAGATATAATTCAATATCTGTCGCTGTATTAGCCAGAGAAGTAGTTGTTTTCTGTCAGACATGTGCCATGCATACTATACAAAGTTATAGTTACTTCCTAAAGGATTGTTATCGACTGTTTTACAGTTACTTGGACATTATTTGCTCCTTGAAACAAGTATTTCATATATATATATATATATATATATATATATATATATATATATATATATATATATCATAATTTATGAGAATAAATGTCACTTGTCATAAAATTTTTGAACAATTCATCCATTGATATTCGTGAGGGTCGGCAGGGACGGCATTGAATTTTCTGACGAAACCCAGTGGTGGAAGTTATTCAAAGTTTGGTGTCTTGCCAATCATTCATCAAAATTCTCCAGTGTACCGAATAACCACTTGACCGAGACATTTCCTTTTATTTTTCAATTCATGAATAACTAAATTAGTGATTATCTTCGTTGTTATTGGAATTTGTATTTCGAATAATTTTAGGGAATTCCTTCAATTAATTTCTTCGGTGAGCATCCATTAGATGGAAGATCTGCGAATTTCGTTGATTTGATTCCAGACAAATGGTTTCCACTGTTCTTCGTTTTTTATCCATGATAAAACTGTGGAAGAATTAGACCAATAACGAACAGGAATGTTAAGATCGAAACTTTTCATAATAGTTTTGGCTAATCTGGGACCAATTGTAGCTTCTAAGGATTCTAGTCGAGGAATATTCATCTTTTTCAGAAGCGCTACTCTAGATTTGGCTTGAATTAACTAAACCTTTGTTTCGTTCTTGTTCTCTGAACGCAAAAATATTATTGTAGCATATGCTTCTACGCTGAAATCACAAAATACGTGCTAAGACCAGAACGGATCAGAAGAGACAAGCAACCATCGTGGAATTTTCAAGTAGCTTAAGAAGGAAATTCTTCAGTCTAGCAAAGAAAAATAGCACGAATATCTTCATCCACGTCTGTATCCCAAGACGTTTTCAGTGCCCATGCCTTCTGTATCAACAACTTAAGATATAATGTAACAGGGTTTAAAAATCCAATAGGATTGAAAAGTCTATATGCCACTGAAAGAATAATTCGTTTCGTAACCTTTTAAAAGTTTATTGTTTTAAATGAAAGTTCCAGAGTGTCAAAATTTCTGTTCCACATCAAACCAAGAACTTGTGATAGTGGAGTAACTTGTGACGAATCATCAAAAAATGGAAATTCTCATCCACGTAAATCGAATTGTGCTTCTTTCATAAACCTGTCACTCCTCAAACCTCATCAATAAACGTATGTAGGTCTTTTGTACTCGCTAGTTACACAGTTGTCGACCTAAAAACTTTTTCGTAATCTGGTAATTACTGATTTCGAATAGGTAGTTTCACCTTCAAGGACTTTTTGAGGATGTAGATCTATGACGGCTCCAGTGTGAGGGTGAGGGTTTGTGTGTATGTGTTTGGCATTGAAAAAAAAACCATTTGCCACAGATTTTCATTAAATTCTGAAGCCAAAAAAAAAGTTGTGTATGGACATAGTGTTAGATATCTATTTTGACATCTTTGAGAAATTTAATCAGAGATTCAAGTATCATTTTGTTTCGTGAGCTGAGTAGGGATGTAATATTGATAGGCAGAAAAATATGATTATAGTTTGTATTAGTTGGGTAGTGTTTGACATATGATTGCTGCATGAAAAGAAAATATGATTAGGATCACAAGAAGATAGGTTGTCACATGTACAGCAAGGCGATGCACAGACGGCTCTCGTCTCATATTTTTGGCCAAAATTGACCCAATGTGAAATTCTTCTATTGCAAGTATATTAAGTGTTTACTTGAAGTTAACAATCTAGTAGATCTGGAATTGCAAAAAAACAAAAAAAAATTGTTTGACAAGCGTTAACAAGGATTTGTTTTCATGTTGGAATTTCGAGATTTGTGATGCAGGTACATTTTATTCCATATTTTGATAAAGTTTGACATAGGTTTTCCACCTAGTTTATTTTGAACTATGAATTGAGTTTAACATTAATATAAGACAGGAAGGTAAGTATACATTCTAGAAAAGTCTATCTTAAAGTAATTCAGTAAATGACTCAAGGACAGTAGGAAATTGATTCACGGAGTGTAGAAACTTACAAAAGTGCATTGACTTTGATTTCGTCAAAGTAAAACTTTCCCAGACAGCATATATATATATATATATATATATATATATATATATATATATATATATATATATATATATATATATATATAATATTTGGGATATGCAGCAGGCCAATAAGGGTACTCTTATACACTTGTTCCAAGCTTTCAATAACTGAAATATGGACAGCCCTGGGAGTAAAACATCATTAATAACAACAAGAGTAACGTGGATGCACACTCATTACTGATGATACATTATGACATGGATTTTAAAATTGTTAAAATTATATAAAAGCACGTGTTGTCCTTGAAGAGGCAAACAACCGCGCCGAGTAATTGTGTTCGACTGACTAGCCATGACAAATGACATGAGACAATTGATAAATGATAAATGACAGGTGACATGAGCCACACGGAATCTTAATCATGGGGAGTGACAGATGACACTACAACCTAATGATACAGATCTGTGATGGAGCTACATGGAACAATAATTATGAATTGTGAATTTTGGAAAATGAGAACAATTTATTTGACTGGTGTAGGTGACAGATGAGCTGAACCAACAAAGGAAACATATCCTGAAACCATGAACGCTCGACCTAATGCTAACAATAATACATTACTGGAATATATGGAACAAAGATTGTATGAACAGTATTTTGACGTAGGAATTGAATTATATTGAATTAATTTGTGAAGTAATCCGTTGATTGTCTCCAAACCTTGTATTATCTGCAAAAATTAAATGAAAGTAAATTTCACTCAAGTGATTTACGTCTGTTTTTTTATTCAGCGCATTATCCGCTTGTGCAATGTGAACCATTTCTGAAAAAAGCTTTTTGGCTGTGTTTTTTTCTGTAGATAAAATTTTTACCGAATTATAATCCATACAATATCCTTCCTTAGCAACATGTTCACTCAGTGCACATCTCTCCGGGTGTAGTCTACTGTCGCTCTTGTGTGACACAATGCGGTCCTTAAGTGGTCTGGACGTTTGTCCAATGTATTGTTTTTCACAATTTTGACACTGTATACAATAAACTACATCCGAACAGTTTATGCATGGAGTCTTGTCTTTTAATTTGTAATATCAAGAGAATTTTTTATATACAGGTGAAACAACAAACAGAGTCAATAAACAGGAAGCCAACCGCACATTTGTGGTTTCAGTTGAAACACCTCGTGTTCACGAGGCAAGAATCGACGTCGCCACGGAGGCAGCTATAGCTACCTGCGTGACATCCGACACCGAGTAGGCCGTGGAAGAAAATGAAAGCCAAAAATTGAAAAGTTGGCTATGGAAACCATACGTCACTTGATAACAGGTGCTACTACTGTGATATTTTATTTTCATTCGTCGGCGTTATGAAAAGCCGCCAAAAAAAATATTGGAAAAATTGGGAAAAGACAATACTCTGTAGGTCCATAACTTAAATAGGAACATACAACTTTTTCTTTCCTGTACTATTCAGCATAACCATTCCTTTCTAATGATAATAGAAAGTAATTTTTTGAAATGAAATACCAAAAAATCCAATTATTATTCTTCAAATAACAAAACAGATTATCGCCATACGCAAAAATAACATTAAAAATAATGTGGAATGATAAATTATATCCTGTAGGTTTTAGGTTAAATAGGAACATAAACGTACTTGGTCTGTGCCATCGTCCATAGATATTCTAATATCTACCTATGGACGATGTTTGTGCTATTCAGAATAATCATTCCATTGCAATAATCATTCGAACCAAAATATTAACAAGTAGGCTGATTAAGATGTATTTTGGAATGAAACAAAAAAGAAACGAGAGCTCTCACGAACGCTGCTATCCATATTATTTTGACGTTCGAAGTAGTGTTTTTGATTCTGCCATTTTAAAAGGGTTTGGAAATCGAAATCAGTTAGTGGAATATTCAAAAAATGCCCCGTTATTCACGAACCGAACAAATTGACATGCTTCTCATTTATGGTGAATGTTTAAAAAATTCTTATGCCGCTGAACGATTGTATTTAGAGCGATATCCAGGGAGGCAGCAACCGTCAAGAAGGTATTTCCAGTGTCTTGAAGAAAAATTAAGAACTGAGCCTGATGTTCACGAAGACCAAGAAGCATTTGTTATTTATGAGGAAACTGAAATTAATGTATTAGCTTTAGTACAATATGATAGCACAATTTCCTCAAGGCAGATTGGCGCCGAATTAGTTATAAGTAAGGACTCTGCTAGGAAAATTTTGAAAAAACATCGATTTAAATCCTTCAAGTATCAGTTGCATCAACATTTGTATGAAAATGACGGTGAAAGGCGCCTGGAATATTGTAATTGGTTTCTTCGACAAAATGCTGAGAATCACCTATTTAACTATTATATCTTGTTTACGGACGAGTCAAGATTTACCAACAATGGATTATTTAACAGGAATAATACAAGGTAGGTACTGTACTTTATTTGGATTATTATCGATAGTCTAAGTGTAAAGTGCTAAAAGTGTGAACGGTCTTTTGTTTCAGGTAGTGGGCGATAGAAAACGAGCACCGGTTTCGACAAGGTGGCTTCCAGGAGAGATTTGGTGTGAATGTTTGGGCAGGAATAGTTGGTACTCATATTGTTGGCCCCATTCTTTTTCAAGGCCAACTATCCGGAGAGAGATACTTTAATTTTTTAACGAATGAAATTCCGGAATTCATTAACAACCTACCAGCGGAAATAACTGAGAGAATGTACTTCCAGCAAGATGGAGACCCTCCGCATAATTCAAGAATAGTGAGAAATTATCTTCAAAATCGCTTTCAAGAGAGACTTATAACAACCCATGGTCCAGTCAGGTGGCCACCAAGGTCACCTGATCTTACTCCGTGCGACTTTTTTCTATGGGGGCATCTTAAAAATAGGGTGTATTCCACACAGCCTACAACTCTACATGAGCTAGAAGTAAAAATTCGTAGAGCTTTCCAAGATATCACGCCCCAAATGTTGAGAAACGTTTTACATGAATGTATTGACGCTGAGGGAATGCATTTCGAACATTTGTTTTGAATTTATTTTTTCTTTGATCCTATCAATTTGAATATTTTTTTTCGATAAATCTGTTTTTTTGTTATTTGAATAATAATAATTGGATTTTTTGGTATTAATTTCAAAAAATTTACTTTCTATTATACCATTAAAAAGGAATAGTTATGCTGAATAGTACAGGCAAGAAAAAGTTGTATGTTCCTATTTAAGTTATGGACCTACAGAGTATTGTTTCTTCCCAATTTTTCCAATATTTTTTTTTGGCGGCTTTTTATAACGCCGACGAATGAAAATAAAATATCACCGTAGTAGCAACTGTTATCAAGTGACGTATGGTTTCCATAGCCAACTTTTCAATTTTTGGCTTTCATTTTGCTTCCACGGCCTACTCGGTGAATTTCAATAATAATTTTTTCTGATCTAGTTTCTGGTTAGATACCAACTTGTGATATGTCATTAGAAAGGGAATTAAATGCTGAATGAAGCGAAAAGAAAAAAAATAGGGTTTCTATTTAAAATAAGAGTTGATGTTACTTCCGGTCAGACCGGAAGTTAACTTCGACATGTCAATATGCTTAAATTCTAGCTCTTATGTCATTATATCGACGCTCCAAATTTCACAAACCTACTTCATACAATAACTGAGATATTCCGTAGGCAATACTTCCGTATATATATAAAAAACTCTGCAAACCAGGATCATCCGAGAAGCCCTTGAGATAGAGAAAGCGCCCCAATTGCCTCAACACTCGCGACGACGGACGAAGACTTTCCAATACATGGAAGCCTCTTATTGCACGCATCAACTCATTTCCCACCAACCCAGTTCCCGCACAGAGCTCACCTAGCGCCAACCAAGTTCCCGCACCCAGCTCATCTAGCGCCAACTCAGTTCCCGCCCATAGTTCACCTCGCGCCAATACATCGCACACGGCCATTACAGCCACGTCCCCTATAAATACAGTTCCTCAACCCACAATTCCTCAGTCGTCAGTCAGTCGTCATCGAGTGTGAGCATTCGACAAGAGCTGACGTGTGCGAAGGGGCGTGTCTATTGTGCTTTTCGCGGTTCTGATTTTCAATAATCTTTGAGGTTGATTTGGCCAACGTGGCAAAGCAAAGATTTTTACAAACGCGTTGAGAAAAAGGGGGAGTGGCCTTAAGTCTTCTGGGTCTTCAACTCGGTGTTGGGGATTGTTTAGTGCGACGAGATACATGGTGAGTAGGCCTTGTTGTGTGAAAAGCGTACGTTCAGAAAATATCATTTACAAGCTGCGATGTCTGACCAAATTGGTCTACTGTTAGAGAATGCTTCGAAAGCGGATTTACTCCTAATTCTCAAGCATATCATTGTGAGATTCGGCGTAGGGCCGGAAGACGTGGCAAAGATTGTCAAAGACGATGACGAGGTTTCCTCGTTCAATCCACCAAGTCTTGGAGAAGATTTTCCAAGTCTTCCGGCCCCTAGGGTCGAAGGTGCCGGGTCTGTCATCAGACCCAAACGCGTTTGCATTCGCAAAGGGTCGGGTGCCAGGTCTGTCACCTCTGACACTACAGTGTCAAGCGCTGAATCTCGCAATGATATTGCTGGGAATACTAGTGTCTACGTGCAATCTACGAATGATGCAAGCGAAAACGAAGTTGAAATGCAAGTGGATGGTGCTGTAGGCACAACCGGGCAGAACACCGCCCCCACCTCTGCAGCTATACAGCAGGCAAACACGACACCTGCTAGCAAGGACAAGGGCAAGGCCAAAAAGAGGCCAGCCGCCGCTATACCCGAGAATAATGATGATGTCCGCACAGTCGTCGGCGCCGACGAGACTGAGGCTGGACCTAGTTCCGAAAGTGTTAGGAGGAGCACTTCTCCAAGACCCGCCCCACGTCGAGCAATCCCGCCAATCACTATCCGTAAGAAGGATTGCTGGGTTGAAGTAAACCGAAAATGCGTTCAGAACAAGATCTCTTTTACCAAAGCTGTCAATGTGCAGGACGGTATCAGGGTGCAACCAGCCACCCTACAAGATTACCGTGATTTATCACACCTGTTGATATGCGGCAAAGTGCCGCATCATACATATAGCTTTGCTGAAGATAAACCACTTAGGGTTATCCTTCGGGGTGTTCCGGAGTTTATCTCCAGCAAAGATATCGAGGAAGACCTGTTGGGGAGGGGTTTTAATCCCGAAACCGTTGCCCGTTTATATAACCGCAACAAGAAACCGATGCCTCTGGTTCTGGTGCTCGTGCCGAAAACGGAACGAGATATATACCAGATCAGTGACATTCTGAGTGAAGATTTCGGCAGAGCCACAGAAACCACGAGGTGCCGTTGGACAGTGCCATAAATGTCAACGGTTCGGTCACGCGCAGAGGAACTGCATGGCGGTTCCTGTGTGAAGTGCGCTGGGAAGCATCTTAGCCAAGAATGCTCAAAACCACGCGCTGAAAAGGCCAAGTGCGCGAACTGTGGGGGCTCCCACACGGCCAGCTACAGGGGATGCCCTAACTTCCCCAGGCCCCGAAGCGGCAACGCCGCCAAGGGCACGGGGAGGGGAGCACCCTCTGCTGCCGGAAAGGCAACCAAGACTGGCTCTCGCCCAGCAGCGATAGTTGCAGGTTCCGGCAGTATCCGTGCAGGAGTCTCGTATTCAGGCGCCACGAAAACCGGCCCCTCCACGACAGAAACGAGCGGTCCGGACGACTTTTTCGCCGCCCTCGAAAAGATGAAACAACTCTTCACGAAGTTCCCGGTACTGCAGCAGATGTTTGTACCAAATCAGGCCGTGCTTTCGAGGACTAATTAATGGCTGTACACCATATTATATATACAGGGTGTCCCATATAAAACTCCGCGGGCAAATATCTGGGAAATGAAAGATGATATCCATATTTTGTTAAAGCAGATGATATTGATGTCAAAGGATCCTGTT
This sequence comes from Chrysolina americana, assembly GCA_958502065.1. Classification (NCBI taxonomy): domain Eukaryota; kingdom Metazoa; phylum Arthropoda; class Insecta; order Coleoptera; family Chrysomelidae; genus Chrysolina; species Chrysolina americana. The sequence continues at coordinate 63,813,600 of OY293411.1, forward strand.
ATTTACGTAGATATCCATCACTGGGCGTCATCCGTAAGGGCGTCGCGACACCGACGCCAATTTTTTCAAAAGGCATCCCAGACTTTTTAATGCTTCTTTGAATTATGCATAAAATTCTGAATTCAGGCATATAGCACAATGGTTGAATACTGATGAAATACAGCAACTTTATTGCATATTATAAAGAGGGCCATGAAAGCGTCAAAATAAATGCAATAATACGAGTCTTCATCGATCTGTCAGAAAACCTGTCTAATTTTACAAAAGTGTATTCAGTTTTGTGTTGTTTTTTCCTAAAATTGAAAAAATGGTTCAATTTTCGAATGTAGAAAAGTTGGATATGATATGTATTTGCGGCGAAGCAAGAAGGAATGCAAAAGAAGCAGTGACAATATACGCCAATCGGTATCCTGACAGAAGATTACCGTCAGACAAAACATTCACTAGCTTAGCCAAATCTTTGGCACAAAATGGATGTTTTAATGAACGGAAGCAAAAAAAAAAGAACGGCTACAGATGAAGATCACACTGTTGCAGTGCTAGGTCAAATGGTATTCGAACCACATAGTTCTACCAGACAAGTAGCAATGGAATGTGATATTCCGAAATCATCAATACAACGTATTTCCCTACAAAATACGTCTGGTTCAAGGACTACAGCCAGGTAATAATCTTTATGTTTTATTGTTCATAGCTATAATCCCATATTTAGGAGATGCTGATGAGATTGAACTTCATTGCATGGTTGTCCACCCGTATTCATGATGATGATCAGTTTCTGAACAAAATATTATGGAGTGATGAAAGCCGTTTTCCTAACAACGGTATAGTAAACAAACATAATTGTCACTATTGGTCTGCCGTGAACCCTCATTGGATTCAAGAAACGAGACATCAGACTGTGCGGGGGGTTAATGTTTGGTATGGAATCATTGATGGTTATTTGATAGGACCTCATTTTTTCGAAGGAATTCCTAATGGAGAGAGGTATTTGCTTTTCCTCCAACATGTATTGCCGAATCTATTGGAGAATTTACCAATACAAACTCGACTGAAAATGTGGTGGCAACAAGATGGGCCACCTCCGCATAATAATAGAATAATTACCCAATATTTGGATGATACTATTAATGAGAAATGGATTGGAAAAAAGGGGCCAACACCATGGCCAGCTCGAAGTCCAGATATGACTCCACTGGATTTTTTTGTGGGGATATATAAAAGACTTAGTTTATATGCGACGTCCACAAAATGTAGATGATTTCAAAAATATTATCACAAATGTTTGTGCTTCCATATCGCGAGAGACGCTTTTAACTGAGAAATAATAAGATACAATATGTGTATTCTACGTGAAGGGGGCAGTTCGAACACTTACTGAAAGTTGCTGTATTTCATCAGTATTCAAGGGGAACCATGATTGTGCTATATGCCTGAATTCAGAATTTTATGCAGAATTCAAAAAAGCATTAAAAAGTCTGTGATGTCATCAAAAATTGGCGTCAGTGTCGCGACGCCCTTACGGATGACGCCCAGTGATGGATATCTACGTAAATAAGAGGAACCTTTGACATCAATATCATCTGCTTTCACAAAATATGGATATCATCTTTCATTTCCCAAATATTTGCCCGCGGAGTTTTATATGGGACACCCTGTATATATATATATATATACTGATGAGATCCTTAAGATCGAAACACGTGTCTACGGTTGCATTTTCACTAGAGGGCTTAGTCCAATAAAATGTTCCTTCTTGTTATTCACAATTTCCCTCGAGATCATATTCCTGTTTCATATATATATATATATATATATATATATGATATTTCAATCAGATATTTGAAAACTAAAAGTTCGGGTTGAACCGCGTCTGGAATTTGTTGAAATTCGACGTTTCGGCTCCGATTTTGGAGCCATTTTCAAGAACTGAAAAAGAAAGAAAATAAGTAAATTTATAAATGGTTGAAACGTAATTATACGCTGAGGTCTCAATCTGCCTACTCCTCAGGTATAATTACGTTCGGTTTTTGTGACTTGACGTCGGGGTCTCAATCTGCCTACTCCCCATGTCTCGTCACTGGTTCTCTCTAAGGTCTCAATCTGCCTACTCCTTCGAGAGAACTGAGGAATTGTGGGTTGAGGAACTGTATTTATAGTGGACGTGGCTGTAATGGCCGTGTGCAATGTATTGGCGCGAGGTGAACTATGGGCGGGAACTGAGTTGGCGCTAGTTGAGCTGTGTGCGGGAACTTGGTTGGCGCTAAGTGAGTTATGTGCGGGAACTGGGTTGGTGGGAAATGAGTTGATGCGTGCAATGAGAGGCTTCCAGGTATTGGGAAGTCTACGTCCGTCTTCGCGAGTGTTGAGGCAATTGGGGCGCTTCTCTATCTCGAGGGCTTCTCGGATGATCCTGGTTTGCAGAGTTTTCTCGGTGGAAATTGTTTTTGTGTTTTTGAAGTCTATTTTGTGACCTGTGTCTTCTCGATGTTTATAAAGTGCGGAAGTGGAAGATGCCTGACGCACAGCAAGTTCGTTTTCGTAGACTCTGGAAGTTACTCGTCTGTTAGTCTGGCCAATATAACTTCTCGGGCAGTCTAAACATGGTATTTCATATATACCTTGAGAATCGTTTGGTATTGTGTCCTTGGGAGATCTGAGAAATTTGAATATTTGGTTGTTGGCCGTGAATATTGTTTTTATCTCGTGTTTTCTCAAGATATTACTGATTTTGTCTGTCACACCTTTGATGTATGGTAGGAAAGCTTTGTGTGGGTGGATACTCTCTAGTGGATCATTTGTTTTTGGAGAACGGGTCAGTTGATGGCGGATAGACTTGTCGATTAGCGAATTGTTGTAACCATTCTGAAGTAAGGCTGATTTCAGTTTGTCCAGCTCTTGTGGTCTATTCTGGTTGTCCGTAAGCTGAATTGATCTGTATATCAGGGAGTTCAATACGGAGTTTGTTTGTGCTGGATAGTGATGAGAGTTTGCGTGTAGGTATCGGTTGGTGTGGGTCTGTTTCCTGTGTACTGTGTGGGTGAAAGAGTTATTGGATTTCGTAATGAGAACGTCCAGGAAAGCTAGGGAGTTTTTCATTTCGGTCTCCATTGTAAATTTCATGTTGGGATGGATATCGTTTAGGTGATCTAAGAACGTGTTTAAGATTTCGTAACCATGAGGCCATATGACGAAAATGTCGTCAACGTATCTGAACCAGCAAGTAGGCTTGTGGTCAAATGCTTCTACAGCTCTGGTTTCGAAGTCTTCCATGAAAAGGTTTGCAAGGACTGGAGAAAGGGGGGAACCCATGGGAGCACCTTTCACTTGTTTGTAGTAAGTTCCTTGGAAGAGGAAGTACGTGTTGTTCATACAGTGACTGATGAGGTCCAGGGTGTCCTTTGGAATTCTGTGTTTCGTTTTAAGGATTTCTAGCGTGTCCGTTAGGGGAATATTTGTGAAGAGGGAGACAACATCGAAGCTCACTAGGATATCTGTGTTCTGGATTCTATAGGATTTGAGAAGATCTAAGAAGTGGAATGAATTTTTCACGTAGGATGAAGCTTCTTCTGCTCGTGGCTGAAGAGTACTCGCTAGATACTTGGCGAGGTTCTGGGTTGGTGATCCAAAGGCACTGACGATAGGTCGGAGTGGGATATCAGGCTTGTGTATTTTTGGTAGTCCGTAGATACGAGGGGTGCGTGATGACTTCTCTCTAGGGATAGTGGCTTTCTTGGTTTCGGCTGGTAGTTTAGAATTATTGATCAGATTTTTGGTCTTCTTTTCGAGGTAGGTTGTCGGGTCTCGTTGGGTGATCTGATACTCGGATGAGTTTAATAGTGTACTCATTTTGTCTACATAATCTGAGGTATTCAGAACTACTGTAGCGTTGCCTTTGTCTGCTGGGAGAATGATTATGTCAGGGTTGTTGTGGAGGTTTCTGAGGCAATGTTTTTCGGTAGGTGTTATGTTGGATGGAGGGAGTTTCGCTCTCCTAAGTGTGGTGGCAATATCTTGTCTAGTTTCTTCAGCTGTATTTTCTGGCAGATGGGTTATCGCGCTTTCTTTTTGTGTGATGATGGTTTCTGTTGGGATTCTGTTTGGTGTGATGGAATAATTGAATCCTCTTGATAGTAGTGCAAGGCTAGTTTGATCTAGTGGTGTGTCGGAGAAGTTGTGTACTAATACAGGTGATGCAGCTGGGACCAAGGGTGTAATGGTATTCGTTAACAATGCACAAAGTTTGTTTTTCTGTGTTTCTGTTTTCTTATTGCTGATGTGATCTGCTTTGTCCTGAGATATCCTGGTCAAAGTGTCCCAGATGACTGGATGGATATCTACGGTGGATAATTTGCCAAAACATTTGTAGAGTGAGGTGTTGGTGATGTCCAAATTACGTCTGATGTCGTGAAGTGTTTTTCGAATAAGTGCTTGGCTTATATATATATATATATATATATATATATATATATATATATATATATATTCCGAATAATCACGGAATATTCCTGGAATATCTATATACCTGGGCACATTCAAGAAATATACAAAGTACATTCTTGAAAAAATATACCAAGAATATATATTTCAATGTGAATATTCTGAGTTGAATAATTCTGGAATATTACTTATTGCATATTCTTTATAGTACATTCAGGGAATGTTATGCAAGAAATATTCGTGGATTATTCTATACAAGACATTTCCATATTTGGACCAAATATTATTAATGTTTCCATACTAGCGCGCTGATGCTTGATTCATAAATGAAAAAAAAACTAGCCTCTGGTTGTTATGCCGTGCGGGTAGTGTCCAGTGAACTGGGTGTGGTCACTGCAAAAGTAGTTTATCATGCTTTGATTGAATCTCACATCAGATACGGGTTACCTTCCTGGGGTATCTGCAATGACCACAATTTCCATTCTATTTTCATCCTCCAGAAACGGGCCGTTTGCTACCTCCTCAATGTTGGCCCTAGGGTATCATGTAAACCTCTTTTCTTGGAACTCAAAATCCTTACCCTTCCAACTTTATTTATTCTAGAGACTGTATTTTTAGTGCACAGCAACAAATCGTCACATGAGACGGTTGTTAGTTCTACCCGACAAAATAATAATCTAAGACTTCCCATTCCATCATCGAATTTAACAAAGAAGTCTTATTTATAATGCTTTGATACTATTTAATCATCTCCCAATCACTACCAGAAGAATTATCTCTCCAGTTTTATTCAGGAGATCTGTGAAAAATCTTTTTATCAATGAACCATACTACAGTGTTTAAGAGTATCTAGACAAAGACTGGAATTGCTCTAACTTATCTTAATCTCAGACACTCATGCTCATTCTCTTCTATTTTAATGACATTCACTTCTTGGCGTAATCCAATTTTAACTACATGTAGTGTTATTTTACTCATGAACAAAACTGATACCTATGTTATGGTTTTTTAACTATTTTATCATTATTGTACAATGTATGTAGCATTATTTTCTCCTATGATAGGTATGCTTTTACATCATACTATTATATTTTATGATGATTCTATGATGAACCTGATCTTCCTTCTTTTGACGACTCATGTTTTTATCAACACATATTTACGCTTACCATTTTTATATTTCTTTATTTTTATATGTATAAAAGCTTTGTCAATAAGAATTCATTCTTCGGACAATAAAGTATATTTTGATTTGATTTTCGTTTCTCTATGGCCTAATCTTTATTTCGATAAGTACTTAGCAAACTTCACATTTGACAGAGAATTACTATTGATTTATGAATTTTAACTCAGTTTGCATGCAGCCTTGTTTTTTAAACTTCCCGCTATTACAGTGGCTAATCACACAGCGCTCATTCGGTACACTGAGGAAAATTTTTATTAATCGTAGCTAGAAATCCAATAACCCTGGTTATAAAGTCGACTTTGCTGATTATAACTCACTGGGGATAAATAGAAATTGTCGAATAACTTATTTTCTCGAACTTTGCTACCGCAATGGAATACATTTACCTATAGCTAGTAGACTATATTTTTGTGGGAGCTGGTAAACTTTGCTACCGCCAGCGAGTGCACCTACTTATGACTGAAAGGTATTGCTATAGTTGTAGTACTCTTACTTTGCTATCGCTGGAGTGTGCAATTACCCCTAGGGCATTATTCATGTTGTAGGTATGCTATGGTAACACATATATCTATTTCTGTAACTGTATAGTTTTCAATGAAAAATTATGGCAAAATGTCTGTCGGAATGTGTTCTAACAGTGACGAACAAGAAAGAAGAAATGAAATATGTAAGATAATGGGTCGTGAATAAATTTCAGCAGAAGCTCTCACTATTGATTCATATTCCGCATACTTCATTAACACGAATATGTATGTCTCGAAAAAACTTAAGTTATAGCATTTGATTATATTCATTCACTTCACCCATTATCACATGATTCCTATATTGGTTGTTTACAAGGAGCACTATTCGGCAATATGGCTGGACTAGAATCCAACTGAAGTTATGTCCAATAATTTCTGTGCATGAGATGTTTCAACGAAATTGGAAAGCATTCATTATAATCTGATTATAATTAATATTGGGAACAATAATTATCTATAATTTTTAGGTTATGTCTCACCGTTCGTGTATCACACACTATCAATGAATTTTTCATTTCTAGATGCAATTCAACGCTGCCTCAATAGTACATCTCTGGAGGACATTGAACTGGTGGTATCTGTTACCTCGCAAAATCCTCCGACCGATTGAAAAGAAATTAGTAAGTATGTATAGAAGTTACAAACTTTGTATATCTCTCCATTATTAATAGATTATGGTTCCCAGTAAAATTCGAAGAAGACCAATATATTTGCCTCATATTTTTCAGTAACATTATATTTACTGAAGACTTATTTCAAGAGTTAATTCAAAACCTTTGTAAACGAACAACCTCCCATTCATTTTGAGATTTAAGAGGCATTGTTTAGTTTCGAATTCTACACATTAAACGTACAAATGAACATATATTTCATTTACCAACATATCAGATATCAAATCGCACAATTAATATATTTTTTTTTTCATGTTTCTCAATTCAGCAGCTTTAACGGATGTCCCAGAAATGGACGATTAAATAGGTTTTGATTTTTTTCTTATTTTAAAATTAGATATCACACCCTGTTGAAACTTGAAAATAAAGCAATTGTACCTTTGTAGAGATGAACTTTTCTTCCTGAATTATATATAACCCTCAAATTATAGAGCAACTGTAGACACGTGTTTCAGACTGTTATGGCATCATGAGTACGGTGTAGCTAAGTGCACGTTCATCACGTGATTTGATACAATCTCGATTCGTTCTTGATATAAACGAACCCAAATTTTGCCGAATGGACTTTGGGCTGAAATTTTAGTGAGTACTATTAAAAGTGCTGACTTCTGTCGGCTTGAATGCACGTTCATGTTGAAAATATATTTACTGTTCACTGTTCTACCTTTTTTTTGGAACCGGCTGTACTTTATATTACAATAAATTGTACAAAATTTATTTTGCGACAGCGTAATATTTTTTTTGTATATTTTTTAATGTACCTACGTAAGTAATCATAGAATTTAACATACTACAGAGAGCTTTTTTCGAGAAAAACCTCTAGAATCAACACAATTCAATATATTCTGAATAGATTATTTGTATCATCTCTTGTATTATCTCATTTCAAGTCTCAAAACCTTGCCAAAACGACAAGGAAATGTGATTTTTTCAAAATCACTAGATGTATCCATGGACCATTTTATTAATAATGATGCCAATAAATCTTCTAATTTGACAGTTTTTGTAGTTTCAATTATTTTTTATTTTGCTACAGTTTGTGATTCAATATTTGAATGTGCAGTAAATTTCTCAACTAAAAACTGTATTAATAAATTGTGAACATTATTTCGTTCAGTTATTATTCTACGGCACTGGCTATTAATTGGGAAATTTTGTTTCACTATTGCTTGTAACGTAATTCCAATTTAATATTCCTCACTGGAGCAACGAAACGCATTGGACTTCATGAAACCATTGTTTATAGAGAAAAAAACAATGATAAAACTATAGCCTTCCTTTATTTTTGAGGATGATTTCTGAAATGACGTACGCCTATGAACTATTAGCAATCAAATTGGTATTTTGAACTTGTATCTGTGGGAAGTGAAATGAATAAAATGAATAAGGAAATAATTTTTGAGCCGTTATTATAAAAGAGGGAGTTTTGGCCAAAAAATCGCTTTGTGAGCCCACTGTGCGATGGTGAAAGTCCAATTTTGTATAAATGGGTAGGGAATTTTCCGTGATTAAGTTTTAAACGTGTAATAGTGACTGCGTATTTACTTGGTAGGTTGAATTCAGAAAGGTGAGGAATGCAGGGTATAAGATGTATGAGTGTATAATGATTGTTTGATTTGGCAGTGAAGTGTTTCCAATGTCTTCCCCAACTAGTGCGAATTTCATTATTTGCTAGATTGACTGTCATTGTAAGGCGAAAAGATATTGAAGTTTGAACAGATGGTTGCTTATGCTTAGCTAGAGAGTCTGCTGTTTCGTTACCTATTATGCCACAATGACCTTTGACCCAAAAAAATATAATGTTCACTTCCAAATTGAGCAATATATGGAGATATTTTTTAATGTTACAAAGGTGTTCAGAGTTATAGATTTTGAAAAAATTCAGATTCACAGTGTTTTAAGAACAGATTAAGAATCAGAAATTATAATGGGATTTCTTAGCTCTCATTCTTCTCAGTGGCGGATCATGATCTTCGGCAGACTGAAGCGCAGACTTCAGCGCCCCTTTCCTTCTGAAATGTGCCTTCACAGCAGGCCATATATTTAAAAAACGAAAACAGTTTTTCTCGAATTCCATTTTTATACGAATTCATCACATAAAATTAGCTGCTGCTGCTGCTGTCAACGATAACAAAAAAGAGAAAACAAAACAAAATATTTCATGATGTTGAAAAATTAATGAAAAATATGTATCACTCAAAAGTCTAGCCTAAATATGAACCTTTCTGGACTTTTTTTGCAAAGTTCGAAGTTCAGTTTTTCCATGACTTCCTTTTCGATAAATAGAACTGAAAGTGCTTTGAAATTTTTTTGTGATAAAATTTCCAACTGATGATTTTCCAAATGTAAAAAGACTTATCTTTTGTTGTTTGGTTATTAATGATTACTTTTTCGGACTGCGACTTCTGAGAATGAAATAAATAATAGAACTTTTTTAAGATGATTTCTTTTATTTTTTATTTTCAACCAAATTTGGAATTAGGGGTTTTGAGGTAATTCCGAACAAGTTTTTCCAATAGAATTTTTGACACAAAATCCCTCTTACGTTTTTTATGCAAACATTATTACTCGCAGTAGGCTAGTTTTTTGCAATGGCTGAAATGTAGCTTACCCATCTTGAAAAGCTTCATAAGATTAACATAAGGGATTTTTCAATTTTTGTATCAACTGAAAAATGAAGAATTTACTGAGGTGTTACCATTTCAAGTGAAACAGACTGTATATTCAATGATAAAACGCCATGTAGTAGCTAATTAATATCTTGAACTGAAGACTGAAGTACTGAGTAGTGAGATCGTGAACCTACGAATATGTCAAGAATCCGTATGAAATACCTCGAAGGTACATACAAAATTTTAAGCGTTATAAAAACTGTTTTGACTATCAATAGTTTCCGATATTTTTCAATAAATAATTGACATATCGATAGTGCTGTCAAATATGAGGCAAGGTAAGAACGAGTTGATAATCAATATTCTATGTCGTGTCAACTAACAATTCTGCTTCTTTTTTCTGGTGTAGAAATTGCAGAAGTACTTGCATCATTTGCATTCTTCTTTTCTACTTCACCTATACTCGTTGAATTTGTCCAAAGAACTCGATATTTTCGTTTAATGTGGTTCAATAAGTTTGATGTGTTTATACTTCTTTTATATTGAACCTTGCATACCTATATCACGTAAATTACCGTTTGTTTGGCGCCCTCTGCCTGGAAAAAAAAAGAGACGCGCGCCTCGTGCGCCTCGCCTATGATCCGCCACTGCTTCTTCTGCAAGCCATTTCAGGACATATTCAATGGCTAGCATCTCTGCTGAGTACACCCAGCAAAAATCGGGAATCTTACAAAGAGAGTTATAGTTATTGCTAGGTACCTGTTCCCTGTATAAATTTTGAACCATCTGTATAAATACGAAGATGTTTATCATAACGACTAAAAATAGATTGAAGGAGTATATCGCCTCAAAGTTCAAAGTATGAATGAGATATTTATCCAGTGTGATAGTTGAATTTATATTTCCATTGGTAAAAGAATCTGCCAATAGTGAACTTTTTTTCTTTTCCCAAAAATGGGTGGTAAGATTATCTATCGATAGTCGAGAGATGCTTTGAAGTAAGGGGCTACCTGTAAAATAGCTTTTGAGTTTAATAATTCCTTTGGAGGCTAGATAAATACGTCTGATGTAAAGGGGCGGTTCTTGAGTTTCTACTAGCATTGCTTGGACTGATGATGATTTCATAACACCTAAACTGATTCTAATAGCATTATACTGAATTTTGTCTACAGTGCGCAGATGACAATCTGCTGCCGAGCCGTAAAGGGTACTCCCATAATCCAGTATAGATCGTATACATGCCCTATAAAACTCAAGTGCGACTTGGGGATCAGCTCCCCATTTCATTTTTGTGACGTATTTAAACATATTCATGCCTTTATCACATTTGTTTTTAAGATGTTCGATGTGTTTATTCCATAGCAGCTTATTATCTAAGACGATACTTATTTATACTCTTTTTTATGGGAATATCAAGTCCACACTACTAGAAGCATTATGTATGTAGTCTATGTCTTGTGAAGACTACTATTGCCGACTTTTCAGGAGACATAATGAAGATGTGCTCACTAAACCAGTTTTTCAGACAGTATACAGTGTACTTAAGTTCTTTTATACAAAGAGAATAAGAGGCCTGTTCGGTGTAGAAGCAGAAATCATTCGCATACTGTATACATCTAACTGTGTTGAAGAGAAGTTTTGTTTGGGCTTCTATATTTTTGGCATTAATATAATTTTCCCAATTTGGTTTCAAAAAAAATTGTTTCAAAATTGTTTTTTCCGTTAACCAGCTGTCACCCCTCTACGAACGACAGCCCTCAGAAGTCGAAACTTGTACGAGCTAAGGATTAACGAGGTCTTACCTTTTAACGTGCGATTCCTAGCACGAGACCAGTGACCATGCTGGGAATCGAACCCACGTCCCTCTGACTGATAGACTAGCGCTCTACCATCATGACCACTGCGACCCATTTGTTTATATTTTATATAAGCCTCTTCCCTTTTTACTACCATATTCAAACATTCCAAATCACACCATGATGGGTGAGGCGTGGCAGGTACGAAGGGTTCTTTAATTTTCATAGTTGAAGATGCTGTCATCAATTGCATTCATAAAAGAAAGGGGTTCTGATGCGTCATTATGTTCAAGAATGAAATCATCTAAAAGGCTTTGGAAAAGTGGCCAATCAGCGGAATTTTCATTCCATTTTGTATTTGGGAAAATTTTCTCAGGGTTAAAAGTTGAATTAAACTCAATTAGTATTGGAAAGTGATCTGATCCCATACGGTCCTGGTGAACGGACCATTTAATTCTACTGACTAGTTGGGGAGAAACGATGGAAAAAAGTATCTATTGGAAATTGTGTGAAAAATTTAGCTTTATATATCGAAACGATTGTCAACTTGTATTGTTCTAAGTAAACATACTTTAATATTTTCGATAAAATTTTTTGTAATTTAAATTTTTCTATAGTATAGATTATTTGAAACTAGAATAGCGACTCCTGCTTTTCCATCGGCTCTATTGTCCTGGATGGTGAAGAAGCCCCGAACATTTATTATTGAAGTTTTTTGCCAAGTTTCGGATTGTATTAAAATATCCAATTTATGTTGGGATAGAAAATGTAGTAAATTAGGTTTGCGTTTATTGAATGATAATATTGAATATTGAATAATCTTAAGTGGTCTAATAGGTGGATTCATTGTCGCTGATACTTAAAGTTTCAGAATTTCGATCATATCCATTTCTATGATAGAGACGACGACATCCCTAATGTTTTTTTAGTTGTTTTTCTTTATATAACATAAATTCGTCCATGTTTTTTTCTTTAAATATTTGAACTTTTTTACTTGTGGCTGGCGGAGATGAGGGGAGAAATCTGCATTTACGTTTTCTATCTAATGGGGCTTGTATAGGTTTATGGATGAATGGTCTAGCAGTATTTTGAAGTGTTAATTGGTTGGGCAGTGACAGAAAATTTATATCCTTCTCTAAAAGTGAAAATTGATTATGTGTTGCAATTTTTGCATAAGATGGATTATTTACAATTTTTTCCGCGTCGTTGAATGATATATTGAGCTTGGCCATTTCTTTTTTTATTTAGAATTGCTGCGTATACATGGGAAAGTTTTTGGAAACTGAGTTATGGTCTCTTGTTTGACAAAATAAACAAATTGAATTAGAATCCGAACATGTGTCGTCTACATCATGCACGTCAGAGCATGTTTTGCTTCGTTGTGATTTGGACTTGCACAATTTGACGGTGTGTCCGTATCTCAAACATTTGAAGCATTGGACAACTGGTTGGACATAGGGTTCTACCGTGAAATAGGTGAAATGACGGCTCTAAGCAAATATGGTCTACAATTTACTACGAAAACGACTCTGTAGTGTCTGTATACAATCATTTTTCCATTCTTGCTGTGCCATAGAAACCTGAGTGAATCTATGTCTTCTGAATTAAGTCAATTTGTAAAACTACTCTTCTGATGTCTGATATGACTCCTATTTTTGATAATTCCTTTTCCAAACATTGATTCAGAGATGGAGAATTTTTCTTTCTTGCAGAGGCATCAAATACGGGACAAAATTCCGTGGTGGAACTGGACGATGAGGTAAATAGTGATCCACAGTTTTACATTCATCGATATTTGAGAATGGAACCTCTTCAATTATCGCTTCTTGTAACCATTTATCAAAAACGTTCTGATAGTCGTCGAAGAACCCATGTCTATGTAGTTTTCTGACGACATTATCGTGTCTTCTGTAGGCCATATCAAAATTGGATGGAAAAGGAGGATGTCATTCCATCCACGGCTTACAAACTTTATATCTGCCATCTTCACTACGCCTGATGCTTTCTTGAAAATGATTCATGATAACTTTATCATTTTCTTCAGAAGTTTTCAGATCAGACGGATCTGAAATGCCCAGAACATCTAATTTCCATAGGTTTGATATCTTTTGAAAACATTGAGCTGACTACAGTAAATGAATAATTATCAACAACAGGTATAGATGATGAAATTTTTTTGATCATGGTCCATTCTAGTAGAGTTTGCATAGCTACCAAACCACAACTAAGTTGTTTTTTTTTTCCAGTGAACAATTTTCCAGCAATATCTGCCCCGATGTACTATCTGTGAGTTTGTTTGATACCAAAAGATTCAAGTTCTCGTATCCAAACACCATCTCTGACTGAAGTTATATTGTGACAAATTATCAGTTGGTCCAATGAGTGAGTGATTGTTTTGGTTGTAGATCCACCAAACAACGCATGAATTACTTGTTCTTGTCGAATTGGAATATATTTCATCTCTTCCGCTGCACTTTTTGTGATATATGATTTTAAGGAACCTGTATCAATAAGAGCTCTCACTTCTCGTTTGTTGTTTTCACCCTTCAGTTGAACAGCTATTGTTTGTAAAAATACTTCATTATGTATCATATGAGTAGTATGGCAATACCAATATGACGCCACTTTTCATAGCGTCGTATTGGTATTGCTCCTGACGGTGGGATTTATCTCTCGATGGCCGCGTCCATCGAGTTCCCGCCGTTGGTGGAGGGTTGGGGGCTGCTAAAAAAAACATGGCAGTGATGGCGCGGGAGGCACAAAAAAAACATGGCGGCGGAAATAAAAAAAACGTCCCCTCACGTGATTCACTGATAGCAATTAGCGGGGGAACAAAAAACCATCACTTGATTCGCTGAGAGCAATTGGCTGGGGGACAAAAAAATCACGTGATTTGCAGTGTAGAAAAAAAGGCCGCCGCCAAATTGACAAAATAAAAAATGCCTGTCTCAAAACAGGAAATTAAGGTGGAATTATTCACTCTCTCGAATGAAATTCCAAGAAAAAGACGTCTCTGCCGTCAACAGCGATAAGGCACGTCCCGTGTTTGTTTACTGTCTCGAGCTGAATTAAATTGCAAGAAACACGATTTGGCCTTGAATTTGTTTTGATCTTCGCAAATAGTTTTTATCACATCCGGTGTTTGTTTACGCTTTGTCTCGAGCTAAATGAAATTCCGACCTTGGAGTTGTTTTTTATTACTACACAATTTGGGTTTTCCCCAGATCGACCGTTGCATACATTTGCAGCGTGGGTCACGTGACCTAGGCGTGAGTCACGTGACACAGAGAGTTAATACATACGTTTACAGCGAGCCAGCGTCATTTCATTGTCTGCGTTCGAAGCATCAACAAGTGCCTCTCTGCCGCTCATCTGTCTCTCGCTTGTCTCTCGCTTTTTTTAAATAAGTGCATTGTTTTTTTATTGTGAGTGCCTTTTAATTCTTGATTTGCAAAGGATGGTAGTAGTTATTCATTTTTTAATTTTTCGCGAGTGTTTCAAGTGCCTATATCTTTCGATTCAGTTGTTGTTTTTTTTTTTTAAATTCAGAAAAGTTCATTTGCCAAATTTTTTTTGTCTCATACAGAGTGTCTCTCTCACAAAGAGTCATATTTTTTGTTTCTCATACAGTGTGTGGATTGCATTTTTGTCATATTTCTTTTTCATACAGGGTGTCTCTCACAAAGTTCCATTTGTTGTCGACCTATTTGCTATATCTCGACGTGAATAATCTGTACGGTTAGGCCATGATGGAATATCTTCCGTATGATGGCTTCAAATGGATCGAAAATGCAGCCGATTTGATGTGTCGGAAGTGTCGGACATCTCGCCCATCGGCTACTTTCTCGAAGTCAAATTGCATGACAAACACAAAGATTTGCCATTGTGTGCCGAGCACCGTACACCACCAGTCTCGAAATTACCAAAATTGATGACCACGCTGTACAACAAGGAAAAATATATTGTGCACTACAGGGTGTTGAAACAAGCTCTCAAACACGGTCTTATACTCAGGAAAATCCACAAGGTGCTGCAATTCAATCAGTCGGCGTGGCTGCGTCCCTACATTGAATTAAATACGAAATTACGCTCTCAAGCAAAAACTACTTTTGGCAAAAATAATTACAAACTAGCCAATAAAGCAGTGTTCGGGAAAACCATGAAAAACATACGGAAGCACCGTGTAGTGAAAATGGTCTTCAAGTGGGAGGGGCGATATGGCGCAAAAAATCTGATTGCCAGTCCAAATTTCAGGAGTCGCACCATTTTCGATGAAAGCCTCATCGCTATCGAGATGGCAAAGACGGATTTCTTATTCGATATGCCCTTGTACATAGGAATGTCGATTCTCGATATAATAATAATAATAATAATACTCCCTCATAAACACTCGTTGAGTGTACCCAAAGGCATAGCCTGTGCGGGTAGAGGACGGCTATTATTATTATTTGCCGTGGCGCTCCGGGGCGACTTACTGATGTTTTAGGTGATGTATTCACTTTTCAGCTGTAGGAAAACCCGGAAAACCTACAACACCACCTCGGGTCGTCGGTGTGCACTCCAAGCTAGCACTAGACGAGATTGGCATCTAGACAACTCACAATACACTTGCTTTTCAACAAGGCAAGCGGCCACCTATCGATTCCGATATAAAGTAGTTGAGAAAAATTCTCGTACCTACATCGGATTCGAACCAACTATCGCTATGCTGGAGTTTCGAACGGCCTGTGCAGTAGACCGCTGATCCACCGACCACCACAAATTTCCAAAGTGTGCGTGTACGATTTCCATTACGGCTTCATGATGGAAAAGTATACGAACGATCAGTGCAAATTGATGTATACGAATACTGAATCGCTCATTTATGAAATCAAGTGCGATGATATTGATCGGGATTTGATTAGCAGTTACATTGAAAAATTTGACACGAGCGACAACCCGTATAACATCCCTTAATTGAATAAAAAAAGAACCCAGATTGATGAAGGACCAAGCCAATGATCGTATCATGATGGATTTCGTGGGGCTTCGATCGAAGTTGTACACCTAAAAGAATCAAGGTGGAAACACCGTAAAAAAATCCAAAGGGGTCGAATACAGCGTTGTCGACAATCACATCACTTTCGAAAATTATGTGGAATGTCTGAAAAAAAATGTGGAAAAAATAACTTCGCAATACTGTATTCGATCCTTTCCTCACAACGTTTTTATTGTAGAGCAAACAAATATCACTCTCAGCCCCCACGACGACAATCGCTGTGTGATTGCCGGCTCTCATGACATATATATATATATATATATATATATATATATATATATATATATATATATATATATATATATATATATATATATATATATATATATATATGAAAACTAAAAGTTCGGGTTGAACCGCGTCTAGAATTTGTTGAAATTCGACGTTTCGGCTCCGATTTTGGAGCCATTTTCAAGAACTGAAAAAGAAAGAAAATTAATAAATGGTTGAAACGTAATTCTACGCTGAGATCTCAATCTGCCTACTCCTCAGGTATCATTACGTTAGGTTTTTGTGACTTGACGTCGGGGTCTCAATCTGCCTACTCCCCATGTCTCGTCACTGGTCCTCTCTAAGGTCTCAATCTGCCTACTCCTTCGAGAGAACTGAGGAATTGTGGGTTGAGGAACTGTATTTATAGTGGACGTGGCTGTAATGGCCGTGTGCAATGTATTGGCGCGAGGTGAACTATGGGCGGGAACAGAGTTGGCGCTAGATGAGCTGTGTGCGGGAACTTGGTTGGCGCTAAGTGAGCTGTGTGCGGGAACTGGGTTGGTAGGAAATGAGTTGATGCGTGCAATGAGAGGCTTCCAGGTATTGGGAAGTCTACGTCCGTCGTCGCGAGTGTTGAGGCAATTGGGGCGCTTCTCTATCTCAAGGGCTTCTCGGATGATCCTGGTTTGCAGAGTTTTCTCGGTGGAAATTGTTTTTGTGTTTTTGAAGTCTATTTTGTGACCTGTGTCTTCTCGATGTTTATAAAGTGCGGAAGTGGAAGATGCCTGACGCACAGCAAGTTCGTGTTCGTAGACTCTGGAAGTTACTCGTCTGTTAGTCTGGCCAATATAACTTCTCGGGCAGTCTGAACATGGTATTTCATATATACCTTGAGAATCGTTTGGTATTGTGTCCTTGGGAGACCTGAGGAATTTGGATATTTGGTTGTTGGCCGTGAATATTGTTTTTATCTCGTGTTTTCTCAAGATATTACTGATTTTGTCTGTCACACCTTTGATGTAGGAAAGCTTTGTGTGGCTGAATACTCTCTAGTGGATCATTTGTTTTTGGAGGACGGGTCAGTTGATGGCGGATAGACTTGTCGATTAGCGAATATATATATATATATATATATATATATATATATATATATATATATATATATATATATATATATATATATATATATATATATATATATATATATATATGTCATATAAATAGATATGCCTACATTAAAATCGGGTCAATGTTTGTTGTTGTGACATTTGTACCAGGTACAGAGGATTGAACCCAGATAGCTAATTGGTGTTAGCGATAATTTTCGGATATAATTGCTCTCGGATTTATAATTTTTATTCATTGTTAATTTGTATGCACGGTGCCGATGATAACCAAGGAGTTTGAAACAGCTGTCCACTGTTTACGTTTTTCGGTGAGTATGATTTATGAAATTGAGAGCATTATATTTTTGGTTTTTCTTATATCTTACATGTCTTCGTTAGAACTCTAGTACTCTACTTGTCCCACAATTCTGTTTTCAATTTCGTGTTTTCGATAAACTTCGATGAATATTGTTTCGTACCTACAAATAGTAGGCTGTATGGAAATATCAAATAGATATGCCTACATTAAAATCGGGTCAATGTTTGTTGTTGTGACATTTGTACCAGGTACAGTGTACCAGGTACAGAGGATTGAACCCAGATATCTAATTGGTGTTAGCGATAATTTTCGGATATAATTGCTCCCGGTTTTATAATTTTTATTCATTGTTAATTTGTATGCACAGTGCCGATGATAACCAAGGAGTTTGAAACAGCTGTCCACTGTTTACGTTTTTCGGTGAGTATGATTTGTGAAATTGAGAGCATTATATTTTTGTTTTTTCTTATATCTTACATGTCTTCGTTGACGAGAACTCTAGTACTCTACTTGTCCCACAATTCTGTTTTCAATTTCGTGTTTTCGATAAACTTCGATGAATATTGTTTCGTACCTACAAATAGTAGTCTGTATGGAAATATCAAATAGATATGCCTACATTAAAATCGGGTCAATGTTTGTTGTTGTGACATTTGTACCAAGTACAGTGTACCAGGTACAGAGGATTGAACCCAGATAGCTAATTGGTGTTGCAGGATTGTTTCGTAGCCTAAAATTCCAGAGCGCGTGCCAAGGCATCAACCAGATGTGTGGGGCGAGCCATCGTTAATGCTTGTCTCATTTCTTGATCACGAAACCCATCCAAAACTGCCTGAACCACTAGTCGCTCTATTTCATTTTTCGGTGTGACGGGTATCCAATATGAACCAAGCGTGCAATATCAGCTACAAATTCTTGCAAGGACTCACTTGACTTCTGGCAGCGGTTTTTCAGCTGTGAATGGTATACGTGTTTTAGGTGTGCCTGACCATACCGTAGTTCTAGATGTTTATTCAGCTGTCCATAGTCTCCTTATCTTGGGTGGTGAGGGTTTGTAAAATATTTGTTGCTACACTACGCAATGCCGGTTCGGACTGAACTTGAAATCTTGAATGTGTCTTTGAACTTCATCTAAGTCCAAACTCAAGTTAATCATTTAATTTTTGTTGACAGTTCCTCTGGTGTGTGCAGTATGAATTCGCTTTTTCAACTTACTGAATATTTCTTTATACTGCCGATTTCTGTCTCGATTCCACCTTTTCTGTCATCGTGGAGCGTTTCCATAATTTTTTTAGTTTTTCCTCGATGTCACCTTTGATTTTTTTCATCGGTCTCAACGGTTCCCATTCTCTTTTTCAACCAATTCGCCACAGTACAACCTTCTTCTTTAGAATTTTCTAGAAGCTCCTCCCTCAGACCATTTGAATTTTCCGAATTTTTCGAGTTTTCTAGAAGTTTATCTTTCAAATTCTTTGAATTTTCTATAATTTTTTTTTGAAGTTCCTCTTTCAAACTGTTTGAATTCAAGTTTTCTATAAGTTCTTCTTTCAAGCTGACAAAGTTTTCAAGTTTATTCATAATCGAACTCAAATCAATTCGAGAATTTTCGAATAAAAACGTTTTGTGGTCTTCTCCTTCTTTAATCAGTCCTTCTGAAAGTCTTTTCTGGGGTACAGCCTTCATTCCAGTTGTTTTTAACTCACGTTTCTCCAATTTTTGCTTCAATTCACCAACCTTCTGGTCGACCAGGCGAACTCTCATCGGAAACACTTTGTCTTTTATTGTCTTCAAACGAGATATCAGTCTATTTATTTCACACAAAAACTTTTCAAATTATTGTCCCGTAATGTGCGAAACTGTCCACTTCGCAAACACTTGAATGTTCAACGGGTCACAAGTCTATCAGGGGTCATTCTGTTTTTTCAATACGGCGAACACTTATTTATTTTAAACATTCGATTTCTGACACCAATGCAGTAATAATGCACTTAACTGATTTTCTAATTTATTTACACAATCTGAACAATAACTTAATTCAGTTAAAAAATTTATATCACAGTCACTGTCGCTACTCTGTCTATTTGCGAACTCTCGAACTATAACTGCAACTGCAACGTATGCAACTCTGCCTGCCATCTGATGTTGACCGTCTTATATACCGGCAAGTATATTCCTATAAGCATTCCCGAACTATCAAGAATATACGGTGACTGGTTCAGATGGCTCCCGTACATTCGCGATTATAGAACGATGAGTCATGGGTGTACCGTTAACGAGCAGAAATGAGGTCAACCGAGCAGGCTGAGCATGAATATCAGATGCGGTCAGGTCCGGCCTCAGAATCATTACGAGATGAAGATCAAAGACTGAGCTAGATATTGTGGAGCAGTAAAATACCATTGGAACATTTGTCATTTCAAGACCTTTTCCACCAGAGCATATAGTGGCAGTGAAAGACTGTGGAACGGATCACTGCTGTCTTTATTCACTCCTAAAAAAATTTCCTGATTGATGTAAAACTCAAAATATATTTTACATTCGGAGAAGTTACAATTATATAATGAAAAAGCTTCATTAACAAGATTAAACCTGTAGGAATTAGAGTATTGTAACGATTTCAAGACCGGCCTCGAGACCGGCCTTGATTATCTAATTAACCATGTACCCTCGACTTGCTCCAGTATCAGGTATTGGCACCTGGTACTGGCCAAGTTTGCTGATTGGGTGGGTAGCTCCCATCTAGATCTCTTGAGAACTGGGTGGGGGTGCCCAGCTCAATTTGTGAGCTGGCACGACACTGGCGTCCACGTCGCGGGTGGTGGACTTCGGCTCAGAGGCTACCTAGGAAGCAGCTGAAGCGAAGACGAACAGTGTCAAAAGACCGCCTAACCTAAGGTGGGAGGTATCGTGCTGATGGGTGCGTGGCACATAGGGTGATGTGTCAGGAACGATCCCTCTGGGACACCGGGCGACCTCCCAGAGTATCATCGCCTTACCATGGCAAGGCGGGGCTCTACCATGGCGTACTTTATTTCCCCAACTACTCGTGGGACTATATATGAGTAATATAGGAAAAGAAGGCAATCCCAACGGGGGGGGCAAAACCCCCGATCCTCTAGAAACCGAGGAAAAAATGGAGATCGGCATTCCAACTCCACAAGAAGGGCTGGGCGATGGACCAGTCTCTTAACAAGAGGAGAGCGGAATCATACCGCTAGAACTGACTTCAGATCAGGAAAGGGAACTGTTAAAGTCCCCTAAACCTACTGAAGCAGATCAGGATGAGGCAACCAAAGCTATGGATAGCCTCAAACTGAAACGCACTCGACTTCCAGGGTCGAGAAGGAAAGTGCTAAGTCGCTTGCTCAAGAGCGGAATGGCATACAATACCGCCTTAGAGCAGATGCTGAAGGGTCTCGTACAGTCGAAACAGCAACTGGAAGAGGGAAAAACCCACTCCGAAGCTGCTAGAGTAAACAAGCGCCTCAGATCCGACGACAGCAAGCCGGAACACACGGCAAAGAAAACCTGTTCGGGGGCACCCAAACCCTCGTACGGAGCAGTGGCTGGGGGCAATAAGGTGGGCTTAATCCACCCTGAATATCCTACCACAGCTTTAACAGGCGAACAACTAAAGGCTCCATTATGGAAGCTGTGAGCCTAATACCCGATGAGGGCCCACAAGTGAGGTTCCAGAGCTGTACTCATCGGCCTGGATGGCTACAAATCACCTGCGCGGATAGCATCAGTGCCAGCTGGCTGGAGGAGGCATCCAAGCAACTCCAACCATAGGAAGAGGCGAAAATCAAATTCGACCAAGGGCAGGACCTCCCAAAGCCATTTATCTGTGTGGCATACATCCCGGACGATGAATCCGACGAACGACTCACGGCCGAGATGGTGCTCACCAGAATGAAAAAAATGAACCACGGTCTGGCCACTCAGGAATGGGTAATACTGAACCGAGAGGATTCGGGCCGTGGTCAAACATGGACATTCGCGATAGACGAAATGTCATCCTTGGAGGAGCTGGACTTCAAGCCCTACTTCGGTTTCGGTCGGATTCAGTTCCGTCTGAAAGGCAGCCGTGGGGGGAAAGAACCTTCCCGGATGCAGCCGAAGGAGGGGAAGGAATGGTCGCAAGGGGAGCACCGAAAGGGAGAGGTCAATCCTTCTCGAGAGGTGCGCTTCGGACCAAGAATCCCATGAGGGGGGTCTCGGGAAAGGGTACATCCATCCCGAATAGACCACCACTCGTAAAGGGTGCCGGCACCTCCAGAGGGAAGGAGAGCAAACCACCCTCTGAGAAAGATGGCGGGGGAGGACCGCCTAGAGACGGCAAAAAAGGGAATGGCTGATACAACAGTCAGACTCCAAACCTGCAACATGCCAAGGCCGCCACCTACGTCCTTGGAAAAAAATTCGTAGAGGAGCGGATAGATCTGGCCCTCATCCAGGAACCCTGGACCTCGAATACAGGCCGAGTTACCGGCCTGGGCAACACATCTGGTAAGATAATTGCAGTCTGCTCTGGGGTGAAACCTAGAGCATGCATTCTAGGCAGAAACAGCATTAATTATTTTATTCTTTCAGATTTCTGCACCCAAAACATGGCAACAATCCATGTGAAATTTCCAGAGAGGAGGGTAGGACGGAAATTATCGTCTGCTCAGCATACTTTCCTGGAGATGTTGGGGCGGAACAGCCTCCTCCAGCGGCCGTGCGAGAACTAATTGCCTTCAGCAGGAGGAACAACACCCACCTAGTGATAGGATGTGACGCCAATGCGCACCATGAGGCGTGGGGCAGCACAAACATCAACATGAGGGGTGAGTCTCTTTTCAATTACTTGATAGGGGAGGAGCTTACAATTAACAATGTGGGCTCCGAGCCAACCTTTGTCACTCGTATTAGGGAAGAGGTACTAGATTTAACAATCAGCTCAGAATTTCTAAGCAATAAGATATCCAACTGGAGGGTGTCCTCTGAACCATCATGCTCAGACCATAGACATATTCAATTTAACATTGAAATAGGCCCCAGGCCAGTGGTACAATACCGAGACATGCGGAGCATGAACAGGGAAGCATACAAAACCTCCCTGAAGAATCATCTCCAAAACGGACTGACCACAATAAATAGACGTAATCAAATAGATATTGCTGCGGAGCATCTACAAACTGCACTTATCTCAGCGTATCACGAAAACTGTCCACTTAGGGAGAAGAAGGATAACCGGAATGCTTCCTGGTGGAACAAAAATCTGGATAAATCACGAAAAGAAGTTCGAAGGTTATTCAACCGAGCTAAGGTGTCAGGTGAATGGGAAAACTATAGTTTCGCTCTAACCACATACAACAAAGATATCCGAAAAGCAAAACGAGAATCATGGGAACGGTTCTGCGAAAATGTGTCGAACAGATCAAGCGGAGCCCGTATCCACAAGATTCTATCCAGAGAGCAGACACAAGAGCTGGGATCGCTCAAACGACCAGACGGCTCCTTTACTGCCTCCAGGAAAGAAACATTAGAGCTATTGGCTAATAACCACTTCCTAGGCAGCCTGATTCTGGACAATCGACCTCCAGTCACAAATATAGGCCGGATAAAACGACCTAGCAGAGATGACTGGGTGGTTGCCAACAAAATAATTACACCACAGGCGATAAGATGGGCGGTTAACTCGTTCCAATCCTACAAATCGCCAGGAGAGAATGGCATAGCTCCAGCTCTGTTACAAATCGGACAGGAACATATTGCACCAATCCTCATAAGACTCTTCAGAGCCAGTTTAGTTTGGAACCATATTCCATCTAACTGGACCGCGACTAAGGTGATCTATATTCCTAAGGTGGGTCGGACTGACCCACACCCAAAATCGCTCAGACCTATTAGTCTGACATCATTTCTGTTGAAAAGCATGGAGAAAATACTGGACGGGCACATGAGGTGTGGTGTACTAACAAAGCACCCACTCAATTTTCACCAGTATGCAAACCAGGCTGGTAAGTCAACAGAACTTGCTCTCAACAACCTTGTCTCAGGAATAAGCGACGCCCTGGAACATCAGGAGGTAGCAGTCGCCGCATTCCTTGACATAGAAGGAGCATTTAACAATGCACTACCTCACTCCCTATATGAGGCCACTGTCTCTAGAGGAATTGAACCAATACTATGTGACTGGATAAGAACTATGCTTCATTACAGAACTATAACGACCTCTCTACAGGGGGTAAGTGTTAGCTTCAAGCCAGCAAGGGGCTGCCCTCAGGGGGGGTTCTCTCCCCTCTGCTATGGTCACTGCTGGTGGATGATCTGCTGGCCATTCTCTCGGTGTGGGAGGTCGATCTGCAAGCATATGCTAACGATCTGGTCCTAGTAATACGCGATAAATCCGAAGAGACGATCTCCTACGCCCTTCAGGATATATTGGACACCATATATAAATGGTGTGAGAGGGAGATAATGTCCATTAACCCTCACAAAATGGTCATAGTGCCATTCACCAGAAAAAGGAAGCTGGAACAATTAATACCTCCTTCCATCAATGGTGTAACCATTCCTTTTGCGAGTGAAGCAAAATATCTGGGAATATCCCTAGGTAAAGAGCTAAATTGGAACTTGCATCTGGAAAAGACTATCCGGAAGGCTAGCCTGTCATTATGGACATGCCGCAGAATATGTGGCAAAACATGGGGCATGTCACCAAATCAAGTGTACTGGCTGTACGTGACCGTCATGCGACCAATAATCACGTATGGCTCTGTAGTCTGGTGGAGCAAGGGCCAACAAAAAATGGCCCAGGCTAAACTTAACGGACTACAGAGACAAGCGCGTCTGGCGATTACTGGGGCCATTCGCTCCACGCCAACGGCAGCAATGGAAGCCCTTCTCGGATTACCTCCTCTTCACATAGGTTTGGAGAGAGAGGCAAGATGGGCAACATACAGACTCTACCAAGCGGCCATTAGTCTACTGCAGGTAGTAGTCATGAGAAGCAGCAGCATGCTGGAGGGCATAACAGCTCACAACATTCTGGGAATGCCCTCAGACATCATGCCTAAAACTATCAACCTTCACACGTCCTACACTGTGGTCTTCCCCGAAAGAAAAGACTGGGTTCGGAATGAAACTGACCTACGTAGGGCAAATGAACGTTGGTTTACCGATGGTTCCAAAACTTTGGAAGGTGTCGGAGCCGGAATATACGGGATAAACCCAGTAGTGAAACGCTCATTCGGTATGGGTAAATTAGCTACGGTATTCCAGGCAGAGGTATATGCCATTGAAATGTGTGCAAGAGAGCTGGAAAATCGACGCCACACACGAAAAACAATAAAAATATTTTCAGACAGTCAAGCGGCACTGAAAGCACTTGAATCCAATTGCTTTAAATCCAGAGCAGTATGGAACTGCAGTGAAACCTTAAACCGACTGGCACAACGCAACAACGTTAACCTAGTCAGGTCACACGGGCCTAGAAGGAAACGAAATAGCGGACGCCCTAGCAAAAGGGGGGGTCGAAACAACGTTCACTGGGCCAGAACCGGTAATCGGTATAGCACATAGCACTGCCAAGAATGTCATAACATCCTGGGCTGACAACAAAAGACTCGAGTACTGGCATAGTCTACCGGGCTTAACCCATTCCAAAGCATTTATTGCTTGCACAAGGAATAAACAGGACTCTGACAAGCTGCTAGAACTCAGTAGAGCACATCTCAGAGTTATAGTAGGTTTGCTCACTGGCCACTGCAAACTCAAACACCACATGCATAAAATCGGACTTGCACAAGATGCAGAGTGCCGCCTATGCATGGAGGAGGATGAAACGGCTAAGCACATTTTATGTACATGCCCCGCAGCGGCCAGAACCAGATTTTCAACATTTGGCAATACAACAGTAAGGCCAGAGAACCTGGTAAATTGTTCTCCCAACGTACTCCTCAATTTCGTTAAGAGATTGGATATACTGGGAGAAATATAACCATAGGGTGAGCCACAATAGGCCATTGGCCGCAGTGTAGGGCCTGTTATGGGCCCACTCACGTTCAAACCTAACCTAACCTAACCCAACCTAACCCTCGACTTCTAAATAAACAAGTATGATTCATCGCCGAGAAATAGCTCGAATAAACTTGATCGCTTGCATCCGCTTCGAGAGAGGGCCATTTGACTGGATCGACGTGCTGTCCAGAACTGTAAATGCGAGTATATAAGTTGCTGGATAGCAGAGGGCAGAGTAGTCACTGATAATCGCAGATATTGTTCAAGAGTCCGCATACAGAGAGCGATAGTGATGATAAATAGTGACTGTGATATAAATTATTGTTTAAGACGGGAGTATAAAATAAATTAACAAAATTAGTTTAGTGCATTTTCACTACATTAGGTATCAGAATCGGATGTTTAAAATAAATAAGTGTTAAAGGGTTCGCCGTTTAAAAACTGATAGACATTTATCGCACCTAATAAACTAGTGACCCGTTGAACATTTGAATGTGGACGGTGTTGTGCGTTGCGGGAAAATGAACAAAAAACTTATTAGGGGTCCCGACGACACGTCCAGACATGACCTCTGGACCCAGACAGGTGTTGGGGGCTAACCTCACACCAGCCAACATGTATGGGATCTGCATTACCGACTATAGCCAAGTTTCAAACTTTTTTGACGTACCTACATGCATTAGAGTGCAATTTTAAAGACCCGAGTTTCAAAACACTATTTCCTGTCACCTGTCAATTATCTCTTCTTCTTATTCGTCACGGAACATCAGTAACCTAACCTAACCTCTCATCTGTCACCTAACCTACATTTGTCATATGTCACCTACATTTGTCATGTCACCACATTGTCAGCTGTCAAACATCATATCGTCTTCCTCTTCCTTGTCATCTGTCAGTTGTACACCTAACCAGTGTTGTCTTCTCCTTCTTCTTATCTTCAATCTTGATCACGGATTCATGAAACATATACCAAACAACTCGGGATGGATTGGAAATGAGGGAAGTTTTGGTCGATATGAATCATTGGGTGTTTATATGGAGAAAAAATATATACATGCGATCCGAAAAAGGCGTCATTCAGAATAAAAATCAATAGTTGATGATAGAAAAATGTGTCGGAGACTGCGTTTCAATCATTTTAAATGCGTACCATTTTGCACGCATTTCATCCATTAGCATGCGTTTCAATCGTTTTACATGCGTTTCAACTGTTTACCAGCGTTTTGACCGTTTTGCATGCGTTTTGATTGTCTATTGCAGTTTACTATTCATAAATGTTCCCTCAAGGTGTCATGAAAACGTTCAATATTCCGTCAATGTACTGAATATTACAAAAAGGGGTTGAGGAAGAGGAGTGAAGGATTTTTATTTTATTAGTCAATACAGAGTATTGTCCAGTGAACACCACGAGGAGGTTAAAACACACGTCACCAGGAAAAGGGAAAAATAAACATGAATATAAATTAATAGATAATGCGGTAACGTTGGCATCTCTCTTTTGTTTTGTTTAATGAAATAATTGCTCTTGACAATTTTACTTTTGGCATCTTTTTGTTAATGATGGCTCTTTTATTGGCTCTTTTTGAGAATTTTATTTTGGCATCTTTTTCTCGGTTCAATAATATCTGTAAATAAACGAATGGCTCTTTTGATTTATCAATTATTTTTATAAATTCATGCTAATTATGATAGGGTTTGTGAGTCTTGATTAAATATCGTTTTGATCTATTGGGGTCCATCAAACAATTGTAGAATTTTTTCAATTTGGGTAGAGATTCTTTATGAGTTGTCATCAGCGGTATACTTTATGATTTTGTATCCGTAAGGTTGTGAAGTACCTACCCTACCTTTATTACCATACCGGTATACCACAATTTTATACCTCCGAAGATGAGTTTGAAATTGTTTGAGCTCGGGTATACCGGCTCCTTCAGTATCAATAGTAACATTAGCAGCCGCCATTAACTGTAACGCCTTTTGGTATTAAATTTTCCCAGTGTCCTTAAGAACCGTTCTTAAGGGGGGTCTTTATTTAAATGGGCTCTCGCGACGACGAGCGCCCGTGGTAGACATAGACCATCGGTATTATTGATGGTGATAATGCACTGTCTTTTTCGACA
This sequence comes from Chrysolina americana, assembly GCA_958502065.1. Lineage (NCBI taxonomy): Eukaryota > Metazoa > Arthropoda > Insecta > Coleoptera > Chrysomelidae > Chrysolina > Chrysolina americana. The sequence continues at coordinate 63,841,632 of OY293411.1, forward strand.
CTCTTCTTCGAATGTGTTATATTGACAACTTTTTTACCCCTTCCTGTTGGTAATTTGACAGATGTCACATCGAAACAGAATGTATCAGTGTTCAGACTGCTGGAATTGGATTAATAAATCGAGGAAATTTTATCGAAAACATCCTCTACTGTAATTTCAGCTAAGGTTTGAATTGCATCCAACCTTGACCCCTGGAAAATTTTGAGGAGCAAAAGGTGAATCCTACGTAGTCAGTAGTTTCCAATACATCGGTGCCTTTTAGAACAATTTGGGCGATGGCGTCTTTAAAAAATTTCACAGGCTCAGAACCAGCAGGAATATCTTTTATTTTAAATTCTAAAGTACGCCCTTGTAGATCAAAACGACGAACCTTCTTCATGACATCCATCACAATCGAAAACTTTTACATTATGAATTGAAAATTTTTAAAATATTAGTAAGGTTCAAAGCAACAAAATGTTTGAAAGATGTTCAGACGAAAATTCAAAATGTTCAAATAAAACATTCAAAGGAACAAAAGTTCCAAACTTTTCAAAATATCAAAATGTTTAAATAAAACATTCAAAGGAACAAATATCAAAAGGTTCAAAGAATGTTTAGAAAAAGTTGAAAATTCACCTTAGAGCAAGGGATGATAAGCGAAACCGTCTGAACACTACGAGAAATGAACACCAACTGATGCTCCTGCACTTGCGATAGTGTATTTGTCCTCTTTCAAAAAAGGGAGGGGCTTGGTTAGTTGATCACAACATTATCACGTGACCGAAAACTGCAAAACAATTATGTTTTCGTAAAAATCTTACAAGTATAACACACTGAAATGATTTGTATACAGGGTGTTTCCTAACTACGGTTCCTAACTGCAGGTGGTGATTGGTTAGGTCATTTTAGGAAGAAAAGTTCCTATTAACATATGTCCGAAGTTGCTTCGTTTCTGAGATACACGGCGTTAAAATTAAAGAAAAAACAAGGTAATTATAAAATATCATGAATATCTTGGATTTGGTTGAAATTTGATACATTTATTTGAACTAATACAAAAATAAAAATATTAACAATTGCGATATTACAGTAAATGAGCAAAATGTCCACCTTCTGATAAAATACATCATATGAATTAACCACCTGGAAAACATTAATCTTGGATGAAAATCCCGAGGCAGTAGAGCTTGGACCCGCTGTATGTGGTATGGGTATAGGAAGTTTCTTTTTAGAACTTTCCAAATGGATTTTGGGCTGACTTCAAGCTGCAGTGCAATCTTCCTGGTACTATTTGAAGGATCTTCTTCTATCGCATCAAGTATAGCTTCCTCTAGTTCAGGCGTTGTTACCATTACTGGTCTTCCACCACCTGCACTTTTATTGAAACTCCCAGTTTCACATAATCTTGCATGTATCGTTCTAAATGTTTTAGCGCAAGTTATTACTCTGTTAGGATATCTGTCCTGGTAAATTCTTCGTGCTTCTCCCGAATTTCCATTTGCTAATCCATAAATAAGGTGCATGTCAGCCATTTCATTGTTATTATAATTATTCATGATAGAATCGCTGCTAATTGACAACTCTAAATTTTACTGCTATGACAATAATGTGGTCAAAGCGACCTTACCCGCATTTAAGGGCCATTATTCATTATCGTATGCAGGTACGCCTATCGCAATTAAATTATTACGGATGGTGAACAAATAACAACCAATAATCCAAAACAAAAATTAACTTTTCAATTTGGAATGAAATATGTGTAGGAACAACCCTACGATCAATGTCAGCTGGTCTCCAATGCAGGTTCATGATATGCAATAGAGTGGCTTTAATTTTTTTTTCTCGAAAACGAAGCTGAATATGAAGAAAATACAAGAGGCCAAAAAGTTGTATTCTGAGTTGTTTAATCTAACACATGAAAATCTACGAAAAAAATGTCAGTGACGTACTTTTTTACAATATTGTTGGCTGTGGTGCCCACTGAGACGCCACTGACCATAATAATTTCAATCTAGTTAGGTCTAAATGAGCGCCTTATTAGTTCAAATAAATGTACCAAATTTCAATCAAATCGTTTCCAGGATATTCATGATATTTTATAATTACCATTTTTTTTAATTTCAACGCCCTGTATCTCAGAAACGAAGCAACTCCGGACATATGTTAATAGGAATTTTTCTTCCTAAAATGACCTAACCAATCACCACCTGCAGTTAGGAACCGTAGTTAGGAAACACCCTGTATATACAGTATGTCCCGCTTTTCATGAATACACCCTAATATCTCAGTTATTAATAATGCGATTTTCTTGAAATTTTGGTAGTGATTAAATGTTAGGTAAATGAAGTATTTTGGCATAGTGAACATTTTCATCGACCATAGGCGTGCGGTGTGGGGGGGTAAAAAAAAGCTGTTTTTTGGGAAAAGGATATTAGGGCTCATTTTAGATAACTTTTTTTATCAGAATTAGAATCAGCGTCCCCCAATCCATAATTTCGAAATCTCAGGAGCTGATTTGAGGAGGAAAAATAAATAAATTCACTTTTTTCGTCTCGGTATCAGCATCCCCAAAAACCCTTTAATTCATATTTTCAACATCTCAAGAGCTGATTTGAATAAAAAATTATTCAACTCTTTTTTCAATAAGTCCTTGTAAGCAAAATTCAAACCGTCTTTCAAAATAACCATTTAACACGGTATGTGGAAATTTTGGTTTGAATGCCCTAATCCTGTTGCGTTTCAAACATCTCTATACTTTGTTTTTCGTTGAATTCATTGTCCTCGCAACTGCCCTTACAGTACCAATTGGGTTGTTTCGAAATTCGAAATGTTCGTCGTCCGGATAGTGTCTTTCATTTAAATTGTACTTCCCGCTCTAGTCTTTGCGAACAATCTGTTGATTTTGGCGTGAGAAATTGGTTCTCGATCATGATGCCTTCTATTGAATATTCCAGCAACCTGACGCGTAGATCTTTCATTATTACCAAATAATCGGATAATCTCCACTTCTTCTCCAAGGATATAAGGGGCTCATTTTAGACAATTTTTTTTATCAGATTTGGAATCAGCGACCGCAAAAACCCCTCAATTCATATTTTCGAAATCTCGAGAGCTGATTTGATTAGAAAACAAAATTAAATTCACTTTTTTTCAATAGATTGTTTATTACTAACTTTTTATTTCAAATGCCCTAATCCTATATTAAATTTCAAACACCTTCGTTTCCTTATATTCTGTATCGTTTGCAACTGCCCTTATACTACAATTTAGGTATTTCCGAAGATACGCACACTTTGTTACCGTTGGCTTGCCGATTTGAGTTTTCATGCAAATTAATGAAAGAGTGCTTTGAAACAAAAGTTTTTGTTTGACATCGGTAATCAGTACGAAATGTCAATAAGTCAAGCAGTGTTACTTAACTGTTAATAAGATGGCACACAACCGAAGAGTAATTCTTACAATTGGAGAAAAAGTTGAGATTATCCGCTTATTTGGTAATAATGAAAGATCTACGCGTCAAGTTGCTGGAATATTTAATGGAAGGCATCATGATCGAGAACCAATTTCTTACGATACCTTTGCAAAATCAACAGATTGTTCGCAAGACTGGAGCGGTTTTCAAAATAAGACCAGGGAGGTACAATTTAAATCAAAGACACTATCCAGACGACGAACGTATCTTAGCTGAATTTCGAAACAACCCAAATGGTACTGTAAGGGCAGTTGCAAGGACAATGAATTTAACGAAAAACAAAGTATGGAGAAGTTTGAATCGCAACAGGATTAGGGCATTTAAACCAAAATTTCTACATACTCTGTTAAATGGTGATTTTGAACGACGGTTTGAATTTTGCTTATAGTTGCAGGGTAACTATCTTAACGACAGACTTTTTCTGAAGAACATGATGTTTACTGACGAGGCAACGTTTACAACAAACGGTGTGGTGTCTAGTCAAAATTGTAGGTTTTGGGCAGCTGAAAATCCGAATTGGGTAATTCTTTGTAAAAACCAATACAGTGAAAAAGTTAACGTGTGGTGTGGTATATTCAACGAACGGATTGTTGGCCCTTATTTCCTGGATAACCTGACCGGACAAAATTTTCTAAATTTTTTACAAAATGGTCTCTATGATTTTCTCATGGAATTGCCATCAGCACAAAGACAAAACTTAATCTTTTAATTAGATGGGGCCCCCGCACACAATTCTGGGATAGTTCGGAACTTTTTAAATGCAATTTTCCCTATGAAGTGGATAGGTAGAAATTCTCCTTTGGAACCATGGCCCCCTAGATCGCCAGATATTACCCCTTGTGACTTTTTTCTGTGGGGGCATTTGAAGACTAAAGTGTATGCTACTCGGCCGCGTAATAGAGAGGAACTTTGCTTTGCAATTAGGCAAGCGTATCAGGAAATAAGTCCCCAAACTTTAAGAAAAGTGAATGTACTTTTGAGAAGAATTGTTTAAAAGTGTATTGTTTCAGAAGATAGTTATGTTGAAAACACAAGAATCTAAAAGAAAGTAATTCGTAATTTTGTTACCACTGTTACAAATAAAGAACTTATTAAAAAAAAGGCTTAAACTTTTTTTTTGTTCAAATCAGCTCTTGAGATGTTGAAAATATGAATTAAAGGGTTTTTGGGGATGCTGATTCTGAATCTGATAAGAAAAGTTGTCTTACATAAGCATTAATATTCATTTCTCAAAAAATGCCTTTTTTCTCTCCCCAACTTCGCACGCCAATGGTGAATGAATATGATCACTATGCCAAATGCTTCATTTTTCTAACATAAAATCACCACCAAAATCTCAAGAAAATCGCTAATAACAGATATTCGGGTGCATTGACGAAAAAAGTGAATTTATTTTTTTTTCTCCTCAAATCAGCTCTTGAGATTTCGAAAATATGGATTGGGGGTTTTTGGGGATGCTGATTCTAATTCTGATAAAAAAAAGTTATCTAAAATGAGCCCTAATATCCTTTTCCCAAAAAACAGCTTTTTTTTACCCCCCCACACCGCACGCCTATGGTCGATGGAAATGTTCACTATGCCAAAATACTTCATTTACCTAACATATAATCACCACCAAAATTTCAAGAAAATCGCATTATTAATAACTGAGATATTAGGGTGTATTCATGAAAAGCGGGACACACTGTATATATATATGAAACAGGGATATGATCTCGAGGGAAATTGTGGATTACAAGAAGGAACATTTTATTGGACTAAGCCCTCTAGTAAAAATGCAACCGTAGACACGTGTTTCGATCTTAAGGATCTCATCAGTACGGTGAAAGCAAGTGTAAGGATGTGCAACACTTGATTGCAGGTGAAACAACAAACGAACGGAGTCAACAAACAGGAAGCCAACCGCACATTTGTGGCTTCAGTCGGAACACCTCGTGTTTACAAGGCAAGAAACGACGTCGCAACGGAGGCAGCTATAGCTACCTGCGTGACATCCGAGTCCAGGAATATAAATGAAACAGGGATATGATCTCGAGGGAAATTGTGAATAACAAGAAGGAACATTTTATTGGACTAAGCCCTCTAGTGAAAATGCAACCATAGACACGTGTTTCGATCTTAAGGATCTCATCAGTACGGTGAAAGCAAGTGTAAGGATGTGCAACACTTGATTGCAGGTGAAACAACAAATGAACGGAGTCAACAAACAGGAAGCCAACCGCACATTTGTGGCTTCAGTCGAAACACCTCGTGTTTACAAGGCAAGAAACGACGTTGCCACGGAGGCAGCTATAGCTACCTGCGTGACATCCGAGTCCAGGAATATAAATGAAACAGGGATGAGCTCTCGAGGGAAATTGTGAATATCAAGGAACATTTTATTGGACTAAGCCCTCTGATAAAATTGCAAGCGTAGACTCGTGTTTTAATCTTAGGGATCTCATCAGTACGGTGAAAGCAAGTGTAAGGATGTGCAACACTTGATTGCAGGTGAAACAACAAACGAACGGAGTCAACAAACAGGAAGCCAACCGCACATTTGTGGCTTCAGTCGGAACACCTCGTGTTTACAAGGCAAGAAACGACGTCGCCATGGAGGCAGCTATAGCTACCTGCGTGACATCCGAGTCCATGAATATAAATGAAACAGGGATATGATCTCGAGGGAAATTGTGAATAACAAGAAGGAACATTTTATTTTATTGTATAGAAAACGAGAACTGTTCCTTGTGGCAAATGGAAATAATATTAAAAAAGCTCAACAAATTTGTCGTCACAACATACAATAACCAAAATAAAATGCTGAAGACATTTCCTATGAATTTGTTCCTAGAGAACAGTTCCTTGGTGTAAACCATATTGAAATAATTTGTGATATACAAAAAGTTCAAATAGTTAAACAGACAACCAGACATATAGCTAGAGAAAATATAGTTCTTTGATAACCATTAGGTGACAATTTCCCCCAAACGAAAAACACTGTTTATACCTGACTTTCTAATGGTGACAACCCCCGTTGCAGAGAGAAATTAAAGACACCACACCAATACGCTCTCCTCGGAAGGATACCTGACGTGATTTTGTGTGGAAAAGTCGACCGTGATTCCTCGATAGCTGAGAATTTCTAAAAACTAACAATGACTCAATATTTTTGATAATATTTTACGTTACGTTTACGTTAACCATCATTTTTTAATTTTGTTTGATTTTTAACGGCTATAAATATATGAAATTATCATGCAGAAATGCAGCCTGTTATCAGTTAAGGAAAAAAAGCATAAACAGGGAATTTAATTATTATGCCGGAAGTTTTAATCAGTTGGCATTGAAACTCATTCGTTGTCGAATCTTCAACGTAACGGCTACTGTTATTTGAATACATGCTTGTGATCTTTTGTATATTCCAAAATGATCTCGAACATTCTCGAAGGATTTTTTTATCGTCTTACTCATCATAGAAAGCGAGCAGCGTCACTGAGATGATACAGTTTACAACCAGCTAGTCAATAACAGTTATCCGTGTTTGTGTTTGTTCACCATTATCCAGATACGAAGGTAAGATTATTTCATTCATTTATTTCTGAGTTATTTTATCTACAACATGTTTTCAGTAGACGTTCTGGTGCTCCATCAAAGTATTTCTATGCTGACTTGTTTTTTTGAAATCACGATAACTATCAATCATTTTGGTATCATCTACAATATTACGCATAAACATCCCCTTTTTCAATGTAAATCCATGCCATGAGGAAAATGGTGTTTGTTAATTGCATCAGTAGCATCGTATATTATTTCATTATACTCACTCTACACCTTCAGCATCAAAGAACATGTCCGTGAGCATTTTTTATATCATTATTATTTTGGCATGCCTCAAGGACCAGTTCTCGGGGTATTTTCCTGTTTGTTTTAATATTCAAAATACCCTCCATAAAAAATGTAGCTAATGTAGTAAGATTTTTACGAAAAAATAATTGTATTGCAGTTTTCGGTCACGTGATAATGGTGTGATCAACTAACCAAGCCCCTCCCCTTTTTGAAAGAGGACAAATACATTATTGCAAGTGCAGGAGCATCAGTTGATGCTCATTTCACGTAGTGTTCAGACGGTTTCGCTTATCAGCCCTTGCTCAAAGGTGTGAGATAGTGTGCCCCTGGGTGTTGGTTGTTTAATATAATTCTGGGATTTTACCTATACAGGAAGTCCTAAAAAAGTAGGTAAAGTGTACACCAACCGTTCCTGCACTAAAGAGGACCTAGCAGACTTCCAAGTATAGCAGAGAAATATGCCCCGATAAGGGATAGAACGCTATACGTTACATTCTAATAATATGATTTACGGAACTACGCCGTTGAGACAGTATTAGAGAAATAAACATTCACACATTCTAATAATATGATCTCCGGAACTACGCCGTTGAGACAGTATTAGAGGAATAAAACATTTACAAATTCCAATAATATAATCTCCGGAACTACGCCGTTCAGACAGTATTAGAGGAATAAAACCTTCACACATTCCAATAATATGATCTCCGGAACTACGCCGTTGAGACAGTATTAGAGGAATAAACACTTACACATTCCAATAATATGATCTCCGGAACTACGCCGTTGAGACAGTATTAGAAGAATAAAAAACTTATCTACACATTCTAATAATATGATCTCCAGAACTACGCCGTTGAGACAGTATTAGAGGAATAAACATGAACACATTCTAATAATATGATCTCCGGAACTACGCCGTTGAGACAGTATTAGAGGAATAAACATTTACACATTCTAATAATATGATCTACGGAACTACGCCGTTGAGACAGTATTAGAGGAATAAACATTTACACATTCTATTAATATGATCTCCGGAACTACGCCGTTGAGACAGTATTAGAGGAAATGAACGTTTACACATTCTAATAATATGATTTACGGAACTACGCCGTTGAGGCAGTATTAGAGAAATAAACATTCACACATTCTAATAATATGATCTCCGGAACTACGCCGTTGAGATAGTATTAGAGGAATAAACATTTACACATTCTAATAATATGGTCTCCGGAACTACGCCGTTGAGACAGTATTAGAAGAACACACTCTCACACTCTGCTAATATAATACTTTTGATTACTTTGCAGAACTCAGTAATAAACCATTACTTGTTCGGTTGTTGTTCTACGTCCTCAAAGTATTAGACTAGTTAAAGTGAGTGATATATATTTTAATATACAGTCAATTGTCCATACTTGGGATATCACAATTAGTTGGGACAAAACGGTCACTGTGTGTGCGTCATCCCAAATGACAACCACGCCGACCGAAATAAAAACTCTTGCCGTAGCGAAACTCAATCAGTATGTGCCTAGTTATGTATGCCTTCCCGTGGGAATAGCTGAACTAAGCATTGCTGCCTATGCAGATTTCCAGGAACACGTTGAGACGGTGTTGTATTCAACTTCGGTTCATGGGAACGAAGAAACATTTAGAATAGATATAGACTTCGAGCAATAAACATCTCATTGTATTATTTGTTGTTAATTAAAGTTTTTAAGTAAAATATTTTTTTTTTACTATGTTTTTTTAAACTATGTTCCGTGTTCGGAAAACATAAAGTGGCGCAGTCGTTGTAGGATTTTGAACGGATATTTGTTGTGAATAATCCGTCAGTTCCAACTGTTAATTCAAGAGAACCTCCGTTTCTGGACAGTCCCTCTGGGTAGCAGATCAAGCAGAAGCCAAAGAAGTAAAGAAGAAAAGAAATGAGAACAGCCATCTCAGTGGTACTAATGTAAGTTGCTTTTCCTTGTATCTTGTCTATGTAATTCTCCTCTAGTCCTGATTCATCTCCCGAAAATAGTGATTGTGAGTTAATTTTTAGTTAACAAAATTTGCCGAAACCTAATTCGATTTTCGAAAATAGTTCTCGCGAATCAATAGAATTAGAAGAACTTCTTTCGAAGCTATCAATAAGTAGAAATATCAAAATGCCAGTTCCAAAATTTGAATAAAAACTTTTAGAAATCGTTCCAAAATTTTACGGCAATCCTTTGTAACTTTCATCATTTTTAGAAACAGCTAATTCAATTATTACTACATACTGGGACCCAACACCCGAAAATATCAGTTGTGTCCAAAATATTACAATAATTTATGGAATTTATTCAAAATTGATAGGTCAAGCTCGCGAAGTTTATAGCATTTGCATTGATAAAGATTGGCTATCAGTCAAAAATGCTCTAATCGCACATTTTGGCAACCAAAGAGACGAAAATGGATTATTATTCGATTTAGATCAATTGAGACAAAATTTCAATGAACCATCATTACAATTTTATACAAGGGTTATGTCAAATTTAAGTGCTCTTCATAACTATATAGATGCACATGAAAATGTAGTTGCGACTAAAACGGTGAAGAAAACTTTTTACAATATTCATGCTCTTAAAATGTTCTTAGCTGGACTGAAAGAACCTTTAGGATCAACTATTCGTGCTATGAAACCATCAACTATGGCAGAAGCTAGGCAATATATTATTTCCGAAAATAATATTAGGCATCTCCAAAAACCGAATAGCAGTGATCAATCGAAAATTAGGCCACCTCAAAGACCCAATCACCCAAATCTATTGTCCAATTTTCGCCAATACGCATCCCTCCCTCCCTCCCAATAATCCCTCATTTCCACGCGGCCCAATAAATATTCAGCCGAGACCGGCAGAACCCCAAAAATTCTTCGCAAATCGTCAAGTATTTGGCAATCTAAGAGGCTCAACCAACGTTTGGAGACCAAATAACCAAAACAATTTCAATCGCCCCAAGCCAACACCTATGAGTGGCATTTCACAAGCCACCACTTCTCGTCAACCCAATACTAGACCATATCAAAACCCCAATCGACCAAATTTCATTGCAGAAGAACTTTACAATTTTGAGGCTCGTTTTGAATGATAACTGTCCATGCCACAAAGAACAAATTCAATCAATATAGCAGACAACACAAAACTACAATAAAAACAGCTTCAGCACAAACGATATCACTCAAATTATTTGATTTGAATCAATTGGTTACATTTACAATATAATATAACGTCAAACTCCAAGTAGCTGTTATTTTTATTTATTATGATTCTTCATTCTTCGATGTTAGCTTTTAGCTTCTCAAATTATAATTTCCAATATACCGTTGCCAAATGTCAGACTGATTTGTCTTATGATGAAGTGCAAACTGGTGATTCAGTCACTGTCGTTCGTAGACTTCTTATTTTTGGCGAGATTGCAGAATTCCGGCAACTCCGAACGGTTTACTGCGCATCTTGAGGAGCTGACTGCGCTCATGCCACGCCCCAAAATGCAAAAAATGAAACTTCGACCACGATTTGCGTAGGAGTGAAAATACTAGTTCTTTTAGCATTATACTGTGTCTGAAGTTCGAATCGTTGATCGTTCGTTCGTGGTCGAATCGAAAGTTCGAAATCTCAGGGCAGGTCGTGTCTGGACGGGTCGTCGGGACCCCTACTAAACTTATTGTGTGAAATGAATAATAGACTGATATTTCGGTTAAAGTCAAAATGTTTCCGAGTAGAGTTCACCTAGTTGACCTTAAAGTTAGTGAATTGAAGCAAGAACTAGAGGAGAGTGAGTTAGAAATAACTGGAAAGAAGGCCGTACTCCAGAAAATACTTTCAGAAGGACTGATTGAAGAAGGAGAAGACCCCGATCATTTTTATTCGAAGTTCCTGGAATTGACTTGAGCTCGATTATCAATAAACTTGAAGAAACTACCAAGTCTCTGAATGAAAATTCGGTGATCTAAAAGAAGAACAACAACAACAAAATTCGGTGAGTCTGGAAGACAAATTTCTGGAAAATTCGAATAGTTTAAAGGAGGAACTTCAACAAAATTCGGTGAGTCTGGAAAATGAATTTCTACAAAATTCGAAGAACCTGGAAGAAAAACTTCTAGAAAATTCAGTCAGATTGAAAGAAGAACTTCAACAGAGCTCGAATAGTCTGAAAGAAGAACTTCTGGAAAATTCGAAAAATCTAGAAGTGAAGCTTCTACAATACTCTGAAGGCTTGAAAAGATAATTTTGTGGTGTGGTGAATCGGTTGGAAGAAAGAATGGGAACTGTTGAAACAGAGAGGGAGAAAATCAAAGATGAGATGGAGACAGAAATCGGCAGAATAAAGAAAAAATTCAGTGAATTAGAAAAGCGAATGGATTCTGCGCACACCCCAAAAACTTCCAACAATAACTCAATGCTGGACGTGAGTCTGAACGTAGAAGATGTTCAGAAGGACATCAAAAATTTTAAGATCAGTGCTGAACTTGGAAAGCTCTCATTGAAATCGCCTCAGTTCGACGGAAACACTCCATGGGCAAACTACCGCCGACAATTTGAAGCTGTTGCCAAAGCGAACGGATGGAATGCTGGGGATAAAGCTATAGCACTGACACTGGCATTGCGTGGCGAAGCAACACATATTTTATAAACTCTCACCGTTCAACAACATGAGGACTATGAACAGATGGTAAAACAGCTATGGCCAAGCTCGCCTAGAACACGTATATCATATTCACAGCTGAAGAACCGATGCCAGAAATCAAACGAATCCTTGCAAGAATCTGAAGCCGATATTGCACGCTTGGTTCATCTTGCGTGCCCAGCTACACAGGAGAATGCAATGGAGCGACTTGCAGTTCAGGCATTTTTGGATGGGCTTCGTAACCAAGAAACGAGGCAGGCATTGACATTAGCTCGTCCTACACATCTCGTGAATGCATTGGCACGTGCTCTGGAGTTCGAAGCGGCAAAGTAATCCTGCAAAAGCAGAGTAGTAGGAGCCTACTAACATGGAAGCTGTCATGCGAAAGGTGATGAAAGAAGTTATGCCTGGGAGAAGACTGATACGATGCCGAAATTGTAGAAAATGAAGGTCAAGAAGGAGCAATCGTCAGCCCGTATCCAACAAGCCCCAGTTAACAATGCATATGTCGCTGTCCATCAAAGATAAGACAAAGGGGTCTTCGTGGACGGTCTCATTAATAACGAGCCTCGCACTATGCTCCTAAATACGGGTGCGACTAGGACGATTCTTGGGCGTACATTTTCCAAAACACCGGCAAGAATAGAATCATCGAATTGGAAGCTACGCAGAGCAACAGGAGAGCCGGCCACTGTGTATGGTGAACTTCCGATTGAACTAACTTTGGGCAGTACTGAAGTAAAATACCGGGCTCTAGTAGCGGATATCGAGGATGATGTAATAATTGGAATGGACATCATGAATTTCAGAGATTTAGAGCAGAATTTTAAAGACGGTGTCCTGCGGGTGAATGGAGAAGAGCTGGTTCTTCATGAAAAAAGTGAAGAAATTATTCGTGTCCTGCTAACTGAAGATGTGAGCGTACCGAAGAGGGCTCCAACCATTTTGGAAGCTCGCCTGGATGGAGGTGGGAGCAATGGAAACGTGGTGATATTCGAACCCAAGCTCCATGATGAGGAAATTGGACAAGGAATCGCACTAGGGAAGACCTTGTTGCGAGTTGATAAATTTGTGCCGGTAAAGGTAATGAATGTCAATTATTACCCGGTGACCTTGAAGAAACAATTTTGAGGCACTGCTCTCGTCCAAGGACATGGGACCCACACAGCAACCCAAACTGAGAGACTCAGTCAGGCAGTATCAGGACATCTTTGATACCGGAATAGGCATAGTCGCCAGAACAAAGGTGGTTCAGCATAACATTGACACTGAAAATGCCCGACCAAACCGGCAATCAGCCAGAAGACTTCCTCTCGCCAAGAAGGAAGAGGCTGATAACATAGTCAGTGATATGGAGAAAGACGGAGTCATCGAGCCATCCGACGGTCCTTGGTCCTGGTAGTACTGGTAAAGAAGAAAGATGGTTCAATTCGGTTTTGCGTTGATTATCGTCAACTCAACAACGTGACGAAAAAGATCCTCTACCAAGAATAGACGACAGGAAGATCGAGAAAAGACAGACTTCAACCATCGGTTCAGGTTTGTGGCAATTCACAGTTATGCCATTCGGGCTCTGCAACGCTTCAGCCACATTTGAAAGACTGATGTAGACGGTTCTGAAGGGACTCTCATGGAAGCAGACGTGTCTGGTGTATCTCGACGTCACTATTGTAGTCGGCAAATCATTCAACGACCACGTGAAAAACTCAAAGGAGGTATTCCAGCGACTAAGAACCTCCGGATTGAAACTGAGCCAAGAAATGTCATTTGTTTCAGAAGGAAGTACGATACCTCGGCCACGTTATCTCTGGGAAAGGAGTGGCAGTAGATGAGCAGAAATCAAAGCTGTTAAGGAATGGCCCGTTCCGAAAGACATTCTCCAGCTTCGAAGTTTTCTTGGCTTATGCACTTACTATCGCCGATATGTGCTGGGGTTTGCCAACATCGCTAAACCACTGACCAGGCTCACGGAAGGACAAACAAAGTTCCAGTGGTCTGAAGAATATCAAGACTCTTTCAGTAAGCTGAAAGGAGCTTTGATCAATGCATCAATCCTGAGCTATCCTCTTCCGGGCGGAAAACACATTTTGGACACGGACGCAAGTAACGTGGGACTTGGAGCTGTCCTGTCACAGATCCAGGAAGGACAGGAAAAAGTTATCGATTATTTCAGTAAGACCTTGAGTAAACCGGAGTGCAATTACTGTGTCACCAGGCGGGAGCTGTAGGCTGTTGTCAAAGGAGTAGAACACTTCTACGAGTACGTGTATGGGGGAAGATTCCTACTGAGAACTGACCATGCAGCTCTCAAATGGCTCCTACAGTTCAAGAATCCCGAGGGTCAAGTGGCACGTTGGATCTAGAGGCTCCAAGAATTTGACTTTGAGATCGAACATCGAGAGAGGACCAGCCATAAGAATGCGGATGCCCTATCGCGAAGACCATGCCCAGACGACTGTTCGCATTGCCGACGAGCAGAGGAGAAGGAGTCGACATTCTGTAGAACTACGGCAGTGGATGATAACTGGAATGACAACCAGATCCAGAAAGACCAAGAGAAAGATCCAGATCTTGGTTTGGTTATCGGCTCGAAGAAAAGCAACCGAAGACCGTCGTGGCAGGAGAAAGCCAATTATTCCCATCATTAAGTCTTATTGGTTTCAATGAAACTCCCTTACCCTCGACAATGGAGTCCTGAAACGTGTGTTGGAGTCTGAGGATGGTGGAGAAGACAGTCATCAGATAGTAGTTCCCATGAGCAGAAGACAGGAAGTTCTCCAAGAAATTCATGATGGGACCAGCGGAGGACATCTGGGAGTGATAACGACCCTCCAGAAACTGACGCAACAGTTTTACTGGGCCAACTGCCAAAATGATGCCAAGGACTGGTGCAGAAAATGTGCTGTATGCGCTGCCAGCTTGCTGGTGATTCTGAAACAAGACGCTCTACTACTGGTTATGTCTTCAAAATTAGTTCTGGTCCTGTTACTTGGGCTAGCAAACGCCAGAGTAGTGTTACACTTTCAACAACAGAGTCTGAATATGTAGCTGCCTTAAATGCTGCCAGATAAGCTATCTGGCTGCAACAGTTATTGGAAGACATCGATCAGCATGTAAGAAAACCTACGACATCATATATCCACAACCAGAGTGCGATTAGGCTTATCAAGAATCCCGAATTCCACAGTCGAACGAAGCATGTCGATGTTCGTCTACATTTTACCAGAGAGAAATACGATGAAAGAAGTATATTACCAGAATACATTTCTACAGCAGAACAGCAGGCTGATATTTTTACAAAAGCATTGTGTAAAATGACATTTCAGTATTTGCTCAAACTGTTGGGTGTTGATAATATTTGAATTTCATGTTATACAGGAGGTAACTAAAACATCCAGAAAGTGGAAGTGTTGAAATTATTCTAAATGTTTTTATACTCTGTATATACATGTGATGTTTCCATGTATTCAAATGTTAGTTGTTGATTTCAGTATTGTCAATATATTTTGTCATCTATTTTTTATCATTCTTCTTTTGTGAATTATTCATTCACCGTAATTAAAACTGCTGCTGAAAACCGTGTTTCAGTCATTCTCACAACATCATCATCAAAGACTTCCGAAGGGGAAATCTACTCTAAATAAGTGAGCAAGAAGTTGAAAAAGTTGCAAGAATTTCTGATTATATTGGGACAAAGGGAACGCTGTCGTAGGCGCCATTACAGTTCTAGTTCAGACAGCGCCTGTTGGAAGCGACAATTACTAATGGTTCCAGTCGATCACAATGATCGATTGGTGAGTTCTTTTTCATAGCAGTCACATCACAATATGCCCTGGGATTCCGAACTTTCAATTCGATCACGAACGAACGAACGATCAATGATTCGAACTTCAGACGACATGAAGTAATCGTCGGGTATTCTGGGTACTTGATGAAAACGGAGGTAACATGATTCTGAATAAAAAAATCCCTACTGCAGAAGTATGGATCATAGGTAAATCAAACGGGATGGAATCAAATACATAATCAATAATGACCACTAATAAAAAGAGCAACACATATATCAGACCAAGATAGATATACTAACGACAATAATAGTTATCGTCAACTAATCGT
Organism: Chrysolina americana; assembly: GCA_958502065.1. Classification (NCBI taxonomy): domain Eukaryota; kingdom Metazoa; phylum Arthropoda; class Insecta; order Coleoptera; family Chrysomelidae; genus Chrysolina; species Chrysolina americana. The sequence goes on from OY293411.1 coordinate 63,857,692, forward strand.
AAAAGGTAGGCAATTTACAACACATTTACGATCGTCATATAGCTTCGGAATCATTAAAATCGTCTATACGACGCCATTGAGGCCTAATCGTCACTTCGGAATCCACTTTTCGTCAACTAATCGTCAAAATGTAGGCTATTTGCAAACATATACGATCGGCGTATAGGCTCGGAATCGTCAAATTCGTGAAAACGACACGATTCATGCTCGATTGTGATTTCGGAATCCCGGCCATGGATTGGTATTGCGAATTCACGAGATCTGTCGCAATAACTTCAAGCATCAATGGCATCTGATGGGAGTGTATACCGCAACAATGCTACTGCAAAATATCACAAGTTGATAATTTATGGATCAGACGAGTTCTGATTATTTGGCAGTGTGAATGGAAGTCCTTCCCTCATTAGACGAGTTCTAATTGAAGAAATATCACGAGTTGATATTTGTAGAATTAGACGAGTTCTAATTAAGGACCTATCACAAATTGATATTTGTAGAGTTAGACGAGATCTAAATATCTAGCCGGTGCTAGATGTCACGACAGTACGATTATGGTCCAACAGCATTGCACAGGTTTTGAAGTCTTTTCAGGGAAAAGAATTACAAAGTAATGTCTTACGACATGACCTTATGGTAAAATATTGCAAGTGAGGATTAATATATTCTATACTAGAAACCTAACATATAAAATCAGGAAATTTTTTAAATGCTTGCAGATGTACATTAGGTTCTCGACAGACAGATGATATTGATCCTCAAACAATATCAGATGTTATTCCAGTGTTACTAGTGTACTTTCCCATTTATGAATATTAAGTTCAGGTAGTCTTTCAGAATATGAAGAAGGCCGTGGTACATACCACCGACCCCTCTGTTGGGGATGAAAATGTAACAGAAGAGCAACCTCTCTCGTAAAAACGTGGGAGTATATACTGAAGAGCGGTCTGAATGATGAAAGCTGGGGTACACTGATACAACAGATCCGACACCAGCTCATTGTCTCCTTCTAGGTGCTCCAAGGCTGAATGAGGAAGTGAAATCTTTGGTGAATAGAATGAATCAGGAGAGATGACAGATTGGCACAAATACAAAGTCAATTAGTAGCTGGACTTGCAGCATTAGGCAACATCCTATAAACCATGTTTTGTCAGAAGAAAGGTAGGGGGAACGGCCGGAATCTGAATTGAGAAGAAAAGATACCATAATAAAATCTTCCATTAATGTATGGTTTTTGGAGGAAAAATCTTGTCAGGATTTCAGGTCTCCAGCCACTAGGGCTCAACAATCAAAATTCTGGTAGATTACAGTTTTTCATTGATAAATGGAAATCATGAGCTTGTGATCCAATGGTTCTGGGGTGGATGACTGGATACCCTCTTACTTTTATAAAGACGCCCCAACAACACATTGTACATGTAAGTCCGAAGTGGTCTCTACAGAATATGACAATTATAACAATTGCAATTGATAAATTCCAACAATAATTACAATACATTCATGTCACACCAAAGGTCATTGAACGATGATTTCAACTGATGGAAAATCAATGTGAAGAGATCTGGGACTGCAGTACATTGACCACTCATCTCATGTACAGTGGATTATAAGCGAGAAAAAGTTTCACGTCAGTTATTCAGAACTTGCCGCTTTCTTTGGACTTCAGTGTTTTGAAAAAGACGTGTTAAACGGTAACATCTTACTAAGAATAGTTAACACTACTGCCATAAACTATCAAAACGAATATGGCAGACGTGCAAAGAACGTAACGTATTCATTTGGTCTCCTATATTAAATCTTCAGAAAATATATTTGCAGATTTGAATCAAGAAGGCTCGAAATTGAGACAGTGGGAATTGTCGACGTTTTACAATGAAATTATAACAAAATTTTCCCCACCATCTGTCGACCAATTTGCAACTCGACATATTACAAAATACAATTAATTCAAAATTTAAAATTCAAAAATATATATAGGATTAAATTTACAATAAAAATATATAACCCTCACCACATATAAATATATAAAATCCACACTAAAACCATCGTTTTACCACATGGTAGGGGTAAGGCAGAAGGTAGCACTGCGGAGGTGTTTTGGTTTAATCCTGCCCGTCCGGGATTTCCGGAGGGCTGGCAAACCAGCCCACGATCTGTACTAGTTGCCCAGAACAGACCCTGCGATGTTTGCAGGTTTATATACGCTGTGGGTGTTAAGTCGCCGTTCTTTAGGCTTCCCTGCCTCCTCCAAGTTATGCAGGGTATCGTTTTCTTTCTTAGTTGTAAGACATCAGGCTGACTGGCATTTTATTCTCACGCTTTCAATGGGCTTCCATAAAAGCAACTGAAAAAACCGGGTTACAAAATGCAACAGGATTATCTCTTGGTGCAAAGATCCAGAAGCTTTCTGTGTGGATGAGTTCACGCTGCATTGGAAAGATTGGTTCTCCATTTTCTTTACTTAATCCTCAAGAGTTTTTACAAACAATTATCAGCGATCAAGCAGAGGGAATCTTAGTGTCCCTTCAGTACACAATCATGGTTCCCGTTGTTTCAGTCCCTGTCGCTTGAAAAATCAATGGATTTTCAACCAAATGCTAATTACCTTATATCATTTGATAGGACCCGTCATCCACTCTGGAAAACAACTTTCCCTGGTGGTAGGGAACTTATCAGAAAAGCGTACTTGAAGGAAGTAGATCCAGCGACCTCCTTAGACATCATGTTATTCTCAATTAGTGAGTCTACATAGAGGCAGTACGATACTGGATTATAACTCTGATAGAATTTTTGTGAAGACAATGAAACTGATATTTCTCAAGGAACAGTAACAACACTATTAAGTTTTTTCACCAATGGCTTTGAAGAAGTTTTATCTTATGGTTCTTTGAACTCTTTCAGATCGGCAATAGGTCTGATTCTGTTATTAGATATAACTTAAAATCAAACAATCAAAAGCGACCACAACATAAGATAACGTAGGATAATAATAATACTCCCTCATAAACACTCATAGAGTGTACCCAAATTCATAGTCTGTGCGGGTAGAGGTCGGCTATTTTTATCATTTGCCATGGCGCTCCGGGGCGACTTCCTGATGTTTTTGGTGGTGTATTCACTTTTCAGCTGTAGGAAAACCCGGAAAACCTACAGCACCACCACGGGTGGTCGGTGCGCACTTCAAGCACCTCTTCCATTGTTTCAGATTTCCATGGTACACAATTTCCGAATAAGTGTTAGAGTTTGAAGATATTAACTCATAAGTTAGCGACACTCTTAGCTATTCTTACAGCCCACCGAATACAGACTCTGTCCATTAGATATAGTATTCAAATAAAAATTCCAGAAAGAATAAAGACTTTCGTATATTAACTATTATAACAACTGCCATTTTTCAGAGATAAACCGAAAATATGTGCAGCAACAACATTACAATGTTCTAAACAAGACCAAATCATTAGCCATTGCTATTCGTTTTGCTCCTGTTCTCTGTTGCAGATGAATTAAGGGTACCCTAACTGATAGCAGATTAAATAGAATACTAATGTTTTTTCAGCCTAAAGCACCAGACATGCTTCGAGGTCTGCTGTATTTGAAACACATCTGGTTGGTCCGAAAGGTAAAAACCTTCCTAATTTTTATAACCGGCCTATAGTAAATGACCCCTTACCATTTGCAAGGGCGGTTCTAACCAGATATTGATATCATTCCTGTTGTTTATTTTTGGTTGACTATTTAGTCTGATGATTTATTATATTTAATGAAAATATTCAGTTCAGTTTTGATTAACAATATGATTGAATACATATTGTTCGTAAACAGTGTTTATAGAGTTCGTTGCAACATCTTTAAACATCTACCTTTGTGATCTCGAAGACGAGGCGCGGAATATAATTTAAAAATCAAACGAACATACCTGAAGTGAAATTCGATTTTGATAATATGTAGCGCCTCGTCGAGAGATCACTGTCCCATCCCTACCCAAGTTTAATATTAACCCCTAATTTGGTTACAACGCACAACTTAATGAAGGTGGTAACGTAGAGGACGAGGAGGAATGCCATACGTAAACAGAGGAAGAGCCTGTTCATCTTTAAAATAGTGTCGACATCTTGACGTAAAGTGGAGGTACTACCTTTGTGATCTCTCGACGAGGCGCGGAATAGGCATGTTTTTATAATCACCAAATTGGTGTGGTGGATTCCATTCGACCAATAGTAACACTGTAAATTTCAAATGGACAAATCAAAGGGCGAGTTTGCAATCCACCACACCAATTTGGTGAATATAAAAACATGCCCAATATAATTAAAATCAAACTTCACTTCAGGTAAGTTCGTTTGAATTTTAAATTAAACCTTAGAAATAATGTGTTTTTCATCATAGCATAGTAAATTACAATTCAATGTTTGATGAAATTAAATATTATCATTTTTTAATTTAATAAAAACAAATTGAAGAAAAAAATTTTGAGGTGATTTGTTGACAAATTGGACCATTTATACTTTTAATTCTTTCAATATGGACTGAAACAAATAAATATTAATTTACCTTGAAATGTTCAGAAAGGTGTCCGCGGTCATATATTTGTACATGGGTTGAACCGCGTTGAGAGTTTATAACTAGACGTTTCGGCTCCTGCTTTGGAGCCATTTTCAAGAGATTGACTGCCTACTCCTCGAGTAGTAGTCTGATGAGGTAACAAGGTCTCTACCTGTCTACTTCTTGATCTCAAATGACGATATGATGTTGGTTGCACTGCGGTATCTAGAGGGGGGTGGCTACCTGAAAGTGGCTGGATCTTACGGGTTTTTTCGTTAGCCTTACCTGTGGGTACCTGTTGAATGTTTTGAATTGGGATAATTGATTGTTGACAAATTTTCTGTGGCTTGGGTATTATAGTTGGAAGAAGAAGTTTCCAAATAGGGTTCAATTTACGGCTATCATCTTTCATGTTCAGGCAATCAGGTCGTTTTTCGATTTCGATGGCTTCTTTGATGAATCTGGAAGTTCTTGAACGTACTGGGGCGATGGTTCTGGTTTTGTCAAAATCTATGGAGTGGCCTATTTGGGTGAAATAAAGGGCTAATGCGGAGCTAGTATCTCGATTTCTAACTGAAAGAGAGTGTTGATAAGTTCGGAAATAGATCTGTTTTGAAGATTCTCCCACATAAGAATGGGGGCAAGTAGAACAGGGAATTTCGTAAATACCATAGTCTTCGTTGGGAATTTTGTCCTTCGTTGATCTGATGAGGTGTGACAGCTTTTGCTCTGTGGTGAATATGGTTTTGATATTGGCTGTTTTGAAAACTCGGCTGATTTTGTCTATTACCCCTTTGATGTAAGTGAAGAAAACTTTGGATGGACGGTCTTCAACTTGTGGTTCGACTTTATTTTCTGGTGACTTCTGAAGCTGTTTTTGGATGTTCCTATCTATGTGGTCTGGTCTGTAGCCGTTTTGAAGGAGAGCTTCTTTCACGTTGTGGAGTTCAGATTGTCTGCTGTGGTCATCAGTTAGTCGAATGGAGCGAGATATTAGGGTGTTGACGATGGAGTTCAGTTGCGACGGATGATGGTGGGACTTACAGTTGAGATATCGGTTTGTGTGGGTGGGTTTTCTATAGACAGTATAAGAGAAACCTTGTTGGGGGACTTTTTCGTGACTTGTACATCTAAAGCATTGTTCATACCCTCACAAATTTCGCAATTTTTCTGCGAATAAAATGGCTGCCGACATGGTTCTGCATCAACGACTGGTTCGGCATGACTGAGAACCATTTTATTCGCAAAAAAATGCAAAATTCGCGAGGGTATGAACAAGGCTTAAGAATGCCAAAGTTGAATTGCTTTCTATCTCCATCATGAAGTAAATTTGGATTATCAGGATTACTTTATTGATATTCATTGATCAATTGATTTTATTGTCTGTATGTTTATTTTCGACTTTTACTTTATTCCTTCTATAAACATTTATATTACATAAGGTAACCAAAATGAATGATTAAGAAAAATCCATCGAGTTCAGTCTTCCCATCCTTTGTCATCAGCCTGGATGCTGCGCCTTCTTAGACATTGAGGGGGCAGTGCCACCCTCGCACCGCTGCGCTTCGCTCGTGGACAAACTCTCACCTCAAAAAATAGTATTTTCATCTCTTGTTGAAAGATATACTATTAACTGTATAAATTCCTATAATATTTGACTTTTATATAATGCTTTATCAATAAGAACGTGTTCTTCGGACATTAAAGAATATTTCATTTGACCCTCGAGGTTTTTGAACTAACACAAACCAAGAATACTTCGGAGCTAGTGTATATTTTATGGAATTGGCAATTCTTTTACAGTTTTAATCTTCTGTTTATCTACCGCTACTCCTTCCCCAGAAACTACATTGTATATAATTCTTATTGGAACAGATGGCATTTGTTTGGGCTAAATTTCAGTCCGGTGCTTCTCAGTAGCAGAAATACCTCTTCCAGAATTTTCACGTGGTCCTCGAAAGATCTGCGAACCACAATTTTGTCGTCAAGGTATACCGACACGTTTTCCATGAAACCCTTCAGAACCACTGGCAGATCTAAGGAGTTTTTCAGGGGGGTCCATGAGTTAATTTTGAATTTGTAACTAAAGTAATAAAATCCACAGAAATATGACTGAATCTTACTGATATGTTTGAAGAACTAATATGAAATTACCCTTTTCCTTCAAAACCAAGTGAAATATAATGAATCTTTGTTTGTGCGGTTTTCGATTAAAAAAAACTACTCATTTCCTTTATTTTTGATTCTTACCGCTCACTGCCACCGCTCACGGCTCGCCGCCACTAGCAATATATATTTTACTGAAGCCCAATCCCCGAAAATGATTATTTTCAATAATTATTTTCCCTCTTTCGTAATCTGTTTTGCCGCCCTTTATTTTGGCCGCCTGTGTTATGTTTACATATATTCGTACTTAATGGAAAAATATTTCTGTTTCATATTTGTATTGGATGATGAATGACTCCTACAAAATTAAAAAACGTGTTGTTTTGGGATGTTTGAGTGAGAAAACATTTAATACGAAAAACATGAATACGAATAATTTTGATTTGTTTAACGTATGTTTTCTATGTGTTGAAAATCAGTCAAGGTTTAAGTAGTTGCATACCAGACTGGTTGTTCAACCAATATCAACAACTCATTTCAGAACTCTAGGGGGATGGCTTCCATGCCCCCCTTAGATCCGCCAGTGTTCAGAACCGTCTCCATCAATCTTGCAAAAGTAGCTAGAGCATTTCAAAGCCCAGATGGCATAGCCATCAACTGCCAGAGTCCTGAGCCTACAGTGAAGGCTGCCTCATCTCGATATTCTAGAGCCAATTCTACCTGCCAATATCTTCTCTTAAAATCAAGTCTCGAGCAATTCGTAGAGCCACTAGAGCCAGCCAGCCAACGGGTCTAAGGTGTCGTCTATTCTTGAATTAAGTCCTTCGAACAAGAAAGCGACTTTTTAAAAACAATTTATTTGTTACAAAAGATTGATCGACTGTATCTGACAAGAGTTACGAAAAGAATGAATAATAAATTTACCACAGTTTGCTCCCAGAGATCTGAGATGAGTAGATTCCTGGAATACTGCCTGGTCAGCGAAGCTTCATCAGCATCTTCCATGAGAACGGGCATTTTGTGAGAACGGTGGCTACATAACTCCTCCCTCCTTAGGACGAGAAAATATGGGAGTTATTTTGTCAGGTTGGAACCATTTCTGCTTCTTGGCCATCTTCTTCTTTTTTGACTACGTTTGGGCAGCACCATCTCGTTATGTTCGATTTCTGGTTCGATTTGATTGCTAATACCAGGAACACTATTGATATAATCAGCCCAATTTTTCAGATTTCCTCATCGGCTTCAATCGATCCACCATGTTGTAGATTTTATATATTTCATCTATATTGAGCTTGGTGAAGTTTCGTATAATTTTGGCGATTTTATATGTTTAAATTGGAATTTGGGTAGAATTAGTGGTTTACCCTGTCGAATTATCACGTCGTTGATGAACTTCTTGTGATTTACTTGAATTTCACAAGTGTGTGGAATTTTGACGAGAGTCGGAAGGTTAATTTCCAAATATCGATCGGATGTACATTTCGAAAATATTTGTTTTCCTCTTCGACTGGGATGATCAGAACTTCCTCTTGAGTGACTTGCTCGATGATTGATTCCGCTCGGTTGATTTGGAGTGGTAGACAATTCGCAGTGATATTTCCTTCAATCAGCTGAGCTGTGCAATGGTCCTCGGGATAATAATCCTCGGTGCAGTAATACATTTCTTACAGCAATGGACATGGATTCGATTCGAATTGGATCTTCGAAACTGCTCGTGCCAAATGGGGGTATTTGGGAACGAAATTATGGTGGTTTTGTATGTTAGGGTATAGGTGGTAGAATGTGAAGACCTCGCTTCTGATAATAGCGACATGAATTGCAAAAATCAATTTAGTTTTCAAATATGTTACTTGGGTTCCAAAAAATTGACAGTAAGTAAATGAATTATCGAATGTAGGTATTTCGGAATGTTCATATATTTTTTCCAAATAATTTAACATTTTTTCCAAATCAGAGTTAGATATTATCGAATTATGTAAAGTATCGTGGTGGTCGGTGAACCAGCAGTCTAAGGCACAGGCTGTTCGAAACTCCAGCATAGCGATAGTCGGTTCGAGTCAGATGTAGGTACGAGAATTTTTCTCAACTACTTTATATCGGATCGATAGGTAAACACATACCTTGTTGAAAAGCAAGCGTATTGTGAGTTGTCTAGATGCCAATCTCGTCTAGTGCTAGCTTGGAGTGCCCCGAGGTGGTGCTGTACGTTTTCCGGATTTTTCTACAGCTGAAAAGTGTATATATCACCTGATACATCAGTAAGTCGCTCCGGAGCGCCACGGCAAATAATAATAATAGTCGTCCTCTACCCGCACAGGCTATGCCTTTGGGTACACTGAACCAGTGTTCATGAGGGAGTATTATTATTATTTAATTTTGCAAATGTAATGGCATTCTCTAGATTGTCAATGAATGTTATTATGTTTTGGCAAACTAGAATTATTTGTGAAAGAATTCCTTGAAAGCTAATACAGTCTATTAGTTCACCTATGGTTTTTTGAACTGTCACCTGGAATATTTTCAATCCATTTTCAAGTTTATCTTGATTTGCATTGAGTATTTGAATAGTTTTATTGTAATTAATGATCAATACTTTTGATAAAGATATATGCATGTTACGACTTCTTGAATTATGCTGTTGTCAATGGGCGGGCTTCGTGACCACACGGTACACACGCTTTCACTCAGCTCGGTTTTCAACCAAGAGTTCGTCTTCAAACATAGGTAGGAAGGAAACCTAACGTTCTAGACTAGTCTCAGTCGCCATTAACACGTTCCTCGGTTCCTCCTCACTCGCTCGAAGGTCCGAGAGCAAGGACCCGAGCCACAAGGATCGACGAGTGGTTCGAAACGTCGGGATGTGACATATAATTAAGGTTCATTCGTCGAGCGGCTGTCGAATGTAACCCTATGTGGATTGCACTATCCTATTACTATCACAGTTGTTCTAAGACAGCTATCAGCGAAATCATGAACAAAAAGGCACGAGTCGTTTTCAAACATCTATTTTAAATATAAAGCAAATATGCCCTTCCATACGAACATCGGATCTGTCTGTTGTCGGTAAATATCATATTCTTAGAATGAAAACAATCATTGTAAAAGAAACAAAATTCCTTAAATATTTATCATCATGCTTGCCAGCGAATCTACCACGAATCGTGTGGAGAAATTACTTTACATTACTCCAAACTTAACTTGCAACGCAGGATTACGTATCGATAACAGGTTTTTCAAAACAAATCAATAATAAACACAAGTAATTCAGGTATTGTAGTACGCAGGAACATAAGATACATCAGGACACTTCCTATGTCGAAAACATTAATATACCGGGACTAATCCATAAACATTTGGTGCAATACATATCGGGATATCCAAATAAATCGGATTGACACATAATTAATCTTGTATAACATAGCAAGTCAGTATCTCACAGCTTGAAATCCCATAATTTAATACTACATGCACAGTAATAACTAATAACAACAAAAAAAAAACATTCTTTTCATACCGATACGACAATAATTCTAGTTCAAAGGTTCTCGGGTAAATCATAGCGACATTAATAGGTATATCTTCAACTCTATTGATTATTCTTTCACTTACGAATTAAATCTGTAGCTGCATACTCTTTCCACATTTTGATGCTTATCATAATGCAACTGATTTAACTGATTTAGATCTCCATATTATTATTAACTGAACACTGGCCGGTCTGGTCTATTATTGATTCTTTTCCAAATGACTTTAATTACCGAAGAACGAATTCATTTTGAACCGATTTAAATCACTTCATACTGATTGTCGAATTGATCTGAATGAATAATCATGATTAAAAACTCACTATTTCGAGTCTACATCTGAATAAACGACTGATGGAATCGAATTACGGATATTGAATAAATTCACTGAGTGCACCGGAATCTGAATTGAATTGAATTGCCTCCATCGGACGCGAACCGCGGTTTTTATAGTAACGTCCAAACGGGGGTAACTTGCACGTGGTCATTCGATGGCCGTTAATCAGTCGCGCATGACAAATTTATGATGTCGGCTTCTTTGAGCGGCGGCCTTTGTACCCGTGAGTTATAGTCGCGCGAGACGGGAAATTTACTTATTTGATCACTCGCGGCTCTTAATTAATTCGAGCTGATAGATTTATGCTACACGGCTCGTAGCGGTACTTCTTTGAGATATGATTTAGGATTTCGGCGGCTTTGTACGCGGCGTTATGAATTCCTATTGAACACGTGCACTTCTAGTGCTTCGCGCTAACAGGTCGTCGACACGGAGCCAGAACGAGAGAGAACTAGGTTACGGTTCATACAGGGAGGAGCAGCTGACGATAATTATTCTACTAGACTCGCAATCTGAACTCTTTTCTTTTTAAAAACTTGAACTACGATATCTGCTCGCGCAATACATGGTGAGTATGGGCTGACCACAAACCTCCATTCTTAAAAGGACACGAGCACATTAAATATGTGTTCGTCATCCTGTTTCGTTATAGTTTCAATAGTTCGTGCATGAAAAAGAATGTTTTCGTATGATATTCTAACAAGGATTCTTATAACCAACTTCTCACTGGCAAACAGATATTCCTAAATCTAACCTTCCTTCCTAACAGAAATATTATCTTTTTCATCAAAAATCTTAAATCTAACACATATTCATAATACAGTCTTACGCAACTTTCCGTCGTGATGGCTGTCTTCGGGGGCGGCGAGCTGTGTCTCGGCACCGTCAGTCCTCACTGCTCGAGCTGCTGGAGCGTCGACAGACAACGATCATCCTACCGTTTGGGCTAAATAGGACCTTCCTACCTGCCTCAAACGTGGCATGCTGCGGCGACATACTAATCTCCTGTTCCCATCCGGAGTCCTCGGTAGCGGACGATGGGGACGGCGTCCTCGGTACACGACGTCGCTTCTCTCCTCTGGTTCTAAGGGCATTGCTACTAGATGTCGGGGCGGCGTTCATGTGGCGCTCATCTTCGTGGGCTTCTACCTCTTGTTTTGGTCCTTCCCACGGTTCGGGCAAAGCAACCATAGGCTCTGCGGGAACGGCACCTCCATCCGGGAAGAAGTACGCTGGATCCGTACTACAGCAAGGTAGTTGACAGTTCAGCACTGGCTCTCTGTTTCCCATCTCTTGCAAAAGGGGCGGCAAATAGGGCTGGAAAGGCTCCTGAGGGGCTAACTGGGCTTCCTGTGGCACTGCAACCCTTATCAGTGGGGGGGGGCACCAATCACAATCGCACCTCGCGATCCGTAGTTCATCCAATGTCCTGGTGTATGACAGATGGAAAACTAAGAAGTACGTTATGATTTAGCTTCTCCTCACTCTGGTTTTCTCTCGTTCTGGGACCACGGGGATGTGATCTATCTCGCGTACCAAATATCGCAACACTATCCGTAAAATGTCCCTTCGGCAGGCGGGGTCCCTCACGAATTGTAAAGCGTCAATTAGAGCTTCCATAATGCTTTCGATCTTTCCTTCTATACACCGGTCACTTTTTATTTATACAAAGTTCTATATGCGGCACAACACTATTCGCGATCGTCTTTTATTATTTTTTTTTTTTTTATACTTCCGACTTTGTTTCTCGATCTGCAACTAGTTTTGGTAGCGTATCTAATTTGTTTCGCACCCACGATATACTCATTCGGATTTCCCTTCTAACACTTTGCACTGCTTACTCTCCCGATTCGCACGTCTGTTAAACAACTGACGCCAAGCTGCTACCCTGTGCCTTATATAATAAGTTCTGGGCTCCTAACATGGGAGCTTTTCCACTCACATCAGTCCCTAATTACATAAAAATTATCGCAAAACACCACTTCATCAAAAGCATCTTCTCATAAATATGTCTTACTTATTCTTAACTGTTTACAATAATACTACTTAGTTACATTAAAAACAACAACTCAATTTTACTTCCCTAAAAGCATTTCTACATGAAAATGTCTCCTTGTTCCTCACAATTACATCCACATTACTTAGATACACCAAAAAACTTAATTTTTCCTTCGCTAAAAGCGTTTCTTCATAAAAACGTCTTCCTTATTTTCTAACTGTTTACATATCGCAAAGCGACAATGAACGCTTGCCTTATGTCTACATGGTATCGTCATACTTCCAGTAAACATTCAAGAAAGGGTTGTGCGACACGCAGTCTTTACCCTCGGTCTCTTTCGTCACTGCACTTGAAGTAAGGCTTTGTCTTTCGATTGATGGTTCTCCTGCGGGAGGCAACGGCTGCATTTCAATGGGTTCATCTGGATTTTCTCCTTTCTTGTATGCATTCCGGTTATGTTGGTTTAACACAAAAAAGTTTAATGTGTCCCAACATGACACAAACAAATAAGCAGAACACCCTTTATGAACACCGCGTTTATGAACGTTTCTAAGACGAACTTTACAATTCTTATGACGAAATATAATCCTAAGAATCCACTCGTAATATCTCCTAAAACTACGAACCATCCGTATAGTTTGTGGATGGCCGAATCTGCTAAATTCTTCAAATCTACTTCCGTGAACAAATTCATAGCCTGAATACCTTGACTTGAAACTACCTTTCCTGCTACTCTGCTTATCAGGATATTGTTTATGGCTTGTCTCTCCGAGGCGAATAACAGATATTCTTGCGCTTGTCTCATCTCTTGATTCGTATAGATTCCATTACGGGCCACATTCTTAATTCTGCTAAATTGTACTTCATTTTCGGCATCGATTCCTATGCTTTCAGGTTCGTTAGCGGGGCTAGGAAATGGGTCATAGGCGTACCACCCTTCGTTGATGAAAAACGTGGGGGGAATTACAGGGGAACATTCAACTTGCTGGGCGTACCTTTGTAAAACTCTGGTGATTGGGGCCATGAATAATGATTGATTATTATAAGATACTGGTAATTCTTGATAACACCACTCATCCCGTCTAACATCTACGATTACAGGTAAACATTGCAACAAATAGATAACCTCTCCGCAAACTTTCGCGATATACCCTGGCTTATTTATTAACAATAATGCAACAGCGTCTCCTGATTGTCGGGCCAACGCCAGACGGTTTTTAAGTATTTCATTTTTGAGTAAACACCTCCTGTGTATCGCTTCCGCAAGCATGGAATTAAAACTTCGCTTGAAAGACTGTTCAATGTAGAGGAATTTTGAGTTTACGTATGTTATGATATCTGCCACGGGCGCACCTCGGGTTATGATCCAATCGATGTAAGCAACCGACACATTATTTTTAATTTCTAGGACTACTATACGAGGGTGCTCTGTGTTCCACATCTGAAAATTGCATATTTCCACCGGCTCCGTTAATTGTACCGCAAAAATCCGTGCCCTATCTTCGATTACTACGAACGTTTGTTCGGTTTGGGAGGATAACTGTTCAGTAATCAGCATCGCGCGCCCTTCGTATAAATTACTATATTTTTGGCATTTGTTGCTTGGCTCTGGCTGCCAAGACATCTCCCCAGAGAAAGAGTCCAAACAGTACCCCTTTATATAGTCGCATTTAAGATCGTTCAACAGATTAATCAGGTTAACATCTAGCCGAGCTAGAGCCAAAATATCACGAAGGATAATCCTAACGGTAGAAGTTACTACCACATTATCATAAGTTCTCCCCCGAAAATAATAACTGGTCCCTGTACATGCTCCATTATCCTCTACGTTTCCTGCCAACATTACAGACGTTGTTTGCGTGGTGTTTGGCTGTACCGCTATCACTGTTGATGCAAATCCCCTATATTCTAATATTTCATGTAACTTCAAGTATTCTTCTTTCCCTATCGTATGCATATAAGTCATTATGCTGTCGGGCAGCAAATAATTGTGCGAGAACATTCCACATGTCATCATTAGCGGCGTTACTTCTATCAAACAGGATTTCACCTGCACATATTCGTACCGTTGCCTTTCCAGTACATAAACCCTGATTTCTCTTAACTCATAAGCATCTGGTACCGTTGGGCAATCCGGTACACTTCTCAGTGATAATGTCGTTATGTTAGCCTCCGGGTTCTCGCAATCATACGCTATTATTCTCGCCGTAGCCATATATCCTCCAGTCCTTATCGATAGGAGCACTGCAAAAAGGGGTCGAGTTGGCTTCACTCGTCCTGATACTTAATTCATATTATAGGTAATCCATATCCCTTGCATTCTCTCGTCATTACTTCTCGCTTCGAACACTCATACGTAACTCTCTTACTCTTATTCCTGATACTCTTAAATTATATCTTCATATTTAGAACCCACGGGAGCTCCGCGACAGGTCCTCTTGACCTTGTCTGATCGGGCTTCAGGAACTTCCTCATTTCTGTTCTCATTTCCGCCTTCTTCTCTTCCCATCGGTATACGTATATTTCCTCGAGGGTTTTCTATCAAAATAGGGATTTGGTCCACAAATCTCTCTTCCTTTGTCTCCTCCACTTCGTTTCCTTCCAATTCTTCCTGCTCACTTGCCATGGCCTTTTTTCCCACTTCTTTCTCCTCGCTATTATCTGGTATAACCGTATATCCTCTAAACATTTTTAATCTTTCTGCATGTACCACCTGTTTCTTGTTTTTGCCTATCACCTGAATTTCGTAATTCACTGGTGACACTCTTCTCAACACTCGGTATGGGCCCGTCAACCGGGGCGATAACTTGCGGGACAACATGTGCCTAGGTTTGGTAACCGGCGGCATCTTCAAATAGACTCTCGACCCTATCGGGTAATCTCTCAGCTTCGCTTTCTTGTTATATTTAATTCGCCTCAAATCGCCAGATCTCTCCAACGCCTCCCTCGCTTGCTCGTGCGCTGTCTGCATTCGCACGGTGAACTCGGATATATAATTTTCATCTAAATCATACTTTAGCCGTGGCGGTTGAAGTGTCAACTGGAATGGCATTACCATATCCCTGCCATACATTAAATAGTGCGGCGTTTCTTTAGTAGCGCTATGCACTTGGTTCCGGATGGCTACTAAAGCGTATTTCAGTTGTTCGTCCCAGTCCATCCGATTTTCAGACACTAACTGTGATAAGGTTTCCTTAAGACTTCTGTGCATCCTTTCTATCACTCCGTTGGACGCAGGGTGGTATGCGGTTGTATTCAGCCTCTTAATATTTAACAGTTTGCATAACCCTTTGAACAGGTCAGACAGGAATTGTACGCCTCTATCAGCTAATAAATATCGTGGTGTTCCATATCGTAAAATTATATATTCCACAAATAATTTCGCTACTGTTTCGGCCGTCGCATCCTTCATCGGTATAGCTTCTGAGTACCGTGTAAGATGATCAATTATAGTTAATATATATCTATTTCCTTCGCTAGTGACGTTTAATGGCGGTCAATTCGTATACATATCTGGGAACAAATACTTTCTGCATTTCTACGGGTCTCTGCACCGGTGTCTTAAACAGATGACAATTATGGTAATTATCACATACTAAAGCAACATCCTTTTTCATTTTAGACCACACAAAATCGCGCTGAATCGCTGTTAACGTCTTGCCTTGACCGGTGTGTCCAAAGCAAGGGTTTTCATGATACAATTTCACAATGTTCCTTCTGGTAGCTAGCGGTGCGAATATCCTGTCCTTCCGCTCATCATGCCTCCTTTTCAAATATAATACGCCGTCGCATAGGTAATATTCCGAATCCTCTGGGTCGACTTCGATCTGCCGTCTCAACTCAGCTGATTGAACATCTGTTTCTTGTAGTTCCCTGATCTCGTCTAAGTTGTACACACTCTCGGCT
Organism: Chrysolina americana; assembly: GCA_958502065.1. NCBI lineage: Eukaryota > Metazoa > Arthropoda > Insecta > Coleoptera > Chrysomelidae > Chrysolina > Chrysolina americana. The sequence goes on from OY293411.1 coordinate 63,874,103, forward strand.
ATCACAGATGGTTCTTCTTCGCTAGGGTTACCTCGGTTCACCTGCCTTACGTGCTTCGTAACGGTGGTCTTATTTACCAGTTCAGGGGCGTACTGCGCGCTTTTCTCTTCGGCGAGACTCGTGGGTGAGTTTTCATGAGGAATCGCAATTCTTCGCGTTTATTTTGCCAGGACGATGCTGGATTGTGAATGAGTAATAAGGCCATGCTCCATTTCGCGAGTCGGGAACTCGGGTCTTTTATAGAAAATAGGTATAACAAGGGGCGGTGATCTGTGATAATTCTGAAATGCGAACCGATTAAGTACACCTGGAACTTCTTAGTACTCCAGATTACCCCCAAACACTCCCTTCAATTGTGGAGTACCTGGTTTCTGCGTCGTTCAAGGTGCGGCTGTCATAGCATATAGGGTGCTCAAATTTATCGTATTGCTGACATAATATCCCACTAATGGCCGTCCCGGACGCATCGGTGACCAATATAAATGGTATGCTGAAATCTGGATACTTCAAAATAGGTGGCTTCATCAGGGATTCCTTTAACTTCCTGAACGCTATCTCCTGGTCGTCCCTCCATTCGAACTTGACATCCTCCTTCGTCAGCCGGGTCAATGGCTGGGATATTTTTGCGTATTCTGGAACGAATCTTCTATAGAACCCACATAATCCTAGGAAAGATCGTATTTCCTTAACATTCCTGGGTTGGAGATATTTTTCAGTGACTTCAGTTTTCTCTGGATCGGCGCGGCACACTTTTTCCGAGACAATATGGCCTAAATATTTCACTTCCGACTGCATGAACTTGCATTTCGCTGGCTTAAATTTCAAATTGCTGGCTCTCATTCTGTCGAACACATGCTTCAAACGTTCTAAATGTTCATCCACATCGTTTCCACTAAATATAATGATATCATCCAAGTATACTAGGCATTCGGTTCCAGTTAACCCGGTTAATACTGTGTTCATCAATCGGGACCAAGTTAATGACGAATTCTTCTGTCCCATAACCATCCTAGTAAACTCGTAATGTCCATATGGTGTTGAAAAAGCGGTTTTTTCTATGTCATCTTCGTGCATCGCAATTTGATAGTAACCCTGAGCTAGATCCATAACGCTATATATACTGGTGCCGTTTAACTGGTCCAAGGTGTCCTGCAAATGAGGCAATGGGTAATAATCGGTCTTGGTAACGGCATTTAATTCTCTAAAATCAACACATAACCTATATTGTGCTTCTTGGCCCGGTTGTGTCTTTTTTTCCACTAAAATAGCCGGCGCACTCCATGGGCTGGAGGAATTTCTGATTATTCCATCCTCTAGAAGATTCGCTATCTCCTTATCTATTATTTTCTTTCTCTGATAAGAAATCCGGTATGGTCTTTTGAATATGGGCGGCACATTGTCAGTTATAATTCTATGTGTTACCAACTTGGTACACGACAATCGCTGGAACGTGAGATGAAACACATCCAAATATTCTTTAATTAATTTCTGCAGTTTTTCCCTATCTGGATTCTCCAGTTTTTCCAAACCCAACAACTCTAAAATTTCTCCCGCTTGCATCGTCTTCACCTGCCTTACCACTAAGCTATCCTCCCACTCATCCTCATACTCTTCTTCGTCCACAGCGTGAATTTTAACTATCCTATGCTTTCGAGGGATCCTTATCTCCTTGTCCAGCAAGTTCATCATTATTATAGGGATATCAGGATTGTTTCGGCTCACCGACCGTGCTATCAATAATCCCGCTATTCGTTCTTCGTCCGTTATCAGTACATTCTCTGTATCTAGTTTATTACCCGTATGCAAGCCACCCTAGTTCTGGGAGGAATAACCATATCCTTTTGCACCCAGGCGAAGGAGTCCCTGCCGGCCCTGTCCCTGTCTCCTACTTCTATATTTCCTTCCGCCTTCGCTTCTTTTCTGAATTCATCCTTTTTGGGTCCTGCTGTGCCTGCCTTTTTCTCGGCTCTTTTTTCAGTATCTGTTCTCCTAATTTCGTGGCTATTTTTCGACAAACTCGTGCTAGTTTTCGAAATTTCACACAGATTTCTATTATTCTCAGGTGCAAACCTCACTTGCTTCTTACGATTTTTTGCGCATATTTCTTCTACCTCTCTGGTTTCGGGTTCATAATTAATACAGGGAGACTCACTTGTCACTTTTCTATATCACTCGGCCGTTCTTTGTCCGTTCAACTTCATACTGGGGGATTCCTTTTCTGCTTCGAGCATACCTGCTTCTTTCTGTTCGTTTCTACTTATCCAAGGGTCACTTACCTCCTTGCCATACAAATTCTGCGCTCCAGCGGCATTTTGATACTTCTTTATATCAGCACCTTTTTCCAAGAGTTCCTCTGCTTCCTCGTATACAGGGTGTTCGATTCTAGTTACGCGGTCTAACTTACTACGAGTGATGGGGCTCCACTTTTGGACAATTCCTCCGATCCGACTCTCTCTGTAGGTCCTTCCGATGCCATACTGGTTTGAAAAAGGACAACGCTCCGCATACAGAGAAAACAACGGCCCTATACTTCTCTGGAAGGGGTCCTCCACTCTTCGATTCAATTCGCTCTTCTAGAAATCTTGCTTTTCCCTTACACCTTTCATAACGCTCTAGGTCCTTCACCTGGCTTTCTGTACCTTCTTCACAAACTAATTCATGACAGTGGCGGTCCTGCCTCCTCGTCATACATACACATGTACATGATTCTGCTTTTATCTTGGCCGGGCACGAGAGAGCTGAGAAAGATCCAACTCCGTGAGGTCGCGAAGGCTCATCACTTCCTTCTTGACTGGATGCATTTGATGATGATGACATCAAATCCACCAGGAACCTTCCCTCTAGCTTCTCTGCCAATGAATCTAACTTATTCATTACTTTTCCCAACTTAGCTTCCATTTTGTCCAGCCTCTGCTGGACTACACTTGCTTCTCTGGATCCTTGGACGTGTTGTGATTCACTCCTAAGATCAATCTCGTGACCGAACAAAAACATTTTATTTTCCTTCCAATCTAGTTTAACTTGGAACTCTTGTAGAAAATTCATCCCTAGTAATATATCAGCGGACAAGACATCCACTTCTACAACTATACACTCATAATTAATTATTCGATCCCTATCGAGTCTTATATTTATTACTGTTGAACCCTTATAAGGAATCAAGTTTCCCTGCACATCCCTTAAAGCATATTCCTTCCCTTGTATTATTCTTTTACCTTCGGCGGCGCTCGCCGAAATTAAACTGCACTGTGCTCCCGTGTCTATTAGAATATTTTACATTTCACCATCGACCTCCAAGGTCATGGTATTTTTCTGGGCTGCTATACTGGAGCACGCCATTACAGTAGCCCAATCCCTCATATTTATTCTCTTGCTCCTTGTTCGACTCCCGCTCGGGATTGGAGTCGCGTGAGCGTTTAAATCGCTTCCTCCGGTTTCATTGCTAGCATGACTTGTATCTAGTAGCTCCGGACAATTCCACATCATGTGGCCTTCCTTCTTGCACCGGAAACATAATCCGCGTTTCCTCATACAGTCACCGATCTGATGTCCAGACCTCTTACAAAACCTGCACTCTTTCTGCGCGCCTGTACTAAAACTTGCCTCGCGCTGCCTCCCATCTTGACGGTATGCCTCTGGTCGCCGCATCTCTCTCGCGGGCCTGAGCGTCGTGGCGCTGAGCTGGCGATGTTCGCTCCCAAAGCGGTCGGTACGCGTATAAGACCGACCATCTTTCATCCGCTTTCCGTTGTAGTCTGTATCTGAGGCCCGCACATGCCTCTGCCCCGAACTCGTCATATTTTCTATGAGTTCCGCTTCTTCGGCCGTTTCTAAAGCTTACTGTAATGTAGCTGGGCTAGTGAACAATACCTTTTTTCTAATAGGGTCCTGCAAACCCATAGTAAACTGCATGATGGTGTCTGTTTCCTGCCTTCTTTTCAGGACGTCGTCGACAGCTTGTACACCTGTGAGAGTTGCTAATCTCGCCGCGCAAACTTTCAATCACGCCAAAAATTGGCGGCACGCCTCACCTCTGAACTGCCTACACTCTGAGAACTTTCGTTGGTCTTGTCCCGGAATTTTCAGGACTCCGAACTGATCGAGTAACCCATTCTTTAAAACATTCCAGTCTCCAGTGACTTTTAATTCCTCATCAGCTTCGATCAGCTGTTTCGCAATTCCTCTCAATCTTAGACGTACTAAGGCAGTTATGCGGTTGTCACTCCAGTTCGCCAATGCCGTAGTATCATCGATGGCCCTTACGAAATCCAGGACATTCGTATTTCCACTAAAAAGGGGCAAGTTCTCCAAACTCAGATTTATGGGCGCTCCTGTATCGGCAGCGATGCCTTTAAGCGGCGGAGTAGTTGTTCCCGTAGCCATATCTGTGATTCTTCCTTTTTTGCTCCTCTTAAGACTTATTACACCTTTCTGCAAATTTCAGGGGCTTCGTTTCGGTTTTTTAAACGCTTCCAACAGCTGAACGGGGCAATAGTCAGGATGGTAACCTGACACATATACTTCTATTACGATTATTATTATTCACCTTCCTGTACAGTTTGGCGCACTTTACGCGGGTTTTTAGGCCGTTTTTCGGGGGATAGTAACCCCACATCTGACACCAAATATGTCAATGGGCGGGCTTCGTGGCCACGCGGTACACACGCTTTCACTCAGCTCGGTTTTCAACCAAGAGTTCGTCTTCAAACCTAGGAAGGAAACCTAGCGTTCTAGACTAGTCTCAGTCGCCATTAACACGTTCCTCGGTTCCTCCTCACTCACTCGAAGGTCCGAGAGCAAGGACCCGAGCCACAAGGATGGACAAGTAGTTCGAAACGTCGGGACGTGACATATAATTAAGGTTCATTCGTCGAGCGGCTGTCGAATGTAACCCTATGTGGATTTTTGCACTATCCTATTACTATCACAGTTGTTCTAAGACGGCTATCAGCGAAATCATGAACAAAAAGGCACGAGTCATATTCAAACATCTATTTTAAATAAAAAGCAAATATGCCCTTCCATACGAACATCGGATCTGCCTGTTGTCGGTAAATATCATATTCTTAGAAAGAAAACAATCATTGTAAAAGAAACAAAATTCCTTAAATATTTATCATCATGCTTGCCAGCGAATCTACCACGAATCGTGTTGAGAAATTACTTTACATTACTCCAAACTTAACTTGCAACGCAGGATTACGTATCGATAACAGGTTTTTCAAAACAAATCAATAATAAACACAAGTAATTCAGTTATTGTAGTACGCAGGAACATAAGATACATCAGGACAATTCCTATGTCGAAAACATTAATATACCGGGACTAATCCATAAACATTTGGTGCAATACATATCGGGATATCCAAATAAATCGGATTGACACATAATTAATCTTGTATAACATAGCAAGTCAGTATCTCACAGCTTGAAATCCCATAATTTAATACTACATGCACAGTAATAACTAATAACAACAAAAAAAAAACATTCTTCTCATACCGATACGACAATAATTCTAGTTCAAAGGTTCTCGGGTAAATCATAGCGACTTTAATAGGTATATCTTCAACTCGATTGATTATTCTTTCACTTACGAATTAAAACTGTAGCTGCAAACTCTTTCCACATTTTGATGCATATCATAATTCAACTGTTTTAACTGATTTAGATCTCCATATTATTATTAACTGAACACTGGCCGGTCTGGTCTGTAATTGATTCTTTTCCAAATGACTTTAATTACCGAAGAACGAATTCATTTTAAACCGATTTAAATCACTTCATACTGATTGTCGAATTGATCTGAATGAATAATCATGATTAAAAACTCACTATTTCGAGTCTAAATCTGAACAAACGACTGATGGAATCGAATTACGGATAATGAATAAATTCACTGAGTGCACCGGAATCTGAATTGAATTGCCTCCATCGGACGCGAACCGCGGTTTTTATAGTAACGTCCAAACGGGGGTAACTTGCACTTGGTCATTCGATGGCCGTTAATCAGTCGCGCATGACAAATTTATGATGTCGGCTTCTTTGAGCGGCGGCCTTTGTACCCGTGAGATATAGTTGCGCGAGACGGGAAATTTACTTATTTGATCACTCGCGGCTCTTAATTAATTCGAGCTGACATATTTATGCTACACGGCTCGTAGCGGTACTTCTTTGAGATATGATTTACGATTTCGGCGGCTTTGTACGCGGGGTTACGAATTCCTATTGAACACGTGCACTTCTAGTGCTTCGCGCTAACAGGTCGTCGACACGGAGCCAGATGTTTCTACGCATGAAAATGAACTAGGTTACGGTTCATACAGGGAGGAGCAGCTGACGATAATTATTCAACTAGACTCGCAATCTGAACTCTTTTCTTTTTAAAAACTTGAACTACGATATCTGCTCGCGCAATACAGGGTGAGTATGGGCTCACCACACTGTCCTGATTTTGTTCTAAAATCGCGATGCTTTCATCATACCGTTTTCCATCATCGGCATCAAGGGTGCCAAATGCCATTTATCTATTTTTCCAATGCCATTTATCAGACTTCTTTTCAGACGAATATGTGGTTGAAGATTTTCTAATTTAATTTTGGTTGTACTTATAAGATAATCAGTTCTCATTAACATATTTGCTGATAGACCGTGATAGGATATGGGATTGATAATATTTTCCTTATTGAAATTATTTTTGATTGACCTGAAATATTTATCTAAATTAATCAATTCATTGATTATTGGATCCAAATCAATATAGTGTAAAAATGTATGTTTACTATATACAGTTTTAGCATCTCCCAGTTTTATGGGTAGGATAGGATTGTTTATGGTGGTGATTTGAATGTCTTCAAAATTACAATGTACTTGGAGTACGTGAAGTAGAAGGTACGAGGTCAGTAACTTCATTGTCGTTATTTTCCTGTAACAAAGGTGTTTTGTTAGTCTTGGGTTTTCTAGCTATACTTTTGTGATTCTCGGTTTTCAGTTTGGTTCCCAAATCTTTAAGAATTTTTCGAATGTATGGTACATTTTGTTTTGTAAAGTCCGGGGGTTCATTTCGTTTTTCATTTCTATTGGTTATGATTTTTTCTTTAGTTTGTTCGATTGTCTGTTTTATTGATTGATACAGTTTTTTGGCGTTTTCTTTATGAATTTGGACATAATCAGAAACGATAATATTATCATTCAAATCGAATGGATTCGTGTTATTGATATGACCTCTGACTACTACGAATGGGGTGTATTTAGTGACACTATGAATTTAATTGTTATAACCAAGAATAGCGCGTTCCATCAGTTGATTTGGTGTTGAGAGGTTTCCTTCATCTTTCCAACATCTATAATGTTCGATTAATGTCGAATGAAATCTTTCAACCAGAGAATCGGAATTGCTATTTATGGGTGTTGTAAAATGGAGTTCGATTCGATAGATTTTGCGGCGGTAATTTTTTGGGGTAATCCATGATGAGTGATGAAATTCATGAGATTTTCTACCACTAATACTCCAGTTAAAGCTTTCAGAGGATATGCTTGGCCATATCGAGAAAAAGAATCAATAATAAAAAACTCTCATTTGAAATTTTGAATGTGTCTATGTGAATGTGTTCAAATGGTTTCGAAGTGGTAGGGGTGAGATTGAATTTCACTATCGGTGGGTTTCGATCATATTTGTTTTTTTTGGCAAGTTTCGCAATTATTGATATAATTTTGTATGTCGTCTGCCATTTTTGGCTAATAGAACCTTGACATCGGTAAGAAATGTAGGACAATGAACTATTTTAAAGGATGAATTTTTGAATAAATTTTGTACAACGGTACTGAAGATTCTCAACAATGCCGGAGTTTTAAAATGCGTGGCATATGTTTGTTTTGGGTTTATATATTCTTTGAGAAGTTTGACGATGTTTTCGTTCATATTTTTGTTTGGAAATGTAACGTATGATCGAAAATTTTCGAAAATTCGTTCCATTCTATACTTAGTCTCGTGTATGTCTCCAATCGCAATGATGACTTGGTTTTTATAAGTATTAACTGGATGTTCAGAAATGGGAATGTTACATACAGGGTCTTCAAGGGAAGTGTGGACCGTTTCTAGGTCGGAATGGTTTTAATTCTCTCTTAGTGGTACAATACGGAATATCTTGGTTGTATGGCTGGGGGTTCTAGAATTTCTTGAAGAATATTTTCGTCCAAATTCGGAAGTTTTTCGGGGTTTGTCAAAAAAATCTTCAATAATTTCATTGACGTCGCCGGGGTTGTTTTGGACAGAAAGTTTCAAGTGCGTTCAAGACAATATCGTGGGGATAAGGGCGTCGGCTTCTTGATTGCATTTGCTTTTCTTATATTTCATTATGTAGTAAAATTCTTCAAGTTTTAGGCGCCATCGCACTAATCTAGAATAGATGACTTCAGCAGGGTTCAGTATTCTCGAGGCGTAACATATGGGGTTGTCATTTTGGGACAATATGGCACCAATGGCGTAATTTGAAGAATCTGTGGTCAATTCGAATGGTTTTTCGAAATCGGGATAAGCTAGGACAGCACTGGGACTCCGATGATTACAAATGTTTCATAGCATCGAAATGTGTCGAGAATGTGACGTCATATTCGAACGTTAGAAATGGGAAGCATAGTACTGATATTTCGAATATGACGTCATATTTCGATTCTATAAAACATTTCTAATCATCGGAGTCCGGGGGCTGGTTCTGAAGTGAGAATAGTTTTACAGATATTGAAACATTCTATAAATTCAGTAGTATGTTCTACTTTCTCATTTTTCTTCAGACACTTTGTCATTGGTTTCGTCACCTTGGCGAATTTCCTATAGCATCCCAATAATCCCAGGAAGGATATTATGTCCTTCTGAGTTTTTGGAATGGGAAACTTTTGGATAGCGATTATTTTCCTAGGATTTTTAATGCCCCCAGGTGTTATTACGTGGCCTAAAAATTACACTTCCTTTCGGAGAAATTCGGATTCATCCAGCTGAATTTTCAGGCGAGCTTCGCGTAGTTTTGAAAATACTAATTTCAGGTTTTGGATGTGTTCCTGGAGTCCAGTACTGAAAATAATAATGTCATCCATATGCAGATTTTATTTTGCAGGTCTTTCAGGACTTCATCCATCGTACGCTGAAAGCTACAGGGAGCGTTTTTAAGGCCAAATGGCATTCTTAAGTACTCGTAATGGCCTTGCTCCACATTGAAAGCAGTCAAAGCCCACAAAATCTTTATTTTATTGTTTCGTAGAGAAATATCAATTAAATCCAACGTATCACAAAAAGTAATTTTAATTTTTTTCTCGATAATGGCCGTAGATGCGTAAAATTTACATGAAACAAAAAAATGTCTAAAGGAAACAAAGAATTAATTTCATGTTTTAGAATCCACCAGTGACGCCTCACGAAAACGCTTGACCCCTGAAAAGATATCTCCCTGTAGATTCTCACAATTACTCGGCATGTTGGATGATGTAAGCCCTGAAACGTAATCTTTGTTTAAAATTTGATCTCAATATCTTAAAAACTGAGAGAGCTATTGAAAAAAAATTAAAAAACCTTGAAATTTCAACGCCCTGCAGCGAATTGTTTGTAGATACATGTTAACCGTAAAGTCACATTTTGACCTTGAAAAAACCTCTCTCAAATTCTTGTATGGAGTGCAGCCCTCAATCACAATGAAACTTTTAGATTCAGTCCAAAAAAAATCATTCGTCTTTTCGGTAATGCTTTTTCCACCAGCTCGGTTGCTTTTCTGGAACACTTCGGAAAGGATGGCGATCTGTCTCTGGTTCAGATATTTTCATGGAGACGATGCTCTTATGAACTAGCATTAATCGTTCCACCGCTGGCCGTCTCATAGACACTGATCCTCCTAATTCAGTATTCACATCCCTTTTTCGTCACTTCGGAGACATGCAAAACATTTCTTTCGCAGTGCTCGTTTTTCCAGCGGACGGCAAAGCTCTGAAACTCAGCCTCTGGAGATGTTGCCTGGGGCTTACAGCCTGCAGAAGTTTAATAAGAATAGCAAATCCTATCTTCTTTCTCTTGGCTCTCACGATGTTCTCTGAACATTATAGCTGAAAATGAATACGACACCAAAAATTGACGGGATCGCCACGTCGAATAATAATGATAGCAGTCCTCTACCTACACAGGTTTTTTTGGGTACATTCTACAACTGTTAATGAGGGAGTATTATCATTTAGAAATATGGAAAAAACTTTCAATGATAATATACAGTGTGTTTCACTTCTCATGGAAACTCGTATCTTCTGTAATGTTTGACGAAAAATCATGAAATTTTCAGGATCGATAAATACACTAGAAATGAACTCTCTGAACGAAAGGGATCATCCTACGTGTTATACACTGCACGGCAGCAGCGATGAAACCACCCATTTTCCCGGAAATTTATATTAGGGGGCAAAATTGGACAGAAATTCCTTCAGATTCGTGTTTTGGATCCAAAAATTACTACTAATACACCTGTCTCCTCAAAAATGTCTGTTCTGAAATATTCTAATTTGCTTCACTTCCCATGGAAACGCTCCCGTGTATATCACGTATGATGACCCCTTTTGTGCAGTTAGTTCATTTTTAGTATATCTGTCTATCTTGAAAGTTTCATGATTCTACGTCGAAAATTACGGAAAATACGGGGGCGTTTCCATGAGAAGTGAAACAAATTAGAATTTTCCAGGACTAAAAATTTTTCTGGAGACCTGTGTATCAGTAGTAATTTGTGGATTCTTAACACGAATCCGAAGGAAATTTTGGTAAATTTTGCCTCCTAATATAACTTTCCGGAAAGCAGGTAGTTCTATCGCTGTTGGCGTGCAGTGTATACCACGTAGGATGACATATTTTGTGCAGTGAGTTTCATTACTAGAGTATCTATCGATGCTGAAAATTTCATGGTTCTACGTTGAAAATTACGGTGATACGGAGGTGTTTCCATGAGAAGTGAAACACACTGTAAACCCAAATCGGACTTAGATTTTGTAGCTTTAAAAAATATGAAAAATGTATTGCTCGGACTAGATGATGTGACTTTCACTTCGTCGAAAATAATTTTTTGTTTGAATAACCGTTTGAAATTTGTTATTTAAAAAAATTCAAATAGTTTGGTTATATACAGTTGTTCAATGATTTTTTGTCCAATGAGTTTTTGGAATCATTACAGTACTGACAAAAATCAATTGAAATTAATTTCTATACTAAATGCTTAACGATACATCAATTTTGTACCTTTTCATTACTCAGTAATTGAAAGTTAGTAGCATGATGAAGTTATTAGTGGAACGAAACGCTTTTCTCCAAGTTACATTTTTTATTTAACAGAAGCTTCGTAGATATTAAATAAACGTGAAAAACTAATAGAACATTCGAATTCAGGACGTATGTTGAATCTAAATACAAATAACTTTCTTTAATAATTGTAGAAATTGAAGAAAATAAGCTCAATTCAAAGGATTATTTTGAAAAACAAAATTTTTTTCGAGAGATTGCTCAAGTCACGTGACCCCGTCGGAGTATGCCATTTTACATGTTCAATAAATGTACTGGAGCTTTATTCTATCAACAAACTGCTATCTCATAACCTCGACACGTATTTCAGTCACCAAGTGAGCGTCTTCCGGTGGTGGAAAATATTCAAACCAAAACACGTGTCAAGTAGTAAAAATGGCGGTTTCGTATATTACTACACCAAAAGTTCCCAACATTGTAGTGCAAGTACATAATCTTCTTCAAAGCAAAATTTTTCGAAAAGGAGAACGATTAAGTCGCCCAAAACAGATCCCTGGAGAACATCAATTGAAGTTGTAGATTCATTAGATGCTTCTATTCCAACTTGATTTTTGCATATACTCGAAAAGTATGTTGCAAAATCATCATCCACTTCCTTTTAAATAATTTTCTGCGGGTCACCACCCTTTTTGACTATGTTATTATTCAAGTTTTCAATAATCATTATCCATGTGAATTCATTAGAAGTGTAGTTTATTCTTTTGCTTGAGTGCTGGGATTTCTATTAACCAATGGGAATCTAGTATTCTTTGCTCATAAGTGAGTGTATTACTGGGCCCGAAGACCTTCTTTTTACCATTTTATAATAAAAAAATACAAATGTTTTGTACATACTGAAAGTATTACCTTATAATTTGAAAATCACTTTGACACACATATCAATATTTGAGTTTTGTTGTGTATCGAGTGATCTAAGTGAAAAATTTCCATGGATTACTTTTCAGAGTTTTACAGTATTTCATCAAGTATCTAATAATTTACTGACACGAAAAATGGCTTTCTGTATCTGTTGATTGTTGCATAAAAGTAATAAACTTTTAAGAATGTTTTCTCAAATACCAGTATTTGTTCGAATCTATTAATTCCAAAATACATAAACTGAAAATTGTTCTAATCATATCCTTTTAATTCCAAAATGAATGAACTGAACTATAATGAAACCATTTTTGATAATAGTTCATTGTTTGACTTGTATTAGTAGAAACATATTTCTGAATGAATTGGGCAAAATCTAACAAACTGCTGCTTCTACATATTTCCATCGAACTATGATAGATATCCCCAAAAAATATAAAATCACACTACTTCGACAGTAAGGTTCAAATTTGACGCTGAAACTCCCTTATCACTCAAACGGCGCGGTTGCCAATTCTTGGGTTTGTATTAGTCGGTAACATGCAATGCACTATATACCATATACACGATCCACAGAAGCGCCCTCTACACGGTCGATGATGGAATTAAATCTGTATAAAAATGGTGATTTTACCGCCTTTTTGGAGCCTTCCAAAATTTCGTCCCATGATGCTCCTGACCGCCCGTGACAGTTTAACATAGCTAAACGTTGTCAAGCCCGAAGGCGGATTTGGTCTGGGTTCGTAGGTAGTATGTATAAAAGTGGGAGTGTATAGACGCAAATATCTATATATATATATATATATATATATATATATATATATATATATATATATGAAAACTAAAAGTTCGGGTTGAACCGCGTCTAGAATTTGTTGAAATTCGACGTTTCGGCTCCGATTTTGGAGCCATTTTCAAGAACTGAAATAGAAAGAAAATTAATGAAAGGTTAAAACGTAATTCTACGCTGAGGTCTCAATCTGCCTACTCCTCAGGTATAATTACGTCAGGTTTTTGTGACTTGACGTCGGGGTCTCAATCTGCCTACTCCCCATGTCTCGTCACTGGTTCTCTCTAAGGTCTCAATCTGCCTACTCCTTCGAGAGAACTGAGGAATTGTGGGTTGAGGAACTGTATTTATAGTCGACGTGGCTGTAATGGCCGTGTGCAATGTATTGGCGCGAGGTGAACTATGGGCGGGAACTGAATTGGCGCTAGATGAGCTATGTGCGGGAACTTGGTTGGCGCTAAGTGAGCTGTGTGAGCTGTGTGAGCTGTGTGAGCTCACTTAGCTTATTTATTATTACTTATTTAACCTTTCATTAATTTTCTTTCTATTTCAGTTCTTGAAAATGGCTCCAAAATCGGAGCCGAAACGTCGAATTTCAACAAATTCTAGACGCGGTTCAACCCGAACTTTTAGTTTTCAAATATCTGACCGCGGAAACCTATCTGAACACATAATATATATATATATATATATATATATATATATATATATATATATATATATATATATATATATATATATATCCTGAGTATTTTATATATATATATATATATATATATGAAACAGGGATATGCTCTCGAGGGAAATTGTGAATAACAAGAAGGAGCATTTTATTGGATTAAGCCCTCTAGTAAAAATGCAACCGTAGACACGTGTTTCGATCTTAGGGATCTCATCAGTACGGTGAAAGCAAGTGTAAGGATGTGCAACACTTGATTGCAGGTGAAACAACAAATGAACGGAGTCAACAAACAGGAAGCCAACCGCACATTTGTGGCTTCAGTCGTAACACCTCGTGTTTTCAAGGCAAGAAACGACGTCGCCACGGAGGCAGCTATAGCTACCTGCGTGACATCCGAGTCCAGGAATATAAATGAAACAGGGATATGCTCTCGAGGGAAATTGTGAATAACAAGAAGGAGCATTTTATTGGACTAAGCTTAGTCCAATAAAATGCTCCTAAGCTTAGTCCAATAAAATGCTCCTTCTTGTTATTCACAATTTCCCTCGAGAGCATATCCCTGTTTCATTTATATTCCTGGACTCGGATGTCACGCAGGTAGCTATAGCTGCCTCCGTGGCGACGTCGTTTCTTGCCTTGAAAACACGAGGTGTTACGACTGAAGCCACAAATGTGCGGTTGGCTTCCTGTTTGTTGACTCCGTTCATTTGTTGTTTCACCTGCAATCAAGTGTTGCACATCCTTACACTTGCTTTCACCGTACTGATGAGATCCCTAAGATCGAAACACGTGTCTACGGTTGCATTTTTACTAGAGGGCTTAGTCCAATAAAATGCTCCTTCTTGTTATTCACAATTTCCCTCGAGAGCATATCCCTGTTTCATTTATATTCCTGGACTCGGATGTCACGCAGGTAGCTATAGCTGCCTCCGTGGCGACGTCGTTTCTTGCCTTGAAAACACGAGGTGTTACGACTGAAGCCACAAATGTGCGGTTGGCTTCCTGTTTGTTGACTCCGTTCATTTGTTGTTTCACCTGCAATCAAGTGTTGCACATCCTTACACTTGCTTTCACCGTACTGATGAGATCCCTAAGATCAAAACACGTGTCTACGGTTGCATTTTTACTAGAGGGCTTAGTCCAATAAAATGCTCCTTCTTGTTATTCACAATTTCCCTCGAGAGCATATCCCTGTTTCATTTATATTCCTGGACTCGGATGTCACGCAGGTAGCTATAGCTGCCTCCGTGGCGACGTCGTTTCTTGCCTTGAAAACACGAGGTGTTACGACTGAAGCCACAAATGTGCGGTTGGCTTCCTGTTTGTTGACTCCGTTCATTTGTTGTTTCACCTGCAATCAAGTGTTGCACATCCTTACACTTGCTTTCACCGTACTGATGAGATCCCTAAGATCGAAACACGTGTCTACGGTTGCATTTTTACTAGAGGGCTTAGTCCAATAAAATGCTCCTTCTTATATATATATATATACAAAATCCTATAGAGATCAATAAATGTCAATGAATTTAAATTCCACAAATTTGAAGGTTAGATATCCGAAATTCGAAATTGACGTTTTGAGGTTAGCACTCCGATATGTAAACTTGATAAATTGTTCTTGGCAGCAAACGAAAAGATACGATTGTCAGCTTGACAAAATGGTGTCGCTTTCCTGGTATGCAACATGCAAGATGCATAGAAACCCTGGTGTGATCACTTATACCTGTGATACCGACATAAAAAATTGTTGATGTACGGCCTACTTGATTCATGTTATTTTTATTGCATTGGTACCGTTTCACTTCTTTAGCAGAGATGGCGGCAAAATTACAGATTATTGTTATCATTGACGATTGACGATTGGAAAGCGACAAGTGTCATGTCAACATTCAAAAACAATCAAATGACAAATCAAGGCTCCGTGGAATGTTGGAAACTTGGCTATTTTCGACTTCTGCGCCATCCATCGACGAATAAAGCCAACGGTATCAATGCAATTACAGTATCAACAACTTTGGTAGAAACAAAATCGAATCTGCCCCCGGACTCCGATGATTATAAATGTTTTATAGAATCGAAATGTGACGTCATATTCGAAATATCGGTACTATGCTTCCCATTTCTAACGTTCGAATATGACGTCACATTCTCGACACATTTCGATGCTATGAAACATTTCTAATCATTTGAGTCCCAGTGCTGTGATCGCACCAGGGTTTCTATGCATCTTGGCAACATGCATCGACAAATAAATATTTTATCTGACATTTACAGGTTCCTTGGTAGATTCTTTTCCACGTGATCACACATCAGAATTTGCCCTAGGTGATTTATAACTGCTTATCATCGCAACACTCGATCCAATTAACTAGAAGGCCATCATCGATGGTTGATCAACAGGTTATTAGATCATTAATTCCGTTGCAATTGGCACTTCCTTCTGGATTGGAGTTGATTGACAATCTAATTCTCAGTATTATTCACTTGAGCTTCATTCAAAAATACTTATGATCGCATCAATCCATATGGATTTAGATTTATTACCGTGACCTTATTCACACCATCAAGCTAGTTGTTCACACCTCGACCGCCAAACTAAGAAGAGCCTCATCCCACCTCTCCAATTCTCGAACTGAATTTCCGACATCATGTCAGTGACATCTATATGACCCCAACGTTATCAACCCAGACGGGTCTGTCTACAAATGAAATTTACCCTTAGATAAGTTCAGCTATTTGCCATCAGCTGTCACTGGACGTCTTAGCTAGTGAGAGAATTCTGTTGTCTACTCTTTAGACAAGTTTACATGTTCGTTATTAGATGTCGCTTCTAGTATGAATTTGGAATTAAGTGGACAAATTAAAAAAATTAAAAGTAACGATATTTTCGTTACACATCCCCGTTACTCCCCAAAAAAAATTCAAACAAGTGTTTGGATTTTTTTTTGAAGAATAATGGCTCAAGTAACACCATTGACAATTATTGAGTATAACAAATTTTTCAAAACAAACTTAAGGAAGGCAATGAGAAAGGGATATTGCTAATTACCAATATCAAGGAAATACAATTTGTAAACAAGGGACTGCAAAGTTGAAGAGATCTTCAGAAAACATTGCTGTGACTTGGTCAGAAAGGCTAGATTGTAATTACTCAGGCAGGCAAAAGGTACATGAAATTTCAAGCAGGCACTTTGAAATAAGTAGGCAACCAGCTTCTCTAGAGTCTTTTGAATATTATAGAGTCAACTAATAGGATAATAAGGTAAAGATAAGTCAATATAGAAGATACAATTAGAGTTGTCTATGTTTTTCAAAAGACGTAAAAGCAAATGTTATGTTGTGTTCATATGTTCATATGATTATTTCAAAGCGTACCAGAAAATTAAATCTGCGCTGAATTTTGAAATTACCTAGAATAAGAGATAACGTCAATTGTCTAGACAATATGAGTCCAAATCACATAGATAAGAAAAAAGGCAAGATATTAGGAAAGATAACAAGTTAGGAATATAATTCAAGTCCACTGAATGAAATGTACATTTATTAGAAATGGTAGAAAAGTTGGTGTTTACCAGGTATCACCAATGACAACACCAGGGCTCATTCAGGATAAATGTATTAGTACTACTACAGCACAGTAAAACCGAAAATTCCTAGATAAGATCAACACTGATTGAGAAAATGCCACCTAGGCATAAAGATATGGAGTTTCAGCTCTTAGTGAAGTAGCTACTGCATGATCGACATTACCAAAAATTTACTAGTTGGTTATCTTACATTTTGACTTCCCAAAGCTGTTTTGATTATTGTATCAGACTGATATATTTTGTTTGGATAGAATTTTTCGATAATTTAGGGTATTATTACTGATCTAGAACTACCTGTATCGATAAGTCATTTCAATTTTGGTTGCTTAATTTCAACATACGGGAGAGCATTGTTGCTAGAAAGGTTTATTTCAGCTAGGTGTATTGTTCGTCTTGGCTGGTTGGCTGAAAATTTTCTGTTTCGGTCAGGTTTGTCTCGTCATCGTTGAAAATTGGTGTTTTGCTCAACGTATGGGTTTTGATCAAGGTAATATGCGGTTTGATCGTCTTGATTGAAATTTTCGGCAAACATTTCGTCATGATCGGGAATTGGTTCTTCGTATTCGTTCGAAAATAATTCTTCCGAAATAAAATTGGGTTTTTGGTTCGATTGGAAAAATCGCTGATTGTTTTGAAAATTATTTTGATGATTTCTGGAATTTGGCCTGGGTTGTGAAAAAGGTCTATTGAATATTCTAGTGGGGTTTCTAGAAGTTGTGGACATGGGTTCCGGTTTCGGTAATTGATTTTCAGGAATTTGTTTGGGTTTGAATACATTTTGGGTAGGTCCGAAAACTTCCCGATTAATTGGGTACCTTTGAGGAGGTTGTTCAATAATTCGAAAATGGTTACAAATCAATTTAGAGATCTACAATGAAAAAATGTTTATGAATCCTATTCTACATCATAATCTGCATCACAAAGTCAAAAAATATAAGGACTGTTCATTTCAAAAGAGAGCGAAAGTTATATTCCAAAAATTCCGGATTTACTGAAAAATATTGGTCGACCATCTTGTGAAGCCATAAAAAGAATGAGAAACATTACGAATCTATCTATAAAATCGCCTTACACAGATTGGCTTTCAAAATCTATCATTGACGTCAAGTATTTTTACGGTATGCAAATAGACTAATTTTGACCAAAAAGTCGTACCTAACATATAAGTGACTAGTCTAGTTCATAATTCTAGACAGTGAATATTACCTGAAGATGGCAAATGAGACTTTGCCAAATCATCGTGGAAATGGTCCTCCTAAGGACCAAGAACACATAACACGAAGAGAAACCCGAGAAAACAGATCACCATATTTTCCATCAACTTGAAGTATTAAGACCATGATAGCTGGAACACACTGTATAATTGATCACAATACTTCTATTAGTATCTCATATTGATGAATATTTAGATCTTTGATTACGCAGAATAGTGATTCTTATCCAGAATACCGATCCGTGTTGTATAACAAAGAAGAACAAATGAAAGTTTTGGAGGTCCTCTGGCGCCAAAACTAGCCTATAAAAAAAGTTGTGCCCATTTAACTCTTTGTTTGGAATGACTTGGACTAAAAACATATCAACAATTCAGACAATTCGACAGGAGGCCACTTTCCCTACTAAAGTGTGCAGTGAGTTGGTCTCTGCATTTGAGCATTGTTTTTATGTACGTTGGGTGTGTAAGTCTGTCTGATGTTTGGAGAACTGAATTTTGGCTTGAAGTTTTCGTGTAAATTACCATACATTTTTTCAAAATTTTCGTATTTATTTACATACGCCATTGAGTCTTCTAAGCAAGCAGGTTTCTTGAGATGCACATTGTTCCTCAAGACACCTGTACAACCTGCAATGAATGTGCTAAGTGCGACTTCATCATAGTGAGAAATCTGATGAATTTTTTAATTATTACTTATTCTCTGGACAACACTACTTCTTAACAATTGTAGCCTACTTCCAAAGCTTAACAAGTCTTCGCCTTTATGAAGTCGACTTCTGGTTAATTCAAGTACTAAACAATCTAAATCTCTACGGTCCGAAAAACATTGATTAGTTATTGAGTTCGGCCCTGTTTCCTACCATGAATTCTGCTTTTCCTATCAATTTTTCTTGGATGCATTCAAGAACATGGTCATTAGGAATTGGATCGTTATAAGTTTTATAGGTCAAATTATCACACCTATCAATAAATCTATTCAAAGTATTACTGTCACCATCGAATGGTCTGATATTATTTAGTCTAGATTTAAAAAGATTCCAGTTAACGATCTGGGGTTGAATTTGTTCAACTGGTGGAACCATATTGGATTCTATTGAATTTTCAATGCAAGAATTCGATTCACTCTAAGATGAATTTTCTCCAAATGATAAATTATTCAATTTATTCAACATCTCATCAATATCGCTCATAAATATGTTTCTTTATTTGAAGTTATTCTTAAAATTAATCGTCTCGAATAGACAGCAATTCGTTCGCAATGAACAGTCTTCTAGCTGATTGCCGACTTGGTCGAGCATTCAAAGTGTCAATCTTATGCTGAACCGCCTTTGTTCTACCACCTTTGCCTACTCCGGCATCGAAGATTTCCTGATACTTCTTGTGTAATTCTCCCAGTTTGGGCTGTTGTGCTGGTCTCATGTCCTCAAACGAGATGGCAGCCAACGCCAATTCTGCTGGCAAGTTACTGGCTTGGCTAACAGTGCTGCGTACACTCCTAAACATAAAGGAAATTGACGAGCAGTGCCCCAAAATTATTACTTCTTCCCTAGTGCGAATCCTTGTCAAATTTTCCCATCATGGATCTTGGGCTCGAACATCATCACATTTCCGCTGCTTGCACCCTCATCCACGCGAGCATCCAAAATGGTTTCAGCCCTCTCCGGTACGCTTACATCTTCAGCCAGCAGGACACGAATTATTTCTTCACTTCTCCCGTGAAGCAGCAACTCTTCCATTTTCACGCCTAGGATGCCATCTCTGAAATTCAATTCAAACCCTCTGGAGTTCATAGTGTCCATCCCTATGATTGCATCATCCTCGATGTCCGCTACTAGAGCCCGGTGGCGATTTTACAAAAAATACTCAACGCCAGCACAAACCCCACCCGCAGTCGCATGTCATCATAAAATCTGAAAATATACGCAGCCTCAGCACGCCGTTACTAAAAATACTTGACACCTGCTCACCGATTTCAGCACCTACGTCGATTAGCTTTCAATTCCGCAAAAAGTCGATATTCAAAACAGATCAGGTATAGGTATGGTTATTCTCTCTACGTTAGGTTAGTCAGGTCAGGTTAGATTTGCTAATAATTTATGCATTTTCAACTCATTGCATGCAGCTGTCTTTAAGCTAATTGATTCCAAGACTCTGGTGTAACTGGTGTCAAGTATATTTAGCAACGGCGTGCTGGAGTCGCGTATAATTTCAGATATTATGTTGACGTGCGACTGTGGGCAAAGTTTGTGCTGCGGCTAGTTCTCTTGTTGCTGTGCGTAGTTTCCAGGTTGATGGTTCAATTCTCGCTGTTGTTTTAGCAAAAGCCGGCCCAAAGATTGTCCTAGCAACACCTGTATCTAGCAGCATGGTGCAGGGCCTGTTATTTATGAGACCGTCAACAAAGACACCTTTGTTTTGTCGTTGAAGGACAGCGACATATGCCTTTTTAACTTGAGATTGCTGGATACAGGCTGATGATTGCTCCTTCTCGACCTTTGTCGGTGTCGATTTTTTTAATGTTGGACATTTGCTATGCACGTGTCTAAATTCTCTACAATTTTGGCATCGTTTCAGGTCACACTTTTTTTTTCTCTTCCTCTTACGAACTTGTGCGAGCAAGGAAAAGATCCGGGACCGGTGGCCGTGCTGGGCTTTGAACCCACGCCCTTATGATTGTAATGCGAGCACTCTACCATCACGACCACCACTTCCTTTATTACTTTTGTCATGACAGCTTCCATATCAGCAGGCTTATATCGGTCGTCTTCCAGCATTCTGACTTTACTTTGTCTTTTGCAGATTTGTTTCGTCGCCTAAAATTCCAGAGCGCGTGCCAAGGCTCAACCAGATGTGTGGGGCGAACGATGTGTCGTTTCTTGATCACGAAGCCCATCCAAAAATGCCTGAACCACTAGTCGCTCTAATTCATATTCCGGTGTGACTGGGTATGCAAGAACGAACCAAGCGTGCAATATCAGCATTTAATTCTTGCAAGGACTCACTTGACTTCTAGCAGCGGTTTTTCAGCTATGAATGGTATACGTTTCTTAGGTGTGCCTGACCAAAACGTAGTTCTAGATGTTTATTCAGCTGTTCATAGTCTCCTGTTCTTGGGTGGTGGGGGTTTGTAAAATATTTGTTGCTTCAGTACGCAATGCCGGTTCGGACTGAACTTGAAATCTTGTATGTGTCTATGAACTTCATCAAAGTCCAAACTCAAGTTCAGCATTGACTTTTTGTTGAACGTTCCTCTGGTTTGTGCAGTATCAATTCGCTTTTTCAACTTACTGAATGTTTCTTTATTCTGCCGATTTCTGTATCGATTCCGCCTTTTCTGTCATCGTGGAGCGTTTACATAATTTTTAAATTTTTTCCTCGATGTCACCTTTGATTTTTTTCATCGGTCTCAACGATTCCCATTCTCTCTTTCAACCAATTCGCCACACTACAACCGTCTTCTTTCAAGCTCTTCGAATTTTCTAGAAGCTCCTCCCTCAGATCATTTGAATTTTCCAGAAGCTCTTTCAAATTTTTCGAGTTTTCTAGAAGTTTATCTCTCTTCCTCTTTAAAACTGTTTGAATTTTCCAGAAACTTCTCTTGGAAATCCTCTTTCAGATTATTCAAGTTTTCTAGAAGTTCTTCTTTCAAGCTGACAGAGTTTTGTTGAAGTTCTTCAAGTTTATTCATAATCGAACTCAAATCAATTCGAGAAACTTCGAAAAGAAACATTTCGTGGTCTTCTCCTCCTTCAATCAGTCCTTCTGAAAGTCTTTTCTGGGGTACACCCTTCACTCCAGTTGTTTCTAACTTACGTTCCTCCAATTCTTGCTTCAATTCACTAACTTTCTGGTCGACCAGAACTCTCCTCGGAAACATTTTGTCTTTTATTGTCTCTAACCGAGATATCAGTCTATTTATTTCACACAAAAACTTTTCAAATTATTGTCTTGTAATGTGCGAAACTGTCCACTTCGCAAACGCTTGAATGTTTAACGGGTCACAAGTCTATTAGACGTCATTCTGTTTTTTCAACACGGCGAACACTCAATTAAACATCCGATATCTGACACCAATGCAGTAACAATGCACTTAACTAATTTATTAATTTATTTACACAATGTAAACAATGACTTAATTTATTTAAAACATTTATATCACAGTCACTGTCGCTACTCTGTCTATTTGCGAACTCTCGAACTATATCTGCAACTGCAACGTATGCAACTCTGCCTGCCATCTAATGTTGAGCGTCTTATATACCGGCAAGTATATTTCCATAAGCATTCTCGAACTATCGAGACTATACGGTGACTGGTTCAGATGGCTCCCGTACATTCGCGATTATAGAACGATGAGTCATGGGTGTACCGTTAACGAGCAAAAATGAGGTCATCCGAACAGGCTGAGCATGAATAACAGATGTGGTCTGGTCCGGCTCAGAATCATTACGAGATGAAGATCAAAGACTGAGCTAGATATTGTGGAGCATTAAAATACCATTGGAACATTTGCCATTTCAAGACTTTTTCCACCAGAGCATGTAGTGGCAGTAAAAGACTGAAGAACGGATCACTGCTGCCTTTATTCACTCATGGGGTTCAAGGGGGTGCCTGGAGTCCGGGCGTCTCAACGCTACTCTCACCTCCACGTGGTGAATCCTGGGCAACGGCATGACCTGTCATGACGGCTAACGAGAGTGAAGCGGACCTACCGTAGCTTTCACAAGAAGACGGTTTGAAGGAACTCGATCCGTCTGAAGGAGTACCAAAACATACACACACACATACTAGGGGACCACACTGAGGAAGATCAGGAAGAACACCGACACAATTGGTGACGAAGGGGACAATAAGGAGCACACTTGAGAGGGCGAAACAAGCGATCAGGGGATGGCAAAAAGGTCCCATGGGGGCCTACTTGCCTAGCTGCAGTAGCAGCCTCCCCACCAACTACTACTACTACTACTTATTCACTCATAAGAAATAATCCTGATTAATGTAGAACTCAAAATATATTTTACAGTCAGAGAATTTACAATTTATTAACTAGATTAATACTGTAGGAATTAGAGTATTAATTATTATTTATTTCAACTCCTACATTCATTCACAAATGTAATTTTCTGGCTTCACAATTGGCTAATCTTCAAAGAATGATTAAAGAAAAACAATAAAATAATTTTTATATTTCCAATTTTTGTTTGTTATTATTTAGTATTGAGTTAGGTAATAAGTAAGTCTACATTCATATATTATAATATTTCTCAATAAAATTCATAACTAATTCATTGTAGCATTCACATCCTCGCGGTACACCCGGTATATAAATATATTTCATGTCTGTCAGACTATGCCGAATTCGGTATTTTTTACCATGAAGAGTCGTATTGAAAAGGCAAGACAGTAGTATTTCAATGACCTCGACAACGCGTACTTGTGTCGATATTTTCTCAAAGTGCTCAACTCGCAATCGCAACGATTTTATGTAAAATCATTACGAAATCTAACATTTTACTGAACAATCAGAAATACAGTCCACCCCCATAGTGAATAGGAGTTTGCAACCCCAGTCAAAATTGGAGAATGAAGAAAATTGGATCGACTCCAGGTAAGCACCAAACCATTGTCCTTTTTTGACAGACTAAGGAAGCCGCCTTACCCCATTCAAATTCATAGAATGTAACACATATTTTTCAGTAATTTACAGAAAATATGTCGAATATATTATGTAGTATTTTATATTAATGGCAAGAACAAAAATATCTCTGTAGAAACTTAGTCGTAGAATTAAGTCTTTGTTATCAAGTAACCTGAAGAATTATGAAAATACATGAGGAACATTAATAAAAACTTTGGATTCAAAACCAAATACTAAATTATGGTTGAGATGCAAAAGCATGAATGTTTACTACTTGCTGAGACCACAAACAATATATACCAGAAACCATTTAGGAGTTTGTTCAAGATATATTGTTGACTTGAATCAACCGTTTTCTTCGTCCAGTTCTTCAGTAATGGCAATGAAAACCTATAAAGATAAAATATATTTTGTTAAAAGTCATTATAATGTTTAAGATACATTAAACCGAGCTGATATGAGACAAAAAATATTATTAAGCTATTGATATAATAAAACAAAATTGGTAAACTTTAATATTGGGTTGAAAAAATGCAGTACCTCAAATGATATGTCTTTGGAAGAAACAAGCTGAAATAAATCGAATGATCAAATTTATTTATAAATTGAATTATCAGGAACCAACAATCAAAGTATTCAAAACAAATAGTTTGGTTGTTCCCATCTCTTTATGAGCTGAAAATTTTTGCTGTTTCATCCACTCAACCGTAAAAAGTGAAATCCTCGAATTAGTTTTTAGATAGTATTCACAATCCTAATATCGAAGAATATTGTTAGATGCTAGCAATTTCAGATTAAACCTTAGAAATAATGTGTTGATCATCATAGTATAGTAAATTACAAATCAATGTCTGATGAAATGAAATATTACCATTTGTTAATTCAATAAAAACAAATTAAAAAAGAAATTTTGAGCCGATTCGTTTGACAAATTTGACCATTTGAACTTTCAAATAATTTCAATATAGACTGAAACAAATAACTTTTTATTTTATTGTGTGTATACAATGTACTTTGAAGTCAATTTAGATTATCAGGGTTACTTTATTGTTATTCATTGATCAATTGATTTCATTCTCTGTATGTTTATCTTCGAGTTTTACTTTATTTCTAAACATATTACATAGGGTAACCAAATTGACTGATTGAGAAAAACCCATCAAGTTCAGTCCTCCCACCCTTTGTCATCAGCCTTCTTAGACATTGAGGGGGCATTCGACAGTACTTTATTTTTTTATCAAACAAAATGGTGCATCCTTTCTATATATTTTTAAAAATGTTCAAAGAGATTCTCCATTTTTATGAAAAAACTCCCCTTTAGAAATAAAGAACATACCCATAGAAGAACAAAGGAACAAAGGTTAGGAATCCATTTTCTCATGCATTTTCTTCTAAAAACTACTACCTCCAAATACTAAAAGACTAAAACGATCTGAATTTTTTAATTTTTTTTTAATTATGATAAAAATTACACCAGTAGCGTGTAATCCCTGTGACCTCAAAAATACTCTCTTCCTACTACCTCCGGGCTTTCCCAATTCTCCATAAATATTCTAGGTATAAGTCATTTTGTGGCGTCAAAATTGAGTTTTTTTGGATAGCTGGAATATATTAACTTTATAGGAATGACACTACTTCTAAATTATAGAAGTCTATCTGACAGGTATTTCTAATTGAATACTACATGCAGATAGAAGTTCGCTAATTTTCCTCAACTTTTGCCCTAATTTGTTTCATGTTATACCATGTTAATATTTTAAGATATTTTTCCAATACAAACCCACGGGTTTATGGGCCGCGGTGGCATGCTGATAAAGTGCTCGCTGGATAAGCCAAACATCCGTAGGAGCATGAGTTCGAATCTCAGATGAAGGATTAATCCTTCGAAACATGTCCAAGCTTATGTAAGTCTTCCGACTACATCTCAAACCTATTGAATGAAGATTGATTCTTGGTGGAGTTGACTGAGAGTTTTTTACCTACCCAATTCAAACTTATATGACTGAATTCAGTATGAAAGATAAAAATTACATACCTGCTGTTATTGGTCAGTAAGATGTATTCCAACAGTTAAGCAGAGACAAACTTGGTTAGATTTGTTTTTTCGATATAGTCTTCCCCCAGTCCAGAAAAGTTGTACAAAATCAAAGGATATACATTTCAATGAACCTTACTGGATGCAGAGTCTCAGAAGTTCGATAAAGAAAGTATCTGTTATAAAAAATCTATAATCAGAATTGATTCAATTCTTTCAAATTCAGAGATATGATATTAATTTCAATAGATAAAATTGAGAAGTTTTCAGAAAGTTTTTCATGTTTAAATTTCAAACATATGTAAACCTCAGAGTGATACTCAGATGTATAAAGTGTTAACAATGTTTCTATGGGTGCTCTCCGGGTAATCTTCATTCCGAAAGTAGGAAAGAAGGACCCTACCGTCCCGAAATCATTCAGACCAATCTATCTCTCATCCTTCTTACTGAAGACTCTGGAGAAGATGGTAGATAACTATATTAAAACCGAGATACTGGAGAGGGTGCCATTGCACCCCAGACAGCATGCATACAGGGCGGGCAGATCAACAGAAACAGCTCTGTACGTGCTTACCTAAGCACCCAGAGATCACTCGAGCATAAAGAAATGGCCATATGTAGGCGCCTTCTTAGACATTGAGGGGGCATTCAACAACACCTCTCACAAAGCAATAAATAGGGCCCTAACGAACAAGGGAGTGGACAGAACCACATTCAGATGGATGTGCCAAATGCTGGCTACAAGAACTGCTGAAACGAAAGTGGGCGATACCTGCTTTCGGATCAGCACAAACAGGCGATGCCCACAAGGAGGGGTACTATCAGTCTCATAGTAGACGAACTACTCGGAACACTTAGGTATCGGGAACGAAGTCACTTGCCTTGGATATGCTGACGACATAGTAATTATGGCTAAAGGCAAATTCGAAGGAACCCTCTGCGATCTCATAGAAAGGGAGCTAGAGACTACCAGAAGATGGTATCTCTCTGTGGGGTTGAGAATTAACTCATCAAAAACCACAGTTGTTCCTGCAGAAGTTAATTTTATTTGTTGCTCTTGCTCGTTTACTATGAAATGTATTTGTCTTATTTTTGAATAGTGGTCATTGAATGAAAAGACATAATAATAAATATATTGTCAAACAAAAAGATTGGGCTTATCACTCGAAAATATACATATCCAAATAATTTTTAAACCAAAGGCTTTTAAAACCTAAAGTAACCGGAGACCGTCACATAAGTGGTCCTTCGATCCATTGAAAGCACCGTCCTGTGGAAAATGGCTGATTCGAAATCTCTATCTACCTCTCAAGAGGAGTGAGAGAATCACAAAAGGAATCCTATCCGCAAGATATACAAACATCAGTCAGAACTTTGAAAACGTAAGAAAGGCAGTAACGAATTTTGATGAAGTTTCCCAAAAACCTGAAGAAGAAATGGACAAACACCTTCAGCAGATTTTATTTGAATCCCAAAAACTTAGCAAAGTATCAAGTAACAAATCCAGGAGACAAAGACAGCTAAAAATTGATTTCGAGAAGGAAAAAAGGCTAGCTAAAATAGAGAAATGATTGATTGAACGAGAAGCAGAAATGAAAAAGGCAGAATTGGAGAGTCTGAATTCCAGCGACTTTTCAAATGATGAATATGAAACTATGTCTAACAAAACATATTTCGTTCAAGACTGGGTGAACTCGTTAAATAAAAGTACAGAAAATTCACTAAACAAAAAGGACGTCCAATCAAAAGAATCCAAACCGTTAGATGTTCAAGGAAGTACGACGGAACAACGGAATATATAACAATTGGTGGCTCGGCAGTCTTTCAGTATTTTCCAGAGAACCTGGAGAGTGGATGAACTATATACGTCAGTTTAGAGAAACAACAAAACTGGATTTCCTGACGTTGAAAATATTGTGCGTCTACAAAAGTGCCTGAAGGGTAAAGCAAGATAATGTGTGAACGCCTTGTTAATTTTTACCCAAGAAGTAGTCAAAATAATCAGTACTCTTCAGAGAAGATACGGCAGACCTGAAATCATCATTGAAGATCTTATCGACACTATAAAGAAAACTCCTGAAATGAAAGAAGAAAGACTTGAATCAATTTTGGACTTATCTAATAAAATTCAAAATTTGACTATTACAATTGAAAGTCTAAAATGCGAAACAAACTTATCGAATCCTCAACTTCTAAACGATGTAGTGACAAAATTGAATCCCAATTTGAAAATGGAATGGGGAAGAAAAGTTGTTGAACTGAAAAAATTCAATGAATCGATTTCAATATCAGATTTCTCTTTATGGCTGGAAGAAACAAGCGAAGCTATTATGTATGTTGTTGGTCCAGAGAAAGAACAAGAAAAAAAAGGAAATTTGTTTGCACTACTTAGTCAACCAGAAAGTAAAGTTTTGAAGTGTAAATATTGTAAAAAGGATGGCCACAAAGTAGAAACCTGCAAATCTTTCAAAAAACTCGAGATTGAGAAACGTTGGGACTGGGTTAGAGATAATAGAGTATGCTTCTCCTGTCTGGGATCATCGCATCACACAAAATTCTGCCGAAGTAAGACAAAATGCGGAGTTGATGGCTGTTTCTTCAAACATCAACCACTTTTACACAAATAATTCGATAAAAAACCCGAAGAAGTGGAAGAGCAAGTAAATCATCACGTAAACAGTGCCCATAAAACGGAAATACTTTTGAGAATCGCTCCTGTTGAACTGATTGGTCCTAGAGGTAAATTTCATACATTTGCCCTGTTCGATGAAGCTTCTACCATTACTATGATCGATGCTGAGCAGGCAGACAAAATAGGAGCAAAGGGACCATCTGAACCTTTGAGAATCAAATGGACGAACTCGATGACATCAGAAGAGTAAAATTCGAAAAATGTTTATTTTATAATTAAAGGCCAAAACGAGGATATAACCTACAGTATGAACAATGTCCGAACTGTTGAAAACTTGTGTTTTCCTGTTCAGTCTATAGATATAAAACACATTTTTGAAAAACTGGACTATCTGCAAAAAGTGAAACTACGCCCTTTAGTAAATGCAAAACCATTAATTCTCATTGGTCGGGATATTAATTTAATGATAGCAGTTCAATATTCAGCAAAAATATCTGAATACTTGGAAAAGGGGTATGCTAGAAAGTTATCTACCGAACAATTTCAGAAAAAGTGCGAAAACATCTGGTACTTGCCTCATTTTGCTGTCTCAATCCCAAACAAACCAGGCAAAATACGTTTTGTATTCGACGCAGCAGCGAAGTCCAGTGGAATCAGTCTGATCGACGTTCTTCTGAAAGGCCCGGATTTATTGAACTCTTTACTTGGTGTTATTTTCAAATTCAGACAAAGAAATATTGCAGTTGCAGCAGACATACAGGAAATGTTGATGACTACCTGGATAGTTTTGATACCGTAGAAGATGCCACAAAAATAATGTCTGATGTGATTGAAGTACACCGTCGAGGAGGATTTACTATAAGGAATTGGACCAGTAATTCGAGAGAAGTACTGAAAACTATCCCAGAAGAATATCGAAACTGCATTGAAAAAGATATGGACCTTGAGAAAGAGTTACCATTAGCCTTTCAAAGAATTCTAGGATTATTTTGGAAACCAAATGAAGACAGATTTGCCTTTTCAATGAAATGGAACAAAGATGAACTCCGGATGTTGGCAGAAACACCTGTCACAAAAAGAAATGTACTAAGAACCGTAATGACTATCTTTGGTCCATTTGGGTTCCTGAGCGGTTTCACAATTATAGCAAGAATTTTACTACAGGATATTTGGCGTACAAAAATAAGTTGGGATGACAATATAGGAGAAGACATGATGGCAAAATCTCAGCTCAGGCTTATTCAACAGTAGCATACTTCCGAGTAACAAAAAACGAATCCACTGACACCTGTTTCGTGATGGCGAAGTCTAGAGTAACTCCTATAAAATAACAGGTTTCCATCCCTAGACACGAACTCCAAGCTGCAGTTTTAGGCAGTAGACTGGCAGTAACTATAATTGAAAATCATAGTATCTAAATACATAAATGTTTCTATTGGACTGACTCCAAAACTGTTATTGGCTAGATCAAAGCAGAATCTACAATATTCAAACCGTTTGTGGCACACAGAGTAGCTGAATCATAGAAGCCACTGGTGCGAAAAACTGGAATTGGGTTCCAACGAAAGAAAAACGTCGCGGATGAAGCCACCAGGGAACTTCCATCACTTCCATCCGGTAGCACTTGCTGAAGTGCGAAAATGAAAAATGGCCTCAAATCTGAATTGATGAAATCGATACTTCCGAAGTGAAAAAACATTTTGTTGGAGCTACATCCCTTGGAACTCAAAATTTGAAGGAAGCCCTGAGCCCTGCTAGATATTACTCGATTTTCAGCATGGTTGAAACTAATCCGTGCAACAGCTTGGATACTGAGATTTATAGAAAATTCAAGAAAAACTTCTCCAAAGAGTTATGAACTTATACCCATAGAAATGAACTCAGCCGAAAATTTGTGGATAAGAAATGTCCAAAATGAACATTTTCAAGAAAAAATCGATGGTCTGGAAAAAGGAAGAAAAATTGAATCTTCGAGTAAATTGTACAAATGATCTCCATTTTTAGACAGCGAAGGGATAATGCGAATTGAAAGCAGAGTTTTGTATTCTAATGACCTGGCTCAAAATACGAAATTTCCAATCATTCTTTACCTAAAAAATAATTTCACTCGATTGCTCATTTTTCATTATCACGTTGAGGCAGCACACAATGGACAAGAATATGTCGTTAATGAACGAAGACAGCGCTACTGGATTCTAAACAGTAATTCTGCAGTAAAAAGATGTTGGAGTAAATGTCAATTTTGCAAGAATAAAAAGGAAAAACCAGAAATACCAGAAATGGCTCCACTTCCAAATTCCCGTCTAACTTCCTTTGACCGTTCACTATAGTCGGGATGGACTATTTTGGACCAATTTTCGTATCGATTGGACGGAGACGTGAAAAGAGATACGGAGTACTCTTCACGTGCATGAGCACCCGTGCAGTTCATTTTGACATGGCACACTCTCTGGCCACTGATTCGGCAATAATGGCCATCAGAAGACTCGTCGGTCGTAGAGGGTGTCCCAAGAAAATATTTTCGGATAACGGCACAAATCTGAGGGGAGCTGCAAAAGAACTGAAAACGTCTTTGGAAGATCTGGACCAAAACGAAATAATTTCAAATCTAACCACCAGCAACATTGAATTTTTCTTCATCCCTCCTTCTGCTCCACATATGGGAGGTAGTTGGGAGAGACTCATCAGATCTATAAAAACGACTTTGAAGATGACTCTTAAAGAAAAGTTTCCGAGATAAGTTTTGCAGACCCTATTAAAAGAAGCTGAAAGCATCGTCAACAGCCGTCCCTTAGTTCAGGTGTCTTTGGACCAAACAGATAGTGAAGCGCTGACACCAAACCACTTCTTGTTGGGAACATCAAGTGCAACTCAGATCTCTGATAAATTTGAAGAAAACGATTTATTTACCAGGAAACAGTGGCGCATATCTCAGCTACTCTGACCATTTTTTGCGACGATGGAGAAGGGAAGTTCTGACAAAAAGGACCAAGTGGTTTTCATCGTCACGAAGAAAAATCAAGATTGGTGATGTGGTCATCATAGTCGACAATCAATTTTCAAGGAATACGTGGCCCAAATGCATTGTCACTGCAATACATCCAGGAAGATACGGACATATTCGCGTGGTAGATGTGAAAACTTCTATGGGCACGTACAGAAGACCTTTAACTAAATTTTGCATACTCGACATAGATAGACCGATCGATATTGGGTAATGAACAGGAGTTCTTTACCGGGAGGGAGTGTTCCTGCAGAAGTTAATTTTATTTGTTGCTCTTGCTCGTATACTATGAAATGTATTTGTCTTATTTTTGAATAGTGGTCATGGAATGAAAAAACATAATAATAAATATATTGCCAAACAAAAAGATTGGGCTTGTCACTCGAAAATATATATATCCAAATAATTTATAAACCAAAGGCTTTTTAAACCTAAAGTAACCGGAGACCGTCACAACAGTGGTACCCTATTCACTAGAAAAACAAAGCTTCAGCACCTAAGGACTGTTCGCCTCGACGGAGCAGGCTTAGAATGGCAGCAAGAGGTGAAGTATCTAGGGCTTACCCTAGACTCAAAACTACTTTGGAACAGACACGTAGAAAAGATCGTTAACAAGGCAAAATCATCACTGATGATGTGCAGGAACATTGCAGGAAAAACGTAGGGCTGTAACCCATCAATACTGCGATGGATGTACACCATGATAGTGAGACCTATGATCACCTCCCAGACAGCACATATGTGACAACGTTCCAATATACTTTATTTTAGAATATTCTGATGAAATGTTCTCAGAATATTCTTGGAATATCTTCATTCTGTAGAAAATATTCTATGAATATTGCATTCCATATATTCTAATAACACCCGGTTCTAATATTCTGAGGATATAGGTATTGAATCGTATTTTTGATGTTATTCTTCATTCTCAGATAGGTGAAATATAATATTACTTATATATTTCCTCTGTCCTGACCGTCCTGTCTATAAAGGTATATACCTACCTTATTTTCGTATTGAAATTACTTAAACTACATAGTTGTATTATAATTGTTAAAGAAATGATAAGTTGGAATTTGAATTATAGCAGCACATGCGGTGATGCCAGACATGAAGAAATTTCCTCACATTTCTTATATAAAAAATATGGAATGAATCAGCACAGTAGCAATTCGTTTTTCAAAACGATGAAATTTGATCAGTATATTTAACGTAATCATAATAATTTGGATGACTTTTTGATGACATAATTTTCATTAAAAACTTAATAAGCATTGTGCATTTACTTTTGTTAAGATCAAAGTGTAAGCGGCAACTGTGCAAAATCCGTCACTTCAGCTCGCAAAGTATCTGACAATTGACATTGACGAGTGACCTTTGTGATTTCGTGTGTTTTGTCATGAGTTTCTGTCATGTTTTTTGATCTTTGTCCAAATGTATTTTATCATACAACAGTGAAAAATCAACATGAAAAATAATTAATCTGCGCTCCAGGGCGACTTGAATTAATACGGTGGCCGCCGTATTCGCTTTTGCAGCTGATGTAGGGAAATCCGGAAAAACGTGTAACACCACATCTGAATTTGAATTAATTTTCATTAACTATATTAATTATTCCTCGCGATCGTGAATAAGCGTGTCGTTTTTGATCAACTGTGTGAATTCCAAATTTAAACAATAAACAACTAGAGGAATTAACAGTGAGTATCAAATCAAAACATCTTTCTAGCTAGTTATTAGCTCATGCAGACATGTTGTTTCCATTTTTTTCCGTACGTTCCCTAAATGTTTTTGAAAAGAAAACTCCGTGTTTTGAAGAAAATAAATTATTTTTGAATTGAAGGAATTTTTATTGTTGCAGTACCCAGTACCCAGAAATATTTCATATTCATTCTAAGAATATTCCCTATAGATGCTAGGAATATTCCAGAATATCACTAATTTCAAATGTACACGTGTACAGAATGTTCTGATAATATTCAAATATATTATCTCGTAATATTCTACGAACGTTTATAGAAAATACCAGAAAATATTCTCAGAATATTCAAAACAGTCCATTCCAAATGTTCATAGAACATACCTAGAATATTTGTATTGCATTGTGAGAACATTCTGTGAATATTCAAATATTCTCGGCAAATATTCTATGAATGATATTGTACTATCTGGGCTACGGAGCACTAGTGTGGCATGGCAGAACCGAACTCGACGCAACAAAGAAATCCTGGAGAAAATGCAAAAACTAGCACGTCTTTGTATAACAGGAGCAATGAGGTCGACTCCAACAGCAGCAATAGAGGTCATTCTGGACCTTACTCCTCTCCATATCATAGTGGGGAAAACTGCTTGGGGTGCAAATCTCAGGTTGGGTGAAGTCGGATTCAAAGAGACAGCACACAGTGTAAGGGGCTCAACCCCCACCGAAAGTGCACACCTTGCCGATCTCCCAACTGACGAAATTACTAGGAAATTTAGTTTTGAGAAATTTTTTCGAACAGAATTAAACATCAAGAGAGAATGGTACGCGGACGGGTCCAAAACTTCCAACGGGACTAGAGCAGGGGTCTCGCACCAAATACTCCGAACCCATGGGCCAGAGTTCCCCAGTATTTTTCAAGCGGAAATTCACACAATAGAAAGGTGCATTCAGTTCAACCCCGACAGGAAATACCAGAACAAGGAAATCGCAATAAAATCCTCTCCGATAGTCAAGCAGCCATCAAAGCGTTGAGCTCATATAACATCAACTCAAAGATAGTCTGAGAATGCCTAGACAAACTTAATGATCTAGGCAGGAACAACAAGGTGATCCTTCTCTGGGTGCCGGGGCACGTCGGAGTGGAGAGCAATGAACAAGCAGATACCGTGGCACGAAAAGGGGCATCAATGCCAATGATCGGGCCAGAACCATTCCTTGGAAAATCTTACTTCCATGAAGAACTCAACAAAACTGAAGAAGCAATGAGATCAACATACTGGCAAAGACTTCCAGGGCTAAGGCAGGCCAAATATCTCTTTGGCAAGTTCAACCGAGCAAGATCGATCACGGGATTTCTGATGAGGCACTGCAGACTCAAAGAACACCTAAGGAAGCTAGGCTTAGAGGACAGCACCTGCAGATTCTGTGGGGAACATCCAGAAACACCCCATCATATATTGATGGAGTGTTATGCTGTACACCACAAAAGATTGAATATACTGGGATCACACCAGCTGACTGTGGGAGAAATACCACGAATAGACCCCCTCAAAATCCTTAAATTCCTCAAGGAATTGAAGCTTGAGGGGCTGCTGTAAACGAGAACACCTTGAGATAGTAGAAGATGGGGCACAATAGATCTAAATAGATCGCAGCGCATCAGTCACCATTCATACTTACCATTACTATTGCCACGGGTGCTCTCTTAAACCCGTGACTCACACTCAAATAGTTTAATAGAGTGAGGTCATTTCTATTGGTTTCTTTGAAATAATTTGAAAGAAAATACTGTGCTTCTGTACTGATGTCAGAACTCGCTGGCTAGTAATTGCGGTATTTGTTCCATTTGTGCTCAGGATGAAAACAAATTCCCTTTCACCAACTACAAATTTGTTAATTGAGTGTATGGCTTTTATAAAATCGAGCACCTAAATTGAATATCTATTCATCTAATTGTAGCTAACGGTATTCAAGGCGTTTTCTAGGAGAATAGGTATCTGAATGTATGATTTTTACTATTGTTTATTGCACTAGATGAGCTAGTATTTGAGGCTGATTTTAGTAATGAAACAGCTACTCACCTTCAAGTCATTGATAAAATCCTTGTTTTGTGAAATGCAGAGATGAAATATCACAATAAAGAATTAACTGAACTGTATCTACATATCACATATTCAACAATTAGAATATTCTATTTTGCTGTGTCAACTCAAACAAGCATGGTTTTGAATAGCCACTATAATCATAAATTTAATGTTAACTTCTCATCATATGACCAAAATATGACACTTAGCAAAGCTTCATCATGACAAGTCATCCAAACCCTAATTTTGCCATTAATGTTAAAGATTGTGAAAAGGTTTCAATACATTAAAATATCATAAATCAAGAAGACCGTCCCTTAACAATTTTGTATGATACCAGGGTTTCTATACATCTAGGTTTACCGCCATCATTCATTATGGATGTGTTCCGTTAATAAACTTGGTCGTTATGGTTGCACATTTTGTGTCCCGTATATAAAATATTCCTGAAAGATTGGCGAGTTACGGGACATGATTCCTGAAATTTTGGTGACTTTTAGTAGTACCAAAACGACCGGGGTTTGCACGTAGGTAAGCGGTTAATGCGATCTGTCGTATGTCATTAGAATATAATTCAAATTTCAAATTTAGTATTGGATGAACTTGTGGAGGTATTTGAATAGAAATTTACTACATACAAATCATGAGATGCCTTATATACCTAAAGTACCCCGAACAACAAAATCATCATCACTTCTGGAACTTTCAGAAAGAATATCATCAAGAAAAAACGAGCAGCTGCTTCATGCATTATTATAAGTATTAAATAATATAATTGTAAAACACAAAAGAGTAAAGATTCTCAAACAACAAAATTCCAGGAGAAAATAACACAACAATAACAAATAAATATGATAAATGACAGTAAATACTCATGGAAGTGTCCCGTATTACGCACTAACCAGAGTGTAGCTGTCACGAAACCAGAGTTATTTTCAGTTAACCACCTTTGGTAACATGTTTATTAACGGAACACATCCTATGAACCAATGTATTTTCATTCCTTTTTTTAACTGCCATATGAAATGCCCAAACAACAAACATTTCAAAAGAAACTCCAGTGACTTACTGTTGAGACACAATGAGAGTTTTATGATTTTGACTTTGATATTTTTCAATTTTAGATCTTTTTAACAGGAAACTCTCATTAACAATGATGTTCTGGTCATACCCCATGAACAATCTTGTTGGGAAAATTTTATTTTATTTTTAAATTGTGGTTTGCATCGTGTCTTATTTTTGAGATTGATATCCAAAATTGGAAACTTAAAACTTATTACATGAATCTTCCATTGTGTATTATGTGGCTAAAAATAGGCAAAAACTTGTGAACTGTGCAACTACGGTAACAGAACCTCCACGAACCACCACTGTTGAAAAACAAATTGGTTGCGTTATTTGTGTAGGAATAATTAGCATAATTTTTGTATCATCCAATGGGCTGTGTTATTTGCGTAGGAAAAATCTGCATAACTTAGCATAAATTTGCATTGTTTAAGGGCCACTTTGGTTTGTTTACTTCTCCCTGTATTCATAAGAACTCGGTCAAAACCAAGCAACAGACAATTGAAGATCAATCCATTTGAGGCAAATTCTAGATTAAATGTTTAGAGAATTGTTCCGAATTTTAAGGTTTTGAGTAAGCTATTTAGGATTATTGTTAGGATTATTTAATTCAACAGCAAAAGAATGTTCTTCATTTGCATTTTCACCAGATTACTTCTCCAAGTTTTCATATGCTAATTTTCCTGAATTCATTCGAAAAACACAGCTTATGTAATTTGTTGTGGGCACAATTAAAAATGAGAAGTTTTTATCTGCATTGATAGCAATTAATAACACTAGTTTTGCAATGGGCTCCTCATTTTAACTTTTCTGTGTTTATAGGACTCCATCATCACTTCAAGTTCATTAATAATTACTGAAGATCGTTTGACTTGCTTTTCCATTGCTTCAATAGTTTCAGACATAGAATTTATCTGCAAAAAAGTGCCATTAAAAAGTTGCTCGCTCATTTCAAGTTCAATTCACCTGTTTATTATATTCTTCGAACCGCATTTGTTTCTGGTGATTGATACAGAAAACCTTTATTTGTAATATGAATCCTGCAGCTAATAAAAAACTACATAGAACAAACAGATTGTTGTTTCCTTGGAATAATCTTGACCGAAAAACCATTCCAGAAGGTTGACATTTTTCTCAATGAACGATGAGCTACTCTCAATTTTTCAAAATTATACAGAGTTTGTTCCCATTAACTGATAACAGAAAATATGTGGGATTATTAAAAAATATAAATATGAAGTCATTGGAGTAATTGGACATGAACATACTCGTAGTGTATAACCAGTGATAACGTTTGGCATTTCTATAACGGGTATAACCACTAGCTAGTAGTAACTACTAGCTATTATCAGTATTAAATAAACTATGATAAGATTGATGAGTCAGATGATAAGTATGATATAAGAAGATTAACATATAATCATAACCTTATAATTTATAAGATCACAGCACAGAACTTATAATTATATCATAAGCAGTGTTGCCGGAGGCTTCCATTCAAATTTCCCAAACAGCCAACCAAAAAATCCCGGGTTTTCCCGGTTATTACGATTTTCAATAATTTCATCGAAAATATACCACAAATACAATATTTCATGAATTTATTCAATAGTGATCACTCTTTTGCCAAAAGCACTTCAACAGTTCTTAATATGTGACACTATATATGCTGAATATTCTGTTTTCATTTTGGCGCAATGTACATGAACGTGCACTGGGACTCCGATGATTAGAAATGTTTCATAGCATCGAAATGTGTCGAGAATGTGACGTCATTTTCGAACGTTAGAAATGGGAAGCATGGTACCGATATTTAGAATATGACGTCACATTTCGATTCTATAAAACATTTCTAATCATCGGAGTCCGGGGGGTGGTTCGACCTCTCGCCACTTAAGCGCTGGCATGTAGTATGTAGGGAACACCACAGAACTCATAAATCTTATCGGATATATGCTGAATATTCTGTTTTCATTTTGGCGCAATGTACATGAACGTGGTTCGACCTCTCGCCACTTAAGCGCTGGCATGTAGGATGTAGGGAACACCACATAACTCATAAATCTTATCGTGAGATATTATGAGTTCTGTGCCCAGGATCATAAAATATATTATTCGATAAAGTCGAATAGCATTACTCCAGCATTGACAAATTTATTACAGAACTAAAGAAAATATGTCCTTGTTATAGAATCGTAAGTAAAAGGCGTTTAAACAGCATGTGCTTCAAAAATCCTGCATGGGCCTTAATATATTAACAGTTCATACCTGTTTTCTATCTCGTTAATCGAATGAAAAATATTTGTTCAATGGAACTGTCACGGTATTTCGAATTTCAATTTGTATTCAAAATTACCGCTAATATGTAGAGTCACTGAATCATACAGAGGCCGTTCCGTCCTTAAGGCTATTCCACATAATGGCAGTAGCAGTGGCGTTACCCCCCCTCTACTGTTGAAATAACCAATGGGAAACATGCTTTGACGACGCTGAAAATTCAAGGTCATGCTACCGAAAGTTTGATTCATTAAACAGTGTCAAAAGGGGCAGAGTCACTGCCACTGCTAACTGCTACTGCCATTATGTGGAATAGCCTTTACGGGTATGGCCAATAGGCGTGGTCTAATACTTGAAGTAGTTCGAGTGTTCAAAATAACCCGCAGTAGGGTCACTAAATCAAGCAGGCCGTTCCGTCATTACGGGTATGGCCAATGGGCGTTGTCTAATACTTGCAGTAGTTCGAGTGTTCAAAATAACCCACAGAAGCGCCAATGAGAAAGCAGGGGAAAAGTTGGGTTATATATTTTTATATAAGATTTAAGAAAAACCTTAGTTACTTTTGGTTCAGCTTTATCATATTTTATTATTGAATTTATAAATACCAGGTACTAATTCTAAATTTGTTATTGATTGTAATTGAGAGGTGCACAATAAACTCGAATTATAAAAAAATTTCGGTAGATTTTCGGGCCCAGGGCAGTCCCGACAAAGGGTAAATTACAATATGGAAATTCAGATTCAGCCCTCGACCTAGTCCCATAAGGTCGGGAATTAGGAAGTTACGTTAATAGAAAAACATGAAAAGTTGTCCTACGATGGTCATCGTAGCATTCGCATTTTCGTAGCCAAATACTTGGAAGGATTTTGATAGACCAGACTATTCACTGTTGCATTCGCATTCATAGCCAAATACTTGGAAAGATTTTGATAGGCCTGAAATAGTGTGCCCCGGGGTGTAGGTAAAGTATACACCAACCGTTCCTGCACTAAAGAGGACCTAGCAGACTTCCAAGTATAGCAGAGAAATATGCACCGATAAGGGATAGAATCCACACCCTGGATGTCTATATCACTCTCTAGACATTAAACAGATTCGCTTTGGAGGACTAGAAGGAGAAGTTTATTACTTTGTAACTGGTGATTCGAAAGTTTGACTTTATGGACACCTAGTACAACAGTGATGAACTTCAGTACACAGATTACACTTCTGTAGTCGAAGTAGAATCTTTTCTCAATAAACTGACACTATAATCAATCACTCTTCAGGACAAAAGGGGACTCAAAAGGGTTTTTTCCAAAGACTGGTCCCAAGCATCAGAAGTCAACAAACAGAGTTTTCCAACTTTCAAGAGGTATTTGTGACTAAATGGGGCATTTTGCTGATGAAGGGGCTGTCCTTGAGGAAAGATCAGTTATCTTAGCACCTTTTTCTGTGAGTTCCATATTCAGGGTTTACGTAGATTCAGAGCAGGATTCCATTTTTGGGCAAAATCCATCGAATTTCATACCTGGAAGCGGTAGTTATGGAAACCATTTTTTACTATAAATACCAGGCCGAAATCCAGAAGGCAGTTCGTCTGAGACCTTCAAACAGACCACAACTAGGGTTGAACCTGAACCTAAATGGTAAGAATAATTTTCCTTTGGGAATCTGAAACTTTGTTCAATTGAATAGAGATTTCTAATGGATTTGCCAAATCGTGTTCGTTAAACATCGATAGTCTATCGATACTATCGATGGACATGTACTATCAAAGAGTAGAGGTTCTATACAGAACCTCTACTCTTTGGTACTATCGCTAGCTATCGATAGAATTCTGCGATGCATCGATAGTTAGGCAAAATTTCAAAGTCCTTTGATACCAGTGTTGCCGATCTGCGGGTGATTACCCGATTTTCGGGTATTTTACTGCTTTGCGGGTATTGTTGCGGGTATTTCGGTTATGCGGGTAAAATGCGGGTATTTCTTTGCATCTTCATCTCATCTCAATTATTCACTGTTTTAATGTTGAAACTCACCGCTCGAGCCATCTTGTTTCTTATTTTATAGTCTGTGACTCTGTGGACTGAATTGACAATTGACATTGATACTTGTAAGGAGATGGTGTAACCGTGTAAATAACCTTCCTGAACTGAACTGACATTGAAAATTATAGGAATTCTGAGATTTACTATTCACTTCAT
This sequence comes from Chrysolina americana, assembly GCA_958502065.1. Taxonomy (NCBI): domain Eukaryota; kingdom Metazoa; phylum Arthropoda; class Insecta; order Coleoptera; family Chrysomelidae; genus Chrysolina; species Chrysolina americana. Next base: position 63,915,174 of record OY293411.1, read on the forward strand.
CACCCACACCCACAGTCTCCCAGCTCTGCCATTTTGAATCTGCTTAGTTTAGAGTTTTGTTGTTCAGTCTTTGATCTGTCTGTGGTGAGGAGGTTTGTGGTGCATACCACCAATCACCACCACGTCCACCACTGGTAACCACGCGACTGCCACCATCACCGTCCAGGCGTCCACATCCTAAACTTAACTTAATCTTAAAATGTTAGGAGATGAAATGTTTAATGTTTTAAGATCATAAAATGCGGCGACCGAGTTAGCGCAGTGGCCAAGCGCTCGATTCACGACATGTGGGTCATGGGATCGATTCTCCAATAAGGCAGATCTTTTTTCTTTGGAAACTATATCTGGTTCATTGAAGAATGACTCTCCCACGTTTCATGTTTGACGGGACTACGAATAAACATGCTGCTCCTAAGGTGGCGTATGGAGTTAGTAACAAAGCCTAACCAGAACACTTGTGTGAATGAGATTATATGTTGTGAATGTCCAATATTGAATTACGGGTGAGGATATTGCTTCGAGCAAGACAATCCTCATCCACCCGACGAAGCCCGTGTTATTTACGCCGGTTAGAGGCCGGGGCAGGAAGGATTCTTGCATAACACATATGGGGAGACTGGTCGAATGCGCCTGAGCAGGATGACCATTAAATGTGAGAGAGAGAGAGAGAGAGATCATAAATTCAAAATGAGTGCAAGTAAAAAATCCATTGTATGGAAACATTTCTCAAAATTCTCTGATGACAAATTTGCTAAATGCAGTTTATGTAAAAGAGAATATAAATATAGTGGAAACGCCAGCAACATGATGGACCACTTAAAAAGGAAACATAAGCAAGAGTTGGAGAGTTCACAAACAATGGAAAGTATAGAAGAAAATCCTCAAAAACAAAGAGGTAACTTCAAAAATTATTTTAATAGAGAAAATAGATAACTCAAAAATGAAGTCAAAACTGGACATTTTATATGTTCGCATGCTTGCCATTGATATGGAACCTTTACGAAAAGGAGAACATGAAGGGTTTCGAGCTTTCGTACAAGGATTGGATGCTAAATATAGAATTCCAGATACAGCAACTGTGAAAAACAGATTGTTACCAGACCAATTTCAGTATCTGCTAAAACGTCTTTCAGAAGCTCTGAGTAGTTGTGAATACATGGCAATCACAACAGATATGTGGACTTCAAATTCCAACGAAGGGATTTTAGCTGTGACAGGTCATCTAATAAAAGATGGAAAACTTATTGCACCCTTATTAGAAGTGACAAAACTTGAGGGAAGTCACACAGCTATACATATAGCATCGGTAATTTGACGATACATATATTAATCTTATTTGAAAAATTTATTTTCATTATTTTCAGGCAATTGAGACAATATTGATGAAGTGGAATGTTCGAGAAAAAGTTGTTGCAATGGTGTCTGATAATGCACAAACAATGATAAATGTAGCACAAAATTTGAAATTGCGTCATGTGCCTTGTTTTGCACACACCCTTAATTTGGTAGTCAGTGATTGTTTCAAACTCCCGGAGTTTGATGAAATTCTATCAAAATGTAAGAAAATAGCAACTTTTTTCCGTTCCAGTACCTTAGCCTCCGATAAGTTAAGGAAAATTCAGAGAGAAAGCAACAAGATGGAATTAAAATTAATTCAAGAAGTAAGCACAAGATGGAATAGTGCATATTATATGATGACACGAATAGTAAACATCCAGAGCGAAATAACACTTGCTTTTAATGAATGTGAGAATGCACCTGCTGCTTTAACAGCTGAGGAATACAAGATACTTCAAGAAATTATCAATCTGCTTGAACCATTTGAACTAGCTACACAAAAAATTTCTGGTGAAGAGTATGTCACCATTTCGCTCATTATACCTTTAATTAGAGGAATATCCTTCAGTTTATCACAGCTAGAGACAAACTTAACTTCTCTAACTGCACTAAATATATTGGAGCAGCTCAAACAATCCATAGCAAAGAGGTTGAAACCATATGAACAACGAACACCTACTATACTAGCAACAATACTAGACCCTAGATTTAAGAGAAAGGGATTTAAAACTGAGGAGGAATCCCAACGTGCAGCTCAAACATTGCAACGAGAATATTCTGCACATTTAAATGAATGGAAAGCAACTCGAGCCTTATTAACAACAGATGATACACCTGCTCAACCTGCTTCACCGCAACCATCCACATCCAAATTCAAATCACTGCACGCAACAAAATCTAAACAAAACAAAAAAATGGATCATTTATTCAACTTTCTGGAGAAGCCTCATCCAACCAGTGTATCTTCAACCACAGATGCCATTATTGATACTAGGCAATTTTTAGAAAAACCAATTATTTATATGTCACAATGTCCAATACAATTTTGGGACCAATTCAATAGTTCCAAATTGAAACAAGTAGCAAACAAATATTTATGCATACCAGCTACTTCTGTGCCATCAGAAAGAATTTTTTCGAAAGCTGGGCAAATTCAAGTAGAAAGACGAAATAGGCTTAAAGACAAAACTTTAAATATGTTACTTTTCATTAAACAAAACGTCAATTTTCTCGAGTGAACATATTTTTTACCGTTTTTTAATTTGCTTGAATTATAATACTCCATAAACATTGTTATTTTATCATATTTTATTTTTTACCAAGATGCATTGAAATATATGTATTCATCCACTAGTTTTTGTTCCTTTTAGGTATTTGTAATAAACTGTTTTTAATTTCATTTTGGCATCTTTGTTAAGCATTTGAAAAACTATCGATAAAAATTGATAGTTTTTCTAAATATATCGATAACTATCGATAGTGCAGACTATCGATGTTTAACGAACACTTATTACATTTCCTGGCAACAAGGACGGAAAAATTATGAACTTTCGTCTCTTTTTATTAGGGTGTCCAGGTGCGGGACTCCGATGATTAGAAATGTTTCATAGCATCGAAATATGTCGAGAATGTGACGTCATATTTGAACGTTAGAAATGGGAAGCATAGTACTTATATTTCGAATATGACGTCACATTTCGATTCTATAAAACATTTCTAATCATCGGAGTACAGGGGTTGATCCATTAGAAATCTCTATTGAATATGACGTTTTATTTACATTCAACATTTTCGAACTACTGATACGGAACATAAACAGTCACAGAACGTAAACTCTCTCAGAGCGTGACAGAACTATGGCGCGATAGGTTTATGATTCCGACGTCACCTTTGAACAAAGCGTTCTTTAGAAGAGAGGTATTACAGAATTGATGATAACTTTTTGAGTTTATTTGTGAATATAATATTGTTTTCTTTCAGGATAATTCGAATTATAATTATCTACCTTGTTTATTTCTATGAATGTTTCTAATATTATTTTTCTTCCAAGTTTATTTTAGTATCAGGGCCAGTTGCACAGGTTACACTTAACGCTTTAAGTGTCACTTGCAGTTAAGAATTCGATAGAATATGTTGAATGGTATGTCAAACATATGAATACTTTCACAATCTAACTGATTCATAAATTTAAGCTTCGCTTAAAGCACTAAGCGGCAGTGGTGCAATCGGCCCTTAGAGAAATAAACACTTACACATTCCAATAATATGCTTTCCGGAACTACGCCGTTGAGACAGTATTAGAGGAATAAACCTTTACACATTCTAATAATATGATCTCCGGAACTACGCCGTTGAGACAGTATTAGAGGAATAAATATTCACACATTCTATTATTAATATTATCTTTGGAACTACGCCGTTGAGACAATATTAGGGGAATAAACATTTACACATTCTAATAATATGATCTCCGGAACTACGCCGTTGAGACATTATTAGAGGAACAAAATTTCACACTCTGCCAATATAATACTTTTGATTACTTTGCAAATCTCAGTGAAAAACTATTACTGGTTCGGTTGTTTTGTTCTACTTTCTCAAAGTATTAGACTAGTTGAATTTTGAGTGGGATATATTTTAATATAGTTCTCTTTCACACGTAAAAGGACTAACGGAAAGATGGACATGTCAGATGGGACACTAGGGATAATATATTAATAGCTGTGTTTTATTCGACTCCATTCCGGTACCGGTTTGGTGGAATAAATTGACATATGACACAAACACAATTACAAAAATGTCATAAATGACATTTTATGTCATAAATGACAGATAAATGACAATTTATATCCAAACCGATATGGGAATGGTACCAATAAAACGCAGCTAATATAGTTCATTCACAGGTGCCAGAACTCACATATAGATGGAGTCACCAACACATCAGAACTACTTCTAGATCAAGAGGCTGCACAGGTTCGGAGTTTAGACTTGCAACCAAGCATCCAGATGATCCAGAACTCCCTCATTCCCTCACATTTTGCAGTGCACAATAAGTCAAAAGGATGGATTGGACGGTATCGGATTGGTTACAGATGGCGTGCACCCAAAAAGATTTTTAAACCTGGTCAGCTCCATGGTTGTGGGAATTTGGATGTACTTGATGCCCATTTGCACAATTGGCGACAATCCTATTTCATCAAATCTTTATAACTATTCAGACCTTTACATATTGGAGATGTTGTACTTATTCAGTTTAAAAGCTCTCAGATATTTTCTAAAGTTAGAGTTTGCTTTTCAGAATTCGTTAGTTTGAAAATTCTATTCTCAGATGAATTTATTGGAAATGTAATACTTGAAGTTCGATTATAGAAATTGATAATGTATTTCCAGAAGTTGTAATATAAAATGTAAAATTTTTCCACATTTCATTTCTCTTCAGTTGTGCAGAACTTTGTATCCTAAAAGAACTAGAAAAAAATCACAACGTGGCAAAAAATGTGTTGAATCAAAAAGGGGCTTTCCTTCATAAGGCTGTGTGCATAGAAAACAGGAGTGGGCTTCTTTATGAAACTAGTCTACATGCTTACTTCATACAGGGAGCTCATTTCTCACCAGAACAGCAGGAGAGTCAGACGATCAACAAGACAGTATTTTAGACGATCAGATAAGGCAGGGTTACGTTCGGTCTCAGGCCAGACTATTTACTATTTATTATTGGATATTATACAAAAGTTTATTAGCACAGGGAAGTATTCTTGGGCCTTTATTGTTCCTAATATATATTGATGATATTGTTGAAGCAGCAGGAAACTGTAAAATTCATTTGTTTGCTGATGACACTTTGATTTATTTCTCTACAGACCCAGTGCTTTTGGTGCAGACTCTTAACAATTCGGTACAACGAATACAAGAATGGTGCTGTGGAAATCTACTGAAAATTAACGGCAATAAAACTAAATTCATGCTCATTGCTAATGAAAGGAATTATAATAATTTTCTAATGAATAACATGGAAATAAAAATTGCTAACGAAATAATCGAGCAGGTACAAAAAATCAAATATCTTGGTATAATAGTTGATTAAAAATTAACTTTCAAAGAACGTGCAGACTATTTAATAAAAACAATATCTTTATAGATGTTCAAGATATCTCAATCAATGGACCAAAAGGATTATATACAACACTATTATACTTTCCCATTTCACTTACTGCTCAACTATTTTGTATTTACTGAATCAAATTCAAATATATAGATTTCAAAAATTGCAAAACAGATCATTGCGCACAATTCTCTCTTGCAATAGACCTACTCCCATTTCAACAATGTTGAGCAGACTAGAGTGGTTGTCTGTAAAAGAATTTTTATTGTACCAGGCACTCATTTTTGTATTTAAAATACGTAATGGAAGTGTACCAGACTACTTAGAGATAAAGTTAACTATAATTTTGAATATCATCGCTATGAAACGAGATCTAGAAGAGATTTCCATATTCCCCAATCTCACAAAAGATTTATTCAAAACTTCATTTTTATAAAAGGCTTAAGAGCATTTAATGAATTATCATCTGAAGTTAAAAGTGCACGCTCCCTCGTACTTTCAAAAATACTTGAAAAAAACTTTTGTTGGAGGGAAGCAATCCCTAATATATTTTTGTAAAATAATTTAATTTCTTTATACATCACAGCAATATTTTCATGTTTTTTATTTTATTTTAATTACTATGTTACCACTACAAGGATATTTTTTATGTATACTTTTTAACAACTGTGCATAATGTGTAGTGGTGCTGTCTGACATATTAGTTTTTTGAATGTACAATATATATATAGAAAATGGTAGTCTTGTTTGCTGACTAGTTAGGAAATGAGTTTTTTAATATTTGGGATATGCAGCAGGCCAATAAGGGTACTCTTATACACTTGTTCCAAGCTTTCAATAACTTTTTATTATCATCTTCAGGGAAACTACAAATATGTAAAGACAACTATGAGAATTACGCCAACGAAAAACGTGGAATAACTTACACTGTTTCGAGGTTACATGGCGTATATGTTAAAAATAATCATGAAATATGGACGGCACTGGGAGTAAAACTTCATTGATAACAACCAAGAGTAACGTAGATGCACACTCATTACTGATGATACATTATGACATGGAATTTAAAATTGTTAAAATTATATAAAAGCACGTGTTATCCTTGAAGAGGCAAACAACCGCGCCGAGTAATTTTATTCGACTGACTAGCCAAGACCACTGACAAATGACATGAGACAATTGATAAATGATATATGACAGGTGACATGAGCCACACGGAATCTTAATCATGGGGAGAGACAGATGACACTACAACCTAATGATACAGATCTGTGATGGAGCTACATGGAACAATAATTATGAATTGTGAAATTTGGAATATGAGAACAATATATTTTATATTAATGGTGTAGGTGACAAATGAGCTGAACCAACAAAGGAAACATATCCTGAAAACATGAACACTCGACCTAATGCTAACAATAATACATTACTGAAATATATGGAACAAAGATTGTATGAACAGTATTTTGATGGAGGAATTGAATTATATTGAATTAATTTGTGAAGTCAATATTCATTGAAGTAATCCGTTGATTGTCTCCAAACCTTGTATTGTCTGCAAAAATTAAATAAGAGTAAATTTCAAGTGATTTACGTCTGTTTTTTTATTCAGCGCATTATCCGCTTGTGCAATGTGAACCATTTCTAAAAAAAGCCTTTTGGCTGTGTTTTTTTCTGTAGATAAAATTTTTACCGAATTATAATCCATACAATGTCCTTCCTTAGCAACATGTTCACTCAGTGCACATCTCTCCGGGTGTAGTCTACTGTCGCTCTTGTGTGACACAATGCGGTCCTTAAGTGGTCTGGACGTTTGTCCAATGTATTGTTTTTCACAATTTTGGCACTGAATACAATAAACTACATCCGAACAGTTTATGCACGGAGTCTTGTCTTTTAATTTGGAAAAAATTCTCTTGATAGGCAAAACATTTTTATTGGATATTTTTATATTTTCTGAAAAAGATTTGAAAATTCTGGATAGTCCAGGGGTGATGTCTTTAATGAACGGTAAAGAAGCATAAAAGGAAAGAGTCCCAGTGACTTCAGCAACTTGCGTATTGACTGGAGATGGAGAAAGTGTATTATTAATATTATTACTATGTAAGTTTATGTCATCCATGGAATTTAGACACAATTTACAATCTTTTTCTCCAAAATTCATATCCTGCTTCCTTTGTAAAAAAGATCTTGTATAATACCTCATCCATGGATGACATAAACTTACATAGTAATAATATTAATAATACACTTTCTCCATCTCCAGTCAATACGCAAGTTGCTGAAGTCACTGGGACTCTTTCCTTTTATGCTTCTTTACCGTTCATTAAAGACATCACCCCTGGACTATCCAGAATTTTCAAATCTTTTTCAGAAAATATAAAAATATCCAATAAAAATGTTTTGCCTATCAAGAGAATTTTTTCCAAATTAAAAGACAAGACTCCGTGCATAAACTGTTCGGATGTAGTTTATTGTATTCAGTGTCAAAATTGTGAAAAACAATACATTGGACAAACGTCCAGACCACTTAAGGACCGCATTGTTTCACACAAGAGCGACAGTAGACTACACCCGGAGAGATGTGCACTGAGTGAACATGTTGCTAAGGAAGGACATTGTATGGATTATAATTCGGTAAAAATTTTATCTACAGAAAAAAACACAGCCAAAAGGCTTTTTTTAGAAATGGTTCACATTGCACAAGCGGATAATGCGCTGAATAAAAAAACAGACGTAATTCACTTGAGTGAAATTTACTCTTATTTAATTTTTGCAGACAATACAAGGTTTGGAGACAATCAACGGATTACTTCAATGAATATTGACTTCACAAATTAATTCAATATAATTCAATTCCTCCATCAAAATACTGTTCATACAATCTTTGTTCCATATATTTCAGTAATGTATTATTGTTAGCATTAGGTCGAGTGTTCATGTTTTCAGGATATGTTTCCTTTGTTGGTTCAGCTCTTTTGTCACCTACACCATTAATATAAAATATATTGTTCTCATATTCCAAATTTCACAATTCATAATTATTGTTCCATGTAGCTCCATCACAGATCTGTATCATTAGGTTGTAGTGTCATCTGTCACTCCCCATGATTAAGATTCCGTGTGGCTCATGTCACCTGTCATATATCATTTATCAATTGTCTCATGTCATTTGTCAGCGGTCTTGGCTAGTCAGTCGAATAAAATTACTCGGCGCTGTTGTTTGCCTCTTCAAGGATAACACGTGCTTTTATATAATTTTAACAATTTTAAAATCCATGTCATAATGTATCATCAGTAATGAGTGTGCATCCACGTTACTCTTGGTTGTTATCAATGATGTTTTACTCCCAGTGCTGTCCATATTTCATGATTATTTTTAACATATACGCCATGTAACCTCGAAACAGTGTAAGTTATTCCACGTTTTACGTTGGCGTAATTCTCATAGTTGTCTTTACATATTTGTAGTTTCCCTGAAGATGATTATAAAAAGTTATTGAAAGCTTGGAACAAGTGTATAAGAGTACCCTTATTGGCCTGCTGCATATCCCAAATATATATATATATATATATATATATATATATATATATATATATATATATATATATATATATATATATATATATATATATATATATATATATATATATATATATATATATATATATATATATATATATAATATATACTAGTATATATAGTAGTATATATATATATATATATATATATATATATATATATATATATATATATAAAACTACAAATATGTAAAGACAACTATGAGAATGACGCCAACGTAAAACGTGGAATAACTTACACTGTTGAACAATGAAACTCATTCGATTTAAATCTTCAATATTTCGTCAACCTTTATTGACTTCTTCAGGAAGAGCTACAATTAAAAAGGAATATAAGTTGTTGAAGGACTACATAAAAATAACATGATAACTTACTGGAGTGTTACTATGGTTTGAATACACTCCAGTCAGGTAAATTAAGCGATTAGTCTGCAGCGGAGAATAACAATTGTCCTCCCAAATGCTCCATAGGTTAGAACTAACTCTGTGAATTTTGTAAGTTATCATGTTATTTTTATGTAGTCCTTCAACAACTTATATTCCTTTTTAATTGTAGCTCTTCCTGAAGAAGTCAATAAAGGTTGACGAAATATTGAAGATTTAAATCGAATGAGTTTCATTGTTCAACAGACCGCTACCCGAGAATTCCTACTTAGTTTATATATATAGGGTGGCTACGGAAGTATTGCCTACGGAATATCTCAGTTATTGTATGAAGTAGGTTTGTGAAATTTGGAGCGTCGATATAATGACATAAGAGCTAGAATTTGAGCATATTGACATGTCGAAGTTAACTTCCGGTCTGACCGGAAGTAACATCAACTTTCGTATTTTAAAAGGAAACCCTATTTTTTTTTTCTTTTCGCTTTATTCAGCATTCAATTCCCTTTCTAATGACATATCTCAAGTTGGTATCTAACCAGAAACTAGATCAGAAAAAAATTATTATTGAAATTCACCGAGTAGGCCGTGGAAGCAAAATGAAAGCCAAAAATTGAAAAGTTGGCTATGGAAACCATACGTCACTTGATAACAGTTGCTACTACTGTGATATTTTATTTTCATTCGTCGGCGTTATAAAAAGCCGCCAAAAAAAAATTGGAAAAATTGGGAAAAAAACAATACTCTGTAGGTCCATAACTTAAATAGGAACATACAACGTTTTCTTGCCTGTACTATTCAGCATAACCATTCCTTTCTAATGATATAATAGAAAGTAATTTTTTGAAATGAAATACCAAAAAATCCAATTATTATTCTTCAAATAACAAAAGAACAGATTTATCGGAAAAAAAAATTCAAATTGATAGGATTAAAGATAAAATGAATTCAAATCAAATGTTCGAAATGCATTCCCTCAGCGTCAATACATTTATTGACTCTGGTGATATTTTCATGTAAAACGTTTCTCAACATTTGGGGCGAGATATCTTGGAAAGCTCTACGAATTTTTACTTCTAGCTCATGTAGAGTTATAGGCTGTGTGGAATACACCCTATTTTTAAGATGCCCCCATAGAAAAAAGTCGCACGGAGTAAGATCAGGTGACCTTGGTGGCCACCTGACTGGACATTAATTTTCTGGGGACATTGAGTATGCCCCTCGCGGAATTCATGGGGATTCTCATCACTCCAATATCTACAATTCTGGGTATTCACATTTCCATTTAGGTAAAAAGTGCTTTCATCACTAAAGCAGATGTGTTGCAAATAAAGTCGATTTGCAACAATTCTTTCTGCCATGGTCTCGCAAAATTCAAGTCGCCGGCCTGGATCATCTTCAATTAATTGGTGCAAAATTTTTATTTTGTAAGGATGGAATTTATTTTGTTTTAAAACCCTCTTTACTGATGTTTTAGAAACATCACATGTCTCAGCTACTTGCTTAGTTGATTGTTTTTACCATTTCGGCTAGTACTTGAATTTCAACATCTTCCGTAATTATTTTAGGCCTCCCAGATCTCGGAGCATCTTTCACGGTGCCAGTTTGGTTAAATTTTGCCACCAATTTCTGCAGATATTTTCGACACATCGGACGTTCTGGAAACCGTTCATTGAAAATGCGAATAGCAGCGTGGTAATTTCGGTTAGCTTCACCAAATATGATAACGGCTTCAACTTTGTCTGCTACTGAACGAGCCATATTAATCAACAAGAGAAATTGAAAACCGTTTGAAACAAAGTTTTGAAAACCTACAAAATGTCAATGACATTTGGCAAAAACAGATATGAGTTTTTTTTCGTTGTCATGGATAAAATAAACGCGCCTGGCGTGCATAGCCTACCTCATTAATTTATTCGTGAACTGGTGCAAAAGTAGTCGAAATAATTATTTACAAGTGTTCATAAGTCCAAAACTATTAACTTTTTTGATAGAAAACCATTTATCAAACTTGTTTAGAATTCAACGTAGAATGTAATAATGCAATGAAATACAGGGTGTCCCATTTAAAAAAATTAACTTTTAAGTCACCGTGCTTTTTTGAGACACTCTGTATGAATGAAACTTAAACCATTAAAGAGATCGAATGAAACCCTACAACTTATGTATTTAACATTTTTTTGTAATATGTAGAATAAAGAAGTTACAGGGGGGGCGACGGACTTTTGGTCCTCACTGTATAAATGGTGTGAGAGGGAGGAAATGTCCATTAACCATCACAAAATGGTCATAGTGCCGTTCACCAGAAAAAGGAAGCTGGAACAATTAATACCTCCTTCCATCAATGGTGTAACAATTCCTTTTGCGAGTGAAGCAAAATATCTGGGAATAACCCTAGATAAAAAGCTAAATTGGAACTTGCATCTGGAAAAGACTATCCGGAAGGCTAGCCTATCATTATGGACATTCCGCAGAATATGTGGCAAAACATGGGGCATGTCACCAAAACAAGTGTACTGGCTGTACGTGACCGTCATACGACCAATAATCACGTATGGCTCTGTAGTCTGGTGGAGCAAGGGCCAACAAAAAATGGCCCAGGCTAAACTTAACGGACTACAGAGACAAGCGTGTCTGGCGATTACTGGGGCCATTCGCTCCACGCCAACGGCAGCAATGGAAGCCCTTCTCGGATTACCTCCTCTTCACATAGGTTTGGAGAGAGAGGCAAGATGGGCAACATACAGACTCTACCAAGCGGCCATTAGTCTACCGCAGGCAGTAGTCATGAGAAGCAGCAGCATGCTGGAGGGCATAACAGCTCACAACATTCTGGGAATGCCCTCAGACATCATGCTTAAAACTATCAACCTTCACACGTCCTACACTGTGGTCTTCCCCGAAAGAAAAGACTGGGTTCGGAATGAAACTGACCTATGTAGGGCAAATGAACGTTGGTTTACCGATGGTTCCAAAACTTTGGAAGGTGTCGGAGCCGGAATATACGGGATAAACCCAGTAGTGAAACGCTCATTCAGTATGAGTAAATTAGCTACGGTATTCCAGGCAGAGGTATATGCCATTGAAATGTGTGCAAGGGAGCTGGAAAATCGACGCCACACACGAAAAACAATAAAAATATTTTCAGAAGTCCAAAACTATTAACTTTTTTGATAGAAAACCATTTATCAAACTTGTTCAGAATTCAACGTAGAATGTAATAATGCAATGAAATACAGGGTGTCCCATTTAAAAAAATTAACTTCTAAGTCACCGTGCTTTTTTGAGACACTCTATATGAATGAAACTTAAACCATTAAAAAGATCGAATGAAACCCTACAACATATGTATTTATCATTTTTTTGTAATATGGAAAATGAAGAAGTTACGGGGGGGCGACGGACTTTTGGTCCTCACTGTATATGGTGTCCAATATATCCTGAAGCGCGTAGGAGATCGTCTCTTCGGATTTATCGCGTATTACTAGGACCAGATCGTCAGCATATGCTTGCAGATCGACCTCCCACAGTGAGAGAATGGCCAGCAGATCATCCACCAGCAGTGACCATAGCAGAGGGGAGAGAACCCCCCCCCTGAGGGCAGCCCCTTGCTGGCTTGAAGCTGACACTTTCCCCCTGTAGAGAGGTCGTTATAGTTCTGTTATGAAGCATAGTTCTTATCCAGTCACATAGTATTGGTTCAATTCCTCTAGAGACAGTGGCCTCATATAGGGAGTGAGGTAGTGCATTGTTAAATGCTCCTTTTATGTCAAGGAATGCGGCGACTGCTACCTCCTGGTGTTTCAGGACGTCGCTTATTCCTGAGACAAGGTTGTTGAGAGCAAGTTCTGTTGACTTACCAGCCTGGTATGCATACTGGTGAACATTGAGTGGGTGCTTTGTTAGTACACCACACCTCATGTGCCCGTCCAGTATTTTCTCCATGCTTTTCAACAGAAAGGACTAATAGGTCTGAGCGATTTTGGGTGTGGGTCAGTCCGACCCACCTTAGGAATATAGATCACCCTAGTCGCGGTCCAGTTATATGGAATATGGTTCCAAACTAAACTGGCTCTGAAGAGTCTTATGAGGATAGGTATGCAATATGTTCCAGTCCGATTCGTAACAGAGCTGGAGCTATGCCATCCTCTCCTGGCGATTTGTAGGGTTGGAACAAGTTAACCGCCCATCTTATCGCCTGTGGTGTAATTATTTTGTTGGCAACCACCCAGTCATCTCTGCTAGGTCGTTTTATCCGGCCTATATTTGTGACTGGAGGTCGATTGTCCAGAATCAGGCTGCCTGGGAAGTGGTTATTAGCCAATAGCTCTAATGTTTCTTTCCTGGAGGCAGTAAAGGAGCCGTCTGGACGTTTAAGCGATCCCAGCTCCTGTGTCTGCTCTCTGGATAGAATCTTGTGGATACGGGCTCCGCTTGATGTGTTCGACACATTTTCGCAGAACCGTTCCCATGATTCTCGTATTGCTTTCCGGATATCTTTGTTGTACTGTGGGTGGATGAAGTGGAAGTGATAATCTCATGAAGCCCGATTAATAAAATGTAGTGTGAAGTGAAAAACAAATTGTAAAGCATTGAGTAGACTGCCAGACCATATTTAAAATAGTTTTCAGAAAGCCATTCGATTTCACTCCATTAACTGTGTCATGAATCGTATTTTTGTTGAAATTCTTTATTGTAATATGTATTATTCTGTGGTAATACAGTAAATGTCATTGTTGCAGTATGCTAACCAGGTTGAGAGAAGGGCATGCTTTGCTCCAGAAGTCCTGGAATGTCGGTTTTTTGGTATTTGTCTTGAAATCATAAGCCACAAAAATATCAATATTTACACTGCACACACGAATTTCATGATTTTCCACTGAACGATTCAGTAGTAAAAGCCATTTCTTCCTCAAGGTTTCCTGATTCAATGCTGAAAACAAAAAAAGGAGAGCTTGATTGAAAATCTAATAAGGAATTAAAAAAAGAAGAGGTGGTAAAGTTTCTGGTATATACAACTTTGTTTCTTCAACTTGCGTAGTAATTAGTTATTTATGATACAAGTTCGTAAAGTAGGACTTTTTTGTATGAGCGTCAACTTTGTTGAATGATGCACAGTCAAGTACAAAAAAGCTCTTAACAAAAATGTACCATACTATTTTTTTTCCTACGACAGTTGTTATATTGACAAATTATAGCAATTGTTGAATATTTCATCTAATAAAGTTTTCAATTTTCATCGTAACATCTAAAGATGAGTTTTGAGTAAACTTTGACACAACATTCAGTCTTTTTCAAGAATTGGTAAATGTATGAACAATGGTAAAAAAATAATTCAGGCACAGCTGATTTTTTACGCACTTGTGCTAAATAGTAATTTTTCGCACTGTGAACAGTGCCTAGGTAAAATCAAGTTTACTCACCATCATAGAAAAATGTATATTGAAAATTGTATGACCTGGGGCCTATATCACAGTGTACAAATACATCGTACAAAAGTGTAGTTATTCTGTAACAAAGTAATTTGTAGTTTCTCTATCGGGCCGGGGTACTGATAATTACGGAACCTTATGTCTTAACGAATGACACACTTGTGCGTTACAGGAAATCAGGGTACTCATAAGTATAAGTGAATTACCAATAACTTGTAGGCAGACTTGTTACAATTGTAAGACTTGTGTTAGTCTCCTGGTATTTTCTGTACATAAATAAATATTTGAAGCAAAAACCTACGAGTGATTCCTATAGCCTTGGATTTCTTAACTTTAGTAAACCAATTAATTCATAGCAAAAGGTATTCTTTAATCTACTAATTAACAATCTATAAATCATCTTGAACTCACCTCTGGGAATACAATATAATTTGTGACTTGTCCGTATTTTTGCAGGTCGTCACTGAACAATACTTCATTTTTAGGGAAAAAGTTGATCTTTTCAGTATAAAGTAAAAAAACTCTACGCACAACACTTTTTTCCTATCTGATATCGATTACCGTATTACCAAGTTTACTCTTTGACCAAGTATTAGTGTGGATTCATGCAGCACCAATTAACAATTATCAAGGAACAATTATCAATTAACAATTAACAAGTACAAGTTGAACTACTTGTATTAAAATGAATGCATTCATGCAGACAATTAACAATTATCAATTATCAAGTAACAAGTAGAAGTTGGCCAACTTTTATCTTTCTACTCTAATTGAACGATATTTTCCTCTAGTGCGCAACTAGTACGCAGATGATCGTGGATTGGTCAGTATAATGACGGAAAGCAATCAAAATTAACAAAAAAAATGTTTGAGTATCTTCCATTTCAATGACCATCGTGAATGCACAAAATTGATTATAAACATTTGGAAAACGAATAGAATCTGAATGTTTAAACAGTTTTCACGACAAAGTAAGGTTAACTCAAATGGCACGGATCTGCTTTGTGCGCATGCTCATTTGTTCCTTGGTAATTGTTAATTCGGGTGCATGAATGCAGAATTTTCAATACTTGTTAATTGATAATTGTTGATTGATAATTGTTACTTGATAATTGTTAATTGGTGCTGCATGAATCCACACTTACAAATTATATAATGAAAATAGTTTATTAACATGACTTTCCACTATATGTGAATATTTCAGCCGACATTAGCCGCTTTCCAACTGCCAGGGGTAGTAGCCCCCAGTGGAGCTTGTTACCCCTGAAGTGAACCGTACCTGACTTTATAAATGGGGTTTAATTGGAACACGATTTATCGTGATCTATCAAATCACTTCAGGAGCTACTCCCTACTCCCTGTGGCAATTGGAAAGCGGCTATTGAAATTGACATGTGTCAGTAGTTCAAACGTTGAACCTAGCAACCTAATTTTTTCTGTGGGTTATTTCCATCGACATAACGTTAAACTAGAAACTAGACTGCTAATGGTCATATCAAAGAGTAGAGGTTCTATACAGAACGTCATATTCCCTCTGCTCGAAAAATTCATCCCAATTGAATTTACGAAAACGTGTCTGCGCAATGCGCAGAAGGCTCAAAACTGTCATTTGAGACGTTGTTTCATGGCTACGGCCATTTCCACTCCGCAAGGACCCTAACTGCGCATGCGCTAAAGGCTAGTTCATACCCTCGCGAATATTCGCAGGTTTTCTGCGATTCGCAAATCGCTAGAAAATCGCCGCATGAACGTTCATACCCATATGCGGCAAAAAAATTGCGGTAAATGATGAATCATAACATGTAATTTTTCGATATTTGGGGTTAGGAATTGTTTGTTTTTTCCTATTTCTAAAATATCAGTTGAACATGGAAGGGAAGAAGTTCAATTTTTTTAAATAACAGAAATAACATTACCTATATGTTTCGAATATAATTCGTAATACGGAGTATTTTCCAATTTGGCTTGAAAATGACATCGATGTCATATTATTGTTATCTGCAGAAGCTAAGTATCTTCAACAAGAATGCAGTTACAGTATAACTAATATCAAGGATCTGTGGTCGGGGAATTCAGTAGAATGTGTTTAATGCAGTGTCCTTAAAAAGTCAGATCCAAAGTTTTACACCCCGCTTTAACTGTAACGTCCAGCAAGATGCTCATGAGTTTAAGATACATACTAGGTAGTCTGCATTAAGATTTAATTAGATCTCATTGCAGAGGCGAGATTTGATTTCAACAAAAATATTTGAAAATGCCAAAGAATTTTGGTCTAGATACTTTTGAGTGTTACGAATTCCGTGGATAATTTTGTTCCTCAACTCAAATCTATTTTGAATTGTACATGTGCTCAATGTTCAGTCACCACAAAATATAGGTCAAATAATACTTTTCTAGTGTTTGATTTTTCAAAATATGGCATTAATGTAGAATGGGAGAATATTATGTAAATTCTATATAAAACATAACTCAGTCACATTCAGAGCATTTCTTGCAGAATGCAATGGTTTCAAACCTGAAAACACCCTCTTCAGTTTGTCCCCTCTGTGGACAACAGTTCGTCATCCGAAAATAAATAAAATATTCATTGGAATCCCCATCTCCTTCTAATAATTTTGCTGAACTTTTATAGCATCGAATAGTTATTTGACAAACACTACAAATCTTTCATAATTGATTGTGAAATCTTATAAATGCAAATGAAATCTTTTTGCAATCAAAATAAAAGATTCAACAACCAAAGATATGTTTCAAGTTAGTTGAATCAATATGGCGAAGGCATGGAATGAATGAATAATTTAATATGGATTCTGTTGTTCCGTGGTTTGCGCGAATTCGCAAAAAGTTAAAATATTTGAACTTCTTGCGGCAAGTCTGGCAGCCATTTTATTCACAGAAAAATCGCGAAATTCGCAGGGTTATGGTTTCGCCTTAAAGGCTCACTGAAATTTTGTAAATGGATGAATTTTTCGTATATGGGATTAGCGGTCTAGTTTAAGGTTATGTCGATGGTTATTTCGTACATTCAAACTAATTACACCACGCCCATTGGCCATACCCGTAAGGACGGAATGGCCTGCTTGATTTAGTGACCCTACCAATATGTTTCATGGGGCGCCATCTAATATCCATTGATTGATTTGAAATTAATGACTTATCCAGAGATGTCACGCAAGAACACCAAATATGCCACCAAAATGATTCTTATCCAATATGGTCCATTCCAATCTACCAGACTCATATAGGCGATCTGCATGTATCAATCAGAACAGTTGTAAAGCAAATGTGTATAATTTGAAGGTATTACATTACACAGTAATATTTCTCTATTTGATAGGTTAGTCAGGTCAGTCTTGATTAGTTAATAATTCACGCATATTCAACTAACAATAATAACAATTTTTCCTACGGCCACATTGTAAAGTTACGTATATCGTCCCACGGAAAGAGGCTCAAATCCACATGGGTACGGAAATTCCGCTCATGTTCGGAAAGTGAATCGCACGCGTGTAGATAAGCCGTCAAATGCGTTGTTTTTTAGATTTTCCGCTTCAATCTATCAAATTTATAAGTTCTGAGCACAAAAAAATCGATTCGAAAAGTATAACTTTTTTCAAGTTGACACGTGTAGGATTCGACCTCGAGTACTACCTTGGTTATATCTAAAATATCGTTTTACCTACTTATCATGGAATGTTCCATATTTGTAATAATTATTTATTGTAAATTGCGTCTAATTGTGATTATTTAAAATAAATGATTAGTTGAAGTTGTTCTCAGTCAGCCTTTTTGTTCGATGTTCTTGCACGACTATCAATAATATCGATATGTGGTAAAATTATCGTGTGGTCGTAGGAAATATAGTGTACATTACTTGTGCGAAAGTTATTTTTATACTCGTCGGATTGTCGCACTCGGCATGCGCCTAGTGCATAATATGGCTCACTTGTGTGAAAAATGTCACTTTCCGCACTAGTAATGTAGTATACTATTTCTGCCCGTTGACGTGAGTTTTCCAGGTGAATGTTCTTTTTTCGTCTGTTTTTAATTAGCCCCACCCACTCCACAACTGATTGGTCCATGCAGTTCGCCCGAATGAATTCTGGTTGATTGGAATTCTTGCTCATGGATATACTTGGGAAGGTACCATCTGACATCACGACTAATGACTGGGATTCCGAAGTCACGATCGAGCATCAATCGTGTCGTGGTCACGAATTTGACGCTTCCGAACCTAAATTTCGATTGTATATCCCTGTTAACATTTTTACATCTCATGCATGTACCAAGTACGTCAAAATTTGACTGCGACTTCTTACTTAAACTCCCGTAGATGGAACAGAGACCTCACCAAGAGGTGAATTTGTCATACTCATGCTAAATTCGGATAGGGGTCTCCTGTACATCATAAAGCGAGATCGTCGGGATTTAGCTTTTTATAAATCCAGGGCCGGGATTCCGAAGTCACGATCGAGCATGAATCGTGTCGTTTTCACGAATTTGACGATTCCGAGCCTATACGCCGATCGTATATGTGTTGTAAATAGCCTACATTTTGACGATTAGTTGACGAAAAGTGGATTCCGAAGTGACGATTAGGCCTCAATGGTGTCGTCTAGACGATTTTGATGATCCCGAGGCTATATGACGATCGTAAATGTGTTGCAAATTGCCTACATTTTACGATTAGTTGATGATAATTATTTTCTTGTCGTCAGTATATCTATCTTGGTCTGATATATGTGTTGCTCTTTTTATTAGTGGTCATTATTGCTTGTGTATTTGTTTCCATCCCGTTATTTACCTATGATCCATACTTCTGCAGTAGGGATTTTTTATTCAGAATGGCTTTCAGAGCAACCCAAAAGTTTACTGGGAGTTGATAATGAATTTCATGGGGAAAAGGGCATAGCTAAGTGGCGAATAGATAACCCTCTGTTGAAAAAAATTGGGAATTCTTTCGAAGATTTCTGAGGGTTGTGCTCGTAAAGGTTCAGCCGATTGACGGAAACATTAACAATTTTTTTATTATTATTTCAAGGTACCATTACAACTGATGCAATATTTTTTGGGAATATTAATATTATTAACGAGTTCGAAGAATAGGATGTAGGTACCTAGATATAATGATATACCTACAAATAAGTATGCAACAAATATACGTATTCCTTTGAAATTAATTTCAACGAAAAAAGCAACAGAATTACTGGAACCTACACTATGCGAGAATGGATTCCTAACAAAGATATACATTAACAATTAAAGATACATCTTATAATGATAATAATAGGAGTAGTGTGTACATAACTGCAGTACAATAATTATTAATATTATTATAGAGTATTATACCTATGTAGTTAGGTATAGATACCTATCCCGGTTTACTGAAATATCAAATTTTTTTATGCCAGTAATATATAATTTATACACTGCAATGAAAGAAGAGGCTACTTCAAAAGTATTATATAGAGGTGTAGGCATTGTTTAAATAATATTTAAACAATGGTATAGGTTACTACCTATTGCGATTACAAATTTCTTTATTTTTCAAATGCTCCAAAAACAGCGGATGAATAATTACAGAAATAGTCAGGCAATTTGTCTAACAAATTCAGTGAAATTGTAGACAATCGAAAATTTCCAAACCTTCTGTAAATGCATTTTCAACGTTAATTGGAATTGGTAGAGGTACACCTACCTATCATGAAAACTTGCCCCTATAATATAAATTGCTTATGTTTCCTGAATAGAACATTTACTTTATAGCATCCTATACAGGTATGCGCCGCAGTGATTACAAATTTCTTATTCTTACAGCAAACTTGCAGAGTAGGTATATGAAAGTTGTAACAAACTTGCACTTATTTAATACATTTGCAATTTCAGTACAATACCTCTCCTCTTGTTACTCTTGTTTAGATTCAAGGAAACCTTAGGCAAAGAATATCTACATATATTCTTACCTAGGTACCTACCTATACAAGGTAGAATTAAGCGCAAAAACAAACATTCAAGAAATTAATTTCCTTCACAGAATAAAATGTTCAATCAATACTCTGGACTCCTTCAACTAATAATGTAAATTTAAAATCACAAAAAACTAGCAGATTGATTAAATATATTGAGAATATCGAGAATATGTCAATTATCAATTCAGAATTTTATGTTTAATGCGGTTTAATTCATCATCTTACCGTTCCATGTTGATTTTATTGTGTTGACTGATCGAGTACCGAAATCACCCGACGATTTTATTGGGAATCAATTATTACAGTCGAATCGTCCAAGAATGTCATTTAGGTAGGTATTTACAGGAAATTTCCAATCAAATCGAATCCCGGTTTGTCCACATTTTTTTAATTGACTTCTAACTTTCATCTTTCCGTTTGCTATGCTAAAAACTTATTCTGGATTTTAAATTCAATTACATACGTTAATGCTACTTCATTTTTTCATTTATTCTTATTTTTCACGATCTACGATCATGTTACCTCCATTTTCATCAAGTACCGAGAATACCCGACGATTACTTCTTGTCGTCTGAAGTTCGAATCGTTGATCGTTCGTTCGTGATCGAATCGAAAGTTCGGAATCCCAGGGCAGGGTACATCCTAGAAAGATTTTCCATAGAGGTCAACAACCAATATACCGGTTACCAATTAAATATTCTGAAAAGTAAATAAAAAACGAATCTTGTTGGAATAAATATATAATCTAGCCATAAGAAAGAACAAAATGATCGAAAAACGAATATTAAACATTCCACAAAAAAACAGTTTATGAAAACTAAAAATTACTTTGCTCCTTGGAAACTATATCAAAAAGTAATTCAGTCTTATTGGACCATAAATATCAAATTTTAACGGCTTCAAAAATATGTCCATAAAAACAAAAAACACTCAATAACGAAAAAAGGAGTTAAACTTATATTTATTCATTTATTATTATTCAACCTTTATTGCTTGGTATGGCGAAGCCATTCGGAATTTCTGAGGCAGTTCTATGAACCTCCCTTTTTGTGTAATATGATGCTCCCTCATCACAACACCTGGAAAAAAACAAGTTTTGGTTTGCACTGGCAATAAAAGTGTATTGCAGAAATCAATTGAAGTGTGTGTACCCACCTTCCACAACTCTGAGGTGAGATCTCTATTCTTTGGTTTTGGCGTAGTCCCAACCAGGAACATGAATGAGCCAGTTCGTTGGACAGAAACTTTTTAAAGATCCTATAGTCATGGTCTTTCCAACTCTCTTCACCTATGGACTTATTTCATCAAATACAAAAAATTATTTAGTATAGAGGTATCATGCACGTTCGGAGTACCGGCCTCTCTGAAAAATTCAAATATACCTATCCACAATTTTTTTTATAAAAATTGCAGAAAATGATGAACATTTAACAGAAACCGATAATTAGACTCACCTTTCTATATAAATAAACATTAACGAAATCAGTAACAGCACATAAATAATAAATAATATTGATTGGCAAAGCGATGAGCTGTCAAGTCAAATGTCAAAATGCCAAACATTATAGTGACCATATATTAATAACATATATCTTATCTCGTTTCCTGATATTGGTTGCGCGAAGGATCGAAGGAAACCTAATTAGGATTTATTCAATTTCACATTGAATAAGTAAGGTTCAACGCAGATTTAAAAAGAAAGTTATTTTCAGTCGGTTCGCAAAGAACAAAAAATATGGAATTTTATTTATCGTGGAGAGTATAATGTATCCGTATGTTCATATCCTATAGATACATTGTTATCTGTAGAGCATATCGCATATTATAGCATGACATTGTTAACACAAATGACCATGAGAAGTTTGTATCCAACTTTACACCCTAGGGTGTAAAATGAGTACATCTGTAGTATATACTCAAGGTTACATCTCGTATCCAACTTCACATCCTAGGTACATCGCATAGATGTAAAATGAGTACATCTGTAGTACGTGTACTCGAGGTTACATCTTGTATACATCGATATCATAGCATTGTTAACAGGGGTGTTACAAATAGTCTAAATTTTGACGAAAAGTAAGTGACGATTAGGCCTCAATGGTGTCGTTTAGACGATTTTGATGATTCCGAAGCTATATGACGATCGTAAATGTGTTGCAAATGGTAAACGAAAAAAAAAACGGATAAAAAAATCCGAAAAAAATAACCCCGAAAAAAAAAATGAAAAAAAAAAACTGAAAAAAATCCCCCGGAAAAAATACCCCCAGGAAAAAATACCCCCCGGAAAAAAAACGGGAAAAAATCCCGGAAAAAATACCCCTATATGCGATAACAATGGCCAGTAAACAAAAAGTAGGTAATGAAATTTCAACTGTGTGTCATGTTAAAGAAACTAGACCATATTCGATTCATTTTATAATACAGAGGTGTGGAACAACAGATTTTCCAGGCAAAAAGGCGAATCTGTCACCAGGTTAGTTCGTTCAGGAACAATCGAGTCATAAAAATATAAAAAAATCGTCTTTTTTGGTCATCGACGATGAACAGGATAGGAAAACTTTTATTGGTATTGTAAAATATGGTCTAGTTTCTTTAACATGACACACAGTTGAAATTTCATTACTTTTTGTGTACTGGCCATTGTTATCGCATAGGGGTATTTTTCTTTTCGGGGGGTATTTTTTAAGGTTTTTTTTTCGTTTTTTTTTTCGGGGGTATTTTTTCCGTTTTTTTCCTAGATTCGTTGCAAATTGCCTACATTTTTCGACTTGTTGACGACAACTATTTTATTGTCGTCAGTATATCTATCTTGGTCTGATATATGTGTTGCTCTTTTTTTTAAGTGGTCATGTACGTGTATATTTGTTTACATCCCGTTATTTACCTATGATTCATACTTTTGAGATCGGGATTTTTATTCAGTATGGCTTTCAGAGCAACACAAGTTATTTACTGGGAGTTGATAATGAATTTCATGGGGAAAAAGGACATAGCTAAATAGCAAATAGAATTACCCCGTTGAAAAAAATCTGGGAACTCTTAACCCAAAAAGTAAAAGTGAAGATTTAAAATTATATATTTCCATATGGCATCCGTGGAATGCATGACATCACACGTTAAAAGGTATTCCCTATAGCTCGCAGACTTCTAAGGGTTGTGCTCGTAAAGGTATAGCCGGTTGGCGGAAACAGTTTCAAAAATTTATTTTTTATTATTACAAGCAGGTGCCATTACAACAGTTGCAATATTTTTTGGAAATAATAATATTATTAACGAGTTCATCAGGGATTGGGATGTAGGTAACTCTATGATGATATACAAATAAGCAGAGCATAAAATAACATATAAATAACATATAATAGTGCCGCCTAGTGGCCTGTTTGAGCCGCTTTAGTGAAAGGTGGTTGTGCCGTCGGCAGATTCATTGTTCCACATCCATACTTTGAGAAAAAAAAATTGATCCTGGGGAATAATATGACGGATGACGGTGACGGTAGGTAACAATAAGCGACATAAGCGAGGTCAGAATAACCATAAAGGAGCAACCTAGGAGCATTCTCTGGAACAACCTACGTCGACATATTTGTTGCTGGTAAAAAACCCTCGCTTCAATTAAACTTGTTGCTTCTCCTTCTCACTCCCTAGATGGCATTAGACACTTGAAGTTCACTGGCTATTCAACAAAGCCAAGCGGGACGGAGATTGGCAGGGATGCACCGAAAGGCTGACAAAATATAATAAAGAAATAAGGAAAGCCATGAGGAACAGCTGCAAGAGCTTTTGTCAGCCAATCACATCAAAGCCCCGCAGCAGCCAAATTGTTTAAAACTATGGCGAGAGGCAGAGAGCAAGGACCAATGTCACTCAGATGAACACATTCGTAGCTACACAGAGGATGAAGAGCAACGAGCTCTCCTCCTACTGGAGACGCACTTTCCAGGTAGAATACCATTTGAACCCGACATATCACTGAAAGAACCAGGTAGAGACAGACGAGAAGACTAGGAGGTAGCAAAAACCATATGCACTTCCCAAAGAGTGAAATGCGCAATTGACTCCTTCCAACCATTCAAGTCACCGGGAATTGATGGTATATTTCCGGCCCTTTTACAAAAAGGGCAAACGGAACTACTGCCATTTATTATTAAAGCAACCAGATTCAGTCTGGCGCTCGGGTACATCCCGAGCAACAAGAGAAGAGCAGGGGTAACTCTCATTTCGAAAGTAGGAAAGAAGGACCGTACCTTCCCGAAGTCATTCAGACCAAAATCTGTCTCTCATCCTTCCCAGTCCCCAGCAAGCACATAACATAACTGGGCAGTTTTGCGCTGTTCTATTTTGGTAACAAAGAAACATTAATATGTAATGTGACTTTGATATCACTTGAACGTAACTTTGGTGCGTTGATTGTCAAATGTATGTTAATTTTTCATATTTAATTGTAATATACCCGTGATATATATGGAAAATGTAGAAAAGTTATGTTTTGTTTAACATTCTAGCCTGATGTATCCACAATGTAATTTTGTGAAGTTTCTGCAACAGAAACAAAAAATGTTCTACTAATGTGCTTTTAAAAGACGATGTCTCTTTTTTCGTAAGTTTGATACATAATTATGTAACATAGAAGTTTCCAAGATATGTGCCCCGAACGTATGCTGGGAACCGTGTTTGAACATATCTTAGACATATTTCCAACTTCCTCTACACAGACAGAGGTCGCTGAGCTGCGTTAGGGTTGGCGTTGGTACTTTTCTGACTTGTTAGTTGTTACACGATACGCCATTTTTTGCGTGAGTGAAGGTAGAAAATGAAAGTACTGTTTTATTTAAGGTATGTATGAATCAATTAAACATTTGACTGAAAGACAACAACGTAATTTTAGATATCAAATTGTTAGACTTTTACAAAATCGGATTTACCAGGCACATCACAAAAGATGCCTCCGAGGCTCTGGTTAATTTTATACAATTGAAAATATCCCACCAGATGAGTGACAAAATTATTTTTCAATTATTATTAGGATACTATATACCCTATAATAATTTAAATGATGAATTTACATTCAGTGAAAATGATACAAAATCGGAATGCTGTTCTTGTTCAGAATATATATAAATTCTACTTCAAATAAAATAACAGAATTGAGGCAAATCAGTTTTTCTCGTGAAATTACTGAATAGCAAAATTATTTTGTTGAAACAAGAAATGTATCTTATAACTCGTGTTTCTACTGTTGAATAAAAAGATGTAATCGATAAAGGTGAATTGAGAGAATTAATTCATTTGTTTCTGTTTAGGTGTAGTAAAGCCAAATGCACCCGGAAACAGTTTGAGGAGGTAGGTACTGAGTGAGTGGCTTTGTCACTCAAAGCAGAGGCGGTTGAGAGAGGAAACCAAAAATATCTTTATTGAAGTCGAAATGTAAGACAAATTCAATCTCAATATTTTACAATACATCGAATTAAATTTGTTTTCAATCCTACAGAGTAAATAGGTATATATGAATAAATTTCTGAATGAATTACTAGTGGTGTTTTATTGGTATGTCATCCAGCTGATATTTTGCAGTGTGTTCAATTAAGTTGTCGAGGTATGGAAAACTTTCTCATTTTCTGTTTTAGGAAAAAAAGGTATTTTCATAAAAAGTTTAGCATGTTTTCTACAACATAATTTTAGAAAATCATATTTTGAAATTTGTCAGTAGTGTACGAATATTAGGAAAAAATGTGAATTTGGTACCAGAGCTAGAACATATAAGTAGTTATAATTTTGACACTTGAAAATTGTTATGAAAAAAGGGTAATTAATTATTTAAATACGCAATTATATCTACGTACAAAAAAACATTTTTTTCTCTTTACAACATCAAATTTACCTATTTCTACAATTTTTTTTATTAAAAACTGGTCGAGTCTGTTGCTTGGCCCGCGAGTATTTTATGGCCCTTCACTGTGACGGCAATTTGTGATATTATTGTACTTGGTGAAAAGTCGATAAAAATCGTTAGTTTTTTTATTTTCATCGTAGATATCAATATAATTGCATATTTAAACGTGATTCTCAATTCTGAACAACTTTTCATTATAATAATTTTCGATGTCACATATAAAAGTACTTCAACTCTCGCACCAAATTCATATTTTTTGACGCCATCTGTCCTCCACCACGATCGAAAGGCGAATCCTCAATTTGTGTTAAATGTTTATTTTGAAGTAACGTGGTAAGTTGGCAATACAAGATCGTACCCAGCAAACACAATTATATAAAATTGACATAAATATTACGTAACATGAAATACATGTTATGTAAGTATATTACATAATATTTACATCCCAGTTACGTAGAAATGTCCGCCTCAGAGGCACCTCCATGTTACATAACATTGATGTAACTACTTTACGTGCATTTTATAGAATATTTTTACATAAACTTTACATAACATATACAAGATGTTACATAATATTTACATCATAATTACATATGAATTTATGTAAAGTATTAACATAATTCTGAGGTTCAAAAATCTTATAAATATTATGTAATATTCACGTAACTATTTTACGTTGAAACTTTCCAGGAGAAAATATATTAACAGTAAGATTTGACGTATCAGCGACATAAAACTTACATGAACTATTTACGTAAATATGTAGTTGACAAATCTTGTAAATGCCATGTAGCCTTTACGTAACTATTTGACTTAAAAATATTTCGTCAATTTTATGTAATATTTATATTAATGTAACAAATGTGTTTGCTGGGTAGGCAATGTTGGCCAACCTGAAAGCGGGAGGCGACGGCGTGACCGGCTGTTACCATATTTAGTTCTAGTTCTTTGTTCTTTGTATCGATGCCACAGTATATTGCTAAAAGAACTCTTTTAGCATTATACTGAGTCTATGCATTGATCGAAGATCGAAGCTTTGAATGCTTTGCATACCGTTCATGTTCTGATATTTCCAACTGGAGCTGATCACATTTGCAAATTTTAGTGTCCATAAACTGAGTGTGAAAAGTGAGTATTGTTGTATCATTCACCGTTATCGAGATACCAATAGTGGCATGACCTAAAATATACGACCTGTATATTTGAAATCAGAAAGTTTAGAGCTGTTCAATGGTGCCAAATTATACTCAGTATTCCATTACTGTCCGGATTATTCCATGTCCCACTATTATCTGGCATTGTAGCTTTCAGTGGTCTCATACTGTTTTATTGATTTCCAGATCTGGTGATGAGCCTTCACGGAGAGAACGAAAAAAATGTGGAAACAGCCAGTTCCAATTGGTTCAGGCATGCCAAAAAAAGGCTTGACAGGAAAAGGAACCAAAGCAATTGACTTTTAGTTTTTTAAATAATATATTTTTAATTTTCACTTTGTTAATTTTTAATTTTGTACTTTGTTAATGTTATGCCAAAATAATTTCATTTTTTGAAGATTTTTTTTATTAATATTTTCGTTATAATTATTTTTTTCTTAATGAAAATATATTTTCTTTTCCTATTTGTTGTTTCTGTTTGGAATATCGCATAGACGTTGACGTCTCTTGAATATAAAGGCGGATGTACCGGATTCATAATGCACAATTTAATGCATTTGCATAATTTTAAAGTACAGTTTATAACATTTCAATGCTCAGATTCATATATGAAACCATTCAGGAATTATAAATTATGAAACGGGTAAATGGTTTCATATGAATGTGAGTATTGAAATGTTATGAATTTTACATTAAAATTACGCATATGCATTAAATTGTGCATTATGAATTAGATAAATCCGCCTTTACAGAGAAGAAATCGCTGTTATGTCGCTCTGTTACATCCCTGATACGTTATTAGGAGGCATCTTTGAGGCGTCTCAGAACTACATCGCAAAGACGTCTCTGAACTACATCGCACAGACGTCGTCAGCATGTATCATGAGTGTGACAAAAGTGAGTCTCTGGAACGTCTATGCGACGTAACGATGCAATATCTCAGAGACGTATCTGTGTTTGCTGGGTTCTTACTGGAGACACTGGAGAAGATGGTAGATAACTATATTAGAACCGAGATACTGAAAAGGGTGCCATTACACCCCGGGCAGCATGCATACAGGACGGGCAGATCAACGAAAACGAAAGTGGGCCATGTCTGGTTTCGGATCAGCACAAACAGGGGATACCCACAAGGAGGGGTGCTATCACCTCTGATGTGGGGTCTCGTAGTAGACGAACTACTAGGAACACTAACCGGGAACGGAGTCACTTGCCTTGGATATGCTGACGACAGTCATTATAGCCAAAGGCAAATTCGAAGGAACCTTCTGCGATCTCATAGAAAGGGAGCTAGAGACTATCAGAAGATGGTGCCTTTCTGTGGGGTTGAGAATTAACTCATCAAAAACTACAGTGGTACCATTCACTAGAAGAACAAAGTTTCAGCACTTGGAATGAAAACAAGAGGTGCGAAGTACCTAGGGCTTACCCTAGACTCGAAACTACTCTGGAACAGACACGTAGAAAAGATCGTTAACAATAAGGCAAAATCATCACTGATGGGGTGCAGGAACATTGCAGGAAAAACGTGGGCCTGTAACCCATCAATACTGCGATGGATGTACACCATGATAGTAAGACCTATGATCACCTACGGAGCAGTAGTGTGGCATGGCAGAACCAAACTAGCCATTACGAAGAAAATCCTGGAAATAGTGCAAAGACTAGCATGTCTTTGTATAACAGGAGCAATGAGCAACACTCCTCTCCATATCATGGTGAGGAGAACTGCTTGGGGAGCAAACCTTAGGTTGGCTGAAGTCGGACTTGAAGGGACAGCACACAAGCACAGCACAGCACCAAGAGTGAATGGTGCATAAAATCCATTCGAGCACTGGTAAAGGATACCATAACATGGTACACGGACGGGTCCAAAACTCCAGACGAAACTGGAGAAGGAGTCTTTGGGTCTCGCACCAAATACTCCGAACCCATGGGCCAGTTCCATAGTATATTTTAAGCGGAAATTCACGCCATAGAAAAGTGTATTCAATTCAACCTCGACAGGAAATACCGGAACAAGTAAATCGCAATCCTCTCCGATAGTCAAGCAGCCATCAAAGCGTTGAGCTCATATAACATCAACTCAAAGATGCTCTGGGAATGACTAGACAAATTTAATGATCTAGGCAGGAACAACAAGGTCCTCCTCTGGGTGCCGGGGCACGTCGGAGTGGAGGGCAATGAACAAGCACATACTCTGGCTCGAAAAGGGGCATCAACGCCACTGATCGGGCCAGAACCATTTTGCGGACTTGGAAAATCTTACTTCTAAGAAGAACTCAATAAAACTGAAGAAGCAATGAGAGCAACATACTGGCAAAGACTTCTAGGACTAAGGCAGATTTACTCCAGTCGACGCATTGATAGAAATTGACCCGCATGCGCAATGCAGTATGTAATGACAGTAATTTGGGTTACTTTTATGTGTACAAATAAGATATTGGAGATTAATCTACTGAATAGAGAATAATATTGATGAAGAATTGAAGATATCACAGAAATATGGATATTTTGTCGACTTCTCACAATCTGCCCAGCCAACACAGATATATCTCTAAGATGTCACTTCGTGATCTGTGACTCGCATAGACGTCCCAGAGACTCACTTTTGTCACACTCATGATGCATGCTGGCGACGTCTATGCGATGTAGTTCTGAGACGTCTTTGCGATGTTGTTCTGAGACGCCGCAAAGATGCCTCCTAATAACGTATCAGGAATGTAACAGAGCGACGTAGCAGCGATTTCTTCAATGTTATATTCAAGAGACGTCAACGTCTTTACGATTTTCCAGACAGAAACAACAAATAGAAAAGAAAATATATTTCACAACATTAACAAAGTACAAAATTAAAAATTAACAAAGTCAATTGCTTTGGATCCTTTTCCTGTCGAGCCGTTTTTTGGCATGCCTGAACCAGTTGGAACAGGCTGGTTCCACATTTTTTCGTTCTCTCCGTGAAGGCTCATCACCACATCTGGAAATCCATAAAATAATACGAGACCACTGAAAGCTACAATGCTAGATAGTAAAGAAAGAAATAATGGAATCTCACTTTGTTGATATTCAACATCAACGATACTCAACTTTTCACTTTTAGTTTATATGAACACTAAACTTCGGAAATGTGATCAATCCAGTTGGAAATATCAGAACATTAACAGTATTGAAAGCATTCAAAGCGACAAAGCTTCGATCTTCGATTAATGCATCGATACAAAGAACTAGAACTAAATATGGTTATACAACACAGTAAAAGCCGGTCACGCAGTCGTCTCCCGCTTTCAGGTTGGCCAACATTGAATACGATCTGTGTTACCAACTTCTTGCCAATTTACCGCGTTACTTCAAAATAAACATTTAACACAAATTGAGGATTCGCCTTTCGACCGTGGTGGAGGACAGATGGCGTCCTTGTGGCCGGCAGTCGAGTGAATGTGTGTGAAAGTCCTATTATCACCTGATCTGGAGATAACTCAATAAAAATATATAGTAGCAGAGATATCTAAGTTTAGATTTTGATGTCTAAAAGATGTCGCAGTATGACGTCTATGGCAAGTAACAATTTGACATCGAAGGGACATCTAAATCCAGCTATAATTAATTTAGATATCACAGGGATGTTGCAGTATGATATTGCAGTAATGACAATAATATGACACCGCAAAGATATCTATATTCGGGTATTATTGATTTTGATATCTTAGGGATGTCGCGGTGTAATATCGCAAGAATGCCAACGATATGATTTCAGAAGGACATCTAAATCCCAATTTTGACGATATTGTCATCCTTGAGATGTGGACGTTTGACCAGTATGTTGACTAGGTGGTGGTTGGTGAGTTTTCAAACTAGGACTTCGAAATTTGACATCTCCCAATATCGTTCAGATGAATCTTGTGTCAACGACTACAACCAAGGCAAATTTTGTCGTGCATTTTTTCTCTACTGGACAAAGCATCTGAACGCACTCCAGCTATTGGACAAAGCCATACCGAGGTCATTTTGCGCACTGCACAATATATTACTTAACTAATATTTCATTAACCATTTCAAATATTATTGTAACGAAATGCAGAAATTCTGATAAATTTATAATTTACTAAGCATGTCTGATGTCTCAATTTTGCCTATTTGTTAGCGAAACTTTTACAAATCAACCTCTATTCCAATTGTCTTCATAGCTGTTTTCCAATTGCCACAGGGGGTAGCACCGCGAGGAACTCCGGGTAGCTCCTGAAGTGATCTGACAGATAACGATAAATTGTGTTTCAATTATACCCTATTTATAAAGTCAGGTGCGGATCACTTCAGGTTCAGTTCAGGGGTAACAAGCTCCATTTGGTGCTACTACCCCTGGCAATTGGAAAGCAGCTAATAGCTATCACTAATTTAGATATCACAGGGATGTCGCAGTGTGATGTTGCAGTAATGACAACAATTTGACATCGCAGAGACATCTATATCCGACTATTAATGATTTTGATATCCAAGGGGTGTCGCGGTGTTATATAATAATAATAATAATTAAGCGTCTTTATTCACCATGAGATACAAGAAATAAATAGTAACATATTGCGTAAGCCTAAGAAAATTTCATAGTGAATAGAGGCGGAGTGTCAGCTTTCGCTGTTTTTAAACTCAACCTTGACAAAACATTCTCTATAAATTATTTAAATGAGAGAAAAGTAATCAATAATCTTAATGAACACAAAGATTTTTTGTAAAATAAACAAACTTTCTATATAATTGTGAGTTTAGTTGGAAACCATGTAGGGTGAGCCATCGTCTGTATAAAAAAGAGAACTAACCAAGTAAAAGCGATTTCAACCTTTTCTTGAAATTCTTTATTGTGAAAGACCTATATTCACTGGGAAGTGTGTTGTAGAGTTTCGAGGCATTATATGAGAAACTACGTGTGAAAATTGAAGACTTGTGTTTAGGAATGACTAGGACTGATTTATTACGTGTGACGATCCTATTAATATTCGAAAAAGTTTTGAGTTTGTTCGATAGATAGTCAGGCGTTCGGGTGAGTAAGACTTTATGCGTATTGGTTAACAAGTGTAATGTTCCAAGATTTTCCAGTTTCAGCCAGCCTGATTCCCTCATTACAGAAGATATATGATCGAATTTTCGAACTCCAAAGGAGAAGCGTAAGCAGCTATTTTGAATACGTTGCAGTCGCATCGAATCAGATTGCCGTGAGGCGGGTCCATAAATACTGTCGCAGTAAGAAATTTTGGAGAAAATGATTGATTCGCATAATTTAAGCTTGAGTTTCGTAGTGAGTAAATCTCGATTTGAAAACAGTTGTCTAAGAACGTTGTAAGAGGATTGAATCAGATAGTTAACGTGCCTAGTGAAGCGGAGCTCAGGATCGAGCCACAAACCTAGATTTTTTATTTCAGAGACAAAAGGTAAGGTGTCGTTTTCGATGCGAATATTCAGTAAATATTGTGCATCTACTCTGTTTTTTTTTCGTCCAAATAGCATCACTGCAGATTTCTTAGAGTTGAGTTTTAACTTATGGGCAGAAGAAATATCAAAAATTGTTTGTAAATCATCATTAATATGTAGTTCTGCTGTGTCAATATTATGGAATGGAAAGGAAAAGTAAATCTGGGTGTCATCTGCGTGTCATCTGCGTAGTGATGTAAGTTGCATTTTTTAAATTATAGATGAAAGTCACATATATATAGGCTAAAGCATAAGGGACCGAGTATAGAGCCTTGTGGAACACCTTTAGTTACAGGTAAGGTCTCAGAGGCGACTCCGTCCAGGACAACTTTCTGTGTGCGGTTCGAAAGATAATTTTTCACTATGAATACTGCATCGGTGGAAAAACCAAAAAACCTGAGTTTATCACACAAAATGTCGTGGTCAAGCGTGTCAAAGGCCTTACTGTAGTCCAAAAGTACCAGGCATGTCGAATTACCTTCGTCAAGAGCTTTGAAAAGATCATTAGTAATGGACAAAAGTGCTGTGGTGGTGCTGTGTTGGCATCTAAAACCAGATTGCACTGAGGTGATAATTCCGCGTTCGTTCACAAAATAATTTATCTGGTCTTTCAATATCAGTTCCATAACTTTCGAGAGGCAAGGCAAAATTGTGATAGGTCTTAGGTCGGAATAGTCAGAGGGTGAATTACACTTGGCTAAAGGTAGGACTATGCCATTTTTCCAACAATTTGGAAATATTCCGGTGGTTATTATTTTGTTTACGAGAAAAGTGATGTGATTTAGAAGAAATGACTCGATCAAACGAATCATTCGGAGAGAGATGTCGTCGGAGCCAATAGCATTACTCTTAATACGGTGAAGAGAGGTTCGAGAGACAGGGGAGAAATTAAAATAGTTTTCGATTTCAAGTGGGTTTCGATAACGGTCCAGCAATAAAACCTGCCTGGCTGATCTATCAGGTTGTGAAACTGAATTGAAATGTTTATTAATGCGATTGACATCGTTGATATCTTTTGGACGTATTGCACCTGTTGTGTAGTTTCTAAGTTCTTTATAAGCGTTCCAGTCCGCAACTTATAGTGTTTTCTTATATTTTGTCCATGCTCGATCTCTGAGAGAGATTATTTCTTTAATGTTGTGGGTTAGCCAAGGGGCCGGAGGTTTACTTACTCTTTTGGTTTGAAGAGGTGCATGCATCTCATAGAGGTAAATTATGTTATTGTTCAGAAATGAGATCATAAAATCAACATCCTCAATCTGATAAATATAATCCCAATCGATTTTTTGAATATCAGAGTAAAAAATGTTGTTATCAAAGTTACCAAAATTACGAAAAGAATTGTACTTCGTTTTTTGAAGTTTCTGAATAGTTTTAATTTTACAGGACACTGTTATATGATCCGATATGCCCCGTATATCAGTGACATCGATTGATGATACCTTCTCTTTATCGGAAACAAACAACAAACAACACATCTAAAAGAGTTTGAGAAAGGGGAGAAATACGAGTGGAACTGTCGACTACTTGGCTGAAATTGAAAGAAATGAAGAAGTCCACTAAGAGCCTGGCATCGTCGGTCATTTGCAAGCAGATTTATATTGAGATCACCAGAAGCGAGGAGAAAGTCACTTGCAGGAAGAATATTGGCTGGATGGATGGATGGATGGATGGATGGATGGATGGATGGATGGATGGATGGATGGATGGATGGATGGATGGATGGATGGATGGATGGATGGATGGATGGATGGATGGATGGATGGATGGATGGATGGATGGATGGATGGATGGATGGATGGATGGATGGATGGATGGATGGATGGATGGATGGATGGATGGATGGATGGATGGATGGATGGATGGATGGATGGATGGATGGATGGATGGATGGATGGATGGATGGATGGATGGATGGATGGATGGATGGATGGATGGATGGATGGATGGATGGATGGATGGATGGATGGATGGATGGATGGATGGATGGATGGATGGATGGATGGATGGATGGATGGATGGATGGATGGATGGATGGATGGATGGATGGATGGATGGATGGATGGATGGATGGATGGATGGATGGATGGATGGATGGATGGATGGATGGATGGATGGATGGATGGATGGATGGATGGATGGATGGATGGATGGATGGATGGATGGATGGATGGATGGATGGATGGATGGATGGATGGATGGATGGATGGATGGATGGATGGATGGATGGATGGATGGATGGATGGATGGATGGATGGATGGATGGATGGATGGATGGATGGATGGATGGATGGATGGATGGATGGATGGATGGATGGATGGATGGATGGATGGATGGATGGATGGATGGATGGATGGATGGATGGATGGATGGATGGATGGATGGATGGATGGATGGATGGATGGATGGATGGATGGATGGATGGATGGATGGATGGATGGATGGATGGATGGATGGATGGATGGATGGATGGATGGATGGATGGATGGATGGATGGATGGATGGATGGATGGATGGATGGATGGATGGATGGATGGATGGATGGATGGATGGATGGATGGATGGATGGATGGATGGATGGATGGATGGATGGATGGATGGATGGATGGATGGATGGATGGATGGATGGATGGATGGATGGATGGATGGATGGATGGATGGATGGATGGATGGATGGATGGATGGATGGATGGATGGATGGATGGATGGATGGATGGATGGATGGATGGATGGATGGATGGATGGATGGATGGATGGATGGATGGATGGATGGATGGATGGATGGATGGATGGATGGATGGATGGATGGATGGATGGATGGATGGATGGATGGATGGATTTTATAGATAGATAGATAGATAGATAGATAGATAGATAGATAGATAGATAGATAGATAGATAGATAGATAGATAGATAGATAGATAGATAGATAGATAGATAGATAGATAGATAGATAGATAGATAGATAGATAGATAGATAGATAGATAGATAGATAGATAGATAGATAGATAGATAGATAGATAGATAGATAGATAGATAGATAGATAGATAGATAGATAGATAGATAGATAGATAGATAGATAGATAGATAGATAGATAGATAGATAGATAGATAGATAGATAGATAGATAGATAGATAGATAGATAGATAGATAGATAGATAGATAGATAGATAGATAGATAGATAGATAGATAGATAGATAGATAGATAGATAGATAGATAGATAGATAGATAGATAGATAGATAGATAGATAGATAGATAGATAGATAGATAGATAGATAGATAGATAGATAGATAGATAGATAGATAGATAGATAGATAGATAGATAGATAGATAGATAGATAGATAGATAGATAGATAGATAGATAGATAGATAGATAGATAGATAGATAGATAGATAGATAGATAGATAGATAGATAGATAGATAGATAGATAGATAGATAGATAGATAGATAGATAGATAGATAGATAGATTAGATAGATTAGATAGATAGATAGATAGATAGATAGATAGATAGATAGATAGATAGATAGATAGATAGATAGATAGATAGATAGATAGATAGATAGATAGATAGATAGATAGATAGATAGATAGATAGATAGATAGATAGATAGATAGATAGATAGATAGATAGATAGATAGATAGATAGATAGATAGATAGATAGATAGATAGATAGATAGATAGATAGATAGATAGATAGATAGATAGATAGATAGATAGATAGATAGATAGATAGATAGATAGATAGATAGATAGATAGATAGATAGATAGATAGATAGATAGATAGATAGATAGATAGATAGATAGATAGATAGATAGATAGATAGATAGATAGATAGATAGATAGATAGATAGATAGATAGATAGATAGATAGATAGATAGATAGATAGATAGATAGATAGATAGATAGATAGATAGATAGATAGATAGATAGATAGATAGATAGATAGATAGATAGATAGATAGATAGATAGATAGATAGATAGATAGATAGATAGATAGATAGATAGATAGATAGATAGATAGATAGATAGATAGATAGATAGATAGATAGATAGATAGATAGATAGATAGATAGATAGATAGATAGATAGATAGATAGATAGATAGATAGATAGATAGATAGATAGATAGATAGATAGATAGATAGATACTTTATTGTCCAAGAACAAGTTCTCATTGACAAAGTGTAAGAATAAACTTACATACAATATAAATATTTGTCAATTATGAAAAAAAAAAACGGTAGAAATAGATACCACGGCAGATACAGTAACATCACGATTAATACCTATAAAGTACATGAACAATTTGTCAAACACACACACATATATGCAAGATATCTATAAGTAAAAAAGGATTTTAAAATTGTAAATATGAATATCATGATAAAATTTAATTTAATTTAATGTGCCTATGCACATTTGATATAGAAGAATAAAATATATACATATATGTAAAAGTAAAAACGAAAACGAAATATCATAGGTACACTTTAAATTGGTTAGGTACAATTTTATAACATCATTGACATTCACAGTCTGTCGTCATGATATTCCTGCAGGCTCCCACTAAACATGATACATAACAAAAATATTTTCCAGATATAAATAACGTTTGTGCAATTTTGTGATATTGGCAAACTAACATTATATTAATGTCATCTTGACGTTTCCAACACAGTGTTTTCAACTATATGTTTATGAAACATAAAAATAATGTAACCAATAATATTCATTAGATAATACATATAATGTTGATTATATGTTGCCCAGATATGTCTTAGACAGAGTAGTTATGTTATTTGTTCGATATTTTTGTCTAACCTTCTCAAAACATTACTGACATGTGTACAGGGAGCCTTGAAATTAATATTATCTTAAAGGTTTCTTAAATGTAATTTTTGGGTAATGACCACGTCATGACGTCATTCATAGGACATATGACATTTCAACATAACCTAAAACCTAACCTCCTGATCATATAACAACATATATCATAAATGTCGACAAAAACTCAAAATCTATGTAACTTAAAAAAAATTATATCCACGTTCAAACAATATTACCCAGTAAATATGAAATAAATATATCACTGACGCCATCGTTCATTTTATCCTAATAATATGGCGGTCATGGTAAAAGTTTTGAGTTCATAGAATTAAACTAATTCAAACTACTTAAGTGATTGGAATCAATAGGATTGCAAAACTCATAATTTTCATGGTAAGATTATGATTTTCCACTACTCCATCCACTAATTGTTATTTTATCATTTAGATTGTGTAGTGAATGTAGTGATATCTACTATTGATTAGAGAGTATCTACATATGATGCTATGAATAGTAGAAAAGCTATCAGTTGTGGTTCCTGCTAATCAGATATTGGACAGTATGGAAATGGTTGCTGATATCTGGAGCTGTGTCAAATTATTTTGAACCGATTGATCTAGGAATTTTTGGAACTGAAACCAATGAATTTAGCTTGCTAAAACAACAATATTGGATCTGCTTAATTTGTAAGTGAACTCAAAATTATATATTTTATACAGAGTGTTCTGATCTTTCTTAATTTCATTAATCGCTATGATAATATTAACGTTTCTTGAGATTGTAGAGAAATTGAATTGTTTAATACAAATTATCAATAAACTAACTGCATTTTCTCTTTCTTTTCAGTTTGGTAGTGTCCTTTTATATTCCTCTATCAGTTTTGATGTACAAAGTGGTACTTAATGAATGATCAGATTACAAAAACTTAAATAGCAGTTGTTGTTTCCGAACTAATCGAAGATGAAAGATGAAATCCAAACGTTTTGAATTTATAATTATGGACATACTGAAACGTAAGTAATTATTTTTCTTTTACCTCTAGGGGCAACATAGAATTATTAATAATTATGGATGGTCGTTTTCTTATATCATAAAGATTAATATGAGTTTTCAGTGACTGTAATGACTATATTTTCAGAATATGTAGAAGATGTTTGCAGTTCAATCACAGATGAAGAGTTTGACTCATAGTGATGGATTGGATGACATTAGCAGAGCAGAAACTAAAAAGAAAGGAGGAGTGACCGAGACAACAACCATATAATTATTGATTCAGTGATATCTGTTTTTATTTTTCGAAAGAAATAGGTTTTCATTCAATATTATTCTTCTAATGACACTTATATTAACTTTGGTAGATCTATCAATACATTTTTCATCTGATTCAGGTGGTAAAGTCATATTATTAGGTACTTTGGTCTGTTCATAGTGATTCAAGATTATAATTTTTATACTGCTAATTTTAATTCAATTGTTAATGATGTAAATGTCTTGAGATGAGATTTTAATTGTTCACAATAAAGTTTTTTTATTGATTGGTATGTTTTACATCAAATCCCCCTTATATACATATTTTTTTTGTTAGTATACTCATTTTTTACCAACACTTATTTTTGTACACTTAAAGTTGTATTTCTGGAATTTCAATCGCCACTCTTTGGTAGATGAATAACTTTGTTAATTGCTATTGTTGTTATTCATCTACTGAAAAGTGACTACTGAAATTCCAGAAATATTCCTATAAATATAGAAAAAAGTGTTGGTAAACCATGAGTATATGCTCCACCCTGATGTTACAATGTTACATTTTACAAATGTTGCATAGATGTTTTGAGTAACATTATATGTATCTGATAAAGTCACATTAAAGTTACGCAAAATATGATGCATGTAATGTTAAGTAATTAACATTACACTGTAATAAGGCACAGAGGCATATGGACGCAACGTATCACCAAGTCACAATGTGATATAACAGTTATGTTTAAGTTATGTTTTTATGTTTACTGGGCTATAATAAGCTTTTTCAAGAAGCAAATCTTTAACGGATTTTCTGAATTCTTTCTGAACCAATGTATTCCTGTAAACCTTTGGTAAATGCTTATATATTCTTTTACCTTCATATATATTAGAATTTTTTGTCAAGGTTGTTTTTGGTATGGGTAAACGAATATCTTGGAAATGTCTGGTATTATGTTCTGGTGAATTGGTAACATGTCTTTTATGAATAAGGCATACCACCTCTAGAATGAATATGCGGACCAAATTCAGTATTTTGTGTTGAATAAAAAGAGGCCTACAGCTATCGCTATAGCTGGCCTTGCATAGATACCTCATGCAGTGATCTTTTCTGTAACACAAAGACTTGATTCATGAGTTGTTGACTACAGAATCCCCAGAAAGCAACGCCATAACGTATATGAGATTCTACTAATGCAAAGTAAGTTAGTCTTGCTGAGGAAATGTCAAGATCATTGAAAACGATTCTTACAGCATATGAACCGGAATCCATTTTTTTACATAAAAGTGAAATGTGTTCATGGAATTTCAATTTGTTATCGATATACAAACCCAGAAATCTGGTGCATTGTGATTCTTCAACCGTATTGCCATCTAGTATCAACTTGTCGTAACTAAATTTCAAATTAATAAATTTGGTTTTGTCTACATTAAAACAAAAGAAGTTTGAATCACACCATTCCTTAACCTTTGCTAGATCTGAGCATACTGTTTGCTTCAGGTTAACGGTATTTTTTCCATGCTATAGTCATGTAGTATCATCTGCAAATATTGTGAAGTCTCCTTCAATATGAATTGTAGGTAGGTCGTTTAGGTATAATAGGAAAAGAATCGGTCCTAGAACAGATCCCTGAGGTACTCCACAATATATATTTGACGGATTGGAATATGTATCAACAATTTTCACCATCTTTGTTCTATTATCCAAGTATGATCTGAACCAGTCGAGGCATGTATCTCTTATGCCATAGCAATCCATTTTTTTCAGCAGAGTATTCAAAAGCTGTTGAGAAATTACAGAAGACTGCTGCAATGGATTCTCCTTCATTTAAACTCGTATAAACCTTATCTAAAAATGAAAAAATCGCATCATTAGTATTTTTTGATCCAGCGGATATTACTGGATGTCCCTGGACATCCCCCATATCCAAGATGAATGTCCAGTGGATATCCATCGAATGTCCGTGTGTTCTCTGTGTGATTGAGTTTGTCATAAAAGGACCCCGCACAAAATCACAGGAAATTGGCCTACAGTGGGATTTGCCTGAAATTTACACATGTTATTGGTGTTGATCTTCTGATCAAATGTTCTCATGGGCCCAATCCTCTAAGACCAATTATTTAGCTCCCATGCAGGGCCGTATTTAGTATGGTGCCAAATAAACAATGACACTATTTTTTTCCCTATTAGAATTCAATTAAATGAGAAATATTGCAAAATCTTAGCATTTGTCTTTTAGCACAAGTCCTCTGTGAAACATGTTTTGTCCTACAGGACCGTATTTAGTTATATAACATATATATGTTATTATAACATCCCTATTTATTGTCCTATTTCAGTGGTTGATAGTTTGTTTAATAGATGAATGTAGCTTTCTTTGTCTACACAACAAAAGTGGTTGCCATCTTAATATCTAAGATGGCGGGCCTAAGGTAAAAACTTTATGTAGGACTTATCGTATATATAGCTTTTTAAGAAATATAGTAACAGGAAAAAATTTGAACTACAACGTAAAATATAAGCACTCATTATCAGAATAATACTATAGAACATACTTATAGCCGTTGGAGTATCGCAACTTACACTGGACGATATGTGCGGCATCTTTAATATGCTGTAACATAGAAGTAGATGGATAAGTCACATTTTGATTATGGCGGACAAATCCCAAATACCACAATATATGCTTCAAATATGAGCACATGTTCCTATTAGTGTCCTTGCCCCTGATTTGCAACTGCAGTAGTATCGTATTACATCTTCATTATTCCCGTCAGGCTGGTTTTCATGTATAGTGTATTGAATTAATACTTGATATTTTTCTCTCGTTCAATATCGCCATTTATTTTATCCATAAGAGTAGAAGGGAGAAACTTTTTCTGGCGGATACATTCAACTCTCTCTCCCACTCATTGAGCTTATGGATAAAATAAATGCCGATATCTCCGTAGTCATTAGAGATAACCGATTAGGTAATAGTATTACAGGGTATCCCTTTTGAAAATCGAAAGTTGATGTCATTTCTGGAAAAACCGTAAGTTGAATTTGTTTTACAAATATGTTTTACAAATATTTCAATCAGTAATATAGCCAGAGAAACAAAGGAGAAAAGGGGGGTATAATATGAGTATGTGCCTCACGCGCGGTAGGTGCCCAACAAACAAAAAACAAAATTATAATCAATTAAAAATCAAAATCAAACTTAAATGTACAGTTTGTTGTTATACCTTCAAAAAAAAACTTTGATATAGTGGTCAGACGAAAGCATTAAAATATTTACCTACGTTTTATACAAACGGGTTCAATTTGATATGATTCAAGTAAAAAGTATGAAAGCATTCTTTCTGGAAACTTGCTATTTCTCATGTTTACATGCCATGACGGCACTAGCAATCTATTCCAGACTGAAGTGTAACTACTATATTGATTCTAAATACAACCAAAAAATGTCAACAGTAATCAAAATAGCTTTGGAAAGCAAAAAATTAGCACACAATATTATAATTTGACACATTGACAGTAGTTGTTGTTTACATCATTAAAATGCTTGTGCTTATTACAATTCTTTGAGTTTAAGTTTATTATTTAATTCATGTTTTGAATTTTCTGAATTACTTATTTTTAAAAAGTGAAAATGGACGTACTTCCTTGTTATGTCTGTATGACGGTGTATGATGTACGGAGAATGGCACGAATCGACCGAGAGGGCGATGTTCATAAAAGGAAAGTGTCTTTCACAAGGAGAAATGAAAGAGGCCATTTAGAATTATAGAGGTAAGCCCTGAGACAAGATTGTGTGTTAATTGCTACGTAGCAATTCTTAATGAAATTGCTACAATCGAACAAGACCCCGCATGTATACGATTAAACATCATAAGACAAAGATCCCACCAAAAAAGCTGTATTTGCAATGGCCGTGAATATCTATAGTTAGGATATATCTTTAGCAGCCCGCGTTACTGTATTTATTAAACAAAATATTAATATTCCTGAAGGAATAAGATCAATCGTCATTTGGATGAACAAAGATTAATCCTTAATGTTTTGTTGCCTGGATTAAGGTCTGTCAGTTGTCCATACCTTTTAAAAGGAGAAAAGCTTTCTTGCATGGTATTTGTGACATTGCAAATAAGAAAGATTTTTGTGACAATTCTTTAGATATAGATTATGATAAGAAAATTAATACCTACATTGAATAAAAATGCATTTTACATA
This sequence comes from Chrysolina americana, assembly GCA_958502065.1. Lineage (NCBI taxonomy): Eukaryota > Metazoa > Arthropoda > Insecta > Coleoptera > Chrysomelidae > Chrysolina > Chrysolina americana. The sequence continues at coordinate 63,958,793 of OY293411.1, forward strand.
AAAAAAAATGTATTCTGAACGCATGAGTTTGTAGCTATAATATTGTTTATCGACAGCAAATAGTTCGATCACTAAGTAATTCACTTTGTATAATGCCAGGTCAACACTTTACTAGCGCTTGAAAAGTGTATTTCCATTTTTATTAACTTTGGGTTTCTGAAAAGTGTATCACTACAACAGAAACTCGTGTTACTGGCGTAATACAACAATTCATTTGCAGCAGAACTTGGTTTTCCTAAAGTAATGTAACGTGTTCACTTACTTGTTTATTTTCGACCAGTTCGGGATCAATCGGGAATAACCGCCGCAAATCTTCACGTTATAAGATGTGCTACCAAAGAGTAGAGGTTCTGTTCTGTATAGAACCTCTACTCTTTGGTGCTACTAACGGTTTTCCGCCAATCCGGCGTCATTTCAACAATTGAGAGCTGTGAGGATGCGTCTACTAGGCATCTTAAGCCGTAGACACAATGGAAGTTTTATGTAATAAGTTTTAAGTTTTGGAATTTTGGATATCAATTTTTAAAATAAAACAAGATTCAAAACAGTATTGAAAAATAAAGTTTGAATTTTACCAACAAAATTATTTATGAGGCGTCATCAAAATAAAAATGACATTGATGGTTTCGCGTTAAAAAAATATCCAAAATTATGAAAATTAAAACTAAAATCATAAAACTTCCATTGTGTTTCAGCCATTAGTCTACTTTGCCGGTGATTTTGTGGTGTTTTACTGATCACTGTTATCAGTTAATATACATATAATAATTAATAATGGTGTCCAGCGGCAATGTTCCATATCAAGAAAAAGAGAAAAGAGATTTTCCTAAAAAATGTGATCTCTACCTTCAGTTTTTCTCGAATGGTGTATTTTGATATATAGCCGCTGACACTCAAGTGTAACACTTTCTTAGAGATGATATCATTGGTTCCTTTATTTGAGACAAAAATGGATGTATTGAAAATAAGGCATTAAAAAATACAAAATACAAATGATCCTTTTTTTTTGAAGAACTAATAAATTGAACCGAGGGCAGGTGAATATTTTAATTGAGTCAGGTGAATTATGATACCAAAGATAGAATGAAAGCTATATTGAAGGTAAAAGACAATAAAAACCACCCAGAAGTGAGTCATTCAATAAGGCCAAGTAAACCAACATTTCTATAATGATCAAAAAATGTTGCTACAGTACAATACTGTATTATAACTACTAATATCTTGTTTAGTAGATTTTTTGTAGTAGAGTTATTTGAGAATTAATATTCTTCAGTAATGGTAAATGTACTAGTTATTTGTAGTTATCAAACTGAGCACCCACTGCAAATAGAAAGTTCATTGAGGCCAATAAAACGAATAGTCTGCTTCTAATAAAACTTTTAATACCGGTAGGTGACATTTTGTTCCTCAAATTACATTAATAACAGCAAGTGATCAAACTCAGGAATCTAATTCTTCTTGTGGCTGATAAAGCGCATACTTGTACCAAATAATATGCAAATTTTTACTTGGTGGTATGTAAATTTCACTTGCTACTATTAATTTTTTTTCCGTGTACAAGACAGTCGGTAAGCTTAGCAATTAGCAGATTTGTTCGAAATAATATCGGATTTGAAGCAATAACTCATCATCAGTATATAGAGCGACACGTAACGCCATTTTCAAATGAACTTTATTATCACACACCCGAAAATCCAAAAGCAATATGCTACATTAACCGAAGTTCCAACTTTCGGACAGTTAGGCAGACATTTTCTCAACATAAAGGTCGCCATTTAGTAAAACCGACACTACTGGTAGCTCCAGATGGCTACATTCTTGCTGTACTAGGTGTTTACTTCCCTGATGGGCGAAATACTGACAGTATGATATTGGAAAATGAATACGAAAATTATGTTCAGGGTATGAGAAACTGATGGTTTGCGGAGGGAGACATACTCCTCTTCAACAGAAGGTACAGAGATGCAATACCCCTTTTGAATCGACTGGGGATTAATTACAAAATGCCAGCGTTTATACAACCAGGAGAAACACAACTGTCAACTGAAGCAGCAAACGATAGCCGATTGGTTACAAAGTCTCGATGGGTGGAAGGAGAACGTTTATTTAATCGACGTGGATTGTGGCAGCAACTTAATAATGAGCATGTACCTCGATATTCACACTTATCCATGGATTACTTAAGAAACGTGACTTTTGGAACCGATCGAATTAAATTATCAGCGTCTTATGTCCAAGACCGAATACTTAGAGATAATCATGAATCGTTTGAAATTGACCTCAGAGTGAATGAACCTGAATTTATTAGACTTAGTCTATTCTCGATTCAGAAGTAGAGAAAAATATCAAGTATTTATTCAATACACTATACATGAAAACCAGCCTGGCGAGAATAATGATGTAATAGGATACTACTGCAGTTGCAAATCAGGGGCAAGGACACTAATAGGAACATGTGCTCATATTTGTAGCATATTGTGGTATTTGGGATTTGCTCGCCATAATCAAAATGTGACTTATCCATCTACTTCTGTGTTACAGCATATTAAAGATGCCGCACATCGTCCAGTGCAAGTTGCGATACTCCATTGTCTGTAAGTGTTCTAGTATAATTCTGATAATGAGTGCTTAACTCTTATGGTCACTTCCACCAACCTGGAAATATCGGTATCAACTTTGTCAGTTCTGAATTAGATATAGTTTTAATAAGATAGAAGAGTTATATTTATATTATAGAGTTAGATAATTCAAATAGTAAATGATCGATTTCAACGATCAAGACGTTGTAGTTCAAATTTTTTCCTGTTACTATATTTCTTAAAAAGCTATATATACGATAAAGTCCTACATAAAGTTTTTAGCTTAGGCCTGCCATCTTAGATATTAAGATGGCGACCACTTTTGATGTGTAGACAAAGAAAGCTACATTCATCTATTAAACAAACTATCAACCACTGAAATAGGACAATAAATAAGGATGTTATAACAAAATCAATTGGATTATTTTTAGAGTAAGAGTTTTACTAAATACGGTTCTGTGGGAGAAAACATGTTTCACAGAGGACTTGTGCTAAAAGACAAATAATAAGATTTTGCAATATTTCTTATTTGATTGAATTCTGATAGCGAAAAAAATAATGGCTTGAGGAAAAAGTGTCATTGTTTATTTGGCACCTATACTAAATACGGCCCTGGGAGCTAAATAATTGGTCTTAGAGGATTGGGCCCATGAGAACATTTGATCAGAAGCTCCACACCAATAACATATGTAAATTTCAGGCAAATCCCACTGTGGGCCAATTTCCTATGATTTTGTGCGGGGTCCTTTATTGTCAGACAGCCATCAGTTTTCATCTATCTAGTTTTAAAACAGGACTTTTCCTCTAAAAGTGTCCAATTTGGCCCACTCTGTACACAAATTGTAATTAACAGTATATTTTGGTCTGTTATGGGTTCAAGGGGTTAATTCCATTTAGGTAGATTCAAGGATTTTCAAAAATTTTGTTGAAATAGTAGGTAGGTAGTTGAAAATGTCCAAATAGGATGAAACTGCATTAAATAAAGGTGGTACAAAAAATATTGGAAAATTTATTTCTCATTTTTCGTAAAGAATTTTACTCAAAAGTTATCAAACACGTGCTAATAATAATACTCCCTCATAAACACTCAGAGAAAGGCATATAGCCTGTGCGGGTAGAGCGGTAGAGGACGGCTACTATTATCATTTGCCGTGGCATGATATTTTTGGTGGTGTTTTCACTTTTTCAGCTGTAGGATAACACGTAAAAACTTCAAGCATCATTTCGGGTGGTAGGTGCGCATTCCAAGCGAGCACCAGACGTCGGGATTGACATCTAGACAACTCACATCACACTTACTTACTTTACAACAACCGATGCACTTAAGATTCTTGAGAAAAAAGATTCTCGCGTACTGAGGCCAGAGCCAGAAGTTCCACGGCCATACACCTCCAACCGCTGTGCTACCGACCACCTACACGAACATCAACAGATAGGTATCAGGATTATTGGATTATTTAGGAAGTAGGCACTTAGAAAATGAAAATGATGTGGACGTGGTGTTATAGAAAAACAAAACATAGGATGGAAAAGAGCCAGGTAAAGACGAAACTGACGGACCAAACTGTCTAGCCATCAAGGAAGCAAATAAGTACCTACCAAAGGACTCAAAAAGATGCAGAAGATGAGCAAATCAAAATATCAGTAAAAATAAATTAAAGCAGAAGACTCAAATAGGTATTCTTTCATCATAACAACTTTACATTGCTGTATGTCGCCCTTCTCTTTCAATACATAACATGGTTCTTCTGTGTAAATCTGTTACTGCATTTCTGATGAACTGTGGCTGTATATTCGCTACACACTCCCGAATGGTCTGCTCCAAATGGTCAATATCGTTGAATGGCCGGTGCTTGTATACTTGATGCTTTAGATAACCCCACATGAAAAAATCCAGTGGGGTTAAGTCAGGAGAACGAGGTGGCCAATGATGTTCCCAATTATTGCCAATTATTTTACCTCTAAACATTTCACCAAGAAAATGTCTAACTTCGGTGGAATTTTGAGCGGGTGCACCATCCAACTGAAACCACAAATCTTGAATAATTTAAGGGGGCATATTGTCTACAACTTCAGTTAGTTCATTTCTTAAAAAAATCAAGAATGGCGCAGTTTTCTCTGAAAAAATATGGCCCGATAACTTTTGATTATTCAATATACCACAAAAAACATTCGTTTTAAACGAGTACTGGTCACGACATTCAATAACAAAATTAGGGTTTTCCTGAGACCACCACCTGCAATTTTGTGAGCTAACAGTTCCATTTGAAGTGAACGTTGCTTCATCGGTCCACAACATTTCATATGGAAATCTGTAATCTTCATCACATTCTCTTTCTTTCAGGGTATTAATTAACTTCGCCTAAATCTAGTTTTTCTTAAAATTCTTAATACACTGCTCTCGCTTACATTCGTTCTGCTAATTTGAGAAATACTGGACTTTTCTTGTTGTATATAACACGCAAACAAACATTTAATTGCATTTCCTCAATGTTTTTCGATAGATTATGTGTTTTTTTGAACTCCGGTAAAACTGAACCAGTACTTTTGAATTTTGTCAAAATTCTGCTAACATCAGTAGACTACTGTATATTTTTTCCTGGGTGTCGTATACTAAAATTTTCAGCGACTTGTCGATGGGGTGTACTTTCTCCACACATTAAAACAATCTCAATTTTTTCTTGTACAGATAACATTATTACGTTTTTCTGATTCAAACGTATTGAACTGCGTATTTAGCTTTCAAACAATGCTTAGTATGAAATTGTCTCCATTGACTACCTTCTTCATTTGTTTCCAAAGCCTACTTCACAAAATTTATCAAAGTTTCGTAGCCGAAGCAGTAAGAATTTAATTTAAGATTTGTACCGTGAAAAGTCGTAAACTTTGGTTAGATACGTAAAGAAGTTTTATAATGTTTTTAATTATGACTTTTGTATCATTTTAATACCAAAAAAATTCACTTAAATGAATTCTTATCCTATATGCTTGAAGATACGTCAACTTTGCATCGAACATAACAAAAATGTTAAGCAGCAGTTTCTTGAGAAAAACATATTTTTGTTGATGATTCGTGATTGAAAGTTAGTCGCACATTAGAGCTACTAGTATAAAACAGTTTTGTCGAAGTAACGAATTTTTTAATGTTACAGAAATTTCGTAATTATCAAAAAAATGGCAAAATGTGAAAGTTGCAATAGAACGTTCAAATTCGAGATGTAGGTGTAAAATCGAAAAAGAAACAACTTTGTCCTTCAAAATTTTTTGGAATTCGAATAAATAAGCCTATTTTCAGCGATTACTTTGAAAAAAAATTACTTTTGACAGGTAGCGAAAGTCACGTGTCCACATCCGAGTAGGTCATTTCTCATATTTTTTAAAGCACAACTCAACGCCAAAGTCGAATTTCGAAATAAATTATCAATAAAAGTTTTTCCCATATGATGCGAACTTTATGAAGGACACTGTATACCTAGTTCAATAAAGTTTTGCTTTTTGCATAAATGAAGAAAAAAATTATTAAAGATCGACAATGCTTTAAGAAAGATTGTCTGGGCTAGCAATATTAGCAATTGAACAAGACAGTTTTGATGGTGTAAATTTTGGCAATGTAATTAATGAATTTGCAACAGCAATCTCGGAAAATATCTCGCTACTACAATGGCTATTTTTTATTTTTCTATTGTACCTAGCCATCATTTTTAATTTTATAACAAAGTTACCTAGGTATTTTTTATCAGAAGTAATAATAATAATATTCCCTCATAAACACTCGTAGAGTGTACCCAAAGGCATAGCCTGTGCGGGTGGACAGCTATTATTATTATTTTCCGTGGCACTCCGGGGCGACTTACTGATGTTTTAGGTATTCACTTTTCGGCTGTAGGAAAACCCGGAAAACCTACAGCACCACCCCGGGTGGTCGGTGCGAACTCCAAGCAAGCACCAGATGTCGGGATTGGCATCTAGACAATTTACATTGCCTATCGACTCCTATGAAAATAGAGAAAAATTTTCCCATTCCCAGGATTCGAACCTGGTCTAATGCAAGCGGAAGTTTCGAAGGGGGGTATCTAACCGCCACCCTAAGTATAGACATTAGGCAATATTTCTGATATTTGTTCCAAAAATAAAATGTGATTTTTAGTTTTGGGTTATTTTCTAGTATTTATAAATGTGTCTGTACCCCATTAGTTAAGTAAATGCTTCAAAATGGGAGTGAACAAGAATTTATTTTAATTTATTTTTATGATTTTATTCTGTTTGTTTCATTATGATATTTTAGTCTACAAATAAATAAGTTCAGTTTTCTGCTTTACTTCAAACACCTACCTACCTATCTACCTATCTTCAAAACAAAATTATTAAAAAAACATGATCCAAAATAAGGAGTGCCAAATCGTTTTTTGCACACAGGCGCCAGTAGCCCTTACGGGGGCCCTGGCTGGAGGCATTTTTTGTTTTGTATTTGTAGACAATGGTTCAGTTTAAATGAAAATGTTTGGACTTCCATTGCATAAAAGGAAACCATATCTCATCTATGATTTCAAGTCGCCAGAAAATATAATCCTTATGAGAGACTGATTTCTGAAAGAAACTGTTAGGTTAGAATTGTTTATACCTTAAATGTGCCACTATCACCACACAGCATAAACAAGATATCTTTGACTATATTTTAGAAGATAGGTAAGTATTCAAAATATACTCAGGTGATATATTTATTTTTAAAAACAAAAAATAACAATTTCCAGTGTTCCCAGTTATAGTTCATTCCCTATATTATACTGCATTGGAAAATTACCTAGTCAAAACTTCTCTGATGAATATTTAATGGTTCGGAATTCTGATTCTAAAAGTCATCGTCATATTTATAAGGTTCAACAATACGCAACTTATCACTGTCCACCTTGATTGACTGTAGTAGATTTATGTAGGAACAATTAAAAAAGTTGCATTTAATCATTAAGTAAAAATGAATGAGAATATTGGTGTAATTTATTGTAATTTGAGATAGGTAATTTAAGTAAGACAAATACTTTAGAATTGATAATAAATTAATTTTGTTGTAACAACGATAAAACCTCAAAGAGACTTGCAGCGTTGCCAACTGATTCTGATTCACGAGAAACTACTGATATACAGGGTATTTTTAACAAGAAATTCGGAATAGTCGGAAATGGTAACAAACTTTTATCAATGGTAGAGAGAACACATTTTTAATCACAGTGCATGGATTTTAAAGATATTTTTTTAGACAGAGGCCCAATAATAAGGAGAAATCCATAATACAATGAAGCCCTTCATAATATCTTCATATCTTGAAACAGAAGATAATGAAAAATGTATAAAATATAGTTTATTGAACTTTAGGAAAATAGGTATCTAGTTGACAGGAATTTTCTGAATGAAATTTTATTTGTTGATTAGTTAATATTTACAACAAATGTTGTAGGTAATAATTCTCAGAATTCGAGGTAGGTACCTATACTGGATAGATGAAAATCTATTTTTTGTAGGTAATAAACTATAGAGAAGGTGTTGCTTAAACACCAGAGAATCATATTGGACTTTTTATATAATTTGCGAGTGGAAAAGTTTTTTAAATTGTTTGGGAAATTTTATAGAAAAGCCCAATGAAACTCTACTACACTGGCCTGATATATCCAATATACCAGGATTAATGAGGGGTTGATTGGAAGACACATTTTCTAATTGCTGGATAGGGTGCGAAATAGCAGTGGATTTTATTAAGATTTTCCTTGGAATAAAACTCGACTCAAATCATCGAAGATTTTTTTGCAGTGCACAGTTTGGAACCTTCGGTGTACTAATGAATGTACTGGAGTTATATCCCGACACCAAACCGCCATATCTACACTTCGACACGTGTGTCAAATCACCATCAAGTGACCACTTTACAGAGGAAAAGGTTTAAACTGTAAAAATCTTTCCCCCCGGAAGATGGTCACTCCAGGGCCCCCATATGGGTTGATGACCCAAGAACGTCTTAATTCACTTGAAGTGTTGATTTATTAACATATATTTGTTTTTTCATTTTTTACCATAAGGTCTTCGAAGGTCATATAGGGTGGTCTGAACGCATCAGAACAGGTATAATATTAATACAAAAAATACATCTACCATCATCTACTCTACTAGTGCTATTATCCAATCAATCAGATATATATATAGTAGTTATCATTATTATACCTGTGTGATTATTGAAATTAAGCAAGCAGAGATATTTATAAATAAATTTATTTAAATCATTTATTTGCCATTATTATAAATCTAAACACTGACTTGAAAATAGTTTTAATATGTGTTTTAAAAATAATTGTAAAAGTTAAAAATTAATACAACTATAACAACACACAGAATAATTTTTTTTAAATATATGCATGGTAGTCAGGGCCAATCTCGAATTCTAGCAACGGAGCCCTCAAAATTATGTGGGGGCAGTGGTTACTTATTGGTGACTGAAACACTTGTCAAGGTGTAAAAATATCGGTTTGGTGTTGGGATAACACTCCAGTATATTCTTAGAATTTTGTGTACGAGGATTTTTAAAGGACAAAATCCTCCCAATCAATAAAGAATTACGTGAAAAAAGGATTTCGCGGAAATAACATCAAATCAATCATTAAATAATATGGCAACATGGTAATATTATAAATGTATATAATTAAATAGAGGTTTAGTTGATAAGTGCAAAATTTAACGTCTTGTCAGGTCATTCTATTATTTCAGTTACATTAATACTAAATTCAAACTAACAATGAGGTCCGAAGCTTTGATGGTCATGGCGAAGGTGATTCTGAATTGCACTTTTTCAAATTACTTTCATCTTTATTCCACACATTATTTCAAATATCTCATGAACTCACACTTTTAGGCACATGGAAGGGTATATATGACTTATAGTTTGAGTTACTTAAGTGAAACACATGTTTATCCATTTACCAAAAAGAAGGAAAATAAGGCCACATACAGGCCTCATTCATAAATAGTACAATATCTAGGAAAGTCGTTTACTCCTTCATACATCCTCAAAAATCATTCACAAATTCTACGGAGGCCATAATAATCACTAGCATTTGGGGGCCATCAACTTCTATCGGCGAAATGAATACAATTGTTGCTCACGTGCTACCCAATTTACTGTTGAAAAAAATTGTTGAAATTGTTGTTTTCGTCAACCGGCTGTACCTATCTACGCGCAACCCTCCGCTTGTGCGACCTGACGAAGACGTAGATCGACTTACCTTTCAATGTGTGTTGCCATAAAAACTTGTAAATTATATCTACCGAGTACAATGAAAAAAGACCATTTTTTCAATTCAAAATTTCGGGTATGTTTTATGCATGAACCAATGGCGCACCGAACGATCTACGGTCTACCACACACTTGTCTGAAATGCTCGAATTTGTAATTATAGTTATCAAGAATCTAAAGAAAATTTTTCAGGAAAGTAATATGTCACATAACCAGCGTTTCTACGACACTAATCACCGAGAATTGAGAATGAAAATCCTCAAACAAATAAAATATTATTTGACCTCGTCCATTCTCTGGCGTAATTTGCTGATGTAGTCCTCTCCCGCGGTGTCTTGTTCATTAAAAATTTCAATTTTTATAATGCACATGTGCCCCAGAAAAAAATAGCATGCTTACATTTTTTTCAGACTCAACATCTTGTCTCAAACAGGTTGTACTTCAAGGCACACCTTGAAAAACTTACATAATTTCAGTTTTTTGTGAATATCTCATAAACCTCTACGCCATTTAGGCACATATGGAATGATGACTTTCAGATCAAATATCGATGAGCCTAACTGATGTCAAACACTCATTTGTCAATTCACTTATTGTAAGCAAAGTGGTCGTAGTGTTAGAGAGTTTAGAGCCTTGGTTCGATCTCCACCGCCTATCACTGAGCTAAAGTGGTTCGGAATCTACTTTTACGTAAATAACTGTAGGTCTCGGATCTCCCTTGCTCAAATAAGCTCTGCTTTTGAGGAATTTTTTTCGAAAACCTGAGTGATTATGAAGGAAAAAATGGCAAAATACCACAATGCAACTACGCCACTGTTCTACGAAAAGAAACACTATAGCTTCAAATTATCACATTGATAATCCTAGATTAGTGTACCAAGTTTGATTTTTTCCTTCAGGAGTAATTTTTTTTGGACATTTGAAACCTTGTATCTCAGAGAAAATACATTTTAGGATATTAACTATACATTAACATACAAACTTTTCATCTTGAATTGAGGTAAGGAATTTGTGTACGAAGTGTGTTGACTCACCCTGTATAATTTATTTCATTCCAGCTCTCCTGTGCTACTAAATAATACTGCGGCATCAGCGCAATAACGGATGAGATATTACTTCAAAGTAGTGGGGGTAAAATAACCGACGAAGGTTTACGGAGGAGGAAAGAAGATGACGACCGTGTTGTCATGTTTCTATGTAGAAAATTCTTAATTTCTGCTCTAGAAAAAGAGAAAATCCCATGCGCAATTTTCAGAAAGAGTGTTGCCAATGTGCAGAAATTTCTTCCTCAACTGCAAGAAGGAACATTAATTTTTGTTTTGTTTAATTAGTTTAACAAATGTGTACATATATAATAAAATATAAAAGTTGATATCGGTAGCTGATACCACCAATAATTAGGAGAAAATGATCATGAGTTGTAGAATTAGTCACAGGATGATAAAATAATATAGGTATTAATTACATTTCTTTTTATCTTAAGAATACGTCCATGCAAAACTGTATACATATAGTATAGCTAGGTACCTCTATAGGTACTCTGTGTGTTAGGTAGCTAGAAAATGTAGGGAAATATGATCAAGGGCGCACCCAGGATAAAGTTTCTGGGGGGATGAAGCATTATAAAAGAAGGAGCTCAATTTATAAATATTAATATTATATACAATTATAAAATCTTGGAGGGGGCTGCGGCCCCATTTATGCCCCCTCCTCCACCCAGCAAACACTGTTACGTCATAGAGATATCGCAACGATGTAACAATTGTGACCTGTGATACCGCATTCTATGTCGCATAGATGTCACTGCGATGTCAGAGGGATATATGTTTTGTCCCACTCAAGCCTCATCCATGCGACGTCGCTGCGATAAGTTTTTTGCAATATAACAGCGATATAATTTCAATGTAATTGCGATATGTTATCTGTGATGGAAAAGCGATGTGTTTTTGCGATAAAACTACGGTGTGATGCGAGATGACATCGCAGGGATGTAAACATATGACATCATAACTATGTACATTTGATATGCAGAGGTGAGGTAATAAATAGGAAAAAATATCAGTGAAGAAAAGCCTCAGATAAAAAGTATAAATAAACATTTATTTTCAATAAACAATGAACAAAACAAGAAATAAAAGATGATTCTCATCTAGCAAAAAATATGAAAGGTATAAAATTCATGTGTCATCTTTCTTATTATTTCTGGACATCCTTTGTTTTGAATACGTAAACTAATTGGAGCATATTCCCTCTACTCTTTTATTATTTTCTCCATGCACCTCTAGTACAACATCTGAAAATGAAGGAAACAAAAATAGTGATATCACCATAGAGAAACGAAAAATTTGTCTATGATACTCACCCACGTTTATACCTACTAACCGTGAAGCGAAACGACTGAATTAGTTGGAAAATTGAGCCGAGATCCGAGACAACGAAAGATTTTTTTCAAGTGTCACGACCAGGGTTGCGATTATGGCCGGAGTCTCATGCACATGCATCCGTTTATCCGATGGTACGATGATGCAATATGAACACTTTCGTATCATTGTACCGTCGGATAAACAGATATATGATACATGAGATTCCGCGGTAATGGACGAGAGAAGGAACAACGGCTTGCGCATGCGCATTAAACAGCACATCTACCTTACTTTCCATAAATCAATTTCTGACGCAAGAGTATTAAGCTGTCAGTGCACAGAACTCGTGTTTTGGGCCAGAGTTTCAAGATTGCGAAATAGTACAACGAGGCCATTACAGCATATTAGAATACAAAGAGAACAATAAAACGTTACTTTTTGAAACTGAGTATATATTATTTATGACCAAAATCAAACTATATTTAGCTATATCTTATAGCATATATTATATAAAATGCTTTTATATGGGCTGTTGTGAAAATCATAACCATATAACGTAAGGTTTTATAAGCGAAAAACGCCCCATGCGCAAACTGCCAGAGATATGACATCTAGAGATGCTATGAAGATGAGTTTGCTTTTGTATATCGGACTGATGCAATATTCGCGATATCGCAGTGTTGCCTCATCATGACATCTTAGAGATGTTATGTCCCATATGTGTTTGCTTCTGTACATCGCAGCGATGGAACATTCGTAATATCGCAGAGTTGCCTCATCGCGACATCTCAGAGATGTAATGTCGCAGATGTATTTGCTTTATGAACATCGCAGCGATGGAACGTTTGTAATATCGCACTGTTACCTAAACGCGACATCTCAGAGATGTCATGTCACAGATGTGTTGGCTGGGCATCCGCTGAATACGCCATCAATGCACACTTCGACTGTTTTATCTTTACCCATGCGTCATCAATTTATGATCGAATAAATCACACATCCTCTATCGAACATCTCTTTCTAACAACCGCTATGAGCGAATCAAAATTCGTTTACATTTGTCTGCTAAGCTAAGAATTATGGTATTGTGTTGATGACGTATGGGTAAAGATAGAATAATCGAACTGTACCTATGATGGTGTGTATAGATAAGGAGAAAACATATTGAATCTAGATGGCTTGGAGCAGCTCAAAGAACTTTTCCAGGGTTTTTATAGCGCAGAAACGTATCGCATAAGGCTCATCTTCAATATGGACTTCCATAGATAGCTGCCGACCTGTTTTCATAGATAATAAAATACTGACAGCACCTTCCACCTTTGTCTTTGAATATATCATGTTCATCAGGATATACCCCAAATCATATATATGCGATGACTTTGCTTCAGTGCACTTGTTCAATACAAAATCATACTACCAGAAATGGTGATCTCGTTTGCAACGCTCTTTTACTTGCTTTACTGAGTTACCAAACGAATAATAAGTCAAGCGGATCAGATTGTGTTTAAATCTTTCTCTGTTTTCATGGGCCATAGTGGTCATGATAGTAGAGCGCTAGTCTATCAATCAGAGGGACGTGGGTTCGATTCCTAACATGGTCACTGGTCTCGTGCTAGGAATCGCACGTTAAAAGGTAAGACCTCGTTAATCCTTAGCTCGCACAAGTTTCGACTTCTGAGGGCTGTCGTTCGTAGGGGGATGACAGCTGGTTAACGGATATACAGAATTTTTTATTGACAACCTCAGAAACAATTTTAATCATGTCACTCATTGTATTTAGGTAAAATATTGCGAATGTTGTAAATCATACATACCATATGCCAAGTGTAAGTAGTATTATTATCATTATCATTTAAAATTATCAGGACAACTTCAATTGACAGACCAAAAGTACCAACTCCAACACCCTCTTTGACAGAGACGAGTTACCACTGAAATCAAACAGTAACCGTGGTGTGTATTTAAAGGAGTGTTATATGGTGATGTTTTTGAAAATTTGATTATTAAAGCCCCCCATACACTTGGATATATGATGCAAGTTTTATAATGAATGGCAATGTATCTTGGTAGCCAGTTGGTTTAGATGTCGGCCTTTGAGCGTTTGCATTTGGCCAGGTTTGAATACTGGAAAACGAGAAACTTTTTCTCAATTTCATAGGAGTTGATAGGCAATGTAACTTGCCTAGATGTTTGATTGGAGTGCGCACCAACCACCCGGGGTGGTGCTGTAGGTTTTCTGGGTTTTCCTACTCTATATATTAGTGTTTATGAGGGAATATTATTATTATTATTATATGTGAAATATATCGGTATCGGTCGGTTTCAATACATGTGTTAGAACTCCCAAGCCGAACAGGGGTGGGATTCCGTGTACCATAGTCGACAGTTATGTCTCTTTCTCTCCCACGAATTCAACGTTAATGACGTTTCACTTATTTCATCGACTATATAGAATTCTATGGTACACGGAATCCCACCCCTGGACTCCGAGATTCGACGCCATGGTGGCGTGCGGTTAGGCGCTCATTGCTTCTTAATGCAATCATCCGTATAGGTGTATGGGTTCGATTGCAGCACGGTCATCGGTCTCGTGCATGGCTTCCATATATGGCATCACACTTTTAAAAAGGTAAGGGCTGCGTCTTCCTTATAGCTCGCACGTCTTTCGAAGACTTCTGAGGGTTGCTCGTAAGGGTGCAGCCGGTTGACGGATAATAATAATTTTAATAGAAACTGATGCATGTTTCAACGTGTATGGCACGGTATCGACACAATTTCAATAATTCCATTGGTACCGCGTGTTTTCTACGAAGGATGTTGGTTTCTTGTGTTCTGAATGGATCATGACCGTGAGTTTTAGGAAAATTTATGAATATTCATCTAGAAAATGCATCCTTGTTCTAGGAAAATCAAGAGCACAGAATACACAGATACTTGGACAATTAAAAAATAATGCAAATGAATTACTTAGAGAGATATTGCAGTTTATAATAACGTCAGTCAGTAATAAAGTTGTCCTTATTTTGACATATACGCACGCGCAATGTGAATCTGGAATAAGGGCAAGTTTATTAAAATACTGCCTGCCTTTATTAGAGGACGATTAAGGCAGGATTCAAAGTTCCATTATTTTCACTTTGGGTGATAATTATATGACTTTTTCAACACAAATCGATATCGAAGCACCCTTTGGTAATTCTATCATTACAATAATTGTATTATAGTATAAAATATAAGTTATATAGAATGCAAAATCTGAGAAACTAGATTTCATTTATAGGTTATGAATAACGGACGCCTGTGTAAATAAGGGACGAACAGACAAAACTGCAATATCTCTGTTCTTAATCACAGTGCCAGTCACTATTAAAATATATAGTTGCCTTTAATACTGGCTGGTGTTATTGCAATATCTCTCTATTAATAAACTCAAGGAAAGATATCCCACTGCAAATAAGGATTTTGTTGTGAAAAATTCACAGCATGAGTTCTTTTTTTCAGACGAGAATTAAAAAAGTACTAGATTCTCATTACTATATAGGTACACTAAGTGCAAGAATTGCTTCGGGTGGGATGTTCATTATTTACACTATTCAGTTTCAACTTCCGAAATTTATCACTGTTTTTGTGCATGGAACAGCACTGTGGTATCAGTAAAACAATTAAAAAAATTCAGTAGTGTATTTACTCGAGAATGTGTTTCATGAAACCTCTGCACTGACTGATACAAGTATCGCAACTTGTAAAGTGTAAGGAGCAGGGCCGTAAACACAGATTGTGAAACTGTGATCACTGATCAATCGATCATATAGCGCGGTACATATCCGTACGCTGAATGCCAATTTAAATAAATTAAATAAGAAATTATAATACGCTCTTTGTTTTTTGTATTCAAAATGTGGTTGTCAAAATCAGATAATTTAATTAACCAGAAAATTTTAGATATGGCAACGTTGTCCCACAGTCGGATTGACTTCGTTTGTTGTCGGTTATCTGTTATTCTCTTGTCGTTGTTGGTTTTTTGCAGGCAGCGCTGCCACGTAGTGATGGATCAATAAGTGAAAATAAGTCTGTGGTGCCGCAAAATACATGTATTTAACGCCAAATTTTTGGAAAAATTGTGATATTAAGTATTCTCATTAGTATTGTGTGATATAAACACTAAATCTCTGTCTGTGAACGCAAATAGTGCATCTGATACGGACTTGCGTGCTTGTGAAACGCTCGATGCCTCCCTATTTTAGCACAAGTTTCGCTGGTTTTCCTGGCGTCCATATTTGTGTGTAAGTTCGTTTTCAAATACATTGCTTATAACATTCCCTTGGGAATGCTTATGTATACACCTACTTCTGAATCTATAAATAGCGTAATATGTCCTATATTTGATATTGCAGATGTCATTGATTATTGCTTGTGCCCTATATGACCGCGGATGTTGAGACCAAGACGTAGGTGTAATATTGAAACACGATATGGCCACTGAATGTGGAATTGCTTGTTCCATTATTGAATCTCTATAGAAACTGTGATGGATTGAACGTGTTTATAATTTTATTATATTGGTCGTTTCGGCCTGAATCTAATGAATACTTCAAGGGTGCTCTTGATGCAAAAAGTGTGTAAACCAATTAGTAGGTAGGTATCGTACCTATGACCGCTTTGATAGTTCTCAACAGCTAATATCTATAAATAGGTACGAGAATAGTTTTAGATGTTATGATTGTCCCTCACATTCAGAGCAAAAAACATTTATTATTTTATTCTTGAAATTCTTCAGAAGTGGTAGGTATTTGATGAAATTTAACAAAATGTCTGTTGTATTAAAAAGTAGTAGTTGATTTTCATTAGGATTGTCGGAAATATCCTGTTAAAAATATTTAGGAAAAATTATATTTTTATGTGAAAGTTTGACATTTTAATATAGTACTTATGCCAACCATTAAGATGTGTAGAAACCCTGGTGCATCGATTCATACCCAACAAACTATGGAATTGAGCATAATACATTCCCCAGTTTCATTATTACTTGTAACAAGTCTTAATAAAGACTAGGGCCAATTTATGCAACTTTGTCTTTATCATAGTCCTAATCACAGTCTCTGTCTTAATCATTATATAAAATTGAAACTACATTCCAGTAGGAGCATTTATGCAATTTCCTTAGTTTTAGTCTCAAACAACATCAATTGAGACTGGGACTGTGATAATGATTGTGACTATGATAATGACAAGTTGTATAATTGGCCCGAAACCTTGAACTCAAGAAGATGAAACTTCAATTTCTTATATGTTCGTGCAATCGATTTGGAAATTTAAGTGTGATTCAAGAAAGATTTAAGCTGGCCAACTTCAACTTTTATCATAATTCTTTATGAAAATCCTATACTTCGTATGTTCAACATTGATGTTACTTATATTGAATCAAAAGGAACTAATGCTAGATTTATGATGAAGTTTTAAGTTGGAAGTCGTAAGAATATTCGTCAGTGATTGGTTAGAATGAACTGTTCAACCAATCATTGACGGATATACTTGCGACTTAAAACTTCAGCATAAATCCAGCATAAAATTTATTACAATAAAATATATGAAATAAAATGCAAACTTACATCTAAGGATGAGAGTAAATAGTTTTCTGTTTCAATAACAAAATACTCGATGAAAATGTATGTAAGGTAAGTTGACAAAAATAATTCATTTCAAAGAAACATTTGCACCTTCATTGCATTGATAGAAATTGAGTTATTGCAGAACAATTTATTATTTCAAATGTTCTATAGGTAAAATAAATATAAAATGTTCCAAAATAATCATGTTTGGTGACTAAGAACTAATTTACTTTAGTTTTATAACCTAACCTAACTTAACACCTATGATTTATTTATAGGGCAATCTTGAGTAGTAAGAACTTATTCTCTACATAAATTCACCACAACAAGACAATCATCTGTTTTCTTTGTGTAAATTTTATTTCTTATATTGCATTGAAATATGAAATGGGTAACATAACATAATTAGTGGAATATACAGAATCACAGTCCACAAGTAGTTTTAATCGCTACTCATATCCATTTTCAACAAATTATTTTCAATTTTTGCTGAAATGCACTAAACTAGAAATAATATCTACATTTTTCACATATTAACAAGTCTTGAAATTCAGGTGCAAGAAAATTCACCATTAGAACTTGTCAGTGGCTCAAATCCTACAAGTAATTTATTTGGAGCCGATTACAGAGGAATACTGAGATATCATTTATTTGTTTTATCATCACAAAAATGTAAACAAAAGTAAATCATTTGGTATAACAATAATAGGAAATCATATTACAAAAGCAATTTGTAGTTACAAATTAATAAAAAAATTATATGTTTATTTAGATTGCTCTTGAACTTTACAACCGTTTTAGAATCCTTGATGATTTCAGGTAGTTCATTATATTCCTTCAAGCTCTTATAAAATAGAGACTCCATTGTATTACCCATATTGACTCATGATAGATAAAAAATGTCTTTTCTCTTATGATAACCATGGATCTGACTGCAGTGTGTCGAGCATAAGGAATATGTTGGTATGTACCTATACCTGTTACATTTTAATATTACCCTGTTTTGAAGCTTTTGCAGTGCATTTAATCTGTTCAAAGACAAAGCATATGATAAACTTGCATAGTAATCAAACTGTGGTATTGAATACGATAATTTTAGAAAAACTTGAAGTATTTTGTGGAATTCTACTGAAGAAGAATAGTTTTTTTACATATTTTTTTATAAAATTATGAGAAATGACAATCAAATAACAATCTTGTCAGCAGTTATGAATCAAATATACAAATTATATGTTCTCATTGTCTATGGTTGTTGATATTTCCTATAAAATATTTCCGAACTGCCTTTTAAGAGAGCGGTAATAAATTATATGCTGAAAAGTGCAGACTGATATAATATTAAATCTAAATCTCACTACTGACTGTTGTGTTCTGAGAAAACACTGAATAAAACTTGCAATCAATGAACAATTAATCTTTCGTTTTTATTCACAATGTCAAAACTGACACGTCTCCTTTCATAGTCAAAATACAAAGTGATAATTATATAAAACATAACATAATAAAAACACGACATTCTTCCCTAACTCATTTATCAAGAACAAAATCAGAAAATCTTGATGGTAGTCTTGACCGTGTTTTTCTCGTGGATAACACTCTGGTACAAGTATTATCTGAATGATTGCTTGATGAGGAATCACAGTTCGAATTGTGAAAATTATTCTGCGCATCTTCATCTGGTAAACATTGAGAGGTGTTAGATCTGTCCATACAAATGTTCTGCTGCTGTGCTCTATGTTTTACAGGACTTTCAGCACTAACGATCTCATTTCTTTCAGAGTCATTTGTGTTCCTCCTGTTGAAATTCATAGTATCCGAATTATTCAACATTTGCGATCCATAATTTTCATCATCATCTCCTAACTCGGTACGGAACTTTTTGAAAAACAATGAGTTTCGAGTTATACATTCATTTTCTCTTTCTGCTGTAATTTTTGTTCCTTGAATTTTCGTTATAATATAAGGATGAGGATCAAATGGTGGGGTAAATTTGTTTACAATTTTCTGCTTGCAAAGAACTGTGTCACCTACTATGAACTGAGATTTTTTATCACTCCTTTTCCCATCTGCATACATTTTCGACTTCAATTTGTTTTTCGCATCTGATTCTCTGGCTTCCAAATCGACATTACTTTCTGTTTCATTTTCTTCAAGAAAACTTGGTATAGTTGTATTCATTTGTCTCCCGAACAATAATTCATAAGGAGATTTTTCAGTAGTAGAATGTTTGGTAGCTCTATAATTCAGCAGGAATGCCTCTAGTTCTTCGTTTATATTTTTTTTACTCATTACTGCACACAATACAGTTTTTTTAATGGTCCGGACAGTCCTTTCAACCAGACCGTTCGCTTCTGGCCACAGTGGAGTTACTCGGTGATGTTTGAACTTATAGCAGTCTGCAAAATTAGCAAACTCTTTACCTTGAAAAGGTGGTCCATTATCTGTTTTGAGGTTGAGAGGAATTCCAAAAACTGAGAATAATGACGATAATTTTTTTATCACAGTTGTTGAATCCAGTCTTGAAATTTCATAACATATAGGAAAACGGGAATACTCGTCAACAATAATCATTATGTATTTTCCATTAGAAAAAGGTCCAGAAAAACCCATTGCGAGATTTGTCCAAGGTTTTGAAGGCAGATCAGATGATTGAACTTGATCTCTGGAAAACGTAGGTGTGGACGCTTGGCATAAATGACAATTTTTTATTTCTTCTTCAACCAACTTATCTAGCTGAGGAAACCAAACTTTACTACGAAGAAGTTGTTTTGTTTTCACCATACCAAGGTGCCCACGATGCGCTAGTTTGATGACAGTGGTCGTTGCTTGTTTAATCTCTTCCAAAGAAATGGCTTTAGGAACCGTATATTGTATGATAAAATTCACATATTCTTTTGGAAATTCAACGTATTTGTCCTTGGTCGTAGGTAGAGGATGTCTTGACATATAGTCTGACGGATTTTCTGTACCTTTTTGGTGCTCTACAATAAAATCATATTGTAAAGTTCTCAACAGAAGTCTTTCGATTCTAGCAGAAGGAATGATTCGGGGGTTTTGTAGAATGCTGACCAATGGCTTATGATCAGTATGTAGAACGAAAGTGGTCCTGAATAAATAGATATGAAAATGTTCCATCGCCCAAGCAACAGCTACCATCTCCTTCTCTATTTGGCTATATCTTTCTTCCACTTCTGTCAATGATCTACTACCATAAGCCACAACTTCTTGGCGGCCCCGTTTTCTTGAGCTAGGATTGCTCCCACACCATTTGGTCCGGCGTCAACAAAGAGGTGAACGTTCCTGTTCATATCAAAATAAGCTAATCGACAATTATTCGATAAAAGAGTTTTCAGTTCCTCAAAAGTCTGTTGGTGTTCTGTTGTCCATTGATAAACAACGTCTTTCTTCGTGAGATCTCTCAAACATTTCGTTTTGCTTGCTAAACTGGGTATAAACTTTCCAACATAATTGATCATTCCTAAGAGACTACGCATCTCAGATGGATTGCATGGAGCTTTCAAACTTGTAAATGCTTCTACTTTTGCTGGATCTGGACGAACACCTTCGTCGGAGAAAATATATCCAAAACAAATCAAACTCGACTGGTTTAAAAGGCACTTTTTTTTCTTGACTATTAATCCTCTTTCACTCAAACATGTGAATACCATATTCAAATGTTTTTCATGTTCATCTTTGGTTTCACTGAAAACCAAAATGTCATCGCTGACATTTATAACATTGTTAATACCAATTAATACTTGTCTTATAGCGTTTTGAAAAACTTCCACAGCGGCATTTATTCCAAAATTCAATCTTTTGTATCTGTATAAACCTCGATGACTTGAGAATGTTGTTATGATTCGTGATTCTTGATCTAATTCTAATTGATGATATCCGTCTTTGAGATCCAGTTTACTGAAGAATTTGGCACCATTCAGAGTCAAAATGATATCATCAATGGTTGGAGTCAGGTGTCGCTCCCGTTTAATGCAACGGTTGGGCATCCTCATATCAACACATATTCTAATAACATCAGGATTATGAGGTTTGGGTACAACAACGATGGGAGAAAACCACGGATTTGGGCCTTCAGCTTCTTCAATCACATCAGCTAATTGAAGACGGTTCAATTCTTCATCTACTTTTTCCCGGATATGGAATGGAATGCGCCGATGTTTTTGAGCTACTGGAGGAAATGACTCAACATGTAGGTGAACTTGAAAGTTCTTCAATTTTCCGACGCCTTGGAATACTTCTGGAAAAACAGCTTCAAAATGGTCTACAGATGTCATATTACTCCTCACTACTTGGATGATATCAAGATTCATTGCTGTTTGACAACTCAGAAGCGAGTCGTTTTTTCCTTCAATGATAAAAATATCTGTTATCTGCTTTTTTCTATTATATTCAAGTGTAACTTTGATTTTTCCGACAATTGGTAAAGGATCTCGAGAATTATAAGCAAAAATTTTATCAACTGCTGGGGTCACATTGAGAGATCCTAGAATATGTGCAATTGTTTCGGTGCTGACAATGTTCACCGTGGCACCAGTATCCACAGTGGAATTAATAACATGTCCATTCAAAAATAAATCTACTTTGATTGTCTTATTAGAAATGGCGTTGACTGTTTGTAACATGAATGCTTCTTCAGAAGATGAACTTGAAACTAACCTAGCTGAGTCAGCGACATTATCGTTGGTGATTGTTCTCGTATGTTGAGTCCTGGGAGTTGAGCTGTCAGATAATTTAATTTTTCCGGTTGATAAACAAACTTTCTCGAAATGTCCTTTTTTACCGCAAGCTCTACATATGGAACTTCTTGCAGGACAACAAAAACGGGGATCTTGTTTGTGCCAAGGATTTCCACAATTTCTACAAATTTTCTTGTTCAATTCTGGTGTTTTACGTTGAACCCATGTATTTCTACTCCTCAAACTATTTGCGGTATCTAACTGTTCAATTGTTGTCATCTGAAGTTCAGTTACTTCAAATGATCTACCTTTGTCTAGTAAAGTTTCCAAAGAAGCTTTTTCCAAAAGTGCAAATCTCCTGACTTTGGAAGAATTTGTATTCGATATGATCTGAGATTAAATTTCTTTCTGCAGATCTATAAATCCATAGTGTTTTGCTAGTTTCAGCAATCTTGCATAAAATTGGTTTAGTGTTTCACCATATTGTTGTTTAGCTTGTCGGAAATTGAATATTTCGAACTCTTCGTTAAATTTTGTTTTAAAGTAATTTGTAAATTTATTCTTAGCTGTTTCATATGTTGTAATAAGAGTTGTGCTATCGTTCGAGGTTGCTGGTGGATCCGGAAGAGACGTGAATAAATCATAGGCATCTTCTCCAACGAAATGTAGAAGCATAGCAGTTTTTCTGGCATCTACGGTAATGTTCATAGCATTCAAAAATATATCGAATCGATCTATCCACTTCTGCCACTTTGGTCCTAGATTGGCTGGATCTGATTTTGTGTCGAAAGGTGGAAATGATAAATTGAAATTTTCCATTTCTGTACGGCTTAGATTTCGTTTATCTTTACCAAAAACTCGTCGCCAATGTTGTGTTCTGAGAAAACACTGAATAATACTTGCAATCAATGAACAATTAATCTTTCGTTTTTATTCACAATGTCAAAACTGACACGTCTCCTTTCATAGTCAAAATACAAAGTGATAATTATATAAAACATAACATAATAAGAACACGACACTGACAACTGTGGAACCGTGGCCAAGTTAAGTAGTTGAAAAGTTGGTAAAAAAAATAATGCTTTTAATTCTGCTATATAATCATACCCACCAATTTGGTTTTCAAACCAAAATAAGTAAAAATGATGCCATATTTGTTTGCTATGACCTTGATGCAGTTGCAACAATCTTTTGCGATCTTACAAAATCATTTGGCTTTGTTGATCATGAAATATTGCTTGAAAAAATTTGAAATTTATGGCTTCAGAAATACAACATTGGGATAGTTTCAATTATATTTATTGGAGCTGAATACAACATTGAGATAGTTTCAATTATATTTAATGGAGCTGTCACAGTGTTACTTAACAAAGAAAGCTCGAATTTCTCAATCAGTGACTTGTGGGCTACTACAAGGATCAGTACTTGGCCCACTTTTATTTTTATTGTACATTAATGATCTAGCAAATATTAATATCAGGAGTGACGACCCCGCACCATCCTTATGGAAAATGGCTTTTGGTTAAATTCCCTGAATTTTTGGTATGCTGTAGATTCTAACTTCCTGGGTAATGTGTCCATGAGCACAAACAAATCGGCCGACCAGTTTCCGAGATACAGGGTGTCAAAGATGAAAAGTGAAGCTTTCTGCTCAGAATTTTTTAATACCGAGGATTGACAAAATGCCTACTTATTCTACAAATACCATGCCTCAGTGATGGTACAATGTCATATTGATCTCGTATCTATTATACTTTTTTGTTTTGTTCTCTACAATAGGATGAACCAAGAAAAACTCAATTTGATAAATTTTAAACCGATAAGTGTGAGTTCTCTGATCAGAATTGAAGATATTTCAGCCTGTAAGAACTCCCATCTCAGAATTTTCTAAAAATATTTTTTGTAATAGAAATTGCCTTATTTTTTGTAATAGAAATCGCCTCTTCGTCCAAACCGTTGGATCGAGGAAAATGTGGACTTTGAAAAGTCAATTTTAAACTACAGTCTTCAGCAAACTTTTTGAAACATTCACTGTTGAAATGTACATTATAAGCCACTAGATTAT
Organism: Chrysolina americana; assembly: GCA_958502065.1. Taxonomy (NCBI): domain Eukaryota; kingdom Metazoa; phylum Arthropoda; class Insecta; order Coleoptera; family Chrysomelidae; genus Chrysolina; species Chrysolina americana. The sequence continues at coordinate 63,983,379 of OY293411.1, forward strand.
CTGATGCCTCAATTTGAGCAAATATAGGTTTTATTTTATAAATTGCATATTCTGAGTTTTTATTTTTCAATAAAAAAATTCCAAAAATATCTATGCCTAAACATTCCCATGGACGAGTTGGTATTGGATACGGCATTAATGTTCCTGTCTGATTTTTGCGACCATGTTTTACACTAATTTTGCAAGACTTCACATATGTTTCCAAGTCAGACGCTATTCATGGCCAATAATAGTAGATTATTTTACTAGGAGTAGAAGTCATAGTGAAGTTTATTTGACGAAGCTAATTGTTTATTTGCAGAACATAGTGAGGCAAATAATTCAGCTTTGAGCTACTTAAACTCACTTTTACTCCAAATAAAATATACGATTTTATCCTCTAACGTATTAAGATAAATTAAAAATTGGTAAAGATCGAGAGTAAAGATCACTGCTAATAAGCAAGTAAATAAAGAAGTTGAGATTTTCTTTGGAATTCATTTAAGCATACCAAATATATAATTCTAAATTTGGTTAAAGTTAAAATGCCTATAGTGCATTCATATTTCAAATACGGACGATGTCAACAAAAACACGTGAACACCAAACTAAAACAGAGACGCATTAAGCTTGTTTACCCAATGAAATTAATTTGAAAAGGTAACATCATCCAAAACCAACCCAGAACTTTACAGCAAAAAAATATTTGAAATAAATAATCAATAATGTAATTAAAAACACAAAAATAAATTACCGCTGCTACTTCAAACAAATAGCAGCTTCAATAATTTATTGTAACGCAGCCAAGCTGAATACATCTCTGCAAAAACATTTCATTGGTGTCGTGTCAGGTTGATCGACCAATAGCATTGCGAGAATTGGCGATTACGAGGTAAACACGCTGCAAGCATGCATTGATCACTGTTTACATGGAGGGTATTTGAAAGATGAATACACTATGGGCACAAAAGTTGAACTTTTCTTCTATTGCCAAAAGGTTAACTTTTACTAGTCTCAAAAGTTGTTACTTGTGATGTTTGCGGATAAAATATTTTTCTTGTTAGTGACTTGGTCTTCCCAATGCCAAAGTGATCTTACTGAAGTGGCCTATCATTTCACCGCGAAGTGCAGTTAGTACTACTAGTCGGTTGTTTGAAAACAGAAAGTTTGTTTCTAAGATTATAATAAATTTTTGTCACTGGCAGTTTCAGGGTAATATTTAGTTTCATGTTTGAAAAGAAAAAAATTGTAAAAGTTATTTTTACGAATTACCCAGGTTTTCGGAGAAAACTCCTTAAAAGCAGAGCTTGTGTGAGCAAGGGAGATCTGGGACCTACAGCTTACATACAAGGGGATTGAACCTGGCCGCCTGGTTAAAAGGCAAACGCTCATGACCACTTTGCTTCACCCATAAAAATAGTTATATATGGAATGCACTGTATATTCAATTTCCTCATTTGATTTCAGAGTAATTTTTAAGAAACCCTCTAGATAGACTTATGTACATGTATTTTTCTCTTTAAAATTTTAATACAGTAGTTTTGAGAATGTGCTGCAATCTGGACAAGATTGCCTGGATATTTTTTTTCATCGACTTTTGGGGCTTATGGTTTACATTTAGACCGTAAATAAAATTGTGGAATTTATGTACTGCAATAAAAATTGTGAAAGCCAATTGTGCATACTTCTCCTCTGTCTAAGTTGAACTTCGTGAGGCAAATGCTACTGGAATAAAGAGGCCCCCAGACTATCTTTGGAGGTATCAGTTTCTATCTCTGCTTTTTTACATGAGTTAAAATATGACAAAATAGGTGCATTAATCAGTAAATGTTTAACTACAAATAGATATGAATGTGACGATTTATAATCATTCAAGTAAAACATGGAACCCAGGTAGAGTAAGTAACAGGTCATGGATAAAATCAATGACTGTTTCAATTACAAATTGGGAAAACACATTTTAGATGATCATTCAAAAACTAAAAATTAAAATAGCAGACTTAACTCTTTTTTGTAAATGAAGAGGAAAATTCAATAATTATATAGGTCCCAATACAACAAATTTCATATCAAATAGGAAGTCGGGGGATTAGTCAAAATTGAATATTTTTTACATAAACATACAATGTCTGAACAATAAAATTGATGATTTTGTCTATATTTCTTACAGAAAATTCATTGTGTTTTAGTAAAACTTGGTCGACTAAAGAATAAATCCATTCCACTGATATAATAATAATAATAATAATACTCCCTCATAAACACTCGTTTAGTGTACCCAAAGGCATAGCCTGTGCGGGTAGAGGACGGCGAGTTACTGATTTTTGGTCGCGTATTCACTTTTCAGCAGTAGGAGAACCCGGAAAACCTACAGCACCACCTCGGGTGGTCGGTGTGCACTCCAAGCTAGCGAGTTATTAATTGATGAACTCTTTCTGTAGACAAACATGAACAAAATATTCTACCATCAATCGTTTCTGCACTGAAATAGACTGAATTCACAGCAATAGTTATTGAAGGTAGTGCCATACACATACACAATTTACAGATCTAACAATGGCAATTTTGACAAATTCGTAAAGTCTCTCAAAAACATGTTAGAGTTTGTTACCAGAAATTATTTCAACGTTGTTATAGAAAAATGAAAAAAAAAAATCACGAAGGTTTTAGGAGTTTAGCTCATGTACGAGTGGATTCCGAACCACTTTAGCTCAGTGGCAGTCAGTGGGAATTGAACCTGGGCCGCTTGGGTGAGAGGCAAAGGCTCTAACACCACGACCACTTCAATGTTAATCTTATTTCACACAGCTTCATAATAATAATAATAATAATACTCCCTCATAAACACTCGTTGAGTGTACCCAAAGGCATAGCCTGTGCAGGTAGAGGACGGCTATTATTATTATTTGCCGTAGCGCTCCGGGGCGACTTACTGATGTTTTAGGTGATGTATTCACTTTTCAGCAGTAGGAGAACCCGGAAAACCTACAGCACCACCTCGGGTGGTTGGTGTGCACTCCAAGCTAGCACTAGATGAGATTGGCATCTAGAAGACTCACAATACACACACCTACATCGGATTCGAACCGACTATCGCTATGCTGGAGTTTCGAACGGCCTGTGCATTAGACCGCTGATCCACCGACCACTCATAAAAGATGTGAAGAAAAAAAGATTTGTGATCATGAAGACACGAACAATTTTGGGGTACATTGTCAATGTCCTCTGTGATTAGGAGTGCATGCGGCACTGTTAGCCAAACCAGCAGAATAGAAAAAGTTGGTTGCCATCTCATCTAAGAACATGGGACCAGCATAGCAGCCCAAATTAAGAGAATCAGTCAGGCAGTATCATGGGGGAAACCCAGGGACGTTTACTTCAATAAATTATGCCGGAAACCACAACCAAGTCCGCAACCTCAGACCACCGGAGGATTAGATGACATTCTTATACTCAAACGGATAGAAAGTTTGACATGGGGTAACAGTGAAGCCACAAGACCTATTTAAGGTGCCTGCTGATTACTCGCTAGCGCACTGTGTGTCAGAAGACCTTCAAATATCCAGAGGCATCGCCGTGGTATTCTCTAAGAAGTTCGGCCAACTCCAGGAACTCAGATCCAACGGCCGTCGTCAAGATTTTGGTATGCTGAACAGTTCAATAACTGTTTTGGTTGGTTTCCGGGTTTTGCCGTGGTCTTCTTTGGTTTAAATCTCCAAACGTTTCGACTGCAACTGCGGCAGTCATCTTCAGTGGCGTGGTCGAAGTACTCTTCTAGACGTATCAACTGAAACATACAGTTCTATACCAGTAAGGCAATAAACCATGAAAATTACAGAATGCTATTTCATCCAATCCGTACTTTTTCAGAATGTACTCTGTAGACCGAGAGATCATCAGAACGTACATACCACGATTGTACGCAGTCAGACACAGAGTAGTAGAAAACCCGTAAGACGTCGCTATGTGTTGCGACGTTGTCAAACTTCCCAGTAACGATTTCTTTGAAGAGGACTTTGGTTGGACTTTGGTTGGACTTTGTTTTCAAGAAAATTTCTCTATGTGGATCTTAGTTGGGTGGTGAAATGCCGAAATGGTATTGAATCAAAAGATTTTGATAATATAATATTCACGCTGAATGGCAAATGGCAGGCTCCCAATGGGAATATTCAATAAATAAAATGGTAAAATTAGGTATATGATGCGAGTCGTGATGAACTGGTATGAAATCAAACAGATTGAATTGAATTGATATGTTGAGTAGCATTAAATAATTACAATAAAGTTAAGATGATTCTTCAAAAACGAATTTTGATGTACTCAAGAGTAAAAGTTTATTTGTGAAATACTGTTTATCGAATTAAAATTTTGAAATCTGTGACAATTGTAATATGTTCGTCTATAATATATTATATATTTCATGTCTTTGCTACAGATGTGACCACCTGAAAAAGATGAGGCATTTGTTGTTAACTAGCGTCTACCTAGAAAGTATCATTAATATTCTTCGAAATATTACCCTGTGCGCGCAACAGCTGATGATAATCCCAAATTTTTATTGAATTTAAAATTAATGTATTTGTTTGTATGACGGTGGTATGACTGACGCGGGCTTTACAACAGGAAATGAATCGTTTCAATAGACGAAAGAAGGGCAAATTCACCTGGAAAACTTACGTCTGCGAGCGGAAAAGTTACAATTATTGTTAGTTAAATATGCGTAAATTATTAGCTAATATAACTTGACCTGACTAACCTAACGTAGACAGAATACTGCATTCCTATTATCACGCGTAATATCTCAAAATATGAAATTTTGCGATGATATATCAGTAAAAAGCTTTTTGGCAGTATTGCGTTGATAGTCAGTTCGTGGTCAGTTCTACCATCAGGGCTGAGAATCCGTAATCACGAACGAGCATCAATCGTGTCGTGTTCACGAATTTGACAATTCCGAGCCTATACGCCGGTCGTATATGTGTTGTAAATAGCCTACATATTGACGATTAGTTGACGAAAAGTGGATTCCGAAGTGACGATTAGGCCTCAATGGTGTTGTCTATACGATTTTGATGATTCCGAAGTTAAATGACGATCGTAAATGTTTTGCAAATTGCCTACATTTTTACGACTAGTTGACGGCAACTATTTTCTTATCGTCAGTATATCTATCTCGGTCTGATATATGTGTTGCTCTTTTTTTTCAAGTGGTCATGCATGTGCTTGTGTATTTGTTTACATCCCGTTATTTACCTTTTCATACTTTTGAAGTAGGGATGTTTTACTCAGAATGTCTCTCAGGGCTACCCAAGTTGATAATGAATTTCATGGGGAAAAAAGGGTATAGCTAAATGGCGAATAGATTACCGTGTTGAAAAAATGGGGAATTTCTGGGAACCCTTAACCCAAGAAGTAAAGGTAAAGATTTATAATCTATATATTTCCACATGGTATCCGTGGAATGCATGGCATCACACGTTAAAAGGTATTTCCTAGCTCGCACAAGTTTTTCGAAGACTTCTGAGGGTTGTGCTCGTAAAGGTACAGCCTTTTGACGGAAACAATTTAACAATTTTTTCATTATTATTACAAGGTGCCATTGCAACTGTTGCAATATTTTTTGGAAATATTAATATTATTAACGAGTTCAAGGAATAGAATGTAGGTACCTATAATGATATACAAATAAGTATGCACAAATGTATTCGTTTAAATGGAATTTCAACAGAAAATGCAACACAGAATTACTGGAAACATCACTAATATGCGAGAATAGATTCCTGACAGATATAAATTAACAATTAAAGATACTTTTCTTATAAAAGAAAATAAATAGTAGCACTGAACATAACGGCATTATAGAGTATTATACCTATATAGCTAGGTAGGTATAGGTACCTTTTATTGCAATATCAAATTTTATGCCATTAATATATTTATACACTGCCATGAAAGAAGAGGCTACTTCAAAAGTATTATAGAGGTAGGTTACCTATTGTGATTACAAATTTCCTTATTTTTTAAATGCTTCAAAATCAGCGGCTCCCTAAAAATATTCAATGACGGGTGGGAAAAACCTGACAGATATGCACATTTTGTTGATTTTATCAATTTTGTAATGAAACATTTGTTGTAAAAAGTATTGTAAAAATTCCCCATTATTCTTCAATTGAATTATATTATAGGCATAGGAATAGTTGAATAAAATTTTATGAAATTTAAATTTTAGAAATAAAACAGGATGCAGAACAGAATTGCAAAATGAAGCTTGAATTTTTTACCATTCATATTTTTTGTGGGGCGTGACCAGAATAATAATGTTACGTTTTTGCTAAATAGTAGGCCGAGCACACTACTAAACTGTTTAACTTCACTATAAACAAACATACAACACTTCACTGACTAATAAAACACTTAGATCTATACAATACAACTAGCTAAATATTCCAAACACTTCTATACTTCTTCAAAAACTGCTTATTATCACTTCTTCCTAATCTTCTTAATCCCAGTCAAATGACTCGCGTTTATATAGGTACTCAAGTGTAACCAGAATCTTCGCGATGCGACGGTACGGTTATCCCGAATATTCATTACCGGCAATTATCTGCCTTTTTCTAGGAAACCATATCGGCGATACGCGTGCAAGTCTATCCAGCGGCGTAGCTAGGGGATTTTTATCAAAATCGTAACAATAATTTCAATGCCAGTTAACTGTGACTGTGTCTCAGTTTTTGAATATCATAATTTCTATGTTATATAGAGGTAATCAGATTCGCAGTAGTGGTAATAAGTGTCAATTTTATGAGAAAATATGCAATATTTTTATCAGTTGTAATATCACAAGAGAGTGAGAATAAAGTGAAAATAATTTGACAGATTTTTCTAAAACTTGTTGCCAGGCAACAGACACGAGAGCCCGAAGGGCTCGAGTGGCTATTGCCAAATGGCAACAAGTTTTAGAAAAAATCTGGAGAATTATTTTCTACTTTATCGAACTCTCGTGTGGTATTCGATAGATTATATTTTGATACCCCAATCATAGACCCATTCTCAATATAAAATTTTTATTTCAACAATTTACTTGAATCACTATGAACAGAATGAAGTATGGAATTTGAAGTTCTCAGCATGAAATATACAAATGTTATGGATGTTTTGTCCTTGGCTGGAGGATTTTGTAACATTGTTTTGTTCTGTTGGATTGAAAGTTATCAATTGAAATTGTTTCCAAATTGACACGTTACTCAAAATAGTATTCTTACAAAAACAAAATACCACAAAAAATTCCCGCGGCAATTTTCAAGGTAGAAAATTCCCACTTTAATAATGCTGTGATTGGCCTGAACGTATATGAATGCTTTAAATTGATGGTTTCGATTGTTTGCAAGAATTGTCAAAAAATAATCAGAATAATACGCTTTGTTATATTAAATATCACATTCTAGGTCCATAATAATTCTTCAGTTTCTTTTTGAATTGCAAGCATCGGCAACACTGTTCGAAATTGACATCTGTCTACCAATGTTCAGTATGTCAATGTACTTTGGCGGTATAGATGGATATCAGACTAAGCATGTGCATTCGGTGTTAGTCCTATTATGGATATATGCGAATATGTTGAAATGATGGTATTGTGAAATATCAATCGGAGAATATATGAATTTGAGGATTTACTGTACTTTAAAAAGCCATTTCTGCGACAATGAGCTTCTTCGAAAATCTCATTCGGATCATTTACAGGTATGTCAAAATCCGAATACAGGAATGTACAGTTGATATTCTTTATGAATTCTGCAAATGTCCAGTCGAGTAAAACACTGTCTGATAAAGTGGAGTATGACATTGTACGGTTGGAAAAAGTACAGTATATAATAAATGTCCGTTTCTGAACAAGACAGGATTTGATAAAGTGAAATTGGATAGTTTCTTGGTATGAATTAGTACGTTCTGATTAAAGACATAATAGGTAGTTTTATAAACACACCTACTGAATAATAAAGTTTTGATATACGGTGTGTTCGAAACATTTTTGACAATATGTGTGTTCCCTATAAAGACATGTCCTGTAGAAAGTGTCAGGAGGCCAACCGCACATTTGTGGCTTCAGTCGGAACACCTCGTATTTACGAGGCAAAAACGACGTCGCTTCGAAGGCAGCTGTAGCTACGTTTCTTGTCTAAACTCAAGCACTATTGATTGATTCTTTATATTACAAGGCAGTAGATTATAGGCTTCAATTAATAAATAATAGCCGTCCTCTACCCGCACAGGCTATGCCTTTGGGTACACTCTAAGAGTGTTTATGAGGGAGTATTTTTTTTTTTTTTTTTTTTTTTTTTTTTTTTTTTTTTTTTTTTTTTTTTTTTTTTTTTTCGTTAGGAATTACCCAGTCAGGCCCTGTCTCCGGAGCTCCGACACTTCCGGAGGGCGCGCTGGCGTGTCATTAACCCCAGTAAACACTCCCCACGTCCATGGGGTAAGTGATTACTGGGTCCGAGAATCATGTGCCCTGAGTAGGCGGAGTGAACCAAGAATTACGGCCTTCTGCATTCGCCCGGCTAGGATTTCTGCCATGTCACGGCAAGCCGGTATGATTTTTAGGTTTGAGAGCAGTGTGTCCATCATTCCACCAAGGACCCCTATTATCAGAACCACCATCTTGACAGAATGGTTTGGGTAAAGCCTGCGGAGTTCAAAGAGAAGATCTCGATATTTAGTCCGTTTTTCCTCCTCTTTTCGGACGATGTTCGTTTCGCCAGGAGCTGAAAACTCAATGACGAAAATCGTCCTACTTTGATGGTCGAGGAGTACTACATCAGGCTTATTGGCTTGTATTTGCCTGAGGGTGGGGACTGAATAGTTCCAATAGATTCGGCACTTCTCATTCACCACCACGGACTCAATATCCCCCGGAGCATAAGGCAACACTGGTGTCTCGTCTACACCGTACGAGTGTCGTAGATGGTAGTACAACACTCGTAGGGCCGCGTTATGTCTGTTGATATAGGCTGAGACCGCATAAGCTGGACAAGCTGACAGCAAATGCATTATGGTCTCAGCTGCCCCACGACACGCTCTGCATCTAGTGTCAGGGACCTCTATACCCATCACGCGACTGCGGTAGACGAGAGTGTTGAAGACACCATCCTGGCAGGTCATTATAAATCCCTCGGTCTCCGACTTCAGCCCACTTGACCTGAGAAACGAGAAGGCCAGGTCTCTGGATAAGCCTAGGTCTTCAATGTTCTTGAAGAAGACCCCATGCATCGGCTTATCCTTATGTAGCTGCAGGAGCCTCTCACACTCCGCAGCTTTTACGTGGGCTTTTTGCTGAACGGGTTCCAACTCGGTGATAGAGTTTGGGTTTGTCCGTTCAGTGTCGAATACGAGATCGAGTTCATCGGCTGCACGGGTTGCTGCCTTGAAAAGAAATGCTCCAATCCCTGCCTTTTCATGATCACATACCAAGCAGAGAAGGGGATCTGAACTCCTGATGACTTTACAGGCTCCATCCAGTACCATTCTGTTATGTAGACACTCCAAACTCAAAAGTCCACGGCCTCCCCGTTGTCTGGGGAAGTATAACCGTGGAACAGACGATTTAGGATGCAAGCTTCTATGAAGATGCATCATTTTGCGAGTTTTTACGTCGAGTTGTCGCAGCTCTTCCTGAGTCCATTTCATTACTCCAAAGGAGTAAAGTAGAATCGGAACGGCAAGCATATTAGTTGCAGCAACTTTGTTCTTCCCCGACAGTTCTGAAGACCAGATCTGTCGGAGTTTGTTCTGATACTTGCCGCGGAGAGAGCTTTTGACAGTAGCTACCTCTTGGGTGTGGCGTTGTTCCACCCCTAGGTAGGTATACGTCTCTCCGGCATCCAGATGGTGTAGGATGCTTCCGTCTACGAGCTGAACGTCCTCTCCGTATTCCTCGCATCGTCCTCTTTTGAGATGAACCGTGGCACATTTGTCTATCCCAAACTCCATTCCGACAGCATGCGTGTACTCTTGCACCACCCTTAAGGACTGGTGAAGGTCCTTTTCTCCGGAGGCATAAAGTTTAAGGTCATCCATGTAAAATAGATGGGTGACCTTATGCCTCCGGTTGCTGGGGGTGCCGCAGTTGTATCCGCGGGTTTTCCGTAGTGCAACGGACAATGGCAGTAGTGAGATGCAGAAGAGAAGAGGGCTGAGGGAGTCTCCTTGAAACACGCCTCTTCTAAAGATAACCTGCTCTGTTTGGACTCTGACTTGACCAGATGTTATGGTAAATCGAGTCCTCCAGAGCGGCATCAGCTGTTCAATGCATCTCACTATTTGATCGGGTACCGCAAGGCATCTGAGCAAATGCATGATGAGTTCATGCGATGTTGTATCAAATGCCTTGCGATAATCGATCCAGGCCATTGAAAGGTTACGCTTATACTGCACGGAGTCCTGCGTGATGCATCTGTCGATCAGCAGGTTCTCCTTGCAGCCAGCGACCCCCTTTTTTGACCCTCTTTGCTCATATATCCGTTCATACACCGGCTCAACTGCGGAGAGTATTCGCATGTACAAGATGCGTGTAAACATCTTATAACATGCGTTCAAGCATGTTATCGGTCTGTAGTTCTTCGGATCAGATAAATCTCCGTTTTTGGGGATTAGCACGGTTCGCCCCTCGACAAACCAATCCGGAATCTGCTGCTCCCCATCTAGCCACGAGTTGAAAACTCTTGCTAGATGGTGGTGGGTACTTGGTATTATTATTATTATTATTATTATTATTATTATAATTGCCTTATACAAGGGACCCTTCTTAAACAAAGCGGATTTATATGGTAGCAACTTTCATCACAAGCGAGTATTTATCATTATTTATTTGTAAGTATTCATTGTTTTTCTTGACAAACATAACAAGATTAAGGAAATATAAAGATGGAGCTGTGAGGATACTTGCACAAGTTTAGCACAAATTGTTGTGCTTTTGAATGGAGGATAGTTCCAGGCATAATCTGAAAAAGAGTACAAATATATCAATTCTTTTTAGTTTGTATTTGTATATTTATGAGATTATTTTTCCGTAATAAACTCTGAATTACTGTTATGTAAATCCTCAGGTAATGCAGAATTGCAATCACAATTATGTTAAATGTAAGGTTGGAACATTATTGTACATTAAACAATATATTGTACTGGAATCAATAATGCCAAAATACTGTTACGAAATTGATAAAAGCCCCCTAGCTGCGCCGCTGAGTCCATTCCGCGGTCGCCTCGTCGATAATCAGTTCTAAGAAGTGATTATTTGGACGGCCTTCTGTCACGAGTATTCTAGGAAATTTTTTGATTGATCCAGTCGGCACAAATGGACTATATAAAGAGATTTCACTGGGATTAGGATGAAGAAGTTTTATGAAGAAGATTATGAAGAAGTGATAAGCAGTTTTTGAAGAAGTATAGAAGTGTTTGGAATATTTAGTTAGTTGTATTGTTATATAGATCTAAGTGTTTAATTAGTCAGTGAAGTAGTTGTATGTTTTTAGTGAAGTTATAAAATAAACAGTTTAGTAGTGTGCTCGGCATTATTATTTAGCAAAACGAAACAGTGGTGTCCGAAGCGGGATATTAGTGAAAAACTGAAACTTTTTATAAACTATTTATGGTAAATACGAGGAGTACATCGTACGATACGATGGAAGACATTATGAAATTTATCCAAAATCAATTTGCGGATTTGGAAAGAAGGAGCCAGGAGGAAAAACAAGAACGAGAAAATGAAAAACAAAAAGATGAAACACGTCGGTTGGAGGAAAAGAAAGAACGAGAAGAGGCACTCCAGAAAATTCTAGAAGAGCAGAGAAAAGAGCGAGAAGATGAAAAACAAGAACGAGAAAATGAAAAATATGAATGAGAAATGGAAAAACGAGAAGAGGAAATGCGACGGTAAGATGAAAAACAAGAACAAGAAAAAGAAAAACAAGAACGAGAAGAAGCACTCCAGAAAATTCTCGAAGAACAGAGAAAAGAGCGAGAAGATGCAAACAAGAACGAGAACGAATGAAGGAACTGAAAGGAAATATAGAGGAAGACGTCAAGAAAATCGACGATGAGCCTACTAAGAAAGTGAATACAGTGCGAGAGGAGGTGAAAGGTCTCATCGAAAACCAAATAGCTCTCCTCAAGAACCAAGATCGTCGAGACAGGGTTGCTACATCAGGAAATTCCGTAAAACCACCGACATTTGATATCGTCGACAATTTGAAGCTGCAGCAGTGGCTAATGGATGGGGCGAAGAAGAAAAAGCTACGGCACTCATAGTAGTTTTGAGAGGGCCAGCTTTGGGTTTGTTGCAGACGATACCCATCGAACAGCAAAATAAATACAAAGACCTGATAACTGCGTTAGAGTTGCGGTATGGCGATCAACATTGAGAACAGCTGTATCGGGCTCAAATGAAAACGCGCACTCAAAAATCAGGTCAGAGTCTGCAAGAATTTGAAGCGGATGTGAGACGCCTAATACAGCTGGCTTACCCAGAAGCACCGAGAGATTTCAAGGAGCAGTTAACGGTGCAGTTATTTATAGATGGACTGAGAGACACAGAAATCCAAAGGACTCTGCGACTAACACACTTCAAGAGGATTAGTGATTCCTTGGTACGTTCTCTAGAAGTTGAGCCGGCCCTCAACTCCTTGAGTCCGAAAGTACGAGCCGTTCCAATAGAAGAGCCCGAACAACGATCAAGCGCAGTAACTAGTTACTGGAGAAGGTTCTGGATGCGACTAAATCTTTGAAAACCGGAATGAGCACTCAGGAAAACAGGGCTTGCTATCGATGTGGAAAATTGGACAAGGTCTTTCAAAGAGTCCTCAAATTGGCGGCAGGAAAAATTAGAATCAGCCAACATATCGGGGAGCATGCCGGTTAGCAATGATGGAGCCGCCAGGATCATCCCTGTTAAGAGGCCACGTACAACCGAATTGATATCGGGGCGCATGTCGGCTAGCGAAGATATAACTCCCACGGCCATACCTGTGAAGAGGGTAAAAACAACCGAATTGATACCAGGGCGCATGCCGACTAGCAATGATGAAGCCCCCGAGGCCATCCCAGTTAAGAGGCTAAGAACAACTGAATTGCCCAACAACACAGATATCTTGTCCAGAAGACGTGATTCGGATAGGGATCAACCAAGTGAGATTAATGGTTGACGACAATTGGACCACAGCGAAAATGAGGAAGGACCAAGAAAGTCATCCAAACGTTGCAGATTTTCTACGATGGAAGGAAAGCGGAGCGGAAAGACCCACCTGGAAGGAAATCTCCTTACGATCACCAGCTTTCAAGGCATTGTGGGCGCAATGGGATTCCTTCATTGTTGAGAACGGTCTATTGAAGAGAGCTTGGGAATTGGCCGACAGCAGAAAAGTAATTTCTCAATTGGTTGTGCCTACGTCGAGAATAAGTGATGTCTTGGAGGAGACTCATGGCAGCAAATCAGGTGGACATTTTGAAGTGAATAAGACCTTGGATAAAATACGGCAGACATTCTACTGGGTCCAATGTCGTGAAGATGTAGAGAGATGGTGCCGAAGATGTCCGAAATGTGAAGCAAGCAAAGGACCCAAGACAAGATCGAGAGGAGAGATAAAACAATACAATGTAGGCGCTCCCTTCGAACGAATCGCCATCGATGTAGCGACCGTTTCCGATGACGAATGATGGCAACAAATACATCCTCGTTGCCATGGATTACTTTAGTAAATGGGTTGAAGCTTATGCCTTGCCTAATCAAGAAGCATCCACAGTTGCAAGAGCTCTGGTGGATAACATGTTTTCTAGGTTTAGAGTCCCAATGGAGCTACATTCCGATCAAGGAAGAAATTTTGAATCAAATTTATTCAAGGAAGTTTGTGAATTGATAGGAATTAGCAAGACCAGAACAACGGCCCTACACCCACAGTCTGATGGCATGGTTGAAAGGTTCAACAGGACTATGGAGGAACATATTTCCAAAGTAGTAGAGGAGCACCAAAAGACCTAGGATCGACATCTTCCACTATTCTTGATGGCATACAGGGCATTTGTGCACGATTCCACAAAGCTCACTCCAGCCAGCATCATCTTTGGGAGAGAACTTCGGTTGCCCTGTGACTTGGTGTTCGGATCACCAAGTTCTGAAGAAAAAGAGGTACAGGATTATGCAGACGAATTGCAAGATAGCTTGAATGGGATCCACGAATTTGCAAGAAAAACATAGAAGATAACTAGTGACAATAAAGGCTCGATACGATCTTAAGGCCAATACTGGTGGATTTAAAGAAGGAGATCGAGTGTGGCTGTACAATCCTCGTCGTAAGAAAGGAGTGTCTCCCAAATTACCACCATCTTGGGAAGGACCATATACGATAGTAAAGAGAATAAACGACGTGGTCTATAGGATTCAACGCAGACCGAGAGCGAAAATGAAGGTCGTTCTCCTAGAGAGACTCGAACGTTATAATGGAGACAATGACACATTGTTTGATCGGGACGATCAAAATTGAGAGGGGGGTAATGTTACGAGATTGATAAAAGCCCCCTAGCTGCGCCGCTGAGTCCATTCCGCGGGCGCCTCGTCGATAATCAGTTCTAAGAAGTGATTATTTGGACGGCCTTCTGTCCCGAGTATTCTAGGAAATTTCTCGATTGATCGAGTCAGCACAAATGGACTATATAAAGAGATTTCACTGGGATTAAGATGAAGAAGTTTTATGAAGAAGATTATTATTAAGAAGTGATAAGCAGTTTTTGAAGAAGTATAGAAGTGTTTGGAATATTTAGTTAGTTGTATTGTTGTATAGATCTAAGTGTTTAATTAGTCAGTGAAGTAGTTGTATGTTTTTAGTGAAGTTAGAAAATAAACAGTTTAGTAGTGTGCTCGGAATTATTATTTAGTAAAACGTAACAATACGTTTGCAAAACACAAAGAAAATTTAGAAACTTTGAAAACAATACTCCAATGACAGATACTGCGTTATGTTATGTCTAGTAAGTTTAAGACAACGCAGTCGCTTGTATGGCTTTCTCTTTTCACTCCGAGTGTTAATCGATCATCAGAACACCATATATAATTCTTTTTTGAGAATATAAATGTTAACGATTTTGATCTGCTCCAAGAGGTTGATAAAAATGTACAAAATGAACTAGAAGGGATTATTTTAAGTGATATACAGTCCGTCTATAAAGTAACCCCCCTGTTAACTTTTAAATAGATTGATATTATTCTTTGAATTTTATTTTGGTTAAATGTTCGTTTATAACCTGCTCAAAAGTTATTTGTTTCCTCAAAATGGCACATTATTACCACCTTCGAAAGAAATTCAGATTACAAGGCAGGTAGAGTAATTCCTCATTTTATTGAATCTCATATGTTGTTGTGAGAGATAGAGAACTTTGTAGATACCAAAAAATACTCTATCATTTTACTAGAGCTCGGTATCAGTCATCTATTCCAATGAATTATGAATCATGAAAGTTCTAACATTATGTACCGCTATTTTAATTTTTTTTTCTGATATTTTGCTTTTGTATAGAGAATCAAATGACGTTACGAATGAGGTATCACTAGACCCCTAATGCCATTTAAAAAATCTTCAATATGACTTTCCGACGCCATGAAAGATAGACATTTTTTATTGCATTCTAAAAAGTGGTTGTGAAATAATTTACAAAAAAGAAATTCAAAGGAAATGTCAATCCGTTCAAAAATTGACGGGGGAGGTTATAGACTACAGGCCCGTGTCAAAAATTGATGAGTCATCTGAACCACCAGAGGACCAATGTAGTAAGATAGAAGGGCGTAAAAGCTTGTAAGCTGTCCAACTGAGTGCAGGTGATAATTGAAAAGCACAAGTTGGGTAGGCATATTTTGGTCAAATGATTTTGTACGGCAATATGGCCACCTATAGATGCATCAAAAATAATGAGAAAACGCGTAGTGCCGTACAAAAATAGTGCGCCAGTAAGTCAGATTTTTTTTTTATTTTCCGGCTAATTTTTAGTGTAATTTGGGTCATTTGATCGTGTACGGCATTAGTTCCATACTGTTGCAGTACCTCTTACAATCCATTATTCCGCAACGCCGTACAAAAAATCATGCGACAAGGGGAAAAGATCGAGGCTTGAAACCCCCTCTTTTCCGTAGTCCGGGGGGGTGATTTGAAAAAGTACGGCATCGGTTCCAAAACATAATGTAGCACTCAAAAGTACTATTAAAAATAATGCCGTCCAAAAATTATTGTTCATTTGAATGAATGTCGATAATTATCTTAAGTTCATCTTATACTTTATTGACGTACGGCAAATTATTTTTCAACATGACGTTGCTAAAAACTATTGTTATATAATAATGCCGTTCAAAAAAAACTGTTCTAAAAAAATTTATAGAGAAATAAAAAACATGCAGTTGTTTCAATTATTTAAAAAGTTAAAAAAATCATAGATTAATGAAAAATATAAATTTTCTAGATATTACTGTTGTTTTAAATACTATTCGGGTAAATGAATTAGAAAAAAATTATGCCGTACATTTTCATGCAGACCATATTTTTTTATTAAGGGGAGGTAGGGTTAATTCGTCGAAAAAACGTCTATTTTTAAGTTTTTTTAGAAATACGGGTAAAATCAGTTTATTAAATTAATGAACATATGATAGTACAATATTTCAACAATATTCTGGCAAATTTTCAGCTTAAAATATTGAAAATTAAGCGAGTGATAGTCAATTTTCGGAGACGCCTCGAAAAAAGTTGTTTTGCGGTGTTCAACGTAACTCGCGACTCAATCATTTGAAACAGAAAAATCAAATTGAATTCATTAGAGGATATGTTTTTCGAGGTAATGTCGAGGGTTTTTTTTATTTTTTCGATTTTTGGTACCACTTTGAAGTTGATATACCGATTTTCGCTAAGAAAAATCGGCCTATTTGTTATTGTAAGATCAATAATTATTAAAAATTCAAAAAAAGCTCTCCACAATACCTGGGGAATCATCCAAGGAAGAACTGTGTAAAATTTAAAAGCGATTGGTTTGGTAGATTTTGAGATACCGTGAACACAGACCTTATAAATCACGAGTTACAGAAAAACGCTTTAAAGTTTTGGTCGTTCGAGCAGGTAGAGGAGACCGTTCTGGCACCGATGCTCATAACTTCGTCAATTTTGCTCCGAATGACTTTAAATTTTGACACAATATTCTTCAAGAGTTACACATTCATTTAAAAATATAAAAAGAAAATGATTTTTTTTTATAAAATACCCCCCTCCCTTTCATATGAACTTTCAGATTTGTACGGCATTGACTATTTATAGACGAATGCATTAAATTGGAATAAATTATCTGAATGCACTCAGTTGGACAGCTTATAAGTGACGGCATAGTGCTTACTCTCATTATTATAAGCCCTTCTATCTTACTACATTGGTCCTATGGTGGTTCAGATGACCCATCGATTTTTGACACGGGCCAGTCTATTACTTTAAATCAGACTGTATACTGCACGCCAGCAGCGATGGAGCGACATACATTTCCTAAAAATCATTGTAGGCTGCAAAATATATAAAAAAACTATGATACGAGTAATCAACTTTTTTCTTGAAAAAAAAATCAGTTACAACAAATCCAGCTTTGTCTCACACATAAAGTGTGTCACTTCTTATGAAAAACACCCCCCACATAAGTGATATACAAGCGACATTTCCGAAAAATTATAGTAGAAGACAAAAGGGGTTGAATATTTCATCATAATCTTTATCGGAAAAACAATTTTACTGTTAATCCATCTTGTTCTTAAAAAAACCTCAGTTCAAAAATCTAAACTTGTCCAATTCTCTCATAGAAACACCCTTGTAACTTCCTTAATTTTTTACGGGAACTGTATATTTTTGCGGTATTTCTCGATTCCACAAATGTCACATTTTCAACATCTTTTACCCTGCTGTCGACTTGAAATGATCCCTTGGACTCTTAGTGTATCTATCAATTCTACAGAATTCAGAATTCTTACGACAAAAATTACGGAAGTTTCAGGGGTGTTTGCATGGAAAGTGAGACACTGTATTTATTATGCTTAGTGAATCTTGTTGAATATGGTAGATAGTTTTACATACAAACTTTTAATATTAAAAGGTTACAAAACTGGTTATCTAGAGGTTGAAGGAAATCAGTTGGGAAAATCAAATTTCAGTCAGACATGTTTGAATAACTCTCCATATTCATTTATACATCATATGTCCAGAACTTCTAAACTAGCGACTTTTTGTGGGTTTCATACAGTTCAAGTTTTCTCTCTTAATTATGTAAATTATGTGATGTAGGCACTAGTGATACCTAAATTGATATTTTTTCATAAACAGATTTATATATTTTTCACTCCATTTTAGATTAACTTGATAGTTTTTGTAATACAAAAAATAAGTATTTAGAATACCCACTGTAGATTCCTGAGTATTCTGGTAATGAATGTATTTATTGATTTTACTTTGTCTAATTTTGTTACAGGTCTCTGGCTGGCCAGACTGATATGGAGCACTAATGAAGATGCGCGCCCCTACCCCCTCCGAGCCGAAATCTATATTTCCTACCTACCAAGTGCCTCAAAAGTCAGCCATGAGGGGTAGCGCACCCCCAGTACAAGTTGCTTGGTCAGCTTGGGGAGATCGAGCCAATCCCCCAAGTAGTACCCATTGCGTCTCTAGTGACGCTTCATCTGTGATATCCGGCTCAAGTTGTCATTCATTTGGCAACTCTAATATTAGAATGCAATCTGTGACCGAAAATTGTCTTCTGAACTCTGTTACCGTACCAAAAATACAACGTATAGACCATGGCATGGTCGCCCACAATAATAGCTTTAAGTTAGTTAGTAAGTTTGGTGCTTTACTCCCTGGACGAGACATTCCCAATCAAAAGTCTGATGACCTCGAACTATCCGATGACCTCAACGTACTGAAATCCATTAGATGCGATACGATAAACTGCGATAACAACGACAAAAAAGACCATAAAATGTGCCACCTCATGAAGGTTAAACCTGAATTGTGCAAAAACGACGACAACCATTGCCAAGACCTAGCTTTTCCTTTACGTTTAAGGGGAGGAGGTGAGAGTTCTTTGAGCACTGGTACTTCTGGCTGGGGTACCCCACCTTCTCAACAAGCTAACAACACCAATGGTAAGTATTGAAATGTATCTTTAAAATGTCCACCGATTTGTAATTTATATACTACGTGAAGCATTTTATTTTTTACTAGTATTCGAAAATATGTCAACCAAAAAAAAATCACTACCATTACTAAGACATATATTTATAATAACACGGATTTTCTGAAAATTCTAAGAACATCAAATTAATGTAGTTTCATATTTTCACAGAACACAAATATTTTAATTCTCGTTTTAATTATATTAAGTTTTCACTCCTTCTTTTAACTTTTATCTTCTCTTTAAATGAATGAATATTTGGAACCTTTGGGGTGTGAATACAATTCTTTAGCTTTCAGCTCCTTAAGATGATAACTATGTTGGCTAAACGCGCATCGGGTGAAATTGACGAAGTTTAGGTGTTTGGGTAGTTTCAATTTGAATTTCCTCTCTTTTCGCTTTAATTATCTTCTTTAGCTGTTCATCTACTTTTATTACTCTTTTCTTATTTTTTTCTATTTTTTCTTTTCTCGCCAAACAAGCGTGAACTCACTTAGAATGTATGAGAAGTGAATGCCATTCTGAAAAACTGATTTACAATTTTTTTTGGTACCTACTCTACGCTTGCAAGTGGAACACCTCCCTGATATTTGTAATTTTCTGTGATTCCAACAAACCACTCTAGGACAAAATTTAATTTTTCTTTAACAAATACCAACGCCTGCTGTGTATATTTTTAGAAGTCAAAATTCAAGTAAGTAATTATATTAGCTATTTTTTTATGATAAATCTAAAATCAACATTGGATTGAGCACCCCCTCAAATCATCTTATACCCAACTTCTTGAAAAATCAATTTAAATTTTTTTTATTTTTCGTCACTGTCAAAAAATGTCATATTATTTCCAATTTGAACACAAACATTTGGCAAATCAGTAGCAATAAGGGATTGTAGTAAAAATGCACTAAATTAATTTTGTTAATTTATTTCATACTTTCGTCTTAAACAATAATTTATATCACAGTCATTATTTATCTTCAGTATCGCTCTCTGTATGCGGACTCTTGAACAATATCTGCGATTCTCTGTGACTACTCTGCCCCCTGCTATCCAGCGATTTATATACTCGCATTTACAGTTCTCGATCAATCGGGACTGCACGTCGATCCAGTCAGATGGCTCTCTCTCGAAGCGGATGGAAGCGATCGAGTTTATTCGAGCTTGTTTATTTAGAAGTCGAGGGTACATGGTTAATTAGATGATCAGGGCCGGTCTCGAAGTCGTTACAGGATTTATCATGGGAGAACTAAGTGTGAGAGATAAAATCAGAGGTAATGATCTTTCGGCAAGAGAAGCTGCAGGATTAACTTCCAGTGAGCAGCACAGTACAGCAAATCGTATAAATTCAGTTTTTAAAGAAAAAGGTTGTGAATCGAGGCATATGCTAAAAAACAGAAACAATCCACATCGTGAGAATAGAAATGGTGTGGGAATATTGCAATATTTTCATAATATTCCTCATTCAAGCTTGCAAAAGGCTAGTTTAAACTTAAATATCATTAGAGAAAAGATTAGAACATTCCTTGTAAAAAGAATAAACCATTCAATCCAAAAAATGTACACACTCTACAATCGGAAGAAGAAGAAAGAAGGTTAAAATTCTGTTTGTGAGCTTAGGGGGAATAATTTCTTTAATAAATTACCTGATTGCCTGAAAGAACACTTTTAGAAAGTACATACAAAATATTTTTCTCACAAACTGTTTCTACTCCACACAAGAATATCTCGATTTCCAATTTCCGGAAAACCTGTAATGTTGTGATGACTAGACTAATCTTACATGCTCATTCCCAATTAACAAATTACATGTGTTTTGTGTTTTTCATTTCATTCAAATATTCTTGTTTTTTATTTCATTGATATTTTTTTCAACAAAAAATGTTAATTATCGAATTTTTCATGTGTTGGCTACATTTGTTCCTACATGTCGTATTCACTATTTTATTATATATTTTTATCTATTACTTATGTCATGTATGTTTGTATACATTTAGACACTGTCTCACTTTTTGTTTATTGTGACATTGTTCAACGTTTTTTGTCAGACTTGCTATAATTATACCGAAATGTATGAAAAATAGTCAAATAAATGAATACTATTACTACTATAGTGATCAACCTACGTTCACTACAAATGGAGTGGTGTCTTTCCAGAATTTATGGTACTGGTCTGCAGATAATCCTAATTGGCTTACAAACGCAAAAAGGTATTATTTCCATAAAATAAATGAGTGGTGCGGAATACTCCATAGTCATAGGGTGGTACATGGTGCTGTAGGTTTTCCGGGCTTTCTTACAGTGGAAGATGGCGGCGAATGAGAAGGTAGTCATTAACACGGTCTGCAAATATTGTTCTGCTAAAGTCAAAACTGCAATTAATCACATCCACGTGTCACCGTCATACAATTAAAGTAATCTAGTAGGCAAGAGATCACCACTTACGCTTTTGACAAGTGTCCAAAAGCTGTTAGAGTGACAGGGTAGGCTCGCGGCTAAGCTCTAGTGAAGAGGGTAGTGGGTTGAACAAAACAAAATGTCATGTGATATTAAAAAAAATGTGGGCGGCAGTCATATGAATGCTGAGCCTCCTGTGTAGATAATTTTACCAATTCCCATATAACACGAATAGTAATAATTTAGGCAAATACCACACACTCAAATGATAATCAGCTTATGATTGGAGTCATATACTTCATATTAGATAAGGTGTCAAGGGTTTTACGATCACATAAAAGTCAAAGTAGCTGAAGGCTTATTAGGAAGTATCAAGGTGAATTATATCAAAAAAATATTATATAACCTCAACTGTAGAATAGCAGCCCAGGACTCTAACTATCTAGGGGTAGTTACCCACAGTTATCTTACTCAACACAATATACCCCTTTAGGGTAGGATATTAAATAAAGCCGCTTAAGTTAGGTGCACCTTACCTGTAGCTTTTACATAATTTCAGAGTAAATAATATAAAAGGTATATAATATCGAGTGAAGTGGTTAACTTGCGTGCCACATCAGATTGGTTTCAGCCAGGCATTTACGGTGGAATCTACCAGGTGGAAGGATACCAGTAGTGAAGGTGCGAGGTACAGGTCAGCTTTCAGGGCAATGGCACCTGAATGAAAGATGAGTTCTCCAGTTCAACGATAAATATGATAACACCAAATGAGATTCTCAGTCTAACGTATAAGTACGCGGACACTAAGATGAGTTTCCCCCCAGACGGCTAGTGCTCTGGGATGACGATAAGTACACCGAGACAAAAGACCCTGAAATTAAATCATTGACTGTCTGATACCAACTTGACTAGACCTCATACCTTTGTCTAGGAAGGCCTGGTGCTAACTGCGGGAAAGATACTATTAGAAGGCTCTTCTGCAGATGTTATTTTCATATCACAGTCCTAGTCAAAGGGTCAACGACGTCAGGCTTGATTTACACGATTTTCCAAAATTATGCCTACAAAATAAACCGAATTGCCAAAGGCTCAAAGGATAAAGTTAGGGGGTTCTGCTTACCCGAAGAATATGTGGTTAGAAAGTGAGGTTATAATCCCCTATTGGGTATGTTTTCCAAAAATTAACCAGCCTCCCATCAAATCACCAACGTGACAAAATACGGAAAACATTAATTCAGTTGAAAGAATAATCCCATTAACTGGGTGATTTCAGAAATCAGTAATCAATATTCAACGGAAAATGTCCATCACTCTCTCTGCACAATTCCCACAGTAGACAGAAGACCGAAAAGACTTTCTCTTCTTCTTTATTAAGACCGAAATCAAGAACCTTAGCGGAGTTGCCAAGTAACTTCACGATATGGAGTCTTTCCAAATTCATGTCACCGACGGCCTTTGAAGGTCATTTCCACCGATACATCACATAGGATTCGTATCTACCTGGAAAAGTGATATATGCCCCAGCGACAGTCACTGAACAACTGTTCTCTGACAATAGACAGCGCTGAAAATACAAATAATTGGTGGTAGTATAGATAATAAAAGATGCGAAATGGCTGTAAATATATGCAAAGTAAACAAACTACGGAAGAAATAATGTTTCAATGACAATTAGATTTTATTAAGGTAGGCAAATTCAAGCATCAGTCTAATAAATATAAATCGAATTTCATAACTAAAACTCTGAGTAGCTGATAGTGGAAAAATAATAATGTTACACACGTTGTGCAAAAAGGTTGAAGAATGTCATAGTAAGTGAAGAAGGAAGTTCGTCTGCATAATCCTGTACTTCTTTTTCTTCAGCACTTGGTGACCCAAACACCAATTCACAGGGCAAACAAAGTTCTCTCCCGAAGATGATTTTTGCTGCGGTGAGCTTTGTTGAGTCTTGCACAGTGCCCTGTTACAGGTGTGAAGATAGCGGCCAAAGATAGCGGCTAATATTTCCGAAATCACCCGAACGCTTGAAGCAGTGGCGTACCAATCCATTTTTAATTGTTTCATTGAGTTTTATTTAATTATTGAGACGAAAATGGGTGAATCAATATTTTAGCCTGATGAAAATACAAGGGATTATAATACTTAGTTATGTATTCTCATTACATCGACAAGATATTCCAAATAGCATTTTGTCGTAAAAAAATCATGCAGCGGGTGTACTCTGCAACTATTTCATTAAAATTCGAACGTTTTGTGAAATCGTCGTCGGAGCATGAACACATTTCGTCAAAATGTTGCAAATCGCTCCTTCTTTACTCTCCGATGAAAAATTTCGACTTCACGAGGGAGCCAGGGGGTCTTTACCAACCCTTATATTAAAAATTCGAATTCTGGGAGAAATCGTCGCCGGAGCATGAACAAATTTTGTCAAAATGTTGCAATTCACTTTCTCTTTACTATCCGATAAAAAAAATCGACTTACCGAGGGAACCAGAGGATCATTTACGAACCCTTATATTTAAAATTCGAATTCTGAGAGAAATCGTCGCCGGAGCATAAACAAATTTTGTCAAAATGTTGCAATTCACTTTTTCTTTACTTTCCGATAAAAAATTCGACTTCCTGAGGGAGCCAGGTAATCATTTACCAACCATTATATTTTAAAATTCGAATTTTGCGAAAAATCGTCGCCGGAGCATACACAAATTTTGTCAAAATGTTGCAAGTCACTTCTTTACTCTCCGATAAAAAAAATCGACTTCCCGAGGGAGCCAGGGGGTCATTTGCCAACTCTTATATTTAAAAATTCGAATTCTGTGAGATATCGTCGCCGGAGCATAAATAAATTTTGTCAAAATGTTGCAAATCACTTCTTTACTCTCCGATAAAAAAATTCGACTTCCCGAGGGAACCAGGTGATCATTTACCAACCCTTATATTTTAAAATTCGAATTTTGCGAAAAATCGTCGCCGGAGCATACACAAATTTTGTCAAAATGTTGCAAGTCACATCTTTACTCTCCGATAAAAAAAATCGACTTCCCGAGGGAGCCAGGGGATCATTTACAAACTCTTTTATTTAAAAATTCGAATTCTGTGAGATATCGTCGCCGGAGCATAAATAAATTTTGTCAAAATGTTGCAAATCACTTCTTTACTCTCCGATAAGAAAATTCGACTTCCCGAGGGAACCAGGTGATCATTTACCAACCCATATATTTAAAAATTCGAATTCTGCGAGAAATCGTCGCCGGAGCATAAACAAATTTTGTCAAAATGTTGAAATTCACTTTTTCTTTACTCTCCGATATAAAAATTCGACTTCCCGAGGGAACCAGGGGATCATTTACCAACCCTTATATATAAAAAAATGTTGCAATTCACTTTTCGTTTACTCTCCAATAAAAAAATTTGACTTTCCGAGGGAGCCAGTGGGTCGTTCACCAACCCTTATATTTAAAAATTCGAATTCTGAAAAAATCGTTGCCGGAGCATCATTTTCTCGTTCTTGGTTTTCTTTCTGGCGCCGCTACTCCTTTTCTTGTTTTTCCTCCTGGTTCCGCTTTTCCTCTTCTTATTTCTTTCCTGGCGCCGCTTTTCCTCTCCTTGTTTTCCTCATAGCGCCGCTGTTCCTCTTCTTGTTTTTGTTCCTGGCGCCGCTTTTCCTCGTCTAGTTTTTCTTCCTGGCGCCGCTTTTTCTCTTGTTTTTCCTCCTGGCGCCTTATTTCCAAATCCTCAAATTGATTTTGGAAAAATCTTACAATTTCCTCCTTCGTATCGTACGATGTACTAGTATTCACCATAAATAGTGTGTAGTGTAGTAGTAAATTTTAGAGTGGTGTCCCGCCTTCAAGTGGGTCACACTGTAAATGAAATGATTAACTCCGACAAAGTGACAAGAAGAAACAACGAGTGATACCTCATTCAAAACGTCTTTTAATTCTCTATACAACGGCAAAATTTCAGACAGAAATATTCATCCAAGTCAAAATGGCGGTACATTTTATACGAGGATTCTTTGTATTAGATATGGCTATTAACGAGACCTAGTGAAATGAAATAATATATTTTGATATCTACAAATTTTTCTGTCCCACTCGGAACGACATATGGGAGATGACTTTCTTAATTTTGGCGAGATTCATTAAAACGAGGTTTACCTTGTCATATGAATTTCTGTTGAAGATGACATTCATCTGCCATTTTGATTGACATATCACTTTCGTAAATACCAAAACATTATTTTTTATTATACTATAGTCTAGTTCCCAAATTGTAGATAGTGACTCATCGGTTGTACGGTTCATAATTCATATAAAGCAGGTCAAAACAGAACAGAAATAAGCCAGGTACTTTGGCTTTAAATTAAGTTTTACTTTACCTTACATCCCTTCCGCACTTTCAAATCTCGTAAAAACCAGAAAATGTACGATGAGTCACTATCTACAATTTAGGAACTAGACAATAGAGCTCGGTAATGGTCATCTATTCCATAGGATCGTCACATAAGGGTTCTAACATCATTTATTGCCATTTTGGTATAGACCAACATTTTTGTCTGAATTTTTTTTGTTGCTTTAGAGAATTGAAAGACGTTTTAAATGAGGTATCACTCGACATCTCATGCGAATTTAAAATCGGCGCCATTTTGAAAGATAGAATCTTTTTTAATGCAGTCAAAAAGCAGGTTATGAACTATTATTTGGGGACTGAAAAGTGTAGAGGTGTAAAAATAGCGGTTTGGTGTTGGGATACGTATGTATATGCATTACTACACCAAAGGTTCCAAACAGTGCTATGCTTGTTTATTTTTATCAAACCTTCACTTTTTGATTCTTGATTCATTCATTCAAAGTGAAGGTTTGATAAAAATAAACAAGCATAGCACTGTTTGGAACCTTTGGTGTAGTAATGCATATACATACGTATCCCAACACCAAACCGCTATTTTTACACCTCTACACTTTTCAGTCCCCAAATAATAATTCATAACCTGCTTTTTGACTGCATTAAAAAAGATTCTATCTTTCAAAATGGCGCCGATTTTAAATTCGCATGAGATGTCGAGTGATACCTCATTTAAAACGTCTTTCAATTCTCTAAAGCAACAAAAAAAATTCAGACAAAAATGTTGGTCTATACCAAAATGGCAATAAATGATGTTAGAACCCTTATGTGACGATCCTATGGAATAGATGACCATTACCGAGCTCTATTGTCTAGTTCCTAAATTGTAGATAGTGACTCATCGTACATTTTCTGGTTTTTACGAGATTTGAAAGTGCGGAAGGGATGTAAGGTAAAGTAAAACTTAATTTAAAGCCAAAGTACCTGGCTTATTTCTGTTCTGTTTTGACCTGCTTTATATGAATTATGAACCGTACAACCGATGAGTCACTATCTACAATTTGGGAACTAGACTATAGTATAATAAAAAATAATGTTTTGGTATTTACGAAAGTGATATGTCAATCAAAATGGCAGATGAATGTCATCTTCAACAGAAATTCATATGACAAGGTAAACCTCGTTTTAATGAATCTCGCCAAAATTAAGAAAGTCATCTCCCATATGTCGTTCCGAGTGGGACAGAAAAATTTGTAGATATCAAAATATATTATTTCATTTCACTAGGTCTCGTTAATAGCCATATCTAATACAAAGAATCCTCGTATAAAATGTACCGCCATTTTGACTTGGATGAATATTTCTGTCTGAAATTTTGCCGTTGTATAGAGAATTAAAAGACGTTTTGAATGAGGTATCACTCGTTGTTTCTTCTTGTCACTTTGTCGGAGTTAATCATTTCATTTACAGTGTGACCCACTTGAAGGCGGGACACCACTCTAAAATTTACTACTACACTACACACTATTTATGGTGAATACTAGTACATCGTACGATACGAAGGAGGAAATTGTAAGATTTTTCCAAAATCAATTTGAGGATTTGGAAATAAGGCGCCAGGAGGAAAAACAAGAGAAAAAGCGGCGCCAGGAAGAAAAACTAGACGAGGAAAAGCGGCGCCAGGAACAAAAACAAGAAGAGGAACAGCGGCGCTATGAGGAAAACAAGGAGAGGAAAAGCGGCGCCAGGAAAGAAATAAGAAGAGGAAAAGCGGAACCAGGAGGAAAAACAAGAAAAGGAGTAGCGGCGCCAGAAAGAAAACCAAGAACGAGAAAATGATGCTCCGGCAACGATTTTTTCAGAATTCGAATTTTTAAATATAAGGGTTGGTGAACGACCCACTGGCTCCCTCGGAAAGTCAAATTTTTTTATTGGAGAGTAAACGAAAAGTGAATTGCAACATTTTTTTATATATAAGGGTTGGTAAATGATCCCCTGGTTCCCTCGGGAAGTCGAATTTTTATATCGGAGAGTAAAGAAAAAGTGAATTTCAACATTTTGACAAAATTTGTTTATGCTCCGGCGACGATTTCTCGCATAATTCGAATTTTTAAATATATGGGTTGGTAAATGATCACCTGGTTCCCTCGGGAAGTCGAATTTTCTTATCGGAGAGTAAAGAAGTGATTTGCAACATTTTGACAAAATTTATTTATGCTCCGGCGACGATATCTCACAGAATTCGAATTTTTAAATAAAAGAGTTTGTAAATGATCCCCTGGCTCCCTCGGGAAGTCGATTTTTTTTATCGGAGAGTAAAGATGTGACTTGCAACATTTTGACAAAATTTGTGTATGCTCCGGCGACGATTTTTCGCAAAATTCGAATTTTAAAATATAAGGGTTGGTAAATGATCACCTGGTTCCCTCGGGAAGTCGAATTTTTTTATCGGAGAGTAAAGAAGTGATTTGCAACATTTTGACAAAATTTATTTATGCTCCGGCGACGATATCTCACAGAATTCGAATTTTTAAATATAAGAGTTGGCAAATGACCCCCTGGCTCCCTCGGGAAGTCGATTTTTTTTATCGGAGAGTAAAGAAGTGACTTGCAACATTTTGACAAAATTTGTGTATGCTCCGGCGACGATTTTTCGCAAAATTCGAATTTTAAAATATAATGGTTGGTAAATGATTACCTGGCTCCCTCAGGAAGTCGAATTTTTTATCGGAAAGTAAAGAAAAAGTGAATTGCAACATTTTGACAAAATTTGTTTATGCTCCGGCGACGATTTCTCTCAGAATTCGAATTTTAAATATAAGGGTTCGTAAATGATCCTCTGGTTCCCTCGGTAAGTCGATTTTTTTTATCGGATAGTAAAGAGAAAGTGAATTGCAACATTTTGACAAAATTTGTTCATGCTCCGGCGACGATTTCTCCCAGAATTCGAATTTTTAATATAAGGGTTGGTAAAGACCCCCTGGCTCCCTCGTGAAGTCGAAATTTTTCATCGGAGAGTAAAGAAGGAGCGATTTGCAACATTTTGACGAAATGTGTTCATGCTCCGACGACGATTTCACAAAACGTTCGAATTTTAATGAAATAGTTGCAGAGTACACCCGCTGCATGATTTTTTTACGACAAAATGCTATTTGGAATATCTTGTCGATGTAATGAGAATACATAACTAAGTATTATAATCCCTTGTATTTTCATCAGGCTAAAATATTGATTCACCCATTTTCGTCTCAATAATTAAATAAAACTCAATGAAACAATTAAAAATGGATTGGTACGCCACTGCTTCAAGCGTTCGGGTGATTTCGGAAATATTAGCCGCTATCTTTGGCCGCTATCTTCACACCTGTAACAGGGCACTGTGCAAGACTCAACAAAGCTCACCGCAGCAAAAATCATCTTCGGGAGAGAACTTTGTTTGCCCTGTGAATTGGTGTTTGGGTCACCAAGTGCTGAAGAAAAAGAAGTACAGGATTATGCAGACGAACTTCCTTCTTCACTTACTATGACATTCTTCAACCTTTTTGCACAACGTGTGTAACATTATTATTTTTCCACTATCAGCTACTCAGAGTTTTAGTTATGAAATTCGATTTATATTTATTAGACTGATGCTTGAATTTGCCTACCTTAATAAAATCTAATTGTCATTGAAACATTATTTCTTCCGTAGTTTGTTTACTTTGCATATATTTACAGCCATTTCGCATCTTTTATTATCTATACTACCACCAATTATTTGTATTTTCAGCGCTGTCTATTGTCAGAGAACAGTTGTTCAGTGACTGTCGCTGGGGCATATATCACTTTTCCAGGTAGATACGAATCCTATGTGATGTATCGGTGGAAATGACCTTCAAAGGCCGTCGGTGACATGAATTTGGAAAGACTCCATATCGTGAAGTTACTTGGCAACTCCGCTAAGGTTCTTGATTTCGGTCTTAATAAAGAAGAAGAGAAAGTCTTTTCGGTCTTCTGTCTACTGTGGGAATTGTGCAGAGAGAGTGATGGACATTTTCCGTTGAATATTGATTACTGATTTCTGAAATCACCCAGTTAATGGGATTATTCTTTCAACTGAATTAATGTTTTCCGTATTTTGTCACGTTGGTGATTTGATGGGAGGCTGGTTAATTTTTGGAAAACATACCCAATAGGGGATTATAACCTCACTTTCTAACCACATATTCTTCGGGTAAGCAGAACCCCCTAACTTTATCCTTTGAGCCTTTGGCAATTCGGTTTATTTTGTAGGCATAATTTTGGAAAATCGTGTAAATCAAGCCTGACGTCGTTGACCCTTTGACTAGGACTGTGATATGAAAATAACATCTGCAGAAGAGCCTTCTAATAGTATCTTTCCCGCAGTTAGCACCAGGCCTTCCTAGACAAAGGTATGAGGTCTAGTCAAGTTGGTATCAGACAGTCAATGATTTAATTTCAGGGTCTTTTGTCTCGGTGTACTTATCGTCATCCCAGAGCACTAGCCGTCTGGGGGGAAACTCATCTTAGTGTCCGCGTACTTATACGTTAGACTGAGAATCTCATTTGGTGTTATCATATTTATCGTTGAACTGGAGAACTCATCTTTCATTCAGGTGCCATTGCCCTGAAAGCTGACCTGTACCTCGCACCTTCACTACTGGTATCCTTCCACCTGGTAGATTCCACCGTAAATGCCTGGCTGAAACCAATCTGATGTGGCACGCAAGTTAACCACTTCACTCGATATTATATACCTTTTATATTATTTACTCTGAAATTATGTAAAAGCTACAGGTAAGGTGCACCTAACTTAAGCGGCTTTATTTAATATCCTACCCTAAAGGGGTATATTGTGTTGAGTAAGATAACTGTGGGTAACTACCCCTAGATAGTTAGAGTCCTGGGCTGCTATTCTACAGTTGAGGTTATATAATATTATTTTGATATAATTCACCTTGATACTTCCTAATAAGCCTTCAGCTACTTTGACTTTTATGTGATCGTAAAACCCTTGACACCTTATCTAATATGAAGTATATGACTCCAATCATAAGCTGATTATCATTTGAGTGTGTGGTATTTGCCTAAATTATTACTATTCGTGTTATATGGGAATTGGTAAAATTATCTACACAGGAGGCTCAGCATTCATATGACTGCCGCCCACATTTTTTTTAATATCACATGACATTTTGTTTTGTTCAACCCACTACCCTCTTCACTAGAGCTTAGCCGCGAGCCTACCCTGTCACTCTAACAGCTTTTGGACACTTGTCAAAAGCGTAAGTGGTGATCTCTTGCCTACTAGATTACTTTAATTGTATGACGGTGACACGTGGATGTGATTAATTGCAGTTTTGACTTTAGCAGAACAATATTTGCAGACCGTGTTAATGACTACCTTCTCATTCGCCGCCATCTTCCACTGTAAGAAAGCCCGGAAAACCTACAGCACCATGTACCACCCTATGACTATGGAGTATTCCGCACCACTCATTTATTTTATGGAAATAATACCTTTTTGCGTTTGTAAGCCAATTAGGATTATCTGCAGACCAGTACCATAAATTCTGGAAAGACACCACTCCATTTGTAGTGAACGTAGGTTGATCACTATAGTAGTAATAGTATTCATTTATTTGACTATTTTTCATACATTTCGGTATAATTATAGCAAGTCTGACAAAAAACGTTGAACAATGTCACAATAAACAAAAAGTGAGACAGTGTCTAAATGTATACAAACATACATGACATAAGTAATAGATAAAAATATATAATAAAATAGTGAATACGACATGTAGGAACAAATGTAGCCAACACATGAAAAATTCGATAATTAACATTTTTTGTTGAAAAAAATATCAATGAAATAAAAAACAAGAATATTTGAATGAAATGAAAAACACAAAACACATGTAATTTGTTAATTGGGAATGAGCATGTAAGATTAGTCTAGTCATCACAACATTACAGGTTTTCCGGAAATTGGAAATCGAGATATTCTTGTGTGGAGTAGAAACAGTTTGTGAGAAAAATATTTTGTATGTACTTTCTAAAAGTGTTCTTTCAGGCAATCAGGTAATTTATTAAAGAAATTATTCCCCCTAAGCTCACAAACAGAATTTTAACCTTCTTTCTTCTTCTTCCGATTGTAGAGTGTGTACATTTTTTGGATTGAATGGTTTATTCTTTTTACAAGGAATGTTCTAATCTTTTCTCTAATGATATTTAAGTTTAAACTAGCCTTTTGCAAGCTTGAATGAGGAATATTATGAAAATATTGCAATATTCCCACACCATTTCTATTCTCACGATGTGGATTGTTTCTGTTTTTTAGCATATGCCTCGATTCACAACCTTTTTCTTTAAAAACTGAATTTATACGATTTGCTGTACTGTGCTGCTCACTGGAAGTTAATCCTGCAGCTTCTCTTGCCGAAAGATCATTACCTCTGATTTTATCTCTCACACTTAGTTCTCCCATGATAAATCCTGTAACGACTTCGAGACCGGCCCTGATCATCTAATTAACCATGTACCCTCGACTTCTAAATAAACAAGCTCGAATAAACTCGATCGCTTCCATCCGCTTCGAGAGAGAGCCATCTGACTGGATCGACGTGCAGTCCCGATTGATCGAGAACTGTAAATGCGAGTATATAAATCGCTGGATAGCAGGGGGCAGAGTAGTCACAGAGAATCGCAGATATTGTTCAAGAGTCCGCATACAGAGAGCGATACTGAAGATAAATAATGACTGTGATATAAATTATTGTTTAAGACGAAGGTATCGGTGATTATCGAGGTGGAAATTCCTTCGATTTTGAGAAACAAATTATGTTGCCTAAAGCAAACGAGAAGGAATTTACGATAATCGCCGATAACACGAGTTGTTACACATATATATATATATATATATATATATATATATATATATATATATATATATGTGAATATATAAAGTTGGCAAGTTCCGGAATCGAAGAACAACAAATGATTTAAGTCACTCAACTGGCCATAGTAATTCAAATGGTTTCGATTTTATTCATGAAATAATCTTAACAAATACAACTCGTGTTATCGGCGATTATCGTAAATTCCGTCTCATTTGCTTTAGGCAACATAATCTGTTTCTCAAAATCGAAGGAATTTTAATGTTATTTTTGCGTATGGCGATAATCTGTTTTGTTATTTGAATAATAATAATTGGATTTTTTGGTATTTCATTTCAAAAAATTACTTTCTATTATATCATTAGAAAGGAAATGAAATACCAAATAATCCAATTATTATTATTCAAATAACAAAAAAACAGATTTATCGAAAAAAAAAAATCAAATTGATAGGATTAAAGATAAAATAAATTCAAAACAAATGTTCGAAATGCATTCCCTCAGCGTCAATACATTTATTGACTCTGGTGATATTTTCATGTAAAACGTTTTTGAAGATAATCCGCATAATTCAAGAATAGCGAGAAATTATCTTCAAAATCGCTTTCAAGAGAGACTTATAACAACCCATGGTCCAGTCAGGTGGGCACCAAGGTCACCTGATCTTACTCCGTGCGACTTTTTTCTATGGGGGCATCTTAAAAATAGGGTGTATTCCACACAGCCTACAACTCTACATGAGCTAGAAGTAAAAATTCGTAGAGCTTTCCAAGATATCACGCCCCAAATGTTGAGAAACGTTTTACATGAAAATATCACCAGAGTCAATAAATGTATTGACGCTGAGGGAATGCATTTCGAACATTTGTTTTGAATTTATTTTATCTTTAATCCTATCAATTTGAATTTTTTTTTTTCGATAAATCTGTTTTTTTTGTTCTATTATATCATTAGAAAGGAATGGTTATGCTGAATAGTACAGGCAAGAAAAAGTTGTATGTTCCTATTTAAGTTATGGACCTACAGAGTATTGTTTTTTTCCCAATTTTTCCAATATTTTTTTTGGCGGCTTTTTATAACGCCGACGAATGAAAATAAAATATCACAGTAGTAGCAACTGTTATCAAGTGACGTATGGTTTCCATAGCCAACTTTTCAATTTTTGGCTTTCATTTTGCTTCCACGGCCTACTCGGTGAATTTCAATAATAATTTTTTTCTGATCTAGTTTCTGGTTAGATACCAACTTGTGATATGTCATTAGAAAGGGAATTGAATGCTAAATAAAGCGAAAAGAAAAAAAAATAGGGTTTCCATTTAAAATAAGAAAGTTGATGTTACTTCCGGTCAGACCGGAAGTTAACTTCGACATGTCAATATGCTCAAATTCTAGCTCTTATGTCATTATATCGACGCTCCAAATTTCACAAACCTACTTCATACAATAACTGAGATATTCCGTAGGCAATACTTCCGTAGCCACCCGGTATATATATCTGTAGAAGTTAGGAGAGAGGTAGTCGTTGCTGACTAGTTAAGATCAAGCTAGGGAACTTGTTGGGTAAGCAGCATGCAGGAAAGTATACTCTTATAACACTTTATTCCAATATTTCGACAAGTTTTATTGTCATCATCAGGGAAAGCTACAAATCATGATCAAAATATAGTGAAAACAATTGAACAACATGGATTCTAAACCACTTACGTGTTGTTGAGATTGATTGCAATGGATGAAGTAGTGTAGTGAGATATACATAAAGATAATCGTCACACATTAAAACATTATTTTGTTATGGATAAAAACTAATTATATTTGAATTTATGTAAAATGGACCATACCGGTGTCCGTGACGGGCGGCGTGAAGAAGAGAAACAATTATATTATTTAAAATTATGTTGACATGTGAAGTTAGTTTGGGTACGTTCCTGCATGGAACTGTACTAGAATGTAGATTTAGACAGATTGAACCTACTCAGAACTGGAAAAGTGTAACACGAGCTTGGAACAATAGATTAGACATTGTTTCATGATTATGATACATGACAGTTGTAAATTTATCAGTTTATGATTCAAATAAATTTGGAGAAAAGAATTTTGAAAAGTTACTGTTTTATAACTGTTTACGGTGGTCAGCCGTTATTTAAAAAATTGTATTTATTAAAAAAGGATTTAGTTCAATTATAATATGGATTGACAGTTAAGCTCTCTGACATTGTATTTCTGTTTATCCAAGTGCAATAAAAATGAATATATTTCGCTTAAATGTTTTATATCCGTTTTTTTGTTTAAACATGAGGATGACTGTGATATGAAAGCCATCTCCACGAGTGTTAAAGACAAAACTCCAGTAACTTTTCAATCACATGTCTATTGTATTCCTTGGTCCAATTGTTCGAATGAATATATAGGTCAAACTAACAGGTTGTTAAAAGACAGAATTTGTTCACATAAGAGTGACTGTCGATTGCACCCAGAGAGATGTGCACTAAGTGTCCATGTACATCATGAGGGCCACAATATGAACTTTGAGGCAGCAAAAATCTTAGCCAGAGAATCAAACAATTACAAAAGAATCTTTCTGGAGATGGCTTTCATATCACAGTCATCCTCATGTTTAAACAAAAAAACGGATATAAAACATTTAAGCGAAATATATTCATTTTTATTGCACTTGGATAAACAGAAATACAATGTCAGAGAGCTTAACTCTCAATCCATATTGAACTAAATCCTTTTTTAATAAATACAATTTTTTAAATAACGGCTGACCACCGTAAACAGGTATAAAACAGTAACTTTTCAAAATTCTTTTCTCCAAATTTATTTGAATCATAAACTGATAAATTTACAACTGTCATGTGTCATAATCATGAAACAATGTCTAATCTATTGTTCCAAGCTCGTGTTACACTTTTCCAGTTCTGAGTAGGTTGTAGGTTCAATCTGTCTAAATCTACATTCTAGTACAGTTCCATGCAGGAACGTACCCAAACTAACTTCACATGTCAACTTAATTTTAAATAATATAATTGTTTCTCTTTTTCACGCCGGCCGTTACGGACACCGTTATGGTATCCATTTTACATAAATTCAAATATAATTAGTTTTTATCCATAACTAAATAATGTTTTAATGTGTGACGATTATCTTTATGTATATCTCACAAACTGTTTCTGAATATGTTCAATAACTGTACACGTCTTTTTACTTCATCCATTGCAATCAATCTCAACAACACGTAAGTGGTTTAGAATCCATGTTGTTCAATTGTTTTAACTATATTTTGATCATGATTTGTAGCTTTCCCTGATGATGACAATAAAAATTGTCGAAATATTGGAATAAAGTGTTATAAGAGTATACTTTCCTGCATGCTGCTTACCCAACAAGTTCCCTAGCTTGATATATATATATATATATATATATATATATATATATATATATATATATATATTATATTAGAGTATTTTCGTTTCAATTCCGAGAGCTCACTATCCGTGGACAGCGCTCTGAATTAGTACCATAAGGCAAAGAGAGTATAAATGAATAGTAACTTGTGACATCTACAGTCACTAGTTTGAAACTTAATTCGACACGAGCCATGGAATCCAAAGGTAGATGTTTACCTACAACATTGACAGGCAGACAAATGTTTATTTGTTCTGTCCAACCCAAGACTCAATCAAGTTTCTCGTGCGTTATGAGGAACGCAAGCAGAATCTAAAGTGAATAGAGTATTTTCGTTTCAATTCCGAGAGCTCACTATCCGTGGAAAATACTCTATTCACTTTAGATTCTGTTTGCGTTCCTCATAACGCACGAGAAACTTGATTGAGTCTTGGGTTGGACAGAACAAATAAACATTTGTCTGCCTGTCAATGTTG
Source organism: Chrysolina americana (assembly GCA_958502065.1). NCBI lineage: Eukaryota > Metazoa > Arthropoda > Insecta > Coleoptera > Chrysomelidae > Chrysolina > Chrysolina americana. The sequence continues at coordinate 64,020,112 of OY293411.1, forward strand.
TAGGTAAACATCTATATATATATATATATATATATATAAACTAAAAGTTCGGGTTGAGCCGCGTCTAGAATTTGTTGAAATTCGACGTTTCGGCTCCGATTTTTGAGCCATTTTCAAGAACTGAAAAAGAAAGAAAATTTATGAAAGGTTGAAACGTAATTCTACGCTGAGGTCACAATCTGCCTACTCCCCATGTCTCGTCACTGGTTCTCTCTAAGGTCTCAATCTGCCTATATATATATATATATATACATATATATACCGGGTGACCACGAGGTGAGGTACGCGCCCCAATTTTTCTATAGTTTTGAAGATACAGGTTTCAAATTTGGCACGTCGATATATTACTCAAATACGCATATTTTGACTCCATAACCGAAAATTCACCACTTCCGGTTTAACCGGAAGTGACCCCAAACTTTTTTTTTCAAATGACACCCTGTACAATTTTTTTCATTATCAGGAAGAACACGCAATTTGTGATAACACTGTTCTCCAAAATTGAAAATCGGTTGAAAAATGGCGGAGATACAGTTGATTGTTCAATCGAACAAAGTTGGCCGTGAACATCAAACTCAAATCATCACAACTGACGAACGGCGTCAGCATTTACGAGAGGAAGGTTCGAGGTAAGATACAGCTGAAAATCGAGCTTCCCATGTAATTGCAGCATATATATATATATATATATATATATATATATATATATATATATATATATATATATATATATATATATATATATATATATATATATATATATGTATGAAAACTAAAAGTTCGGGTTGAACCGCGTCTGGAATTTGTTGAAATTTGACGTTTCGGCTCCGATTTTGGAGCCATTTTCAAGAACTGAAAAAGAAAGAAAATTAATAAATGGTTGAAACGTAATTCTACGCTGAGGTCTCAATCTGCCTACTCCTCAGGTATAATTACGTTCGGTTTTTGTGACTTGACGTCGGGGTCTCAATCTGCCTACTCCCCATGTCTCGTCACTGGTTCTCTCTAAGGTCTCAATCTGCCTACTCCTTCGAGAGAACTGAGGAATTGTGGGTTGAGGAACTGTTGCTATTACCAAACAATGGCAAAATAACGGAAATGGCGAATAGCGGTGACGCTATTTTTGACGGAAGAGATACAGCTGATTATCGGGTTTCCCTGTATTTTACGTTTAACAAAATAATGTCAAATCATTATCTAAAACATTTGATAAAACAGCAGTATCGGAAGGAGGTTTATTGTCCTCTATGAAATGAAACGGTTGGTTTTTATTGTCCCTTCTGCACACTCTTCGTAGATGTCCTTTTTCGCCGCAAGAAGTACATGTATATTCACGATAAAAACATTTATTTGTGTCATGTTTTCCTCCACAACCTTGCATGCAAACATACCTGTCGGGCGTGGATGATTTCCGATGAAGTTACCTTCTCGCGTAAAATGCGATGTTGACGGCTGCTCTCTTCTCGCCCCATCTCTGCTACAAGGCCCTGATCTCCAAAAAAAACTTTGCTGAGATGATCCTTGGTGCTGAAGTTTGTGAATTTCTTCCGTTTTAATCTGTATGGTAGCAGGCAAACCATAGCTGTGATTTGCAGTATCCGTGGCGGTGGCTAACCTAATGGCTTCTTGAAAGGTCAACTGTTCATCTTTCGTGAAAAACTTATCCAATATTTTTCCACTTTCAAAACCACAAATAAATTTGTCTCGTAATACATCAGTCAATGACGTTCCAAACTTACAGTGGGTTGCGAGGCCGCGAAGACGAACTGCATATTCTTGACTGGTTTCAAGATTTCAGTTTTTTTGTTGCGTAAAACGCATAAGCTTCCGCAAATACCGCTCGTTCGGGTTTATAATGAGTTTCAAATAACTTAACAATCTCGTTGAAAGAGGTGTCTTCCGGTTTTGCTGGTAGTGCCAAATTCTCCAACAAGAGGAACGCATTTTCGGATAGTCCATTGAGTAATATTGCACGCTTTTTTTCTGCGTCTGCAATTCCATTTGCCAAAAAGAAGGATTTCATCCTTCTGATGAAAATATCGAAATCGTGGATGTCTGGATTAAACTCCGCCTGAATGCCAAGATGTGCTGTCGCCATTTCGAAGTTTTCACTAATCACTTTTTTTGTTTACGTTTCACTTCACTTAACACTGTACACGGTTTTGTTTTTTAGTTCCAACCTATTTTTCTCGTCGCCAAAACTGTAATGTTCGAACGGAAGGCAAATCAAACAACATTGTATTCATTAGGCCATTTACTCATATCCCACACTTATTCGAAGCATACTGCATCGAAGTTATACTGTGTATCCCGAAAAAACAAGAGCAAAAAACCTTAACCGATAGAAAAACAAATTAGTCCAGTGGTTTTAATCATTGTGACCAAATACCACAGTTATCAACACAAAAATTTCAACAAATCAAAACACGCTATTTTAGCATAAGTGGAATAATCTCAATTATTGAAATAGCAATTTTTGTTGAAATAAAAGGAGCGTTCATTTTATCGATTTTTTTATTTCTGAAATGAAAATTTACGAGTGAAATGAATACGGAGTACCCTTCCCTCTTAGCGTTTCCACCAAGTGGAAAAATAAAGGCAAACATCTGTCAGAAAACAACTACTTCCCTGGCTAATACCACGACGGATATTGAACTACATCGTACACGTGCAACGTTCTTCCAAGAAGACCCAATTGCAATTGCTTGTCTTGTAGTTTAGTATTCATTTCACTTGTTGATACCTCTCTGGTACATTATTTTCGAACTTGTTTCGAAATATTACAGAAAAGTTACGAATTAAAAAAAAACTATGTTATAAATGCATGTTAAATTTGAGTTTTTTGAGTGTCATCGATTCGTGCTCCAACTGGAATTGAGAATGCAGCGAGGGGTTCTCACTTCGGAAATCATGACCAGAAATCCTTGAAATCCATGTTGAATTCCAGAAATCCAACCTGAAATTATGAAATCTTTGATGAAATTCAAAAATCCAATATGAAATCTTGAAATTCCTATGAAATCCTTATGAAATCTCAAGCGAAACTGAGGAATCCTACAAGAAATCTTGAAATCCGAATGATATCTTAAAATCCGAATGAAATCTCAATAGAAATATTAAAATTCTGAAGAAATCCAGAAATCCTAAGTGAAATCTTGAAATCTTCATGAAATCCAAGTGTAAATCCTGAAATCCTTGGTGAAATCTTAAAAGAAACTTCGCAAATACTCGTGGATTCCCGCATAAAGCCCAACCTAATTGTTGAAGAGTGAAGACTGACGCAGAAACCGGCAGAACCCGGCAGAAACCTGTTATTGCAGTATATGTGCCGGTAAAGTTTGCCGCCTAGAAACATTTTCTGTACATAACTTTCAGTGTCTAAAATAACACCTATATGAAGTTAGCGAGACAACCCCGAAAAAATTAAAAACAAATTATTCTATAATTTGCCGCCTTTTTGTCGCTAATTAGTTGCTGAGAAAAAAAAATTGGTCGCTCTTTTTTTTTAAATATTTCATGTGAAGTTAGCGAAGCAGCTTTCGTAATTTTTATTTTTTCACAGTTCTGAAGTAAGTATCCATAATTTGCCGCCTTTTTGTCGCTAATGAGTTGCGGAGAAAAAAAATTGTCGCTCTATTTATAAAAATAATATGCGATGTTAGCGAAGTTACCGAAACAACTTCTGTAATATCTATCTTTTCTCAGTTCTGAAGTATCCAGAATCTGCCGTTTCTCAAAAATTATATGATGTTTCAACAACTCCCGTTATTTTTATCTTTTCTCACTTTTTAGGTATCCACAAATTGCTGCTTTTTTTCGTTAATTAGTTGTGGAAACAAAATATTCGTCTATCCTTTCTTTAAAAAATTTCAAATGTTTTGATATCCTTATATTATAAAGTTTTGTTTATTTGGATGGGTTTCCTGTTGAGCTATTAATCTGAAATTTGGTACACACCTTTAGTTCTGAAGACAATACAATTATGTATATTCAGTATCATTGTACATCCAAGATGGCCATCGCTACAAAATGGCAGATGACATATTTTGTTCAACTCCCTCAATATGGGTATCAAATGAAAGGTACAAATTAGTACTCCGTGAAAAAATATGTCGGCGATTGGTTAGTCATATTCTTCATGTGTCGAAAATTGGGGCATCAGTTATGATAAGTTTTCATTGTCTGTTTTTTATTGAAATGGAAGTTACAAAGATTCAGAAACTGATTATCGCATCCATGTAAAAATTACCATTAAGTTCGAAAAGTATTCATCATTTTCACGAATACCCTATTTTGATATTATCATTTTTGAAGACATTTATGATACCTTGATAATCTACTTGACCTGAAAGAAACTCTGTCTGAAATAAGAAACAAAAATGCTTGTGGGATAGATGAGATATCGATTAAAATTTTCACCAATCTGCCCGATAGTGCACTAGAAAGTGTTGCCACCATTATCAACGTTTCGTTTGAAAATGGTTTGTTTCCGGATGACTTAAAAAAAGCAATTGTGATACCTATTTCCAAAGGAGGTGATGTAATTGAACCTTCGAACTTGAGACCTATTTCATTATTACCAGCCTTATCAAAAATAATCGAGAAAATCGTCAAAAAGTGACTGGAGTCGTATATTAAACATAATGAAATATTAACTGCACAACAGTTTGGCTTTCAACATCAAAAAAACACTATCGACGCGATGTTCCACTTTTTGGAAGTAGTATATGTCAACTTAGAGGTGAGGTGGCTGCAACGGTCTTTTGTGATTTGGCAAAGGCTTTTGACTGTGTTGATCATGAAAGGTTGTTGCAGGCCCTGCTTATGATTGGTTCAAATCCTTCCTGAGTAATCGAAGACAACTGGTGAAAACAGGTAAGGCGTCCTCTGATCTCCAACTAGTGTCCTGCGGAGTGCCCCAAGGCTCAGTCCTGGGCCCCTTACTCTTTTTAATATACATCAATGATATGGTAAACATAGACATTGAAGGAACTATCACACTATTTGCAGACGATGCTACTATCACATGGGACAATTAAGATGTGCATATTCTACAAAAGTTAATTGAAGCGGATCTACGAGTCATCAACTTCGAAAAAACCAATATGATTTCCTTCAAAGATACCATTGGAAATATCAGTATAGATGATTTCTTGATTCATAAAATTGATAACAAAAAATTTCTAGGTTTAAATGTTGACCATAATCTGAAATTATACACTCATATTATAGCACTAGGAAAAAAAAATATCATCCGGGTGTTTTGCAGTCAGAGTTGTCGCCAGCGAGTTAGGCTTCAAAATCGCTAGAAATGTTTACTTCTCACTGGTGGAGACTCATCTAAGATACGGCATTGCTTTCTGGGGCAACTGTACTCATCAGCTTTTCCATATGCTGTTTGTGCTTCAGAAACGTGCGGTGAGGTATATTTTCGCAAAAACATCGTGTAAGACCTTATTCGTGAATGGCAAGATTCTAAATTACCATGTCTTTATATATTGGAAACCGTGTGTCTTATTCATAAACATCAGTATCATCTATACAGACAAAAAAATCCGGTCAATACAAGACTTCGTCAAATTCCCTTGCCCTTGCCGAGATCACAATTGGTAAAAAGTTCTTTCATTTACAATGGAGGGATATTATGAGATTTGCGAATATTTTGAGGAAAGAATCTGAGTTGTTTTCTGATTTTATATAATGTATATACTCTGTGTATTTGTATTGTTTGTCCTTTTGGCAGTTAGTTTTATTATAGCTTTGTCCACAAGATGTATCAATCTTTGACAATAAAGTATATTTGATTGATTGATTAAGCTTTAACGATTGAAAATATGGTAACAAACAGATAAGTGATTGAATCACTTTTAGTTGGGAGGAAGAAAAGTTAAATAAAATCACAAAGGGGGCAAATTATGATACTCCAGAACTGAGAACAAATAGAAATAAGTTCTTTTGCTAACCTCATATAAAGTTAGCCAAACATCGCATATTTTTATTTTAAAAAAGAGAGACAATTTTTTCTCTCCGCAACCAATTAGCGACAAAAAAGCGGCAAATTATGGATACTTCAGAACTGTGAAAAAATAGAAATTACGGGAGTTGCTTCGCTAACTTCATATGAAGGCGAAACATCATATATTTAAAAAAAAAAGATTGTAAAATTTTTTTTCTCCGCAACTAATTAGCGATAAAAAAGTGTCAAATTATGGATAGTTCAGAACTGTGAAACAATAGAAATTACGGAAGTTGTTTCGCTAACTTCATATGAAGTTAGCGAAACATCACATATTTCTTTAAAAAAAAAGGGAAAAATTGTTTCTCCGCAACTTATTAGCGACAAAAAAGCGGCAAATTATGGATACTTCAGAACTGTGAAACAGTAGAAATTACGGAAGTTGTTTCGCTAACTTCATATGAAGAAATTCCTGGAGTCTCTCAATCCAGCGAGCTACCTGACCCTCGGGGTTTTCAAACTGAAGAAGCTATTTGAGAGCTGCATGGTCAGTTCTCAACAGAAGTTTTCTGCCATACACGTATTTATAGAAATGCTGTACTCCTTTAACAACAGTAATTGCGCTCCGGTTTACTTAGGGTCTTACTGAAGTAGCTAATGACTTACCTGTCCTTTCTGGATATGAGACAGGGCAGCTCCAAGTCCCACGTTGCTGGCGTCCGTGTCCAAAATGAACTTTCCGTTCGGAAGGGGGTAGCTCAGAACGGGTGCGTTGATCAAGACAGTGTTGAGCTTCCAGAAGGAGTCTTGGCATTTGGTTGCCCTTCCTTGATCCTGGTCAGTGGTTTAGCGATGTTGGCAAATCTCAGCACGTAACGGCGTTAGTATGTGCACAATCTAAGAAAACTTCGAAGCTGATGTATGTCTTTTGAAATGGGCCTTTCCCGAACAGCTTTGATCTTCTGCTTATATACTGCTACTCCTTCTCCACAGTCAATGTGGCCGAGGTATCGTACTTCCTCTGGAACAAATGGCATTTCTTGGGGCTCAGTTTCAATCCGGAGGTTCTCAGTCCCTGGAATACCTCCTCCAAGTTTTTCAGTTGGTCCTTAAACGATCTGCCGACCACAATAATGTCGTCGAGAAACACCAGACACGTCTTTGAGAGTCCCTTCAGAACCGACTCCATCAATCTTTCAAATGTGGCTGGAGCGTTGCAGAGCCCGAATGGCATAACCGTGAACTGCCACAGTCTTCAGCCTACAGTGAATACTGTTTCTCGATACTCTAGAGCCAGTTCTACCTGCCAGTATCCACTCTTAAAATCTATGTTCGAGAAAATTGTTGAACCGACCAGCGTATCTAGAGTATTGTCTATTCTCGAAAAAGGGTAGCTTGCTGAATACAGGCTGACGATTGCTCCTTCTCGACCTTCATCGGTGTCGATTTCTTGAATGTTGGACATTTGCTACGCACATGCCCAAGTTTTCTACAAGTTCGGCATCTTATCAGTCTTCTCTCAGGCAACACTCCTTAATTATTTTTCTCATGACAGCTTCAATATTAGCAGGCTCCTGTGGGTCTTCCTTAATCATCCTAACTCTACTCCGGCTTTTGCAGGATTGTTTTGCAGCCTCAAATTCCAGAGCGCGTGCCAAGGCATCAACCAGATGTGTGGGGCGAACGAGTGTCAATGCTTGCCTCGTTTCTTAGTCACGAAGCCCATCCAATAATGCCTAAACCGCTAATCGCTCCAGTAAATTTTCCGGTGTGGCTGGATATGTAAGGCGAACCAAGCGTGCAATGTCTGCTTCAAATTTTTGCAAGGATTCGCTTGATTTCTGGCAGCGGTTTTTCAGCTGTGAATGGTATACGTGCTCTAGGTGGGCTTGACCATACTGTAGTTCTAGATATTTAATCAGCTGTTTATAGTCCTCCTGTTATTGGGCAGTGAGGGTTTGTGAATTGTCTGTTGTTTCTCCACGCAATGTCAGTGTCAATACTATAGCTTTTCTCCCAGCATTCCATCGGTTTGCTTTAGCAGCAGTTTCCAATTGTCGGCGGTAGTTTGCCCAGGGAGTATTTCATGTGATTCTGAGGCGGTTTCAATGAGAGCTTTCCTGGTTCCGTTCTGGCCTTGAAATCTTTTGTCTCTTTGGACTTCGTTTAACTTAAAACTCATGTTCAGCATTGAATTTTTGTTGACCGTTTCTCTGGTGTGTGCAGTATCAATTTACTTTTTCAACATACTGATTGTTTCCTTTATACTGCCGATTTCCGTCTCGATTCCGCCGTTTATTTAATCGTGGAGCGTTCTCTTTATTTTTTTCATTTCTTCCTCAATGTCATCTTTGATTTCATCCATCTGTGTCTCAATGGCTCGTATTCTTTCTTCCAATCGATTCGCCATACCACAAGGTTCTCTTTTCAAGCCTTCTGAATTTTTTAGAAGCTTCACTTCTAGATTTTTCGAATTTTCTTGAAGCTTTTCTTGAAGTTTTTCTTTGAGCTATTTGAATTTTCCAGAAGTTCTTCTTTCAAAGTATTCGAATTTTCTAGAAACTTTTCTTCCAAACTCTGAATTTTGTAGAAATGTATCTTCCAGGCTCACCGAATTTTGTTGAAGCTTGTCTTCCAGACTTTTTGAATTTTGAAGAAATTTATCTTCCAGACTCACCGAATTTTGCCGAAGTTCCCCCTTCAAACTATTCGAGTTTTCCAGAATCTTATCTTCTATGAATTTTGTGGTTTCGTCGAGTTTGTTCATAATAGAACTCAAATCAATTCCAGAAACTTCGAATAAAAACGTTTCGGGATCTTCTTCTTCAATCAGTCCTTCTGAAAGTGTTTTCTGGAGTACGGCCATCTTTCCAGTTGTTTCTAACTCGCGTTCCTTCAATTCTTGCTTCAGTTCACTAACTTTTAGGTCGACCAGACGAACTCTCCTCGGAAAATTTTTATCTTTTATTGTCTTTAGCCGAGATTTATTTCACACAAAAAGTTTTCAGTTTATTGCCCTTCCATGCGCAAAACTGTCCACTTCGCAAACACTTAAGTGTTGAACGGGTCTATTTATTAGGCGCGATAAAGGTCTATCAGTTTTTTAACACGGCGAACACTTATTTATTTTAAACATCCGATTTCTGACACCAAATGTAGTGAAAATACACTTAACTAATTTTGCTAATTTATTTAAAACTCTTCCTAAACAATAAATTTATTTATTTCAAACATTATACTATCACAGTTACTGTCGATTTGCGAACTTTCGAACTATATCTGCAACTCTGCGACGCCTACCATCTCATGATGAGCGTCTCATATACCGGCAAGTAGATTTCTGTTCCACTTTCGAACTGTTGGGGGATACGATGACCCGTTCAGATGTCTCCAATGAGTTCTCGGTGCGGATAGAGCGATGTACCGTTAACAAGCGGAGGTGAGATCACGCGTTGTTTACTTACAAGCCGAGGTCGAATAATTAGCGGTCAGGGCCGCCCTCAGATTAATTACAGTATCATAACACAAAGCGTTCATCAGAAGAATTCGATGTTCCCATTGGAATAACATTCTGAAAATTTGGAACTTCACATAAGTTAACATAAACAATCGATCTGAATTTTCGTCAGTGGCGTAGCACTTCCAGTTAAACCAGAAGTGTAATCAAACTTCCACAATTTGAATAGAACGTCCTGTATTTTATCACATGTTTGTAATTTTCGTACTATTTTAATACAATTAATATGAAATGTTTCTATTTCAATTCTCAACCATTTTCGAGTTATTACAATTTTTGTAAAACATTTTGATTTTGCACTAGTATCTTCAAATTCTCACTGGAGTTACTATACATGATGACCGTGCGATTATACAGTTTATTGGGAATTATACAGTGCGGTCAAAAATCGGTCATTCGATAATTATTGTTAATTATATAATTGACAATTCGTAATAATTTTATAATTTTTTTCATGAGATTAGCATGGAAAATTATTTATATTGTCACCCAATACATGGAAAACTATATACTGCTGGACAGGCAATCATATGAATCCTCATGTAGTTGATAAAGACCCATACTTTTCAAAAAAAATTGTCAAATTCTAGACTTTTGTTTTCTAGTTTTTACGAACCAAATAATGAAGATTCGAGAAATGGAAATAACTCAAAAACACCAAAACAGCGTCAATATCACTCGACGCGCGTTTCGACAAAAAAGTTGGAATCCTCAGGAGTTCACAAAAGCGTACTAATTACTAATATTATCGTAATCTTATTTATACCATGAATCTATGAGCTAAATTGCACTCATTACCTAACACTATACCTGACTAAATAAATAACCGTACCTGGTACAATTATTCACAAAATATTTTCTCTATCGTTTACCTGATATAATCTACCCTTTGTTTTGGATTCAGTGACAACATTCTTGGAATTAATTACTGATGAATAAAAACATTCTTGAAACATTTTTAAATGAATAATTATTTCTTTACTGTACTATGAACTTGAACAAGGGGCTGTATGGTATTGGGCCCTTATCCGCATTCACACTATTTTTACATTTTGAAATTTCTAGACTCTCGAATGCATCGATCAGTCTATTATCATGTACCTATCTAATTGATTTCAAGCTTGTGTTCAAATCGGTGGTCGTGATCCAAAGCATGTGGGGCCACAATCGATTTTTCTGGTTTCGAGAAACGGATATGAGCAATGTGTTCCTTGAACCGTAGTTTTAAGGCCCTTCTAGTATGACCCACATAGGTAATTCTTTTCGCAGTTATTGCAGCTAATTTTATATATATCCGACTTTTCTCTTTCTTCTGTCTCATCCTTGGGAGTACCCAGGTTCTTTGTAGCTTATACGATGTCTACAGGAAAGACACGAGTACACTCAGATACATTCCTGAGAGCTCCCACCATTTCACACAACAAACAATGACGGGATTTTAATTTCTTGGTGAATCGACTTATCGTTTCCACTGAACACTGAGAAAATGTTATTGTGATTAGGGAGGTAGCAGAACTGAACGGTTTTTCTGTAGATTTGGTAGACGAACTGATTTATGAAACAGATTAAAAAAAACCTTCGTGACTCCTGGACTTTTCGAAAAGAGGAAGACCCTCCGAAATATATCGTTATCCCATACGAACCTCGAGTTACTCGAGGTTTTGATAGTATTTTCAAGACCCATAATATGAAGGTGGTATATAAAACCTTTTATAAACTACAAAAGATCCTGGGTACTTCCAAAGATCCCGGGTACCCTCAAAGAAAAGACAGAAGAAGAAGAAAAGTCGGCGAATCATGACATTAGCTGCAATAACTGCAAAAGGAAGTATGTGGGTCAAAATAGAAGGGCCTTAAAAGTGCGGTCCAAGGAGCACATTGCTCATATCCGTTTCTCGAGACCAGAAAAATCGAGTGTGGCCCAACATGCCTTGGATCGCGACCACCGATTTGATAACACAATCTTGAAATTAATTATGCAGGTACATGACAATAGAATGCTCAATGCATTCGAGAGTCTAGAAATTTCAAAATGTAGAAATAGAATGAAAGCGGATAAGATACCATACAGCCCCTTTCAAGTTCATGGTACAGTAAAGAATTAATTATTCATTTAAAAATGTTTCAAGAAACTTTTCATTCATCAGTAATTGATTCCAAGAATGTTGTCATTGAATCCTAAACAAATGGTAGATTATAACAGGTAAACGAAAGAGAAAATATTTCGTAAATGATTGTAGCAGGTACAGTATTTGATTTAGTCAGGTATAGTGTTAGGTAATGAGTGCAATTTAGCCCTCAGATGCATGGTATAAATAAGATTAGGATAGTAATAGTAATTAGTATCCTATTTTGAACTTCTCAAAATACCAACTTTATTGGTAAAACGCGCTATTGACGTAAAAAAATTAAACATCGAATCGCGTATTTTTCATTTCATTAATACATTATCCGGAACCTTCTAAAAGATAAACATTAAACCAGAATAATAACACTGATAAATAAATGGCCTCAAGCTACAACAGATGTTCAAAATGACCTCCCTCAGACGTGATACAAGATTCAACTCTCCTCCTGATTGATGTATTCGTGCAAATATTCCTGGTGTATTTCACAGCCATATTTACATAATCCTAGGCTCATTTTAGGTTAATTTATTACCATATTCCTGAATTTTTTGCTCTCCTTCATAGAAAAATCTGTGGCTTTGCTAGCTTCGGCCGAACTCAGCAGAACCATATTTAAAAAATAAAAAAATGTGATTTGATAGAACCAAATTGTAGAGCCTATTTTAGGCTAATTTATTACCCTATTTAAAAAAAATGTACTCTTTTCCTTTATAGAAAGATCTGTGGCTTTGCCAAACTCAGCAAAGCCATTTTTGATACCCAACATTTTTCAGCCATTCGAAATAGTGATATTTTAGGAATATTTTTTGGCTAATTACCCTAGTTTCATATTCTATGCCCTTCGCAATTTCGAAAAAAAAAAAAAAACGATTTATTGAATCTCGCATAGGCTAATTTTGACCACCCTGTGTGATACATATTTGGAATCAGAATTTCATGGAAATAATATACGTTTGGGATGCACCATTTAAATAAATCCTCTTACAACTTCACTATGTTTCAATGAATCATCCATTATAATGAAATTAGTACATTAGTATTTCGAATTTTTTTAAAATGTTTTTGCAAAAATAGTTCTGCTGAGTTCGCCCGAAACTAGCAAAGTCACAGTTTTGTTTTCGAAAACGTTGATTAAAAAAATTGAATAATAAAAATAATATAATAATAATATAATAATAATATAATAATAATATAATAATATAATAATATAATAATATAATAATATTATAATAATAATAATAATAATAATAATAATCTTCAGAACTGTCGGGGAAGAACAAAGTTGCTGCAACTAATATGCTTGCCGTTCCGATTCTACTTTGCTCCTTTGGAGTAATGAAATGGACTCAGGAAGAGCTGCGACAACTCGACGTAAAAACTCGCAAAATGATGCATCTTCATAGAAGCTTGCATCCTAAATCGTCTGTTCCACGGTTATACTTCCCCAGACAACGGGGAGGCCGTGGACTTTTGAGTTTCGAGTGTCTACATAACAGAATGGTACTGGATGGAGCCTGTAAAGTCATCAGGAGTTCAGATCCCCTTCTCTGCTTGGTATGTGATCATGAAATAGCAGGGATTGGAGCATTTCTTTTCAAGGCAGCAACCCGTGCAGCCGATGAACTCGGTCTCGTATTCGACACTGAACGGACAAACCCAAACTCTATCACCGAGTTGGAACCCGTTCAGCAAAAAGCCCACGTAAAAGCTGCGGAGTGTGAGAGGCTCCTGCAGCTACATAAGGATAAGCCGATGCATGGGGTCTTCTTCAAGAACATTGAAGACCTAGGCTTATCCAGAGACCTGACCTTCTCGTTTCTCAGGTCAAGTGGGCTGAAGTCGGAGACCGAGGGATTCATAATGGCCTGCCAGGATGGTGTCTTCAACACTCTCGTCTACCGCAGTCGCGTGATGGGTATAGAGGTCCCTGACACTAGATGCAGAGCGTGTCGTGGGGCAGCTGAGACCATAATGCATTTGCTGTCAGCTTGTCCAGCTTATGCGGTCTCAGCCTATATCCACAGACATAACGCGGCCCTACGAGTGTTGTACTACCATCTACGACACTCGTACGGTGTAGACGAGACACCAGTGTTGCCTTATGCTCCAGGGGATATTGAGTCCGTGGTGGTGAATGAGAAGTGCCGAATCTATTGGAACTATTCATTCCCCACCCTCAGGCAAATACAGGCCAATAAGCCTGATGTAGTACTCCTCGACCATCAAAGTAGGACGATTTTCGTCATTGAGTTTTCAGCTCCTGGCGAAACGAACATCGTCCGATAAGAGGAGGAAAAACGGACTAAATATCGAGATCTTCTCTTTGAACTCCGCAGGCTTTACCCAAACCATTCTGTCAAGATGGTGGTTCTGATAATAGGGGTCCTTGGTGGAATGATGGACACACTGCTCTCAAACTTAAAAATCATACCGGCTTGCCGTGACATGGCAGAAATCCTAGCCGGGCGAATGCAGAAGGCCATAATTCTTGGTTCACTCCGCCTACTCAGGGCACATGATTCTCGGACCCAGTAATCACTTACCCCATGGACGTGGGGAGTGTTTACTGGGGTTAATGACACGCCAGCGCGCCCTCCGGAAGTGTCGGAGCTCCGGAGACAGGGCCTGACTGGGTAATTCCTAACGAAAAAAAATAAAAAAATAAAAAATAATAATAATAATAATAGAGGACGGATATTATTATTATTTGCCGTGGCTATTCATCGGTCATTCGATGGTAATCATAGTTTCGATATGTCTAGTAGTCAAATAATTATAGTTTGGAATAATAACATCATCGTCTATGCAAGAATCAATAAATCCTGTTTTTCTTTCGAAAACGCTAGGAGCAGAAAATATGAAACTGGGGTAATAAATTAGCCTAAAAATAGTTCTTGATTATTAGTATTTTGAATCTTTGAAAAATGTTGTTTTTGCAAAAATGGCTCTGCTGAATTCGCCCAAAACTAACAAAGCCACAGGTTTGTTTTAAAAAACGTTGATCAAAAAAATTTAAATTTGACTCTTCATCGATCATTCGATGGTAATCATCGTTTCGACATGTCCAATAGTCAAGTAATTAGTTTTGAATAATTGCATCATCGCCTATGCGAGTATAAATAAATTCTGTTTTTTTTTTTTTCGAAAAGGCAAGGAGCAAAAAATTAGCCTAAAATTATGTAACCCATCCCGAGACGAAATTCTTGTGTGGCTTTGCTAGCTTCTTTAGTATTTCACAGCCGGCTATAATTCGATTCCTCAGCTCTTCAACATTTCCGACGGGAGTGGAATAAACTTATGACTAGAAAAAACTAGATTTAAATCCGGCGATCGAGCAGACCAATGTTCCGTACCTCCCCTACCTATTTAACGATTTGGATATACTGTATCAACGTGATTACGTACGTTAATGCTAAAATGGGCTGGTGCACCATCATGCATGAACCATAAGCTGTAGAAGAATTTCTTCTAGAAAAGCAGGTAACTCTTCCTGTAGGAAATTGAGGTAAGAGTCGCGTGTTAGTCGTTGTGGAAGGAAATATGGACCGATTAAAAGATCATCAATTACCCCAAGCCATACAAAATGCATATCTGACAATTCCGCATTTGCATAATTTTCCATTCTTCTCGATAAAAGAAAAATTAAGAAACGCTGTGACATTTTGTTGAAGTATTCATTACCAGAATGTTGATAGTAGCCTATTATTAAGTAATGACAACTACGCGTTAAGATGAAAAATTTAAAGAAAAAATTCTTAAAATATGAATATAAAATTCCTTATTGCATTTCAAAAAATGCGCAATAACTACTTCTTGAAACCCACCAAATCTCATTTGCATATCTCGACCGGTTTCAGAGCAATAAATGAATAGTCAGAAAAACTTTTAACACCCCGTAAAACGAAGCATTTGCGGACAAAAGTTATATAGCAAACTGTTAAATAAAATGTATTCTGTTCGGGAGATGTTGGTAACAGTGGATTCAGACTCGAAATGTGCTGTGGATGGTGATGAAGTAATGGTTGCTCTCTTCTACTACTGGCAGGAACAGGGAGGGTTTTGGGTGCTTTTAGTCTTCCATTGAAGCCAGTTCTAATGAATCAATCACTTTCGAAGCGATAAGATCAAATTATCTTGTTACACATTTAGCTACTCACTCTCAGAGCAAACACCTATACAAATATAATCTAATAGTGGTCGGTCGGTGGTTCAGTGGCTAAAGTCTTTAGCAGTGGAACTTCTAGCTCGCATCAGACAGACGTTCGAGGCTCGGGTACGGAATCTTTTTCCTCAAGTACACGGTCTCTTTAGGTGGCCACATGCCTTGTTGTGAATCAAGTGTGATGTGAGTTCCCTAGATGCCAATCCTGACGTCTGGTGCTAGCTTGAAGTGCGCACCGACCAACCGGGGTGGTGCTGTAGGTTTTCCGGGTTTTCCTACAGCTGAAAAGTGAATACACCACCGACAATATCAGTAAGTCACCCCGGAGCGCCAAGGCAAATAATAATAATAGCCGTCCCCTACCCGCACAGGCTATGCCTTTGGGTACACTCTACGAGTGTTTATGAGGGAGTATTATTATTATTATTATTATTATAGTACGTCCTGATGAATGCCTCTGTCACACCCACACAAATAACCAGTCAAGTATTTATCTGCTAAGTTTCATGTGCCTCCTTCCTTCTTCTCTTAGAGTTGTCACTTTATATGGGTGCACAGAGAAACTAAGAGCATTCTAGTCATCATAATATAATACCATTTCAGTATTAAAGATGACTCCTAAGTCGTTGATGTTGACAACCGAACCTTACCGAAAATTATGGATATTTCTCTGGGTGTAAAAAGTCTAGATTTAATCATTCTCTTTTTTTTATTTTTCTGAATGTCAGTAAATTTGTAACTGATGATGAATTGTTGAAATAAAATATGGTTGATTGAGATGAAAAGGTTGAATAATGATTACGACAGTGCCCCGTATTTTTGTAGGAAACAAAACAAATGGCCAACAGCCCCCTACCTCACAGTCCAATAACTCGGGTTGGGGTCAACCTGGATCCAAACCTTCAAGCAACAATACGATGCCCCCCAATAGTCAACCTCCTGCCTCCTCAACTATTACCCAGAACAACAATGGACCATCCAGTAGCACGAAGCAGCAATTGGAACAACTCAACAGTATGAGGGAGGCCATATTTAGCCAAGATGGCTGGGGTGGGGTAAGTATCTAGTGTCTAATAATATTATTTCTGGTGGAAATGACTTGGTCAATGATTTGTCAAAAATAACACAAAATTATAAATGACTAGAAAATGGTATCCAATTTTTATTGTTCAATGTTGAATCATTGAGTAAAAGGGTAGTGTGAAGCTTTCCTCTCAGAATTTTGAACAATTTCGAGAATTGACAAAACGCTTATTTATTATCGGAATACCATGCCTCAATGATGGTAAAATGTCACCTTGATCTTGTATCCCATTATACTTTTTTGTTTAGTGCTCTGTAACAGGGCGAACACAAATCCAATTCAATTAATTTTTAACCGATCAGTTTGAGTTTTCTGATGAGAATTAATATTCGATTAAGACTGGATGAACTCCCTCAATCTTGATCGAAGTTGAATGTTTTTTTTCTATACAGGTTGTTTATAAAATAGGGGTACGTCAACCCCTAGTTTTTTAATTCGGATAGGGGAGAGCAAGTCGTATATGTGGACCATTTGTGTGAGGAAGTACAGTATCTCGTCTATCATGAGGATTATGAAAAATGTTTCAGATAGAAGTTATATGGTTTACTTTGTTGCTTATTATAAAAATATTTTGAAATATACAGAATGTTTCTTGAAGGCGGTGCAGCACAAAGCATCAATTGTTTTTAATGGACCACCCTGTTCATTTTTTCACCGTTGAATTGAGCAAAATATTTTACATACGGTGATATTTCCTTTTTCCCGAAAATTTTGTTGCGTTGTCAAGTTATTGCTTTCTTATTGTTTTCTTCGGAAAACGGTTGAAGACGATCATTCAGTGTGAGTTATCCGATAACAATACACGATTTGGAAATTTTGGTCGTAGTTGGACGGTCGCGGACGGTCGGTCATGGTTGCTCAGTGTGCCTGCTGCCTTATCGGCTATATACTTTTGAAAGCACGGATTATATTGATACCTCATATACTCCATCGTATACCAAAATGAGCTAGTTTCGAGCAATTCTTCTAGTTGAAAAATATTCAGAGTAGATTAGTGCGGTACCTAATTCAAAAATGCAATCCTTATATATATGATAAATGAAATGTCTTAAATTTGAAAACCCTTTTCCAAAGAAACTAAAGAAAATTGAAATGTATTAGAAGCAATAACCTTCTCAAAGTTGGGACTAATTTACCGTTGTTTTTAAAGCTAATTCACAGAAACATATTTCATATGATTTCTGTGAAATGTGGGGTTTCTTAAAAATAGGGGACATTTTCCAATCAAGCTGACGAAAACCTAGGATGGGATAGAATCAACAAATGAATGGTGAAAGTATTGTACTTCCTAAAATAGGGAATTACACTGATCATTTTTATATTTTTTACAAGTCAAACTGGATAATTTCTGTTAATGTGTGATCCAGAAAATAAAAGATTAGAGATTAATTCAAACATTAGCCCAAATATTACCGGTATTTCATTGGACAAATACAAGTGACGTCAAAGTTTCCTTGATTTTCAGTTTACACTGTGATTCAAAACGGGAACAAATCTCATTTGTACAAAGCTCTCACAGAACAAACGTTTGTAGTATAATACAAGTGACGTCTGAATCGTTCTCAATTCGGAACAGTTTTGAAGTGGGCTGTAGTCGATAAATAAATAGGTTCATGAGTTGTTTCTTTTTACATGCATCATGTAAACGTTATTTTTTTCTTAAGTGTGATTCCCTTTTCTACGAGAAAGATCCCGATGAAGCTAACATTTTTGGCAAAACTCACGTCAAGCGAACTTGACGTTGTATTGTTAGTGGTGGTAGTTTTCTACATATTCCATTTGCTATAGGTGTAAAATTATCATATTCCTCATTTGCCGTTTTGTTACGATTTCTCATGCAAGCTACATTATAATAGCCATAATGATCGTTTAAGATCCTATTTGTATACACATTTTATTTCACCCTTGTTCAACACATTCACTGCGCATGACCCCGATGTGGGCCATGGTGGTACTTTCCTGAGTACACGTGCCTTCGTCAGCGTGTACGTGAAGTATCAAAAAACAATCATTTCCTACTTTGCAGTGAATGTGTTGAGAGCCTGAATTTCTTCATCTTTTTGTTTAATTAAGTTGAACATTTTGTCTGTGTTATTGATAAAATTTTAAGTGTACTCAATTGAATAAATTATTATTTTCATTAATTCCACCAAATTCTATCCATATTTTTCTTTCCTATATCACGATAGCTCTTCAAAAATTTTGGTGAATTAGGCTGGTCATATTATTAGTAATTTTCTGAATTGTTCCATATATGTTTAATACATTTTTCAGACTTATTGAGTGAAATAAATGGTTTTAAAATGATTTATAAACAGCCCGGACCTCCACTTGAACCGATAAAATAGGGATTTTCGTTGGCAAGACTCCAACTGAAAACAACTATTGCACCTACATTAGTTCGGCTCTGAAGCTTTTCCACAAATCTATGTGGTATAATTCGACAGTCGTAGGGGTCACTAGTTGTTTTCTGCTGGAGGCTTGCCGAATAAAATATTTATGCTATTTGATAATGATCTTGCATCAAGCAATTTCTATCCTCTTTGGTGTGATATATTATTTCACTTCATGTTATAGTCTACTCTTGGGCACTAGAGGTGACTCGGTATTTATATTAGTGTTTATACTAGAAATATTGATGTGAAGCCAAAGGTTCAATTGGATTCAATTGGATGAGCTAGCCTTCACTGATGATAGGAAAAACCCTATGTAGGTATTTTGAATCAAAGCATAGGTTTTCTATGAGATTCATAAGTATTTATTGTAGAAGCAGTAATCTAACAGATATGACTCAACGGTCGTAGGGAGCGGTAGTTGTGTTGTGTCGTATCGTAGACTCACCGAATCAAATCTCTATTGTATAGGTTTATGCAAAAGTCCGGATTGTTTATAATGCATTTGTCATTATTAAATAGTTTTTGTTGTGCACTACCTACCGTAATTTGGATATTTCCACACTCCTCTTGTCTCCCAGCTCATTTGCTGTTGGGCCACCCTGTGAAAAATAAGTCATTCCACTTTTGTTATTTCTTGATGAGTCAGATTGTAGTTTTTACAAATTTATGGTAACCTTTTTTGATTGCTATATTTTTTGTGTCTCAGTTTATCTATGAGTGTCAACTTTTTTAATAAGTCTTGATTTATGAATTGAATAGGTTTATTATTATTCATTCCTGTTTCTAGAATTGATTATTTACTCCTTGTCTGCAATTATATTATTATTTGTCTGGTGATTTTTGTCTGATAAAGTGAACCTAGAAGTCTACCTGTTCGAGTTAACGTGTTGAGTTTTTTGAATAAATGATCCTAGCAGTTGAGTGGTTTCAGAACTAAATATCTCTGTTTTTTCTAACTCAAAATACCATCAGTATTGATTCCCACAAACGTCAACTATTGAAAATCAGTGTTACTAGGTTTATCAACTTGTTAGTATAAGAATTTTTCGGTAATCGTGAAATGTCAAACTATCAAAATATGATGAATATTTTTTGCAGCAACATGTCAATCAAGATACTAACTGGGATATCCCTAGCAGCCCTGAACCACCTCTGAAAATGGATGGTTCTGGTGGCCCTCCCCCTTGGAAACCAGCAGTGAACAACGGTACTGAACTATGGGAAGCCAATCTTCGAAATGGTGGCCAACCTCCACCACAGCCACAGCAAAAAACTCCATGGGGTCACACCCCTTCCACAAATATTGGTGGTACTTGGGGTGAAGATGATGACACTGATAGTTCTAATGTTTGGACTGGAGTACCTTCTAATCAGCAACAGTGGGGTACTAGTGGAAATACCAATAATGGAGCCATGTGGGGAGGCAAGTACAATCTATCTTGTGTTTAAATTGTTCAAATTACCTTTTTACGTATTTTGGTCTCCTGGAAAAAAAATACGTATGAAATTTTTGGCGGTTTGAAGTAATTTCGGAGATAAATGCCATTTTTTTAGTGGTGACCGGCATTTTCTAGCACACGTTCTTCCGCAAATATTTTTTGATAGCTACCGATAATTTTACCTTTTCATTTCTTTTTGTCTGAAAGTGAAAGCTGTATATTAGTCATATTTGATATATCAGACAATCAGCCCTATGCTGTATCACTTCCGTTAAAAGTAACTTCAACATTATTCGCCATTTCCGTTATTTTGATTGGTAATAGCAAAAATGACGGATTTTTAAGTGATGGCCAAGGCAAATTATTTATTGTACGAAGTTTCAATTAAATTTTTCCGTTTAAAGTGGGTCAAAATCGAGTGTAAAGGAGTGGGTTACAAACATACATACAGGTGGAGCTTAACAACAGCTAGTTCCATAATTAAAATTAAATTTCCCTTTATTTGAAAAAGGGACCTTTAATGGCAAAATGCGTTCCATAAACCAATTTTGAAACGAAAGTTCACTTTAAAGCCACCTTTATTTTAAAGTTTGGATATCGGCTCTTTTCCAGAGAAAAGTATCTTTTCTAGATAATCATAACATATATGTCATATATTTAATTTTCATATTGGGGTTGAAAGGTAGCAGAGGTAGACTTTATTGTAAATAGATATCAATGAATTCATCCAATTCTAGTTCTTTATCAGATGATTAGGAAATAATGGTTAGAAGATACAGTGAACAATACGTGTTGGAGTTATGTAAGTTATATAAATTTTTCTTAGTGCTGTGATCTCTGAAACCTGTTTTAACTTTTGGCCTGTTTCTCAATATTGAGAAAGGTGGTGGCCATATTCTAGCAGTGGCCGACAGATGAGATTATATATTTAAAAGGCATTGGAGACATGATGCTCTTGTAATTGTGTTCCATATCTTTTATTGCAATATTAGTTTTGAAGTCTGCTGGTACTGGATTGACATATTGGTAACAATTATCCATACAAGAAACTGGGTGATTTAAAATTCTTGTAGGTTCATTGATGTTTTATATTAAATTCGCCTAGTAGATCAACCAAAGCTATAATTTAAAGGTTTCCTCCAATAAAATCAACTTTAATATCGTCACAAATAACATAGATATCATTTTTAGAGTTCATGACAGATGTTGCTAATATTGAGTACATTCTTTAAAGTCACCATCAGGACACTACAGGTGAAAAGTGAACACACCACCAAAAATAAGAAGTCGCCCAAAGCGCCAAGAAAAATATTAATGATAGCTGTCCTCTGCCCGCACAGGCTATGCTTTTGGGTACATTCTATGAGTGTTTCTAATTCTACATTTCTTTGTTCGAGGTTTGAAATGCTGATTATATTAATATAAACAAATTCCTCATGGAATATCAATCTGGGTTCAGATCTAATCACTCGCGTGAAACCGCTCTGTAAGTAACATACATTGTCAAAGTGGAAAACGGATATTGATGCAAACAAATGTGTAGTAACAGTATTTCTTGATTAAAGATAGCCTTTGAGACCATTGATTTTTGTACTTTAATCAAGAAACTTCAACATTATGGACTGACAGATAGACTCTACAACTGGTTTGAAAGCTATCTACAGAATAGGTCACACTATACAAAGATAAATAACACCTTTTCAACCATTAAACGCATCAATAATGGTGTTCCTCAATGCAGTGTTTTGGACCCGCTGTTGTTCTTTTTACATAAATGGTATTAATTATATTGAGGAATGTGTGTTCATAAATATTTTTGCACATGACACATTGACAGCAAGTGATGTTATTTTCAGATATCAGACAAAGTATAACAATTTCTCAATATCAATAAATTGAATATCAACATCAATAAAACCAAAGTATGATTATCACCACTTAACATAAGTATAATTTAGCAGATAAAAACTTGAATATCTTAATTTATGGAGAAAAAATTTAACTGGTGGAAGAAATCAAATATCTTGGATTAATGATGGACAATTTGGTGAACCTGAATAAACATTTCCAATATACTTATAACAAAATTGCAAAAAAATGTTTTTCTTTAAACGCATCAGCATTGACATTTCAAACCTTCCGTACAGTTTGTAACACCATAATCAAACCTCTTAGATTACTGCCCTTCCGAACTATTTCTTCTTGATGCAAACAGTTTGTCATCCTTGCAGAAGTTGCAGAATAGCAGCCCTATGCTGTATTACTTCCGTTAAAAATAACGTCACCGTTATTCGCCATTTCCGTTATTTTGCCATTACCAATCATAGGTTCTCCCATTCGTTCTGCCATATCTCACTCGTTCTCATCCTTTCTTCTCTTCTCGCACTTTCATTACCACCCTCTTGCTCATACATCCTTCTTCTTTCCTCCGCTAGCACGACCCCCGCTATAACGTACAGCGCAGCGGTTCGCGCCGTATGGTAAGCACAGGTGGTGCGAATGGGACACGGCCTGTCCGTTCGTCTCATCAGATCCCTATAATAGTGAATCCTCGTGATTTTGTACCACACCGGGGCACCGTACAACAGTATCGAGTGCACCACTCCGTGGAGAACCCTTCTTTCGGATCCGAGTCCGCCGATGTTTGGCTTCACCCTTCCCCGTGCCCTTGCGTGTCGCTCCCAACAAATGCTATCTGAAGGTCCCAGACTCGTGCAAGGTTATGCCCAGATACTTAACGTGTTTTTTTGGGCACAATCCTTTTTCCCTCACATTCGATCCAAAAATCCCCTCTTCCCTGGCCCCTTCATGATGAGTGTCTCAGTCTTCTCCGATGCCAGTCGAAGACCGTTACCCTTCATCCACTCACGAGACTCTATCGCAGGTTACCATGGATCGGTATCTGAGTTCCTCAAGACTTCCCGCTGATATCACGACGGTGAGATCGTCCGCAAACGCGAAAGGCTGGCAGCCATCCGGGTGATGAAAGGAATTTGAGTGACCGTTCAAAGTTTCGTACACTTGCCGTGGATAATTCCAATGATATTGAATTTTTTTGAAAATATTAAATTTTGAGAAAAAGTTGAAGATCTCATAAACGGAGAGAGTTAGGTATAGGGACACTTAGCAAAGCCAGCTTATGTTTTCTCAAAGAATAAAAAAAACATAACTTTCATATGTCCGATTTTTTCAAACACTGTTCTGTTACGGCTCATTTAATATGTATTTGTATATAGTTAAATGAAATCTCTTTCTTATATATTAAATTTATTTTCTTTTAATTTATTTTAACGCGCTTCACTGTGATTTCATTTTCCCTCTTTGACATCAAGAAAGAAGCGCCTGGGCAGTAGCTCACAAATCGTCGCCAAGGTTAGACGTACCTTGCTATCTCGCAGTTTTTGTTCTCTCTCGCTCGCTCCCCATCTTTGGGAAAAACTAGTGCAATTTCATACAAGGGGCACCGGCCGGTTGCATAATCCAGCTAACTTCCACGGCGTGCGCCCAGGAACTACGCAAAGGGGTAAGGAAATCACAGATTCCGTTGTCAAATTACCATTGAATTTATAAATAATATAAACAGCATTCATTCGTCAATGAACAACAATTAGAACAAATATAGTCCACACTCTAGTTACCGGACAAACACCTTGTAGAGAAATTATTATTTTTGAAATGTATTTCAGATCGACATCTATATACTTCCCCAGGTCGTTTACTGAAAAAAATATACCATTTGACCAAGAGAGTCGAAGGCGTTCAGCTTGACTCACTCTGTATATAAATGAAGAGTAACTTGTGACATCTACAGTCACTAGTTTGAAACTCACATATTCACAAATATATATTCACATATATCATGTATTCATAAATTTTCAAAGAGGAGACCGGAAATTTAACTTCTAACTGTTTTTAGGCCCTAAGAAAGAAAATGACTGGGGTGCAGGTACAAATAATTCTGGTTGGGGAGACCCAAGATCTGCTGATCCTCGTCAAACAGGAATCGATCCAAGAGAGATTCGGCCAGAGTTGAGGGATATGCGCCCAGGAAATTCTGATGCCATGAGGCTGCTTGATCCAAGAGAACAGATGAGACAGATGTCTGGTAGTGATATGAGAGGAGATCCAAGAGGTGATTATCATTGTTTTACTTGATTACCCTTTCAAAATAGCTCCGAATATTTTCGGTTGGTCTAAAATATGAAATAAAAAAAATTTACAGCTCTGTTCTCACTGTTAAATATCTTACTATCAGTATTTGTTATTATTTTTCATTAAGATTTTGATTTTCAAATAGGCATTACTGGAAGACTGAATGGAGCTGGAGCTGAAGCTTTCTGGGGACAAGGTGCACCTCATGCAAACTCCCAACCAATGCATCATCACACCAAAATGCCAGTTGCTCCTGGAAATACTGCAGGATGGGATGAACCATCACCACCTTCACAAAGAAGAAATATGCCAAATTATGATGACGGTACCTCGCTTTGGGGTAATCCTCAGCAAGGTATATAATTCTCACTATATTCAGGTGGGAACTAAAGTATTTTCAACATTTTCTGCATTCCATAATATTGAAATTCGAGTCTGTGCATTGGGATCTTGGTAACGGTAAGATATAGAGAGATGGTTAAATGGGGGCAAAATATCGTATTTCAGGGTTCAATTACGTGAATCAAAAAAATCTTATCTAGCTTCTTTAGTTTCGGAGTTATACAGGAAATATAAAAAAAATCGAAATGCTTATTTTGCCTATATTTTTTTATTTTGCAAGTACTTTCAAAATTTTTGACGCTTTGCCATAGCAACTTTTTGTCCAAATATTCGAATAAAAATATACAAAGTATCGTACAAATTGGGCCACCCTCAACGATTTATTTTCAGATATGGACTTGTATTTTTCATTCCTTTTTTTAAATGCCAAGCGGTATATTTCATATTGGCGTAGTATTTTCATCTTAACTACTGAGTGATTTGGAAATATTGTAGTATTACCAGTAATTTTTTTCAATTATATAACAGCTGTAATCAAAAATGAAACCTATTGATTCACTTCTTATTCACTAAAATTTTTCAATAATAGCTGATATGGAAATAAAAAAATTTGAAACTTTCAATATTTCCAGAACAGTTCAGATGAAAATACTACGGCAATATGAAACATAACTCTTGACAGTCTTCTTGGCATTCGAAAAAACTCAATAAATAGCACAATACAGTACAAAACAGTACAATAGTACAAATAGTATTTGAAGATAAAAAGTTGAGGGTGGTCTAATTTGTACAATATTTTGTATGTATTTTTTAATTACATATTTCGATAGTCTACAGTCAAATGTTTTATGAAATCTTCACAAAATAAAAAGATATAGGAAAAAGAAGAAATCAGAAATTTTCGATTTTTCCTGTATAACTCCAGAACTAAAGAAGCAAGATCAGATTTTTTTTCCCTCATTTAACCACCCCTCTATCTTTTACCGTTACCGACCTCCCAGTGCATAGACTCGAATTTGTATAGCCCTGTTTAATTAAACTGGAAAACAATTCATACCAGCATTCATAAGTCTAAATTTTGTGCAATAATATCAAATCAGTTAAGAAGAGATGCGTTTACATATAAATGGCAATAGAATTTTTATTTACATATAGACTTTATAAGCACAATGCTCTTCATTAAAATATAAATATATTGGATACACATTCTGAATTATAAAAGTCAATAGTTGTAAATATGTCTACTTACATACATAACATATCCATAGTAGATAAGTAATCAGCTAGACGAATTCACATATATTTTGAGTGAAAGGCATTTTAGTTGGTTAATGATAGAAATTGAGCAATTTTATAAGAAAAAAAAATATAAATTTTTTTCGCGGAACTTCAAGTTTTCAGCATTGCTTCACACACACGTCACTAGTGAATTCCTTGCAACGACTAGCATTTGTATGCTATTCAGACAGCGTTGTTTGGTGGTTGAAAGTATTTTTTTATTTAAGCATGTGAGAGAAAGGCCTTATTGGCTTTCATGTAGACCATCACTTAATACAAAATTTAGGTTGTTTTGCTAACTTTCCTTGGCTTCCATCTCATGTCTTCGTTGTTTATGTTTCCCAACCAGTAGGGGAGTATTCCTTCTATCTTCTTGGAACGGAATCTGAGCAGCTTTGTACAAAGTTTTGTTAATTTTACATTCACTCACGCCAGTTGAAGAAGATGAGATATATAATTAAACAGATGGACCAGAAAAGATGTCATGCTCTTGATTTCTTTCATACCAAAAGTCATGCATTCTGGCTCTTTGGGCTGGCTCACTACTACACTAAAAAAGGTAGTCCTTCAATCCAACTGTATACTCCAAGCAACTGTTTGAGTTGTGTTCGTTTCCAGTGGACACATGTTCTGTTGGTCAATCTATAATCTCAATATTTATAATGGAAACAACGTCCATAATATACAAAAATAAATGAATGAACCGACTATAAAGTCCCATCCATACCACTCCCCACACAACAGTCAAACCAACTGTTCCTACGTCAAAACAAGGAATCCTTGGTATAATGGAATTGAGATGTATAACAAACTCCCCAATATTATTTATGTGGGTCCTATTATCACTCAATGATACAATAGAATGAACCTTCATTGATCAATAAAACACAATTACAAGATGAAATGCAATAAATATTACCACCCATTGAATGTTGAATGAAATTATATTCAAATAATTAGGTGATGTACCTGTTCAAAAACTCATTCAACGTTAACCTACTATTGTTTTTTTTTTGATTTCCATGAATAAATTCAGGACACTCGGTGACCCAACTTTTTTATTAATTTTTATATTGTCGAAAAACTACACACATCTGTTCTGTGCATGTCCCCTCTGATTCAGCTTTTAAAATGAGCACTGTATAGTATCAATTATTGTGTGAATTGTGACTGTTGAAAATATATCATGTGTACTTATTAGTATGTACGCGTACTTATTATGTATATACTTTTTTCTACGATAGTGAGTAAACTTTTTTACACAGTTCAGAGTTTGTAAAGTCATACTTTTTAGTACGTTTAAAAATCAAAAGTAAGTAAAATTTCTTTTTTCAGACTGTTCATGCATTTACGCAAAATTCGAAACTTCATACAAAACATTTAAATTACAACATTCAGACAAAACATTTAAATTAATGATACAGTTCACACAATAATTAGTCAATATATTAACTGTTTTTTGAAAAAAAAAAAAATAAGATTGATACATTTTGTACTCGTTTGTTTTCTTGAATTCGGCTGTGTGTCTTCACTTAAGTTTACACTCATACAAAGAAGTCCTGCTTCACAAATTTGAAGTTTTCTGAAATATGCAATATGTAATGATACTGGTAAGTCAAATATCTTCAATGGAAAATAGCTGAGTATTTTATACTATAAAGGGAAGTGGAATTATTTACTATATTTCTCAACATTCATTGTTTGACACATTAACACACGGCTAAATATATCTTCAGCAAATTTAGTGTCAGCTTCAATACTGTTTGTTTGAAGGTATATTTGGATATGGAAAGTGCTTAGTTTATTGTAACCAGATTTCATAATTTTTCGGTCTTACATATCTCACTGTTCATTTCTTTTAAATGATTATTGCCAATTCTGATTTTCTTTTTAATTGCAATATTACTTAGAATTAAAGCTTAACATTTTTAAGCAATTTGTGAGTCTTTCAATTTATTATTGAACTAATCATGTTGGCTTCAACATTGAATATTAATGAAGGAAAAGATATGGATGATTTGATAAAGGTCAAAATTCATATAAAAGAATTTCCTTTTTTTAATATTTTGGCACTTGATGAAAAGAACTAACGAAATCAGAATTGTTGATATATTCATCAGTATATCAGTGAAATATTGTATATCTGATATAGATATTAAAATAAATTTGAAATTTGGAAGCTATCAACATTATTTGAATTTATGAATATTTTATTCATATATTTTTTACATTCATTCTTATTCAAAAGCACTTACATAATTTACACCTCATACTAGGTTCTCACTGGAAAGATCTGCCAACAGGGGGAAATATGGGCCGTGGCAACAATGCAACCGGACCTCCAGGTATGCCACAGTCACGTATGAAACCAGATGGTTCTGTATGGGGTCATGGACGTAACGGTTCTTGGGACGAATCTGGGCCAGCAGCAGCATGGGATGAATCTGGATCCTGGGCTAAACAGAAGATGCCCGGTCCATTATGGGATGAGGCTGAGTGGGGACACAAGCAGGCTAATAAACCTCAGTTGACAAAAGAAATGGTTTGGAATTCAAAGCAATTCAGAATGCTCGTAGATATGGGTCACAAGGTATCTTGTTGTTTTCTGTGTGATTTGGTTGATTTAAATATGATTGAAAACATGTCAGATTTTGGGAAGTTTTTATCTCCAATTAAAATTGTAACTCTAGGAAATCGCAAGATTGATATTATTAAACGTCTTTGTTTTTCTAGGTATTAAGTCCGTTTTGAAGTCACATAATACTGGTTAATCTGAAAAAATTAATGAAAGTTTGATTTTTTTGACTCTACCATCACTATATAAATGCAATGACTGGAATGAAATAACTATTGACTTATAATAATAATAAAAGTTTATTCACAACTAAGTACATAATTTTTTGATTGGTATATTGAAATGAATGAATTAATATACGAAATCATGTAAGGTTAGTTAACTTGATAATTTTCATATCTTATAAAAACTGACAGATTTGTTTATGAAAAATATTCCAATTTTATTTAGTTGCTACAGTTGTACTTAATTTATAATCCAACACTTATATTTTAAGTTCTTGTTTTCTTTAATATTCCTCAAAATACTTTTAAGTTTCCTAAAGATTCATCGTCACTACATCTGGAGTTTCAGATGTTGAAGTGGTCAGATTCTGTTTGATTAATATTGATATTTTACAATTTACTGCAAACATTTCTTCACATGATAAATCAATCAATGAAACGGGTTTTGTGGCGTTATGAAAAATGTTTGTCATTTTACTTTATTGAATAAAATTCTCCTATAAACCTTTTCAGAAAGAAGATGTGGAAAATGCTCTTCGGATGCGTGAAATGAATGTTGAAGAAGCCTTGGACCTTCTCAGCCCATTACGCAATAACAGAGATGGATGGGGAGCACGCCATGATGATCACTATGATCATTCACCATTCGGTTGCCAAAGATTTCCTCCTGGACCTGGTGCTCAGCTCTCTGGCTTTCCACCAGGCGGCAATGCCCCAAATCTTCTTAATAATATGAGCAATTCTGGAGCAAATAATTCTTTAATAAACACTATGCCTCCTGCCTTTGTACAAAAAATTCTTTCTCAAGGAGGTGGATCACAAGGATTTGGGGGATCTTCTGCGAATGCTGGAAGGAATCTCCAGCCACAATCACAGCCTTCAACCCAACAACTCAGGATGTTGGTTCAGCAAATTCAAATGGCTGTTCAAGCTGGATACCTTAACCATCAGGTTAGTTGCTTTTTAAATTTCTTAAACTTTTGATAAGATATTACAAAGTGAAACACAATTATTTAGGAAAAATAGTACACTGTATACCTAGTAGAAAAAACATCTTTCCCGAACAACCATAAAGATTGTCTGAGAGCAAGTCAAGACTGGCCATACTGAGTACGGGAATGTGGCATTTCCTAGCAGGCTTTCATTCTATAAGGGCATAAAAGCTATTTGTGTAATGTGAGAGCACAAAGTGTTAGATTGCAGCTCAAAAAAGTTATCATGCGAAGTGGAGAGTGGTATCAACCCGAAGAGAGCTTTTTATATAAAATTTTGAAATTCAAATTTCAATTTGTTATCCAGTTGAAGTCAAAAGTATTTCAAAAGCCATTTCAATTTCAATAATGGTATTAAATCAGCAAGAAAACTAAAATGGGTCAGTTAGCCTTTTTGTTCGATTTTTTGCACACATCATTAATTTCTATATTATTTGGTAAAATTATGGCCTGGTCGTAGAAAAAATAGTGTACATTACTTGTTTGAAAGTGATTTTTCACACTCGCGGGATTGTCGTACTCGGCATGCGCCTCGTACACAATGTAGTAGCGAGGTAAAAATTGAAGTCTTTTATCTTTAAAAGTCTTTTATCTTGGAAAATTCTCTGAGGGAAGAAATAGGCCGCTGAAAATGATTTTAAATAGTAGTAGTAAAAATTCCAAAATTCCTTGAATACAATACAATCAAAGATGCAGAGGGATTACTATTTTACAGTAAAGAAGAAACTTAATGGAAGTATTGATCAAGGTGATAAAAGCAAAAAAAATAAGATGTATCAACTGTTCCTTCAATCGTAGATATTACGAATCATCAGAATTAAAAAATAAAACTGAATGAGTATCCAAAAATACCATATAGCTGCGATATAATATATTCAAAGCTTAATAGCTTACCTGCATCAACCATTATACTAAGTGAAGCAAGAACCAAAACAGATATTGAGGATATAGAAATTGACTCAAATAGTAGATATAAAGAAAATTGGAATGCGAACATTTTTGTGCGAAAAAAAAATGCCTACTAGTAGGTAATTCCACTATGCAACATTTTGAAATAAATAACAGATATGAGAACAATATGCATATCTTTATTTTATTGTTTATGGAGAACTGCAATATTATTATTACTCATTAAATAGAGCACTAGCACAATATTCACAATGCATTTGTATGATTGTTACGCTTTTTACTGATTTGTTTTACAGCTGAATTAAAATGATTATTTAATGACAAGGTATTACCAATCATGAATCCTAGGTTTTTCATTTCTGTCACGATTTCAATTTTCTCATATATTTCACTATTCATCTGGTCTATCTATGTTAATTTGACTATATTTATATTTAGGTGTCATTATCATTGCCTTCATCTTTTGCACATTCAGCTTTAGCTTATTGATATTCAAAAATTAATTGATGTTCTTTAAACAGTTATAGATCTTTTTAATTCCTGTATTTAGACTAGGGTTACTTTCAACTATTATTATATCATCTGCAAAAAGACCTATAAATTCAGTCTTTCACGTAACTAATATCGTTTGATTTTTGATTGGATTTGACTACCCTGCTGTACTCCCAAGATGACTGTCCCCTCGCTGCGTTGCCCTAATGTAGGCAAATCTTCTGATTTACAATTTATGTTTCGGACAGGAGCATAACGACAATCTTATGCCTGTAAATGAAATCAGCTAATAGGTGTTACTTGTTTCTGATTCGATTCACATTGAGCATGCACACCTTGATAGACATTTAAAAGCTGTAGCTTTGAATGTTTTCCATGAGTGTCCAAAAGGTCAGCGATTTTTCACCGCTACTCCGGTTCCCCTCGAGCCCTAAGCAAGCTTAAGTTGTTTACAAGCTCCTTTGTAGCCAGCTGCCTTTTCATAAAGCAGCCTACAACATTTATTGTGCATGGCTGGCTTGAACCTTGTAATATGTTGGAATGTGAGGTTGGGATTGGGTGGGGACTCTCTGGCTTACCCCTTCTCTCATCCTCTGTTCCCATACATTCCCCTGTATTGGCGGGACTGGCTTGTATTTCGGTTTCGGATTTTCCTCTCTTTCTGGTTATTGACATGCCGCTGATATGTCTCACACTCCTGGGAACAGGTTGTGTAAGTATGGAATTCTTGTCGGTGACTTAGAGGGTGTTCATTTGACATGTATGGTCCTCAGATATACTCGCGTTGATCAGGGACGATGTGTTTGTGAATCTTTACATAAACGTACCCTTAATATTTTAATTAAAGGTAGCTTCATTCTCTTCATTGTGTTTTATTGTGCCCTCGATGATGATGATAGGAGGGCACTTTCTTTCTGTACTTACTGTCTTTTCCTTAGGTTGTGGGGGGTTGTTCTTGTTGCCTCTTCCTTGTGGTTGATCATCTTTCGACTCTTCTTCGTTCTATTTTTCAGAGATCGCCTCCAATGAGTTGCTGATTTCCAGTGGTGGTTCTCGTAGGTCACCTTCCTTGTTTTCTTCGGTTTAATGAAAGCATTGCCAGGACGTACTCCATTATCTCTCTAAGCTCCCTGTCGCATATCCAAGTCCAGGAAGACCCTTTGAGGGACTTTCAGGGACTTTATTTGAAATCTCTGCGGGAGGCGTTTCTGGCGATCGGTGTTGATGGTGGAGGGGAGAACTTTTCCTGTCGAGGAGTCTTTTTTGTCATTATACCTTTTCCTATGTCGTCAGTTTTCTGAGAGTCCTCCTGAATGATGTTTGGGGACCTATCTGTTGGTATCGCTCTTATGCTGTTCTACAGTCAGCGAGTCTAAAAGGGAGTTTCGATACTTGTTGAGCTTCTATTCCATTTGTATGCTTGCCTGTCTATTGGGCTACTTCTTTGCTGCTTTCAGAAGACTCGGGCGCTTCGATTTCTTCCTTTTTCTCTCATCCCTCCTCTTCGGGTTATTTGACTTTGACCTGGCTTGCTTCTTCCTTCTTTTTGAAGTTTTTCGATGTCATATTGCCCTCATTGTCGAAGTGGACCGCGAAGGTTTTGGTCGTTACTCTTCCTAAGGACGCATTTAGTTCTTATGTTTGTCGTCCTGTTATTTTTTTTGTCCTCTCTTGGAGATTTATATCTCTGGTGCGGTTGTTTTGCATGCCGCTGGTCGAGGCTTCCGGCGCTTCTGCGCTTGCAAAATCTTGTCGAACTCTGCACACTTAAACAGTTTACCAAGTTACAACTTGCTGGTTCTCACTTAAGATTTTGTACGAGGGCTACTACCTGGGGTAATGTTGTAGGTTTTTCAGGTTTTCCTACAGCTGAAAAGAGTTGATGCGCCATCAAATATCAGTAAGTCGCTTCGAAGAACGACGGCAAATAATACTAATAGTCGTCTTTTCCTACACAGGCTATGCGAATGGGTAAACTCTACAAGTGTTCAAAATAATACTCAGAGTGTACCCAAAGGTATAGCCTTTGCGGTTAGAGGACGGCTATTATTATAATTCACTTTTCAGCTGTAGGAAAACCCGAAAAACCTATAGCACCCCTCAGGGTGCTCTCCAAGCAAGCAGATTGTAGATTGTAGGAGGGTCGTGCAGGCTGTGCAGCTTCACAAGCACGTCGACCTGCAAGGTATTTTGTGCGTGACCCTTTATCTGTTCAAGACCCGGGAATCTGCTACTTCGTGCGAAGTTCATCAGTTTCCCGGGAGCTAAGTTCCTGATGTCGGAAGGCGTTACAAATGTCCCTTCCGGGAATTTGAGCCTCTTGCAGAAGAGCGTGGGGCAATCGCAAAGCAGATGTTCTGCAGGTTCCGCAAAGTTCTTGCAGTAGCGACAACTGTCCCTCTCTGACTTTCCAACTCGAGAAGCTTTCCTTGGCGATAGACTTACTATCTTTTTCGCTTGTCTTTGTCCTGGCACCTTATTTCAGTGGCACTCCAAGCAAACACCAGAGGGATATTATTGTATACATTTAAGCACTGATCTCACAATAATTAGTCTTGAAATGTAATTTCCATGTAATATATCCATATTAATAAAATATTTATTCATTTCAGATTCTCAATCAACCATTAGCGCCTCAAACTTTGGTGCTTTTGAATCAACTTTTGCAACAAATTAAGACATTACATCAGCTCAATAATCAACAAACAATAGCCACAACACACTCGATCAACGGAAAACCAAATAGCGCCTTCATGCAATGCTCCGTATTGATAACTAAAACAAAACAACAAATTGCTAATTTACAGGTAAGTAACTATAGTGATTCAATTGATAATGATATATTGATAATATTCATTGTTATTTGTTCTTACGGAAAATAACGCATTTCCATTCTGATCTGTACTGATGTAAAGGTTGATAAAAAACCAAATGGATCCCAAAAAGTCTTGAATATAATTCTTGTTTAAATTTGTATAAATTAGTATTCGACCGCAAACCCAAGAATTTCCCAGGTGAGTTTATATATACAGTGAGTACGTAAAAAGTCCCCCCCCTCTTAACTTTTTAACGGAACAAGCTATCGAGATCGGGTAAAATTCAGGTACAAATGTACCACTCTTAGTTTACTACTTTGTGGCATAAAAATGATTGTGGTCACGTGGCCTAGTGTCAAGAGGACACCATCAACTTTTATTTTTTTCAATATAAATGGGGGTCACGTGGCTCCTGGTTTTGAAGGTCTTCCGATTCTATATCCAACACTTTGTGAAAATTGGCCAAGCCATTTCAAACTGACGAGCATTTGAAATTTGCTTCAAATATTTAACAAATGAATTATTTTAACTATTAATTGTAGCAAAATTTTAACTCCGTTACTGATTCTGGCCGAAAATCCATTTTTTTGTGGTGAAACAGGTGCACATATTAATGGTATTTTACACTGTGGTTTTTGTTTCAGTTTTTTATACCTTAGTTATTTTGCTGGAGACTCCAAATAGCATTTCATTTCAATCAGAGTCTAATATTGACGTTAATCATATCAATACTTTTGACAGTTTCCATAGATTTCGGAATTTCTTTATAATTTTCAAATGCCTCGTCCTCGTCCTTTAGAAGAAAAAACCGATGCAATTTTAATTCACGCTGAAGCTGTGCGTAATAATCATGAAGCAGAAAGAATATTTAATGAGCGCTTCCCAAATAATCCAAAATCTCGTACCTACTTAAAGGAATTGGTCAGTAAATTTTAAAGAACTGGTTGCGTAACGAGGAAAAAAAGGATCTGGAAGAAAACCCATTTCAGAAGATCAGCAAATCGACGTTCTGTCAGCTGTTGTTAATAATCCGCAACAAACGAAAACGGTAGCCACGGCTTGTGACGTATCTACGACCACTGTGAAAAAATATCTTGAAAAACACAAATTTCACCCATATAAATTAAAAATTCTGCATCAATTAACAGAAGATGACCCAAATAGAAGAATGCAGTTTTGTGAGATCATGTCTGATCGCATTACCCAAAATCCAGGTTACATTAACTCTATTTGTTTTAGTGATGATAGTACGTTTTTTCTAAATGGAACATTAAATAGACAGAATGTGCGTTATTGGTCAGACGTAAATCGGCACGTTTTTCGAGAGGGTCATACTCAAACTTCAACTTTAGAGAAGATCAACGTAGGGGCTGGTATTTTTGGTGACCATATCATAGGTCCAATATTTATGGCAGAAAATTTAACTGGGCATCTGTATTTAAATATGCTTCAAAATCAGATCCATCACAGTATTCAAGAAGTAGTTGGGGCAAACCCAAATGAATTTACCATGGATGTTACCTTTCAACAAGATGGTGCACCCCCTCACAACTACATACCTGTCCGAGAATGGCTTAACGAGAATTTTCCGGGACAGTCACTCCAGGATCTTATGAACCGAATAACAGATGTGTGTTACGGTATTACCCCGGCAACATTTAATAACGTTCGGAATGAATTCCACAACCGACTTTTTTTCTGTCAAGAAGTGAACGGTGAACATTTTGAGCACTTTTTAAAATAGTGACAATTGTTACTTGAAATTTTGTTGAAATTAAAAGTTATTTAGGTTTTTAATTAATTTGTAAAATATTTGAAGCAAATTTCAAACGCTTGTCAGTTTGAAACGGTTTGGCTGATTTTCATCAACAAAGAAGTGTTGGATAGAGAATAGTAAGACCTTCAAAACCAGGAGCCACGTGACCTACTTTTACATTTGAAAAAAAATGTTAATGGTGCCCTATTGACACTAGGCCACGTGACCACAATCATTTTTATGCCACAAAGTAGTAAAAGTGGTACCTTTTTACCTAAATTTTACCCGACCTCGATTGCTTGTTCCGTTCAAAAGATAAGGGGGGAAGAGGACTTTCTACGTCCTCACTGTATTTACAGAATCCTGGAACAGGGGTGCGGTCTTTCATATCTCCATCATGGTAATAGATAGATGGATGATTTTATCAGCAAATTGATACTATTTTCTAACCTCTACAAAATGAAAATTATGGCTTTTACACAGAGGAGTTTTTAAGTTAAAAAACTAGACTGTCATCGATCAATATTTTTGAATCAATAAAATTGGTGGCCTTACATAAGAAGTGCTTCATTGTAATCATTCCGTGAGTTAATCTGTAAATGAATTTTTGAAAACTATGAAATAATTATACTATTTATTCTTTCCAGAATCAAATTGCTGCTCAACAAGCAACCTATGTGAAACAACAACAGCATCAAAATAATATGGGCGCATATGATTCCTTCAAAGGAAATACAATGCATGATTCGATAAACTCGTTACAAAGCAATTTTGCTGACCTTGGTATCAACAAAGATCCTCAGTTGGTGAGTTTTTTATGTTATTATTTTGAATGGTGTCGTGAATATGTTTGTTGTTGATTTCTATAGATTTTCATCCAAATTTTACTGTATGAAAGGAGGATAAGTTTTTTAAGAAACCTGTTGATGTTTGAGACCTGTTGATAATAAAATTAGCCTGTATTCATTCAGTGCCAAATTGGATATTGCAAATGAACAATTTTTTTTCAGGATTTTGAAAATATCCACGTCATCTTGAGAAAGTTGGTAATTGTTGGCAAAGATTTCTTTTTCGTTATTGAAGTCCCGAGAGAAAAAAAAACAAAACACTTGTAATGAAAATTATTAATATCATTCAAAATTGTGCTACTTCATGTGAAGAGGAGGTTTTAGTTTGTTGATTCTGATAATCATTTCTTGAACTGCTTATTGTCACATTAATGAAATTGTAATCCATAGAGATGTTCTATACTAGTTATAAACAGGGTGTTTAGAGTATTATTGCCATAACTTCATCATGTTTAATGATTGGTTCAAACAGAAAAAAACAACTATATTCAAAAATATCTTCAGAACAGAAGAACGACTATGGAGAGAACAAAATATTCCAGGTCTTGTAAGAGACGAATTTGTTACTTACGCATACTATGTCGCATTGTTAGTGTTAAATATGTGTCCAATTTCCATTATTAAAATGTAACCATTTAAACAAAAAGGAAAGTACAAGCGATAAAACCAATTAGTGGCAAATCATTCCACAAAGAACTCTCTTCTTAGTGTGAAAAAGTAAATAATATCCAGTGGCGTACTGAAAATAAATAATTCCGATCTAGTCAACAACGAATACCTTCGCTAACCCCAGTAAGGGCCGGTATTATAAACATTTTTTGAAGTTAACTTTAATTTCAACAGTCAAGTTAACTTCTTCTTTAGAATGTCAGTATTATAAAAGTACCATTTTCAAAATCCTGGTCAAACAAAAGAAGAAGAAAATAATATTTGTCAGAGCGTCAGAGCACCGTACGTACTATATAAAGGCTGAAAGCTGAAACAATGGAAGTTTCATGTTTTTTAGTTTCAATTTTCATAATTTTGGATATTTTTTATAACGTCAAACTATGATTGCCATTATTATTATGATCACGCCTCATAAACAATCTTGTTGGTAAAATTCACGCTTTATTTTTGAATTCTCTTTGGCATCTTCTATTTTTTAAATTTATATCCAAAATTCGGAAAATTCCAAAACTTAAGACTTATTTCTTAAAACTTCCACTGTGTCTACGGCTCAAGTAAACAGAAATAGTTCTTGGGTTCACTTTTACTGTTGAATAGTGTTAAAGAACAATGTTTACTAATCTGCGGTGGTCAGAGTGCCAGAAAATGTTGAGCGATTAGGGCCCGTAAGGTCCTAAAACCGGCTCTACATTCAACTTAATAAATATTGCCTAAAATAAAATCAAGTATCCTAAATAATTATTTATTCAATTAATATTTTGTTTGAAGTTTTCCAACTCTACAAAAATATTTTCACCTGGTTCTTCTTCCCTCATATTTATGGCAATATTATGATTATGTAGAACTGCAGTTGCTATGATAACTTCCATAGTAGTCTTTCTCTTTAAGCGAAGTGTCGAATGCAGTACAGGAAATCTTCATTTCCATACATCATACTGCCTTTATACAACATTTCTGGATCTTATTTGAGATTCATTATAGAGTCTCTCAGGTTGATATTGTGGGTTTTCTAGAGGAGTCATCGTATACTCTGACAAAGTATATCCAGAATAACCCAATAAAAAACTATAACCAAATGTACCTTCAAATCGTGCCTTCAGTGTTGAGTGGGAAAATTAGTTGATCTTTGTGAATTTGCTTCAATATGCTCCATTTACAACCGTACAGGCTCTCTTGATAATCGAAATCGGTTTTTGAATTCCGTTTCATTCCACAAAGTGAAATGATCCAACCGTTTTCTAAATATCGTTGGTCGGCGGGGGCCTTCAACAATCATCCTCTTCATCGTCGCTTAAAAGTTCCTCAAAATATCGAAGATATCGTTTGCTAACATAATTGCGAACAAAAATAAATATACAAAACAATAAAATCGAGGTTAAGTGCTAAATTATTGACAGAAGAACTGTCGAAAACCATCATTTTCTACAAAGTTAACCTTAACTGGTACCTCTTCCACCCGATAAAGTTAACTCCTACATTTAGAAGTTAACTACAACATGTGACGTCACTCCACAAGTTATCAAAATAGTTTTATAATGCCGGCCCTAAGAATAGTAAGATAACTTATAATATCAATAAGGGCTAACTTCAAGTGTTGTAAAACCAAGTCTGTTCCTTCATATGATATATTTACGAAGTGCTTCCATATATTTCAGAAAGCTTGTGTGCAGAGAAACAAAACAAAAATTGAATTTTTGAATGATCATCAAATTATGTGCTATGGAAACACACTGAATTAAAATAAACCGAATAAAAAAGAAACATATTACACTGAATCTTAATGATTATCACATAACCCGTGATAGGAAAGTCTCAAATATTTGTAAGAAACACTCTACATACTCTATTATAGAAAAAAATAAATCACTTGATTTGCCACATGACCTACAAAATATGAGATCAAAGATCCAAGCTCCAAGTTTATTGGTCCTGTTACTGAATAGCACTTCAAATGTACATCGCGGCTTTTAATTCCCCCCCCCCCCTGTTAATTTTGAATGGTTTGACATAGAAACATGTAGAAAAAACCGTTTGGAGGGTTTCACCGATACTACTTTTTGAAATGAAACACTTTGTGATTGCTCGATAGATGAGGCGGGGGGCACATCAACTAAAAAAATTTAAATGGCATGGGGGGTCATGTGTCACATCGTTGAAAAAATAATTCAATTCTCTTTTCAACCATCTAAAAATTTTTAGGATTTTGTTCCTTCCAAAAAAATTCTGTCCTGTTATTTCACATCAAACCATTCAAAAGTTATCGTACGAAAAGGGCTTCAGACCCGCCAGATCCGCACTTATTCTGACATTTCAAATGCATATTGTAAAAAACGTATTAACGAAAAATTCAGATGGTTGGAAAGAAAATTGAATTATCTTTTCAACAATGTGACACATGACCCCCCTGAAAGAAAGTGTTTATGCCTTTTCAAGTTATATATTGAAGATAGCGAACTACTTTGTAACTGATTTCCATCAAACATCCATACATCACTGAGGAACTATACAACCAACCTCTTTGATATATGTCTGAAACAAAATTATTTTAAATTGATGAATAACTCCTACACAATAAAATGTTTGGCAATGGAAGGAAGGTTTATGAACGTTTTTATAATTCGGTTTTTATTTATGTTGAATACATATGTAAATTAGGACTATCCTTAAGGTAATGTTATGATGAAATAGATCGTGAACTTACAGATTTGTATTATTTAATTGTTCAGCATTTATTAATTTAGTCAATTATTTCTTGTCATTACATCATAGTGACAGTTATTATGGATATACTTACAGAGTGAAACATCAAATTTGCACCAAAAAACTAGAAGAAATTTAAACCATTTTCAACTTTGAATAATAAATTGGACTGAATTTCGCATTGAACTATTATTATAGTAATATGAGGAAGGTTCCTAAGGTTACGAGGCTGAAACCATGATAAATGTATTGTTTTTAAATTTATTGCAGAGGTAGTTGTGCTTTCAAATCTGAATTTTGTTTTTAAATTCAAACAACTTTTTTAAATAAAGTCTTTTAATAATGTCGAAAATAAGGGTAGTTTACTCTTGATCAGATTTTTTATTTTTCCCTGTATACCGTTTGAAGAGTTAGAATTTTGGCAACCCATATCCAAGTTTTCTGCAATGCACCAATTTTCCCATGTGGTGCAAACTTTTTGAAACTCACTGTATATATGAAAAGTAACGTGACATCGACATTCACTAGTTGAAGCTTAATTTGAATCGAGCCGTTCTGATGGGTGGGATGAGCTTGTGGAATTAAAATATATTTGAAATAGTTATCTTGAATCCTTCCTGTATTTTTATTCTTTACATTAACTTCATGTAAACTCAACTTGAGAATTCTCGGGATTGCGGTCTTTTTACCAATAAAACTCATTTGTTCTTAATCTCAATATTTCACTAATTTTTATTAGCTTCTTCAGGAGAGAAAGCTACAGAATTATTTTAAGTTACCTAATTCAATTCATCAATAATTGTCTTGACAGAAACATAGCTTTTCTGTGCAGGTAGTTGAATGCAATTTCCCACGGTAAGAATGAAAACAATAGCAATAACAATTCTGTGATTGTATGTATGTTATTTTTGAAGAAGGTAATAAATATAAACGAAAAATTGAGTTAAAAAAAAGAGTTTTGTTGGTAAACAGACTAGTTATTATCCTAACAAGTACGGCAAGAGTACCTTTCCCGCATGCGGCTGCAGTCGAGTGCGGGAGAATACCTTTCCGTATGAGTAAGGAAGAATATTTTTCTACAAGCGAATTGAAAAAATTCAACAAACTTTCGCAATAGTGCGGGAAAATGACACCTCTTAAACTAAATTGCGTGCGGGTATAGGGTGAATCACGCACGCTTTAAGGAAAAAATGTTTTTGTGTAATCGATTGTGCATATCCAACAACCTGAAAATCGATTTTGGTACATGTCACCCGATCGCTGGTATGGCAGCAAATTTAAAAAAAATCTATAATGTCGGGTCAGATGGAGATATATCGAAAAAAGTTATTTGAAGAAATTTCTTAGAACTTGGTTTTATGTTTTTATACAAAGTTTCAATTGATAATAAGGAATAATTGAAAATCGCAATTTTTTAGAATATTATATGCAGGAAGGGCCAACCACCATCCAAGGTCTTGGTGAGTTGCAACACCACTTTCCTGATCAACCAGTGCAACACCAGACCGGCAGCCAAAGCGCACTCTGGAGGGAATGCTTATTCCTTCTGATGTCGGCCGTGGGTACTAGGCTAACCCCCCGGTATACCTTGGTACTCGGTTCAGGATGCACGAGGAAGAGGCCCCCACAACCGACCCCTTCGGATTAGGAGTCATAGGCAATGTGGTGGGACCCAAAACGATTATTTGCCAAACGATGACGACCGCAATGACAACGCACGCTTTGAGCAACGGATGAACTAAGGGACAGTCTTCTGCATTGCTATGAGAGCAGTGAGCCCGCCCGAAGAGCACGTTCAGCTGTGGTGTGAAACACACCCAGAGCATGCTGCCTTTTCCGCACAAAATCTAAGGGATTATGTATCCCACCTTCGGGCTCGAGGCTGTCAGAGCCCCTCGTCATCCGGTTAACGCAGTGGCAGATATGCGACGTGTCGTGCTGGCTGTAGAGGAGGTCATCAGACCACCAACGAAAGCCATTAGAACCCGAAGGGCGCTACATAAACATAATAACAAGCCCCTGAAGCCACAGCAATTGGCACGAGTGGATGCGGAGATTCACGATGTCCTTTCAGAAGAGACATCTGGCAAATCAACTCTGCCGCGTATGACGCCGCTCAGGCCTTGTCCCAAGCGCTGAGGGGGAATACCACCCTTATTGGGAGGCATGAGCGACGCATTCACAAGATGGACAAGATCAAGTCGGCGAGACAACACGCGTCTCGTATCCAGTGGCGGCCAATAGGCCATTCACGCCCGCAGTGCGGCGAATTGAGTTCCGCGATAAACCTTCTCAACTTTTCCAATGGTCCTATAGTCAGAGTCCAAACAGAGCAGGTTTCAGGGAAACTCCCTCAGCCCTCTTCTCTTCTGCATCTCACTACTGCCATTGTCTGTTGCACTACGGAAATTCCGCGGACACAACTGCGACACCCACAGCAACCGGAGGCATAAGGTCACCCATCTGTTTTACATGGATGACTTTTAACTTTATGCCTCCGGAGAAAAGGATCTTCTTCAGTCCTTAAGGGTGGTGCAAGAGTACACGCATGCTATCGGAATGGAGTTTGGGATAGACAAATGTGCCACGGTTCATCTCAAAAGAGGACAATGCGAGGAATACGGAGAGGACGTTCAGCTCGTAGACGGAAGCATCCTACATCATCTGGATGCCGGAGAGACGTATACCTACCTAGGGGTGGAACAACGCCTCACCCAAGAGGTAGATACTGTTATAAATTCTTTCCGCAGCAAGTATCAGCACA
The DNA here is from genome assembly GCA_958502065.1 of Chrysolina americana. NCBI lineage: Eukaryota > Metazoa > Arthropoda > Insecta > Coleoptera > Chrysomelidae > Chrysolina > Chrysolina americana. The sequence goes on from OY293411.1 coordinate 64,063,312, forward strand.
AACTCCGACAGATCTGATCATCAGAACTGTCGGGGAAAAACAAAGTTGCTGTAACTAATATGCTAGCCGTTCCGATTATACTTTACTCCTTTGGAGTAATGAAATGGACTCTGGAAGACCTGCGACAACTCGACGTAAAAACTCGCAAAATGATGCATCCTCATAGGAGCTTGCATCCTAAATCGTCTGTTCCACGGTTATACTCCCCTAGAAAACGGGGAGGCCTCGCACGTTTAGAGGTAAGACCTCGTTAATCCTTAGCTCGCACAAGTTTCGACTTCTGAGGGCTGTCGTTCGTTTGGGGATGACAGCTGGTTAATGGAAAAAACATTTTTTTTTTACAGAATGGTACTGAATGGAGTCTGTAAAGTCATCAGGAGTTCAGATCCCCTTCTCTGCTTATTATGCGATCATGAAAAAGCAGGGATTGGAGCATTTCTTTTCAAGGCTGCAACTCGTGCAGCCGATGAACTCGATCTCGTATTCGACACTGAACGGTCGAACCCAAACTCTGTCACCGAGGTGGAACCCGTTCAGCAAAAAGCCCACGTGAAAGCTGCGGAGTGTGAGAGGCTCCTACAGCTACATAAGGATAAGCCAATGCATGGGGTCTTCTTCAAGAAATAGAAGACCTTTGTCACATCCAGAAAGCTGACCTTCGCTTTTCTCAGGTCAAGTGGGCTGAAGTCGGAAACCGAGGGATTCATAATGGCCTGCAAAGATGGTGTCTTCAACACCCTTGTCTACCGTAGTTGAGTGATGGGTAAAGAGGTCCCTGACACTAGATGCAGAGCGTGTCCTGGGGCAGCTGATACCATAATGCATTTGCTGTCAGCTTGTCCAGCTTATGCGGTCTCAGCCTATATCCACAGGCATAACGCGGCCCTACGAGTGTCGTACTACCACCTACGACACTCGTACGGTAAATATGAGACACCGGTGTTGCCTTATACTCCGGGGGATATTGAGTCCGTGGTGGAGAATTAGAAGTGCCGAATCTATTGGAACTACTCATTTCCCACCCTCAGGCAAATACAAGCCAATAAGCCTGATATAGTCCTCCTCGACCATCAAAGTAGGACGATTTTCGTCATAGAGTTCTCTGCTCCTGGCGAAACTAACATCGTCCGAAAAGAGGAGGAAAAACGGACAAACGAGATTTACTCTTTGAACTCCGCAGGCTTTACCCAAACCATTCTGTCAAAATGGTGGTTCTGATCATAGGAGTACTTGGTGGAATGATGGATACGTTGCTCTCGAATCTGAAAATCATACCGGCTTGCCGTGATGTGGCAGAAAACCTAGCCGGAAGAATGCAGAAGGCCGTCATTCTTCGTTTACTCAGGGCACATGATTCCCGGACCCAGTAATCACTCACCCCACGGACGTGGGAAGTGTTTGCTGGGGTTAATGACACACCAGCGCGCCCTCCGGTAGTATCGGAGCTCCGGAGACAGGGCTCGACTGGGATATTCCTTACGGAAAAATAGTTTGTTCTCAGTTTAAAAATAAATTATCACAATATTAATATTTCATCATACAAATAAACTAAAAAAATCCCACGAAGTAAACTTGTGGTGGGATATTCATTGGTTCGTTTTCAAGTAATTTAAATTTAAATTTTTAGTATTTTATGAAAAATTATCCTTGGACTCTTCAATATACAAATTATCAGATTTTTCTTATAAGATAAAATCGATATAAAGAAACTATTTCTGAAGAATTTCTAAAGGCCTTACATTATTATCATTCACACCCCCCCCCCAGTCAAGAATGCCATAGCCTAGTGGTATCTGTATGAGTGAATAACAAAGCATTTCCAATTGAGAAATGTTTAGGAATTGTTTAAGAAACTTGAATTTTGATAACAGGCTTCTCAATTTTCTCTTTGTGGAATTTATTTGTAAATTCCATTTGAAATTCTTGTCAATTAGTATACCTAGATATTTAATACTATTTGTTTGTTGAATTTCGTTCACATTATCAATTTTGTTTGGTCCTAAATTTTAACATGTTTGAGAAGTAAAAGAGATGTATTTCTTTTTTTCAAAATTTATCGTTAACAAATTAGCATCAAACCATTTTTTTATTGATTGAAAATCGGCTTTAACAGATGATTTTAGTATTTTCCAATTTTCTGCCTGGTAGGTTATAAGGGTATCATCAGCATAATTTTGAATGTCTCCGATAGTTTTCAAATTAAAAAGATCATTCACATATATATTGAATAAAAGTGGCCCTAAAACTGTTTCTCTGGGAACTCCATATTCAAATACTATTATATATTCTATATCTATATTCTATTGTCAAGATAATTTTTTAATAATTCTAGAATTTTTCCACGAATTCCTATATTTTTTAGTTTTCTGAGTAGATTTGAATGTGAAACTTTATCAAAGGCCTTTGATAAGTCAAGAAATGTAGTTATTGTTGGTATCTTCTTATCCAGTGAATCATACATTTTTTGAGTGAAATTACAGATGGCATCTTGTGTTCGTTTATTTTTTCTGAATCCAAATTGTCTGTTTGATAAAACATTGAATTTTTCTAAAAAAATTTCCATTTTATATTTCAAAATTCTTTCAAATATTTTTGCTAAACTTGAAATCAATGTGATTGGTCTATAATTTTGTGTTTCATTTCTAGGTCCTGACTTGGTTTAATAACACCAAGTTTGAAAGATTTTGGGCATTTTCCTGTATTAAAAAGTGAATTAATTAACTAAGGGTTCAGCAATGACATCATTTAATGCTATTAGAACTTCAGACGTTATATCATCTATACCAGGACTCTTATTCAGTTTCAGAGATTTCATTGTACTTTTAATTTCGCCTTCATTAGTTTCTTCTAGTAGAAAGGAATTTTGATAGATGGGTATTGGATAATTTGATATATCAATTTTATTTGTGATTTTCCTTGCCAAATTTTCTCCAACTTTCGAATAATATTGAACAAAATGATTCACTATTAATATTTTATCTGATGTTTCGTCATAATTTTTTAATTTAATAGTTTTTATCAAATCATTTGATTTGTTTTCTTTGCATATTTTTTAAATACATTTCTATAAGCTTTTCGGAGAATAATCATTCTCTTAGGTTATTATTAAATTCATAAGGACACGTAGGTAGATGGTGGCCTAATAATGCTATAATATTAACTTGCTGTGATTTACTTATAAAAATTTTCAAGAAAATAACATTGATTTTACCCAAAGAGATATATCATAGCTATAATTAAACCATATTTTATGTAAACTATGACACCATCATTCTGATTTACAGTACCATTATTATATAATTGATCGTAACCATCTATGGAGAATAATTTTGTCTCATATAATTTCAATGTCTCAGAAAAAACCATCACATCAAACCTCTCATTGAATAGATCAATGAATAATTTTGTTTCATCAAAGTTTTTCGAAATACTGGTGAAAAATTTTAAAGGGTGTTCATTATCTTTGCAAATATTTTTATATTCATTTATATTTCTAACTACCTGTGTTTCAATATCAACTTCTTCAAAATCATGAATGAACGGATCCATAATTTATCTTGAGATATTATTATATAAATAATTGTTATTGTGTTTAATATTTCAAAAGTTCTTCAATATCGGCTTCATTGTTGATTATTACAGCTTTATCATTTTCGGTCCGCCTTTCCATGCATTTTGTTATATTTCTTGCAATTTTCAATAATATTGTTTTTTAATTCTTCGAAATACAATAATTCAACTATGAGACTCTTTTGGTTATCTTTATTTTTTGGTGCAACAGTTTGTAATTTCAGTATATCTTCGTTTCTTATCTCTACTCCGATTATTTTGGAAATTTCTTCAATAACATGTATATCTTCAATCTCATTGTGTTGTGGAATACCTTTAATTTCTATATGTTTCATCAATTTCATCTGTTATTGATCGTTCAGCTTCCCTTTCAAAAATTGTACTTCTGTTTTAATGCTATTCAGTTCAGTTTGCTTCTCATTTTCTTTCTTCAAATCATCTCTTTCTTTCTTGATTTCTTTTAGTAATGCTATGATCTCTTTATTTTTAAAAAGTTAACAGATTCTTGAATTCCTATCATCAATTTTGTGAAGTTTTCTAAATTTTTATTTTTAGTTACCTGGCTTAATTGATTGTGAATTTTTTGTGATGATGAACTCCCAGTATTACTTGACATAATTATCTGACATTGTTGGCATATCCATCTTCTCCCATTTGGTTTATTAGCTTCATTGGAAAATATTTCAATGTCCTTACTCGTTAATTAAGAACATTTCAGATGATACCACTGTATACATATTCCTTTACATTCAATAGCAGTTTGATTCATTTTAATTTTATGATTGCATTCACCACATGTATCTATATCCGAAGGTCCTGCATTTTTCTTGTCCTGCTTCTCTTCAATTTGTGTATTGTTGGAGGGATATTTGGGTGGATATTACTTTTTTTCTACTTCTTCTTGTCATTTTGTTCTTACTATGTAATATTTCTGTTAAAACTGTTTTAGACAATTTCTGTCCAGGACATGCAGATCTTTTTTGAACATGAAATATACATCCATTGGATGTTCTGTGTTATTAGGGTAGCCATGCTGAACAGAATTATATAATTAGTTCAAGGATGTAAGTTAATTTTCAATCTCTTCTATAAACATGTAATGTTTCTTGGGGAAATAAAGTTATTGAATTCAATAGATTGCAGTGTTTCGTGAAATTATGACCACATCAAAAAGCTAACAAACGAGGGTGAAACACTTGTTTGTTGGTAGTTTTCAAATATCAATAAAAATATTGATTTTGGAATATTGATAGTAAGTTATGTCTGTATGAAATGTTGCTCTATCGGTTTTTCATTTTTAGACATACGTACTTGATAAAATACTTGATGCTCTTTATATCCTCACCAAGTTAAAATTTTCAAGAAATATATCCTTTTCTGTTCACATACTCATAAGGAATACTGATGGTTTTCAAAGAACATTTGTACATAATTTATTTGATATATTATCTGTACCACTGGAAAATTAATTTTCCATAGGGAAACTTATTCACTACCTCCTTTTATGAATGGGTAGAAAGCTTCTCTTTTCTGTGCTAATGATTGACGGTATTCCTTTTTTATTTCGTTTTAGATGTTTTGGAATTTGGGAGGGATTTGTTTTTTTCTCATGTTCTCGTTTTGGATCATTTTGCATTTTTTTATGTTCATCTTATATCAGCCTTTATGTAAAATACTTGAACTATTATTTTCCTTGACAGAACTATTTTTGTACTTGAAAAGGACCCCCTCAATCTTTCTAAAGTACAAAATTACGACTTCTTTGGTACTGGTTATATTTATGAAAATAAAATCGTTTGAATGCCATGATCCTGGGCCGTGTGAATGTTTATTGGTAATTCTTTAACTTTTTTTTTTGTTATTTTAAACGGTCTAATACTGTCTTATTTTTTCTGTAGTACTACTTTTGGTTCTATAAAGATGAAAACCCACAGTCCTTGCTTGTTTGAACGATTGTAAGTTGCCATGGAGCGCTACGGCTAATAGTAATGATACCGCACCGTATACACAAGTGAATTTTTATGAGGGAGTGTTTTTACTGATCATCAGTCCTATGCTGTATCACTTCCGTCAAAAATAACGTCACCGTTTTTCGTCATTTCCGAATGGCCTGCATATATATATATATATATATATTTTTAGAATCCACAGCAGTCTCGACTCACCCAGTGGATAAGTAAAGACAAAGAAGAAGGAAGTGAATTCAGCAGAGCACCAGGTTCATCTTCTAAACCCATGACTACCTCTCCTAATATGAATCCACTTGGTCTTAACCCAACGGATGGGTGAGTAATATGTAATTTTGTTTCCATATGTAGGTATAGAATTTTGATTCATGTCTAACTCAATCCTCAGGTCACTCAAAAGTGAATAATTTTTCTTTCTTCATTGAAATTATATATTACCTTGTACTTCTGGTGGTACTGAATACAGTTCGATTAGGCAGCAGGCACACTGAGCAACCATGACCAACCGTCCAACAACGACCAAAATTTCCAAAACATGTATTCTTATCGGATAACTTACACTGAACGATCGTCTTCAACCGGTTTTCGGAGACCATGTTTAAAATGGCAATCTGCTGAAACTTTTGGTCGATCAGTGTGAGCTTGAAAGTTTTTATTGATCCCTTTCAATTTTTGGTCGTTGCTGAACGGTCACGGACGGTCGATGCTGGTCGGTCAGTGTGATTTCTAGCTTATTGTCGAAAAATTAATTTTTTATTCAATAAAAGCGCATCAACCGTGAAGGTTATTATGTCATATTTGTCTTGGAATGTCAGTTGATTCCAGAAATTTCAATACCAACTCTTATGTCTTACGCTTAGTTCTTCATCACAGAAAACACACCTTTTGGGTTTTTTTTCTTTAGTAGATGCTGGTGGGTGTACCTTGTGTGGCCAATTCTGAAGCAGGTTAGAATTTTCTGATATTAACGAGTGACTAATTTGTAATTTTGGTCCTCAATAACACCGATACCGAAGGCAAAAAATACAATTAAATAAATGAACATAATATTGTTGTAAAGTTCTTTTGAACTCTGGACTCTTAATGATTGTTAGGAAATGAATAAAAACTTTCGGACTCTTTTGTAACGTCTTTATCATTCAACAACTGACATATAATCTCGAATACAGAACAGCTCAACTGTCAAGTGCAAAAAAAAACAATGCAAATCCACTTAAGGTGATTTTACAAAAATAAAGGTGAATTCGCACTTAAGTCGAGTTCACAGCAATATCTTTAATGTATATCAGTCTGGATTTTGTAGTAAACTCGCATGTGAGACAACACTGCAGTTAATAATAACAAATGGATTCATTTAATTGATGAAGGTTTATGTTTATTTATAGATCTGAGAAGAGCTTTTGAGATCATGTATAGGGATATATTAAGAGCCCATCTAAATAAGTTCTAACTGAATATTGAAAAACAAAATCGATTATCATAACAAGCTTATATAAAAACACAGAAAAATCAATATAAATAATATTGCATCCTTGCACCTGTGGAAGCGTGTATATAGAAACCACGAAGCGGTCCATTAATACAAGAATCTCCGGGCATAAAGCTAATTGTCGATTGGGACAAACTAATAAATCCTCCGTCGCCAAACATACGCTTACAAAAACTGACCACCGCATAAAATTTGAAGAAACACAAGTCTTAGCAACTACTTCCTCTTACCATGCACGACTCGTTAGGGAGGCAATCGAGATCAGAAAGCATAAAAACAACTTTAACAAAATTGAAGACTCCATAAAATTGAACAATACCTGGACCCCAACCTTAGAAAGAACGAGATGTTTACCTGGCCCCTCGAACTTAATTACACAAACAAATGAACCTGGGAACAATAATCAACTTACGATACCGGGAAACGTACCTGTGGACAAAATTACTTCATCCGTTAATGAGAAACCAGGTGTATATAATCTGAGACCAAGAGTACCACTTCAGTGATAGTAGATTACACTCGTAATTTTCTGAAGAAGCCTACCGCACGTGTAGACGAAACGTCAAAACCCAAGAAAAATGGATACACGACCGAAAACCCAAAAGCCATACAGAACATTGAGTGAGGGTCGTGAAAGCCTTAATCATTATATTGTGGTTTAGTTATTGAAGGGAAGGATTAGAAATTGTTCATAACTTTAAATATTTGTAATAATGAAATATGGTGGATTACGTAATCCAATCTTCCGCAATAAAACCTATACAATAGGTAAAGTCGTCGGCAAGTATTCAACAAAAAACAACTACTGCCCCCTACGACTAGTGAATTATATTTGTTTAATACTTGGCAAAGTTTTCTACAAGAACCACTTTGCAATGCATTTCAAATATCAAAGCTGAAATTATTTTTCGATTTAATTGGGGGAACACCTCCGTACCGGTTTCATGGTCATTGCCAATCATCAGCGAAGGCTAGTTCGACCCAATTGAATCGAAAAATCCTTTCATCCTAATTGGAAATCCCTGAGACAAACACTGAGGTATGAATTCAGCGCCATCTCTGGGTTCCAGTTTAAAATGAACTCCGACTACGTGTCGACTTCAACATGAAGCCAGAAACATCATGAAAGAGGGGCGACGCCACTTGACGGAAGACCATAAAACTAATAATGAAATATGGTGGATTACGTAGTCCAATCTTCCGCAATCCATTCCAATTAGGATGAAAGGATTTTTCGATTCAATTGGGTCGAACTAGCCTTCGCTGATGATTGGCAATGACCATGAAACCGGTACGGAGGTGTTCCCCCAATTAAATCGAAAAATAATTTCAGCTTTGATATTTGAAGTGCATTGCAAAGTGGTTCTTGTAGAAAACTTTGCCCAGTATTAAACAAATATAATTCAATGGTCGTAGGGGGCAGTAGTTGTTTTTTGTCGAATACTTGCCGACGACTTTACCTATTGTATAGGTTTTATTGCGGAAGATTGGATTACGTAATCCACCATATTTCATTATTAGTTTTATGGTCTTCCGTCAAGTGGTGTCGCCCCTCTTTCATGATTAAATATTTGTGCTTTATATTCGATGAAACTCTGTCAATGAAACGTGATAAAAAATAAAATAATAAAATTAATTTTTCTTATGAAGAATAGCGCCAGTGCTATTCATACAAATTAAAAAAACATTATACAATACTATTGTGTATCTAGCTATAGTTTGATTAATGTGCTACCCGTATTTATTAGATGATACTGTATGAGCCTCACTCCAGAAACTCTAAAGTAGGGGAATGTGGATAATTTTGAAGAATAACAAATGCGGTGAAGAAATACAAACTACCAAAAACACGAATACAATGTCAATTTCTAGGAAGCATAGATTTGAGAAAACCATTTGTAACTCTTCGACTTTTCAAAAAGATGAAAACCCTTCCAAATATATCATTATCGGGGTTTGAACATCATCTCCAAAACACATAATATGAAGGTAGTAAAAACCTCGTATTAGCTACAACAGATACTGGATACTCCCAAAAATAAAACCGAAGAAAAAGAAATGTGTTTTTAGAGACCAGAAAATTATAGTGTGGCCCAACGTGCTTCATAACATAAGGTTGAAATTAATTAGACAGGTTCATGAAAATAAACTTGTCGATGCATTCGAGAGTCTGAAAATTGCAAAGTATAAAAATATTATGAATGCGGATAAGGTCTCTTACAAAGGCGCAAAAGGGCCACGAGCAATTTTTTTTGAAATACCGACTTTAATCTCGTGGGCCCGACTTCATTCTCAGGGGTCCGACTATAATCTCGGGGGCCCGACTTTTATCTTGGGAGGAAAAACTTTAATCTCGGGGGTCCGACTTTAATCTGTGGGGTCCAAAATATTCAACAAAACGTCTTCATATTACTTACACACGCACTCATTCAACTTGAATATCTTGAAAACCGTCGACATTTTCGATAATGAAACTCATCTGTTATTTGTACAGAAAATATAAAGAAATGAAAAAGAGAAGAAAATCTATACTGATCCAGAGGTGTGAAATTTGGGGAAAGTCGATAAGAGGTTACCATCTGTTGTACGCCACTGTTTGAAGTTTCAAACACAATATTTACATCGATATGAACAATTGCTGTCAAATCACATACCAAATTTCATTGAGAAAAGTTGAGCCGTTATGGTGTTATTCTGTTATTTATCAAACGCCCAACTTATCTTAGAGGATATATTTTTTTAGGAACTCTCAGCCTTAAAATGAAGTGAGGATTCTACCATCGGAGTTTGTCCCCTTCATTCTGGGACACCCTGTATATATACCAGAGAAGAAAATTTAAGGGAGATATCATTTGTTACGTTGCTGTCACATAAAGAGGACTACACAGAGTAACAGTTTCAGGATCAATTATTCAGTTCTTGAATTTTGACATGAATCTCATTAATCTTGATCCCGTAAACCTTCCCGTACCAAGTTTCAATATGAAATTAATTAATAGCTGAAAATTGGAAAAACAGATTTTTTGTAGGTTTGTATCTCATAATCCCGACCGACGTTCGACGAATAGTGCTTTCAAAATCTGATAATAATGTGCCATCCACTATAGGCATCCCAAAAAAAAAAAAATTGTTTGCAAAATTGTTTTTTTTCCGTTAACCAGCTGTCACCCCCCTACGAACGACAGCCCTCAGAAGTCGAAACTTGTGCGAGCTAAGGATTAACGAGGTCTTGCCTTTTAACGTGCGATTCCTAGCACGAGACCAGTAACCATGCTGGGAATCGAACCCACGTCCCTCTGACTGATAGACTAGCGCTCTACCATCATGACCACTGCGGCCCAATCTGACAATAAGAATGCAGCGCCAAGGTGGGCAGTCGAAAAACTATAAATATTGACATTGGAGTTTTGTGTTGTATGGGTTGTGTGTGTATTTGTGTTATTAAAATTTGATTTTGCAATAAATATAAAGACTTCGGGAAATTTCTGGCTTTCATATTTCATTGTAAACGAGTGTGTTACGTTGTATATATTTTCCTTTTTATAAAAGCGGTATCATCATTTGTTTCAATTCAGTGTAGCAATATTGAAAGTAATCAGAAGTTGGAAGACTGTTGAAGAAAATATTACATGTGAACAGTTGAATCAACATTATCATACTACAGGATTCTAATGGTACCTTTTTTCAGATCCAAATGACAAGACAGTTTAATAGAATACTTGGGGCATCTTGAAGGCACAAACATATCTGTTTATGAAGGTGAAGACGTTTTAAATGCTGGACATATATATTATGTGGAAAGTTGAATTCTTCTACTCCTGACAAAATCAGAGTAGCGCACTCAAATCAGACCAACATCACATTCGAAGAGAACTCCATTGTGACTCAGGGAGAGGAAATTTTCAAAATGAGACCATTGTGTGTTCATGTAAAGCTGGAAATAGCGGTAGATGTAAACATATTTCTGCTGTCTTAATCAAGTGTACAAGGTGTGTCATTTTACCAATTGAAAAAGGCATTATGAGTCACAATGAAGTTTTCAACTGTGATGTGAGTCTGAATTGAGTGTGCTTCTTTGAAATCGCAAAGCACAAATCATGATTTTGTCAGGAGTGGAACTATTTAACTTTCCATGTAATATTATTTTCCAGCATTTAAAACGTCTTCACCTAAACACTTCTAAAAGTGTTTGTGCCTCTCAGTCTTTCCATTTGGATATTTAAAAAGGTACTATTAGAATACAGAAGTGTAATAATGTTGATTAAACCGCCGCGGTGTTGTGCGGGTTGAGTCCTCGCCTCATAAGCCAGAGAGTGTGAGTTCGAATCTCAGCATTGCCACCGGTCTCGTGCATGGCATCACACGTATTAAAAGGTAAGGGCTACGTCTTCCCCTAGCTCGCACAAGTCTCTGGCTTTTGAGGGTTGCACGTAGGGTTGACGGATATAACAATTTTAACAACAAACCGTTCACATGTAATATTTTCTTGAAGGTTTCTAACCTCTGATTACAGTATGGCTACACTGAATTGAAACAAATGATGATATAACAACGAAAATATACCGTAACACACTCGTTTACTATGGAAACCTGAAATTTCCATTAAAGCATTTATATGCATTATAAAATCAAATTTTAATAACACAAATACACATACAATTCATACAACACCAAACTCCAATGTCAATATTTATAGTTCTACAACTGCCCACCGTGGCGCTGCATTCTTATTTTCAGATGACTATAGAGAACTGAATGATCATGAAATTCAATAAAAACAGGAATCTGCGTAATGAATCTCTGGCCCCCGAGATTAAAGTCGGGAGTCCGAGATGAAGTCTGATCCCCGAGAATAAAGTCGACCCCCCCGAGATTAAAGTCGGGAGTCTGAGATAAAAGTCGGGTCCCCGATATTGAAGTCGGCTCCCCAAGATTAAAGTCGGGAGTCTGAGATTAAAGTCGAATCCCCGAAATTGAAGTTGGGTCCCCGAGATTAAAGTTGGATCTCCGAGATTAAGGTCGAACCCCCGAGATTAAGGGCCGATTTCATAATGAACTTGAAATATCATTTAATTTGAATAGTTGTCAGACTTTGACAAGCTTTCAATTGCAACTCAGTTTTGGTAGTCACAGTCTAACAGCAGTTCAAATTAAATACTATTTTAAGCTCATTATGAAATCGGTCCTGAAGTCGGGATTAAAAAAAATGCTTTCGTAGTCTCTTTTTCAAGTTCATAGTACAGTGAAGAAATCATTAGTCACGAATTTTCAAGAATGTTGTCATTGAATCCAAAACAAAGAGGTAGAAGATAGATTATAGGACAGATAAATTAGAAAATTAAGTATGTACACAATTTAATGTAGTCAGGGTGGTGTTGTAGGTTATCCTACAGCTGAAAAGTGAATACACCACCAAACATCAATAAGTCGCCTCGGAGCGCCACGGCAAATAATAATAATAACCGCTCTCTACCCGCACAGGACTCTACGAAAGTTTATGAGGGGGTATTATTATTATATGATATTGGCATAAGAGTAGGTAAAAGTAAAATGAGTGCAATCAGCCACTCGGAAAAGTAGTATATACCGTGTAACACGGTACACGCTTTTTTCTCCTTTGTTTCTGTAGCTATATTTCTGAAATTTGGAACATTGAATATGCTCACTATAGGGCACTTTTTGACATTTTTGGAAAAATTACATCAACTTTCGATTTTCAAACGAGTCACCCAGTATATTATTACAATTTTTGGAATCGGCATAATTTTCTGAATCCAATGATACCTCGTAGTTGATATTTCATTCTTCAGAACACCCATTTCATTTTTCGATCTAGATAGCCATGAACTCCCTAAAATTATTCCAAATAATCAAAATGATGCTACACTATCGTAATGTAACGATTTCGAGACCGGCCCTGATCTTATTAATTATGCACCCTCGTTCAACTACAGCTGTATATCTGCTGGCGTACGCATCGCCGAGAACAAGCTGGAATAATCGATTGTTCGATACTATTCGAAGAGCCATCTAGATGAAATGTTCTATACTCCTGAATATTCGAGAGCCGTGAATGGAAACTGCTTGGGAGTATATAAGCGGGACAGTCAGAATTCAGAGTTAGTTACAGTTCCAGAGTTCGCTGATAGATAGCCATAGTAGAAATAAATTGAAATAGTAAATGTTTTAGTGAATAATCGTTGTAAATAATGTTATAAATAAATTAGGAAAATTAGTTAGTGCAGTTTTACTACATTTGTTGTCAGAAGTCGGATGTTTAAAATAAACAAGTGTTAAAGTGTTCGTCGCGTTGAAAAACTGATAGACATTTATCGCGCCTAATAGACAGTTAGTGAACCCGTTGAACATTTGAGTGCAAAGTGGACAGTTTTGCGCGTCGCGGGACAATAAACTGAAAACTTTTTGTGTGAAATAAATAATAGACTGATATTTCGGCAAAGACAATAAGAGACAAAATGTTTCCGAGAAGAGTTCACCTAGTTGACCTTAAAGTTAGTGAATTAAAGCAAGAGTTAGAGGAGCGTGAGTTAGAAACAACTGGAAAGAAGGCCGTACTCCAGAAAAGACTTGCAGATGGACTGATTGAAGAAGGAGAAGACCCCGAAACGTTCTTATGCGAGTTTCTGGAATTGATTTGAGTTCCATAATGAATAAACTCGACGAGACCACGAACTCCTTGGAAGATAAATTTCTCGAAAATTCGAATAGTTTGAAGGAGGAACTTCAACAAAATTCGGTGAGTCTTGAAGATAAATTTCTACAAAATTCAAAGAGTCTGGAGGTAAAGCTTCTAGAAAACTCGGTCAGCCTGAAAGAAGAACTTCTAGAAAATTCGAATTGTCTAAAAGAGAAACTTCAAGAAAATGTGAAGAGCCTGGAAGAAAAACTTCACGAGAATTCGAAAAATCTAGAAGAAAAACTTGAAGAAAATTCGAAAAATCTAGAAGTGAAACTTCAAGAAAAGCTTCTAGAAAACTCTGAAGGCCTAAAAAGAGAACTTTGTGGTGTGGCAAATCGACTGGAAGGAAGAATAGGAGCCATTGAGACAGAGGTGGATAAAATAAAAGATGATATTGAGGATGAGATGAAAAAGATAAAGGAAACGCTCCACGATGAAATAAAAGATGGAATCGAGACAGAAATCGGCAGGATAAAGGAAAAATTCAGTGAATTAGAAAAGCGAATAGATTCTGCGCACACCCCAGAAACTTACAACAAAAACTCAAGGGTGGACCTGAGTATGAACTTGGACGAAGTTCAGAAGGACATAAAAAATCTCAAGGTCAGTGCTGAACCTGGAAAGCTCTCATTGAAACCGCCTCAGTTCGACGGAAATACTCCATGGTCAAACTACCACCGACAATTCGAAGCTGCTGTCAAAGCAAATGGATGGAATGCTGGGGAAAAAGCTTTAGCATTGACACTGGCATTGCGTGGCGAAGCAACAAATATTTTACAAACGCTCACCGCCCAACAACAGGAAGACTATGAACAGCTGGCAAAACACTTGGAACTTCGCTATGGCCAAGCCCACCTTGAACACGTATATCACTCACAGCTGAAAAACCGATGCCAGAAATCAAGCGAGTCGTTGCAAGAATTTGAAGCAGATATTGCACGCTTGGTTCGTCTTGCGTACTCAGCTACACCGGAAAATGTAATGGAGCGACTAGCGGTCCAAGCATTTTTGGATGGACTTCGTGACCAGGAAACCCGGCAAGCCCTAATACTAGCTCGCCCCGCACATCTCGTGGATGCATTGGCACGCGCTCTGGAATTCGAAGCAGCAAAGCAATCCTGCAAAAGCCAGAGTAGAGTCCGGATGATCGAGGAAGACCCACAGCCACAGGAGCCCGCTAATATCGAGGCTGTCATGAGAAAATTAATGAAGGAAGTCCTGCCTGAAAGGAAACAAATAAGGTGCTGGAATTGCGGGAAAATTGGGCATGTGCGTAGCAAATGCCCAACTTTTAAAGAAGCGACACCGACACAGGAAAACTAAAGAAGGTCGATGAGGAGGGGCAGTCGTCGGCCTGTATCCAGCAAGCCCCAAATAACAATGCATATGTCGCTGTCCTTCAACGACAGAACAAAGGTGTTTTTGTAGACGGTCTCATCAACAACGAACCTCGTACCATGCTGCTTGATACAGGTGCGACTAGGACAATCCTTGGACCTACATTTGCCAAAACACCGGCAAGAATTGAATCGTCGAATTGGAAGCTACGCACAGCAACTGGAGAGCCGGCAACTGTGTATGGTGAACTTCCAATTGAACTGACTTTGGGCAGCACTAAAGTGAAACATCGGGCTCTTGTAGCGGATATCGAGGATGATGCAATTATAGGAATGGACATCATGAATTCCAGAGGATTCGAGCTGAATTTTAAAGACGGCATCCTTCGAGTGAACGGAGAAGAGCTGGTACTTCATGGGAGAAATGAAGAAATGGTTCGAGTTCTGCTGGCTGAAGACGTAAGCGTACCGGAGAGGGCTGAAACCTTTTTGGAGGCTCGCCTGGATGGAGGTACGAGCAGTGGAAACGTGGTGATGTTCGAGCCCAAGCTACATGATGAGAAAATTGGACGAGGAATTGCACTAGGAAAAACCTTGTTGCGTGCTGATAAATTTGTGCCAGTAAGGGTAATGAATGTCAATTATTACCCGGTGACCTTGAAGAAGGGAACAATTTTGGGGCACTGCTCGTCAATTTCCTCTGTGATTAGGAGTGTACGCGGCACTGTTAGCCAAGCCAGTAACATGCCAGCAGAATTGGAGAAGTTGGTTGCTATTTCGTCCAAGGACATGGGGCCAGCACAAAAGACCAAACTGAGGGAACTAGTCAGGAAGTATCAGGAAATCTTCGATACCGGAGTTGGCAAAGGAGGTAGAATAAAGGTGGTTCAGCACAAGATAGATACTGGAAATGCCCGACCAATCAGGCAATCAGCCAGAAGACTTCCTCTAGCCAAAAAGGAGGAGGCTGACAAAATAGTCTGCGACATGGAGAAAGACGGAGTCATCGAGCCATCCGACAGTCCCTGGTCCTCTCCAGTCGTGTTGGTGAAGAAGAAAGATGGATCAACACGGTTTTGCGTAGACTACCGTCAACTAAACAACGTGACGAAAAAGGACAGCTACACTCTCCCAAGGATAGACGACACGCTAGACACGCTGGCTGGATCTACGATTTTCTCGACCTTAGATTTGAAAAGCGGATACTGGCAGGTAGAACTGGCCCAGGAAGATCGAGAAAAGACAGCTTTCACCATCGGCTCCGGATTATGGCAGTTTACAGTTATGCCATTCGGCCTTTGCAATGCTCCAGCCACATTCGAAAGATTGATCGAGACGGTTTTGAAAGGACTATCATGGAAGACGTGTCTGGTGTATCTCGACGACATTATTGTGGTTGGCAGATCGTTCGAGGACCATGTAAAAAACTTGGAAGAGGTATTTCATCGACTGAGAAGCTCCGGACTGAAACTGAGCCCCATGAAATGTCATCTGTTTCAAAAAGAAGTACGTTATCTCGGCCACGTTGTCTCTGGGAAAGGAGTGGCAGTAGATGAGCAGAAGATCAAAGCTGTTAAGGAATGGCCCGTTCCGAAAGACATTCACCAGCTTCGAAGTTTTCTTGGCTTGTGCACTTACTATCGCCGATACGTGCTGGGATTTGCTAACATCGCAAAACCACTGACCAGGCTCACGGAAGGACAAACAAAGTTCCAGTGGTCAGATGATTGCCAAGATTAATTCAGGAAGTTGAAAGGAGCTTTGATCAACGCACCAATCCTGAGCTACCCCCTTCCAGACGGGAATTTCATCCTGGACACGGACGCCAGTAACGTGGGACTTGGAGCTGTCCTGTCTCAGATCCAAGAAGGACAAGAGAAGGTCATCGGTTACTTCAGCAAGACCCTCAGTAAACCGGAGCGGAATTACTGTGTCACCAGGCGGGAACTGTTGGCTGTTGTCAAGGGAGTTGAGCACTTCTACAAGTACGTGTATAGACGAAGATTCCTACTGAGAACTGACCATGCAGCTCTCAAATGGCTCCTACAGTTTAAGAATCCCGAGGGTCAAGTGGCACGCTGCATTGAGAGGCTCCAGGAATTCGACTTTGAGATCGAACATCGGGCGGGGACCAGCCATAAGAATGCGGATGCCCTATCGCGAAGACCATGTCCAGACGACTGTTCGCACTGCCGACGAACAGAGGAAAAGGAGTCGACACTCTGCAGAACCATGGCGGTCGATGATAACTGGAATGACCACAAGATCCAGAAAGACCAAGAGAAAGATCCAGATCTTGGTTTATTCATCGGCTGGAAGAAGAGTGATCGAAAACCGTCGTGGCAGGAAATAGCCAGTTGTTCTCCAGTCGTTAAAACTTACTGGGCCCAATGGAACTCTTTCACCTTAGACAATGGAGTCTTGAAGCGTGTGTTGGAGTCGGAGAATGGCGGGGAAGAAAGACGTCAGGTAGTAGTTCCCAGGAGCAGAAGACAGGAAGTGCTCCGAGAAATCCATGATGGGGTCACCGGAGGACATCTGGGAGTGACGAAGACCCTCGAGAAAGTTAGGCAACGGTTCTACTGGGCCAATTGTCAAGCTGACGTCAAGGACTGGTGCAGAAAATGTGCTGAATGCGCTGTCAGTAATGGGCCTCGAACAAGACCTAAGGCCCCGATGCGCCAGTACAATGTGGGCAGCCCATTCGAAAGGATCGCCATTGACATCGCTGGCCCGTTCCCACAATCTGAACACGGGAACAAGTACATCCTTGTGGCGATGGATTACTTCAGCAAGTGGGCCGAAGCCTATGCCCTGCCCAACCAAGAAGCCATCACCGTTGCCGACGTCTTGGTGAAGTAGTGGATTTGTCGATTCGGTGTTCCGTTAGAACTGCATTCGGATCAAGGCAGGAATTTCGAGTCAAACCTGTTCCAGGAGATGTGTCAGATGCTGAACATCCGGAAAACGAGGACCACAGCTCTACATCCGCAGTCCGATGGAATGGTGGAGCGGATGAATAAGACGATAAACCGCCACCTGTCCAAGGTAGTCTCTGACCACCAGAAGGATTGGGACCAGTACCTCCATCTGTTCCTGAAGGCGTATCGTTCCGCAGTTCATGAGTCAACCGGTCAAACCCCTGCAAGTGTTATTATGGGCCGAGAGCTGCGACTTCCATGTGACCTGAAGTTTGGGACGCCACCAGGACAAGACACAGGGGGACATGACTACGTCAGCAAACTGCGACAGAGAATGGACGACATCCATGAACGGGTCCGTTTGAACATCCAGAGTTCCAGCGACAGAATGAAGGAGACCTACGACATCAAGGCGGATGCTGGTGGATATCAAACAGGTGACCTTGTCTGGCTATACAACCCTAAACGTCGCCGTGGACTATCACCGAAACTTCGGAACTCGTGGGAAGGTCCATATAAGATCATGAAAAGGATAAACGACCTCGTCTACCGCATATATAAGCCACCACGAGGAAAACCACGATCAAGTCCGCACCGTCAGATCACCGGAGGACGAAATGACGTTTTAGAGGTTCATGTCCCTGTACTCGAACGGACAGAAAGTTCAATATGGGGTAACCCGAGAGGAGTCACGAGATCTTTTCAAGGTGCCTGCCAACTACGCGTTAGCTCACTGTGTGGCAGAAGATCTCCAAATGTCCAGAGGCATTGCAGTAGTTAGTAGTTTTCTCCAAGAAGTTCGGTCGAATCCAGGAACTGAGAGAACAGACCCCGGAAGTTGGAGGGGTGTTAGAGCTGAGGAAAGGCCAGAGAAACATCTACTATCTGGTTACCAAGAAGCGTTCTCGTGATAAGCCGTCTTATGAAGATGTTTGGAAGAGCCTTACGAGATTGAGAGACACGATGCTGGACCAGAATATTGTAGACCTGGCAATCCCAAAATTGGCCTGTGGGCTTGATCGGCTGGTCTGGAGAGTTATAAGAAGCATGTTGGAGACAATATTCAGATCCAGCGACATCAAAATGAAGACTGTGGAGTGCTACTTCCATCGAACGTCCAGGTGCAGAAATGGAGAATCTTGCAGATATCTTCACACTCCAAGAATGACGTTTCGGGGCGAAACGTCTTTAAGAAGGGGGCAATGTAACGATTTCGAGACCGGCCCTGATCTTATTAATTATGCACCCTCGTTCAACTACAGCTTTATATCTGCTGGCGTACGCATCGCCGAGAACAAGCTGGAATAATCGATTGTTCGATACTATTCGAAGAGACATCTAGATGAAATGTTCTATACTCCTGAATATTCGAGAGTCGTGAATGGAAACTGCTTGGGAGTATATAAGCGGGACAGTCAGAATTCAGAGTTAGTTAGTTACAGTTCCAGAGTTCGCTGATAGATAGCCATAGTAGAAATAAATTGAAATAGTAAATGTTTTAGTGAATAATCGTTGTAAATAGTGTTATAAATAAAGTAGGAAAATTAGTTAGTGCAGTTTTACTACAGTAATTTCGATTTTAATGGTACTCTGACGTCATTCGAAAGTACTATCAATTGGGTATCCAACCATATTAACTTTTTTTCTGTATAACCAATACGAACACGATAATAGAGTTTAGACAAGCTTAAGTATCTTCTCGGTTCAATAACAATAATTTATCGAGGTGGCTATGGAACACAAACAACAATTTGACATTTTGACTTTCACGGAGATCTAGTCAATATTTCATCCCATCGATAGAGCTCCTCAATCTTGAAGGCTCAAAGCTTTGGTTCGAATGCAAGTGAGTAATAACAGTTAGAGCGGCTTTACATTTATGCAATTCATTTGCAATGCAAGACAGATATTGCAAGGCAATGTAGAAATTGTGTTTTACATTTTATGCAATTATTGTTGTGTTGCCAGTAGTTATACCAACATAAAACATAATATATTTCGAGAAAATCTAACCTCAATACAATATTTTGATATAATTGCTTCATTTATTTAACATTAACTTACGTCGCTGCCATTTTCCACTTTTATCATTAACGCTTTTGACAAATGTTCTTGTTTAAGTTAGTTATAGGTTAGGAGACATTGGAAAAACAATATCTACATGTACTTTGGTGTGCTATTGGCACTGAATTTCTCACCAGGAAAATCACAAGAATTGCTCACAAATTGCGTGAAAATTTCAACAAGTTGAAATTTTTTGGGCTTGCACGAATCTTGCATGGGCGCAAGCGCAATGTAAAATTTAGTCTTGCCGCTCTTAGGTTTTCTCTCACAATTTTATTAATAATGAAACAAAATAAAAAAGTGAAATTTTATAATAGCTGTTCGAAATGTCCACCATCAACATCAAACATTTTCTAGCTCGTTTGGCGGTATTTCGAATAACATTGTTCAATTGTTGAGGCGTTATACTTTGAATGGCTTGTCTAACTCGTAATTCTAGGTCATCGCGGGTCGTTGTGTAGGTTTGCAAACGATGTTTTTCAAGTGACCCCCAAATGAAAAATTCTAAAGGGGTTAAGTTAGGCGATCTTGCAGGCCACCTAACAGGTGCACCCTCCTGATGAAAGAAAGAACAGTCCATTTTCCCGGTAATTCTTCTAAATAATCTTCAATTTGATTTTTGATGAAACTCAGGTATCTACTACCATTCAAAGGTCTATTAAATATTATGGGACCAATTATTCGATCTCCAACTACTCCCAGCCATGCATTAAATCCAAAATGTTCTTGGAAATTCCCCTGCCCAAAAAAATGCTGATTCTCTTGCGTCCAATATCGAGTATTTTGTTCGTTAAATAAACCCCATTTTCTATAATCATTATTATCATAAAAGGCTGTAATACTGTTGAAATTAAAAAAAATGCTTGTAGAATGGAACAGATAGGGTTTATTTATGTTACATACAAGTATTTTTATGGCAGGTCCGAAACAGCACAAGATAATTACACATTGAAGTGTCGATATTTCAAATTATCACTGATAATGATAAATAATAAAAAATATGAATTTATAAAGTGAGATTACATTGATATTAATTCGCAAAAAATTCAAAAGAATAAATTATGAAGGACAAAGAAATAATAGCAAATGCAAGATTTTTGCAGTACTGAATAAGTCTAGGCTCTAAGAGAGTTGTCTTTTTTGAAGGTAATTCAATACATGGTAGAATCTTCAGAAGAATTCTTTTGTTATTCAATTATTTTTTTAATTCTAGTATCTAATGGACTATCAATATAAATATAAAGTATAAATTGCTATTCAAAGAGTTTTGGTAGCTTACAACTGATCTGTGTCGTTGAATGTTCAACAAGTCTGCAGATCTTGTAATTGTGTAAATTTTAAACAAAAAAAATTGCTATAATATTCATTGACATTATATATTTTGCATTGGAATAAGAAATTGTTGAAATGAGTATGCTGTGTACTTACTAACTTGCTTGAGATTTTAATTTAATATGATATTTAAATTCAGTTGGATTTTTTAATATTAGGATGTACCTTTCTTGAAATGAATTAAATTCAATATTTCTCACTTTGTGTGAATGTTTGGCTAGAAGTACTTCAACAGTGTCAAATTGATCCGTTTATATGAAAGTATGATGTGATGAAAAATCAAATAAGTATTAGAGCAGTGATTAAAAGTAAAAAACAGTGAAACCAGACAACTACTTTGATATTTAATCAGACGTGAACATGCTATTGGTTAAAATTTTAAAATAAATTTAAATTTTGGACAAATACATAATTTTTGTCAATGAGAAAAAAACTGAATTATTACTATCCAAGGTTTATGTTTACTTTTGAATAAATTTATTGTTAAAAGTTATACTTCATTCATTGTACGTGTATTGGGATGTCCTTCCTATTTAATGAACTTATTCATTACCACTGGACAATAGTGTCATTTAATTCCTCGGGTGATTGTTTTCCTTGCGTTCACGAAGTAAACTTCACCTTCTTTTTCTAAAGATGCACTTCTGTCCCACACTGTACTGAATATATTATTGGTTGCGCTATAATATTTCTGTAAACTTTTTTTTTATAATCTGTAATTGATGTTTGCTTCAGACCATGGTCCAGTGGAAGAACTGGAGATACTGGCTGGCCAGATTCTGGAACTAATGATACCTCGAATGATGTGAAAGACGCACAGTGGTCAACCACCACTCAACCCTCTCTAACTGATCTTGTACCTGAATTTGAGCCTGGGAAACCCTGGAAGGTAAAAACAACAGAATTTTAATGTGTCCACTTGAGTTCGCAGCATATGGAATACTTTTTTATTAACAGTTGTAAGAAAAAAATTTACTCTTCATAGAAAGTTCTGCATAATCATATATAATGGTTTCTTGAAAAAAAATTAATTTTCTGGAAGAGTAAAGTACAATTGCAGCCAAAAAAAATTGGACAGTTGTCTATTTTTGAGATTATTCCACCTTTCGTCAATGCATTTATATGCGGCATAATTACTTTCTAATTTGAAATTGTTTAACAGTCCCTGGACTCCGATGATAAGAAATGTTTTATAGAATCGAAATGTGACGTCATATTCTAAATATCGGTACTATGCTTCCCATTTCTAATGTTCGAATATGACGTCACATTCTCGACACATTTCGATGCTATGAAACATTTCTAATCATCGGATTCCCAGTGCAGATGTCAAATATTCAAAGTTGTAATATGACATATTCATAACACACATTCCAGCAGCTAGAATTAAACAAAAATCTGTTATAAGAGATGTCCCATTTTTTATTGGCCCCAACTGTACCATTACTTACTTCAATATTGAAAATTGTCAAGGAAAAATTTTTCAGAATTGAATACTCAGTTCAGATATCTATATGCAGAACTTTTTATGAGTTATAGGTTTTTTCATCAATCAACAAAGAGAGCCACTACGGAGGCCTAAATAATATTTCCCCAAACATTCGACCCCGATTCTAAAGGATCGGGGGATCCACTACACCTCGACTCTTTAAAAAAAGGTGCTGAAAGAACATAATTTGGAAGTAATCCATACTTCCGTACGTCATGTCCAAGCGAATCCCTCGTAAAGGTGGACTAGGGAGCTATCCCGCTTTTTCTGTTTTTTTGCAGCTAAAAGCACACCCGTTGGACACGTGAGATTTCCAAAAAGCTGTTTTATTTGAAATAGCACTCGCCAAATCCTTGTAGGAAGGTGATATTTTCCAACTTGAATGAGAATCGTAGTTGGCGAATTGGAAATGGCCAGCAGAATTTTGGACATACAAAAGTAGAAATTAACAATATTTTTAAAGTTTGTCGGGTTTTATATAAATTTCACTTGTTTTACAATTTTTCACACATTTATAATTTTGGGTGAAGTAAATCCGGTACAATTTTTTTTTTATTTTTTACAATATAATTTCAATGTATGATATTTGATGTAATGACTAAAGACTATTATTATTATTATTGTAGCTCTGAGAAGTTCTACAATAGTATTTCTGAATTTCTAAAAATTGGCATTTGCCGACAGCTTTAGAAAGGTTTTGAAGAAATATATCTAACAAGATATCAAACTATGAAAGGTTGAAGATTTTTTCTTTTATTTTATTGCCCATTGATATCATCTCATAGGTCATTTTCCAGCCAGTCAGTACCTTCTATTATTCGTGAATTATCTTTCATATTTTGTTTTTGTATTTTCAAATGTAAATTATGACAAATTTTTTAAAAATTGTCAAGTCCTACTTTGACGTCAAATATCTCGAGAATGTGTGAATTTATAATATTTTCACAATTTTTTTTTTCTTGAACAGGACTAGATTTTTATATGTTAATCTTCTTAGTTAATAAAAATACTGGTTGGTTAGGGGGTTTTTTATTTTGTACTTTGCGTCATATAAATGATTACCGTCATTTGTACTATTTTTCTTTTGGCTCGCTCTCAATAACGAGGAAAATGTCATTGCATACGGCGTCATATAATAGTAAAACCTAAATTATTTATTCTCGAATTTTATTGTTGAAAATATCTGAGTAGCTCTTCATTGTACGTTTGTAGAGGAGTATTATTATTTTTTTGGAAACCCAATCTCCCTAATCATTTAATACTGAAATACTCGTATTTTGCATTTTTTTTTTCAGATTATTACATCGTTTCAATTTTTTTTAGGGCAATCAAATTAAATCAATTGAAGATGATCCCAGTATTACTCCTGGTTCTGTGGTGCGTTCTCCCTTGTCAATTGCAACGATCAAAGATAACGAGTTGTTCAGCATGAATCCTGTTAAAAGTCCTCCAGTAACTGATGGTATTCAATCTTTGAGTCTTGGTTCTTCAACATGGAGTTTCAATCCGACTGCCTCAGCATCTTCAAATGCTTTCACAAAGTGAGTGTTTTTTAGTGTTTCAGGGCCACGCCAAATTTCAACTGTCACACTCTAAAGAATCGCTGAAGATATGTTATTGCATCTTTGTCAGGCTATATAACTAAATGAATAACTGATGAGTTTCTTAAGCCTTTCGGTCGAAATGACTTATATTCATCCTTAAATAAAAATATTTTTTATTTAGTACATGCATTAGTTGTCACAACGGATGGAACATAGAAAGAATAAAAATATAAGAGGAAGTTCCTGATAATTTTATTATCCGGCGATGAGCCAAACATAGTAATATTACAGTGTTTTCCAGTACGCAAAATTAGCTGGGTTGTGGAAAGTGTACGATTACGAGCTGACGTAGTTTCAGGCTTTACTATTATTTTTAATATTTATAGATATTGTTGGTATTTTTCTCGGACAAACGTCGATGATTCACGATAAGTTGAAATATTTTTGCATTTCGCTTGTTGTCATTCCTTAGGCGTATTAGACCGTATTCATTCTCTCCTATGTATCATTCATCTTGAGATAATCTGTATGAGGTATTTATCACATTGTGAATTATTTTATTTTATATTACAGTCCTCCTAGTAAACTTCCTACTTCCAAAGGGGCTTTAGTGGACTTGAATTCCACCACAGCTGTTACTTCAGAACTCTGGGCTGCGCCTAAAGCCTCTAGAGGTCCTCCTCCTGGTCTCTCAGCCAAAGGTGGAACTCTTGCTAATGGTTGGTCAGGCAATGCTATGCCATGGGGTGGAGGACAGAGAAGCTCGGGTAACTGGGGAGGATCTTCCCAGTGGTTATTACTGAGAAATTTGACAGCTCAGGTGAGTTTGAAATCAAATTAATTTTTTCTATTAATGTTTGTAATGAATTTAAGATAATAATAATAATAATACTCCCTCATAAACACTCATTGAGTGTACCCAAAGGCATAGCCTGTGCGGGTAGAGGACGGCTATTATTATTATTATTATTTGCCGTGGTGCTCCGGGGCGACTTACTGATTTTTGGTGGCGTATTCACTTTTCAGCTGTAGGAAAAACCCGGAAAACCTACAGCACCACCTCGGTGTGCACTTCAAGCTAGCACCAGACGAAATTGACATCTAGACAACCCACAATATACTTGCTTTTTGCATGCGGTCGCCTATCGATCTGATATAAAGTAGATGAGAAAAATTCTCTTGTACCTACATCGGGCTCGAACCGACTATCGCTATGCTGGAGTTTTGAACGGCCTGTGCGTTAGACCGCTGATCCACCGACCACACATTTTATATATGTAAAATTCATAAAATCTTGGAGAGTATAAACAGTTTTCGTGAAGATAATTTTTCACCCTCCTGAACACATTTATGCTTGAAAGCGTCAGATCAAGTGGTGGGTGGTTATATAGTTTGAAATCCAGCGAGTTACCCCTTGATATTTCGAGCATAACTTTTGATTGCCGGAGTATTCCTGCTTTTCTAGTAGAGTAATCATGGAGGTCTGGGTGGAGTATGAACTCTTATTCTTGTGAATATGAAGTAAAGTGTGAAATATGTAAATGTTGGGCAATGACATTATCTTCATTTTATTGAAGAGCGGTCAGCAGTGTTCAAGGTGGACGTCTAATGTCGTGTATTGCGACTTTTGATTGCATTGAGAAACGGTTACACTTAGAGAGCTGAAATTTGGTAGGTGAACTCTAAAAAGATTGGAGTACACAGTGAATATATTGAGTTTTTTTTCATTTCGAAAATTGATATTATTTTGGTCAGCAATTGAGGAAAATAAGCCAATACTGGCTTCTGTTTTATGCCAATCTAAATATTGATAAAAATAGTGCAATTTCTGATTAGAACCGAATAGTATCGTTTGGGAGACTGATTCCAAGTTAGAAATAGGCTAGGAATAGCTAAATTCGAACGTATGGTGCGAAACAGTTCCTACTTTACCAACATTCTTACTCATTTTTTAGTTTGGCTTTTTTCGGATAGAAAGCGCCATTGTATATTTCATTCATTCAGTTTACTCAATGAGACGGAATGTGATTTTGATAACATTGGTAGGAGGAGCCAGGTCAAGAAAATGAAGTAAAGAAAGACGTTGTGTTGTTTTGGATCCCCAAATCAATCATAAGCGTATCATGGAGTGCTATTTGAGGATGCATAAATAAAAGTCAACAATCGATTACGGGATCCGGAGTTTCAGTCTATATTTAATACAACAAAACTTTTCCTAGCACATGCAAAGTAATTTCCCTAAACTTCTTGCTGAGGATAGTGTACATCTCGCAGTTAATTTATTCAATATTTTTGAAAACGCTGACATTTTTTCAAGATTCTATAAACGTGCCTTGTTTGTTTCTAAAATTTTTTTTTTGTTCGAAATCTTGCGAGTGAATTTTGACTCACAGTTCGATTATTTTATCTTTACCCGTGCGTCATCAATGTTATGCATATGAAATAAGTCGAGACGTTTAAGCCAAATGACGTCTAAATGTAGAATGCCGTGGTTAATATTCCGATAAAATTACAACGTGTAGGTAAGATAGGATAATGAATTACTGAATTAACATTTTCAAATTCATGGAAATGGCGAACCACCAACAATGAGAGTGTTTTTTTAGTTCCAACAGAATACCGTGTGACACACTCATGGGACACCCCCCTTTTCTCTTTTCCTTTTTTCCTTTATTTTCCAAATATGTCAAAAAGTGCCGTCCAGTGAGCATGTTCAATGTTCCAAATTTAAAAAATATTGCTGGAGATACAAAGGCGGAAAGGAATGATTTTTTAAATTTGTTTTTTTCCTTAACCAGCTGTCGTCCCCTTACGAATGGCAGCCCTCAGTAGTCGAAACTTGTGCCATGGATTAACGAGGTCTTACCTTTTAACGTGCGATTCCTAGCACACGGTGTTTTCCAATTATTACGAATCCAGTGACACCAGGTTTGATAGGATAATGAAACATGAAGGCAGTGAGTTTACTAGAAACTTTTGACCTCCCTACTGTATTCTAATTTCAGTCACACTCATATAAGGAAGTTGTTTCATCTATACCTCCGCAGCTGTTTCACAAAAATCCATCACATCCAAATTTTATCCACATTAATGCAAGTTCTCTAGGTAATTGTTAACGAAAAAAAGTTGTTCAAAAAACTAGGTTGGAGTGCAATACCTTTGCATACGGGGATATCAAAAAATCAGTTTCCATTCAAACATGGCAGAGTTACGATGACACATTCTAATGTTTCACTTATTTGATCATGTTTCCATGAAATATTAATTAATTTTTATTTTATTTGAAACTATGTATTTGTCATTTTTAAACAAACAAATAAATAAATATGTATAATGATAAACAAATGAATATCTAAGAAATAAAAACACCAGTTGTTATATATTTGGTAATGAAATACTCAACACATGATTAACAAAAAATGTATACATACATTTATTTATGCAATGCGAGCATTTAATATATTTAATCACTTTCTGATTCAGAAATGTCACCAATGTTTCTAATAATGGATTCAATAACCATATCACAACGGAGCTTTTCTCGTTTACACCATTTTTCAATGAGCGATTCTGTGTGTTTTACACATTTTGCCCAGGATTCAGTGTTGCAGTTCTCTAATGCTTTATTCCACTTACCCAATACTTTTTCATCACTGTATCCATCTCTGCCAATATGATTGTTGTAGTATGTCTTACAATTAGCCCAAATTAATTCAATAGCGTTAAAGTCTGGGTGATAAGGTGGTAATCTTAATACTTCATGCCCATGTTCTCGTACCAGTTCATCTATAATATACAGTGTCACCGTTAAAGTCCGCATCATATGGGATTTTTTTTTATTATTCTGTTGTTGCAAATTTAAAATTCGTGAACAGTTTGTGCTTTGAAAACAATGCAAAATGACGTTTACGATTGTTTTCTATCTATTGGGTACACCTGTCAAATTTGACATTTTTCAAAAAAGTTCCAGAATGTTAGGTTATTTCTCAATATTTCGAAAAATATTATATGAAAAAGTTGTTTATTTTTCGGTTTCCTACCCACCTACCAAATTTGAACCAGTTTGAACAACTTTTATTTTTTTCGCGTTTTCTTAACCTTACACTTTTTCGGATAATTTAAATTTGATGAAATCTGGAATAAAAAAGTTGAGATGTAATACACCCATCTGCTGAAAAAATTTTTTCTGTTTATAAATATTTCTAACTGGATATTTTCAAAAAAAATACAAATATGCTAAGAAAATAACATCATATTTGATGCAAAGTGGCTCTAGTTTCAATATTCCATAGCAAAATTTGCTTCAATTATTTTTATCACAATACATCAGTGAAGTAGAAAATACTTTAGGTCTATTGCTTTAGAAAAATATTCGATAATTCGAAACTAGAGCCACTTTGCATCAACTATAACATAATTTTTTTAGCATATTTGTATTTTTTTGAAAATATCCAAGTAGAAACATTTTTAAACAGAAAAAATCCTTCCAACAGATGGGATTATTAAATTTAAATTATCCGAAAAAGTGTAAGGTTAAGAAAACTCGAAAAAAATCAAAGTTTTTCAACTGGTTCAGATTTGGTAGGTGGGTAGGAAACCGAAAAATGAACAACTTTTCCATATAATATTTTTCGAAAAATTGAGAAATATCCTAACATTTTGAAATTTTTTTGAAAAAATGTCAAATTTGACAGGTGTAGCCAATCGATGGAAAACAATCGTAAACGTCATTTTGCATTATTTTCAAAGCAAAAACTGTTTACGAACTCTAAATTTGCAATAAATGAATAATAAAAAAAAGTCCCATATGATGCGGACTTTAACGGTGACACTGTATATGTTTTCCTTTCGGTTCATCTTAGCCAATTGCAATAACTGGTTTTGTTAATTTCTCATCAAAATCAATATTATTTTCCTGTAGCCAACAAACAATTTCCGATTTTCTTGAAGAAGTGGTAGGGTGTTTATTCAAAATTTCACTGTGGTATGGTGCATTGTCCATTATTATCAAAGATGGCTCTTCCAAACTGGGAATTAACTGTGAAGTGATCCACTTGGTGAACATTGCACTATTCATTTCTACATGATAATCTAGAGTCAAAGATTTCGAACAGAACAATAAACTGGCTTCTGGAACAAACCCTTTCGCAGAACCAGCATGCACCACAATAAATCGTTTACCATCATATCCTTTGGGTTTGCGTACACTTTTGACATTATCATCCTGCCAAGACTTGGTTTTATTTCCTCTAGAATAAATCCATGTTTCATCTAAAAAAAAACACTTCTTGTGGATATAAACTTTTTCGGTTTTCTTGGTACTTACGTAAAAAATATGCTCTTGTGAAACAATATGAGTCTTTTCGATCAAAGCTCTTCGATTATCATCTTTTTTTAAATTTAAATCCCAGCTCTTTCAGTAAAACATTCAAAGATGATTTGCACATCGAAACAATCTCCTTATTTTTCAGTTCATCGTTCAAGGACGTTTTTCTGGAAGAAAAAAATTCAAATAAATATGGTACATGTCAAAATTCATACGATAGGACTGATATTATAACTGCATTTTAAAAACGAGATACAAGTGAAGTTTCAAATTAAAAAGAAAACTAGATATGACAATAAAGTTTGACTTTTCAACTAATATACATAAATCCAATGACTTTCCTGATGAAGTTGTGATTGATGAAAATGGAGCGGTTACATTTGTTCAGAAATTTTTCTCACTAGTCAGTGTCACGTCCATCGAATGAAAAATCAATATTATCGTCTTTTCCCTCACCAAGTAATAAGGAAGTATATTCACTTTTTTCATACATATCGTACAAAGTATTTCGTACTGCCATTTTCTGTCCTTCAGGTAAATCAGCTGTTTTCTTTTTGAGACAAGGTCTACTTTTTCCTGGAGTTGATGGAATGGGTTTATTTTCGTTTCTTATTTTGATGTTGTACACCGTTTTTTGAGGTATTTTAAGTGCATCTGCAAATCTCTAAATTACAGTAAAGAAAAGTTATGACATTTCTTTTGTGGTTTTAATTGTTACCTCTTGAACAGATGAAACTGGTAAAAAAGGTCCACCATTCGCTCTTTCCTTTCAAAATACTCGCACAAGTTCAACACAAATTGTTGTGCTTGTGAGTGTAGAATAGTTCCAGGCATAATCTAAAAAATAATTGAAATATATTATGAATGTTTTGGACCTGTATTTATATATTTAGGTAATGTTTTTTTCTCTCAATAGGTTTTCCACTATGAATAATTGTTGTGTTAATATCCCGGTAATACGAAATTATAGTCACAAATGTCAATTGTGAGGTTAAAAATGTTGAAAATTATTTGTGAATAAAACACATTGTATTGTACTTACTTTGAAAATAATGATTCCAAGATACGTTTAGCTTTGAAAAAAACTGTTTTTATAATATATTCGACTGCAAAACAAAGTAAAACTGGCGACAAACAATACCCAAATGACAGAAAATAATGACGCAATACAATGTTTGGCAAGTTTAGTTGAAATGTGAAAAACTGTTTTATGGCTATCTCTTTTCACTGTTTTGAGTTATACAATCGATCATCACAATACCATAATTCTTAGCTTAGAAGACAAATGTTAACGAACTTTGATTCGCTCATAGCGGTTGTTAGAAAGAGATGTTCGATAGAGGGTGTGTGATTTCTTCGATCATAAATTGATGACGCATGGGTAAAAATAAAATAATCGAACTGTATAGTTGCCCGATCATCATGAAATGCAGGTGTTTATGATTCCGATGATAATGTATTATGAAGGGTCATGCCACTGGAATCATGTATTCCTACAGCTCTGTGGATTTTTTTGAGTTAGGGATTTATCATTTTAGAGGTAGAAAGAAATAACTTTCTTCATTTGAAATGTTCCTGGCTCTACAGGGCGAGCTACAAAAATGTTTGAATGTCTAACGCCAAATACGGAAAAAAGTGTTTGTCAGTGGATTTTTCTTGATTTATAATTCTATGAAAATTATCGATTGACTTCGAATATATCTATTAGTTATGGTGTACCTACTAACAGGGTGAGGCAGAAAACGCTTTTTTTAACTCGTTTTTAGACTTCTCGTCAAAATCTGGTCTTTCTGTTTACCATTTCAAAGCGTATTCTACGTATTCTACAGATGAAGTTAACGAACTGTTCTGAATACATTTCACAGAGTGAGCAAAAAAAGTGATGAATTATGGGAGATCATATGAGTGGATTGTTTGATATTTCACAGAGAATAAAGGTAAACTATTTTCTACTTTTACGTGACTCGATACAGAGTGAGCCCAAAAAGACGAATTTTCGACATTACATTTCCCAAAGTGTCTACTTATGGTTGGACAACATAACATTGACTCATTGGAGACTATTATTGGTGGTATTTGAGTTGATTTTTGGATATGACATTCTATAGAGGAGGATGATCATTTTTTGTGTAACTGTAGAGATACTGAGTTATCCCAAAGAGAGTTATTTTTGAAACCTGGAGGGAATCCAATCGTAAAGTAAATACATTCTTGCGACTTCTACAAAATATCCAAAACGCTTAGTGATTCTTCTAACCTTCAAAGAGTGAAAGCAGCTGCAAGCGCATGCGTTTATACAAATGTCATCAGTACAGCATAGCCATGTAACAAGATTGTCGGAATTCGAGAAAACTCTAAACAACTACAGGCGCCAATTCTGAATTAGCATTGGATACTTTTGGTTCTAACTTTTGTCTATCCGTGTAGACACATGTAATCTGAAAAGTGCAATGCCTTCAAGGCTTTCGCTTCAACAAAAATTAAATAAATTCCGTTTCAATAAAGATTTCTAAGAATTCGTTCTTTTGGGCGCACCTGTCATATAAAATAGTAGACGAAACATGATCTTTATTAACATCACAGACCCCTTACCGATGATTTTACAAATTAATTCTGCTGAATTAAAAAAGAAAATTCTGTTAATAATGAACCAAAAAAAATACTACAATGAATTTGACAAAAAATACTTGAAAACTGTAAACAGAAAAATGGGAAGATATTTTTATGATCAACCCTCCAATCAACCCGATGTCTACAAACCTATAAAGCAACTGATAAAATGCAAGTCACTAATTACCGACCAATATCGCTGGTGAATCATTTCGCAGAAGTTCCCGAGAAAATACTCAAAAATCAGGGTGGGAAAGTACCTAGAAAAATATAAAGTACTTTCTGATGAATATTTTGGTTTCTGTGATAGTAAATCTATACAGTGTTTGGAATGCTATTATATTTATTTAATTAGAAAGTACATGGTAATATATACTTTATTCATGTTTACTTTTACGTTACATAGCATAATGAATAAATGGACATTGACCATTATGTTTGTGTGCGAGTACAACCATAGACATGACTCCTGACATGATCTAATGACATAGGCATCCTACTTTACATAGAACACAAATATAAGTTACGTTTCATTTACATTCAACACCTTCCCCTCAAAGATTTAGACGCCCTGGTGGTCTTACTCTGCGACCGTATCGTGTTACTGTAACAAATGCTGAAGCACTTGTATTTCCATGATAAAACATTTTTAAAATACCATCCTGTATAACAACCCCCGTCGAAATATACTTTGTATAATTAACGAACAAATTCTTGGTTGTGGAAATAATCAATCTTTCTCGACTCATTGTGATGTTGTATTCGGCAAAGTGATATTCAATGTTACACTTGTTGAAATAAATATTCAGTTCCAGACAGACTTGAAAACCGTCAAATAAGCATGTCTGTAGTTAATAGAGATTTTGACGCGAGATATATTTTGCTCTGAGTGCTATTGTTAGTACCAGAAAATAATAAATTACGGAATTGACGAATGAGAGAGGCTTCAAATCGGGGAGGAGGCTATCCGGCCGACGTGGATAGAAAAATCTCGCTTGGACTGGAAAAGTTTTTCAGGCGGTTAGTGTTGAATAACGAAGATGAATTATAACGTTTTTTAGGCGACGGCGCGGGCCTCGGATACTAACTTAGACTTGTGATAAATAATAAATGATAAACGAGACGTGAAATCAATAATAAAAATGTATTCCCACAGACGATTTAATAGAACTAGCTGCTATAATTAATTCAAGGATGAGTAAAAAATATAATATGAAAAATTGTTGTAACTAACCACTGAGACTCTGATTTCGAAGGCTGGAATTTTATAGATGATAAAAAGAATAATAACTTAAATGTTACAAAGCCAGACTTTCCTAGAACACATCTCAAGATTGGGTATTGTCTCCACTAGGCTCATTTAGCTAGTAGGAGAACATAGGAGGCACCTCCCACAAAGCTTATTTGTGTTTTTTTATGAACTCTTCGTGAGATACGTTTTTTTTTTGTTTTTTTTCATCCTACTTCTTTAAAGATTTTGTTTTGTTGTTTTTACTCTTTCCAAATTATTTCATTTATTCAATTAACTATTATATATTGTCTTTTTAATCGATGTGTTTGATTTGACATTCCACCGAACTACATTAATTAATATCAAGATTACTTCAAGGCTTTTCCTTCGCGCGAGAAGCACGATCTTTTTATCCTTTCGGAAATGTAGATACAGATAGAAAAACCAGTAAGCCTTAAGCACTCAGATACCTGGTATCCCCTAGCCAACCCACATTCGGGGTGGTGACAGCATTTTGCCTTTCGTATTTTGTTTTTTGTTGCTCCTCAAGCAACCTACAAAGAACCGGTTTCGGGGACTTCATCCTTAGAGACAGTAGAGTCAGTGAGTGAATCTGCAGGCCAAGAAGCCAGAGAAGAAAAAGGTAAAACCAAGTTTAATTTTCAAGCCTAAAGGACACTCGCTAGAGTATAAGGTATATTGAAAGTGGAAAAGTATCTGATGATAAATAAACCAAGTCCAGTTTATTAATTTACATTGTTATTAGGTGGATCATTATTATAATTAAATGCATAGGGTACATTGTTCAAAAGTCTGTTGACATCATATATTTCACTTACATTGTTAGTGGGACTGTTATTAACAACTGTTTGTGGGCAAATGTTCGAATCAACAGCTTGATTATCAACATTTTGTGATTTTTGATTCGGGTCTAACTCTGGTTCTAATATATACTCATCGTTGCGTGGTCTAGTATGTGATACTCTAATTTGGGTCGTATTGCGTCTAACTATTTGGTTATTAGTTTCTTTTTTCACCCAGTATGATCTAGGTTCTTTTGCTTTTTCCAACACAATTGCTTTTTCCCAATATTTATCTTCAGATGTTTTTATTACTATATTATCTCCCTTTCTGAACTCTGTAGGAGTTTTACGTGCTGTTTTATCATAATGTAATTTGAGTTTTCTTTTATTTTCTCCTAATTTTTTATATATATATATATATATATATATATATATATATATATATATATATATATATATGTTTTTGAATTTTAGGTTCTAATTTGCTGCTTGTTACTGGTAACTGATCTCTAAGATTTCTACTTTGTAAAATCTCAGCTGGAGATGCGTTTAGACCAATTATGATGGTATTGTTATAATTCATTGCAAGTTCTCTGAAATCTATGTTTTCATCACAACTCTTTCTGAGGATTTGTTAGCCTATGCTTACAGGTTTTTCTGCTAACCCGATGCTTTGGTGGTAATGGGGAGTGCATGTGAGAACAGTAATATCTTTGTTTCTGTAGTACTTATTACATTTATTTGAGATAAAGGATAAGTTATCTGCGATTAAATATTCTGGGAATCCAAACTTGGTAAAAGTATTTTGAAATGAGTCTATAATAGAATCGGAGGTTTTATCTCTGAGTAGGGAGAATTCTAGCCAGTGTGAAAAATACTCAATTATCACTAAGTATGCTTTAGCTCCGTATTCTAAAATATCCGCGCCTACTTTATTAAATCTAAGTCTCGGTATTGAATGAGGTAATAAAGGTTCTCTAAAGTTACTCGGTCTATATTTTTCACAAGTTCTACATTGTTTTATATATGATGTTTTTTCTGTAGTTAATTCTGGCCAATAAAATAAGTTTCTTGCTTTGCTAATGGTTTTAATTATTCCTACATGACCACATTGTTTAAACCACATTTTCTTTATAATTTTCTCCATTACATTTTCGCATATTGAAAGCCCAATCTTTCAAAATGGACGCTATCATTTCAGTGGAAATTGATTCATTTAGCACATAGTTTCTTTCACTGCAAAGCGTAAGAAATTGTTTCCATACGTACTTTTTTGTTTTCACTGTATTATGAGGCTCAGTTTTTTGTATACTTTCGTCTATTGCATTTGATGATAAATCTCCGAATCGACTCATTTTTGAACAATTATTGATAAACGTCACAATTTGACAGTAATGTTTGTTGTATATTGATTTCGATGTGGTTACTATGAAAATTAAATTATTTTAAAATTTTCTGTTGGTGGAGCTACTCTATGTATAATCAGGTATTATATGATTATATGATGAAATTATATGAGGTAACTTAACTAAATTGGACATTCTGATTGGTTGAAAATCATACGAAAAAAATAATCAGAGATATTTTATTATGTATATAAAGTTAGCAAGGCCACTTGCCAGAAAATCGATGAAACCAATTCCAGTAATTGTCGAATAATTGTCGATAATTTGTCGTGAACGAATAAAATTTGTCGTGCTTAAAGTTTTTTTATATGGGGTGGCTGTGCTAACTTTATATTAAGTTAGCACTGCTACTGATATAACTTGACGAATAAACACCAAATTTTATCACTGTGGTAACCAACAATTGTCGAGTAATTGTCTATTTGAAGTAAAAAAATGCTAAAAATCTTTTCTTTACAGCTTATATACAGGCCGTTTCTTTTATCATGTAGTAACATTGCTATATTCTAAACCGTAATAGATACAAAGACGATTGAATGGGAAAAAATTTAACTATTGTGGTGAGCAGTACATTGGTCAGAGAAAATCTACGGGGACTCTCGCCCTTCCCGACTTATACAGGGAAAACTAAAAATGCTGATTTCGGTTTTTTACGAATAGAATGGTTATTTCAGAAAAAATGAAAGAGAAAAGTTTTAATGTATTCAAAATGTACTAGAACTACGTAATGATAAATTTTTTATTAAACGTAAAAAACCGAAAACAGCATTTTCAGTTTTCCCTGTATAAGTTGGGAAGGGCGAGAATCTCCGTAAATTTTCTATGAACAATTTACTGCTCACCACAATAGTTACCTTTTTCCCCATTTAATCGTCTTTGTATCTATTACGGTTTAGAATATAGCAATGTTACCACATGATAAAAGAAACGGCCTGTATATGTATTTTTTATCGGAATTCTTGATATTCGGGGAAATTTTGAGTAAGTATAATTTCAGCTTTTTTCATTAAAGTATTGTCAATTATGGATTAGGCATTCTTTTTGAAACAAATGAAAAATTTATTGTGAAAAATAGAACTGTGTTCAATAAAAAAACTCATCAAACTTGATTATTTTTTTTGTAGGCTCACAAATTTACTGAACGATTGGCGAATAATTATAACATATTGCCCGAGAATACTCCAATTTTTTATCACTGAAAAACTAAATACAAAAGGTGGAAAATTACTTTTATACGCTAAATAATGGAGAAATTCCTTTTTCTTAGTAATACACACATAATTTGCTTGGCCTATTTTTTCTGTGACTGAAATTCAACTCATCAATTGTCGAATGATCAAATCTAATTTGTCGTGGGAAGTTGAAATTTCCTGAAGCGGAAAAACTACCTATAATTGTTAAATTCAATTATTTCCAGTCTTTCGATATTACCAACGCACTGAATGATGATTAAATATAATTTTTTCGGTCGGGAATATATAGAACATTTGCCGAACTACGATAACATATTTGTCGTGAAAATTTTCATTCTTGTAAAGCCGGAAAATTACTTTTAAAAGCTAAATAATGGAGAAATTCCCTTTTTTAGTAATATACACACATAATTTGGTTGGATTATTTTTTCTGTGCCTGAAAATCAACTCATCAATTGTCGAATGATCAAATCTAAATTTGTCGTGGAAAGTTGAAATTTCCTGAAGCGAAAAAACTAACTATAATTGGTAAAGTTCTATTATTTCCAGTCTCTCGTTGATACCTAAGCACTGTATAATGATTGAATATATATTTTTGGTCGGAAATTTATGGAACAGTTGTTGAACGACGCACAGTGGGGTATTTCGCCAATCTAGCCGGTCATAAATCAAATTCTAAGATATTCTCGAAGGTGGAAAAAAACTGGTTAATATTATTGCTAAATGACTAGAGAATAATAATAAACAACCCATCCCCGTTTCTCATCGACTGCTTCGACGCTCTAGTATCAGTCGGAACATTACCATCTCTGCGAGGGTACGTATCTTTTTCGGCTTTCGAAATGTGATCATCTCAGTTAAAAAGTAAAAATTTTTGTGATTACTGATTTTTGTGAAACGTTATGGATTTGAATCAAGAAGGTAAGAACACATACTTGTGAAATTATTTGCTCTTTTATTTCCAATAAAATATTGTTTTATCGTCTTTCGAAAAATAACTTTAGGATAATCAAATTTTTCTCCTAATTTTTACGTATAAAAAGGATTTTGTTGTGTTTCCGGGTTCGTCCCGGTTACTTTTTCAATTGGAATTGTGGGATGATAGTTTGTACAATATAATCATCATCAGATCAGCCGCGCATAATCGCACTTTTTCGAGTAAGGGGTAATAATTAACCATAATAGTGAAAAAATCGAAAATTTTTATTGAAAACTCACATTTTGTTAACGTTATAATTATTCTGTTTCAGGGTCAGCTGGAGTGTCAGGTGTGAGAATAGTGATCCGTAGATCACTATATGATGAAATGCCAGAGAATTTTTTTTCTAATATTGAAAAAATATTTAACAGTTTGGAGAGTTATTTTGTTGTTTTGCGAAAACTTCTTTGATGATGAAATAAGGAAGTTGAAGTACAAATCTTCGTATATTGAGTCGGAATTCAAACATTGGTGAAAGAAAGCAGGTAAAATAGAAACAACATTTCTTCAAAACCATGATGAATGGCTGAAAACAACATTCATCGTTCACCGAATTGAGCGAAAGAAGTAGTGAAAAAGCGGTTTCAGCCGAACGTCAATAAATCATCACAAGTTTTGTTCAAATTACATTTCCACATAATAAAGACAACATTATTATTATCATTAAGTAGAAGAAGAAAAATGTAGTGTTTTGTATTGCGGCAGATGATGACGAGTTGATACAAGTTGCACGAACGAAATTATGAACATCTGGAAAAAGAGATGCTTCAAATATATTTAAACAAATTATTACTTCCCCAACGAGAGCAACGAAGTTGACGAAACCAAAAAGGCGCAAAAAGACAAAGAAAAACAACTTTCGCTGTTAGCAAAGTCATGGAAACTGATTTATCTTGGCGAAAATATGAGGTTAATAGAAGTGACAGTAAAAAGTTTAATGCGACTTCGAAGTAGCCTTGTGCCTCTTCAACTCTTGTGGCAAAACCAAAACCCATTATCAACGCTATATTCTCGTCCCATTCAAATCAGATTCGTTAAAGAAACTGTAGATATTGCCCAAGAAGAAATCGAAGATCATCTTAAATAATAAATTTTGAGTTTAATAAAAAAAATCATTCAAATTGCAAATGTAGTTGTTTCTATGAAACCTCATCTATTGCAAACTACTTTTTATAGCTCAAAGTCAATTATAAAGCCATTATAAATCATAAAATCCAAAGAAATAATTTTGACCTGCTAGATTGGCCAAATATCTCACTGTGCGACGGAAGAATATTCGTCTTGAAAATTCTCATTCTTGAATAGCCGGAAAATTACTTTAAAATGCAAATTAATGAAGAAATTCTCTTTTTTCAGTAATACACACACCATAATTTGTTTCGATTATTTTTTCTCCTGAAAATGAACTAATCAATTGTCGAATGACAAAATCAAATTGGTTGTGAAACGTTGAAATTTCCTGAAGCGGAAAAACTACCTGTTATTGCTAAAATTCTATTATTTCCAGTCTATTGGTATTGCTCACGCTCTGTATGATAATTAACATATTTGTCGTGCAAATTTTTATTCTTGAAAGGCCGGAAAATTACTTTTAAATGGTAAATAATGGGCAAATTCCCTTTTCTTAGTAATACACACCTATTTGGTTGGATTATTTTTTCTCCTCCTGAAAACTAACTCATCAGTTGTCGAATAACTAAATCAAATTGGTCGTGAAACGTTGAAATTTCCTGAAGCGGAAAAACTACCTGTTATTGCTAAAATTCTATTATTTCCAGTCTATTGGTATTACTCACGCTCTGTATGATGATTAACATATGTGTCGTGCAAATTTTAATTCTTGAAAGGCCGGAAAATTACTTTTAAATGGTAAATAATGGGCAAATTCCCTTTTCTTAGTAATACACACACCTATTTGGTTGGATAATTTATTCTCCTGAAAACTAACTCATCAATTGTCGAATATTCAATTATTTCCGGTCTCTCGATATTACCTACGCACTGTATGCACTGTATGATGATTAAACATATATTTTTTTTGTGCGTAAATTCAATGAAAAAAGCTCATATTATCCTTGTAGGCATGCGGTGTTGCCACTTACTCAAAATTTCCCAGAATATCAAGAATTTCAATAAAAAATACATACAGGGCAATTCAAATTCGACCCCCACCATTGGGTTCTACTAAACTACAGGAGATACGTCGAAGCTTGGAAAATTCCGAGTATTTCCGGAAATATCGGGAAAAAATTGAAAATCGGAATTTTTGTTTTTATTTTTTTCTATCGTTATTTAACAACATAGCTCAAAACTTAAAGTACATTTTCATTCATACTTTTTTTCAGCTACACGTTTTCATGTTCAGATTTACTATCCGACGTTTCGTCTTCTGGCATTCATCAACTTTTTTTTCTGTTATGGGCGCCATATTGTTTTTTATACAGAAAAATAGTGATTCTCATTCTGATTTCATTGATGTGTAATTTGTTATGATTTGCACTTCTTAAACCACAGATATTAAAAAAAAAACAACTTCATCTGAGATGGTCCTGACTCTATCGAAAAATTTTGTTTAATAAACACTAGTTGTCAGAACTCATTAAACATCATAAGTTTGCACAAATACTTCAGTCGAAGAAAAACGAAGTATGTTGAAACTTTATTATAAATTTGATAGGAATAGTACGAAAAGAGCACAAATTTATTTTGAATTATATCCTGAAAGACAACAGCCGGATAGAACATTATTCGGAATTTTGGACAAACACTTGGCTGAGCACGGTGCGTTTCAAAAACCAAGAATGAAATCATGAGCTTGTAAAAAATGCACAAAAAGTATTACAAGTGTTCGAACTGAGATCGCCGTCTCAAATTAAGACCAGCCCTAACAATATCCCTTCTTCTGATATACCTGAATTGCGTGATGATATTGTCTCTAAGTTCATCTACTGTGTCATATTCTTGCTCTCCATAGATTCTGTTCTTTAAAGTGTCCCACAAGAAAGTATCCAAAACTCACGACAAATTCTCGACAATTACTCGACAATTACTGGAATTGGTTTCATCGATTTTCCGGCAAATTTTATATACATTATTTTATTATTGGAAGTCTCTTGTAGGAATTTGAATATTTAAATTTTGGAAATTATTTGAACTGCAAATATCATTATAAGAATGAACTTGTTCATTATGTTTCATAATATCAAAGTTCATATCACCAAGTACAAAATATTCTTGTTTGAGTTCGCATAATTTTTGAAGTTTTTCATCAAAAAATTTGAGAAAAGTATGAATATTGTCTTTTGGTGATAGATAAACACCGCAAAGCAAAATGTTCATTTCTGTCAATTTAACTTCAATGTACGAATTTTGATTATACATTTCTATTGTTTCAAACTCCATATTTTTTTTAAATTTCAATACCACCTACCCTCTTGGATTTTGACGGATAAACAGAGTTAAAGTTTTTGAAATTGAAGTATATTTCCTCTTCTTTGTTCATCCAGGTTTCTGAGATCACGATCACCACAATATTTGCTCCAATAGTATTGATGAGAATTTCTATTTCTTCCATTTTGTTGAAGAATCTTGATACTGTTTTTGAGTGTGGTGGTGTATTCCGAAATTGTATGGTATTCATTAATTTTAATATTTGTGACTAATCAATTTGCGATTCGAGTTGATTCTAAAAATACAAAAATATGTTGGACAATATGAGTTGCTAAGTGATTGATGTGGTTATTTTTTCTATATTTAAAATTGGAGTAAACACAATTGTTGCACTTAGCTAATTCAGTATATTTGCAGAAATGTATTTCATACGAGTCGGAACACCGCGGACACACAATTTCATTTCTACACTTTTTTTCTGTATGTGCGAATCTGAAGCATTTATTGCATTGAGTAAGTCTATTGTTATGAAATCTCTCAGATTTAGCCATCCAATGAACAATTTTTCATTACCAATTGTCATTATTTTGTGGAATAATGTTCCATTTACTTCCACAAATGCAGTCATGCAGTATTTATGTACAAAGGTTCTCAAATATTCCACAGAAAGAAAGTCTTCTTCAATAAAAGATTCAATAAAAGAATTTTGATTTATTATCATTTGTTTTAGCTCTTCTTTAGTTACACTATATTTCAAATTTGGTATTTTTATTTTTGGGTTTTTTAATCTTCTTACTTCGGTTTTATGTTTACTGGATAATTTTTCTTGTACTTGTTCAATTTTGTGTATTTCTTCTTTGCTTCCGCATTTTATAATGAAAGTTCCATTAGGCAACTGCTTCAATGAATTTATTCCAATATGTAATTTATTTACCTCTATTTTAGTTTACAAATCTTTTTTTGTTTGTG
The DNA here is from genome assembly GCA_958502065.1 of Chrysolina americana. Classification (NCBI taxonomy): domain Eukaryota; kingdom Metazoa; phylum Arthropoda; class Insecta; order Coleoptera; family Chrysomelidae; genus Chrysolina; species Chrysolina americana. The sequence continues at coordinate 64,105,632 of OY293411.1, forward strand.
CTGATGTTTGTTAATTATTCGGTTTTATTGCCACAGTTTGACTGGTAGATTTTTTCTTGTAAAATAAAAATTTTTTGATTGTTATTATTTTTTGGGTATAACTCCAATTGTCCCTTTTTTTTTAAATTATCCATTATACTGTCTTTATCTACTATGTTTGATATTATTAAATCATAATGTTGGAGCTGCTCATTTTCTTTTAGTAGGAGTTTAATATTTCTTTTGTTCTCTCTGATTATTACATTCTTGTCTTGAATGATTTCTTCTAATGAAAGTACTTGTCGTTTTGAACTTTGGTCACTTCATTGGAAGTATAAGGTTAATTTTTTGTGTTTTCTTCGATGTTTTCATTAATATAATTTAACTGGGTTAACTGGAATTTTGAATCCTCATCAAAATTTTCGGGACTTTCATTCAGGTGAGCTGAGTTGTCTACTTTGTTCAAATTTCCCATTTTTTCCATTTTTGTCTGAAATCCAAATCTATGTATTTTTGTTCATGTTCACTGGACTTAAATTGTTCGATGACAAGTTGTCAAAGAATTCAAATTATTCTGAATTTCCAAAATCGCTAGTACTCCTCAAGACACTGATGAATAACTCTTCCCCAAATGGTCTACAGGAACACTTGACCACAACGGGAAACTTTATATTTATTGTTTTTTCACTCGAAATAACTAAAATAACTTGACAGAAATATAATTCACAATGACAGTACCAGAATAGTAATTTTTTAAAAAAGGCCGACGTTGATAGTGTTTGACTAGACGTTTCGCCAACACCAGTGGTTAACATTCTCAAAAGAGATTCACTGTCGATTGCTTAACATTTGACATTCGTTGTCGCATTAGGTATCTGTGAGTTGAAATTCTTACCTCTGATTGGCCATTATATTGATTGGATATTGTGGTTAATGCAATCAAATGCTTTGCTCAGATCCCAATGAAGTGTGTTTACCCTTTTCTACGTTATCAGTTACATTGTATATTACTTCTACCACCGCATCAAGATGTAGATCTTTTACTTATGAATGCATATTGGTTTTCATGTAGTGAATTATATTTATTGATAAAAATAGTAGGCACTCCTAAACTATTGTAGTAAAACTGCACTCAACTAATTTTTTCTAATTTATTCAAACACTACTATTATTCACTAAAACATTGACTTCCTAACTTCAAATTAATTTCTACTGTCAGTCTCTATCTGCGAACTCTGGAACTATTATATTGGTAACTCTCTGTGGCTATCTCTCTGACTATTCTGCCGCCTGTCATCCAGCGGTTATATAGTCGCATTTACAGTTCTCGATTGTTCAGGAGAATACAACGATTCATCTAGATGGCTCTCTCTCGAAGCTTCTTTTTCTTGGAACGTTCGCGCTTCTTTTACGTGTTTGTCAGCGGAGAGCTTATTTACATTTTGAGCGTGCATCATTAATTGGATGATCAGGGTTGGTCTCGAGGCCGGTCTAGAAATCGTTACACTATAATCTCTATTATCATTCCCAAAATAGGTATGATAGAATCTGGTTTGTAGTTGTCAGGTGAATCCAGATCCCCTTTCTTTAAGATAGGAATTAATTACTTTGCTCACCTAGAATATGTCTGGGAAAAACTCGTCGGTGAAACAACAGCTTATGATAATGATTCGGTCGGTGGCTCAGTGGCTAAGGTCTCTAGCAGTGGAACTTCTAGCTCGCATCAGACAGACGTTCGAGGCTCGGGTACGGAATCTTTTTTCTTAAGTACACGGGTCTCTTTAGGTGGCCACATACCTTGTTGTGAATCAAGTGTGATGTGAGTTGCCTAGATGCCAATCCCGACGTCTGGTGCTAGCTTGAAGTGGGCACCGACCTACCGGGTGGTGCTGTAGGTTCTCCAGGTTTTCCTACAGCTGAAAAGTGATTACACCACCGAAAACATCAGTAAGTCGCCTCGGAGCGCCACGGCAAATAATAATAATAGCCGTCCCCTACGCGCACAGGCTATGCCTTTGGGTACACTCTACGAGTGTTTATGAGGGAGTATTATTATTATTATTATTATTAATTATATGTCTGACTTCAACTTTTCATTAATTATTTTCCACGTGGTTTCATTGGAAGCTTAGTTTATTCTCTTGCTTGAGTACTCGGATTTTTCTTGAATAGAATTTCTTGTTCTTTGGCGTTCTCATCACAAAAGTAAATAATTCCTTCACCCACACAGTACGTAGGAAACAGACCCACACCAACCGATATCTACACGCAAACCAGCATACAGTACAAACCAATGTCGTGTTGAACTCCCTCCTACACAGATCAATTCAACTTACAGATGAACCCACAAGAGATGAAAAATTCAATTCTGTCTGACCACCATTCTGGACACAAATCAAAAACTGATGATCAGACAGATGATATTTAGCCTCATAAAGCTTTCCTACCATAAATTAATAACATTATTCACGGCCAACCGCCAAATATCCAAATTCTTTAGATCTCCCTCAAGGACACAATACCAAATGAGTGTTCAAGAAGTTATATTGGTCAAACCAACAGGCGAGTAACTTTCAGAGTCTACTAATATGAACTCGCACTCCGACAAGTATCTTCTTCCTTCGCACTCTATGAACATCGTGAAGACAGTCGAAAAAAAAAAGATTTCAAAAACACCATAACAATTGTCACCGAGAAAACCCTTCAAACCAGGATCATCTGCGAAGCACTTGAGAGACAGAAAAGCGTCCCAATTGCCTCAATACCCGTGACGAAGGACGAAGACTCCCCAATACTTGGAAGCCTCTGATTGCCAGCCTTCCCCCACCTGGCCTCAACCCAGTTCCTATACACAGCACATCACGCACCTTTCCACTTCCCGCCAATCCATCTCCCGCCAATCCATCTCCCGCCAATCCATCTCCCGCCAATCCATCTCCCGCCAATCCATCTCCCGCCAATCCAGCACTCGCCAATCAAGCACCCGCCAATCCAGCACCCGATAATGAAACTCCAGCCAATCCAGCTTCCGTCAAACCAGTTCCCGCCAATCCAAACCCCGCCAATCCAAACCCCGCCAACCCAGCTTGCGGTAATCCAGCCCACCCAGCTCGCGGTAATCCAGCCCCTGCCAAAGCTCGGTTCCATTGACCACGTCCAGAACAAATACAGACCAACAACCCACTCCACAAGAGCCGAAACGTCGAAATTTTAGTTTTCAAATTTCTTAATCTGTTTCCACGGGTTTCTCTCCGTATTATGAGACTTTGCTGCTGTGATAAACTTGTTATTACTTCAATTTGTTTCTTTGAATAATACACATGTGTTCGGTTTTGATGTTTAATTATGAATGAATCGATATTGCTTACAAATTACAATACATAATAATAAGGTCAATTATTAGGGTTATTCAACTCGATAATGTGAATTCCTAGCTATATTGAAAAATGCTTATTCTATAATAATATATACCATCACATATCCCACGGGAGAGTAAAAAATTAGAAGTTGTTTTTTTTTTTTCTAAAACTAACCATAATATTTCTTAATCTGATTCTTATGTACTTCAACATGATTATTTCCTAAATCTAATTTAACATTTGGTGACTTATTTTCTACAATAGTAAAAGGACCTTTGAAAAGAGCTTCTAACTTACATCATTACATTTCAACGTTACTCTATCTCCTACTTGATAACTGAATGGTTTTGATTTCATATCATATCTATTTTTCTTTTAGCTTTTGATTCCACTAGATTGTACTTGGCATCATTACATGCTGTTTGTAGTCTATATTTCAACTCTAATGGATAGTTTTCGAAATTGTAAAGAGGATCAATTGTATCGGTTAAGTTTGATGGTAACCGTACAGGTTTTCCGAAAATAAGTTCATATGGTGTATATTTGGTTTCAGTGTGTACTGTATTGTTGTATGCAAAACACCAATACTGAACCCACGAACTCCATAAATTTGGGTGGTTTGAAACCTGAATTCTCAAATAATTTCCCAAACTCTTATGCGTATTTTCAAGCGAACCTATAGTTTCGTGATGATAAGCTGTTGAATTCAATTGTTTGATATTCAAAAGTTTACAAGTCTCAGATATAGTAGAATTTAGAAATTCGGATCCCTTGTCTGTAACAAATTCTTTTGGAATACCATATCGCAAAATGAAATTATCAACAAAATATTTCGCAACAGTTAATGCCTCTTTATTAGGAATTGGGTAAGCTTCTACAAACTTCGTCAGCTCACACTGTAAAGTGAGGATATAACGGTTATTGTCAGAATCTTCTGGTAATGGACCAACAAGATCTAAAAATATTTTTTGAAAACCGGAAGAAGCTGTTGTTATTGTCATTGGTTCTGTGTTGGGTTTGGAGTGTTTGTAACGTTGACAATCGTCACACCTTTTAACAAAGTCTTCTACATTCTTACGTAACCCTGACCAGAAGTAGTTTTTCTTTATGTTATTGTACATTCGGTTTATCCCTGCATGTCCTCCAGTCGGTATTATATGATAGTCATTAAGAATAGGTTGTCTCGTCTCAAGATTAGTTATATGATTTACATCCTTTACTATCGATATTTTGACCCCTGAATTTTTTACTTTTTTGCGGTATTTCAATATTTCCTTTAAAATTTGTTCGCACTTTTTATTTCTCAAAATTATAATTTCCGGAATATCATATTCTTTACAAATAATGTTAAGATCTCTCAACGTTGTACCTAAGTCAATCGTCGATCGAGTATCCTGACACAAGTAAATGATTCGCCAATCAATATTACATATCAATTTTCCAACAACGAAGTACTTTTCAGTCCTAGCAATTTTATTGAAATCGATAGTAGAAACGGGACATAGCTGAAACGAGTCTCTGGGACGTTTTAGTAATTCTATAACTCCAGGGTGATCAATCCTTTCGTCAGAATTAATAATACTCCTCGAGAGAGTATTCGTGTAAACTGCTTTCTTTGCTTGAGCTCTCGTTATGACGTACATTGTATTTACTACATTACTTTGCATATTTTTCAATTCATCAGAAGAGATTTCAACCCTAGATAACGCGTCGCTACTACGTTGTCTCTTCCTCTGATATATTTAATATCAAAATCATATTCTTCGAGAACAAGTCTGAATTTTGTGAGTCTACTTGATGGGTCCATCATACCAAATAGATATATTAATGGCCTGCAGTTTGTGAAAATGACAAATTTTCTCGAAAACAAATAAGGTCTGAAATGTTTTACGGCCCAAACTATAGATAAAATTTCTCAATGCATGGAAGAATAATTTCTTTCTGCCTCATTGAGAGATCTGCTCGCATATGTAATGGGTTTGTCATCCCCATTTGAAAGAACAGCCCCTATTGCATACCCCGAAGCATCACACGTGAAAATATTACCTGGAGAAAAATTTGGATACTGCAGTATAGGAGGGATTTTCAGTGATAATTTCAATGTTTCATAAGCTTTTTGGCAATCGTCCGTCCAATTAAATGTTACACCTTTCCTTGATAAATGATTCAAAGGAGCCGCAATATCAGCAAAATTTCTAATAAATCTCCTATAATAATTTGCAAAAGCTACGAATCTTTTTGTATCGCTACAATCTTTAGGAACAGGATAATTTTCGATAGCTTTAATTTTAGATGGGTCCGGAGAGACTCCTTTACGAGAAATATTATGTCCTAGGTAAAGAATATCTTTTTTCAAAAATTTACATTTTTTCGGATTTAATTTGAGGTTCACTTTCCGTAATCTGTGAAATATTTTCAATAGATTTTTGTTATGGTTCCATAAATTATTTCCAAAAACAATCAAATCATCCAAATAAACAAAACAACTGTCGGAATTTAAACCTGCCATAGCGACTGTCATGGCACGAGAAAAAGAATTTGGTGAAACCTTCATTCCTTGTGGTAGTCTTGTCATTTGATACTGTCCTCGATCAGTAGTGAAAGCTGTGAAGGGCCTACAAGATGGTTCCAATTCGATTTGATAGTACCCTTGAGATAAATCAAGATGAGAAAAGTACATTGCGCCAGAGAGTGAATCTAAAATTTCAGTAATATTCGGTAAAGGAAATCTATCATCTTCAAGTTGTTCATTCAAAAGCCTATAATAAGCAGTGGTGCTGACCACTGTGATTTAGTCTCTTCTATTATACCATCCGATAGCATTTGATCGATTTGTCTATGTATTTCTTCCTTTTGAGCATGCGGTAAACGATAAGGTTTGACATACGCAGGTTTCGAAGAATTTTTCAAATGTATCTTTTGTTTATAAATATTAGTGACCGTTAAACGATCATTGTCTAGATGAAAAATATCAGAGTATTTTGCACACATCTTTTCGATTTACTGTTTTTCCTCGCTATTCAATTGATTAGAATTGATTAATTTCAATAGATGATCAACTCGATTAACCGAATTGGTTTCAGTATCATTGAATTGACAAAGTTCATAGTCATCAATTTTTCTGATTTGAGGATTGAAATTTTTCAGTAGAACTTGTTCATCCCGAACATTGAGAATTTTTACAGGTATCATATTATTTTCATCTGGCCTAGCTAGACATCCAGCTACAAAAACACCTTCGCATAATTCGCTAGGTAAAGAACACAATCATCAGCTGTTTCAACGTGAACAAATTTAATTGTTTCACATCGTGGTGACATCGAAGTAAATAACATATGCTTAGAATGCATTGATAGTGAAATTTTACTATTGTTTTTCCGGAATGAAAATAAAAATTTCTCGTAGTCAATTATCGCTGTTTATGAAAAAAATCTGAACCTAATACTCCATGCATATCATTATAAAAAGTCTCCATCAGCAAAAATGGATGACACAGTTTTGTATCATTTGTTTGTAATGTAATATAAGCTTTACCTTCAGAAGTTGTTGACCCAGATATGCCAGTTATTAGAATTTTTTTCGAATGGTCAATAACTTCACCTTTGTTTACATATTGTTTAAAAATTATACTGACAGATGCACCTGTATCAACTAGAAATGTTAGTAACGAATCCCTATAAGCTAATCTTACATAATTAAGGCCATTTACATTAAAACTGACTTTATTTTCTATATTCAATTTAGGGACGAAAAAACGGTTCGGATGACGTAGATGGAAGTTGAGAATTATCAGGAATAGTTTCACGGTTGTTAATAGGTATATTTTCAATAGAATTTTTTGAATAATATGCCCTATGTGAATTGTTTCTCACTGTATTGCCACGATAACCCCTGTAGTTGTAATTTGTACGTATATTTCGTCAAGAATTTTGACCTCTACTGCCTGAAAAATTACCTCTGTTTTATTGAGAAAAATGTCAATTCCTGAAAAATCTATTGTTTTCAGTATTAAGTCTAAAATTTTTACGTCCTCGCATGTGAAAAAGTTGAGCATTTTGCTTAGGTATCCCTCATCTTTGGATCCCTGAATTGCATCACATAATTTTGAATAGTTTCTTGATTTAATAATAGTTCGCAATTCTACATTTTGTAAACCGTTGGCGAATGCATTGATTGCTATTTTTTCATTCACGCCCCTCAAAATCTGAATGGCATTTTGATCGCCGTCAGCTTGTGTGATAGTAAGATCAACTAAAAGTTCTTCTATTGATTTGCCGAAATCATCAATTGAACAGTTTCTTTGTTTAGAATTGTGCATTTGAAATGATATGAGAGATAAAATGACTCTTTAAATCCAAAATTAATTGTGCATTACTGGCATGTACTATTCATTCTAATTTTTGCATCATCTAATAACGCATCATACAATTCAATGGAATCAATAAGCTGTTTCGTTACGTTTTCTGTACCGTCCATAACGGGCAGTATGCTTGCAGCCGTTCTTAAATCAAATTTTTCTGACATGTCTGTTTCACTTGAGTCTGAACAGGAGCGTATAATGACTTTGATATTGGAGGGAAGAGTAATGGATTTGTCATGAAATTCACCTATTCTACTTTTTAAATTTTCATCAATTTCCCTAAAATATTGCTCGATAGATATTGCATAAGACCTAATTTCATTCCTAACTTTATCTTCTTAGACATAACTTCCTACAGTAAGCGGATTCCATTGTTTGATAGGCTTTCTTCTGGGTATAACATATATTTTAGGCAATTCCTCAACTAATTGCTTTCAATTCGCATCGTTTTTTCCAATATTCATTGACCAACGTTTCCAATATTGATTTGACTTCTCTGCATTTGTTTTTCCATTCCTTTTTCCAGCTTGTTTGATAATATTTTTACTTTCAAATTCGGAAATTCCATTTTTGTGTAAAACAATTCAGCTCGATGAAAATTCCATTTCCATTTGGTTCTAAGGCAAGATCGCCATGTGATAATCTGAAGACCAGAAATCCATAACATATTATATTGGGCATAATACATCTTTGTTATGTTACCGATTAATGAGTTACCATGTGGTCCTTTACTTGCGTTCAGAGATGTCAAATTTTTAATCTACCTTCAGACGCCTATCATCTCCCTTTCCAATATAATTTTTTTACATCTCATTTTACCTTTTTATACATTTTTGCCTAATTATTTTTTTGAACCACTACGTGTCTCTAGATGAACGATAAGTTCGAAGTCATCGATTTTCTCTGATAACAGCTTGCTTTTGAACGCTAGGTGAATGAAGATTCTTTCGGAAAATGGCTCTAATTCTTCTCTAGGTGTAATGTGTTAGGTTTCTCATTTTATTTCCTTTCATTTAAACTATGGTATTGGTCATATTTTTTTTTAAGTTGCTTGGTACGCATTTTCATTCTATGTAACCATGAAGAATGAATAGACTTCTATCACAATTTTAAGGTAATTCCTTTCAAAAAACAAATCACTTTTTTCCCAACAGAATTACCAAGAACAATGCTATGTTGTAATGCTATCAACTTATATCCTGTGAATGGTGTAGAAATAGTCGTCATACCTAACACAAAACCTTTCTTATGCAACGATTATTGATCATTAAGTACGAACAAGTTATATGAACATACAGATAATAATTTGATCAGTTATTGGTGTTGGGTCATCTCAGTATTTTTCAACATTTTGGTAATATGTCTCTCCATCCTCAGGGCTCTAAAATATAAAATTATGTCCAATTGCAATTAAAATTTGGAATGACAATATTTTCAATTTTTTATGATAAAACAGTGTTAAAACGTATGTAGTTAACGTCGTTAACGATAATAGAGATATATTGCAATAATGCCAGGCAAGTTATTGAGGGAACTTTATTTCGATAGTGACTGGCACTATTCTGAGATATTGCAATTTCGTCTCTTCGTCCCTCATTTACACAGGCGTTCTTTATTTATGACGTATAAATCAAATCTAGTTTGATTTTAGACTAAAATATAATAATTATTTTGATGATAGAATGGACAAGATATCAATTTGTGTTTAAAATATCATATAATTATCAGGAATCCGTTAGATCGTATCTACGATCTTGCCCGAAGTGAAAATAAAGGAACTTTAATTCTGCCACTGCCACTAATAAAGGTAGGCCTTATTCAAATAAAGTTGTCCTTATTCCAGTTTCACATTGCGCGTGCGTAAATATCAAAAATAAGGCCAACGTTATTACTGCCTGACGTTATTATGAACTGCAATATCTCTCTATACTACCAGCCAAATTCTCAATTTGTAGGGTGAAGGGTTTTCTTGGTCAGTAAGAAATACACGAAAAACAAAATTCCCCATATTTTTATGTAATTGTGCATAAGTTTAAATTTGTTGATGGCGGAATATATAGCCGAAACGCTGGTTTGTTCGATGACTTAAACCCCACAACTTCCAATAAAAATACTTATAGAAGATCGAACATTCATTAATGTATATGTATAATGTTTTATAGAAAAACTTTTTTGTTTTTTACAGATTGATGGGTCTACGTTACGCACATTATGCTTACAACACGGTCCATTGCTAAGTTTTCACCTTTATCTACACCAAGGTTTCGCACTTGCCAAATACTCATCTCGCGAGGAAGCTATCAAGGTAAGTTTGAATTTTGGCGTTTATTAATTATCCTCCTATATATAATTTTTCTATGAGGATAACCTGAGAATGGAAATGAGTTGCTGAAATAATTAACACAAGATGACATCTTACTCAGCTTGCTGACTGCTGCTATCCGTACTTGGACGTTCTTAAATTGTATGAATTATGTAAGGGCTTCATTTTCCTTAGCAAGCACAAGTCTCTTGAAGACTTCTGAGGGCTGCTCCTAAAGGTGAAGTCAGTTGACGGAAAGAAAAATAATAGCAATTAATGATTCTGACTACTATTACTTGCATTGCTCTCAGGAAAGAGAAGCTGAATGCTTCTTGTATTATTCCTACACATTTTCTTAGCAAAAAAGGAGTACTTGCTCAACAAAGCTAGGGGCAACCTTTTTTAAGAAATTTACAAATTTCTGCATCGAGGCGCCAGGTGAAGTTGCCCAAAACTTTACCAAAACTGAGTATGATCTCAAGATCTCGCTGAAATTAACAACTTTTCTTCTACAACGAGTTATCCAGAAATGATTCATGCTCAAGATACAAGATGTTCGATGCATCTTATGAAAAAAATGATATTTATTTCAGCGAGATCTATTACATACTCTGTTTTTGTCAGGCTCTTAGAAACCTTATCTGGCGCCTGAGTGACTCCATAACCTGCATCAAGGCAGAAATTTGCAAATTTCTCCAAAACGGTAGCCTCTAGCATTGTTGAGCACGTACACCTTATTTGCTAAGAAAAGGTGTAGGAATAAGACTTTCGATATTTCACCTCAAAAAAAAACCGTTCACCAAAATTGAGTATCAACTTCAACACCTTGTATCTCCAAAAAGAAACGTATGCGGACGACAGGACACCAAAGATTTGCCTTTTGAAGTTTGTACAAGTACCTAATAAACACACTGTATTATGGAGTTCTTGTGGAAAGAGATAAAGGGGACTGTTATAAATTGAGACACTACCCTGTATCTGTCACAATTCTTGTGGGTCATGGAAGTGGTTTCTAGAATAAAAATAAACATCACTTCGAGTATCTTATGATTTTTTAATAGTTGGCATACATACATACATATATATTGAAAACTTTTTATTTTTTGAGGAATAAAAGTTATTCTTTATAAAAAGTTGCGTGATCTAGACCCCAATTTTGATTAACCAAATCTGTACAGTTGTGAGTTGTTTACGAGGAATGTCAAAAAATTTAAATTTGGTATAATGCACTTTTATTTGTGACAATATTGAAAATTGCTACGCAAATTTTACTGAATTATTAACTATTTTCAAATGCTTGATTAAGTCCGTTTAAAACTACAGTAACATCGAGTTTACCAATTTCTACAGACATTTTTATTACAAACTAGCTGAGCCTGCGGCCTCGTCCACAAATATTCTATGACCATCCATTGCAAGATTTGAATGGATGAACTTGAAGTGTTATTGAAAAGAAAAAGCTGTTGTTTTTTTTTGTGGTTTTCAATTCTGAACAACTTGATATTTTCCGATGTTGTCACAAATAAAGGAACTTTTTACTCTTTTACCAAATTCATGTTTTTTGACATTACTCGTATAAATACAACTGACTAATTTCAAGATATGATCATTCAAAATTAGGTTCTCGAACATGCAGAACTTTTTTGAAGACTTTCATTGGATTTTGGGTTGTGCAAAAATGTTCAAAGCATTTCATAAAATTGCATAGAGTTTTACAAGAATTTGCATAAAAATTCCTCCACAGTTCATCTGTCCTACTACGCTCCACAGAAAACATAAAAAATTCCAGAGCCATAATTTCAAAATATTTAAAGACTTCTGCAATTTTTATTGTGGAAAATGAACTGTTTTCCTTCGTTCCCAACCAAGTATACTGCATCGCCAGACAATCCTTCATCAATTGGCTCGACACCCTCCTTACATGATCATACTGATTATTTCTTCCGATCTTCGAAAGTTCGTCAACCTGAAACATAGATATTGTTAGGAGATTGATAAAAGTCCCCTAGCTGCGCCGCTGAGTCGAATTCCGCGGGCTCTTTGTCGATAATTATTTCAAAGAAAAGATTATTTGTGTGGAATGCTGTCCTGAGTAATCTAGAATTCCGAATGATCTGGTTGCACGGCTTGAGTATACAGGCCGTTTCTTTTATCATATGGTAACATTGCTATATTCTAAACCGTTATAGATACAAACACGATTAAATGGGAAAAAAGGGAACTATTGTGGTGAGCAGTAAATTGGTCATAGAAAATTTACGCTGTTTTCGGTTTTTTTTGAATAGAATTGTTATTTCAGAAAATATAAAAAAATTAAAAAGGAAAGTTTTATTGTATTCAAAATGTACTAGAACTACGTAACGATACATTTCTGAAATAACCATTAAATTCGTAAAAAACCAAAAATAGCATTTTTAGTTTTCCCTGTATAAGTCGGGAAGGGCGTGAGTCTCCGTAGATTTTCTCTGACCAATGTACTGCTCACCACAATAGTTAAATTTTTTCCAATTTAAGCGTCTTTGTATCTATTACGGTTTAGAATATAGCAATGTTACCACATGACAAGGAAAAAAATTAAAAAAAAAATTGTTTTTACGAATCACCCAGGTTTTCGGAGAAAACCCCTCAAAAGCAGAGCTTGTGCGAGCAAGGGAGATCCGGGACCTACAGTTTAAATAAAAGTGGAATCCGAACCACTTTAGCTCAGTGGCAGGCTGTCCCGGGGATCGAACCCGGGCCGTCTGGGTGGGAGCAAATACTCTAGCACCACGACCAACTTCACTACAATTAAGGAAGATTAAGAAGTTTATGAAGAAGTGATAAGCAGAAGTGATAAGCAGTTTTTGAAGAAGTATATAAGTGCTTGGAATATTTGTATTGTTGTATAGATCACACTAGCACTATGTTCAATGTCAGCCATAAGCATTTCCAAATATACAAAAAATTTACTCACACAAGCTTTAAAATCATTTTCATTCTTCAAAAATTCATTGAAGTTAATAAACTGCTCTTGTTGATAAAGGAAGTTCAAACTTGGTAAGAATGACTGTCCTTCTATTTATGGACCTTTTCTGGACATACATTGTATAGTTTATGGCAGTGTTCCATTGGATAGGCATTCAGGCTCTATCCAATGGATGTACTTTTGATATCCATGGACGTTCGGACCTGTTTTGGACACAAACTGGATATCCATTGGATGTCCTGTGTTATTATGGGCTATCGTTGGAAATAAAAACATGGAAAATTATAATAAAAAATCGAACACTTTGAATCTGACCTACTTAAATTTTGAAATTAACCGCTGAAATATAATATCAGGTGATGTAAAATTTTCAATATCCCTATTCATTTTGATAATTATGAAAACTACAAAATGTTAAAAAATTATTAAGAGGGGTATCGACAGTGCGAGGCAGCTCGCCAAGAGGCGTTCGCGCTGCACCGTGCGAGGCGAGCCACGAGCTTATCGGTAAACCGACAGTGCTCAAAAGTGCCTCGGTCCAAGCCGTTCGTCAAGTGGATTCCCTCATGCTGCTGCCTCGGACCATACGAGACACAACCGGCATCAACTTGCACGTTGCTCCAAAATGACGGGGCCATGTATGACTACTTTCGATTCGGATGGTTCGTGTGTTCGCACCGAGCATTCGTGGTTACAACAGCGTATGGCTCACCCTGAGGCAGATGTCGCGAGGCATTCAAAGCGAGCTGACGCGCACGGTCGATACTATGCTTTATGAGACTTGTTGATAGTCTAAGCTTGATACGATCTAGTATTGTTTATCATAAAATTCATCAATATAATTTTTTATTTTGAACAACAATTTTTTTTTATAATAAAATTTATCAATATAATGACAGTGTAGTAACCCACGATAGTCGTAGGAAATGAACATTTTGATATTGCTACCCCGTATAATATGAAAATCTTTAATACATTGTTGGTTTCTTAATCGAAGACCCACTTTAAATATACATTTTTCTTTAAAGACTTGGATAATAATTATCAGTGATTAGTGATAAAAAGCACTCAATAGTTCAATAACTATTCAACTAGTGAAAAGGTTATTTTTTGACAGATATTACGTACTTATAAATCATTGAGGCATAATTTTTTGTTCACTGGTGGCTCCATCAATCCACCAGCTGCGCTGCTTATATTATGAGAATATAATTGTTATAATATGTTAGTCAGGAGGCACTTTAGCCAACCGGCTTAGTATATGTTCTATTCGTTCGGTTGCTAGTTTTTGACTCATTTACCTCCTCACAGTACATTTCGATATAGCTTCTACTGGTTTAATGCCTAGAAAAAGGAAGGTCCCTGTCTGGCAAGTTTCATGCCCTGGCATTCCCTTTTAACTTGGCATCCAGAATAGTTTCAGTCAATTCTGTCTGTTAGGGAGGTTTTCAGAAATTCCAAGGTTTCCAACACTAGTCAGGACGTGATTATTTAGCACATGGAAGTCTTTATCTGCTTGTCTACACAGCTCTCCTAATGTTTTCACGGATATGTTGTATCGCTTCCATAAAGGGATATTCCCCATCGTGTTGAGGAATTGTTTGGTTTTTCATCTGAAATCATTTTATTGTTATAATGATATACCCGAATCTTCCATCTGTAGTATGATATAGTCTTAATTTCAAATTTTCTCAAATCCAAAAGATATCTGGAGCACTACTTGACTAGTCGGCAAATAAAAAATTGCCCATTCTTTATTTCTGGTTTAATATCACTAATACATATATGGAATAATTATGGTCCTAAATGGCCACTCTACGTAATTCCAGAGGATACTTGAATTTCATTAGACACAAAGTTTTCTTGTTCCCACATACCTGTATTCTATTGTAGGTAGTGATCCTTTATGTTATAAGTTTCCATTGATGTCACTTTGAAGATCACACTTGTTATGAATTCATGTTTTTGTGAAGGACTTTATATATAAATATTTTTTGATAGGTGTAAGTTTGAGTGACAGAAAGGAAGAGGTTTTTTTGATGACGTAGAGAGGTATTATGTCAAGTCTTTTTCTCTGCGATATTTTTGATTAAATCCTCAAAAGAAGACATCCAATTATTTTCGACGACGAACTAACAACACTAAATGTTTGCTCAACACGAAAGATAAACATATATTTGCAAAGAGTACAAGAATGAATTACAGAAAAAAATGTATCGGCTTCTATGGTACTGTGGTTGTTTCAAGAAATGTGATGTCACACAGCATTATTCCAGTCACAGCGGCATTTCTAGTCGAGTGATGAATTCTAAAACTCAAATTCTAAATATGTGATTAAGTTTCAATGTCGTATGTTATATTTGCGAGATTGCAATGTTTATTTTCAATGCAGCCAAATATCTTGTTGCTTCTCCACAAGAATGAAACTAATAAATTCGAAGAAAACAACTACTTCCTTGGCTGATAACATGATGATAGGCATTGAAGTACATTTGCCATATATTTGTGCATAGTTCCCAAGGAGGACACTATTGCAAGTGCACCCTTTAGAAAACAGCAGAGTTTACCCATCATTTGGCTGGAGATGAACTCCTGCATACATTAGAGCTTCAAGGTTCTTACCTCTCGTCAGTCAGTCCTGTCCCAGTCAAAAGAATGGTAAAATCTATAGTGTATGAAGCAAATATCTGAAAGAACGCAATTTTTTCTGGCTAGTACTACGACGGACTTTAAACTACATTTACTTTATAAACTCCAGCAAACTGTTCGGACATTCAATATTATGCAAGTTCTCTTTCTGGAACCTTTGTTTAGGAGTAGTGCTTCTGGCTTGTGATTTTCAAGTTGTAGCTTTCATTCAAAACGAATTAAACAGCTGGTTTACCGTTCATTTGGTAGGGACAGGACTTTAATGTAACTTGAATGTTAATGTTGTCCTACCTTGCCTAGCACTTATGAGATGAGATAAGCTTGAAACCCTAGTGTATGATCAAACTCAGCCATATTAAGGATAAACTTTGCTGTTTGCAGGATGTAGTTCAAAGTACGTCGTGGTATTAACCAGGTGAGTGGTTGCTCTCTGTCATACACTTCACATTTTTCCCCAAGGGTGGCTGAGGAGACGCAGCCAACGGGAGTAGCGACTCGTGGGCCCTAGCTTACCGTACACGGACGTCAAAAACACACATTCCCCCGACACACTACCACTCACACATTACGGAGGGATGCGAGAACTTGAAAATCTGCTTTCAGTGGAAGCCAAGAAGGGGCCTCGGATTGAGTGCTGTGGAACTGGTAGCCGGTGATGAATCACCCGCGGCCGCCGCTCCTCCCGGTTGAGAACCAGCCCTACCAGAATTTTGACGAGGAGGCAGATCGAAGGAACTCGCTGCGGGAACTGAAGACCCTGGTCTTCGCTGGGAGCCGAGAGGGTGCCTCGGATCGGGTGCTGCGGGACTGGTAGCCGGTCGCGGTCGCTGTACCACCCGATCGAGAACCAGCCCTACCAGGACTTCCATGAGGAGACGAATGGAAGGAACTCGCAGCGAAAACTGGAGAACTAGTCTCCAATGGAAGCCGAGGAGGGACCTCTAATCACCTGCGGCCGGCGCACCGCCCGACTGAGAACCAGCCCTATAAGGGCTTGAGGAGGACGATTGAAGGAACTCGCTTCCTTGACGAGCACCTATACACTACATACTTATAGACTCCGAGGAGAGCAGGTGGAATCCAAAGGTAGGCAGAAACAACACCGTTCATGAGGAAAGAAGGGGATGGCAGAAAGGGCCCAAGGGGGCCTACTTGCTTGGCACAGCTTCCCCATAAATACTACTACTAATACTTCACATTGTCAACCTTGTGTTACATGGTAGCAGGGAAAGGAATTTTGATTGTTTGTATTTTTTTCAGCTTTTCTGTTTCTACAACAAAACAAAAATGGAATATTCAATTGATTTAGGTTACATGTGGTCACTTTTAGCAGATTCAATCATTGAATTTTGTAATTTTTTCAGGCTCAGACTACCTTGAACAACTGCGTTTTGGGTAACACTACGATATTAGCAGAAAATCCAACGGATTGGGATGCTAACACTCTGTTGCAACAAGTTGCTAGCCAACAAAGTGGGTCTTCTGGTGCTTGGAGAGGCTCCAGCAAACAATCAGCTGGTGCTGACACATGGAGCACTGGTTGGCCCAATAATCCTTCTTCAGCCAGTTTGTGGGCAGCTCCACCATTAGACAACACTGACCCTGCTAGAGGAACTCCATCTAGTCTAAATTCATATCTTCCTAATGACCTTTTGGGTGGTGAGTCCATGTAAATTAAAGATGAATATTAAAATATGCCATCATTGTTTGTGTGAAATATGGATATCATCACAATCTGATGAAAAGTTTTATTGAATGTTTTTTAATGTTTTTATAAATATTAAGTAAATTAACGATTGTCTATGAAATTTTGATGATATTTATTGTATTATTTAACAATCTTTTTTATTGTTATTTGTAAATGTATTTCTATTTTTTAATTTTTATGGTGATTTAATAGTTGTTGTTTTTAGAATACGTTTTTGTTTATTTTCAGTTATTGTATGTAAGATTTCAACAAATGTACACTGTAATTATTCTTTTGATATTTTTTGATTTATTACAATTCAGTTTTTTTCTCTTGAAATTGCCATACTGTACCATTGGTGTATGTTTGTGGATCCATTAAAAAACCAATAAAAAAGAGACTTATGACATTCACTATGGAAGTTTGTCATTTCAAAATACTTATTATTCCAAAAATGTAAGAACGGGGGCGTTTATGGTTTCCATTATATCACGCTCAATTACATAACGCACTTAATGTGACATTCATAAGGTAACCAACTAGTCTCAATCAGAAAGATTATATATAAATATATATATATTAAATGTGACCAAACTCATTATTAGTTTACTACTTTAAGTACTGTAAAAATATGTTCTCTCCTATAAGATATTTTCATGTATATTAACAATTAGTATATAAATGTTATTTTAATGATTTAATGTACCTATAAGTTGTATGTGTTTGTTTCTCCAGTGTGGTCTGTCCTTCATTACACATATCCATGCAGTGCTTCTTTTTCTGTTGGAACAAATTGTTTTCTGGATGTGTGCTGTAAGGACAATAATTCGTTAAACCCACCTAACCTGTGATCTCTGATTCCTTATATATCATGTATAATTACACATACATAGAAATATTACCCTTTTTTGTAAAAATGTTATCAAATAAATTGCGGATCCACAAAGTAACTAGAATACAGCCACAATAACACCACACAATCAGTTCTTAGACTGCACGTTGTATGAAGTATTCTCAATTAATTCTAGTAATAACTGTATTAATAATAATAGCCTATAATCAATCGGATGTCGTTCCAATTAGTCGAATGAATTGTTGAGTGAAAACTGTAGAGCACAAATTCAAAACGGTTTTTTATGTAAAATCTAAGACCATAAAAAACTATTAATCTATAACAATTTCTATCGTTAATTTTTCTGTGCAATATAATTACTTATTGTCAATTTACAGAATTTCAATTATAAATTATTTTCCAACATACATTACAATTATAATACATATCAAGGAAGTTTCAATACAAGTCGCATATTTTATTATTCATCTTAGTTTTAAATGAAAAGTAACTTGTGACATCTACAGTCACTAGTTTGAAACTTAATTCGACAGTTTTGTTACAATGCATTTCAAAGGTTTCATTTTCTGAGTATGTGCTCTACAAATTCATGAGATTGTCCCAAACAGTGAGATATTTTAAGTATAACATACTATTACTTTGGTTAACGTATATAAGAATTTTTCCTTGGTTTGGTTGTGAGGTTCTCATCATTGATAAATGTATTGGGTCCTCTTTTGTAAATATCTCGCTGATAAAATATCCAAATATGTGTTTTCTTGTGTATATAGATATAAAGTCATAGTTTTTTGAATGTTAATCTTTCATAAACTGTGATTCATTTTCTAGGGGCTCACAGAAAATTGAACCCGAGTAGAATGTTCAATCGCATTATTTATTTTATGATGGTGTTCATGAGATATTGATTCTATTGCTAACAGTATGAGTAGAGAAGTGAAGTAAAAATTTACAATTCTTTTTAATATGTCTGCAAACTTTGTATATAACTAACCACAAATGGAAAAACTTAGTTTAAGTTGAACTGTTTCACTGAAACGCTATTTGTCATAAATGGAAACCAATGATTTCCTCGAGATCTAGTAGCAATATATGGTTCATTTCGAATTTTGAGCATAAACTCTTCAGATAAATACCAAAAGTAAGTTCTCTTTCGGATATTAGCATTATTCTGTGATGGTATTTAATCGAAACACATTCATGAGAGAGGCTTATTTTGGCAGCCGTTTATAGGATTTCAGTTGGTGCTCTTGTCAAAGTATTCTAGTCTTTTTATTTGTTTCCATTTGTGGCTTTATTCTTTATTAAACTCTTGTAAAGAGAAAGACTGAAATTAAGAGATCTTTAAATTCTTACCTGTTATATCAAAATGACAATGCATTTAAAAATGTTCAAATGACATATTAAAATGAATTTTTTCGTCATAGATGCCTTAAATTAATATTATTTCTTTACTGTTTAACATTCTGGGTATTGGTTGTTGTTTTAAATGAGTTTTATACTGGTTTAAATATGTTGCGTCTGAAATAGGCATCTTTGAAGAAGTTTTTGTGGGTTTTACATATTGAGCAAGTTTTAAGTACACAACTGTGCTGTGACTCTTAAGTGGCTTTTTAGTTTTTAAATAAAAAGAAATAATCTAAGGGCTCTCATTGTTGGAGTCTTTTCAAATGTCATTCTTCTGATAATTGGGGTACAACTTGATACAATTGAAAAAAAAAATTGATAAAGGGTGCAAAAACTAGACTGCTTCAGGAATATAAATTAAAGCTTTAATTTGTAATCAATGACATATTTTGGACTCCTTGAGCAGTCTACATGTTAGTTTGAGTAAAATACCTAAATTAAGTACTTCAATGCCAATTTGAATTTTATAGCTATAGAGTATTAATACGGTAGTCATTAAGTGTCGACATAAAAATGGTTTTTAAGAATTTGGTAGTAGGGGTATATTGTTTTATGTTGTGTGTTATATAAGTGACAACCACTGAATGCGAAAACATCCGCAAAATGAGCATTACCTGTCTCATATATAATATTTACTTTCCTAGGTGTGAAGACAATTTAGGAATATCAAATAATCTTCAACGTGAAGGATCTTTTTGCCATATTCACTAAAAAATGGGCGTTCTATGTACAAATCAACTGCATTCAAACCTGCTGTTTGTGAAACGAGTCATAGATGCTAGAGAAAACCAATATTTACTTTTTAATATCACTGATGGCTAGACTATTTTTGAAGAATAATATAAGTAAATAAATACTGGTGTTGTAGTAATACATTTTCTCTGGAGTGGTGTACACAACTCCGAGGGTGTATCTTAGACGAAAAACCTATAATTCTCTAAAACTAATAACTTAATGCAACTGCCAGAAGTTGGCTCAGCATCTATGCCTGATGCCCTATCAGTGAGTAACGTAAAGTAATAATTTACTAGTTGGTCACTGGTAAGTGCTGAGACTGCCATTGTGATTTACTTATTAATTCAAATCTTATTATACATATAAATATGGAGTGTGCTTTAAAGGTAGAGCTGTGAAAGTTTTAAAATTACTCTGTTGAGTAGGTATAAACTTTACTAAACCCTTGAAAATATTCTGTCTGATATTGTGTACCTTCTGAAAATTAGTCATAAGTCTTTATTTAAATAAATATAAACTTGAAATTTAAGATAAGTTGCTCAGAAGTTGGAAAATGTATTTAAGTTTAAATTGGTACTAGAAAAAACTGCAAATATATATTAATTGTTTGTGACTGTGGCTTTAAAAATATAATAATATTGATTGTACATGAAATACAGTTTCGGTTTTGTAATCAGTACACAGGGTGTGAGGAGTCATAGTTGATTCTCGACTTGAAATTGATAAACAGTATTTGGTTTGCTACATTTTTATATGTAATATAAAATTGTGTTGGTATGCAGTAGTCACTGATTAGGTCGATAGTACCAGCCATTAAGCTATAGTTTTCGTAAGAAATGCTGTGTGACAATATTTTGAAAATTTAACCTGACTCAATTATTCAAATCATCTTCAACGAATTATTGTTTTTTTGTACAACCAATATTCTATATTAATATTTAAAGGGAAAAGACATGACATCTAGAAGCCAATTTTCAACAATATTATAAATGAGATCATGTAGAAATAAATTGTAATTGATTTAGGTTTACAGTATTTGTGATCTAAGTGCCACTTGTGTTTTCAAGTATATTTAATCATTCGCCACTGAACTATATATTATATCGTATATATTTAAATACATAATATATTAATTGAGAATAATTATGACATATATAGTACATAGATGGCATATCTGCCTTAGAATAGGGTAACTTTGGTGTTCGGTAGATATAAGATCATTTATTGAGCTTTTTCTTAAATTTAAATCTCTTGTTAGATTGTCATATATAATGTTGACGTTTTCTATATAACAAAATGACGTGGCATCAGACATTTTAAACAGTTACAAATAGCTGTTTTTTTAAATTATATTGCTGCTTTCTGAATGCCAAATATATAAGTCATGAGGTATAATCTTTGTGCTTTGTTTTGATAGAGCCATATCAGTGATGATCCTCCATAATCATGAGACTAAGACTAAATTTATTTCTGTTAGATTCGTGTTCCTAGTGATATTAATCAAGCCTAGCTTGACCTATGCCAAAATTTTGTCTCAGAATTTCTGGCTTATATAATTGAATGAAATTGAATTTTTACAGTTATCAGACACCGGCCACTAGATAAAACCCCAATTTGTACTGCATTATTATATTGGAAATCAAAGCTATGCCCTAGAACTCAAAAACATTGGGGATTGATATTGCATACATGAAACTATCAAAGCAACAAGTGCAAAACTGAATAACATCTCGTAATATTCGTCAATTTTTTTTAGAATTTGTACAAGTGATTAATTCATAGAGCAGAACTGAGTAACTATAATAATTTTATTCATTGTGTGTAGTTGAAACAGAGTTAATCGTCAATTAAATGAGCCAAATTTCAGTGTTTCAGTTTCACTCTTCATTACCTACTATATATCGAATAATTATCTCTTCAAAAGGATAACATAAATCAAATTAAAACAAAATTTTGGAACATAACAAATCTTTCTTGAATTCTGAAGGGCTGTCCCATTCTCAAACCAAGTATTTTATGCATTATGAATTCAAAAATGTATTTGCAATGAAAAATCTAGCCCATTTTACTGAACGCAATAGATATTTGAGTTGCTATTCCATTGGCATCTCATCGTTGTCATCATTTTCTCACTGTGCTCATATTCTGTACTATGAATTAGTATTATAATACAAGGTTAATCAGTTTTTGTGTTAGAGCTTTAATTGAAATTGTCCCTAAACTGTAATTATTTCCAAAACTAGTTAATTTCATTCAGCTGTCAGATATATATCAAGTTGTTAGATTAAGGTGTTTTATTTCTACAAGTAAATATCATAGTAATAATTTCTTATTATAAGTCATGCTTAATACTTGTTAGATTGATAAATGCAATGTTCACCATATTTTGTAATACCAAACGATGTGCCTCTTGATAAATTGTTATGCAACAATAATGATTAATACTGAAAACACGTGATTTGCTTGGTCTCACAATTCCAAAAGATGTCATTAAGACCTAAGCTTTAACACAATGTGAACAATTTGACTAGTTATGTTACTTGAAGGTCTCTTCATTTATCTAAAAGAAAATTGATGACAAGATGCCTTAATGAAACCTAATAAATTCTTAAATGATCCTAAATATTTTCCACGTATTTTTATAAAAACCTGGACAAATCTCTGCAACGTGAACCTTGATTCAGTAAAAAAAAAACTCCCATATTTGTCAGTATAAGTGGTTGTTGGGTAGGATATTGTTTTCATTAGAAGTTTACTTAATATTGTTACTTAATAGGTGGCAGCGTTAACTCATTAAATAATGTTTTAAGAAGTTGTGATATTTTATACACAACATGCAATACTTTTCTCCCTAGCCTTTTGAGTATTATTTATGTTTTGCTCTAATATCTACATAATCACTTTGCCTTTTATATATTAATGTTCATGAGATTAATTCTCATTCAATCCCAGGATAATTTTTGTTGCTGTGAATAATGCAAGTTAACGTAAAAGCTGAATTTATATACATACTCCTTTCTAATTGAATTTTAAGTGGTGACATTGGTAGCATGAATATCTGTTTCGCTGGCTTAGTTATCTGGATATTTTGCAACTTCTTGCCTTATTGACAAATAAACGATCCACTTCTAAATCCTTCATTTAACAATGCTTGTTCTATACACTAGACTTGCTGAATTGTAAAAGTTCCACTGCAATGTAGGAACTCTTGATACTTGGCCAACGAATAAACCCAGCTTTCATTTTCTTGCCTTTGTCCTTTCATCAGCAATTATTGAATACCAAAGTGAAGTGTCATACTTGTGTTACATTCAAATCATTTAGGGCTACTTATTAACTGAGTTTTACCTGTATATTTTTGGGGGTTGTTGCTGATTAAATTCTTTGAATTTTCTGCCAAAATCTTCCAACAGAGGTTGTGATAGTCTTTTAGATAATAACGCTTTTCAATTCCATTTGGCTAGTTTTTAATAATATATTTTGAACACCATATAATGACAAGACCAAGAATATATCTCATTTCTCAACTCGAAATACTCTGATCTTCTTTCATAATGTATTCTTGCTTCATTCAGAGATATATGGTCAAACAAATCATAAAAAAACCTTCAGAAAAGTCCAAATAAGTTATATAAAAGCTGTGATTTTTGTTTCTAATGTTTTGTAATGCTTAACCAACTTGTGTGTGTGTGTGTGTGCGCGCGTTTGTTACGTAAGGTAGATAGCACAAATACATAAGTGCCTATTAATGTGCAATTCATTATCTAGGGCCTGACTCTACGACAGGGTTTTAAAATTATAGGTGAAATGAACGTATTTCTATCAAAACTAGACTTTACCTCGCTATGTATAGACTCGCCAATTAATAAAGTAGGTAAAAATTGTCAAGAACAATGAGGTATTATTGAGAGTTATGAATGTGATATTTGGTCATAATAAGGTTTGGGTTTTGAAGAAATATTCGATAATGAAAAACAATTTTTTCCTCCAGAATTAGTTTGTGTTGCTTATGTATAGTGGGGTGGATGACTAGAGTTAATATGTAGAGGTATCGATATTTAGATCTCGCACATTGAGATTACAGCTAGCTGGGAACTGCCAATTGTAAAAAGATAATGTATGTCATATATATTCCAGGATTATGTAGGTTTAACGTTCCAAAATGAAGTGCTGACCTAATGGACCGGTGAGAAAATGTACCTCAGATCTAAAACGAGATTAGATGGGGTAATTCATAACTCATTTGTTTGCTGTTTGCATTTGTGTGAATAAATCCAAATAAAAATAGTTGGGCCCCCACTCTCAGGTTTGAATTTATAAGTGTTAGATGTACGTCTCTTTTGTTTCTATTTGCAAAGTTGAACTGGTCACTTGAAAGGAATTATTTCAGTTTGATTCCCTTTCAAATAAAGTAGAGAATGTAACTGAATTTAACATTCCGTTATTGTTAACATAAATTTTTTTAAATGGAGTGAAAGTGTCATGACATGAGTAAAATAGTTTACGGATATCATTGAAATTTTACATTGTTTCTTCAGTCTTAAACTGAAATAACTTCTGCTGGACAATTCTTCACTTAATACCTCTAGTAAAAACGTGCACCCTGTAAAATGTTAATGGGATGAAAATCGGTATTAGTTTATTATCAATTGAAACATAGTTGGGAATTAGTGGAAAATTTCCGATATGTTTGGAAAAATAATTGAAAAGACTAATGCACAAAGTTTCTGTAAAAGACATATGGTACATATGAATAGCGCTGTAAATCTAATTTTTTCTCCTGTGCATTATACCTTGAACACAGAACACTTGAACTTAGATGTTCTGTGCCTTGAATCATGAAATGAGATTCTGAATGATAAGATTGAGTTTTATTTTTCAAAACGTGCCAAAATTTTTGCTTGAAAAACTTTGCTCACATCGATTTGCGGATACTGTGAATCGTATACGCTTAAATGCTGTGTATATTAACTTGTAATGCAATATAAATATATATTATGGTGTGTGTATATTGGCTGAATTTGTACAATTGTTATGATTTCATATAGTATATCTAAATAGGTATATGTTAATTATAAGAACTAAATAGATTAGAAAATGTGTTATAAGATTAGCTTGTATTTAATATAGAAATATATACATAAAAATAAAAATGGATCCAAGGTTCACGTTACATGATTGATCGAGTTTTCTTCAGTATTAATAAACATTCATTCTTTGGCTTTAGGAATTATAAGTGAAGGTACCACATACTTCAGTTGGAAAATCAGATTTTGTGTTCAAAAAATTTCACAATTCTAGAAATATAAAACATTCAGTTGAATTTCATAATGCTGAAAACAAAAACATTTGGCATACCCTTCAATTTATCATTGCGAAAATATTTGTGATTCAGAATTATTTATACATAATTATACATATAATTAACAATTAATTATATATATATATATATATATATATATATATATATATATATATATATATATATATATATACAAGTATTGTTTCTTACAAATAGCCTGTTTTCAGTAGTACAAAAATTGGATTTTGTTGTGTTCGTAAGATAACATCCTGAAAGATTGAGTCTGTTGAGAAGTTGTTGAATTAAGGACCTTTTATTTTTAGGCTGTTCACTGCATACGCCATGTTCAAATTATGAAATTATCATTTTGCACCCAAGTGTAATCAACATTTCGAATAATATGGTTTGAATAATCCTATTGTTTACCAAAATACATCACATTTTATAATACTTATATTTATTTGAAGTACTTTTTTAAATTATGAAATATTTTTTGTAACCAATGGCCTAAATAAGTTCCCTCCTGTAACTTCTAGTCCAACTCTGCCTGATTACTGTTATCCTTGTCTGTAGTGAGTTTTATTATTTATTGTATATGTTGAATTTGTTGTTGGAAATAGTTATCGAAGTTTCTAAAATATTCTAGTGCTATTAGGTTAATTTTAATTAAATTTTTTAACCAAAAGATTTTTTTTTTCAACTTGTCCTTTTGACTGAATTTATGTTCATACATAAATATATGTATACCTTGTGATGTTGCAAAGCTATAAAATAAAATAAATAAATCTCAATTTTTTCTGTTTTGAGTTTTGTTACAGCTAGGGAAAATGCATTAGTGAAGCAGAAAATGAAACTCGAGATTTGTGGTTTAAAATCTGTCTAGAACTTGCGTTTTATGTTTTATTTATCTTATTTTACCTTTGAATATATTCAAACTTATTTGAACATCTTTCACATTATGATAACCACTGCAGGATGTTAGTTAATACATTTTGCAAGGATCTACATATATTCTCATATATACAGAGTGCAACTTAATGGCTTCAAGAACGACTTTTTTGATGAAAAATTGTTCATTTTAAGAGAAAAAGCACCTACATTAGTGAACAAAATTTATTTGGAAGCTATTTAATTACCTTTAACATTTTCAATAGATACCTATCAATGTTCCGATTTGGTCAGAAGAAAACTAGTAAATTAATTAACATTCAAAATCGACTGTAACTGATGGTTTAAAAACAATATGAAAAGAGGGGATATTATGAATATCTACTGGTGATTTTTACATGCTTCCGATAGTTTACAAAATAATAAAACAATTTTTTGATCAAATTCATTATCCTTCATTTTTCCTTTGCACGTTACAGTATATGTTTTTTTTTTCTATTCTGAAAATTATACCAAAAATAGTGTGATGCTTGTAAGTATCACTCTGTATATGATCAAATAGATAAATATTGTTCAAGTCCAGTTCTATTGCTTTATGTAAAATAAATCTGTAGTTGAAATCAATATATTTCGTTAAACCATGGCTCAAATTAATTGAAAAGTTTGTAGTAATTTAGAATTTTTTTCTTCAAACTCTTTGTGATAACTACCCTGTGAAGAATATTAGTACTTCTAGATTATATTGAGGAACATTTTAGTGGATATAATTAGAGTTGTTTTTTATTGGCAGTAGCCTTAATTCATATTTCTCGTACGAGCTGGGTCTTATCTGAATTTCTTTGTGTGAATCTCTGGAAGATGCCACTATCAAAGTCGATTTTGGGAGGGTAAACTCAGGGACCAGGCCGCTATATCACGGTGATATCAAACTCGATTAAATTCAATAAATCAAATTTTGACATGTACTACATTTTACAAATGATGTATAATGAACATATATTTCACCACTATTTAATTATATAAGACTTCAATAATTGTATGCTAGAAAAAATACTAAAATGTTATAATTTTGGAAAAGGGGACTGGAGCAACGTATCTGCACGAGTGTATAATTAATTTTGTATTTTTGTTCATTTTATTTTGTCAAAGAAACGATTCAAACACTGAAAATTTAGAATAACAATATCAAGGGCTTTTGGTGACAAGGTGTTCGAATCGTAAAACTCAAATTCATGAATTGATGGTAATCAAAATACGAGAATAAAATGGGCAAAATGCTATTAAATGTTACCCTAAAATTCTGCACTTCAAGAAAAAGTCTAGTGAAACTCATTTAAAAAAATCAACTTATTCACACATCAGAGAATTTGATGCTGCAGTGTCTGGCATTTTGACTCTTAAACTGGTTAAATCAACTCCATAAAAAGGTTTATCCTTTTGTTTTTGATTGTGTCGTATTTACAAGTCTGATTTAATTTTGTCTGAAAGAATATGTGTACAATTTTAGGTATGACACTGTATATTTTATAGGAATATGGATACAATAAATAAATACCTATACAGTTGTGTGCTGTGCAAATGATCACCTAGGATAAGTTAGGTTATGTAATTGCTTTTTGAATAACTGAAATTGTTATGCTCTGTACTTGTAACCAAAATGACCAGTATGCATTCAGTAATAAAGGTTGTCTTAAATGTACGGATCTATAATTAATTTTTCCTATTTCCCAGATGAGATAACAGGTTTGAAGTTTTCAGTATTGTAAGCCTTCCAATATTATAGCCGACTATTATTTTTTTCATAATTCTATCACGAGTACATTGTTTTTTGACAGTTTGATAAGACCATATGAACATTTACATCTGTATAATTCCGAGAGTTTTAGCTCGAGTTATTCTATTGTTTATTTGTCATGGTTGAGTGATATTTAAGATTATTTCATGAACAGCATTCATATATTCGTTTATATATTTTTCTAAAATACAACTTCTTTCCATACAGACTTACGAAAATCCAAAACCAGACGTTTTCAATTTTGAGTCGATGATTTATGTCAAAACTTTGACACTGATACAATCAATTAATTTATTATTATTATATAACATATGTTATCGTGTGACTTCAATCATGAAACTTTATAGATGCAGCAATCTGTCAATGGAAATTATCGGTTAAATTCATATTAAACCAGCTGACAATTTATGTATATTCAAAAGAAACGGTCTATTCAAGTAACCAACATTTCAGGAATTTCCAATAGTATGTGAAATGTGGAAGAAACAAACGGATGTTAATAGATGGAGGTATACAAAAATATATATTTTACCAAGATAGAAGAAAATTCAAGTTTTGAAGAATGTTTTCTGATTCATTCTTCAATCTCATGCACTTCTATCAAGAAGGTTGACAAACGTGAGAAACGGTAAATTTCAAATTCTCTTCTTTCTGATAAAAAACAGCTTTTTTACAGACATTGAATTACATCTGGCGAACACTTGTACAATGTTCTTCATTGGAGGACATTACTGCAAGGGCTTCTTTTAATCAATCATACGTGTTCCTGAATAACTTGAAATTCAGTTATTCATCTCCATCTTGCGAGCAATACAAAAAGGACTCCAGAAGATGTCAAAACTTACAGGTTATTCTAAATGAGTGCTAATTTAAATAACGCCAATGCGGACATCAACTACAGAAAGGCCGGGACACACTACACCCTTCCGATCCGATGGAACCCGAGTACGGATAGGTGTGGGATCAGTAGGGGTGGCCATCAGTATTGAAGCTCTAAAATCGCGAACGGGTTCAATCTACACGACAAGTCTAACTATTTGAGAACCATATCCATCTCTAGTTAAATTCGTTATCTCTATATCAGTAAGTGAATCAAGTACTCCGTAGTAATTACCATTTGATGGTACGTAACGACCAAAATTAGGAAACGTCGGGGAATAACCAATAGCATCATGCACTGCTGTTCTCATTGCAAAAGCAATTTTTTGGAGTTCCTTCCCAGCCAACCATCGTGTGACATGAAGGGTAGGTAATGTGATGTAACAATGTTGCACCAATGTAATGTTAATTTTTTACCTGTATTCAACAGATGATAGAATAGAATAGAATAGAATTTATTCATCATTAAAATATTATTATTGGTACAACATTTATCAGACTAGTCGCAAAACACAGAATAAAAATAGTTAATTTAAAAAGGCATGTATCCATTCAAATCTCTAAAAATTCTTTGACACTAAAAGGCATTTTGTAAGAGAAGGTTCAATAAAGCTTTTTTGAATTTATTGTATTTTTCAATATTTCCTAGTATCCTAATTGCTTTTATTATAACATATAACTCCTTGATAGCTCGCAGAGTCCTGCCCAAGGGCCAGTCGTGAATAAGGTAGTCTCAGTTCATTTCCTCTGCGGGTATTGTTTTTTGTATGGTGCGATTCATTTCTTTTGATATTTAGAGTTACTATAGTAATATATATAAGGAGGGTAGCGTTAAAATGGCCAGATCTGATATTACAGTCACAATAACACATCCCAAACAGGGAAAAATGTGATAAGGCAGCAAATTCATCAGACCACATCTATTCGACGTCAAACAAATCTACCAAAAGTCATGACGTCTATGCTATGAGGTGGATATTATAGGTTACATTTTCATACAAGAATTCTTTTCCACAACACTTCCCAATAGGCAATCTGCATAAACCAATCAGAAATATCCTGACCAAGGCGGTATATTTGAATCGATGCTAAGGCGGTATAGTAGTCCCAAGTATTCAACTTGGATAGCAAGTTTAGTTTGGTTAGGTTAGATCATGTCCCCTTCTTTTTTCATTTTTGAGCCATAAAAGAAGGGAACATGATCTAATCTAACCAAACTGGACCTTGATATCCAAGTTGATCCTCAGCGTAACCTAAAATTACATTTCACACCACGCAGGCGCAACTAAAATAGAGTTTTGATTGGTCCATTTCTCTTTGATAACGGATCATAGTTCTTTACTGTTCCTAGGCAATTCAATAAACCCAACAGGGCGACTAGCAAGATGGGACATGCGATTGAGTCAAAATGACGTGGAGATTATCCATAGAAAGGGCTCATTGCACGTAGTACCAGATGCACTTTCGCATGCACCCTTTAAAGCTTGTTTGATTGAGATTGATTAAGGAGAAGCTCAGGGGTGATATTCCGTGTACCATAGAATTCTATAGTCGACAGTTGTCTCTTTCTCTCCCATGGAGCTAATAATATCATTTCATTTATTTCATCGAAATTTTTCATGATGGAGTTATAAATGACTACTGCATGGCTCATCTTAATGTTGGGTACGCTGCAATATTTGTTACCAAAGCGCATCATCTTAATCATTAAGAGTTTCTACTAGTGTTTCCCAGGAATCAAAGCGAGAATGCCTATTTTGGGCCCAAAACCACTATATCACTACATCTTCGAAAAGATCAGAAGCTGCATCTTCTAGATACTCTTTAGTTCTTCAATCCTAGTCAAAAATGAATTCAACGACTCACTATACTATTCGACTTTACATTGCTTAAACTTGACTGCACAAAACATACATTTGACTGGCCATTTGTAGACAGTATATAAAGACTGAAACACAATGGGAAGCTCTATTTTTAGTTTTAATTTTCATAATTTTAGATTCCTTTTTAATGCAAGACTATTATATTGCCGTTGTTATAATAGATAATTGTGAATACTTTGTATTTTACTTTTTGAGTTCGAAATATGTTGTTATGGTGAATTATATTCAATTTCAAAAACATATTGATTGATCTGTTAAAAAATCTGTCACACGAAATATTGTCATTATTATTAAAAAATCATCGAAAACTACAAACGACTCGTCTCTTTACATTTGTGGCGACCGTGACAGGACCCAGTGAGTCGATCCTTGAGTATGGAGAATTTAGTAAAAGAACGATTATTCGAAAAGTTTTCGAAAGATTATATCATGATTTGGAAGCAGCTTTCAAAGTAACAAAATCTGATGAGAAGGAAGTCTTGGCGTCGAATCTGACAATAAAAAAAGGGTTAGTTGGCCATTAGGAAGGGTGTTGGAGATTTATTCTGGAGGTGATGGTATAGAAAGAGTAGCAAAGGTTAAACTGCGAAGTGGGGAACTGATCCGTCAGTTCAACGTCTATTTCCTTTAGAAGTTACTGCAGAGGAAGAAATCGAAATAATGAGGAGCAATAAGGATCTTCGAGAGACTACAGAAGAAAAGGAAAATGGTCAGGCAGAATGCGAAAACGACAAACGAGAAGAAGGGGAGAGGCAAGTTGAAGAAGAGAGGCACTAGTAATTATTTGCGAGTGCTTAATGTCCGCAAACACGCTCATCGCCAGTAACTACCCAGGACGTCGCGAAGCGTACATTTTAAAGTTTCTATAGACAGCCTCAAAGCGAATTCACAAAGCAGCGGTTTTTTGAAAGATTATATATATATTTAAATGGAATTTAAATGCACCTCTCACGAAAATTAAATGAATGTAAATATTTGTAATTACTGCATTGAACTTTTGAAAGCATTTCTTTTATATTTACCAAATTGTTGAAATAAATGTAGGTTTGGGAATTTATCTGGAATGAATAAATGGAAAGCAATTTGATTTAATTTTTAACATATTTATTAACACTAACTAATAAATAACATAAAACAATAAAATGATAACATAGTCTTCAAAAAAATATATTTATATATATAAGGAAATCAAACAAAATTTTCAATGGTGGTGTTTTAAAAACTTTTCTTCATTGCATGCAGCCTCCACAAACCTGAAATGAAATTTTTGTACCAAACCTAATCATAATCAATAACGTTTTCAGTTATTTATAGTTGTTTTCAGTATAGATTTTCTCTGCTGCTAACTCACCTTCCACTCGAAGATGAATCGCGTAATTTTTCATCGAATATGTTTATAATTTTGTTTATTTTACGAAAAAAAGTCAAAAAGTTTCACTCACCTTTAGAAAATTTGCAACTTTTCTACATCAAGGGACTGAACTATGCACGAATACCTACAAAATACACAACTTTATGAAGTACCGATTCAATAATTAAGATTTTTTAGCAACTTACAATTCTAAAACTAAACAAACAATAGCGCAACAACATCGAATGACAAAGTCAAAATGTCTGCCATGGGCCGGCCGTTGCCAGTTGATATCCTCTGCCGCATGTGTCGAAAGAGGCGCTGTTCACTTCTCAAAAAAGTCACCCGATCATAATCCATGGAACTTCTCCAGTAATATATTATTGAAAATTCAATAAATATCACGAATTGAACGTTAATATAAAACACTCAAAAATATGTGGCATGGTGGTAACATTGTGAAAGTCGTAAGGACTTCTCTAGATCGCTTTGATTTTAACTGCTTTTGAATGGTATTTTGCGAAATCACAAGGTTAATATTTATTGCATATCAGTGTCCGCAAAGCGAAATCGCTTAAACTTATCTGTAAAATCGCATTGTTGATCCATATAGAGACATTAAATTGAATTCCCTGCCACTTACTGCGACTTCGCTGGTTGACTGGGCATCTTCTGAAGAACGAGTAGGACCGGCATTATTCACTAGTATTCCCTTTTTATATCATGTAAATCCTCTTCCAGAGCAGAAACAATAATAATATGGTTACCTCTATAATTAGAAATTTTATCATTGACGTCGTCTGGTAACCTCAACAACCTACCAAGAACGTGCATGATTGATTCTGCTACGTACACGGATAGCTACCTCACTATTTGCTCCATCGTATAACCAAGACAAAGAACTTTATTAGTATTTCCAGTTCATGGAGCCATCATTAGATAGATTCAAAAATATATTTGATATACAGGGTGTTATTTAACTTGAAGGAGTGATTGTTTGGATGATTCTACAACTAAAAGTTTATATAAACAGGTCCGGTAATGCTTCGTTTTCAAGAAACAGGGTGTTAACATTTTTAAAAGAACCCGTTTTTTTCGTAAATATCTTAATCCTTCAACCAATTTTATTGAAATTTGGAAGTGTTATTAAGGGTTGTAAAGGGCTGATTTAGCCGTAACTATATCAATAGTATCATGCCCAATGGCGTCCCGGAATGCACCGTAACCAATATTTTTTACAGAAAAAATGTGCGCCACTGATTTTTTGCAATTTTGGTATTTGTTTCACATTGAGCAACTGAAATCACAACTTTTTAATATCAACAATTTTTTTCATATCTTGGTTTGTTTTTGAGAAAAACATAAATATCACTTTATTGTAAGTCCCTGGGACAACACAATAAAATATTTCAACTACTAAACCATCAAAAACTGGTGTGTTACTGTTACTTTTTTCGATATAAATAGTCTATTCTGGCCTTAGAATTTTTATCAAAATTAATTCAATAATAATAATACGAAAACGATTTCTTTTGAAAATTTTGACACCCTGTATCTTGAAAATGAAGCATTACCGGACCTATGTTTATATGAACTTTTCGTTCTTAGAATCACTTGAAAAATCACCCACGTTTGGCCACGTACTTACATAACACCCTGTATATAATTGTAATTGAACGTATAGTCTTTCCAATATCAATTGCAGAACAAAAACCTGTTCAAAACCCTTATACGGACAATTTCGTTTGATCTGCCGACACCTCATTCAAGTGATGATTTATTATCCGCCAGCCAACGATTTTGCATTTTAAGGCACGTTAATTAGGTTCTTTCGGACCGCGGTGCTTCCTTTGAATCTATACGAGTTGTTGCAATTGATAATGGAACACTGTCAGAAATATATCTGTTTTTTCATTGGAAAATTCAAGATTCGAGGTTGCGTGCCTAATTCCTGAACGCCATGGAACTTCTTTTATTTTCCTTTGTAAACATTTTCTTTTCAAATCTGCTTCAACTCTATCAGCAGCTGTACCGCTCATTCGTAAATGGTGAGGGTCTATTGGGTAACTGACCGACATAAATTAATGATATAATAAAATCTTCAATACGAGTAAATCAAAGAATTTCAAAATTTCGATTCAGAAACGCAAACACACACACCCTGTATAATGCCAAAATAGAAAACACGCCTTTTATATTGAACTGATTGCCATTCCTGTCAAAATTGGAACAGCATAAAAATAATTAATTAAAAAGTATAATTTTTTTAACCTTAAAGTCTACTCAGATGAAAGCATAAAATAGTTATTTATGTATCAAGGGCGTAAAGTAGGCGTTTATGGCCTGCGGCGTGGATAAAGGCCCGCGAAGGCGTTAGCCGAGGGTCATTACACGCCGAAGGCCATAAACGCATTTTACGCACGTGATACATACAAAATTTTATGCACTAGCGGTTTATACAGTGTCCACCAAAATCTTGGAACAGCATGGGAAACTAACTTTTATGAAGAATGACATTTTCTGTAAAACTATTAATAAAAAAGTTTTCCATATGGTTCCAAGATTTAGGCGGACACTGTATATATTTATATATATTTATATCGCAATTATCTTGTCAATAATCATCTCTGTATACTGAAATAGATTCATTTATTCAAATTGTACACAGAATACCCATTATATACTGGTTATTATAGCTGGTTGTTGTCTAGCAACAAATTCAATAAACAAGGTAAACGGTCATCTTCATGTTTATCTGAAAAAGTGCGTGAGTGAACTCAACACGAAAATTATGGAATCATCAGATGAAAAACATAATATATACATACCAATGGAAATTTTGGAATCGGCTGAGAGTGCCAAACTCGAACTGCTACCAACAAAGTCAAAGAAACTTTACGAAAAGACGTATAATGAGTTCATAAAATGGCGCAATGAAAATAATGTGAAGGTGATTACAGAAGATATATTACTGGGATATTTTTTTGAGAAGTCCAAGAATCGAAAACCATCTTCTTTGTGGTCATACTATTCGATGTTAAAGTCTACTTTGAATTTGTATAATAATATAAACATAAGCAAATTTCCAAAATTGATAGCCGAAGAAATCCAAAATATTGAATAGGGATGAAATCGAACTTTTTCTAAAAAAAGCTCCAGATAATGTATATCTGAAGATGAAGATATATTATACCTACCTATATTTATTAAGTAATTAAAAAACGTATTGATTCTTTTATAGGTTGCATTAATATTTGGGGTACATGGTGCTTGCCGTAGAGAAGAATTAACAAATCTCAAGCTTGATGACATTCAAGACCTAACTTATGTTTTATTGATTACAATTCGAGAGTCAAAAACTAAAATACAACGAACATTTACCATCTGCAGTACTGAAAACCAGTCAAATTCCAAGAAAAATTGCAGCATTTTTGAAGCTACCAGGCCCAGAAGAATATACGGGTCATTGTTTCAGGCGTTCTTCAGCCACTTTATTGGCTGATGCTGGGGAAAGTATCACCAATATCAAAAGACACGCTGGTTGGAAATCTGCACTAACTAATTTTCCTAATTTATTTAAAACACTATTTACAACATTTATTTACTAAAACATTGACTTCAATAACTATTTCAATTTATTTCTACTGTGGCTATCTATCAGCGAACTCTTGAACTGTAACTAACTCTCTGAATTCTGACTGTTCCGCCATCTGCTATACAGCGGCTATATATAGTAGCATTTACAGTTTTCGATCTTTCCAGTCTGTTCGGCGACTTCTTAGAGGTTCCTAGAATGTTCGGTTAGGGCGTTCGCGTCTCTTCCACAGATGAGTCATGTGTTTGTCAGAAGAGAACTTGTTTACATTTCGAGTGTGGAGTGTAATTGGATGATCAGGGCCGGTCTCGAGGCCGGTCTCGAAATTGTTGCATTGCCCCCTTCTTAAAGACTTTTCGTCCCGAAATGTCAGTTTTGGAGTATGGAGATATTTGCATGATTCTCCATATCTGCACCTTGCTGTTTGATGGAAGTAGCACTCTACGGTCTTCAGGTTTGGTTGTGGACGATGATTACAGCATACCAAGATCTTGACGCCGGTGGATTGGAATATCGTCTCCAACATGCTCCTTATGACTCTCCAGTCCAGTCCGTCGAGCCCGCAGGACAATTTTGGGATTGCCAGGTCCACGAGATTCTGCTCCACCATCATGTCCCTTAATTTCTCAAGGCTGTTCCATACGTCTTCATAGGACGGTTTGTCTCGAGACTGCTTCTTGGTGACTAGATAGAAGATGCTCCTCTGGCCTTTCCGCAACTGTAGCACCCCTCCAACTTCCGGGTTTTGTTGCCGTAGTTCATGGAGACGACCATACTTCTTGGAGAACACCACAGCGATGCCTCTGGACATTTGAAGGTCTTCTGCTACACAGTGGGCTAGCGCGTAATCCGCAGGCACCTTAAAAAGGTCTCGTGGTTCTTCTCGAGTCACCCCATGTCGAACTTTCTGTCCGTTTGAGTACAAGAACATGAATTTCTGGAACGTCATCGCATCCTCCGGTGGTCTGAGGGTGCGGACTTGGTCGTGGTTTCCAGCGTAAGGGGCCAACCTATTGAAATGGACGACTCTAAGTTTTCCTCTAGGTGGTTTTTTAATTCGGTAGACCACGTCATTTATCCTCTTCAAGATCTCATAAGGGCCTTCCCATGAGTTCCGCAACTTTGGTGATAGGCCTCGACGATGTTTGGGGGTGTACAGCCAAACCAGGTCACCAACCTTAAATCCTCCGGCATCGGCCTTGATATCATAGGTCTCCTTCATTCGGTCGCTGGCACTCTGGATGTTCAAACGGACTCTTTCGTGGATGTCTTCCATTCTCTGCCGAAGTTTGCTGACATAGTCCTCTCCCGCGGTGTCTTGTCCTGGTGGCGTCCCAAACTTCAGGTCACATGGTAGACGCAGCTCTCTGCCCATAATAATACTAGCAGGGGTTTGGCCGGTCGACTCGTGTACTGCAGAACAATAGGCCATCAGGAACAAATGGAGATACTGGTCCCAGTCTCTTTGGTGGTCAGAGACTACCTTGGATAAGTGGCGGTTCATTGTCCTGTTCATCCGCTCCACCATTCCATCAGACTGCAGATGTAAAGCCGTAGTTCGCGTCTTCCGGATGTTCAGCATTCGACACAATTCCTAGAACAAGTTGGACTCGAAATTTCTGCCTTGGTCTGAATGCAATTCAAGTGGGACACCAAATCGACAAATCCACTCCTTTAGCAGGACGTCGGCGACGGTTATGGCTTCCTGGTTGGGCAGGGCATAGGCTTCAGCCCACTTGCTGAAGTAGTCCATTGCCACGAGGATGTATTTTTGTTCCCATGGTCAGATTGGGGAAACGGTCCAGCAATATCGATGGCGCTTCTTTCAAATGGGCTGCCAACGTTGTACTGACGCATTGGTGCCTTAGGTCGCGTTCGAGGTTCATTACTTGCGGCGCATACAGCGCACTTTCTGCACCAGTCTTGAACGTCTGCCTGACAATTGGCCCAGTAAAACCGTTGCCTCACTTTCTGGAGAGTCTTCGTTACTCCCAGATGTCCTCCGGCGACCCCATCATGAATTTCTCGAAGCACTTCCGGTCTTCTGCTTCTGGGTACAACTGTCTGACGTCTTTCTTCTCCACCATCCTCGGACTCTAACACACGCTTCAGAACTCCGTTGTCCAGAGTAAGGGAGTTCCATTGAGCCCAGTAGGACTTGATGGCTGGCGAATATCCTGCTACTTCCTGTCATGTCGGTCTTCGGTTACTCCTCTTCCAGCCGATAACTAAGCCAAGATCTGGATCTTTCTCTCGGTCTTTCTGGAGCTTGCTGTCATTCCAGTTATCATCTACCGCCGTTGTTCTACAAACTGTCGCCTCTTTCTCCTCTGCTCGTCGGCAGTGCGAACAGTCGTCTGGACATGGTCTTTGCATTCTTATGGCTGGTCCCCGCCCGATGTTCGATCTCAAAGTCGAACTCCTGGAGCCTCTCAATCCAGCGTGCCACTTGACCCTCGGGATTCTTAAACTGTAGGAGCCATTTGAGGGTGGCGTGGTCATTTCTCAGCAGGAATCTCCTGCCATACACATACTTGTAAAAGTGATCTACTCCTTTGACCACAGCTAGCAGCTCCCGTCGGGTGACACAGTAATTTCGCTCCGGTTTACTGAGGGTCTTACTGAAGTACCCGATGACTTTTTCCTGTCCATCCTGGATCTGAGACAGGACAGCTCCAAGTCCCACGTTGCTGGCGTCCGTGTCCAGAATGAATTTTTCGTTCGGAAGAGGATAACTTAGAATTGGAGCGTTGATTAATGCCCCCTTCAGCTTCCTGAACGAATCTTGGCATTACTCGGACCACTGGAACTTTGTCTGTCCTTCCGTGAGCCTGGTCAATGGTTTGGCGATGTTAGCAAACCCTAGCACGTACCGACGATAGTAAGTACATAGGCCAAGAAAACTCCGAAGCTGATGAATGTCTTTGGGGATGGACAAGTCTCTAACAGCATTAATCTTCTGGTCATCTACTGCTACTCCTTCTCCAGAGACAATGTGGCCAAGATAGTGGACTTCTTACTGAAATAGGTGACATTTTTTAGGACTCAATTTCAATCCAGAGTTCCTCAGGCGCAGAAATACCTCCTCCAGATTTTTCACGTGGTCTTCGAATGTTCTGCCAACTACGATTATGTCATCAAGGTATACCAAGCAAGTCTTCCAGGAGAGTCCCTTCAACACAGTCTTCATTAATCTCTCAAAAGTGGCTGGAGCGTTACGAAGTCCGAATGGCATAACGGTAAATTGCCACAGCCCTGAGCCGATGGTGAAAGCTGTCTTTTCTCGATCTTCTGGAGCCAGTTCTACCTGCCAATATCCGCTCTTCAGGTCTAGGGTGGAGAAGATTGTAGAGCCGGCGAGCGTGTCCAAGGTGTCATCTATTCTAGGTAGTGGGTAGCTGTCTTTCTTTGTCACGTTATTCAGTTGTCGGTAATCTACGCAGAATCTTGTCGATCCGTCTTTCTTCTTTACTAGTACAACTGGAGATGACCAGGGGCTGTCAGATGGTTCAATTACTCCTTCTTTCCCCATATCGCTGACTATTTTGTCTGCCTCTTCCTTCTTGGCAAGAGAGAGTTTCCTCGCTGATTGACGGATTGGTCGGGCATCTCCAGTATCAATTCTGTGCTGGACTACCTTTATTCTACCCCCTTTTCCCTGTCCGGTGTCAAAGACGTCTTGGTATTTCCTCACTAAATCTCTTAATCTGGGCTGCTGTGCCGGTTTTATGCCTCTCGATGATATGGCAACTAGCTTTTCTAATTCTGCGGGTAGATTGTTGGCTTGGTTAATGGTATCGCGTACATTCCTGACCACAGATGAAATTGGCGAGCAGTTCCTTTCTTCAACGTCACTGAATGGTAATTGACATTCATGACCCTTACTGGTATAAGTTTATCGGCGCGCAGTAAGGTCTTCCCAAGGGCAATTCCTCGTTCGATTTTTTCATCATGGAGCTCGGGCTCGAACATCACCATGCTCCCGTTGCTCACTCCGCCAACCATACGAGCCTCCAGAATGGTTTCAGCTCTCTCGGGAATGCTCATGTCTTCAGCCAACACAACCCGGATCATTTCTTCGCTTCTCCCGTGAAGTACCAGCTCTTCTCCGTTGACACGTAGGACGCCGTCTTTGAAGTTCAGCTTGAACCCTCTGGAATTCATTATGTCCATTCCAATGATTGCATCGTCCTCGATGTCCGCGACCAGTGCTCGGTGTCTTAGTTTCGTGCTGCCTAAAACCAAGTCGATCGTTAACTCGCCATATACAGTGGCTGGATCCCCTGTTGCTGTGCGTAATTTCCAGTTTGACGGTTCAATTCTTGCCGGTGTTTTGGCAAAAGTGGGTCCGAAAATTGTTCTTGACGCACCTGTATCTAGCAGCATGGTGCGAGGCTCGTTGTTAATGAGAC
Organism: Chrysolina americana; assembly: GCA_958502065.1. Taxonomy (NCBI): domain Eukaryota; kingdom Metazoa; phylum Arthropoda; class Insecta; order Coleoptera; family Chrysomelidae; genus Chrysolina; species Chrysolina americana. Next base: position 64,146,030 of record OY293411.1, read on the forward strand.
CGTCCACGAATACACCTTTGTTCTGTCGTTGAAGGACAGCGACATATGCATTGTTAACTGGGGCTTGTTGGATACGGGCTGACGATTGCTCCTTCTTGACCTTCATCGTTGATGTCGATTTTTTCAATGTTGGACATTTGCTACGCACGTGCCCAAGTTCTCTACAATTTCGGCATCGTATCAGTCTTCTCTCAGGCACAACTCCCTTCAGCACTTTTCGCATCACAGCTTTCATATTATTAGGCTCCTGTCGGTCTTCCTCGATCATCCGGACTCTACTCTGGCTTTTACATGATTGCTTTGCTGCTTCGAATTCCAGAGCGCGTGCCAATGCATCCACGAGATGTGCGGGGCGAGCTAGTGTTAGGGCTTGCCGGGTTTCCTGGTCACGAAGTCCATCCAAAAATGCCTGGACCGCTAGTCGCTCCATTACATTTTCCGGTGTAGCTGGGTACGCAAGACGAACCAAGCGTGCAATATCTGCTTCAAATTCTTGCAACGATTCGCTTGATTTCTGGCATCGGTTCTTCAGCTGTGAGTGATATACGTGTTCAAGGTGGGCTTGGCCATAACGAAGTTCCAAGTGTTTTACCAGCTGTTCACAGTCTTCCTGTTGTTGGGCGGTGAGCGTTTGTAAAATATTTGTTGCTTCGCCACGCAATGCCAGTGTCAATGCTAAAGCTTTTTCCCCAGCATTCCATCCATTTGCCTTCGCAGCAGCTTCGAATTGTCGTCGATAGTTTGCCCATGGAGTATTTCCGTCAAACTTAGGCGGTTTTAATGAGAGCTTTCCAGGTTCAGCACTGACCTTGAAATTTTTTATGTGCTCCTGAACTTCCTTCATGTTCATACTCGTGTCCAGCATTGAGTTTTTGCTGTAAGTTTCTGAGGTGTGAGCAGAATCCATTTGCTTTTTCAGCTTACCGATTGTTTCCTTTATTCTGCTGATGTCTGTCTCGATTCCGCCTTTTATCTCATCGTGGAGCGTTTCCCTAATTTTTTTCATTTCTTCTTCCATTTCATCTTTGATTTTCTCCATCTCTGTTTCAACAGTTCCCATTCTTTCTTCCAACCGATTCGCCACACTGCAAACTTCTCTCAAATTCTCCGAGTTTTCTATAAGCTTCAATCCTAAATTTTTCGAATTTTCGTGAAGTTTCTCTTCTAGAGTTTTCGAATTTTCGTGAAGTTTTTCTTCCAGGCTCTTCATATTTTCTTGAAGTTCCTCTTTTAGACAATTCGAATTTTCTAGAAGTTTTTCTTTCAGGATGACAGAATTTTCTAGAAGCTTTTCCTCCAGACTCTTTGAATTTTGAAGAAATTTTTCTTCCAGACTCACCGAATTTTGTTGAAGTTCCTCCTTCAAACTATTCGTGGATTCCTTGAGTTTGTTCATTATAGCACTCAAATCGACTCCAGAAACTTCGAACAAAAATGTTTCGGTGTCTTCTCCTTCTTCAATGAGTCCATCTGCAAGTCTTTTCTGGAGTAAGGCCTTCTTTACAGTTGTTTCTAACTCCCGCTCCTCTAACTCTTGCTTCAATTCACTAACTTTAAGGTCAACCAGGTGAACTCTCCTCGGAAACATTTTGTCTTTAATCGTTTTTAACCGAAATATTAGTTTATTATTTATTTCACACAAAAGGTTTTCAGTTTATTGTCTCGCGACGCGCAAAACTGTCCACTTTGCAAACACTCAAATGTTCAACGGGTCACTAACTGTCTATTAGGCGCGATAAACGTCTATCAGTTTTTAAACGGCGATCACTTTATCACTTATTTATTTTAAACATCCGACTTCTGACAACAATGTAGAAAAACTGCACTAACTAATTTTCCTAATTTATTTAAAACACTATTTACAACAATTATTCACTAAAACATTGACTTCAATAACTATTTCAATTTATTTCTACTGTGGCTATCTATCAGCGAACTCTGGAACTGTAACCAACTCTCTGAATTCTGACTGTTCCGCCATCTGCTATACAGCGGCTATATACCGGGTGGCTACGGAAGTATTGCCTACGGAATATCTCAGTTATTGTATGAATTAGGTTTGTGAAATTTGGAGCGTCGATATAATGACATAAGAGCTAGAATTTGAGCATATTGACATGTCGAAGTTAACTTCCGGTCTGACCGGAAGTAACATCAACTTTCTTATTTTAAATGGAAACCCTATTTTTTTGTCTTTTCGCTTTATTCAGCATTCAATTCCCTTTCTAATGACATATCACAAGTTGGTATCTAACCAGAAACTGGATCAGAAAAAAATTATTATTGAAATTCACCGAGTAGGCCGTGGAAGCAAAATGAAAGCCAAAAATTGAAAAGTTAGCTATGGAAACCATACGTCACTGGATAACAGTTGCTACTACTGTGCTATTTTATTTTCATTCGTCGGCGTTATAAAAAGCCGCCAAAAAAAATATTGGAAAAATTGAGAAAAAAACAATACTCTGTAGGTCCATAACTTAAATAGGAACATACAACTTTTTTTTGCCTGTACCATTCAGCATAACCATTCCTTTCTAATGATATAATAGAAAGTAATTTTTTGAAATGAAATACCAAAAAATCCAATTATTATTATTCAAATAACAAATCAGATTATTGCAATACGCAAAAATAATAATGATATAATAGAACAAAAAAAACAGATTTATCGAAAAAAAAAATTCAAATTGATAGGATTAAAGATAAAATAAATTCAAAACAAATGTTCGAAATGCATTCCCTCAGCGTCAATACATTTATTGACTCTGGTGATATTTTCATGTAAAACGTTTCTCAACATTTGGGGCGTGATATCTTGGAAAGCTCTACGAATTTTTACTTCTAGCTCATGTAGAGTTGTAGGCTGTGTGGAATACACCCTATTTTTAAGATGCCCTCATAGAAAAAAGTCGCACCGAGTAAGATCAGGTGACCTTGGTGGCCACCTGACTGGACCATGGGTTGTTATAAGTCTTTCTTGAAAGCGATTTTGAAGATAATTTCTCGCTATTCTTGAATTATGCGGAGGGGCGCCATCTTGCTGGAAGTACATTCTCTCAGTTATTTCCGCTGGTAGGTTGTTAATGAATTCCCAAATTTCATTCGTTAAAAAATTAAAGTATCTCTCTCTGGTTAGTTGGCCTTGAAAAAGAATGGGGCCAACAATATGAGTTCCAACTATTCCTGCCCAAACATTCACACCAAATCTCTCCAGGAAGCCACCTTGTCGAAACCGGTGCTCGTTTTCTATCGCCCAGTACCTGAAACAAAAGACCGTTCACACTTTTAGCACTTTACACTTCGACTATCGACAATAATCCAAATAAAGTACAGTACCTACCTTGTATTATTCCTGTTAAATAATCCATTGTTGGTAAATCTTGACTCGTCCGTAAACAAGATATAATAGTTAAATAGGTGATTCTTAGCATTTTGTCGAAGAAACCAATTACAATATTCCAGGCGCCTTTCACCGTCATTTTCATACAAATGTTGATGCAACTGATACTTGAAGGATTTAAATTGATGTTTTTTCAAAATTTTCCTAGCAGAGTCCTTACTTATAGCTAATTCGGCGCCAATCTGCCTTGAGAAAATTGTGCTATCATATTGTACTAAAGCTAATACATTAATTTCAGTTTCCTTATTAATAACAAATGCTTCTTGGTCTTCGTGAACATCAGGCTCAGTTCTTAATTTTTCTTCAACCCACTGGAAATACCTTCTTGACGGTTGCTGCCTCCCTGGATATCGCTCTAAATACAATCGTTCAGCGGCATAAGAATTTTTTAAACATTCACCATAAATGAGAAGCATGTCAATTTGTTCGGTTCGTGAATAACGGGGCATTTTTTGAATATTCCACTAACTGATTTCGATTTCCAAACCCTTTTAAAATGGCAGAATCAAAAACACTACTTCGAACGTCAAAATAATATGGATAGCAGCGTTCGTGAAAGCTCTCGTTTCTTTTTTGTTTCACTCCAAAATACATCTTAATCAGCCTACTTGTTAATATTTTGGTTCGAATGATTATTGCAATGGAATGATTATTCTGAATAGCACAAACATCGTCCATAGGTAGATATTAGAATATCTATGGACGATGGCACAGACCAAGTACGTTTATGTTCCTATTTAACCTAGAACCTACAGGATATAATTTATCATTCCACTTTATTTTTAATGTTATTTTTGCGTATGGCGATAATCTGTTTTGTTATTTGAAGAATAATAATTGGATCTTTTGGTATTTCATTTCAAAAAATTACTTTCTATTATATCATTAGAAAGGAATGGTTATGCTGAATAGTACAGGCAAGAAAACGTTGTATGTTCCTATTTAAGTTATGGACCTACAGAATATTGTTTTTTTCCCAATTTTTCCAATATTTTTTTTGGCGGCTTTTTATAACGCCGACGAATGAAAATAAAATATCACAGTAGTAGCAACTGTTATCAAGTGACGTATGGTTTCCATAGCCAACTTTTCAATTTTTGGCTTTTATTTTGCTTCCACGGCCTACTCGGTGAATTTCAATAATAATTTTTTTCTGATCTAGTTTCTGTTTAGATACCAACTTGTGATATGTCATTAGAAAGGGAATTGAATGCTGAATAAAGCGAAAAGAAAAAAAATAGGGTTTCCATTTAAAATAAGAAAGGTGATGTTACTTCCGGTCAGACCGGAAGTTAACTTCGACATGTCAATATGCTCAAATTCTAGCTCTTATGTCATTATATCGACGCTCCAAATTTCACAAACCTACTTCATACAATAACTGAGATATTCCGTAGGCAATACTTCCGTAGCCACCCGGTATAGTAGCATTTACAGTTTTCGATCTTTCCAGTCTGTTCGGCGACTTCTTAGAGGTTCCTAGAATGTTCGGTTAGGGCGTTCGCGTCTCTTCCACGGATGAGTCATGTGTTTGTCAGAAGAGAACTTGTTTACATTTCGAATGTGGAGTGTAATTGGATGACCAGGGCCGGTCTCAAAATTGTTACAGAACAATCGATTTCAAATAAAATGAATATTGTCAAAAAAATTGCCGGCGATGGTGATGGACCGATACCAAATAATAATTATTTGGACCTACCATCCACATCTAAAATGAGTGGTGAGGATGTTTCAAAAGGGAATAATTATTTTCAAGAGAAAAGTGAATATCCCACCCTCAATATTCAAAATTGTAACAATTGCATAGTTAATATAAAATTCTAATTTTCAGGGTTATGGAGCAAAAATGTAGATTATGAATAAAAGTTGTTAAATGAGTATTTCTTTATTGAACTGAATTCATTGTTTCGTGGTAGGTCTTCCGTGAAATGATGTGCGTAGGTAGGTATATGTGGACAATTTTAGTATATTGTCCACTTTACCGCCCGCGGGCCATGATGCACCCACGGGCGGTAAAGTGCCACTTTACGCCCGGCGAACCGGGCTGTATATAAAGTGTACTTTACCGCCCGCTAGTGCATAAACTATATTATATGCGCTATCAGTTCACCTTGCCACAAAATGAAGAAACCCTGTTAAAATCGATGAGTATAAGAAAGCAAGCTTCCTTTCCACGATAAACAAATGCTTTTTAACAATCCTGTGCCGAGTTTTTATTAGACCAAATTCTTTCGAATATTCTGCTCTTTTTATCATAATCTGAAAAAACAGTTTATTTTGTCTTAGAGGATTGAAGAGGGAAAATTTGAAAAACAGCTTACTTGCACCGGCAAATGAAAAATTTATAATATAAGAGCTAAAAAACTTTTGGCCTCAAAAGATTAGCGCCATTTCTGTGTGGCCCTTTTCTATTACAAAAAGGTACAGCAAACAATAGATGAAAAATTGTCTTGAGTTATATAACGATATAAGTAGTAATGTAGCATAAATGCAAATTAACTTCGTAATTATTTCGTATATATAAAAAAAATATAGCGGTAACGACACAGTATAATGCGAAAAGAACCAGTAAATTCACTTGGCGTCGGCACCTTTGATGTCGGTGGTACGAGATTTCCATTGCGCCGCCTGATTCAGCCCACTACGCGCAAGTATGTCAACGTTCGTTTAGGTTGTATACACTGCCCGCCGCATGAATTCGAGCATACGCTGCTCAACACAATATGTTGTACTAATATTCATGTGTATTTTAAATTCCGAAATTCCTATCCATCAAAAGTAAGAATTATTTAATAAAATCAGTTTAATTATATTTACAGTCGGTGTTTTGAACGTGTTAGTGTGAATATATTCTCTGGTTATGAGGGAATATGATGAATAAATGAAGCTTTTACATCTCTCAGAAGTTCAGCTGTATTTTTTAAATATAGTAATACAATGGAACATTTCATCGTATGGATAAATTACCATATAACCCTATGAAATTTTGAAGATACAAGAATTATTGAATTATAATTTGTGGATTTTTATTGTAATTGTGTAATTTAAGTTATTCTTGTTTATTATTTCATGAAGAAATATCATGCATGGAAACGAGTTTATTTTTATCCACTTCTTTATGAAGAGAATGTGATGTTAGTTCATGAATTCATATCGTATTTCTTTAATGAAGGCCAATATATTTCTCTATACTCACTCAATGAAATTTTATTAAGTTTTTATTCAAGGAATGTATATGTATGAAATGTTGTTTTGCGTTTATTAGAAAAGTTACCCATATAGTTCAATTGGTTACATTACATATGTATTTTCAAATTCCACAACACTGGTTTGCATGCAGTAAAGAAAGGCCTCGTTTTAAACTATGTAGCTTCTGTTGAAACATCCTCAACAGACTTCCAAGTGCTCAAAGTTCTATTCACAATGGGAAAACAGAATGACTGCAAATGCAATGCATTTTATGAAATAAATAATTATTCTCACCAATCTAAAAAACCTGAGAGAAAGAATGATTCAGAAAATTTAGAATGTTTTGTCCCTTTCAAGCGTCATTGATTTAAAATAAAATGAACACCTTTCAAGGCCACAGATATGAAATATTTCGGATAATTTATAAATGGTACATTGACTTAATGATTTCCATCAGAAGCCATTTAGTATTTGCCAATGAATCAATAATTTAATATGGCAATAGTTGATCTGCCCCAAAATTAAACCGTATTATTTTCATTTCTTATGCGACTTGAAATGAAAACTTTTAGAGCTCAATTATCCACACACCACTGAAAATATTCGCATTTGACGCACATTTCGCTGAAGATGCTAACTTGGTCGGCGAAACTAGACTTAAGAAGGGGTTTACCTTCTGAAAAAGGTCAGAGTAAATCTGAGGTGTAAAGGGGGAAATAAGAATCCCGACCGATGAAGGCGGAGCTCCATCATAAAAGAAGTCTGATAGCTTCTCACTCCAATTGATTGGGGCGCGATTGGGGTGTAAAATATTACGATTATAGTAAATTTGGCATTGAACGCTTTGAGGCTTCGATTACCGTCCATCAACCGCTATCCGCTTTTACGATTTTTATATATAGGTACACTACATTTCCCAGTATTTTTTAAAAGGAAAGAATTAAAATTATATAGTTAATAACATTATAGTTCAATATTTGCTTTATTAGGATGAATATTTCAAATAATAATATAGCTAATGAAAATATGTTAAGTTGTAGGTAGGTATGAGCAGACATCAGATATGATCGAAAAGCGCGTTTATAAAGAATCTTTAAAAGGCCATGACTACTAAGTAATTGTTTTAGACTTTCGATTTTTCATGTGTGGAAAATACATTGCGCAATTATACGTGGAAGGAGTATGGGTATATAGGTTATTAGGTAGGTTGTAGGTATGTGTGTGAAGTGTAAAGTCAGTGCTTAATTTTTCGTAGGTACAAATCAGTACAAATAGGTAAAATTGAATGTTTCTACAGTGTGTTCACTTAAGTTGACCACAAATGGAAAAAAACTTTATTTTCCACTTTAAAATAAAAGTCATAAACAGTTCTGCATATTCTAAAACCTAATTATGAATAACCAAATCTGGAAGTTTGTCAGTTTTACATGGATGGTGTAAAAAAATATGAAGTTGTTGCAAATTAAGATTCACGAGGAAATATGCAATTATACTTATCTCTCTAGGCTAAAAATAAACTGATTTTTGTGGAATTTTCTCCACACTAATGCTTGAAAGTTAAAATAGTGGCTCTCGCAGTGAAAGGCCAGAATATATTCGCGGTCGAAGCAGCAGGCTTAGCCAGTTTTTACACACATTTTTGTTGGAATGGATAAAATTTAATGAAAAAAAAAATAATAGATTTTTTTAAATATTTTGACAACTACTCATAAAAACAATTTTTGTACTAAATTCATTTTATGCCACTACTTGTGTTAGGCTGGCAAATTTTAAAATTTGAAATCAGATTCCAGAACATGCAGAACTTCTCTCCTGAATTGAAAAATAAAAATGTTTTCTATATGTCGCCAACTTAAGTTGACACTGTATATAGTGACGGAAATGTTTAATGGTGATTCCCGTATCTACAAAACAATATGGTGGAACCATCTGCGACTCAAAGATACATTTTAGTCGTCATTTTCCACTGTTCAAAATGACCTTTTGTAAGGTATTCATGTTGAAAAAGGAATAAGTATTCTCAATTGAAAAGTGATATTGTTTTGATTCATTCATCAAAAAAAATAACAATTTTCAATTGAGAATATTTCCATTTTCAATACAATATAGTAAAAAATAATCAATATAGGATTGAAATTTCTAATATGAAAACAGAAAAAAATTAATAATATGAACAAGAGTAAAACAACTTCAATTTCTAATTTCCATATTCCTTTCGTATCGACTATCCACTATTTCAGGAAGCATGCATTTCATGTAGAATTCTACCAATTTTGATTCCATTTCATCTTGCCAAAACGTGTCATTGTAACAAAAATCAAAACCCGTGACGTGCAATTGCCCTTGAACTTGAAAATGCCATTTATGGTTTTTATTAAACTTTCCATTTTTTCTCCAACATGGTTATCAGCCCTTTAGCAATGCCTTCCTCGGGAGTCACATCTCTTGCAGAATAAGGGCCCTTAACTTCGACAAGAGCTTTGGTTCCTTCAATAACGCCATCAGGGCTTGCAGCTATAAAGTATGTTTTGATCGATGAATAAACCGCATTTAGATATTTTAACTCCCAAATGCTCCTCTAATTGCTTTATTGCATTTTTCTCCACGTCATGTTTTATAGACTTGGCAAATATTTGTTTTGGATATAATATTGATTTGATCAAATTTTTTCTAGAAGAAGTAGGTCTTTTTTTGCAAATTTCCGCAAATTTTGAAGCTGTCACTCTCTTTCTTCTTTCAATCTGCCACATTTCCGAATCTGCCTGATTTCTCGTTATTTCATCGACATTCGATTTCTCAGTCGAAGTCAACTGTAATCCCTTCAGGAACTCAGAAATCGCCTGCTGTGATACTTCATCTTCAAGGTCTGGTTTCTCGCAGTGCATCCCATAGAACTGTGATGACTTTATCCCTTGAGCATTGGAATATTTTTTTCGTTTTTTCAATATTCTCAATTTATTCTTATTAGTTCTTCTTTTATTTTTACAACTTTCATAATTTTGCGTGTAATAGCCAACTCAAGACATACCAATTTTTTTTTTCATGATTTCCAAAGGAATTTTTGTATTTTGGCTCACCACTGATGCGAAACATCGGGATTGGTATGAACGTCTGAGAACAAAGTTCACCCTCTTCCCTCCAGTATGTTTTGCAATAATCCCGTTGAATTGCTCGGCTGAATTATTATCAACATCGAATATCAAGCTGTTAGCATGATTTGAAAGGTATCTCACGTGACCCATCATTTTATCAAACAATGCTAAAAACAAAAAGTATTATAAAATATGAGGAGTATGTTTACATATACAATAATTAAAGAAAATGGTAGTTTGTGTCTGAATGACACCATGCACAAGAAAGAATGAAAAAATTAATATAGATCACAAGGAAAAAAAGTAGGTATTTTATATTGATTACATAGATGCATCAGGTATATATTCCTTCGAATGTAAAAAGATGATATGGAAATATAAGTATGTACCTATCTTCAACTCAATATACTTGAGAATATGAATCGGTCTTTTTTATTACTGATAGAAAATATATATATGTTAAAAAACTCACGGGTAAGTTTCATATCAGTTATTACATCATCGGCACATGAACGTCCAGCTATACTTTGTTTTTGGCAAAAGTAGGCACAGCAATGTAGATGTTGGCCAAAAATATGGAATGGGCTATTTAAAATGTCTTTCCTCAGTTTTTCACAATTTCCTCCAGTGTGCCATTTTCGTTTTTCCTATATTTGATGGCCTCTGTGATGGCATAACAAAATCTCATTAGGTTTTTCTGAAACATTTTTAAAAAACCTCAATTTCAATTGACTTTGTTTATTATAGCAGAAAACTTAGAAAATTTTTACGAATAGGTTATTGTAGAATATAAATACAAGATAATACCTTTATTTCCTTTCTTAGTATTAAAGGACCTGCGTTGGTGTCTTTTCCCAATTCTCTGATTTTATTTATGTAGTTCCTCAATAAGTGATTCCTACACTCAATCTTCTCAACTTTTACTTGGAAGTCTTCATAGGGGTCATTATCAAGAATAGTCTTATAACAGCTACTATCGCCATCAGCAACCATCCTCTTGTAGATTAATCCATACATGTCTATGCTTTGCATGCATCCTTCATTGATTATGGCAGATTCCATTGCTGAAGCAGATCCTTCCCAATTTTTATAGCATGTATAAGATGGTGTGGAAGTGGGATACTGTTTACACATCAGACAGAATTTATATTTAACCGTATAAAACTTTCCTTGTTTTATATCCTACAATGGCTGCAGCTCCACTCAATGAGTTATAATTATGGCGGTACGACCTTTTAGCCCACACTCCATCACATACAACTGTAATTAATGGAATTTAGTTAAATGGAGTTACATCACCATTTTCAATTGCTAAAGACTTTTCTTCCTCAGCAGCTTTGGCCATCTCATCCATTGCAGATGCTTCCCAATAATCTCCCACACTTTTTTAGTATCTAGTATATGATTTACTAGACATAACTGGAATATCCAAAGATGCTCCAATCTGACTGAGATGTTCATGTCCAGAACCAGTACTCATCATACCCATCACTGCATCATTATTCAACTGTTTTTTGTTCTGCACAGTTGATATGCAGTGTTGAGTGAGACACATGATCAGCAACCAGTTTCAGTGAATCGATAAAATGTTGTATATCTATCACTCTCTTTCCCTCAAGTTCATATCCGTCGAACATCCGGTTTGTGTTATTCGACGATTTTAACAAATTTCCATAATCGATTGTTCCACTGTCATTAACATGGTCTAAGTTATCTTCCATATTTACAATATCTACATCTACACTACTCAGACAGCACTGAGACGTCCTAAAGATATCTTTAAGAAATCCACAAAAACATTCGGGAAATCTCAAAGACGTTCAGTAACTTTGTGATTGCATCTTCAAGACGTCTTTAAGACGTCCGTTGTTACAAATCAGGACATCTTTAAGACATCCGTTTCATGTCGAATTCAAGTCCACAATAGACCAAAATCGAACCAATTCTGGACATCTTAAAGACGACTTTCTCATGTCCATTATTATATAGTTGTTTAATGAACCATATATTAATTTACGATGCAGAATAACTCAGTGATCTCCACAATTTAATGTAACAATCCAATGTTATGTAATGGTAGAACGATCAAAAACTCTCGATCCATTAAGCAGTATCATAGTAGTAACTACATGTTTCGAACCTATATAGGTTCGTCTTCAGCTAAGTTTAAATTATGGAGAGGAAATCTTGTTATAATAGAAAATTTAATAAAAATGGGTCACCACATGTTCAAAATACATTTGAATTCATAGTGGGAACATGTGGTGACAGATTTATATTTTCATTAAATTTTCTATACAACAATTTTTCTCTCCACAATTTAAACATAGCTGATGATGAATAACCTATATAGGTTCGAAACATCTACTACTATGATACTGCTTAACTGATCGATAGTTTTTGACCGTTCTACCATTACATAACATTGGATTGTTATATTAAATTGGGGAGATGACTTTGAGTTTTTCTGTTAGTTTTAGGTTAGTATATTAATGAAGGCCATTAGCTACTACTAAACTGTTGCTGCTGGGTTTGAAATAAATCCAAGAAAAACAACTATATATTTTTATTAACTATTATAATTCATAGTTTTTATTTTGCGCACATAACATGCGGTCGCCTGCCCTCCGCAGCCAAAGTTGAATCGACCCCTCTACCTCCTTTTTGTTTTTTGATATTTGGCAGCACCTAGAAAAATTATACAATTTTCATAGTTAGGAAACAAATGAAAAAAAAGGTTTGGGTTTCAAAGAATGGTGAAAATAATTCTTTTGATTTTTCAAATTTCATCAGCAAGTACAACATAAAGGAAATATACAGCAAGCTGAGAAAATATAAACCCATTTCAAGTTCAGATAACGTCAACCCACTATTTGGGATATAATTGTGATGAAAGAAATTGGCCTCATCAAAATATTTTCTAGGCAGGATAAAAGATCACGTGAATTTTTTTGGTATAGGTATAATGAAGCACACACCACAAGGTCATGATTTTTTATAAAGATGTTTTGATGGGCAAAATGGGGAGCTGTGGCTGGCCAAGTTAGTAAGCTCAGTTTTTTCAATCTTCAATGCCTTTGCATCAGTAACAGTAGAACATTCGACATCAACTTCGTATGGTTTTTGTCTCTTGGCCCGCATATAATATTTTTGGAAACTAGCCATAGTTATTTAGTAATATATAGTTGACTCACCTTGATATATTTTGTATTTCTTAAACGTCTGTATGATTCAAACACAACACACAACAACAAAACTATAAGAAATAGCACCACGCACCACGACGAAAGAAAATCACAAAATGGCGGTTGGCACTGGAAAGAACAGTTCATTTTCGACATCGATCGTTCGTCGAAGCAAGCGTACACGCGTTCGCGAACGAAAAGTGAGAAGGAAATACATTATTCACATGTCACCAAAAGAAATAGATGTTCGGCGAGAATTCCCGCTTGTTCATTTCACACGATTTCGAATTAGTTTAGTACTTTCTCGTTCATTATTCATTGAGAAGAGTACTGAAGCATTCGATCCCAGCATAATGATTGGCGGAAAGTGACATTTGTGGAATTCGACCAATAGCAATACCGGAAAGTTAGCGCAGACGATATTGATTTCAAACAGTTAGTGATAAGTAATAGACAAGGATCAAGATGAAAAAACTTCAAAAGTCATCTCGAATATATTTGAATCATAGATCTTTGAAATTATATAATAGCAAAATTATACAAAGTTCAATGTTTGAGTCGATTTAATACATAAAAATAATGTGCCCGCAATTTTATATAATTTCGCAAAATGATATTTTAAACAATTTTTTGTAGTTAACGCTCAACATAATTAATTTTCTTTATTCAATGCCACTGGATTCTGAAAAAAATTCAATACGATGTACTTGTATTAGACGACTCAAAGACGTTCATTACAGGATATCAATAAGATGTACGTAAACAGATGTCTCTAAGATGTCCATTTTATGACTCTGGACGTTTAGGCATATAATGGACCTAAAATGGATGACTTTAAGACATCGAGTGCTTTGTGGGTATGTGAGATATTTTCACTAATACTGTTGATCTCATTATCATTCAAATTTTTTAGCTTGGTTTTTGTAATGGAAATGTCTAGAAATTCTTCGTTTTCTGATTGTAACTTGTCTTCTGAAGGGTCATCTTCCATAGACGTATGCGATTCTTTCCTGTAGGAATTATTCAAAGGGAAAACACCATCCATAATAACATCAGCGAAGTCTGATTCATCAAAAGATTCAACAATGCTCTGTTGTTGATTGCTAGATGATTCAGAACCCACGAAATCATATTGTTCAACTAGTGGATTTTGCGATGAATTATACATATCGAGTCTTATAGTTCATCTTGAGATTCTGCTCCAGAATTTACCAATATATAGTCTTGTGAAAATTGTTCATCTCGTGTGAAGGGTGTCATCGAGTTAGGAAAAGGCTGAAAGTAAAATAAACTACGTTAAAAAATGCATATTAAATAATAATAATGAAAATCTGATAATAGGGGTCCTTGGTGGAATAATGGACACACTGCTCTCAAACCTAAAAATCATACCGGCTTGCCGTAACATGGCAGAAATCCTAGCCGGGCGAATGCAGAAGGCCGTAATTCTTGGTTCACTCCGCCTACTCAGGGCACATGATTCTCGGACCCAGTAATCACTTACCCCATGGACGTGGGGAGTGTTTACTGGGGTTAATGACACACCAGCGCGCCCTCCGGAAGTGTCGGGGCTCCGGAGACAGGGCCTGATTGGGTAGTTCCTAACGGAAAAAAAATGAAAATAAAACTCCCTCACAAACACTCGTAGAGTGTCCCCAAGGGTATAGCATACGAAAATCTGGAAAACCTACAGCACCACCCCAGGTGGTCAGTGCGCACTCCAAGCAAGCAACAAACGTCGCAATTGGCATCCAGGCAACTCACATCACACTTGCTTCACAACAAGGCATGTGGCCACCTAATTAAACTGATGCACTTGAGAAAAATTCTCGTGCGTCGTGGTCTCGAACCTCGGTTTGATGCGAGCAGATCCATCGGACCGAGGCCCAATGGCCGGAGACCTAAACCGCTAAACTACCGGCCAGCACCCATAATTAATAATAAAGAAAGAGACGACTGTTTTTTCGTATTGTGCACATCTTTGCGGATGACAGTACCTCTTCCGAAGCTCCGATATCAGCCCATGAAACCAGAAAACAACGGAAAAGGAACGTGAATAATTCAAATATGGCGAACATTCTAGAATAAATGGTCCTCGGAAGGTGTTCCCTGAGGCATGCAGCTTGCTGAAATTCAAGAACACGAAGTTCTCTTAACATTACAGGTTTTTCCTCTTCGTGTGAACCATAACATAAGTATAGGTAGGTATATAAAAAAAGTAGAACACATCCCTATTTCATTCCATAATCCATCAGAGATTAACGTAGGAAATTCGAATACTATGTTTGATAAGGTTATTTCAAACGAGTAGAGGTATCCGCGTTTGATTTTTTCTGTAGTAGTTTTTGAATAATACTTTTCATCAGAATGAAATGGATGGTAATAAAATAGGAATTTTTATTTCTTCGATGATAGAAACTATCTGAATTCTTCATGTCTAATACTTTCTGTGCATGAGATGTTATCAACAAAGTTTGAAAGCATTCATTACATTCTGATGATAATTAATATTGGGAATAAAAATTACGCTATAATTTTTAGGTTATGTCTCATCGTTCTGGCCTAACATTGTAGCTGTTAATTATTGTATCATTTTCATTTAATTTCCAAGAACTCTTGTGTCATAATGATTCAGAAGACTTTGACGAACGCCATTCAGAAAAGCAAATTGAAAATGATAATATCAGAGTACCATTATTCGATCTCATATAAATAGAAGTACTTTTATAAATACAGAATAAACTCTACATGTTTTTAATATATTTGAATTAGATTATCAAGAAAATATTAGTCTCAGTAATTCACACACTATCAATGAATTTTTCATTTCTAGATGCAATTCAACGCTGCCATAATAGAACATATCTGAAGGACATTGAAGTGGTGGTTCTGTTACCTCGCAAAATCCTCCGACCGATTGAAAGAAATTAGTAAGTATGTATAGAAGTTACAAACTTGTATATTTCTCCATTATTGATAGATTATGGTTCCTAGTAAAATTCGAAGACCAATATATTTGCCTCATATTTTTCAGTTACAATATTTTTACTGAAGACTTACTTTAAGAGTCAATTTAAAACCTTTATAAATGAACAACCACCCATTCATTTTGAGATTTGAGAGGCATTGTTTACAGATTCCAATTCTACACATTAAACCTACAAATGCACATATATTTTATTTAAAAACATACCAAATATCAAATAATTTTATTTTTCAGGGTTCTCAATTCAGCATCCTTGACGGATGTCCCAGAAATGAACGAGTAAATAGGATTTGATTTTTTCTTATTTTAAAATTATATATCACACCCTGTTGAAATTTAAATATAAAGCAATTGTACCTTTGTAGAGATAAACTTTTCTTCCTGAATTATATATAACCCTCAAATTGTAGAGCAACTGTAGACACGTGTTTCAGACTGTTGGTCATCATGAGTACGGTGTAGCCAAGTGCAAAGATGTATAACACTTTTTACGAAGTCAGAAGTGTTGCACATCTTCGCACTTGGCTTCACTGTACTGATGACCAACATTCTTGAACATGTGTCTATGGTTGCTCTATAATTTGAGGATTATACCCATTGAATTTTTTCTAATCGATTATTCGAAAAGGTAACTGTGGGAATATTACAGTAATATTCCATATATTCAAAGAATACTCATTGAATATTCAATAAGAATATTCTATGATTATTCTTAATTTATATTCACATCGTCGACGAAACGCGAGTCATAGGAGTATTTTCAGTTTGGGTAATTGATCCCTGTTCAAAAGAATCCACCTTCATACCAAATGATATTATGTGGAAAAGACCAATTAAAAATTAAACAACTGAAAGTTTGAGACATAATTTATTGCTATATGTGTAAAGTTGGTTATATCACTTCTACATATAAAACAAAAAATACAGAAGAACACAGATAATTCCATTATTATGTTGATTAACCATTATCTTGAGTTGTACACTATACATATTCTACGATAACGAGAATTGTTACTATTAAAATTTTTGGATTATTGCCACCTGCTATTGTACTCGATTTAAAAAAAATTAATACACTACAGACATACAATATATTTACACTTATTATAATATAAAATTTATTTTATTAGGATAAAAAAATTACATTCAGGAAGGAGATTGAGAAAAAGGTAGAGAAAAGGATTCCTATCACACCTGTAAGTAAATGACAGTATTTATGACATTACTCAATGCTATTAGATGAGATATGACAAATGAATAATTTCAACATGCAATTAGTATCAGAATTTTGGGTTTTCATAAAATGAAAATAAAAATTCTCATTAATTCTCACCTTGCTTCCAAAATATAACTGATAATAATATTGCATATAATTGTTTGGTTCCAACCAATCTGTGGAATTAAGCTACGGAAGTTACAGGAATGAGATAAAAAGCAAAAGTTAAATAAGAACACACCTAATAAGAGAGGTTCAGTTGGCTTGAGCAAGATGCACATCAAAACAATCAATATTGCGAAATTTAATGAAAAAATTAAAATAAAACATACTACTAGAAATGTTTAACAATATTCAATTTACTGCAAGACTATTATTTTGGTTCTTCACAGTTCTCAATTGAAGAATTTCAGAGTTAAAAAAAAAACACTCTTATAAATAAAGAAAAGTAAATAACAATTCTCATCAATTCTCACATTGCCTCCAAAATTCAACAGATAATAACAGATAAATTGTAGAATAAATTAGTTTTCAGAGACATTTCATCCAAACACAAAATACAATCTTTGGCCTGTTCAGTCAACATTATGATTTAAATTTCAACACAGAAAACAAAAAGTCACTGAAACCTGGACTAATATCCCATTTGTTGGTGACTCGAGATAGTGTACTCATTGAGGGTACTCGAAATATTTTAGACAAGAATTTGTAAACTTTTGCACTCAAGAAATATACTGTTAAAGCAAACTGTAATAATCTGAGGAACACCTAGAGCCTTTTGGTGACTTATTTGTTAAATCAATCTGCGTTTTTATGAAGTTGTTAACTTTTTAAGATAAATGTTCTTTCAGAAATACAGAAACATCAGCAATGGCAATTTTTTTTTGGGGCTTGATGTTGGTGCAGGAGGTGGCGACAAAATCTTTCTTCTCAATCCTCGTTTCCTTTTTTGAAGCTCTTCTTTTCAGGGAGTGTTGCTCGTAAATTTTTGAGACGTCTGGGCCATTGCATCTAGAAAATATAATAATATTAATTGGTTTTGAATAGAGCAACATACACAATTAGAAAATGATTTTGAAGAAATCATGCCGAGTATGAAATAAGACATTTTGAGAGTATCATCTGGACGATTATAATTAGTTATTGTTATCTGTGAAAGAGTGAAATGTCCATATTTATATTTTTTTTCATCAACATGAGTTAATTAGTAGTCACACACACAATAGAATTTTTAGGTCGAAGTGCTAGTGGTGATGCAAGGCCTTTACGACCCCCTCTACAATCTATATCTAATCTAATTAGTTCTCACCAATATGCTGCTGACTGTCTGAAAAACTGGTATGTCATGGCTGATATACTCGAACATCCTGATTTGGCAATAGCTTCATTATCAGGCGAATGAATCACTGGCCGTGGAGGACTTTCATCAGCATCTTCATCAAAAACAACTGAAATTAGTTATGATTACTTAAATGAGACACAGAGTAGAGTTGAATTGTTCATAAATTCTTTCTCATGCAGAAATATTTCTGTCTGAGAAAGCTACTGACAGTTAGGCTTATAATGCATCAAAGTGGATCAATTGAAGACTGTCATAAACAGCAAATAGAATTTCATTATGTTTCCATACCCTATCTGCAAATGAAATCCTATAGTTGTTTACGATCGTCTCCGCCCGGCTCTGCTTTGGTGGATTATGGTCTTTGAATAAACACACAAAGTAATTTTGCTACTGTACTGTATAGTTTTTTTTTGTATTGTTTTATCTAATATCTACCCGGTACATCAACATGAACACAAAAATTCCATAAAGGTATAACTCTAGATGAATGTAAATATAGACTATCTAAAGGTTTGTGTAAATCATTTAAAGGTTATATTGAATTATCACATGATATAAACACGTTTGTGCAGGAAATCGTCTCTTGCCCACACAATGTTCTGCCATCTGGGCGCACCCGTAGAAGTGTTTGAATAAGGAAAAATATAAAATAAAAAAAAATATTTATTTTAAAAGAAAGACTCCCCTATTTATATGTGACATGTTGAAATTTTTTTGGAAAAAATGTTTCGTAATGTCAAGGATTTCAAAAAAAACCTGTGACTCGAAATTCTCATATTACGGTATCAGAAATATTCTTTGGCAATAAATAGGTACTGTCAACATAAAACCAGATTATATAATTTGATACCTATCGCAAAGCAAATACTATCTAATCAACATTCTACTTGTAAGGCTGACATTGTCTCAGATCTTTGTGTGAAATGAAAACTTACCGAGTTGAATATCTCTTGGAAGGTTGAAAGTTTATTATTACTTATATATTATAATATTATAAAGGTATATACCTCCCTTATTTTCGTATTGAAATGACTTAAACTACATAGTTGTATTATAATTGTTAAAGAAATAATAAGTTGGAATTTGAAATATAGCAGCACATGCGGTGATGCCAGACATGAAGAAATTTCCTCACATTTCTTATATAAAAAATATGGAATGACTCAGCACAATAGCCATTCGTTTTTCAAAACTATGAAATTTGATCAGTATATTGCAACGATTTCGAAACCGGCCCTGATCTAATTAATTATGCACCCTCGTTCAACTACAACAGCATATTTGCTGGCGTACGGATCGCCGAGAACAAGCTGGAATAAATCGATCGTTCGATACTGTTCGAAGAGCCATCTAGATGAAATGTTCTATACTCAAGAAAAATCGAGAGAGCCTTGCGACTATATAACCGCTGGGTTACAGTCAGAATTCAGAGTTAGTTACAGTTCCAGAGTTCGCTGATAGATAGCCACAGTAGAAATAAATTGAAATAGTTATTGAAGTAAATGTTTTAGTGAATAATTGTAAATAGTGTTTTAAATAAATTAGGAAAATTAGTTAGTGCAGTTTTACTACATTTGTTGTCAGAAGTCGGATGTTTAAAGTAAATAAGTGTTAAAGTGTTCGCGCCGTTTAAAAACTGATACGTTTATCGTGCCTATTAATAGACAGTTAGTGACCCGTTGGACATTTGAGTGTTTGCAAAGTGGACAGTTTTGCGCGTCGCGGGACAATAAACTGAAAACTTTTTGTGTGAAATAAATAATAGACTGATATCTTGGTGAAAAAGACACTGAACAACAAAATGGAAGAAACGAGGGTGCCGAGTTCTAAAATACGGAAGTTTTACGTGAAGCCGCCCCAGTTCGACATAGAAATTCCTTGGGAAAATTACCATCGACAGTTTGAAGCAGCGGCCAAAGCAAATGGTTGGAATGCAGGGAAAAAAGCTGTTGCACTAATACTGGCATTACGTGGTGAAGCAGCAAATATCTTACAAGCCCTCACCGAGCGAGAACTAGAGGACTATAATAAGCTGGTGAAACATCTGGAATTACGGTATGGCCAGATTCGCCTGGAATACGTATACCATCTACAGTTGAAAAATCGAAACCAGAAGGAGGGCGAATCCTTACAGGAATTCGAAGCTGATATTGCACGCTTAGTTCGCCTGGCATACCCAGCCACACCGAATATCGTAATGGAGCGATTAGCGGTTTATGCATTCTTGGATGGACTTCGCGATCAAGAAATCAGGCAAGCATTGATATTAGCACGTCCAATTGATCTCGTAGACGCACTGACACGCGCTTTGGAATTTGAGGGTGCGAAACAATACTGCAAAAGCCAGAACAACATCCGAATGGCTGAGGAAGACCGACAGGAGCCTACTAATATGGAAGCTGTGATGCGAAAAGTGCTGAAGGAAGTTGTGCCTGAGAGAAGACTGATACGATGCCGAAATTGTAGAGAACTTGGGCACGTGCGTAGCAAATGTCCAACATTGAAAAAATCGACATCAACGATGAAGGTCAAGAAGGAGCAATCGTCAGCCCGTATCCAACAAGCCCCAGTTAACAATGCATATGTCGCTGTACTTCAAAGACAAGACAAAGGTGTTTTTGTGAACGGTCTCATTAACAACGAGCCTCGCACCATGCTCCTTGATACGGGTGCGACTAGGACAATCCTTGGACCTACTTTTGCAAAACACCGGCAAGAATCGAATCGTCGAATTGGAAGCTACGCACAGCAACAGGAGAGCCGGCAACTGTGTGTATGGTGAACTTCCAATTGAACTGACTTTGGGTAGCACTACAGTGAAACACCGGGCTCTAGTAGCGGATATCGAGGACGAGGTAATAATTGGAATGGACATCATGAAATCTAGAGGATTCGAGCTGAATTTTAAAGACGGCGTCCTTCGTGTGAACGGAGAAGAGCTGGTACTTCATGGGAGAAATGAAGAAATGGTTCGAGTTCTGCTGGCTGAAGACGTAAGGGTACCGGAGAGGGCTGAAACCATTTTGGAGGCTCGCCTGGATGGAGGTGCGAGCAGTGGAAACGTGGTGATGTTCGAGCCCAAGCTACATGATGAGAAAATTGGACGAGGAATTGCACTTGGAAAATCCTTGTTGCGTGCTGATAAATTTGTGCCAGTAAGGGTAATGAATGTCAATTATTACCCGGTGACCTTGAAGAAGGGAACAATTTTGGGGCACTGCTCGTCAATTTCCTCTGTGATTAGGAGTGTACTCGGCACTGTTAGCCAAGCCAGTAACATGCCAGCAGAATTGGAGAAGTTGGTTGCTATCTCGTCCAAGGACATGGGGCCAGCACAGAAGCCTAAATTGAGAGAACTAGTCAGGAAGTATCAGGACATCTTCGATACCGGAGTAGGCAGAGGCGGTAGAACAAAGGTGTTTCAGCACAAGATAGATACTGGAAATGCCCGACCAATCAGGCAATCAGCCAGAAGACTTCCTCTCGCCAAAAAGGAGGAGGCTGACAAAATAGTCTACGACATGGAGAAAGACGGAGTCATCGAGCCATCCGACAGTCCCTGGTCCTCTCCAGTCGTGTTGGTGAAGAAGAAAGATGGATCAACACGGTTTTGCGTAGACTACCGTCAACTAAACAACGTGACGAAAAAGGACAGCTACCCTCTCCCAAGGATAGACGACACGCTAGACACGCTGGCTGGATCTACGATTTTCTCGACCTTAGATTTGAAGAGCGGATACTGGCAGGTAGAACTGGCCCAGGAAGATCGAGAAAAGACAGCTTTTACCATCGGCTCCGGATTATGGCAGTTTACAGTTATGCCATTCGGCCTCTGCAATGCTCCAGCCATGTTCGAAAGATTGATGGAGACGGTTTTGAAAGGACTATCATGGAAGACGTGTCTGGTGTATCTCGACGACATTATTGTGGTTGGCAGATCGTTCGAGGACCATGTAAAAAACTACGTACGTTATCTCGGCCACGTTGTCTCTGGGAAAGGAGTGGCAGTAGATGAGCAGAAGATCAAAGCTGTTAAGGAATGGCCCGTTCCGAAAGACATTCACCAGCTTCGAAGTTTTCTTGGCTTGTGCACTTACTATCGACGATACGTTACTACAATATTTAACGTAATCAATAATAATTTGGATGACTTTTTGATGCCATAATTTTATTTAAGATATAATAAGCATTGTGCATTTACTTTTGTTAAGATTAAAGCGTAAGCGGCAACTGTGCAAAATCCGTCATTTCAGCTCGCAAAGTATCTGACAATTGACATTGACAAGTGACCTTTGTATGTGATTTCGTGGGTTTTGTCATGATTTTCTGTCATGTTTTTTGATCTTTGTCAAAATGTATTTTATCAAAAATTGGATACAACAGTGAAAAATCAACATGAAAAATAATTAATCTGCGCTCCGGGGCGACTTGAATGAATATGGTGGCCGCCGTATTCGCTTTTGCAGCTGTAGGGAAACCCGGAAAAACGTGTTACACACCACATCTGGAGAGTTGGAGTTGGCAGAAAAACTTCTGCAGATGTTCGTCGAATCAGGATTATCTTCTTTCCTGCAAAATAGGATGCATGGTGTCTCATCCAGATGCAAATATATATATATTAACCTAACAACAAAGTTCAGTGTATTTTTAATTTGAATTAATTTTCATTAACTATATTAATCATTCCTCGTGATCGTGAATATAAGCGTGTCGTTTTTGGTCAACTCTGTGTGAATTCCAAATTTAAACAATAAACAAGAGGAATCACCAGTAAGTATTAAATCAAAACATCTTTCTAGCTAGTTATTAGCTCATACCAGACATGCTTCCATTTTTTCCGTACGTTCCTTAAATGTTTTTGAAAAGAAAACTCTATGTTTTGAAGAAAATAAATTATTTTTGAATTGAAGGAGTTTTTATTGTTGTAGTACCCAGTACACAGAAATATTTTGTATTCATTCTAAGAATATTCCCTATAGATGCCAGGAATATTCCCAGAATGTCACTAATTTAAATGTAAACGTGTACAGAATGTTCTGAGAATATTCAAATATTCTACGAACGTTTATAGAAAATACCAGAAAATATTCTCAGAATATTCAAAAAAGTCCATTCCAAATGTTCATAGAACATACCTAGAATATTTGTATTGCATTGTGAGAACATTCTGTGAATATTGAAATATTCTCGGCAAATATTCTATAAATATTCTATGAATGATATTGTGCTATCTGGGGACCAGGCGCGTGGTGACTAGTTCACCATTTAAAAATTCCATTTCAGAACAACAAATTTACGTCTGCTAATATTGTTTTATTAAAATAAATAAACATCATACTTGGGATTTTGAAAAATAAAAAATATATACACATATAAAACTCAAAACTATTACAATGGTACATTTTCAGTAATCCTAAATCATATGATTGTTTCATCAATTATATCAATATCAAAAAATGTATGAAACGCAGTAATCTCCGTGGTGATTCTTTTTATTTGCCTGTCGAGAGTGGTAATAAGGTTTTGACAATATTTTTAGATCTCACTCGGCAGTTTTTTTATTAAGAAATCTGAGTAGCACCAAAGTTTTTCGTTATCTTGTCCCAGAATGAAACTCTCTCCTGATGATCTACATGATGAATATCCTGTACAGAATCATCTTCTATTTCGGAACTGCTATCGTGATCTGAATAATACACTTTTTACTCTTCATCATCAGATGAATTTAGTTTTCATCCATAATCGCTTTCATGAAAGTTTACACTATCTTCATCAAAAAAATACTCACATGACTGGACGCGTTACCCCCATATATGTACCGGTCAACATCGACGGATCAAGTTGCTTAATTGAGATTTCCTAACCTAATTTTATTTGTGATTCCATCATATTTCATATTGGTTAAGATGTTTTTGGTTTTAGTTATTATAATTTTAGATTTTCTTCTACACGAAGTTGCCATTATTATTCTGATTCCCACTAAACATGATACATAACAAAACTATTTTCCAGATATATCTTTTGTGCAATTTTGTGATATTGGCAAACTAACATTATATTAATGTCATCTTGACGTTTCCAACACAGTGTTTTCAACTATATGTTTATGTAACATCAAAATAATGTAACCAATAATATTCATTAGATAATACATATAATGCTGATTATATGTTGCCCAGATATGTCTTAGACAGAGTAGTTATGTTATTTGTTTGATATTTTTGTGTAACCTTCTCAAAACATTACTGACATGTGTACAGGGAGCCTTGAAATTAATATTATCTTTCTTTCTTAAATGTAATTTTTGGGTAATGACCACGTCATGATGTCATTCATATGACATTTCAACATAACTTAAAACCTAACCTCCTAACCATATAACATCAACATACCTATATCATAAATGTCGACAAAAACTCAAAATCTACGTAACTTAAAAAAATTATATCCACGTTCAAACAATATTACCCAGTAAATATGAAATAAATATATCACTGACGCCATCGTTCATTTTATCCTAATAATCATGGCGGTCATGGTAGGAGTTTTGAGTTCATAGAATCAAAATATAATTCAAACTACTCAAAAGTGATTGGAATCAATAGGATTGCAAAACTCATAATTTTCATGGTAAGATTATGATTTTCCACTACTCCATCCACTAATTGTTATTTTATCATTAAGGTTATGTAGTGAATGTAGTTATATCTACTATTGATTAGAGAGTATCTACATATGATGCTATGAATAGTAGAAAAGCTATCAGTTGTGGTTCCTGCTAATCAGATATTGGACAGTATGGAAATGGTCGCTGACATCTGGAGCTGTGTCAAATTATTTTGAACCGATTGATCAAGAAATTTTTGGAACTGAAACCAATGAATTTAGCTTGCTAAAACAACAATATTGGAGCTGCTCAATTTGTAAGTGAACTCAAAATTATATATTTTATACAGAGTGTTCTGATCTTTCTTAATTTCAATAATCTATGATAATATTAACGTTTCTTGAGATTGTAGAGAAATCACTTGAATTGTTAAATACAAAGTATCAATAAACTAACTGCATTTTCTCTTTCTTTTCAGTTTGGTAGTGTCCTTTCACATTCCTTTATCAGTTTTGATGTAGAAACTGGTACTTATTGAATGATCAGATTACAAAAACTTAAATAGCAGGTGTTGTTTCCGAACTAATCGAAGATGAGCCCTTCTGGACTGGGCAAAGAAAAAAATCCAAAAGTTTTGAATTGATAATTATGGACATGCTGAAACGTAAGTAATTATTTTTCTTGTACTGTAATGACTTTATTTTTAGAATATGTAAAAGATGTTTGCAGTTCAATCACAGATGACGAGTTTGACTCATAGTGATGGATTGGATGACATTAGCAGTGCAGAAACTAAGGAGAAGTGACCGAGACAACAACCATATAATTATTGATTCAGTGATATCTGTTTTTATTTTTCAAAATAGGTTTTCATTCAATATTATTCTTCTAATAACACTTAACTTTCATCTGATTCAGGTGGTAAGTCATATTAGTAGGTACTTTGGTCTGTTCATAGTGATTCAAGATTATATTTTTCATACTGCTAATTTTAATTTAATTAATGATGTAACTATCTTGTTTTATAACGCTTTATCCATTTGACAATACAGTTTTTTGATTGATTGGTATGTTCTACATCATTACCCCCTTATATACATAATTTATTTCTTAGTATACAGGGTGGAGCTTATACTCATTGTTTACCAACACTTATTGTTCTACACTTAAAGTTGTATTTCTGGAATTTCAATCGCCACTCTTTGGTAGATGAATAACTTTGTTAATTGCTATTGTTGTTATTCATCTACTGAAAAGTGACTATTGAAATTCCAGAAATATACCAATAAATATAGAAAAAAAAAGTGTTGGTAAACCATGAGTATATGCTCCACCCTGATGTTACAATGTTACATTTTACAAATGTTGCATAGATGTTTTGAATAACATCATATGTATGTAATAAACTCACATCAAAGTTACGCAAAATATGATACATTTATGTAATGTAATTAACATTACATTGTAATATTTAAAAGAGGCACAAAGGCATATGGACGCAACGTATCTGTAACATCAAGCATATCTCTGAATAACATCACCAAGTCACAATGTGATATAACAGTTATGTTTTTATGTTTACTGGGTTACTCCCAAGCCCAACAAAAAAAATTGTAGGAATCATTCAAGCTTTATTTTTTAATTCTGTTTGCATCCTTTTATATTTGTGAAATTGATATCCTAAATCCCAAAATTTAAAACTTATCAAAGCCTATTTGATAAAAGACATAAAAATGTATTAGTTTTGACTTCTTGAATTTGTTGATATTTACATTGACATGATGAAAAAAATGTCTTCAACTTTGGACCTAAAAGGATGCCTGTTACATGCAAAGACAAAATCTCCATTGTTTTTTTCCAAATTTTCAAGTTCATGATTGTGATGCGTAAACATAAAAAACTTTTCGGGCAACAACTGAGACCGTGATAATGATTGTGGCTATTATAATGATAAGTTGCATAAATTATTGTTATTTATTAATGACTATGCTTTCATACTAGACACCTAGTCAAATGATACCAACACACTATGTGTGAGATTACATTAAAAAGTAAGGCCCTAATATTTTCCCTAGTTCACACAAGTCTCCCGAAGACTTCTGAAGGTTGTTCGTGAGGATACACCTACTTAACGCCGGAAAGAAAAAAAATTTCAACAAAACTGCTACTGATTTTTTATCAGTTCTGGAACCAGCAAACCTAAATGCAAAAGGTAACGGAGCAATACATTCTTCTAACCCGTCTACAGAATTACGATGACCGCAGTAAGGATATTGTTCCATTCAGATACATTGACTACAAAGTCTTTGGGAATGGCAAACCCATAAGTTTAGTATCAGACACAACTAAAATCACATTCACTATTCCAATGATAACAAAGTTTTTTGTTCAATTTGCCGGTATGTTTACCATTTGCATGCCAAATATGCGAAGGCGTTCCACCTCTTATGCTTCAATTTGAAATGGTTCATACTGAAATGAAAGTTATATTGAATGAATGAAATCCTTGAAATATTGTCCAATGGTGTATCAAAATCAGACGATTTCAAGATGTATGTATCAAATCAAATTTTATGATGTAATCAGGCCATTCTAAAACAGGAATTTTGGAATATGAAAATCATGTAATATTTTTACTCGCCATTTCAGTGCCAAATATCACAAATCTTCCAAGGGAACAAGAATAAAATGATATTTTCGCCAACGAGCACATAAAAGAGAAGTTTTTCAGTAAAATTAGTCGCATTCTCATATAAAAAAAATGATTTTTACAATATATAATCAAAGAGTAGGATCCCTGAATGTCTGTAAAGTTTTTAAAAATCGAAATTAACCACTAACAACAACAAAAAACCAAAATTTTTTCCATGCACAAATGCTATGTTTATCCCCCATCAGCTGATGACCGCCATGTTCCATGTTACTATCAAAATATTTTGAAGAAATGTGGTGTTGTCAGATTGTCAACCCTGCATATCTAATCCGGAACCGGTGCATACAAAACAACCAGGCGTCGCCTAAGCGAGATTAACTGATCCAGATTACATTGTGAAACGGTGCATACGGGCGTATTGAAGTTAGTTCACCCACTCTGACACACGCTGACCTTTGGAATTCCAGATGAAGTATCTATACTCGCAAGAAGTCAAGACTTCACTGAAATGCTCTACGTTCAAAAGTCGGTTGAAAGGTGCTGTACGAGAAAAGGGAATATGTCTATGTTTCAAGAAAATAAATACAGGAGTGTGGTATTTGGTGAACGAAGTTCACTGGCGCGAACACTCGAGGGTTAACCAAAGTCAAAAGTCAAAGTCAAAAATAGCTTTATTGTTTAAAAATATAAATTTTTGTAACAAAGCATGTCATAAATAAAAACATAATTAAAACATAATACCTCATGGTATTCGTTAAAAAATATACATTTTTGTAGAAAGGCAGTCAATATATAAATAAAAACACAGAAAGACAATACCATTTCGTATTCACCTTAGAACACATATATATATATATATATATATATATATATATATATGTATATATAAAATCTATATTTATAAAAAACAAACAAAAAAATAAATTTCAGAGAGAAGAAGATAAAAACTCTTCGATAGAATAAAATGGCTGTTCTACAAGTATTTTTTTTGTTGCCCTCCTGAACCTACAATAGCCTTCAGTACTTTTAATTGGTTCAGGCAAGTGGTTGAACATTTTC
The DNA here is from genome assembly GCA_958502065.1 of Chrysolina americana. Classification (NCBI taxonomy): domain Eukaryota; kingdom Metazoa; phylum Arthropoda; class Insecta; order Coleoptera; family Chrysomelidae; genus Chrysolina; species Chrysolina americana. Next base: position 64,174,759 of record OY293411.1, read on the forward strand.
AAACCATTATAAATAAAAGAATTCTTAACAAGAGTTGATGTTGGAATTGGCAGTCTTATGTTGTGATCATGACGTGTGTTATAAAAATGAACTCTAGTAGGGAATGAACTTTTATATTTATGAATGATGCAGACAGTTTCAAAAATAAAAACAGTTGGAAGGGTCATTATTTTATTTTTGACAAAAAGGGGTTTACATGATTGTCTGTAGTTTGTTTTGCAGAGATATCTGAGAGCTCTCTTCTGCAGAACAAATATCATATTGAAATGATATCGACTACATGCTCCCCAAAATGGTATACCATATACAAGGTGTGATTCTACTAGTGAAAAATATATGGGTCTAGCTGCTGTCGTACCTAGCTCACTCACAATAACTCTTATAGCATAGGCACCCTCCGAAATTCTTTTTCCAGTGGCAACAACGTGATCTTCCCAATTCAGTCTACTGTCAATTTGTATTCCCAAGAATTTGTTGCATTGTTTGGATTCAATGGTATGGTCATTTACAACAATGTCCCGCTGGCCACCTTTGAAGGTCAAAGTGTGCGTTTTATTGAAATTGAATGTGGCTTTATTAGCTGCACACCATTCTGCAACCACTGCGAGGTCTTTAGACATGTTATGGTGGAGGTTATCACGGTTTCTGTCTGACCAGCTTATTGTTGCGTCATCAGCAAATAGTGTGAATATACCAGTAATCGGTAGGAGGGTAATATCATTTATGTACAGGAGGAATAGTATTGGTCCTAGGACCGATCCTTGAGGTACACCCGTTTTATTGACTCCACAACCTGAATATTGGTTACCTTGCTTCACAATTTGATGCCTGTCTGCTAAGTATGTAGAAAACCAATTCTGAGTAACACCTCTAATTCCATAACAATGAAGCTTTCTCAACAAGATGTCATGAATCACGCAATCGAAAGCCTTGGAGAAGTCGCAAAATACAGCTCCTGCCATGTCACTTTCATTTAGGCTTTGGTATATCCTTTCCAAGAAGGAGAAGATTGCATCTTGTGTACCTCGCTTTACTTGAAATCCATATTGGTTGGAACTAAGTATATTGTGGCGACTAAGAAAGGACATCAGCCGCTTTTTCACTAATTTTTCTATAAATTTTGAAAAAGTAGATAGTAGTGATATTGGGCGAAAATTTCCTGGATCATCAGTATCTCCACCTTTGTGAATAGGTATGACTAGAGCTGTTTTTAGACATTCAGGGAATATTCCTGATTCAAACGATGCATTTATTAAACGATCCACTACATTTAATGCGTTATCTGGGATAAAACTGAATAGCTTGGCTGGGATGTTATCCAGCCCAGAACTATTTTTGTTCTTGATTTCCATTAGTGTTTCTTTTAGTTCAGTCATATCTGTGGGATTCATAAAGAAGGACTTCATTTAAAGATCATAAAATCCTAACTTGTATCTCAATTTTTTTATTGAAGACAAATTTTTATAATTCACAAGAATATATATTGAGTATGAAAACAACAACACCCCAATACGCGCCTGAAAAACTTATTTGAAGCTCCCTATTATTCCCACATCCAACCTAATAAAAGATTATTTTATTTACAATGGAGTGAAAATGTTTAATAAATTGCCAAGTTTTAAAGAGAGAAATCGTTTTTATAAACAAAACAAAATAGTTATTTAATTAATAAGGAATGCAAAGATGTGTTAACATTCGATGTGAGCGAGTTACGAGCCAAGGCTTGTCGCTTGCCGAGGATGTTAACAGTCGATAAATCCCTGTTACTTATTAGGTTTTTCCCGCTGCTTGTTGACATTTCTCAAAATTTGCCTGGATTGAAGTTTTTTTTTCTTACCCTTCCTTCATGATTATTCGGCCCGCTATTTCATTCTAAGTTGCTTGTGCGCGTAACTAAGTTGCCGAATCAACAGACAACAATAATATTCAAAAAGTCTCATAACCTAAAAATTTATATAAATGAAGCTGATCACTTGTCAAAGTGAAAGTCATTATTACCCTAGGCATGTAAATATGACACTATATTTACATTCCGTTGTCAAGATGAATTATTAGTAAACGAATGATATAGACCATTTACCTGTATGTATGGCATGTATGGACTATTTACTGGGTCAGCAGCGGGAAAAATCTATTATGTGATAAGAAGATACACTACTCTTTGGGCCGGTATTTTAAAGTTCAGTTATCTGGCTGACAGCTAATAGTCTTCGGGCTCAGTAGGTACCGGAAAAAAAGAAACGATTACCCAACTTTTCAAACTTCGTATGTCTGCTCTTCATGTTGAGTTAGACATGAAGACATGAAGAACAGATATACGAAATCTCATCATTTGGGTAATGACTATTTTTTCCATTATTTTCTGAACCCGAGATAATTAGCCGTCAACCAGTTAACTCTTAACTGGAGATTGAAAAATCGACCCTAAATGTTGAAGGACACCACACACATTTTTTATGAGATATGGCTTTCCGTGAATTTTGTCAAATTTTTAATATGTTGTAGGTCCTGATAAGCCGATCAAGAGTCCATAGCCTCAAAGCTCGAAAATGGACAGTATTTAATCATCGATCTGAAACCTCTTATATCTGGTTGGGACTGAATTTGGATGTTTTACATCCAGAACCAGACCAACAAATGGTCCTTCTCAGTTATATTAGGTACCGCCATCGATAATTTTCAGTACACTACTCCACACTTGCCGTGAAATGAGATACAAATTCCAAGATCTTCCATACATCTGTTCATGCTACGAAATAACTTTACAATAATTTTTGTTCTTTAAATATTTTGAGTATATTTTGAGCATATATCAAAATAACTAATTCTGAATATACCTCCAATAATATCGAATATGTGCTCCGAAATGTTCTTAACGAGGCTCAGCGAGCTCTGAAAGGGGGAAACTGGAGAATTATAATGATATATTCTCATAGATAACAATAATGGTCCCTGTTGATGTTATTTCTGCACGACATATAATTATTTTATAAATCTCGATAATCTAGCAATGGGGTGCCAAAAAAGTTTCCTCATAATCGCTCGAAATAGATGATAGCATGTCACAGCCGAACAAATCCGTGAAAATTTCTGTATCTTTGATACCTGACGGTATTTTTCAAATAGACTGAGGGAGTTTGGGTGTAGGAGACAAACTATGAATGGAATTTTCGAAAATGCTATATTTCTTGTGAAGTTACATTACAGTTTACACATAATATATCTTTGTTTTCAATGCCTTGTTGTGGACCTTTGAAGAAAAAACGAATAGGAACGATTATCATACAAAGACCACTAGATTCACCAAACATCAATCAACGACTCTACTGATTTTTAGAAAAACTCACACACATAATACAATATTTTTTTATGGCCCTAAATTATTCAATATGCTCCCAAATTCACTCAAGTGATGTATACCTAATATGAAACGCTTCAAAAGAGAAGTCAAAACCCTTATGCTTTCGAATATGAATATGTTCTCAACAATATTTTTAACTTCCTTGCATTCACTCAACAAACTCCACCATCCTTGTACATTGTATATTACAAAAAAAACAAAAAGTATTACAAATTAATTTCTTAGCCATCTAAATGTAACTGATTATGTTGGATACACAACACAAGCTCTCCCGAGCTTAGGTGAATCCAACATAGTCATCTAGTTTTCCACATCTCCTATATAAAAGTGCCTGTATTGTAGGGATATATGAATATGAATACATTGAAATTGAATTGAATATGAAGGAATACTATCGATCCTTATGATCGTTCACAAAATGAATGAATTAATCAATCAATAACAATATAATAGTAAGAGTAAAAGTATTCAGTAATATTAATAGTAATGATAAACAAAAAATAATCATGATCTATCTTTTAACAATCAATCATTAGACCAAGGACCTAGAATGGATTATTTGGTAACAACAAAAATTAATATTACTACGATCGTAACTGAATCTAACTCTTTGTTGACAGCGAGCACAATCTAGAAACCATAAAACGCGAACGACGTGAGGGCAGCATCCATCGGTCTTATCACCCTATTTGCATGTGCAATAATATCCTTGTAACGTTTATCCATTTTTAGAAAAGAGAGTGCGCTATCCAGAGCTAATACTTTGTTGAGTTCAGCCGTAGACACAATGAAAGTTTTATGTAATAAGTTTTAAGTTTTGGGATTTTGGATATCAATTTTACAAATAAAACAAGATGCAAAACATAATTGAAAAATGAAGCTTGAATTTTATCAACAAGATTGTTTATGAGGCGTAATCAGAATAATAATGGCAATGATAGTTTCGCGTTAAAAAATATCCATAATTATGAAAATTAAAACTAAAACCATAAAACTTCCATTGTGTTTCAGCCTTTCCTACTCTCAAAAATCCAAGTTGCTCATGTAACTCATCGAATTGGAATATTTCTTGTACATAAAATGGTTCCAAATGAATCTGGGAAACACCGATAGTGAAATATCTTATCAATGCATACGTACTGTGGTACCAGTTGTTGATTCTAAAGTATCCTTCTTCCATTCTTCAAATAACCAGGAGGACCAAGTCAACTTAGTACGAAGCTAACAAAGTCGCAGTGAAATCCCGAAAACGCCACAAAAAGAATATGTTTCAGTTTTTTTCTATACCAGTTTTCATGCCACATGTTTACAATTTCGGACAATTTTATCAAATAGCTGGATAAACTCCGTCCACCGGCCATCATAGAAGGAGCAAATGAATGTTTTTGATTTTATATGTTAGAAATTTCCCAGTCAGGCCCCGTCTCCTAAGCTCCAACATTTCCGGAGGGATCATTTGCCGCAATAACCACTTCCCACGCCGTGGGGTAAGTTACTATTGCGTCCGAGAATTAGGTGCCCTAAGCAGGCGGAGTGAATCAAGGATCACGGCCTTCTGCATTCGTCCGGTTAAGATTGATGTCATATTACGACAAGCCGGTATGATTTTTGAGTTCGAGAGTATCAGTGTGTCCATCATTTCAGCAAGGACCTTTATTGTCAGAACCACCATTTTAACAGTGGATCTCGATATTCAGTCCGTTATCCTCCTCTTTTCGGAAAATGTTCGTTTGGCCAGGAGCCGAAAATTGAATGACGAAAATCGTCTTAGGCATTAGGCAACACCGGTGGCTTGTCTATACCGTTCGAGTGTCGTTATGCCTGCAGATATAGGCTGAGACCGCATATACACTGGACAGGCTGACAACAAATGCATTATTGGGTTCGTCCGTTCAGTGTCGAATACGAGACCGAGTTCATCTGCTGCACGGGTTGCTGCCTTGAAAAGAAATGCTCCAATCCCTGCTTTTTCATGATCGCATACTAAGCAGAAAAGGGGATCTGAACTCCTGATAACTTTACAGACTCCATCCCAAAAGTCCTCTCTTACAATTATTATATTGTGTTTGATTGATCCACTGATTCATTTTGCAAACATTCATATAAATAGATAGAATTCATTTATACGTGTAAACTTTAGTGCAGCTATATCAAACAATAAAGAAATTCAAATAGTCAAGGGTGAATATCGTAAGTTCCATTTATAATTTTCTTCCAACACCTAAACTTTTTTATTATGCCTGGAAGATACTATAAGGTTCCAAAGATGTAGATAATTTCATGGATTCGTTTGGCTTTGAGATGCTCTCATCCATTTCAAGTCATTCTGATGGAAATATCTTGGAATTTGTCAGATTTGTCGAGATTTCTGAAGAGGAAACGAAAATCAAATCAATAATGATCATAGTTGTAACAGTTATGAACATTTCAGAACTCATTATATATTATTGGATATAAGATATAATCAGAACTAGTTATTTCGGTCTATCTCCAAAATATATTATTGTACTTGTTTCGTAGCATGAACAGATGTAAAGAAATTGTTTCTCATTTCACGGCTAGTATGGAGCAGAGTATTGAAACTTATCGATGACAGTGCCTAAAATAACTGAAAAGGATCATTTGTCGTTGTAGTTATGAATGCCGAACATCCAAATTCAGTTCCAACTCGAAATGATAGTTCTCAGATTGATGAGTAAATAAAGTTGAAATTAAAAAAAAAAATAAAAATTCCAAAATCTCGAAAACTGTTCATTTGTGAGCTTTTGAGACTATGGACACTTTTTATCACCACGTCAGAAACTTAATATATCAAAAATTCAGCCTAATTCACGGAAAGACATTTCCCATAAGACATGTGCGGGGTCTTTTATTCATATTTATGAATTTATTGTAAAATAATAGTCTTCACTTCTATTTAATTGGGCTGAGAATGATCCAGCATTGGTACAATATCGAGTAACAGGAGTTTGAAAATCAACAGCCAATTGGTATGTTTTCGAAGTTTAATACACAAATTTGTCATTCGTTACAGCAATGAAGGACCACCCGTCTCTGAGACAGGAAGAAAAGATAAAACAGCTTTAATGCAAAATGGTGATACTTGTGATTGATTTCTTCCGTTTTTGTTGAAACTATCATAAATAAATACCTTACTAGGAACTAGGCTTCTTGGTATCAGTTTTTGCAGGAGAAATGTAGGCTTAACTGTCAGATTTGACAACTGGATATTTTAACTCTGAAATTGCAGTAATTTCATAGAATCTTTTGCATGGAATTGTAGAATATCATCTACTCGTGAGTTATATTAGTATATCAGGAATGTAAATTTCATTAAACGAATATTTTTCAACAGGAAAACGATGACGCTAGTTTAAAAGAACTTTTTATGACTACTATCTTGAATCGACTGTCGCCATGGTATATGCACACTAGTTTTTGTGACATTTGTACATGAATTATCATTTGAATGACATAAGCAGATGTAGAAAATGAACATGGTTGGCTTTATTAGACATTTTGGGGAAACTTTTCCCAACATCCTCCCCCCTTTGAAGTCACTGACTTCAAGAAATTACAACGTTCTATAGTAACCGGGGCAAAGGACAAACCTTGGTTACCGGTCTACTAAGCGTGGAATTGGAAGTTTTCAATTTAATAGATCGGACTTTTTTTGTCACGGCCTGGAAAAGTTTCTATAATTCTGGCACGAGGAGTGTCATCTTTTAGAAGGACAAGATCATTAACTTCGAGGTTTTCGGACGGAGTCAACCATTTTAGTCTGTTTTGGAATATTTTACCGACCACCTTTTCCAAAAGTTTTGCTGAATTTGAATACATTTCTGCCAGAATGAAAGTCTGTTTTCTGGAATTTGAGAAATATCTTTTTCAGGGTAGGAAGTCAAACTAGTACCTATTAAGAAATGACCAGGAGTTAAACATTGCAGGTCAGATGGATCATTAGACAGTGGACATAGTGGGCGTGAATTCAATATAGTCTCAATTTGAGATAAAATAGTACTCAATTCTTCAAACGTCAGTTTTGCTTCTCCTAACATACGGTGTAGGTGGTATTTAGTGCTTTTTATAGCAGCTTCCCACAGTCCTCCCAAATGTGGACTGTGAGGTATAATGAATTTCCATTGAATATGGATGTCAGCAGTGAACGAAACTATATTATTGATATTTTCTGGATTTTGGAAAAAATCACGCAACTCTTTCAATTGATTATGAGCACCAAGAAAATTCGTAGCATTATCGCTATAAATAACTGCTGGATTGCCTCGATTGCCTCTTCTGGCTATAAAACGTTTAAGTGTTAACAAAAACGCTTCTGTAGATAAAGATGAAACGAGTTCAATATGAACGGATTTAGTAGCCATACATACAAATACTGCTATATAACATTTGGTTAGCCTAGCTTGGCGAAGTCTGGAAGATTTTATCAAAAAAGGACCGCCATAATCTACACCTACCTTCTCGAAAGGTCTAAAAATTGGTACTCTGTCTTTGGGCAAATCTGCCATGAGTTGATGAGAATGTTGGGCATTGAATCTAAAACATGTAATACAGTTGTGGATGATTCTTTTCACTTGTCTAAGACCATTCAGAGGCCAATATTTTAAACGGAAATTGGCAAGAACAGTTTGGGCTCCTGTGTGTCCCAAACGTTTATGTTCATGAATAAGCATTAAGGAAACTACGTGGTAGTTGGATGGAGGCAAAATCGGGTGTTTCTGACTCTCGGTTACATCAGCATATTGAAGACGTCCGCCTACGCGAAGAAATCTTGAAATATCCAAGAAAGGGTTCAGATGCAGTAAGTTTTTGTTAGAAATTTGTTTATTTGATTTCAATTAAGATATTTCTTTAGGGAAGTGTAATCGTTGCACCTGTTTTAAAATTACGTGTAATGCAGTATCATTTTCTGAAACAGTCAGAGGGCCAGTGATTTTATTGGATGGGTCTTTACAATTTGAAATGAACAAAAATGGTGGTCCATGCCACCAATTGGGAGACTTTGATTAATTCTTGAGCTAAAACACCACGTGGTAGAAGATCAGCAGGGTTTTCTGTGGATTTAACGTAGTTACAATTCCAGTTGAATGACCATTTTTGAATTTGTGATACTCTATTCGACACGAATATGGACCAACGTGATGGATGTGCTTGAATCCAGCATAAAGCAATTTGTGAATTTGTATAGAGATGAACTGATGAAATACTCAAGGTTTTCTGAAAAATGTCTATAACCTTTTGAGTCAAATGTGCCAGGAGAATCATGGCACACAATTCAAGACGTGGTATGGTGATCGTTTTTATGGGGGCCACACGGGATTTCGAAGTCACCAAATTACAAGAAATGGAGTTGTCCGAGCACACAGTTCGAAAATAAATACAAGCAGCATAATTTTTGAGCAGCGGAATTGAGGAGAGCATTTAGTTGATACGAATTCTCTAACCCATTTTCTGAATTACAACCATACAATATATATCCACATAGGTTTGCTGAAGAATTGCATCAGAAGCAAGAGGAAATTCATTTCCTGAACTTTTGGCTACTTGAATTAGTGAACGGGTAGCAAGGAATGGTGCACAATTCGTACCATACGTAACAGTTTGAAGTTCTATGCATTTTAACGGTTCTGACGGCGACTGTCGCCATAGAATATTCTGAAGAAAATTTTGATTTGGATTTGTTCTGATTTGCCGATATATTTTCTGAATGTCAGCTGTCAAAACATAAGAATAATGACGAAATCTACAAAAGATATCATAAAGGTCAGGTTGAACCTGATAACCTTTCAAGATAATGTCATTTAAGGACACACCAGTGGAACTTTTGCTTGACGCATCAAATACTACACGGAGTTTGGTTGTTTCATGATCTTCTCTGACGATGCAGTGATGTGGAAGAAGATATTTCAGTTAGAAATGGAAATCATCATTAGGAAACGGAATGTATTTAGCATGATTCAGAGAAACATATTCGTCAATAAATTGTTTATAACAGTTTTGAATTGGCATGTAACCTTTTCTCCAAGGCTAGAAATCGCCTTTTTGCGATGAAGAAAGAGTCCCCTAACTTCTCAGTTTCATTCGGGGTTTTCAATGGGATGTTGACTTGGAATCTGCCATCGTTTAGGCGCTTATATGTTTCAAGGAAACTTGTTTCTGCTAGCTCTTCATCAGGGGTTACAGTAGTTTTTGAGGAAAGTTCTTCTATCTTCCAAAATTTCGACAAACTTTCATTGAGTTGCATATTCAATTCGTTCTCTAATCCATTCGAGTGAAGAATGAAAGATCTCACATTTCTGTGTGAATACGATTGGGGGTATTTTCCACTCACAATCCACCCCAAATGACCAAATGAGTTTTAATCAAATTAGGATGGTTTTTACCTAAGCTTATTTTTTCTGGAAGAAGGAGGTCATAATATTGATCTGCCCCTATTAGCATATCAATTTCTGATGGAATACCAAAGTAGTGACTGGGAGTTTTATAATGCCAACATTTCCTTTCATTGGTATGTTGAACATAGAGGGTTGTTTTCCTAAAAGGTTTAGATAATTTCTCCTTTTGAATAGGATTTGTATTCACAGACTCTAAAATATTAGATTGAGCTTCTAATATTCTGAAAAACTCATCTAGAGTTGGATCAGTATTTGTGTCTCGTTGAGACTGCTAATATTTTTTGGTATTAAAATCTAATTTACGTAATAAAATATTCAGAAGGATTAAATCCCATTGATTTACTGGACATTTCAAGTTCTTCAAAGACTAAATTCTTTTTTATGTTTACTGTAAAATCTCTCAACGGACCCCGCACACCTAATATGGGAAAATGGCTCTCCGTCAAATTTCTTGAATTTTTGATATGTTGTAGAATTGATCATTCCGATGAAATGTTTCAACGGGCGCAACACGATCCTATGACTAGTTTTCGAGATACAGGGTGTTGAATATGAGAAACATTCACGTTTCATCACTCTGTATCTGCCAAGTTACGATTTAGTTCGGATTTATCTTTTGTGGGATCATCATCACATCCGTGTATGATGAATTCATGAGAAATTAATTTCCAAATCTTTTCGTAGTACAGGGCGATTTCACTTGAAAACAATGCTATTTTGAGACTTTCATAATTTAGTTGTTTTATAAAGAGAAAATGCGAGAAAAGGTAGAATTATCACATAATATTATAAATTCATTTCATCTAGCATCACAGTTGATACAATTCATACAAGGTGATTCACAAATATGGAAACAAAACGAATTTTGGTTTTTGGGACACCTTGTAGTAATAAACCAAACTAAAATGACAAAATTCACTTGAAGAATGTTAAATGATATGTTTCATCGTATACAGAGTCGAATGATATTAATTTAAAAAAAATTTAAAAAATTAGTTATACTTTAATAAATAAAAACCTTGATTTTTTAAATCACCCTATATCTCATAAGGGAGTCCGAAAAGATAGCGATATTTTTTCACGGGAGAACTCGAAATACTTTCATTCATATCGTACAAAATTTTCATCAAATTCCTATGACAGGTTTTTTATATACAAGGCGAACAATTTGTGAAAAAGTCCATATATTTCACTATTTTACGCTAATAAATTACCACTCTACCTATCCATTGAAGTCTCCTGATGTGATCGAGAAGATACTTATTTGATATTTATTCAAAACGTAAAACTAAGGAATTCAGTGAAGTGAAATCAACATTATTTCAACTCATAACAACTTGTACGGCCTTGCCAGATGGCACACATAATATGTATCCCATGGCCATTGGGAATTCAAGATAAGGGATACTCCCTCTGGTGTCGGGTTTTGAATCTATACTTTCGTGAAAATGAGGTTGACTATGATTTTGACATTTTGAGCATTTCTACAACAATAGCACAGAGCAACCATAAAGCTGTCCTGATGAGTTGGAAACCACGAAACAGCTGTCGACAGATGATGGTGGCTCTCGGAATCAAAACATAAATCACTCTATTTACTTCTATAGGTTTCCGCGGTCAGATATTTGGAAACTAAAAGTTCGGGTTGAACCGCGTCTAGAATTTGTTGAAATTCGACGTTTCGGCTCCGATTTTGGAGCCATTTTCAAGAACTGAAAAAGAAAGAAAATTAATAAATGGTTGAAACGTAATTCTACGCTGAGGTCTCAATCTGCCTACAACCCACAATTCCTCAGTTCTCTCGAAGGAGTAGGCAGATTGAGACCTTAGAGAGAACCAGTGACGAGACATGGGGAGTAGGCAGATTGAGACCCCGACGTCAAGTCACAAAAACCTAACGTAATTATACCTGAGGAGTAGGCAGATTGAGATCTCAGCGTAGAATAACGTTTCAACCATTTATTAATTTTCTTTCTTTTTCAGTTCTTGAAAATGGCTCCAAAATCGGAGCCGAAACGTCGAATTTCAACAAATTCTAGACGCGGTTCAACCCGAACTTCTAGTTTTCAAATATCTGACCGCGGAAACCTATCTGAACTATATATATATATATATATATATATATATATATATAATCTATACATAAATTGATAGAGGGTTCAACGGGATGTGATATATCTTTCGGATATTGGGTTGGCACGAGCATGTGCATGACAATACAACAAGAAAAATACATGATGGATAACTGAATTTTTCCCTAATCAAAAAACATCATCAAATACGAATTAGAAGGAGATTCTTACCAATAACCAATAAAATTAAACTATTTCTGGACCGATGTCCATGTCCTCTGGAAGCATTCTATTTGCAGCATCTCCTATGGAATCTAAAAGACGATTGGATGGAAAATTTATGTTTTCTTGATATCTAGCTTACCCCAAAAACCATATCACGCTAGCAACATGCGCACAAGTTCCTAAAGTCCTAGCACCGGACTTACAAGTACAATAATACCCCGTAATGGGGAGAGCAGGATCTTCTAGATTTTCGTCACCTCTTTCAGTGAAAACAACCCAAAGCATGTGTTTAGCAGCATTCCTGAACCGAGAAAATATTCTGAATCTTAGGAAATTGGGTTCCCCATGTAACTCATCGACTTCTAAAATGTTGTCTACTTCACCATCTCTACGAGTTGTATCTTGGATATATGACGCAGCCAAGTGTAAATGATATGTTCCAGTAAGTAATTTTAAATATTCAATATCAAGGCGAGGAAACGATTGTATATGATATTGATTTAAACGAATCCATCGACCATTCCTAGTTCGGAGGTTTTCAGCTTCAACTCGTGCCTGAACAATGTTGACATCATCGGAATCAACCAACATTTGTGTGGCCGTATCTAACGTTCCAGGCATATTTATCAATGGATGGAATTTATTTATAAGAGCACCAGCAATCAGGTGATAGTCATGTAGCTTCGCAGCATGTATTGCTGTTATGGGTTGACGAAAAAATTTGAAAATTGACTTAAAATGTCCATTTCTAGCTTCAACAATCCATCTAGTAGTGGTTATTAAACGTACCTGATTGTCTTCATTTGTCGTTAATTGCCTTTGATTCGGCGGTAGAAATGGTGGCATATAGTAATGCAAGCCAAGTTCTTGTAGACTATTGATTGAATCTCTATAGCCTCTATCGACTATCACAATATCTCCTTCTTGAAACCATGTTTTCATTCCATTCAAATCAACTTGTAATTCGTGATTTAGAACACTTGCATCATTATTCCTAGCATCTGCGAAGTACGGCCCGTTGATTGCTAAGATATATCCATCGGGGGCAACTATGATCTCTGGTTTGACCAAGTGTTCATTCTTGTGGAAACAGTATGATTGCCTCAATACCCGGAAGTAACTGCTCTTTTCTATTTTATTGTAGGTACAATCTTTATAAACTATTGCTTTGGGAATATCTGGTGTGGGATTGTACAGTTGATTCGTATAAGGGGATACATGACTGTTAATATAATTTTCTCTTGTTATTGAATTAAATCCAATATTGTTCGGTACGAACCTTTGTAAAAGAGATAATCTCACATTAGAAATAACGAAGCTTGCTGTTTGTCGAGAAGGATAACTGAACAATATTTTCAAAAACTCATCTGAAACTCCATGTTTCATTTTGATCAAAAATGTCAGCAAATGTTTTCTTTCGACATTTCTTCTCTTGCCACCTTGTTCAACAATATCACAAAATTCTAGTAATTGTCGAAAATGATTTTTTGAGATTGATGTCAGATACTTAAATTCGTCTTCAGTGAAACAATTGATATCCTCCCAGTTACGGAGTGGCCTGTTTCTATTTGCAAATGTCCTCATTCTTTGAAGAAAATGTTGAAGATTGGAAATTATGTATGGTTTATTCACAAAATTCAAACCTCCATGCAAGTAATTTGGAAGGAAACCTTGATGATCAAGATGGTGACCACAAATTCTCAAGAAATCTGGGACATAGATATTAGAAGCAACAAAAATATCCACTCTACATTCTAAAGAAAGTCTTTGAATATTTTGACGAGCATTACAAATAATGCATGCACGACTTGATACGCGGGACAACACATTGAGACGAAGGCAATTCGGGTTATTTTCCATAGCAATAATGTCATTCATTACTGTGTTATTACAATTGAAACATATTTTTGTATCATCCTGAATATCAATAGGTGGATTTCCCGCAGTTTGTCTTCGATATGTCGCAATTTGCAAAACATCAATATTATCTCCTCTATTCAAACGCATTGAGAGTCTAGGAATAACATTTCGGTCACAATCATAACAACTCACTCTATTTGCGAAGGCCATATTGTTCAGCAAATTTCAACAAACACTGAAAATCACATAAACTTGAACAGTAAAAAAGAAACTTCAATTAGTCCAATAACCCAAAAAGAGTTCTCGGGCTTTATGACAACAAGAAAACGACTATTGACATAAGAATTTTGTTGATTTTATCCTCTTTGAATTGTTCTCCATGCCTACTACGAAATAAGAGGAATATATTAATAAGTAGGTATTCGAAGATGATTCAGATGATGTTTCAAATACAAGAAAAAGAAAGAGAAACGTTCTCTGAAAGGATACTATATACAAACATATATACGATTCGAAGATACAAGAACATAATTGAAACATAAAACGTTAATTTGGTGTAAAAATATGCCGAGAATTTGATTTAATATATATCTATATAAGCCGATAGAAATAATTACATACAAATTATGATTTTTTTCTGATTTATCCTGTGGTGTTTTCGTTATGTGACAAATTCATGAGATATTCATGTCCAAATCTTTTTGTAGCACAGGGCGATTTCCTTTGATAATAATGCTATTTTGAGACTTTCACTATTTTATTGTTTTATAGAGTGAAAATTCGAAAAAACGAACTTCTGCGGATGTAATAAGTATAATATAACTTCTGAGAAACACTAAGCATGAAAAAATAACTTTTCCATTGAATCGCCTACTAGACGATGCTGATGCAGATAGTGATTCGAGTTATGGCTTTTTTTCGAGGGATACGGTACGCTATTGTACGGTATAATAACTGATCACTATTTTATTGAAATATTTTTATTTCGAGTAAAAGCGGCCGGACGAGGAAGAACTACAGCAAACCCGCCGAAAACTGGAGTGAAAATACATTTTTCGCCTTGTATATGAAAAACCCGTCATAGGATTCCGCTGAAAATTTTGTACAATATGGATGAAAGTATTTCGAGTTCTCCCATGAAAAAATATCGCTATCTTTTCGGACTCCCTTATGAGATATAGGGTGATTTAAAAAATCAAGGTTTTTATTTATTAAAGTATAACTAATTTTTCAAATTGATATCATTCGACTCTGTATACGATGGAACATATCATTTAACATTCTTCAAATGAATTTTGTCATTTTAGGTTGGTTTATTACTACAAGGTGTCCCAAAAAACAAAATTCGTTATGTTTCCATATTTGTGAATCACCTTGTATGAATTGTATCAACTGTGATGCTAGATGAAATGAATTTATAATATTATGTGATAATTCTACCTTTTCTCGCATTTTCTCTTTATAAAACAACTAAATTATGAAAGTCTCAAAATAGCATTGTTTTCAAGTGAAATCGCCCTGTACTACGAAAAGATTTGGAAATGAATTTCTCATGAATTCATCATACACGGATGTGATGATGATTCCACAAAAGATAAATCCGAACTAAATCGTAACTTGGCAGATACAGAGTGATGAAAAGTGAATGTTTCTCATATTCAACACCCTGTATCTCGAAAACTAGTCATAGGATCGTGTTGCGACCGTTGAAACATTTCATCGGAATGATCAATTCTACAACATATCAAAAATTCAAGAAATTTGACGGAGAGCCATTTTCCCATATAAGGTGTGCGGGGTCCTTTAGAGCTGTGCCTTTGGTTATAGTAGGAAAATCAATAATCGCATTCAAATGAGAATTCATGATGGCTAAATTATTGTCATATCTTGATTCAAGTATTTCAAGAGCAACTTGAAAATTACCACTGGTAAGCTCCAATGAATCTATTTAGGTTAAAGCTTCTCCGCGGAGATACGATTTCAAGTAAATGAATTTTTGAATATTTGTTAAATGTACATTTTCCTTTATCAATGAAGTGAATAGTTGATAAAAAGGGACCCACTTTTGATAATCTCCTGTAAATGGAGAAATGAAAATTTGAGGTAGTTTTTCCCCCAAGTTGTTACAACTTGAACCTTGATTACTAGAAACCCTTATATTCGCTGAAGGAACTTGAGGAGTTTTGAGATAATGAATTTTCTTATGAATTTTCGCAATTATTTCATGGAAATGATTATCCACAACACTTCGGTCCTCATTATCAATGTTACTCACATCTAAAACCTCGATTTTATCTTGAACAAAAAACAATATTTCAAAAAACTCTCTACTCAACTTTTTTCTCTGGATTCTACAGTGATCTAAATTATTTTCTAGCCAATTGGAGTTTCGCGTAATCGAGGCCTTAGCAAGGTTGCGAGCATTTTTTAATACATCCATTGTGAACTAAAATACCTCAAAATGTTTATAACAATAGAAAATATCTTCTTTGCAGTATAGAAAATAACACCTGAAAGGAACACTATTTCACTGTTTGCATTTTTTATGCAATTCACCTACCTAGCAACACATCAACGAAATCATTATGGACAGCAAATACCTATGAACCTATATATACTAACACAAAAACGAAAATCGAATCAGTTCAGCTATTGTACCAATATTTTTGTTCAAATGAAGTAATCAAAATTCTCACAAGTATCACTTCTATACCAATCAAGCAAACAATTCCTAAATCTAGAACAACATAAATCATTAAATTCAATATAAAGAAGTTCCGTCGAAGACAATCACACAATGAAGCTGTGCGCCTTGCGATTTGTCAAACGGTTAAATTGGTACTTTTTTCCGATATACTCTGTACTGTCTTCAAGTTGATACCTGGTATGATGTTCTCACAAAACTGCTAACAAACAGTCGGGGTACCCGAATATCTGGCTCGAAGAACCATGTATATGGACTGGGGCTGCGTTCAAAATAATTTTCCTTTTGAAAATAAATAGTCTTCACTTCGATTGAATTGGGCTGAGAATGATCCAGCATTGATTGAATATAGAGTACCAGGAGTTTGAAAATCAACAGCCAATTGGTATGTTTTCGAAGTTTAAAACACAAATTGTCATTCGTTACAGCAATGAAAGACCCGTCTCTGAGACAGGAAGAAAAGATATAAAACAGCTTTAATGCAAAATGGTGATACTTGTGATTGATTTCTTCCGTTTTTGTTGAAACTAAAATAAATACCTTACAGGAACTAGGTTTCTTGGTATCAGTTTTTGCAGGATAAATGTACGCTTAACTGTCAGATTTGACAACTGGATATTTAAACTCGGCAAATGCAGCAATTTCATAGAATCTTTGCATGGAATTGTAGAATATCATCTACTCGTGAATTATATTAGTATATCAGGAATGTAAATTTCATTAAACGAATATTTTTCAACAGGAAAACGATGACGCTAGTTTGAAAGAACTTTTTATGACTACTATCTTGAATCGACTGTCGCCATGGTATATGCACACTAGTTTTTGTGACATTTGTACATGAATTATCATTTGAATGGCATAAGCGGATGTAGAAAATGAACAGGGTTGGCTTTAGACATTTTGGGGAAACTTTTCCCAACACCTAGTTAAACTATAGTAGATCTTGACTATTGTAAAAATCTATTATTGACTTTGGAAAAATATAACATCATCAGCAGCAATTGCCGTAGTACTCCTAGGTTTGCCATCTTCGCCTTTGATTTCTCCATAAGTTATCCTTCCAGTAACATGGACCCGTTGTCCCTTTCTCAAGTAATTCAGTATCGTTTCACGAAGTCCCGGTTTGAAGCAAACAATTCTGTGCCATTCAGTTCGTTGCAAAAATTCCCCTGATTCATATCTGTAATTTGAATGAGTTGCTAAAGAAAATACAGCTATGGGATGATCATCTGACCCCTTTCTCTGGGGATCAGCTCCTACTCTTCCTAAAAGCTGGACTGTATTAATAGCTGGAAAAAAAAATTACAATTACCAATATTATAGATTTTTAAACTTTGAAAAAATGTATTTCTGTTATGTTGAATAAATATGGAAATGTATTTGTTCTAAATTCTAATCGGACATATAATATGGAAATATATTTGTTCTAAATTCTAATGGGATAATATAACAATGAAATTCTCCATACGTGCAATAAAACAAGAGAGATGAACTTCTTGGAAACTTTAGAAATGAACGAACTGAATAAAAATCAATCCATTAATAAATAACCAATTAGATTTATGTAACTCTTATCTTCTGAATGTTTGAATTTTCACTGTAAAGTTAGGGCCCTGTATATTAGGAGACATCTACAGGAATGTCGCAAATATAAGGGGTGTAGTTTTCAACATTTCAATAATATCAATTCAATCCACCTGAAATTATGCAACTTTCTTGCACTATTGTATACATTGCCCGCCATAAAATATGAAACATGAAAATCGATTTTAACAATGATGCTCAATGTTTTCAAGTTTGTACGAAGTGAAATGCTATTATTTATGAAAATGGACAATGAGTCATTAATGACAGTTCTGAGTATATGTTTGACAATATTTACTTAAACTGGATTAGTAGTCTGATTAACATTATGGGCCGCGGTGATGTGCGGGTTGAGTTCTCGCCTCATAAGCCAAAAAGCGTGAGTTCGAATCTCAGCATTGCCACCGGTCTCGTGCATGGCATCACACGTATTAAAAGGTAAGGGCTTCGTCTACTGTTATAATATATAAAGTGATATACAAAGGAAGTTATATTTCTCAATTTTTTAAAAATTCTAATGACACTAATAATATGAGGTTACCTTATAGCAATGAAGGTAAAATATCATCTTGCACTCGTAGAACTTAGTACATCAGTGAAGTTTGGTATTCTTCTTTTCAAAGTATTTTAGATTCGCTATATATACTATTAGAGCTACATCTATATTTAAAAATTCTATCAGACCATTAAAAAATTCCAGTACATAAAACAATCTTGATTTACTAAATAATCGATTAACATATTGTGATTGGAATTTGAATTCGGTGAAAGTTGATTTAACGCAAAATAATTAAAAATTTTAAGAAACAAGTTATTTCACCATTAATATCATATGAAATGAAGAAAACCCAACAGCCTTGGTATGATCAAGAAGTTGTGGTACTCAGCAAATCGCGGGATCGGGCCTATATATTTTTCAGGAATAGTAAATAGTGATGACGTGAACCAAAAGCAAATCAACTGGACCTTATATGAGTCCTATGAATGAAGTTGTTAATCGTCTCAAAACCATAAAAGCTTACTATTACCAAACAGAGATTGATAATTGTTCACGAAACCCAAAAAAATGAGGGATGAACTTAAAAAGCTGATAAAACCCCAAAAACATCTTATATTGTCGAAACTGGTAAAAAAATTCGGATTTTCTCAACAAAAAATTTTTAAAATTTTGTTTGATATAATGGGTCCCATACTTCACTCCAAACCAGAGTACTAAAATCCGTAATACAATTGAAGCTATCAATTTTTGATCCTTTAATATTCTACCATCTTTGGAAAAGGACTTGAACTTGCTGGGTACAACCAAGGTCTTGATTATATTAATAAAAAAAAAATCCGCATGGCATATCAGTCTGGATTCAGATCTAATAACTTGTATGAAACTGCTCTGCTGCAATTAACATTGTCAAAGTGGAAAATCAATATCGATACAAATATGTAATTGCAGTATTTATTGATTTCAAGAGAGCCTTCGAGACCGTACATATTTGCACTGTACGTAAGAAACTTCATTGTTATGCATTAACAGGTAGAGTTTACATCTGGTTTGAAAGCTATCTACAGAATATGTCAGAATGTACAAAGGTAAATAAATCCTTTTCAACCATTATAAGCATCAATACTGGTGTCCCTCAAGACAGTGTTATGGGCCCGCTGTTGTTCGTACATAATATCAATTATATTGAGGAATATGAAGTTATAAATGTTTTCGCAGATGTTTTACAAAGTATCACAATTTCTCAATATCAACAAATGCGGATGGCGCTACGATCAACTTAGTTGTGGGTCGTGGCTTCATCCGTGGGGAAATATTACTTAAACGGTTGATAATTATTCATTTGGCAGGGACAGGACAATTATAATGATGTCCGACCTACCCTGGCACTGATGAGAGGTAATACCTCGAAACATGCATGTCTGCAGGTGGTCATTCCCAGCCAAATGAAGGATAATCTACTGTTTACTTACAAGATACACACTTGCAATTGGGTCTTCTTGGAAAAACTTTGCACACATATCTGTCAGATGCAGTTCAATGTCCGTCGTGGAATTAGCCAGGGAAGTAGTTGTTTTCTGACAGATGTTTGCTTCATTTTTCCACTCGGTGGAAACGTGTGGAGAGAAAGGGTACTTCGACTAAGTTGATTTTATTCGTTTCATTCTTATGATAGTCTCCGGCACATATATTTCGAACTTTGTTCGAATTAATAAAATTGTAATGTTATTTTTATTGTAACATTTATATCTGTATATTATAATATATATAAAATATAGGAACTTTAATATTCTTCTTCTCAATAATTTGTATAGTTTTATACCACATTGTGTAATTGGCATATCCAGTCAATTAAAATTACCTGGTAGAAAATTAGACAAAATTGTAATTTTAATTTAAAATAGATTATAATAAAGAATGGGTACCTCGAGAACATATCTAATAGGTAGAAATAAGAAAACTCCGTTTATTAAATTCAGTTCGATCTTTCCTGGTGAGTGAAACTCGTGCCGAGGTGTTAAAATAGCGGTTTGGTGCTGGGATAAAACTCCAGTATAGTAATTTCGGTGTTTACCCAGTTGCTATCATTTGCTTTTTAAGTTCTGAAACAGGAATTATGTAGAATCAACCAAACCATTTTCAAAAAATGAACTGATTTAATGACGTAATGCTTGGTTATAATTCAAAACATTAAAAAAGTGCGAAATGTATTTGAAATAACTGACAGCAATAAAATTGTATATCTTTCTGAAAGAATTATGAAAAATTTTATTCTTGTAATGTCTTGACGTGTATTTTAGATATTGCAATTTTTGGTCATCCCTTCATCTTCAGTAATAAGTTTATGTCTTTCCGTCAAGAACGGATGTTTGAATACTTCAAACATTCATCCATCACATGGCCTACATCAGCCAAAATCATATAATATTCTACGAGAAAAACCCTTGTACAAGGATGACGTCACGACAGATCCGTTTTCATATTATTTATTATTATCATTATTATAATTCTCATTATTCTCTTCATGCATAAACATATTTTCTACGCCTATGTTTTTAGCGTGATATGAACAGAAACAAGATTGCTATCCTTATTGTAGCGCAAAAAATGTCCTCATCGAATATAGAAAAAAAGGATTCATTCAGAACGTCCATGAGAGAACTCTATGAACTCTCGTGCCGAAAAGAACAAGTTAACACTCACTCGCGAACTTAGTTCAACCTAGTATTATTTTTCAACACGTGTCGTAATTTTGTGTACCTACATACCTATTCAAGGTTTCTGCCGAAAGTGAAAAAATTCAATTTCGTATTTTCATAAAAAAATCTTCAGTCCACAGCCATCTCAAACATTTTGGTCCTTCTAACGCGGATTGGAATTTTTCATTATATTTATTTCAATTCAATAAAATATTTTTATGCATTGATTGAAGAATTGAACCTTCCAGTGGTGGCGCCAAAGCTTGTTGCAACAGTGGTTGCACTTGTCTCACAGACCGAATGGGGAGGGGGTGGGATTTTCTTAAAAAAAATTAAATGAATTTCTACAAAAGGTTCATTCAAGAAATAGTACTACAATTAGAAATGAATTTTTTCATATTAACACGTCAAAACACTTTTTTTTTGTTTTTTAGTTATTTTTATTTATATTTTTTATAAATAAACACCAACTTGGAAACTCAAATAATGATAAAAATTCTTGAGAACAAAGACTATAAAATCCAAAACACAAATGATATATACTGGCCGTTTCTTTTATCATGTGGTAACATTGCTATATTCTAAACCGTAATAGATACAAAGACGATTAAATGGGAACTATTGTGGTGAGCAGTAAATTGGTCATAGAAAATTTACGGGGATTCTCACTCTTCCCAACTTATACAGGAAAAAATGAAAATGCTGTTTTCGGTTTTTTACGAATAGAATTGTTATTTCAGAAAATATAAAAAAAATTAAAAAGGAAAGTTTTATTGTATTCAAAATGTACTTGAAGTACGTAACGATAAATTTTTAATCAATCGTTTCGTGTCAACACCGCCATCATCAACTATTTTTTTCAAATACGGACCTGTCTATTTTATCACAAATATTGATAGAGCGATAACTTCAATTACGGTCCTGTCGTTAGTTCTTTTGTATATTGTTTTGATTTCTTCAAAACTCATTCAACTATTTAGGATTCTTCAGTCGTTACCCAATACTTTCGATAGGAAGATACCCCAACACAACGAACATTCGTATTTTTCCTTTTTGGGGATTTTTGTATTACAGTAATCCTTGATTCAAGGCTGATTTCACCTGTATCAATTTTTACACGAATTATTTTCATAATTCTCAATCCTGGAAGTAATGAAAATATCAGTTTTTGATCAAAATACAAGTGTTGTCTAATTTGGTACAATTAAATAGCATCTCACTTCTTTCACCATATTTAAACACGTAGGCTTTGCTTGATTTCTATGGCAGGAAAAATAAATGAGTTGTTGATATCGGTTACATATTAAAGATGTATTCGAATGACGAAAGGACTGATATGTTATTTACTTATGCAAAATCAAATAGAAATCCTCTTTTGGCAAGAAATTTGTATGGTGAGCTATACCCGAATCGTCGAATTCCAAACAATCAAATGTTTAGACGATTAGAAAGAAATTTGAGAGACTGTGGTGCATTTGACAGAAATAAAACTAGAAAATGTGTTGTTACTGGAAATATAAGGAACCAAATAAATGTTTTGGGTAAGCAAATATTACCTTATAAAGACTAAAAAGTGAAAAATAACGTCTTTTTTTAAAATCTTGGATTGGTCAGTTACAAAAATATTTCTAATCAAGATTGTTCTTTACGAGAAATTGCCCACGGACTTGGGATATCTGTAAAATCTACCAGAAATATTTTGAAAAAAAACAAATACAAATGCTACAGGATACGCAAAGTTCGTCACCTTAATGAAAGGGATTACGGAAGGAGAGTACGATTTGCGAAATGGTTAAGACGTAGAAATATTTATAAAAAAATTATATGGATGGACGAATCAAAATTCACCAACAATGGTTGGTTCAACAGAAACATCCATTATAGGTGGAATAATACGAATGAACATTTACATAGAGAAATCAATTTCCAGGAGAGGTTCGGAATAAATGTTTGGTTGGGAATTTTGGGAACAAACATTCTAGGTCCTTTTTTTTACAATGAGCATTTGAATGGTGGAATGTATTTACATTTTTTATCCAATGAGTTTGATGGCTTCTTAGATGAATTGCCATTAAGCACCCGCCGTGAAATACAATATTTTCAACAAGACAGTGCCCCTCCCCATAATGCAGCAATAGTAAGGGAACATTTAGATGCAATATTCCCAACAAAGTGGATTGGAAACAATGGACCAATTGCCTGGCCAGCTCGATCCCCAGACCTTACTCCTTTGGATTTTTTTTGTCTGGGGATACATAAAGGATAAAGTTTTTTCGACACCTAGTACCGATATCGACCATCTCAAACAGAAAATAAGAGATGCATGTAATAGCATTACAACCATCATACTAGAAAATTGCCACAGAAATTGTATGGACAGACAACTTATGTGCATTCAACAAAGAGGTCGTCAATTCGAGCACTTAATGTAGAATTCTTTTTCTGTATTGGTTTTATTTTCTTCCACAAATTCATTATGAAATAAATTGTTTTTCTGTTTGTTTAATTTCTTCTCCTCTTAAGTAAGTTTATTTCTGGGGTAAATTGCTATCGTTCGTCTCTGAAACTGCAGAAATATTTTATGAATTTTTATAGTTTAAATACAATTTTCATAGTTACATTCATTCAAAACGTCACTGATAATTTTTATATCGAAGCGTTAGATTCTGTGGAATTCAAAAACAAACTAACGACAGGACAGGGTAATTAAAAATTGTTGTCACTGATGATGCTAGTTATTTTATATGAAACGTTATAAAAATGTCCAGTGTGATATACCACTGAATTGTGATTTTATCGCTCTCTATCAATATTTGTGATGAAATAGACAGTTCCGTATTTGAAAAAAAATAGTTGATGATGGCGGTGTTGACACGAAACGTTTGATTAAACATTTATCGTTACGTAGTTCTAGTACATTTTGAATACAATAAATCTTTCCTTTTTCATTCGTAAAAAACCGAAAACAGCATTTTCAGTTTTTCCTGTAAAAGTTGGGAAGGGCGAGAATCCCCGTAAATTTTCTATGACCAATTTACTGCTCACCACAATAGATACCTTTTTTCCCATTTAATCGTCTTTGTATCTATTACGGTTTAGAATATAGCGATGTTACCACATGATAAAAGAAACGGCCTGTATACCGGGTGGCTACGGAAGTATTGCCTACGAAATATTTCAGTTATTGTATGAAGTAGGTTTGTGAAATTTGGAGCGTCGATATAATGACATAAGAGCTAGAATTTGAGCATATTGACATGTAGAAGTTAACTTCCGGTCTGACCGGAAGTAACATCAACTTTCTTATTTTAAATGGAAACCCTATTTTTTTTCTTTTCACTTTATTCAGCATTCAATTCCCTTTCTAATGACATATCACAAGTTGGTATCTAACCAGAAACTAGATCAGAAAAAAATTATTATTGAAATTCACCGAGTAGGCCGTGGAAGCAAAATGAAAGCCAAAAATTGAAAAGTTGGTTATGGAAACCATACGTCACTTGATATCAGTTGCTACTACTGTGATATTTTATTTTCATTCGTCGGCGTTATAAAAAGCCGCCAAAAAAAATATTGGAAAAATTGGGAAAAAACAATACTCTGTAGGTCCATAACTTAAATAGGAACATACAACTTTTTCTTGCCTGTACTATTCAGCATAACCATTCCTTTCTAATGATATAATAGAAAGTAATTTTTTGAAATGAAATACCAAAAAAATACAATTATTATTATTCAAATAACAAAAAAACAGATTGATCGAAAAAAAAAAATTCAAATTGATAGGATTAAAGATAAAATAAATTCAAAACAAATGTTCGAAATGCATTCCCTCAGCGTCAATACATTTATTGACTCTGGTGATATTTTCATGTAAAACGTTTCTCAACATTTGGGGCGTGATATCTTGGAAAGCTCTACGAATTTTTACTTCTAGCTCATGTAGAGTTGTAGGCTGTGTGGAATACACCCTATTTTTAAGATGCCCCCATAGAAAAAATTCGCACGGAGTAAGACAGGTGACCTTGGTGGCCACCTGACTGGACCATGAGTTGTTATAAGTCTCTCTTGAAAGCGATTTTGAAGATAATTTCTCGCTATTTTTGAATTATGCGGAGGGGCGCCATCTTGCTGGAAGTACATTCTCTCAGTTATTTCCGCTGGTAGGTTGTTAATGAATTCCGAAATTTCATTCGTTAAAAAATTAAAGTATCTCTCTCCGGTTAGTTGGCCTTGAAAAAGAATGGGGCCAACAATATGAGTTCCAACTATTCCTGCCCAAACATTCACACCAAATCTCTCCTGGAAGCCACCTTGTCGAAACCGGTGCTCGTTTTCTATCGCCCAGTACCTGAAACAAAAGACCGTTCACACTTTTAGCACTTTACACTTCGACTATCGACAATAATCCAAATAAAGTACAGTACCTACCTTGTATTATTCCTGTTAAATAATCCATTGTTGGTAAATCTTGACTCGTCCGTAAACAAGATATAGTAGTTAAATAGGTGATTCTCAGCATTTTGTCGAAGAAACCAATTACAATATTCCAGGCGCCTTTCACCGTCATTTTCATACAAATGTTGATGCAACTGATACTTGAAGGATTTAAATTGATGTTTTTTCAAAATTTTCCTAGCAGAGTCCTTACTTATAGCTAATTCGGCGCCAATCTGCCTTGAGGAAATTGTGCTATCATATTGTACTAAAGCTAATACATTAATTTCAGTTTCCTCATTAATAAAAAATGATTCTTGGTCTTCGTGAACATCAGGCTCAGTTCTTAATTTTTCTTCAAGCTACTGGAAATACCTTCTTGACGGTTGCTGCCTCCCTGGATATCGCTCTAAATACAATCGTTCAGCGGCATAAGAATTTTTTAAACATTCACCATAAATGAGAAGCATGTCAATTTGTTCGGTTCGTGAATAACGGGGCATTTTTTGAATATTTCACTAACTGATTTCGATTTCCAAACCCTTTTAAAATGGCAGAATCAAAAACACTACTTCGAAAGTCAAAATAGCGAAAAGAAAAAAAAATAGGGTTTCCATTTAAAATAAGAAAGTTGATGTTACTTCCGGTCAGACCGGAAGTTAACTTCGACATGTCAATATGCTCAAATTCTAGCTCTTATGTCATTATATCGACGCTCCAAATTTCACAAACCTACTTCATACAATAACTGAGATATTCCGTAGGCAATACTTCCGTAGCCACCCGGTATATATATTGTCACTCCCGTGAAAGTTTGTGAGTCAAATTATTCCAGTGGATTTCCATTGCATGTTGAACATATACCAATGAGGTGCTCCAGGCACATGGCAGGCAAATGCCGGGCCTGCTCTTTTTCGTAGGAACACTTAATATGCTCTTTTAAAAACAACAAATAAGATTGATGAAAAACAGAAAGAATGAAACAAATTACCTCGAAATAAAAAAAATTATAAATTAAAACTGGCTTTGCTGAGTGGTGACGTAGAATTCTGGGACCAAAAAAGGCACAGCAGACGATACGTTAACCCGATCACAGTCAGAAGAAGGTACCGTACGCGCAAACCTACTGGGCATCTTGCGCGAAGAACGATTTATCGTGTCAGCAGATACCTCTCAAAACTGCAAAAATATCCCAAATAAAAATTATAGAAGTTTGTTTATCACTTCCACTGTCCTTTTATTTTGCCAAAATAAATTTTAAACTCACTTTTCATAACACGCATTTGTTCGAAGCAATTTCTTATAATTATACGTTTTCTCTACTCTGCTTTAGAGCTGCTTGATTGATATTTAATTATCTAAATTGGTAGAATTGACTACCGCCCTTTCTCGAATAAACATCTTTCGGTTGACTAACTTTTTGATTTTGCAACATGGTGCGTTTGGGTCTTATTTTGAAATAGTTTTCACAGTTAAAATTATTGTGACTGGTATTTTAGTATTTCGGGACTCGCTATGGCTGAAGCAAAAAAACTGATACAGCTGATAGCACAGCGCTCCACAGAAATGATTAAATTAATTGAAATCAAGAAGGTGGTAAATCTCTCTTTGCTTGACAAGTCTTATCACAACAATTTTAAGTGTAAAGTAATGGATGATTGTTACGAAACATTTGGAAAGCTCCATACTCAAATCATTTCTTTAGTCTGTAATCAAGATGACGGAGACACAGACACACAAAATGAAATTTTCACGGACTTTCAAAATAATTATTTTGATTGTCAGGATATTTTTATTCAAATTTTTGAGGACCTGACGAACCTATCCGTTGGACCTCTGGACACGACGGTTGCTGGTTGCCACTCGAAACATCCGAATGTAAGATTGCCAAAAATGGATATTCCAAAGTTTGATGGAGATCTCAAAACATGGCAGACTTTCAAAGACATGTTTGATTCACTTATTCACAACAATGACACTCAGTTGCCTCAAAAATACCCCACTTACTTTAGCAAGATGCAATCCTTTGACATCTCAGAATTATATTGTCGCTTATAATGCCCTAGATAAAAAATATTCGAATAAATGATTAATAGTCACCTCACATTGGCATACAATCGAAAACAAAAAAACTGTCAAGCTCAGAAAATTCGCAAGGATTAAGTACACTTTTGAATATTTTTGAAAAAAATGTTTCAGTCTTGGAGAATCAAGGTTATCTTGTGAAACAATGGGACTTTATTCTCTTTACTATGCCTTTTGATCGTTTGGATTCTCATACCGCCACAAGATTTGAACTCGAACATGGTGCCAGTTTAACAGAAGAAAAGTATTATACTACCCTCATAGATTTATTGAATAAACAGTGTTCTGCTCTTGACAATGTTTATTCAAACACCGGTAGTGGTAAAAAGGTGGAAGTTTCGAAATTCTAAACTTCTTCCTCAGGTCATGTTTCAAAGCAGAGGGTCTCTTCTTTTGATATTGATTCTCACTCGTAAGTCTCAATGTCAGTTGTGCAAAAATGATCATACAATTTATTATTGTCCAGGTTTTCTTTCTAAAACGCCAAATGATCGATTCACTTTGGCGAAAAACAATAAATGGTGTACCAATTGCCTTGGAACTCGTCACGGTGCAATGCAATGCAACTCCACAGTACGCTGTGCCAAATGCTCCGGCAGACATCACAGTTTGCTCCACATGGAAAGAAGAGTAGGATTTGCAAATCGTGAGCCCTCTTCTATTCCAAATATGTCGCCAACCAGTAGTCAGCCTAATGCCAACCCAACGCCCGCTACGAATGATACTGGTAATAATTCCTCTTCAACAAATTTGTTCTCTAAATTCAACTCTACCGTGCTCTTAGCTACTGCACTTATAGAGATTAAAGATAAAATAGGTAACTATCAAACTGTCAGAGTCATTTTGGACAGTGCCAGACAATCCAATTGCATAACGCAAAAATGTGTTGATAGGTTGGGGCTTTCACAATAATAATAATAATAATAATAATACTCCCTCATAAACACTCGTTGAGTGTACCCAAAGGCATAGCCTGTGCGGGTAGAGGACGGCTATTATTATTATTTGCCGTGGCGCTCCGGGGCGACTTACTGATGTTTCAGGTAATGTATTCACTTTTCAGCTGTAGGAAAACCCGGAAAACCTAAAGCACCACCTCGAAAAAAATACCGTTGTTTCAATAAATGGTATTGGACGTTTGAATACGCAATCCTCAAAAAGTGTTACATGTACAGTCAAGTACGTCTCAAAAATAAATCTGAGTTTGATCTCGAATGTGTAGTGTTACCTAATATTTGCTCGAATATGCCAAATCGGGATATTCCTGATAGCTACTTTTCTTGGTTTTCTACATTAGAACTAGCTGATCCAAAGTTAAACTCCTCTGGGCTGGTTGATATGCTTCTGGGGGCAGACATATCGGGCTTCATTTTGACAGGCAGAAGTTTGGCACATCAATTCATGAACCAACAGCCCTGGAGACAATATTTGGCTGGATTGTTATGAGAAAAATTGATTATTCCTACTCTACCCCTCGGATCATCAACACGTTTTTATACAACATTAGACTCTTCTTCGGAAAATACCATCAAACAATTCTGGGAGCTTGATCAAGTACCGACTGCTTCCTCATTGTCCTCTGAAGATATTCTTGCAGAAAATCACTTTCAGAAAACTTTCTCTCGTACAGAAACTGGTCGTTATATAGTAGAGCTACCATTCAAAACTCCTGTGCACACATTTGAAGGTTCACGAAATATAGCTTTGAGGCGCTTCCTGTCGACGGAGCGCCCGCCTACTTGCGAAAAATCCTCGGTTATATTCTCAATATAATGACTTTATGAGAGAATATCTCTCTTCTGGTCACATGGAACGTGTTCCAGAAGACCAACTCCACATTTCCTCCTATTATATCCCTCACTTGTGCTTCATGAAACCCGACAGCTCCACAACATAATTGAGAGTCGTGTTTGATGCCTCCGCTCAAGCCCAAAATAATATTGCATTGAACGATACCCTTTCCACCCAAACTGCAGAGGGACATCGTATCGATCCTTTTGAGATTTCGACTGTCTGCCATAGTGTTTACATCAGCCGTGAAGAATATGTATCGTCAAATCTTGGTTTCAAAGAAGCATGTGAACTTCCAAAGGATCCTCTGGCGATTTTCAACTTCTGAACCCATTCAAGACTTCAGATTATTGACCCTCGTTTATGGAGTTAATTCAACTCCATTTCAGGCAATTCGTACTCTTTTGCAGTTAAGCTCAGATTATGTCTCACTATATCCTCAAGCCTCCCGTGTCATCAAAAGTGATGTTTACATGGATGATGTAGAAACCGGCGAAAACAGCCTTCCCCAAACTCTCTCCTTGCAAAAGGAACTCATAAGCCTTTTTATGAAAGGTGGCTTCGAGCTCCGCAAATGGGCCAGCAATGATCCTGCTCTTCTGGCGCATCTTTCTCCTGAAAGACTTCAGTTGAACCCAATGACTTTCGACTCTGAATCCAAGTCAACTGTAAAAATTTTAGGACTACAATTGGGATCCCTCGAGTGACTCGTTTTCATTTCATGTTAATCCAATTAGTACCTCTTGTACAAAGCGCACAATATTATCCGAATTAGCAAGGGATTTCGATCCTCTAGGACTCCTCACTCCTCTGACTCTGTCCCTGAAAATTATCATCCAACAACTCTTGGCATTTGGTATAGATTGGGATGAAACACCTCCAGACAGCATTCTTCAAACTTGGAATCGTATTACAATAGATTTGAGCTCCCTATCTACTCTTCAAATTCCAAGATTTGTCTCATCTACCTCTATATCTCTTGTTGAACTACACGATTTCAGTGATGCCTCAGAGAAAGGGTACGCGGAAGCGGCCTATATCAGGTATAGTGATACAAGTAGTAATATTATCACCCATCTTCTCTGTGCGAAGGCAAATCTCAATTCCAAAACTTGAGCTTTGTAAAGCCTTATTGCTAGCAAAGTTGTTGAAATTTGTTCTGAATACTGTCAAGGAAAAATTATCTTTTACAGAAATATTTGCTTGGACGGATTCCACCATAGTTCTTTCTTGGCTGAATGGCTCCCCTCACAGACAGAACACTTTCGTCTGCAATAGGGTCCTCAAATTCATGAATTATTATCCACCTCTTGTTGGCACCACGTATCCTCAGCTAATAATTCAGCAGACACTGCTTCGCGAGGCTTGACTCCTTCGGCGATTCTGGATAACGAATTATGGTGGGCGGGACCCCCTTTTCTAAGGCTACTCTCCTCGTGTTGGCCTCCAAGTGAAATTGTTTCACATCAGACAAACGAAGAAGAAAAAACGATCTTATTCATCACTGCTGATGTCGATCACCCATTCTCCCATCTCCTAACACGGTTTTCCTCTCTAATGAAAATACAGAGAATTGTCAGTTATATGCTAAGAATCATTCATAAACTGAAAAACCCTGAATTTCGAAAGCTTGAACCTGATTTATCTCAATGTGTGTTGGACCGCTATTTATTGTACTTAATAAAATATTAAATTGATGGATGTAGCCGTTACTACGTGGTAGGAGATCATCATAAGAAAAACAAAAGAAATTTTTTATGTTTTTATACCACTTTAACTTGTAACACTTCGTTACTCCATGTTTCGTCCTATATGGACATGGAGTTGTTTGAGAATGTCCATATAGGACGAAACTGCAGTAACGAAGTGTTACAAGTTAAAGTGGTATAAAAACATAGAAATTTTATTTTCTTTTTCTTATAATAAAATATTCCCAAGAATGCAGTTTCTCTAGAGAAATAACTCTCATTAAACAAAAAAAGCCTCTGCGCAAAAGTTTCTGGAAGCTTAGTCCGTTCCTGGATGAACAAGATATCCTCAGGGTGGGCGGATGCTTGGCACGCTCTTCCTTGCCGTTTGAGCAAAAGCACCCTGCGTTACTTCCCAGTGATCATCGGTTGACATCCTTGATAATTGAATTAACCCACAAAAAATTCTTACATCCAGGGATCCTCACTCTTCATAATTTATTATCTCAACGATATTGGATATCACCAAGACGTACTATTCGCAAAGTTGTGGCGTCTTGTCACCGCTGTTTTCGAGTAAAACCTATTTCGATTCAGCCCCCTATGGGCGATTTGCCTCCCGTTAGAATTTCACAAATAATGCCGTTCGCTCATGTCGGTGTTGACATGGCCGGTCCCTTCTCCACCAAGCTTGAAAAAATGCGAGGCGCAAAGACTTTCAAATCTTATGTCTGCATTTTTGTCTGCGTGGCTACGAAAGCCATACATCTCGAACTTGTATCGGAAATGACCTCTGAAGCCTTCTTGCAAGTTTTCGCCGCTTTATTGCCCGTCGCAGTCGATGCAACCATATCTACAGTGACTGTGGAAGCAATTTTATTGGTGCTTCTAAATATTTTGAGAATATCATGACGTCTGCTACCGCAGAAGAGCATGTAAAATTTAATTTCAACCCAGCGCATGCACCCAATTTCGGAGGCCTTTGGGAGTCAGGGGTTAAATCCATGAAATCCCACTTCAAGATGGACTGAAATAACCAGAAGAAAATTATGTTTTTCCTGTCTGAGAAAAAACCACCGAACGAATAATGCAGAAGTAGGAAAATTTGTGGAATCAATGGATGCAAACTACGCCACAATAAACTGTTACATAAAGACAGTTTCAACCAAATCGACAAAATGAGGAAAATGTTGCTACGACTTCAACAGAAAATTTCCAAGATAATGTTTTAACAATGAGAAATGAATGCTGCTGCGAATGGTAAATGTTATATTATACGGATCAGACAAATTTGCAATCAGAACTGTGGCTTTATTGGATGAAGCATCAACTGTAACCCTATTGGATTCTTCTCTAGCTGAATTATTGAATTTGAATGGACTTCATCAATCTTTATGCATACAGTGGACGAATGATGTGAGTCGACGTCATGAAGATTCCATATGCCTTGACATGGATATCTCCGGAGATTTCGAAAATGCCAAAAAGTTCCATATGACAAATTTACGCACCGTGAAGAATTTGAACTTACCTCTACAAAGAATTCAATCAGGAAATTCGCGAGATTATTCTTATTTGAAAGGAATACCAATACGAAATATCACAGAACGTCCAATGTTGTTGATTGGTCAAGACAATATTCGACTCAGCATACCTAGAAAAATTGTCCAAGGACCTGAACATCCACCCATTGCCACCAAAACACATTTGGGTTGGATTTTACATGGGGTGAATAAAAGCGAAGAAAATTTCATGTTTCACATTTGTTGCCAACAGGATCTGGATGATAACCTTCATCAAGTCGTGAAACATTAATTTTCATTGGAGTCTTTCGGTGTATCAGTTAGCCAAACAAAACAAAATAAGCAAGGTTCCCGAGCTCTTGAAATTATTGTTACGAGATTGATAAAAGCCCCCTAGCTGCGCCGCTGAGTCCATTCCGCGGACGCCTCATCCATAATTAGTTCCAAGAAGTGTTTATTTGGATGGATCGTTTTCTGTAATGCATGAATAGTCTAGATAACGGAGCTGCCGCGTCATCGCTCAATTCCTGGAAATGTGTAGAAGTTCTCCGTTTTGAGTATTTTCGAATCATCGCGATTAATCCAGTCCACATGATGAGCGCCTATATAAACGGAGACGTTTGACTGGGAAGGAAGTTTTTATGAAGAGAATTATTTAAGAAGATTAGAAAGTGATAATAAGCAGAAGTGTTTGGAATATTTAGCTAGTTGTATTGTTGTATAGATAGATCTAAGTGTTTTATTAGTCAGTGAAGTGTTGTATGTTTATTTATAGTGAAGTTAGAAAATAAACAGTTTAGTAGCGTGCTCGGCCTATTATTTAGCAAAACGTAACAGTGGTGTCCGAAGCGGGATATTAGTGAAAAACAGAAACTATATTTATAAACTATTTATGGTGAATACGAGGAGTACATCGTACGATACGATGGAGGACATTGTGAAATATATCCAAAATCAGTTTGCGGATTTGGAAAAAAGGCGCCAGGAGGAAAAACAAGAAGAGGCAAAGCGGCACCAGGAGGAAAAACAAGAAGAGGAAAAGCGGCGCCAGGAGGAAAAGAAAGAACGAGAAGATGAAAAACGAGAAGAGGAAATGCGACGGTTAGATGAAAAACGAGGAGAGGAAATGCGACGGTTAGATGAAAAACAAGAACGAGAAGAGGCACTCCAGAAAATTCTCGAAGAACAGAGAAAAGAGAGAGAAGATGAAAAACAAGAACGAGAAAAAGAAAAACAAGAACGAGAAGAAGCACTCCAGAAAATTCTCGAACAACAAAAGAATGAATTGGAACGAATAGAAAAACAAAGGAAAACAGACTTCCAGAAGGTTCTAGAACATCAAGATAAGTTCTTTCAGCACGTTCTACAGAAAACCGAATTACAAATGGAGGAACTGAAAGGAAAAATAGAGGAAGACGTCAAGAAAATCGACGATGAGCTTAATAAGAAAGCAGATACAGTGCGAGAGGAGGTGAAAGGACTCGAAAATCAGATAGCACTCCTCAAGAAGCAAGATCGTCGAGACAGGGTTGCCACATCAGGAATTTCCGTAAAACCACCGACTTTTGATGGACAGTCCTCTTGGTCCATGTATCGCCGACAATTTGAAGCTGCAGCAGTGACTAATGGATGGGGCGAAGAAGAAAAAGCTACGGCCCTTATAGTAGCTTTGAGATGGCCAGCTTTGGGTATGTTACAGATGATACCTATCGAACAGCAAAATAAATATAAAGACCTGATTACTGCATTAGAGTTACGGTATGGCAATCAACATCGAGAACAGCTGTATCGGGCTCAAATGAAAACGCGCACTCAGAAATCAGGTGAGAGTCTGCAGGAATTTGAATCGGATGTGAGACGCCTAATTCAGCTGGCTTACCCAGAAGCACCGGGAGATTTCAAAGAACAGTTAGCAGTGCAGTTATTTATAGATGGACTCAGAGACACCGAAATCCAAAGGACTCTGCGATTGACACACTTTAAGAGGAGTAGCGATGCCTTGGTACGTTCCTTAGAAGTGGAGGCGGCCTTCAACACCTCGAGGCCGAAAGTACGAGCGGTATCGATAAAAGAACCCGAACAACGAGCAAGCACAGTTACTAGTTTATTGGAGAAGGTTCTGGATGCGCTCAGATCTTTGAAAAGCGGAATGAGCACTCAGGATAACAGGGCTTGCTATCGATGTGGAAAATTGTTACATTTTATTAGAGACTGCAGGGTAAGAATGCCACAACGTTCGCTATCACCTGTGTGGACAAGGTCTTTCAGCGAGTCCTCAAATTGGCGACAGAAAAAATTTGAATCAGACATTTCGAGGCGCATACCGGCTAGCAAAGATGGAGCCCCCAGGATCATCCCTGTTAAGAGGCTACAAACAACCGAATTGATATCGGGACGCACACCGGCTAACAATGATATAGCCCCCAGGGTCATACCAGTGAAGAGAATGAGAACCGAATTGATATCGGGGCGCATGCCGACTAACAATGATGAAGCCCCCGAGGCCATCCCAGATAAGAGGCCAAGAATAACTGAATTGTCCAACAACACAGATACCTTGTCCAGAAGACCTGATTCGGATAATTGTGAGCGAATTGTACGTCGAAAAGGGATCAACCAGGTGAGATTAATGGTTGACGACAACTGAACCACAGCAAAAATGAGGCAGGACCAAGAAAGTGATCCAAACATTGCAGATTTTCTACGATTGAAGGAAAGCGGAGCGGAAAGACCCACTTGGAAGGAAATCTCCTTACGATCACCAGCTTTCAAGGCATTGTGGGCTCAATGGGATTCCCTGATTGTTGAGAATGGTCTATTGAAGAGAGCTTGGGAACCGGCCGACGGCAGAAAAGTGATTTCTCAATTAGTTGTGCCTAGGTCGAGGATAAGTGATGTCTTGGAGGAGATCCATGGCAGCAAATCAGGTGGACATTTTGGAGTGAATAAGACCATGGATAAAATACGGCAGAGATTTTTACTGGGTCCAATGTCGTGAAGATGTAGAGAGATGGTGCCGAAGATGTCCGAAGTGTGAAGCAAGCAAAGGTCCCAAGACAAGATCGAGAGGAGAGATGAAACAATACAATGTAGGTGCTCCCTTCGAACGAATCGCCATCGATGTAGCAGGACCGTTTCCGATGACGAATGATGGCAACAAATACATCC
Organism: Chrysolina americana; assembly: GCA_958502065.1. Lineage (NCBI taxonomy): Eukaryota > Metazoa > Arthropoda > Insecta > Coleoptera > Chrysomelidae > Chrysolina > Chrysolina americana. The sequence continues at coordinate 64,210,868 of OY293411.1, forward strand.
TCGTTGCCATGGATTACTTTAGCAAATGGGTTGAAGCTTATGCCTTGCCTAATCAAGAAGCATCCACAGTTGCAAGAGCTCTGGTGGATAACATGTTTTCAAGGTTTGGAGTCCCAATTTTGAATCAAATTTTTTCAAGGAAGTTTGTGAATTGATGGGAATTAGCAAGACCAGAACAACGGCCCTTCACCCACAGTCTGATGGCATGGTTGAAAGGTTCAACAGGACTATGGAAGAACATCTTTCCAAAGTAGTAGAGGAGCACCAAAAGACTTGGGATCGACATCTTCCACTATTCTTGATGGCTTGCAGGGCCTCTGTGCACGATTCCACAAAGCTCACTCCAGCCAGTATCATCTTCGGGAGAGAACTTCGGTTGCCCTGTGACTTGGTGTTCGGATCACCAAGTTCTGAAGAAAAAGAGGTACAGGATTATGCAGACGAACTGCGAGATAGCTTGAATGGGATCCACGAATTTGCAAGAAAAAGATTGAAGATAACTAGTGACAGAATGAAGGCTCGATACGATCCTAAGGCCAATACTGGTGGATTCAAAGAAGGAGATCGAGTGTGGCTGTACAATCCTCGTCGTAAGAAAGGATTTTCTCCTAAATTAACACCATCTTGGGAAGGACCATATACGATAGTCAAAAGAATAAACGACGTGGTCTATAGAATTCAACGCAGCCCGAGAGCGAAAATGAAGGTCGTTCACCTAGAGAGACTCAAACGTTATAATGGAGACAACGACATATTGTTTGATCGGGACGATCAAAATTGAGAGGGGGATGATGTTACGAGATTGATAAAAGCCCCCTAGCTGCGCCGCTGAGTCCATTCCGCGGACGCCTCATCCACAATTATTGGTTCATTAGATATAAAAAATAACTGATTCAAAAAATTACAATTTTTCTCTTCTTCTAATATAATACTTGGTCTTTCGCGTGCCATCTTGTAAAATGAGCTTTTTGGAATTAGCCGCGCATATCAGCGAGCTAGCGAACCTGGACAAGGACAGTCAGTTTCCTCAGTTGTTACGTTTTTAGTGTTATTACTCAAGACAGAAGAGCACCAGCTGAGTACCCAGCAGAAGCCTCCAGCCAGTAGTAGATGGTGAGTCAATCTTCCCTTGAGTTCTAAAAAGTCTGTCCAAGCGAATATTTCACTTTCAGCAGAATCATAATAATCACATATAATTCTGTGCAAGACACTATTATTAAAATATTACTAATAATAACATGAATCCAATCACAATGAAAATCCTAATTTTTCATGTAAACAAAAAAAAACAAATTTTACGTTTATCTCATCATTTATAAATAAAGATTGTTTCAACAAGGACTAGAATAATTTTCTTACTGAATTTGTATTATTATAATGTATGTTATGTGAAAATCCAATCAGAAGAAAATATAGTTTACTTGTGATTTTTCATTTCAGAAGGATGCCAAACTACCAAATTACCAGTTTTGGATTTTCAGCCAACTCCAAAAAATTTGTATACTCACTTGAAGTTCATGTGATAAACATATCTCTTGATCAACGAGAGAATACGCAGAACATCAGTTATAGTTTTATTGAAATAATGGTTAGTTGATGGTGTTGTCTTGAAAAATTAAATGAAAGTGACATGTAAAAAAATTAATCAATAGGCTATAAGCCAGCCTAAATAATTCCAACTCAGCTCCACACCACTTTTTATACAGACTGTCTAGATTTGTTCACCACTTAATCAATATTTCAAATATATGGAATATAATAAGTTTCTAATACATGTAACTGTAATAACTGTAACTAAATATAATAGATCAATGATGATGTAAAGTAGAAATTATTCATTTAAGGGTGAGTTTTGTTGAATGTATTTGATGGGACAGGAAATAATTGTATAAATTAAGGATACCATTGCTGAATTTTATAAAAACATCTTCAAAACATGAAAAATTGTCTCTTTAGTTTTATGGTTACTTGAATATACTAACAGAATAGCAGTAAGAAAATTAAAAACTACTTTTTCAAATTATTTTCTTGTGACATATGAGCTGGCATGTAGGTACAGTAAAATATTATATAACCCAGGTACATTTTGGAGATTATCATAAGAATTCGTCTTACTTTCCCTTATCCGTAGGTACGTTCTCGAAATTCTTATAGCTTATTATTATATAAACATTTGTTTTCATTGAAAAGTTTGAATAGTAATTCATTCAAATTAGTAATTTTTAGCCAAAATAATAATAAAGGTCAAATGTAATAAAAAAAAAGCTATTCCTATGCCCAATCAAAAGAATGCTTGTTAATTAAAAAGTATAAAACTGACAGTAAAAATCAGATTTTCAACTTTTTTATGATGAAGGTAAAATTATGAACAGAAAGAGACAATAATGGGTATAACCCTCAAGGTGTACCGCAACCGTAGACACGTGTTTCAGACTGTTTGTCAGCATCAGTACAATGTAGCCAAGTGTAAAAATGTACAACACTTGCAACAACGGAAAGCCTTTCATATAATGAAACAATCCTCTACCCCTTGCAACTTTTCAAATTTTGATAGAATTTTGAACAAATAATCTGTTCACAAACTCACGATTTCATTTCCAACCTCAGCAATTATACATTATTCTTTCCCATCAATGATATTTTATTTCACTCTCACGGTAGAAGTAATCTTTTGCGAATCCGTAAAAATTTACATTCACCTGAAAAAGAACAACTATTTTTATTTTTTCGGTCTTGTAATACAACTTTGAGAAATATGCAGACTTTTTATTTGGCGGGTGGAAACAATTTTTATTTGAAATATACTGCTCGACCATTCTGGAAGGAAATCCAACATTCAACGAACTGACTGCTGTTTATAGTGATACGTTAGGAAGACATTTCAATAGGTATGTGATATCCAAGAAAACTTAACTCATATACTAAAACTACTGGCGAATGAGAAAAATAGCTTTGCTCTTCTATTTCCAGTATTTTTTACATTTGTAAGTATTACTTTTCCAATTATAATCCATTCGACTTCCTAAAAATTCAAGCGATCTTTTTATCGAAATTAAGTCATTTCATTGAAGTATGAACAGGTTTTCATATCTATTACAAGTATAACTTCATTAACTAAAAAAAAATTAAATGGCATGGGGGTCTTTCAATTCTCTTTTCAACCATCTAAAAATTTTTTGAATTTTGTTCATTCAAACAATTGTCTGTTCCGTTATTTCACATCAAACCATTCAAAAGTTATCGTGGTCAGGTAAGAAAAGGGATTCAGATCCGTCAGATCCCCATTTATTCTGACATTTCAAATGCATATTCTGAAAAAACGTAAAAATTAAAATCTAAAAACTTTAGATAGTTGAAAAGGGAATTGAATTATCTTTTCAACGATGTGACACATATGACCTCTTTGCCATTTAAAATTGTGCCATCTATCGAGCAATTACAATGGGTTTAATTTCAAAAAGTAGTATCAGTGAAACCCTCCAAACGGTTTTTTTATGCCTGTACGTCATCATTCCTAATCAAATATGTGAAACTATAAAACAGTTGAACGATGACAAAATATTAAGAATTCCTATATATTGTAAAATGCATTAATAATAAGGAATGACTTCATAGATTTGAATCTGAACAAGTTTGGCTGGTCTTTCAATTCCTTTGGTAAAATGTTAAAAACATTTGTTCCTGCGTATCGTGGGGATATTTTATAACTAGTGTATGTAGCTAGTTCTAGTCTGAATTCGTTTCTTCTTCGAGTGGAATAAATGTGAAAATATGAATGAACTGCAGGTGAAGCTATTCTTATGAATATTAATATGTAGTACAAGCTTATAAGGATAAATGCATGTTAAAGTCAGCAGATTTTTCTGTTTAAAACAATCTCTACAGGATTCTCGATAATCTAAGTGAAAAATAAGGCGAATTATCCTTTTTTGTGCGAGGAAGACTCTATTGTTATCGAGAGCAAGTCCATAGGATTATAATATTATAACTATAGTTGAATGCACTAGCGCATAATATACAGAAAATATGCCTTCTTCACCAAGACGGCTCATTATATTTTTAATTGCGAAGTAATGTTTGTTCATTTTAGAGCATATCGTGTTGATACATTCTTTCCATCTGAGATTACTATCAATAAGAGTGTATTAATTTTTGATAAAATGAAATCAAAGTTCAGGGTGTCAAACGCTCGCGATAGGTAAAAAAAAGTCGATTGTTGCCGTTTCTGTAGAATGGCCTTCTCTGAATCCATGTTAGTTTTTATTCAGTATGATTTATTTTTTCAGGTAGCTATTTATTCGTTTGGAGATGCCTTTCACAAAAACTTTGGACAAACTACTCAGAAGCGCAATTGGTCTATAATTTTTTAGTGACGATTTGTCTCCCTTTTTGTGAATGGGTGATACCAAAGATAATTTCAACCTACTCGGAAATTGACCCAGTTGAAATGATTTATTGGGAATAAGTAGGGTGCTATTTCCGTAGAACATTTACACAACTTCGGCAGTGGAAAAAGATGAGAAATGATTTGTGTAGGATGGGATGTTGTGCAATTCAAAGATGAATTATTTCTGAAATGGTTTGTTAGTTTATCACCTACAACGGATTTAAAAAAAGTTTCAATAAGGTTTGCAATATTTTTCCCAATCGTTTTTTTTTCTCCATCGTGTTCAAGTTCAACATTTCCTTGCGATTTTTTTTGTTTTGGCGTGTGTTCACTATGTCCCAAATAGTTTCATTTTTATTGTCAGATGTGTCTATGAGGTTTTTATTGTAATTTTGTTTGGCTTCCCTTACGTGTTAGCCATTGGCTTTTTTCAAATGTTTGTATTGATATTGAAGATCAGTATTACCTGGATCTTCTTTTCGCAAGACGATCAGATTCCTCAAATTTGCCGATTCAAGTTTGAGTTCATCAGTATACCAAAGGGCAGATTTTCGTGGTGGTTTTGGTTTTACTACAGAGTTTGGAAATGAATCTTCGAATGCAAATGAAAAATGTTCCCAACATAATTCAAAACATTCATTGATAGTTGTGGTGTCTAAACATTCCATATTCAGCTTTCATAGCAAGTGCCTAAATTGGTCAATATTCAAGTCAGTAAATTTTCTTTGATGCCTAATTAAATCTTCAGTTGTTTTTTCACTTTTTTCATTAACAGAGTAAGTTAGGTGAACAATTTGAGCTGTGTGGTCTGAAATACATTGTTGTTGTTAAAACCATTTAATACGTGTGATGCCATGCACGAGACCGGTGGCAATGCTGAGAATCGAACTCATGCTCCTACGGATGTTTTGGCATTTGGAGTGAGCACTTTACCCGCATGCCACCGCGGCACATGGATCGATTATCTGAAACTTCAAGTTCTCTTTTTTGTTTGTAATAATACAATCGATGCTGAAGCACTTATCATCCCCCTCATGTTTGCGTTACGAGTGATTCAAGGTTATGTGAATCAAGACTGTCGCACAAGATGTTTGTATTTATACTCTGCTGTAAGAAATGGATGTTGAAATCCCCGCAGATGAATATGTATTTATAGGTATCGCTCAGAAAATCGAGAACCCTATAGACATTTATGAAGAATGAATGCATATTTCCAATAAAGATCTGTAAATGACCATGACGCAGATGTTTTCATTTATTGAAATTGCGCTGCATTCAATATCTAATTCACGAGAGATTTTCTACTTGTTTTATTTCCTTGCAAGAATTGATATAATCTGACTTGACTAGTATAACAACACCCCCATAAAATAGCCATTGGAACATTCAACGTCATTTTCAAAGTTGAATTCTTTGAAGTACACAATTTTCAATGAATAAACAATCCAAACAATTTAGAACTGTCTGAAATCGAAAACCATCCTATGTACATGTCAACAATCCATTTATTCAAAGAATTAAATTGCCAACGTTGGAAAAATTACCTTTGGCGTTCACGTTGCTATTTTTATGTAATATAGCATATATTCGGAATCAGCTCTTTGAGCTCTACCCTGTAAAATTTTGATTTTTTCCTAAAAACTGTATACTTACCTATATATATTATAAAGTAGGAGGATTATCGCCCTATTGCTCTCATACCCAATTTAGCAAAATGTTTTGAGGAACTGGGGAACAGTCCTCGACTGCGTGAATCACAAAATATTGCTGCAGAGTTAGGGAATGCATCGGCCAAAAACAGCTTATTTTGCCCTGCAGAGAGTTTTCTTTTACAAAAACAAGCCATGGGTAAGGCGAATGAGATTCTTGTAAGGACTTATTTAAGAAATGAGGGATCCTTACAATAATTTGTTTATAAGTACTAGAAACAGCTTGCTCAATACACAAAAACATATACCGGGACGAAAATATATACTCATATGCTTGATGAAATAAAAAAAATTGCATGCCATAAAATTTTCCGAGCAAAAGTTAAGACAATTCTCGCAGAAACACCATTCTATAATTTGGATGAATATTTTGTACATAATTTTTAATTGATACGCAGAGGTTAATCTGAAATTTTTATTATTTGTTAACTCAAACAGGTCATAACGATTAGAATCTTAGATGAATCATCTATTATTTCGATAATTTTTAATGCTTTTTTATCGATTCTATTAATTGATATTTTTTTTTATAAGAAACAGAAGTGTTACTCAAACTTTCTAATGTGTTAATACTTGGTAATGTTTTTTTTTTATTTACTATCATTCTTTGTCAAGCTGAAGTATTTCTCATACGATCGAATTTGATAATAAACTGTGTTGCTTTTTTATCGTTCTCATTTTGTTATTCAGGAGATAGACAGAAATATTTACATCATTGCATAAGAAATAAAATTTCATATTGACAAAGCATGCAAGTTTTAAAAATATATGTAAGTACAACTAAATAAATAAATATAGAATAAAATTTCAAATATATAGGAATGTATAGATAAAAACAACAAAAAAGTGAGACCAGTACACATTAATTAAAGATCAAAATATACTATTGTCCTAGGTTCAACAAGCTTTGTGATATCACGCTGGCAATAAAGCAAATTATGAACTGAATTGAATTGATATAAATATGTAAAAAGGTAACGGATGTAAAAAAAAATCAAAAATGATAAAATGTATAGAAGAGAAAATATACAAGAGTGACCCATATGAAAGCCTCTCTAAAACTGTTATTTATTATCCGATTCAGAAGTTGTTTTTTTAATTAATAGATAAATAATCGATAGTTCTAGTAGAGTACTTCAAATTCGAAATAGAAAAAAAAAATTGAAGGCAAGCAAAAATTTGAAGTAGAATTTTTTTTAATGTCAAAAATCCAAAAAACATTCTAGCGATTTTTTTGAATGAAATTTGACGACCCCTCAGGATTTGGGATGCTTTCAAATTGTTGTGACTGAAATTTCACGATAAAATTATTTTTTCTACAGAAATATTACAGCATAAGTAAAATTCTTATCATTTTATCTAATTATTTCGAATAGTCGTCCTATAAATCACAATCTTTTTAAAAATATATAAAATGCTCTTTTAGTTGTTAGCAGTCGAGTTTGTGAACAGCATCCATTCTTTTGTTGCAGTTCATTTCTGGTATCAATATTGGTTATTATTGATTACTGATTATTGAATATTGATTACTATTTGATGGGAAGATGTGAATTTCAATTATCTGAAAAAAAAATTCGGTGTTCTAATGGAAATAACAATCTCCCATGCTATGGAAGAAACAGAATTTGAAACCATATTGAATAACTGCTGTTTACTAACTCTTCTGCTAACGACCTAAAAGAGCAGTTTGAACGATAGTTTCAAATATATTGTGATTGATATGACGACAAATCGAAATATTTAGATAAAATGATAAGAATTTTACTCAGGCTATATTTCTGTAAAAAAATTATTCGATCGTGAAATTTTAGTCACACCCATTCGAAAGCATCACAAATCCAGTAGCGTCGTCAAATTTCATTTAAAAAATGCTAGTATGCGTTTTTGAATTTGGACCTTGAAAAAAAATCGAAGTAGGCCTTGAAATTTTCATTTCGAATTCATGGCACTCAACTAGAACTTCTGATGCTCTATCTATATCTAATATCTTGGGGTCCATGTTGATAGGGGACTACAGTTTAGAGAACTTGCCAGTTACATCATAAAGACGATAGCACATAAAATACATTATTTATCTCGTTGGGCTCCATATTTAACAAGAAGGACAAAAATTTTAATTTACAATTCATTAGTGCTTCCTCATTTCACTTACTGTTCTTCAATTCTGTATCTTCTGAAACAAAATGAGTTAGCTCGTTTACAGAAACTTCAAAATAGAGCCATGCGCATAATTTTAAATTGCAAAAGATTAACACCAATAAAAGACATGTTGAAACAACTAGAATGGTTACCAATTAATTATTTTCTCCTCTATCATACATTAATTCTAATTTTCAAAATAAGGCATAAAATTTCACAGACATATTTACAAGAAAAAGTTATATATAATGACCAAATTCATGGATATAATACTAGATTCAGAACTGACTTCCATATTCAATATGTCACGTTAAAGCATAACCAAAATTCAATTTTCTTCAAGGGGCTTGATAGGTACAATAATCTACCAGAACAGATCAAATGTTTAACATCTTTAACATCCTTCAAGACAAAGTTAAAATCATATTTACTTCATCAATAAAAAAAAAACAGTAGCCACTTCTTCATTTCGTTTAGTTCGTTAAAAAATTTAAATATGACAGGTGTTATATGTTTCAGTATGTTCACAGTATTTTTCGTATTCATCCACTATATGTGTATGTGTATTTGTGTATGTGTATATATACATATTTTTTGCGACAAGGGTACAAAGGCCTTATGTGTGACAACATTTTTATATTTACCTGAGACCATGAGTATATTTATTATTCTCATGGTAATTATTTATTGTAAATTAGCCAAATGGACTAAATAAAGAAGGATTTAAATCTATTGAAAAATAAACTTCTGAATCGAATAATAAATAACAGATTTAAAGAGGTGGCCTGCTTTCAAATGGGTCACTCTGTGTATGTAAAATAAACATATACAGTTCGATTATTTTATCTTTACCCGTGCGTCATTAATGTTATGCATATGAAATAAGTCGAGACGTTTGTCAAAATAACGTCTAAATGTAGAATGCCGTGGCTAATATCGCGATAAAATTACAACGTGTAGGTAATAAGATAGGATAATGAATTTCTAAATAAACTAAATTAGCATTTTCAAATTCATAGAAATGGCAAACCACCAGACAATGAGAGTTTTTTTTTAGTTCCAACAGAATACCGTGTGACACCCTCACTCATGGGTACACCCCCCTTTTCTCCTTTCCTTTTTTCCTTTATTTTCCAAATATGTCAAAAAGTGCCGTCCAGTGAGCATATTCAATGTTCCAAATTTAAAAAATATTGCTGGAGAAACTCCATTTGGAATAGTCGAGTTACCCTCAATATCTGCAAAACTTTTGATTTGGCAACATTGCCGATAACATCATTGACTCGGGCATCATCAAAAACCATCTTGTATAAAATTTCCCGAATTTTTTTTGACCGTATATAAATATTAGACCGTTCCAGACTTTTGAACGAAATGCCATGTTGTCGTATTTCAAAAACCACATTAATTTAAATCTGATATCTACAGACGTAAGTAATGAGGCGTCGCTGAATTGATTGCAATGAAAACAAATAGGGCATTCCATTTGAAAAAATTGAGTTACCCTCAATATCTGGAAAACTGTTGATTTGGCAACATTGCCGATATCACCGTTGAATCATAAAAAACCACCCAGTCGAATATTTCGTAAATTTTCTCAGGGCTGTTTCTAAAATATGAGACCGTCCCGATACTTTTGAAAGACACTGTATATGTTTTTACCTGTATTTATAGATTTAGGTAATGTTTTTTTTCTTATCAGGATTTTGACACTATGAATAACTCTTGTGTGAATATCCCGGCTGTACGGGATTATAGTTACAAATGTCAATTGTGAGGTTAGAAATTTCAAAGAGTATTTGTGAATGAATAAAACACATTGTATTGTACTTACTTCGGAAGTTATGATTCCAAGAGACAATAAGCTTTGAAAAAAAAAATTATAATATATTCGACTGCAAAACAAAGTAAAACTGGCTACAAACAATACCCCAATGACAGAAAACAATGACGCAATTGATGGTCGGCAAGTTTAGTTGAAATGTAAAACACTGTCGGTTTTATGGACATCTCTTTTCACTGTTTTGAGATTTAATGGATCATCACAATACCATAATTCTTAGCTTAGAAGACAAATGTTAACGAATTTTTATTCGCTCATAGTGATTGATAGAAAAAGATGTTCGATAGAGGGTGTGTGATTTCTTCGATCATAAATTGATGACGCATGGGTAAAGATAAAATAATCGAACTGTACCTTATTGTCTTAATACATGATTGATAGTTCATGAAACACTGATTATTTTTTTAATCAAGCACGCTGGGATTCGAACCCTTCCAGCTACGGATGACTGACCTATAGAATATCTGAAGTCCTTTCCCATAATTATATTCAAAATCCACTTCTGTTTCATGATTAAATACCTCGTATGAAAGTGTGTTGCCCTACCCAGTGCTATGATTGTATGGTGGGGATAGGTTTGTATCAGAGCATAATACATTATTATCAGATGCTTTCGATCAAATAATTTTTTTAGACATCGAAATGTTGATAGATAATAGCTTAATTTTTTAATTGTTTTTTATTTGAATACTCTAATACAGGTTGCTGTCAGGTGATTTCTCATAAATTTTACAGTTTTGTTTTATACTACTGTAGCATTTCACCCTGATGATGGAATTCTATTTTATTATATTGAGGAAAAATCGAGAAGTCGAAATATAATATTCAACCCAGATTTACAGTATGTTTCAATTCAAGGTTCACTAAATATACACAAAAGCACAGGAATTAATTTATTACCAGGGTCGCAATGTGGTCAAAATATATTGAAAAATAGTTTCAATGTATTTAAATTGATTGACCAATATCATTGCAGATTCCAGCAAGCCACGAAACGATCACATGCTGATGCGCTCAATCTTGGATTGGAATATACTGTTACGAACCTGGTAGTAGACAGAAAAATCACGAATCCTTCTGTTTGCCTTCTAGAAACCCATTAGAATGTACTAGAATCATTAAAGTTTATTCGAGAACTTAGTATGGAATGTTCTGTTGAAAGTTCTATAGCTTCTAGAATAATATCCTATAAATACGATCAGATTTGCCAAGTTTGGAAAATTTTGAGTTTTATTTACTTTTTAACATTTGACTGTTGTAACGTTACCAAGTGAAGTTTGAAGTATTTATTTGAACTGCAAAGTGTCAAACAGTGTTGTCAGTTGTATTATTTATTCTGTGACAATAAAGGCGAGTTTATAAGTAAGTGTACCACTTATTGAACCTGAAAAACGCAACATTTGGTGACAGCGGTGGGATAAGTGGTACTGAAGAAAGAAGAGTGGAGCAGATTTACAGTATTTGATGGTGAATACTCGAGCACAGAATTACGACGAGATGGCGACGTTAGACATAATCCAGTTTTTGAAAGAACAAGAAGCTAAAAGAAAACAAGAGCAAGAGGAACAAGAAGCTAAAAGAAAACAAGAGCAAGAGGAACAAGAAGCTAGAAGACAAGAACAAGAGGAGCAAGAGGCGCGGTTAGTCCAACGGTTACAACAGCAGCATGTCGATCTCCTGCAACAGTTTAGTCACAGCCAACAGTGCTTCCAGACTGAAATCACCGAAATAGTCCAGGAAGTTAAAGGGGAGGTCCGGGAGGTCAGAGATGAAGTCCAGGAAGTCAGAGGAAAAGTCCAGGAGGTCGAAATTGAACTGTCCAAAATGAATGAACGGGTGGCACAAGAAGTAAACAAGAAATTCAACGAAGAAGTGGATAGGATCAAGGAGAGGATAGAAACAATACACCTTCCACACAAGCGGGCACCCTCTGAGGAAATTTCTCCCACCAGTGAAAGGCAATTTTCACTGACATATCCAAGGCCTGCTCAAGCAAAAATTTTGAAGCCTCCAACATTTGATGGGCAATCTTCGTGGTCTATGTATCGACGTCAGTTTGAGGCGGCAACTAACAGAAACGGCGGGTCCGAGGAAAAAAAGGCCACTTCACTAGTCCTGTGTCTGCGAGGCCAAGCGTTAGAGATATTGCAGAATATCCCCGAGAATAAGCAGAAGGAGTATTCTAGAATCGTGGAAGCTTTAGAGATAAGATATGGGCAGCAGTATCTTAAACAAGTGTTCCAGAGTCAGCTGAAGAGTCGATCTCAAATAACCAAACGAATCACTGCAGGAATATGGAGCAGATGTGGAGCGACTCATTAATTTGGCCTATCCACAAGCACCGAAAGAGTTCATAGAACAAATTGGAGTGCAAACCTTCATCGACGGCCTAAGAGATCCTGACATGCAGCAAGCCCTTCGACTAGGACGTCTTCAGACCATAAGCGGGGTACTAATAGCATCATTGGAGTTCGAAGCGGCTAAAAATGCATCAAGAAATACGAGATCCAAGTTACGAGAAGTCAAATTCATCGAAGATTCTTCTACGAGCGAGGCGCTGTTGAATAAGTTATTGGACTACATATCGGCATTGGGTAAACAAATGACTTCTGAAGAAAATAAAAGGAGGCGCTGCTATAGCTGCGGAAAAACTGGTCATCTACAAAGAAGCTGCTGGGAAAGATCAAGGTCCAGAAGTCCAATGAGGGTAAGGACGACATCTACAAGCAATGAAGCGAGATCGAGATCCCCAAGCCCAAGAAAGGAACAACGTGGTTGTTTTATCAGAGGAGGCTACAGGAGGTCACCCACGCCAGAAGGGAGACCTCGAACGCCTGAAAGAAGACTCTCTTCCAACCAGGAAAACGAGAATTAGTCGGCACTAGGGGGCGTGTGTCGACTTTCAGTGTTCAAAGCCCCAAGATTCCTATCTCGACGTTGAAGAGAAATGGACAAAGTCTACTAGTCCAAGGCCAATTAGAAGATCGAAGATGCACCTTCACTATAGATACAGGAGCTTCCAGAACAGTTGTTCGTCCAGACCTCATACAAAAATCTGTAAAGCCGATAAAGAGGAATATGGTTTTGGAAACAGCTACGGGACAAACCTCACCAATCATTGGAGAGACGCTTGTACGCATCCAGATAGGCCCCATTACCATGGAACATTTTATGTTGGTTGCAGACATAAAGGATGAATGTGTTTTGGGTCTAGATATCATGGAGAAGAACGACTTCATCCTTAATATCAGAAAGAAAATATTGCGGATCGGCAATGAAGAAATCTTCCTGAGCAGATACGAAGAAAAACTCCAACCAATGAAGATTTATGTTGAGGAAGACATCCATATTCCGAAAAACTCCGAAACCATTGTTATGGCCAGACTGGAAGGTGAACCTGGGGATTTGAGCACTGGAATAATTGAATACCGTAACGATGGACTTCTAATTGCCCGATGTCTTGTGAACACGGAACAACAAATTCCTGTCAGGGTTGCCAATACTACAGATATCAAAGTTTTCCTGAGGAAAAACGACCAATTGGGCATCTGCAAACCCGTCACTCGAGTCATCAATTGTGAAAACCAAACTCGAACACTTCGAAGAAAAACTACCAACATCGATCAGAGAACAATCGACAAAATGATGGACTCCACGGAACACCTATCTCTGGAAGAAAAGCAGAAGGTCAAAGAGTTTCTCGATAGTCATGGAGCACATCTTCTCGACAGAAACTTCAACGGGACGTACCAATCTAGTCCAACACCGAATCAACACCTGCGACGCCCAACCAATCCGACAAGCTCCAAGGAGACTACCATTTGCCAAACAGAGAGAGGTAGTCAACATGATCAACGACATGCTGAAGGATGACGTAATTGAAGAATCCACAAGCCCGTGGTCCTCACCGGTAGTCTTAGTAACTAAAAAGGATGGATCAACCCGATTTTGCGTGGACTATCGACGATTGAATGACGTCACCATGAAGGACAGCTATCCATTACCAAGAATCGATGACACGCTTAACACACTATCTGGTTCAAAATGGATTTGAATGTTGGATTTGAAAAGCGGTTACTGGCAAGTGGAAGTCCATCCCGATGACAGAGACAAGACAGCATTCTCTGCCGGACACGGGCTGTACCATGTGAGCAATAATCTAAAGAAAAAAAACCTGGCAAATGTTTCTGATATTTGCTTACCATCAACTTCATTTTCCTCGAAATGAAAATCAGCCAAGAAAAAGTTATTTTTTGCTTTTCACATAGGTCCAAAAGCTGTTTATATCAATATTCATATTTTCCTCCAAACTTGTCAAATATTTTTTCTCGTCCTTATTTATTAATTGTTTAAATTTCCTTTCCAAAGTAACAATCTGATTTTAATTTATAATATTGATTTTTCGTCTATAGTAATTCTTTTATTTCAACAGCCATCATAACTCCACTCCCAGTGCCTTTGCTTGAGAATTTCAAGTTTCTATAAGATCAATAAATTATTCTTTTGGATATCTACTACTTCTGCATCATGTACTCCTTTGTGTAATCATGTTTCAAAAGCCAAAATAATATCAAGGTTGTCAACTAATGATCTTTTATTGAATTTGTTGCATTAGTATTCATTCAGGTTAAAATAAATGTTTGTAACAGTACTCAGAGCTCTCAGACATGTGAATAAAAATAATAATAATGATTTCCTGTTGAAAAAAAAAATAATACTCCCTCATTTAACAATCATCTACCCAAAGGCATAGCCTGAGCGGGTAGAGGGCGGTTATTATTATTATTTGCCGAGGCGCGCTGGGGCGACTTACTGATTTTTGATGGCATATTCACTTTTCAGCTGTAGGAAATTCCGGAAAACCTACAGAACCACCAGACGTCGGGATTGGCATCTAGACAAATTACATTGTCTATCGACTCCTATGAAATTGAGAAAATTTCTCTCATCCGCAGGATTCGAGGGTAAGTTTCAAAGGCCGGCATCTAACCGCCTTGCTACTGACCACCAAAAAAAAAAGCATTTTAGAGAGTGTACATCATCGGAAAAAATATATCTTGAGTATAGACAAATCTAGTAGAGTGAAAATTATATTAGAATACCACACGTCTGGTGCTAGCTTGAAGTGCGCACCGACCACCCGGGGCGATGCTGTGGGTTTTCCGGCAGCTGAAAAGTGAATAGGCCAACAAAAACATCAGTAAGTCTCCCCAGAGCGCCACGGCAAATAATAATAATAGCCGTCCTCTACCCGCACAGGCTATGCCTTTGCATGAGTTCACTCTATGAGTGTTTATGAGGGATTATTAGTATTATCGACTCTGTGTGGTGACGTCGAATGACCATCGATACCCTTTCTTCGAGCTATTCGAGGAGAAATTGCAATTCTCAATATTCAGCATGCTATTCTCTTCGATCTCCCAAGACAAATTATTTCCGATACTGTATAATATCAAATGAAGAATGATAACCGCATAAAATGGTTACTTATTATTTTAATACTAACATTGCAAATCATTCCTATATATCGAAATCAAACCATGTTGTGAACAGGCCATCAGTCACCTAAAAGTATATATAATACAGTAAGTAATCATTAGTTTGAAAAACATCTGATTTGTTTTTTCAGCTTTTTGCTGTTGTTTTGTCTTCACCTTGGGATGTGGTCAATACTTGGTCTATTCTTATGAGCCAAAAAATAATTTGTATGACGGTTTATAGCCCTGGTAACGGAGATAAAAATGTAATGTTTGAAAATCTTTTCCGGATCCTAAATAATATTGTCAATGAGAATGCTACTATTTTTATAACAGGAAATTTTAATATACAAATGATCGGTGAGAATTATAAAAAAAACAAATTAATGTCAATATTAAATTCCTTCAACATTGAACAAACAATTTTCGACGCTACTAGAATAACGAATGAAACCAAATCATGCACTGACAATAAATTTATAAGATAGAAATATTGGAGTATCATGATCAGATCATACTGCGCAAAAATTTTCATGTAACAAACAAATGCAAGACAAGTAGTGAAAAAAAGATGCATCTCAGAGGAAAACAAAAATAATTTCAAAAATAAATTACGAGAATGTAATTGGATATCAGTATACAATAACGATGTTCAAGATGTCAATGAGCAATTAAATACTTGGTACAGAGTGTTATGATATTTTTAATGAATCTTTTCCTCTGCGGAAAATCTTTCCAAATAAGAAACATAGAGAAATAAAAAGGGGAAATTTTGATAACCAGTAAAATCTTGAGAAAAGGAAAACTTTGAAGTTTTTATTTTTATTGTCAGTCATTAGAAAAAACAAACTCAAAGTAAACAACATTATGTATCACAGGCACATAAATAAATGAACAAAAATTAATATATTTGAATGCAGCTCACTGCAACTAAAGATTTGACAAGGACGTGTAAGGAATATTCACACCTTTTGTCTTAAATATTGTTGAGAGCTTTCCACATGTTGTGTGCATCAGTATAACAAGTTATTTGGATTACGATATCGTTATCAACATTGAATAATATGAAGGCTTTAGCCAAAGAATGTCTGTACTTCCAGTCTTCACATTTTGCGGCATATTCTGCTTCGGTTACTTCCATTGAACGTGGACACACTGCAGGATTTTCTTCTTCGGCAGAGACAATTTTATCTAAATTATTCATTTCCATATATGCAAGCATCATTGTCTTCCATGAATGGTAATTTGTTTTGCCGTGTAACCTTTCAAATCTGGGAAATTTATCCATTTTTTAATTAGGTTTTATTATTTGATAACTGACGAATGTATTTCTTTTGCTCGATTTCTTTATTAATCAGCGTGGATCTGGGCCCATAACCTTTTGATAATCAGTAAAATCTTGAGAAAAGGAAAACTTTGAGTTTTTTATTTTTATTGTCAGTCATTCGAAAAAACAAACTCAAAGTAAACAACATTATGTATCACAGGCACATAAATAAATGAACAAAAATTAATATATTTGAATGCAGATCACTGCTAAACTCAACAAGAAACCATAGTTTGATAGCATGTAAAAACAAATTACAGCTACATAAGGAAAGGATAAGCCAAAGCATGGGGTCTTCTTCAAGAACATAGAAGACCTTGGCTTATCCAGAAACCTTACCTACACTTTTCAAGTGGGTTCAAGTGGGCTGAAGTCGGAAACCGAGGGATTCATAATGGCGTCTTCAACACCCTCGTCTACCGCAGTCGCGTGATGGGTATAGAGGTCCCTGACACTAGATGCAGAGCGTGTCGTGGGGCAGCTGAGACCATAATGCATTTGCTCTCAGCTCGTCCAGCTTATGCGGTCTCAGCCTATATCCACAGGCATAACGCGGCCCTACGAGTGTTGTACTACCATCTACGACACTCGTACGGTGTAGACGAGACACCGGTGTTGCTTTATGCTCCGGGGGATATCGAGTCCTTTGTGGAGAATGAGAAGTGCCGAATCTATTGGAACTACTCATTCCCCACCCTCAGGCAAATACGAGCCAATAAGCCTGATGTAGTCCTCCTCGACCAACAAAGTAGGGCAATTTTCGTCATTGAGTTTTCAGCTCCTGGCGAAACGAATATCGTCCGAAAAGAGGAGGAAAAACGGACTAAATATCTAGATGTACTCTTTGAACTCCGCAGGCTTTATCCAAACCATTCTGTCAAGATGGTGGTTCTGATAATAGGGGTCCTTGGTGGAATGATAGACACGCTGCTCTCGAATCTAAAAATCATACCGGCATGCCGTGATGCGGCAGAAAACCTAGCCGGAAGAATGCAGAAGGCCGTTATTCTTGGTTCACTCCGTTTACTCAGGGCACATGATTCTCTGACCCATAATAACTCACCCAACGGACGTGGGGAGTGTTTGCTGGGGTTAATGATACACCAGCGCGCCCTCCGGTAGTATCGGAGCTCCGGGGACAGGGCCTGGCTGGTACATTCCATATGGAAAAAGAAAAATACTCCCAGATGCATAGCCTGTTCGGGTAGAGGAAGGCTATAATTATTATTTGCCTTGGCGCTCCGGGGCGACTTACTGATGTTTTCGGTGGTGTATTCACTTTTCAGCTGTAGGAAGCCCCGGAAAACCTACAGCATTACCCCGGGTGGTCGGCGCGAACTCCAATTAAGCAAGCACCAGCTACAATATATTAGTTTTGACGTCTCATTCGTTCAGCAAAGAGGAAATCGAAATTAAATTAGGTAACTTGGACAAATAAGAGTGCGGGTTCCGATGGCATTCCCCCGTTACTTCTCAAACAGTGCTGCAAAGTATTATCCACACCTCTTAAAATTATTTTTCAAAAATCGTTTGATGATGGAAGTTTTCAAACCTTAAGGAAATCATCATAGTGTAACGATTTCGAGACCGGCCCTGATCATTGCACACGCGACAAGTAAACAAGTTCTTCCCCCTCAAACACATGAGTCCCGTGTAGAAGAAACGCGATCTTTCTAGCGAACGAAATGGAAGATTCGAGAGAGCCATCTGACTGGATCGACGTGAAATCCCGATTGATCGAGAACTGTAAATACGAGTATATAAGCGCTGGATAGCAAAGGAAACGATACACATATAGTCACAGAGAGTTACAAATACAGTTCGAGAGTTCGCAGATAGATAGCCGCAGTAGAAATAAATTGAAATAGTTATTGAAGTCTATGTTTTAGTGGAATAATTGTTGAAGTAGTGTTTTAAATAAATTAGCGAAATTAGTTTGGAACAGTTTTACTACAATTGTTATCGCCAATATTTAGGTCAGGTAGTAAAAGCAATATTGAAGATTACAGGGGTATTTCTAAAATTTCATGTATTCCGAAAGTATTTGAGTCAATTTTAACAGATGAACTTTTTTACAATTTTAAGCATATTATTGTTGACGAACATGTTTTTTTTCAAAAGTCGCTCTACAACTACCAATTTAGGAATCAAGCAAAATTATTTATGTAATAAACTAGAACAAGGGATTCAGTTCGATGTGATTTACACTGATCTTGCCAAGGCATTCGATTCAGTTAATCACAATCTACTCATTTATAAGATGAAACAACTTGGTGTTGATGGCAGTTTTTTTAAATTAATCAAGGTCTTATCTAGATAAGCGTAATCAGAAAGTGAAAATAGGTGATTCCATCTCTTAAACAATAAACGTTTCTTCTGGAGTTCCACATTGGTCCCATTCTTTTTTATGCTTCTTCAATGATGTTACTGATACTTTTAAAATTGTGAGGTTCTACTTTATGCAGATGATCTTAAATTCTACAAAATTGTATCATCTGAAGACGACTGTCATTTGATTCAAAATGACTTAATCAATTTTACCATTCACTGCAAACGAATTTTTTTGTGAATGATAACTGATAAGTGTAAAATTATGCGTTTTTTTAGAATAATCAATCCAACTATTTATAATTATGCTATAGAGTTGATTTGCAAGCTGAGTTTCATTGTTGGATCTCGAAACTTTAGAAAATAGACGAAATTCGGCTGTCATATTTTTTATTCAAAATTGTAAATGGCATCATAAGTTGCCCAGAGATAGTAGAAAAATTATCATTTCCTGCCAACTCTAGAACCACCAGAACTTGTCACACCCATCGTACCAATTATGGTCGCACTTCTTTCTGTTGTAGGCTTCAAGAAAACTTCAACATTCATCATACATCAATAAATATATTCAATGTCCCTTTTAACCTACTTAAGAATCAACTAAAATCCCTCGTCAATGATTCTACATGATGTTTTGTAATAGTATTCAATTCAATGTAATTTTGTATTTCGTTCTTTTTATCTATATTTTTATATACATGTACCTGAGTTTCTATTGACTTTTTATATATACACATTTTTATTGCTTTGTTTTTGTAGGTAAGTTAGATTAGTTGTACCTTTTGGAATTTGTATAGAATTTTGTAGTGCACTTGATTGAATAAATAAACAAATAAAATATAGAGAAATCCCTAAATTCTACTTATTATGGTATGAGAGTACTAGTCAAATATCTGAATTGGCCCGCTCTAAAAACAGTTTACTATGCAATATTCCAATAATTTTTTATGGTAGAATTAATACACAACAAATTTTTGTTATCCAAAAGGCTGTGATAAGAAGTCTCTTAAAAATGAAGGTCAGAGAAACATGTCAAGGTAAATTTAAAGAAAATGCATTCTATTTCTATTGAATGACAAACATTTATTTGAAACTGTAATTTCAAAGATACCAACAACACTCGATCTTTAAAATATTTTTATCCCAAACATCAACGAACAGTAACAGAGAAAAATGCGTATTACTAATGTATTCGATTTTATAATAAGCTACCAGATAATATAAAAAAATCAATACTTTAAAACCCTTCAAGAAAGCAATGTATTATTTATTACTTAATCTAGAACCATATTTGATAGCTGCCTACTTAGAAATGTAATACTGTAAATATTTTCGTGTCTTACCATCTTGTTGTGACGTTATTGACATTCTGTTGTATATACTATAACATTGTAACACCACTGACTTGCAATAAAGATTTGTTCATTATTATTGTTAATTATTATTAATTTCACATCGTTGTCAAGTCTAGCAAAAATTCTTCCATTTAGAGACCAAACCTTTTTGTTGCCGTATTTTATCTTTGCCATTACTTGCAATTTGTATAGCTTTCATTCAGTAATTCTTGGCTGCATATGCTTCATTTCTTTTCATATGATATAAAAGAAATCTGTCCTTTACCCTATACCGTTTTTATTTCTTATATTCAGAAATTTTTCCAATGTAGGGTAATTTATCCACCAAATTGGAATTGCATCAATGAAATGAATGACAATTATAACTATTTCAAGGAAATCATCAGCAGAGGCTGCTACTTTTGGATCCACTCTTTATATTTCACGTATCTGCGGAGTGGATATATCAAGTAGGATGGATCCGACTTCATGAGATATAAAAGTTATAAAACATCTTGTATGCAGCTAGGTATGTGCCATGGGCGCATGAGCAGTATCGACTTGTGTTTTAATAATATTTGCTGTTACATTACACTGCAATATTCTCAGCATATACTCAGCAGTATAGACTTGGAAAGCTGAAACTTATGCCATTGACCCAAAGGACATATTTTCTGAAAAGTGTCGAAATGATCAAACCCCAATATAGAGGGTAATTAACAAACTGAATATTATTAAAAAAAATCTTAATAGTCATCTTGCTTTATATATGCCAGCTAATATAACTTATTATTTGTAGTGTTAGGAAAGTGATTTATGTTCCAAAATTGTCTTTCACATGATTATTATTCTCAAAGACATCAGATAGAGTTGCATACATACCTACACATTACTTAACAATAACAAACATGAGTTTAAAGAACATTAACAATGGAAAATCATGATTGTACAGGTTTGGTATTTGGTCTATTTCGTAAAATAGTCTAGCTTTTGTAACATTCATAGTGAATAAGGTCCAAACTATTGTTTTTCAGATGTACCTAGTTACCAAAATGACTCCTAATACCTCGATTACAGAAAAACCATTGAGGAATCACAGAGAAATACTCATAGCATTATGGATGTCAAAAAAAATCATCAATCCTGAATCAGACAAGGCCATTCAAATTGAGTTTATGACAGTGTCAATTTCGTTTATTAGGATTTTCTAGTCATTGGTTGGGCAAAACTAATTTTTTGCACCTTCCTATGATACCTATCCATGAAATAATTGGATATACCCTTCTTGTTATAAGTAATACCCAGAGTACTTACTAAAGAAATATCAACTTTTTGAAACGATAGTAGAATAACAATAAAAAGAAATACCTATAGTAGAATAACAATAAAAAGAAATACCTATGTGATGTTAGGGTATCCAAAAAATTCAAAATTAATAGTTATTACTTTTTTCTTGGCCACTGACAGGGGTGGGTGAGCTAGTGAGTTTTGATTTTCGAGGATTAGGACATTCTCATCAATCAACAAGATTTTTCATTGTAAACAAGTGTAGGAAACGGAGCAGTTGGGCTGTGAGATGTAAATAACTAAAAATTTTGATCTTTTACAATAACTATTGGAGCATCACATAATTTAAACATGCATGTGCCATTTCATTGCTCCTCCAAACACACATTTGTTCAATTTACCCAAGCTTATTTCACTGTTAACTTTCGAGACCCTTACACTGAGCTAACCTGAAGGAAGCTTATACAACTAAAATTATTTAGTTTTGAAAATTTTCAACACTCCTGATGTAGATGTTAAAAAGAATCATCATAATGACGACTACTCGGCTGAAAGGTGCATTTTTTTCCAAATATCATTCTTAATGGGTATTCAAAGCACAATATATTGAAAAGCAAATTTCAGATAATGAGAAAATGCGCGCGGTAATTTTTTTAACCTAGAAGAAATCTGACCCAGGAAATTGATTAAGGTAATCAATAACTTACTCTTTTCTATTCTTGGTGGTTCTTGTTGAGATCTGGCTGTGGAAGAAGTTCTTTCAAAGGTTCTTAAACAATCCACAGGTCTCAATTTGATGGCTGTAGAAGCACACCTTGATAACTGAAAAAAATTATGAATCAATATTTAGATTTATCTCAATTGAAAAATTCCACCTTTGAAACAAACATCTATCGCTCTGTATAAAAAAACAAATAAAGAACAGTACTCAGTCCGTTTCAACTTAAAGGTTATGTTAACTTTCGACTTTCGCCAACTCCGTAAGCAAGAATTCCTTTCCACAACACTTCCAGCATGAATCGGCATGAACCAATCAGAACTATCCTGGCCAAGGCGGTATATTTGAATCGGTGCTAAGGCGGTCCTACAAGTATTCAACTTGGATATTGGATAGCAAGGTTAGTTTGGTTAGGTTAGATAATGTTCCCTTCTTTTTTCATTTTTATGCCATAAAAAAAGGGAACATGATCTAATCACATCTAATGGGGAGCTCACATGCTGGCTTTTCGCTTCATGACTTATAGCGTATTGTGATCTCATTGGCCGAATAGTGTCCGAAATATCTGAAAACGATTATCAAGGTCATAAGCCAAAAAGTCGATTACAGTCCGACTTTTCGCGGAAAAAAGCTGCGAAAGTTAATAGTTATAGGTTAGAAAGCAAAGCGATGTCATAAAAATGATGAAAAAAGTGTTCTAAAATGCTTTGTGTATATTTGGGACGTGTACAACAACGGAATTTCTCTTGTAATCTCAGATACTCGTACTCGAAAGTTATAGGCTGTAGATGTAGATCTTAGAAGGGAATAATAACATAGTTGATCCGAATATTTGAATATGAAAAAAACGTATTATCTTATTAACGTAAAAGCTGCAAGTTTTAGTTTCTGGGGGAATTGCATTCCTCACAACATTTAATTTCTCTATAAACGGTTTGATGAGGCTGAGAATATATGTGAATCGAGTTATTTGGTCCATTTTGAAATAGTTCCTAAAGTTTTCTTGATTACTCATCAATCTCATGTTCACTATATTGAGTTATCACCAAAACCTTGAGTTTTCTTAATGTTCTCAAGAAGTATTGGGATCACCCAGATCCTTCGAATCTTTCTTTTTCTATGTATTTTATAATTATTATAATACATTAAATTTTTTTTTCTCAAAAAGAACACTTCATTCAAATCATATAAACTATCTGAAATTTCTTTCAACTTCTCAGAAAACATATCTCTCCACCAACAGGATAGTAAGCATGGCCTATGGCTTTTTTGATATTGTTCATGTGAACAGTGCGCTCGTTTCTTTCAAGCTTTCTGTGATAGGATAGGCGAAAGCTGTCATGTGAATGCGACATAATGCATGTAGAGGCACAAGATTACAGAATTCTGTAATCGGTGGTAGAGGCATCACGCTACGTCACTTTACGGGATCATGAAATCGGGCGATTGAACCCAACGATTATAAGATTGAACCATCCTGTAAAAATAAATCGAATTTTAGGCGGATAACCACAATGGCATGTATTCTGGCAAGCTTAACGTAGATGGCGCAATTGTTAGTGGAGGTCAGATTGGAGTAGTTGATAAGTGCATAACGGACATGAAAAGTTTATTCCTATCATAATCGAGTAATCGGAAGAATAAGATTTATAGCCAGTAAATAAATTTCACCAAATATAGACAAGTTAACCTACAAATTGACGTTTATGCACCGATTCCATCCACTCACTTTCGTATCAACTGTTCTTTACGGCTGGAAGTTTTTGCTTTTCCTTTTTTCAATTCATAAATGAGGCTTATTACACTTATAGGACCGTATTTCTCCAGCAACTAATTAAAGTGTTATTGTATATTATTACTTGTTATTACTGTCACTCATAACCTCCACTCACACTAGCGCTCTCGGCGGGAGCGATATCGTCCATGCCTGCCATTCTTTGGTATTTACCGCAGATATACCTTGGTCTTTCATGATAAATGACAGACGTTACGTCAACGTTTGCTTTCACCTAAACCTTTTGGTTTAAACTCTGGTTCCTGGTTATTAAAATTCAAAAAGTGTAAACAAAAACATTTGTTTTATTTCTGCCTTCTTCATGTTATTCCTTTGTTTTAATCTTAATTATTCTGGTTTTTCGTATTTTTGTATACAATAACTGTTAAAAGTATATTATAAATGGAGAACTTTAATAATGTAGAAACAAAACTGAGATTTGTGTGCTTATTGGCGTCGCGAATTTTTATTCGATGAAAATGTAGTATTGCTTTTACATTATTTTATAAGGCATCAAATCTCGTCAGGGAGGATTTTTGCTTTTAACCTGAGGTATATATCCCTCCTAATAAAATCCCGTAATCAGCTATCAGTAAATACACTAAGAAATCTAAACAAGTAACTTTTATACCTGTGAATTCTCACCATCAAATTTGCTGTTTCCAAATCTTGTACTTCCACCTGGTAATCTGTCCCTTCATAATTCAAAATCAGTAAATATGTTGTCGCCATATAGTGAAATATGAAATATTTACTTAAAAGACCAATTAAAAACACAGAATGAGGTTAGTTTTCTTTTTGATAATAACCATAACCGAAAATGAAAAACAACTTTGGAGTTGGGTAATTACCACAAAATTTTAGTGACAACTATGACATTAAACAGCTGATTCGTGACGTCATTATATGAAAACCAATCTAATAACCAAAAACACCTAAACGTTTTGGTAAATACCAATTCAAATTGGTAAATACCGAAACATTTTGGTCATCCGCCTAAATGAAATAATAAAAAAAGATAATTTTTCTATCTTTGTTGCCAGGGGCGCGCTCTGTGATTGGTTACCGTAATGGCGGGGAGTTTGTATGACATGACAGCTACAGTTGAAAATGACATTTATACTCCGACCTTATAGTAACCAATCACAGAGTACATTCCCTGGCAACAAGGACGGAAAAGTTAAGAACATTCGTCTCTTTTTATTTGGGTGTCCAAAGCCATTAGACATTTCTATTCGATTATAGTGTTCAATGTCAATGCTCCGTAACAACGTAGCCAAATTCTTATGGATACGATTTTTGGCGCGAAATTCGAGATACACATTCGTTTTTTTTTATTAAAACTTGAGAAAAATTGTCAAAATGCACTAAAACAGCGTTTACCTAGAAATATCACGGATATTTCCTGAAGTATTGCTCTGCGCACAAAACAGCTGATGAAAATCCCCAATTTTTATTGAATTCAAAATGAATGTGTTCGTATGTATGACACGGGCTTCACTATTGAAAATAAATCGTGTAAATAGACGAAAGAAGGGAAAATTTACCTGTCTATGGGCAGAAGAGTTACAATTATTGCTATAGTTGAATATTTGTGAACTATTAGCTAATCTAACCTGAACAAAATAACCTAACGTAGACAATATAAACTTCATGAAATTTTGCGATAATATATATTAGTAAACACTTCTTTTGCAATTTTCAAAACATAGTCTACCGTCGAATTGAAAAGATGATCATCTAGAATTCACAGGATTGTTTCAAGACTTAATTCTACTAAAAACTTCTCCCCACCTCCGGCAAACATTAATGACTGCATGAGGTATTGATGTGTATTTTAAATTTCGCGCCTACAATCGTATCCATAAGAATTTGGCAACGTTGATACGGACTACGGAGTGGACGAATTAGGGCTTGTTCATACCCAACGATAATTCGTTGGTTCATAGAGCTTGTGGATTTTCTGATGGGCTATGACGTTGAATATATCTCTCACTCACACTCATTGCCGATACGTAAATGTGTCCTCTGCTATGGTATGAGTCATAGCCCATAAGAAAATCCACAAGCTCTACCCTCCCAAATTTCACAGTTTATCTGTGAATAAAATGGCTCCCAGTCATGCAGGAAAAATCTTTGATGCAGAAGGGTGGTATCCCGTGTACCATAGAATTCTATAGTCGTCAGTTATGTCTCTTTGTCTCCAATGAATTCTACCATAATGTCATCACTTATTCTGTCGACTATAGAATTCTATGGTACACGGAATCCCACCCCTGACCCATGTCGGCAGCCATTTTATTCGCAGAAAAATTGCGAAGTTTGCGAGGGTATGAACGAGACTTTTGACTCGTGATATTTCACATAAGCTGCTTTCCCCAGGGGTAGTAACACCAAATGGAGCTTGTTACCCCTGAACTGAACCTGAAGTGAACTGCACCTGACTTTATAAATAGGGTTTGATTGAAACACAATTTATCGTTATCTGTCAGATCACTTAAGGAGCTACCCGGAGTTACTCGGTGCTACTCCCTGTGGCAATTGAAAAGGGTCTATACAAAGACAGAACCTTGAGAACCTAATTGCCTTAAGTCCAACGATTATATTGGGGCTTTTCGGAAACTCATTTTGGGTTACTAACCCGATCCAAAAAGATCACGTGACGGATTACATAGATCACCAACCACCAACCCGGGTTCTATAGTTTACGAACGGATAACGTGTTTGCTTTTGCGTTGGGTAACGATTTATGAACCTGGGTAGTGATCGAGTAATGAACACTGAAGTTTCCGAATGCGGGTTGGTAACTCACGTTAGTGATCTTATCAACCCGAGTAGGTTTCCAAAAAGTCCTAAAATATTCTAGATTCTAACTAACCGCGTTAATAACAATTTATTTTTGGTGTTTCGCTTTATATTGACTCTAGGTGTAGGTCTTCAATGGTCTTCTTAAGATGCCTAAAAACTGGGTCTCGATTCTTGAATCGTTGATGATCGCCTTGGATTTGGTTTGGGAACAAATTTTATGTACATTGGTGTGATAAAGAAAATCGATCATTCCACTCTATCGCCGTCAAGAATACGGGCCTGTACCGACTGAAGCTAAGTTTTCATGTACACGAATTACTCGTTTTTCGTACGAAATCTGTCAAAAGCTGTTCAAATATATTTTGTGGCGGATGGTACGAATAAATTCAAGAAGTTGTTGACGTATTGGTATTTTGAATTGGAGAAAAAAAGAAAAAGGGCTCCCAAACGTTTTTGGGTGAGACCTTTTTTCAAACAACGAAAATAACATGGCAATTACCACAGCCAAATTAAGGAGAAACCATACCCATGCGAATTTCGCGATTTTTCTGCGAATAAAATGGCTGCCAGACTTGCCGCAAATATTTATAACTTTTTATGCGAATTTGCGCAAACCACGGAACAACAGAATTCATATTAAATTGTAAGATATCTTTGGTTGTTGAATCTTTTATTTTGAGTGCAAGAAGATTTCATTTGCATTTATAAGATTTCACAATCAATTATGAAAGATTTGTAGTGTTTGTCAAATAACTA
Organism: Chrysolina americana; assembly: GCA_958502065.1. Lineage (NCBI taxonomy): Eukaryota > Metazoa > Arthropoda > Insecta > Coleoptera > Chrysomelidae > Chrysolina > Chrysolina americana. The sequence continues at coordinate 64,238,755 of OY293411.1, forward strand.
TATTCTTCAGGTTTGAAACCATTGCATTCTGCAAGAAATGCTCTGGATATGACTGAGTTATGTATTATATATTATATTTCATGGGCCGCAGTGGTCATGATGGTACAGCGCTAGTCTATCAATCACAGGGACGTGGGTTCGATTCCCACCATGGTCACTGGTCTCGTGCTAGGAATCGCACGTTAAAAGGTAAGACCTCGTTAATCCTTAGCTCGCACAAGTTTCGACTTATGAGGGCTGTCGTTCGATGGGGGATGACAGCTGGTTAACGGATAAAACAATGTTACAATGTTACAATGTTACAATATAGAATTTGCATATTATTCCCCCATTCTACATTAATGCCATATTTTGAAAAATCAAATACTAGAAAAGTATTATTTGACCTTTTGTCGTAACTGAACAGTGAGCACATGCACATTTCAGAGTAGATTTGAGTTGAGGAACAAAATTATCCACGGAATTCGTAACACTCAAACCACAGATTAGTAGAGAACATACAGATAGGAAGGTTAGACAAGACAAACGAAATGAGAAAGAGATAGATTTGCACACCAATTTAAAACCCACTTTGAAGGCTGTCAGAATTTTAAGGTTAGGTTATGCCACAGACACAGTAAAGCATATACAGTAGTCCGACTCATCGTCGGAACCTTTGATGTTGGTGTCCAGGAGTTTCGTTTTTTATAATGCTGACGTCAATGACAGTTATGACATTTCTCCCTACTACAATCCCAACCACAGCGTATATACACTGCTCGACATAACAACGATTGATATAAACTGCTCAAAAAAATTCAGATGGAATTCTCGTTAGACATATGGGTGATTGAAAAAAAATTATATTGCGTAGTATTTAGGTAACCCAGGGCATTTGAAAAATTATAAAATATAAGTCAAAGAGATTCTGAGTATTAATGAATTTGGCAGCTGTTGATATTCGGATGCAACAAAATGCGTTGCTATTTGAATAAGAAAAAAAAAAAAAATGTGAACGAGTTTTGTAAATCAATGTCCGATTTCATTCAAAATTGGTTTGTAGTAGTTTTTTGGGCCAAATACGTAGCATATTTGTTTTTTGTAGAAAATACCCAGGAAACGATTTGATCTTCACAACTTTATTTTAAATTATCACATTTAAAATATCACGACATGTTTCGCTAAAACATTAGCTTTATCAAGTCGTATTTTCTACAAATTACTATTGATCTTCATCAAGTAACGGCCGAATCAATCGGAAATTTAAAAGGAAAAGCATATTTGTTTGTTAATTTGAGAATTCAAGATAGCGAACGAGAGTGCTGATTCGATTATATTCAAAATTGATCATTCATCAGGGTCGCAACTACAAAAACTACGTTAATTTCACTCAACACTCGTTTTGCCAACAAAGTTAACATCGTCAGGAGATAAAAGTTTCCGTTTTACAAAAAGCGCGATAAGTGAAATTGACGTCGTTGGTTTGAAGGTTTTTCTATTTCACTTGAATTGTATTCACACCACAGTTTCCAAATATGTATTACTCTATATTTGAGGTACTTCATAATTTTTGTTGTAAGATCTTAATTTTCATGAAAAATTCGAAATGTTGAACAATTATTGTGATCAGTTTCAATTCTATATTGTTAACAAGGACTGGTTGGGGTAGGAAATGAAAAAAATCACAAAGAAAAAAATATATCTTGATTTTTGTAAGAAAATTGTATCTCTGATCGACAAAAAAATTCTAATTTGGGCCTCCTAGGCAACTGATCCTTTCACTTTTTCTGATAAGAAAATTGTATTTAAACACGACAATTACATATTTCCAACAAAAATTTATAAAAATAATTTTATTCACTACTTTTAACTAATAAAAATTAAAATGCTAAAATTTTCAAACAGTATATTTCCTTCTCTGTCCATCTATTTTATAACATTTACTATATTTTACAATGTCATACTTTGATTAACATACACATTTCTATAGTAAGCAACCTTTCATTCAACAACTGCAGTTTCTTTAGATTTTTTTATTTAATTTGACACGACAGGGGGGGAAATTCAACTCGGTACCTGAGCGTATTGAATACACTGATTGAATTTCTAGTCTCGCTAGGCTTGGATAAGAACTATCAATCTCAAAAGTAAATCAACCACTTTTTTTCCTTTTAACAATAATAATAATTGCAAGTTAACATTCGAGATATTTGAAAAAACATTTCCCTCGGTATCTCACTTGTTTCTGCGTGTTAGTTGATGAATTTTTCATAGAAATCATGAGAATGACAAGAGGAACCGAGAAAAAAGTATTATGGAATATGTACCACCGTAGGGGAGACTGGAGAAATTAAATTCGGATTTTTTTTACATTTTACTCTGTATCTCGCTTGTTTTTGCGTGTTAGTTGATGAATTTATCATAGAAATTATGAGAATGACAAGAGGAACCGAGAAAAAAGTATTATGGAATATGTACCACCGTAGGAGAGACAAGAGAAATTAAATTCTGACTTTTTTACATTTCACTCTGTATCTGAATTGTTTTTGCGTGTTCGTTGATGAATTTTTCACAGAAATTATGAGAATGAGAAAAGGAACCGAGAAAAAAGTATTATGGAATATGTACCACCGTAGGAGAGACAGGAGAAATTAAATTCTGACTTTTTTTTACATTTCACTCTATATCTCACTTGTCTTTGCGTGTTCGTTGATGAATATTTCACAGAAATAATGAGAATGACAAAAGGAATCGAAAAAAAAGTATTCTGGAATATGTACCACCGTATGTGAGACTGAAGAAATTAAATTCGGATTTTTTTTTTACATTTCACTCGGTATCTCGCTTGTTTTTGCGTGTTTGTTAATGAATTTTTTATAGATATTATGAGAATGATAAAAGAAACCGAGAAAAAAGTATTATGGAATATGTTCCACCGTAGGGGAGACTGGAGAAATTAAACTCGGACTTTTTTTTACATTTCACTCGGTATCTCATTTGTTTCTGTGTGTTCGTTGATGAATTTTTCATAGAAATTATGAGAATGACAAGAGGAAGCGAGGAAAAAGTATAATGGAATATATACCACCGTAGGAGAGACAGGAGAAATTAAATTCTGACTTTTTTTACATTTCACTCTATATCTCACTTGTTTGTGCGTGTTCGTTGATGAATTTTTCACAGAAATTATGAGAATGACGAGAGGAACCGAAAAAAAAGTATAATGGAATATGTACCACCGTAGGGGAGACTGGAGAAATTAAAATCGGATTTTTTTACATTTTACTCTGTATCTCGCGTGTTTTTGCGTGTTCGTTGATGAATTTATCACAGAAATTATGAGAATGACGAGAGGAACTGAGAAAAAGTATTATGGAATATGTACCACCGTAGGAGAGATAGTAGAAATTAAATTCTGACTTTTTTTTACATTTCACTCTATATCTCACTTGTTTTTGCGTGTTCGTTGATGAATTTTTCACAGAAATTATAAAAATGACGAGAGGAACCTAGATAAAAGTAAAATGGAATATGTACCACCGTAGGGAAGACTGGAGAAATTAAATTCGGATTTTTTTTACATTTCACTCTGTATCTCGCTTGTTTTTGCGTGTTCGTTGATGAATATTTCACAGAAATTATGAGAATGACAAAAGGAATCGAGAAAAAAAAAAAAAGTGATATGGAATATGTACCACCGTAGGGGGAACTGGATAAATTAAATTCGGCCTTTTCTTTTAATTTCACTCGGTATCTCACTTGTTTCTGTGTGTTCGTTGATGAATTTTTCATAGAAATTATGAGAATCACAAGAGGAACCGAGAAAAAAGTATTATGGAATATGTACCACCGTATGGGAGACTGGAGAAATTAAATTCGGATTTTTTTTTACATTTCACTCGGTATCTCACTTTTTTCTGTGTGTTCGTTGATAAATTCTTTATAGAAATTATGAGAATCACGAGAGGAACCGAAAAAAAAGTATTATGGAATATGTACCACCGTAGGGGAGACTGGAGAAATTAAATTCGGACTTTTTTTTACATTTCACTCTGTATCTCGCTTGTTTTTGCGTGTTCTTTGATGAATTATTCACAGCAATAATGAGAATGACAAGAGGAACCGAGAAAAAAGTATTATGGAATATGTACCAACGTAGGGGAGACTGGAGAAATTAAATTCGGATATTTTTTTACATTTCACTCTGTATCTCGCTTGTTATTGCGTGTTCGTTGATGAATTTTTCATAGAAATCATGAGAATGACAAGAGGAACCGAGAAAAAAAGTATTATGGAATATGTACCACCGTAGGGGAGACTGGAGAAATTAAATTCGGATTTTTTTTACATTTCTCTCTGTATCTCGCTTGTTTTTGCGTGTTCTTTGATGAATTATCTACAGCAATAATGAGAATGACAAGAGGAACCGAGAAAAAAGTATTATGGAATATGTACCACCGTAGGGGAGAGAGGAGAAATTAAATTCGGACTTTTTTTTATATTTCACTCTGTATTTCGCTTGTTTTTGCGTGTTCGTTGATGAATTCTTCACAGAGAAATTATGAGAATGTCAAGAGGAACAGAGAAAAAAGTATTATGGAATATGTACCACCGTAGGGGAGACTGGAGAAATTAAATTCGGATTTTTTTCACATTTCTCTCTGTATCTCGCTTGTTTTTGCGTGTTCGTTGATGAATATTTCATAGAAATTATGAGAATGACAAAAGAAACCGAGAAAAAAGTATTATGGAATATGTACCACCGTAGGGGGAACTGGATAAATTAAATTCGGCCTTTTCTTTTAATTTCACTCGGTATCTCACTTGTTTCTGTGTGTTCGTTGATGAATTTTTCATAGAAATTATGAGAATCACAAGAGGAACCAAGAAAAAAGTATTATGGAATATGTACCACCGTATGGGAGACTGGAGAAATCAAATTCGGATTTTTTTTTACAATTCACTCGGTATCTCACTTGTTTCTGTATGTTCGTTGATGAATTTTTCATAGAAATTATGAGAATCACAAGAGGAACCGAGAAAAAAGTATTATGGAATATGTACCACCGTATGGGAGACTGGAGAAATTAAATTCGGATTTTTTTTTACATTTCACTCGGTATCTCACTTGTTTCTGTGTGTTCGTTGATGAATTTTTTATAGAAATTATGAGAATCACTTACATTTCACTCTGTATCTCGCTTGTTTTTGCGTTTTCGTTGATGAATTTTTCATAGAAATTATGAGAATGATAAGAGGAACCTAGAAGAATTATGGAATATGTACCACCCTAGGGGAGAGAGGAGAAATTAAATTCGGACTTTTTTTATATTTCACTCTGTATCTCGCTTGTTTTTGCGTGTTCGTTGATGAATTATCTACAGCAATAATGAGAATGACAAGAGGAACCGAGAAAAAAGTATTATGGAATATGTACCACCGTAGGGGAGAGAGGAGAAATTAAATTCGGACTTTTTTTTATATTTCACTCTGTATTTCGCTTGTTTTTGCGTGTTCGTTGATGAATTCTTCACAGAGAAATTATGAGAATGTCAAGAGGAACAGAGAAAAAAGTATTATGGAATATGTACCACCGTAGGGGAGACTGGAGAAATTAAATTCGGATTTTTTTCACATTTCTCTCTGTATCTCGCTTGTTTTTGCGTGTTCGTTGATGAATATTTCATAGAAATTATGAGAATGACAAAAGAAACCGAGAAAAAAGTATTATGGAATATGTACCACCGTAGGGGGAACTGGATAAATTAAATTCGGCCTTTTCTTTTAATTTCACTCGGTATCTCACTTGTTTCTGTGTGTTCGTTGATGAATTTTTCATAGAAATTATGAGAATCACAAGAGGAACCAAGAAAAAAGTATTATGGAATATGTACCACCGTATGGGAGACTGGAGAAATCAAATTCGGATTTTTTTTTACAATTCACTCGGTATCTCACTTGTTTCTGTATGTTCGTTGATGAATTTTTCATAGAAATTATGAGAATCACAAGAGGAACCGAGAAAAAAGTATTATGGAATATGTACCACCGTATGGGAGACTGGAGAAATTAAATTCGGATTTTTTTTTACATTTCACTCGGTATCTCACTTGTTTCTGTGTGTTCGTTGATGAATTTTTTATAGAAATTATGAGAATCACTTACATTTCACTCTGTATCTCGCTTGTTTTTGCGTTTTCGTTGATGAATTTTTCATAGAAATTATGAGAATGATAAGAGGAACCTAGAAGAATTATGGAATATGTACCACCCTAGGGGAGAGAGGAGAAATTAAATTCGGACTTTTTTTATATTTCACTCTGTATCTCGCTTGTTTTTGCGTGTTCGTTGATGAATTCTTCACAGAGAAATTATGAGAATGACAAGAGGAACCGAGAAAAAAGTATTATGGAATATGTACCACCGTAGGGGAGAGAGGAGAAATTAAATTCGTACTTTTTTTATATTTCACTCTGTATCTCGCTTGTTTTTGCGTGTTCGTTGATGAATTCTTCACAGAGAAATTATGAGAATGTCAAGAGGAACCGAGAAAAAAGTATTATGGACAATGTACCACCGTAGGGGAGACTAGAGAAATTAAATTCGGATTTTTTTTACATTTCACTCTGTATCTCGCTTGTTTTTGTGTATTCGTTGATGAATTTTTCACAGAGAAATTATGAGAATGACAAGAGGAACCGAGAAAAAAGTATTATGGAATATGTACCACCGTAGGGGAGAGAGGAGAAATTAAATTCGTACTTTTTTTATATTTCACTCTGTATCTCGCTTGTTTTTGCGTGTTCGTTGATGAATTCTTCACAGAGAAATTATGAGAATGTCAAGAGGAACCGAGAAAAAAGTATTATGGAATATGTACCACCGTAGGGGAGACTGGAGAAATTAAATTCGGATTTTTTTCACATTTCTCTCTGTATCTCGCTTGTTTTTGCGTGTTCGTTGATGAATATTTCATAGAAATTATGAGAATGACAAAAGAAACCGAGAAAAAAGTATTATGGAATATGTACCACCGTAGGGGGAACTGGATAAATTAAATTCGGCCTTTTTTTTTAATTTCACTCGGAATCTCACTTGTTTCTGTGTGTTCGTTGATGAATTTTTCATAGAAATTATGAGAATCACAAGAGGAACCGAGAAAAAAGTATTATGGAATATGTACCACCGTATGGGAGACTGGAGAAATTAAATTCGGATTTTTTTTTACATTTCACTCGGTATCTCACTTGTTTATGGGTGTTCGTTGATAAATTTTTTAAAGAAATTATGAGAATCACGAGAGGAACCGAACAAAAAGTATTATGGAATATGTACCACCGTAGGGGAGACTGGAGAAATCAATTTCTGATTTTTTTTACATTTCACTCGGTATCTCACTTGTTTCTGTATGTTCGTTGATGAATTTTTCATAGAAATTATGAGAATCACAAGAGGATCCGAGAAAAAAGTATTATGGAATATGTACCACCGTATGGGAGACTGGAGAAATTAAATTCGGATTTTTTTTTACATTTCACTCGGTATCTCACTTGTTTCTGTGTGTTCGTTGATAAATTTTTTATAGAAATTATGAGAATCACTTACATTTCACTCTGTATCTCGCTTGTTTTTGCGTTTTCGTTGAAGAATTTTTCATAGAAATTATGATAATGATAAGAGGAACCTAGAAGAATTATGGAATATGTACCACCCTAGGGGAGAGAGGAGAAATTAAATTCGGACTTTTTTTATATTTCACTCTGTATCTCGCTTGTTTTTGCGTTTTCGTTGATGAATTCTTCACAGAGAAATTATGAGAATGACAAGAGGAACCGAGAAAAAAGTATTATGGAATATGTACCACCGTAGGGGAGACTGGAGAAATTAAATTCGGACTTTTTTTTACATTTCACTCTGTATCTCGCTTGTTTTTGCGTGTTCTTTGATGAATTATCTACAGCAATAATGAGAATGGTACATATTCCATAATACTTTTTTCTCGGTTCCTCTTGTCATTCTCATAATTTCTCTGTGAAGAATTCATCAACGAAAACGCAAAAACAAGCGAGATACAGAGTGAAATATAAAAAAAGTCCGAATTTAATTTCTCCTCTCTCCCCTAGGGTGGTACATATTCCATAATTCTTCTAGGTTCCTCTTATCATTATCATAATTTCTATGAAAAATTCTTCAACGAAAACGCAAAAACAAGCGAGATACAGAGTGAAATGTAAGTGATTCTCATAATTTCTATAAAAAATTTATCAACGAACACACAGAAACAAGTGAGATACCGAGTGAAATGTAAAAAAAAATCCGAATTTAATTTCTCCAGTCTCCCATACGGTGGTACATATTCCATAATACTTTTTTCTCGGATCCTCTTGTGATTCTCATAATTTCTATGAAAAATTCATCAACGAACATACAGAAACAAGTGAGATACCGAGTGAAATGTAAAAAAAATCAGAAATTGATTTCTCCAGTCTCCCCTACGGTGGTACATATTCCATAATACTTTTTGTTCGGTTCCTCTCGTGATTCTCATAATTTCTTTAAAAAATTTATCAACGAACACCCATAAACAAGTGAGATACCGAGTGAAATGTAAAAAAAAATCCGAATTTAATTTCTCCAGTCTCCCATACGGTGGTACATATTCCATAATACTTTTTTCTCGGTTCCTCTTGTGATTCTCATAATTTCTATGAAAAATTCATCAACGAACACACAGAAACAAGTGAGATTCCGAGTGAAATTAAAAAAAAAGGCCGAATTTAATTTATCCAGTTCCCCCTACGGTGGTACATATTCCATAATACTTTTTTCTCGGTTTCTTTTGTCATTCTCATAATTTCTATGAAATATTCATCAACGAACACGCAAAAACAAGCGAGATACAGAGAGAAATGTGAAAAAAATCCGAATTTAATTTCTCCAGTCTCCCCTACGGTGGTACATATTCCATAATACTTTTTTCTCGGTTCCTCTTGACATTCTCATAATTTCTCTGTGAAGAATTCATCAACGAACACGCAAAAACAAGCGAGATACAGAGTGAAATATAAAAAAAGTACGAATTTAATTTCTCCTCTCTCCCCTACGGTGGTACATATTCCATAATACTTTTTTCTCGGTTCCTCTTGTCATTCTCATAATTTCTCTGTGAAAAATTCATCAACGAATACACAAAAACAAGCGAGATACAGAGTGAAATGTAAAAAAAATCCGAATTTAATTTCTCTAGTCTCCCCTACGGTGGTACATTGTCCATAATACTTTTTTCTCGGTTCCTCTTGACATTCTCATAATTTCTCTGTGAAGAATTCATCAACGAACACGCAAAAACAAGCGAGATACAGAGTGAAATATAAAAAAAGTACGAATTTAATTTCTCCTCTCTCCCCTACGGTGGTACATATTCCATAATACTTTTTTCTCGGTTCCTCTTGTCATTCTCATAATTTCTCTGTGAAGAATTCATCAACGAACACGCAAAAACAAGCGAGATACAGAGTGAAATATAAAAAAAGTCCGAATTTAATTTCTCCTCTCTCCCCTAGGGTGGTACATATTCCATAATTCTTCTAGGTTCCTCTTATCATTCTCATAATATCTATGAAAAATTCATCAACGAAAACGCAAAAACAAGCGAGATACAGAGTGAAATGTAAGTGATTCTCATAATTTCTATAAAAAATTCATCAACGAACACACAGAAACAAGTGAGATACCGAGTGAAATGTAAAAAAAAATCCGAATTTAATTTCTCCAGTCTCCCATACGGTGGTACATATTCCATAATACTTTTTTCTCGGTTCCTCTTGTGATTCTCATAATTTCTATGAAAAATTCATCAACGAACATACAGAAACAAGTGAGATACCGAGTGAATTGTAAAAAAAAATCCGAATTTGATTTCTCCAGTCTCCCATACGGTGGTACATATTCCATAATACTTTTTTCTTGGTTCCTCTTGTGATTCTCATAATTTCTATGAAAAATTCATCAACGAACACACAGAAACAAGTGAGATACCGAGTGAAATTAAAAGAAAAGGCCGAATTTAATTTATCCAGTTCCCCCTACGGTGGTACATATTCCATAATACTTTTTTCTCGGTTTCTTTTGTCATTCTCATAATTTCTATGAAATATTCATCAACGAACACGCAAAAACAAGCGAGATACAGAGAGAAATGTGAAAAAAATCCGAATTTAATTTCTCCAGTCTCCCCTACGGTGGTACATATTCCATAATACTTTTTTCTCTGTTCCTCTTGACATTCTCATAATTTCTCTGTGAAGAATTCATCAACGAACACGCAAAAACAAGCGAAATACAGAGTGAAATATAAAAAAAAGTCCGAATTTAATTTCTCCTCTCTCCCCTACGGTGGTACATATTCCATAATACTTTTTTCTCGGTTCCTCTTGTCATTCTCATTATTGCTGTAGATAATTCATCAAAGAACACGCAAAAACAAGCGAGATACAGAGAGAAATGTAAAAAAAATCCGAATTTAATTTCTCCAGTCTCCCCTACGGTGGTACATATTCCATAATACTTTTTTTCTCGGTTCCTCTTGTCATTCTCATGATTTCTATGAAAAATTCATCAACGAACACGCAATAACAAGCGAGATACAGAGTGAAATGTAAAAAAATATCCGAATTTAATTTCTCCAGTCTCCCCTACGTTGGTACATATTCCATAATACTTTTTTCTCGGTTCCTCTTGTCATTCTCATTATTGCTGTGAATAATTCATCAAAGAACACGCAAAAACAAGCGAGATACAGAGTGAAATGTAAAAAAAAGTCCGAATTTAATTTCTCCAGTCTCCCCTACGGTGGTACATATTCCATAATACTTTTTTTTCGGTTCCTCTCGTGATTCTCATAATTTCTATAAAGAATTTATCAACGAACACACAGAAAAAAGTGAGATACCGAGTGAAATGTAAAAAAAAATCCGAATTTAATTTCTCCAGTCTCCCATACGGTGGTACATATTCCATAATACTTTTTTCTCGGTTCCTCTTGTGATTCTCATAATTTCTATGAAAAATTCATCAACGAACACACAGAAACAAGTGAGATACCGAGTGAAATTAAAAGAAAAGGCCGAATTTAATTTATCCAGTTCCCCCTACGGTGGTACATATTCCATATCACTTTTTTCTCGGTTCTTCTTGTCATTCTAATCATTTCTATGAAAAATTCATCAACCAACACACAGAAACAAATGAGATACCGAGTGAAATGTAAAAAAAAATCCGAATTTAATTACTGCAGTCTCCCATACGGTGGTACATATTCCATAATACTATTTTTTCTGTTCCTCTTGTGATTCTCATAATTTTTATGAAAAATTCATCAACGAACTAACAGAAACAAGTGAGATACCGAGTGAAATGTAAGAAAAAGTCCGAATTTAATTTCTCCAGTCTCCCCCACGGTGGTACATATTCCATAATACTTTTTTCTCGGTTCGTCTTGTCATTCTAATCATTTCCATGAAAAATACATTAACGAACACACAGAAACAAATGCGATACCGAGTGAAATGTAAAAAAAATCCGAAATTGATTTCTCCAGTCTCCCATACGGTGGTACATATTCCATAATACTTTTTTCTCGGTTTCTTTTGTCATTCTCATAATTTCTGTGAAATATTCATCAACGAACACGCAAAAACAAGCGAGATACAGAGAGAAATGTAAAAAAAAATCCGAATTTAATTTCTCCAGTCTCCCCTACGGTGGTACATATTCCATAATACTTTTTTTCTCGGTTCCCATTGTCATTCTCATGATTTCTATGAAAAATTCATCAACGAACACGCAATAACAAGCAAGATACAGAGTGAAATGTAAAAAAAATATCCGATTTTAATTTCTCCAGTCTCCCCTACGGTGGTACATATTCCATAATACTTTTTTCTCGGTTCCTCTTGTCATTCTCATTATTGCTGTAGATAATTCATCAAAGAACACGCAAAAACAAGCGAGATACAGAGTGAAATGTAAAAAAAAGTCCGAATTTAATTTCTCCAGTCTCCCCTACGGTGGTACATATTCCATAATACTTTTTTCTAGGTTCCTCTTGTCATTCTCATTATTGCTGTGAATAATTCATCAAAGAACACGCAAAAACAAGCGAGATACAGAGTGAAATGTAAAAAAAAGTCCGAATTTAATTTCTCCAGTCTCCCCTACGGTGGTACATATTCCATAATACTTTTTTTTCGGTTCCTCTCGTGATTCTCATAATTTCTATAAAAAATTTATCAACGAACACACAGAAACAAGTGAGATACCGAGTGAAATGTAAAAAAAAATCCGAATTTAATTTCTCCAGTCTCCCATACGGTGGTACATATTCCATAATACTTTTTTCTCGGTTCTTCTTGTTATTCTAATCATTTCTATGAAAAATTCATCAACCAACACACAGAAACAAATGAGATACCGAGTGAAATGTAAAAAAAAATCCGAATTTAATTACTGCAGTCTCCCATACGGTGGTACATATTCCATAATACTTTTTTTTCGGTTCCTCTTGTGATTCTCATAATTTTTATGAAAAATTCATCAACGAACAAACAGAAACAAGTGAGATACTGAGTGAAATGTAAGAAAAAGTCCGAATTTAATTTCTCCAGTCTCCCCCACGGTGGTACATATTCCATAATACTTTTTTCTCGGTTCGTCTTGTCATTCTAATCATTTCCATGAAAAATTCATTAACGAACACACAGAAACAAATGCGATACCGAGTGAAATGTAAAAAAAATCCGAAATTGATTTCTCCAGTCTCCCATACGGTGGTACATATTCCATAATACTTTTTTCTCGGTTTCTTTTGTCATTCTCATAATTTCTGTGAAATATTCATCAACGAACACGCAAAAACAAGCGAGATACAGAGAGAAATGTAAAAAAAAATCCGAATTTAATTTCTCCAGTCTCCCCTACGGAGGTACATATTCCATAATACTTTTTTTCTCGGTTCCCATTGTCATTCTCATGATTTCTATGAAAAATTCATCAACGAACACGCAATAACAAGCAAGATACAGAGTGAAATGTAAAAAAAATATCCGAATTTAATTTCTCCAGTCTCCCCTACGGTGGTACATATTCCATAATACTTTTTTCTCGGTTCCTCTTGTCATTCTCATTATTGCTGTGAATAATTCATCAAAGAACACGCAAAAACAAGCGAGATACAGAGTGAAATGTAAAAAAAAGTCCGAATTTAATTTCTCCAGTCTCCCCTACGGTGGTACATATTCCATAATACTATTTTCTCGGTTCCTCTTGTCATTCTCATTATTGCTGTGAATAATTCATCAAAGAACACGCAAAAACAAGCGAGATACAGAGTGAAATGTAAAAAAAGTCCGAATTTAATTTCTCCAGTCTCCCCTACGGTGGTACATATTCCATAATACTTTTTTCTCGGTTCCTCTTATCATTCTCCTAATTTCTGTAAAATATTCATCTACGAATACGCAAAAACAAGCGAGATACAGAATGAAATAAATTAAAAATCCAAATTTAATTTCTCCAGTCTCCCCTACGGTGGTACATATTCCATAATACTTTTTTTTTCGGTTCCTCTTGTGATTCTCATAATTTCTATGAAAAATTCATCAACGAACATACAGAATCAAGTGAGATACCGAGTGAAATGTAAGAAAAAGTGCGAATTTAATTTCTCCAGTCTCCCCCACGGTGGTACATATTCCATAATACTTTTTTCTCGGTTCCTCTTGTCATTCTAATCATTTCCATGAAAAATTCATTAACGAACACACAGAAACAAATGCGATACCGAGGGAAATGTAAAAAAAAATCCGAAATTGATTTCTCCAGTCTCCCATACGGTGGTACATATTCCATAATACTTTTTTCTCGGTTTCTTTTGTCATTCTCATAATTTCTGTGAAATATTCATCAACGAACACGCAAAAACAAGCGAGATACAGAGAGAAATGTAAAAAAAAATCCGAATTTAATTTCTCCAGTCTCCCATACGGTGGTACATATTCCATAATACTTTTTTCTCGGTTCCTCATGTGATTCTCATAATTTCTATGAAAAATTCATCAACGAACACACAGAAACAAGTGAGATACCGAGTGAAATTTAAAAAAAAAGGCCGAATTTAATTTATCCAGTTCCCCCTACGGTGGTACATATTCCATAATACTTTTTTCTCGGTTCTTCTTGTCATTCTAATCATTTCTATGAAAAATTCATCAATGAACACACAGAAACAAATGAGATACCGAGTGAAATGTAAAAAAAAATCTGAATTTAATTTCTCTAGTTTCCCATACGGTGGTACATATTCCATAATACTTTATTTTCGGTTCCTCTTGTGATTCTCATAATTTCTATGAAAAATTCATCAACGAACACACAGAAACAAGTGAGATACCGAGTGAAATGTAAGAAAAAGTCCGAATTTAATTTCTCCAGTCTCCCCTACGGTGGTACATATTCCATAATACTTTTTTCTCGATTCCTCTTGTCATTCTCATTATTGCTGTGAATAATTCATCAAAGAACACGCATAAACAAGCGAGATACAGAGTGAAATGTAAAAAAAAGTCCGAATTTAATTTCTCCAGTCTCCCCTACGGTGGTACATATTCCATAATACTTTTTTCTCGGTTCCTCTTATCATTCTCATAATTTCTGTAAAATATTCATCTACGAATACGCAAAAACAAGCGAGATACAGAATGAAATAAATTAAAAATCCAAATTTAATTTCTCCAGTCTCCCCTACGGTGGTACATATTCCATAATACTTTTTTTTTCGGTTCCTCTTGTGATTCTCATAATTTCTATGAAAAATTCATCAACGAACACACAGAATCAAGTGAGATACCGAGTGAAATGTAAGAAAAAGTGCGAATTTAATTTCTCCAGTCTCCCCCACGGTGGTACATATTCCATAATACTTTTTTCTCGGTTCCTCTTGTCATTCTAATCATTTCCATGAAAAATTCATTAACGAACACACAGAAACAAATGCGATACCGAGTGAAATGTAAAAAAAAATCCGAAATTGATTTCTCCAGTCTCCCATACGGTGGTACATATTCCATAATACTTTTTTCTCGGTTTCTTTTGTCATTCTCATAATTTCTGTGAAATATTCATCAACGAACACGCAAAAACAAGCGAGATACAGAGAGAAATGTAAAAAAAAATCCGAATTTAATTTCTCCAGTCTCCCATACGGTGGTACATATTCCATAATTCTTTATTTTCGGTTCCTCTTGTGATTCTCATAATTTCTATGAAAAATTCATCAACGAACACACAGAAACAAGTGAGATACCGAGTGAAATGTAAGAAAAAGTCCGAATTTAATTTCTCCAGTCTCCCCCACGGTGGTACATATTCCATAATACTTTTTTCTCGGTTCCTCTTGTCATTCTAATCATTTCTATGAAAAATTCATTAACTAACACACAGAAACAAATGCGATACCGAGTGTATTGTAAAAAAAAATCCGAATTTGATTTCTCCAGTCTCCCATACGGTGGTACATATTCCATAATACTTTTTTCTTGGTTCCTCTTGTGATTCTCATATTTTCTATGAAAAATTCATCAACGAACACACAGAAACAAGTGAGATACCGAGTGAAATTAAAAGAAAAGGCCGAATTTAATTTATCCAGTTCCCCCTACGGTGGTACATATTCCATAACACTTTTTTTTCGGTTCTTCTTGTCATTCTCATAATTTCTATGAAAAATTCATCAACGAACACACAGAAACAAGTGAGATACCGAGTGAAATGTAAGAAAAAGTCCGAAATTGATTTCTCCAGTCTCCCCTACGGTGGTACATATTCCATAATACTTTTTGTTCGGTTCCTCTCGTGATTCTCATAATTTCTTTAAAAAATTTATCAACGAACACCCATAAACAAGTGAGATACCGAGTGAAATGTAAAAAAAAAATCCGAATTTAATTTCTCCAGTCTCCCATACGGTGGTACATATTCCATAATACTTTTTTCTCGGTTCCTCTTGTGATTCTCATAATTTCTATGAAAAATTCTTCAACGAACACACAGAAACAAGTGAGATTCCGAGTGAAATTAAAAAAAAAGGCCGAATTTAATTTATCCAGTTCCCCCTACGGTGGTACATATTCCATAATACTTTTTTCTCGGTTTCTTTTGTCATTCTCATAATTTCTATGAAATATTCATCAACGAACACGCAAAAACAAGCGAGATACAGAGAGAAATGTGAAAAAAATCCGAATTTAATTTCTCCAGTCTCCCCTACGGTGGTACATATTCCATAATACTTTTTTCTCGGTTCCTCTTGACATTCTCATAATTTCTCTGTGAAGAATTCATCAACGAACACGCAAAAACAAGCGAGATACAGAGTGAAATATAAAAAAAGTACGAATTTAATTTCTCCTCTCTCCCCTACGGTGGTACATATTCCATAATACTTTTTTCTCGGTTCCTCTTGTCATTCTCATAATTTCTCTGTGAAAAATTCATCAACGAATACACAAAAACAAGCGAGATACAGAGTGAAATGTAAAAAAAATCCGAATTTAATTTCTCTAGTCTCCCCTACGGTGGTACATTGTCCATAATACTTTTTTCTCGGTTCCTCTTGTCATTCTCATAATTTCTCTGTGAAGAATTCATCAACGAACACGCAAAAACAAGCGAGATACAGAGTGAAATATAAGAAAAGTCCGAATTTAATTTCTCCTCTCTCCCCTAGGGTGGTACATATTCCATAATTCTTCTAGGTTCCTCTTATCATTCTCATAATTTCTATGAAAAATTCATCAACGAAAACGCAAAAACAAGCGAGATACAGAGTGAAATGTAAGTGATTCTCATAATTTCTATAAAAAATTTATCAACGAACACACAGAAACAAGTGAGATACCGAGTGAAATGTAAAAAAAAATCCGAATTTAATTTCTCCAGTCTCCCATACGGTGGTACATATTCCATAATACTTTTTTCTCGGTTCCTCTTGTGATTCTCATAATTTCTATGAAAAATTCATCAACGAACATACAGAAACAAGTGAGATACCAAGTGAATTGTAAAAAAAAATCCGAATTTGATTTCTCCAGTCTCCCATACGGTGGTACATATTCCATAATACTTTTTTCTTGGTTCCTCTTGTGATTCTCATAATTTCTATGAAAAAATCATCAACGAACACACAGAAACAAGTGAGATACCGAGTGAAATTAAAAGAAAAGGCCGAATTTAATTTATCCAGTTCCCCCTACGGTGGTACATATTCCATAATACTTTTTTCTCGGTTTCTTTTGTCATTCTCATAATTTCTATGAAATATTCATCAACGAACACGCAAAACAAGCGAGATACAGAGAGAAATGTGAAAAAAATCCGAATTTAATTTCTCCAGTCTCCCCTACGGTGGTACATATTCCATAATACTTTTTTCTCGGTTCCTCTTGTCATTCTCATTATTGCTGTAGATAATTCATCAAAGAACACGCAAAAACAAGCGAGATACAGAGAGAAATGTAAAAAAAATCCGAATTTAATTTCTCCAGTCTCCCCTACGGTGGTACATATTCCATAATACTTTTTTTCTCGGTTCCTCTTGTCATTCTCATGATTTCTATGAAAAATTCATCAACGAACACGCAATAACAAGCGAGATACAGAGTGAAATGTAAAAAAATATCCGAATTTAATTTCTCCAGTCTCCCCTACGTTGGTACATATTCCATAATACTTTTTTCTCGGTTCCTCTTGTCATTCTCATTATTGCTGTGAATAATTCATCAAAGAACACGCAAAAACAAGCGAGATACAGAGTGAAATGTAAAAAAAAGTCCGAATTTAATTTCTCCAGTCTCCCCTACGGTGGTACTTATTCCATAATACTTTTTTTTCGGTTCCTCTCGTGATTCTCATAATTTCTATAAAGAATTTATCAACGAACACACAGAAAAAAGTGAGATACCGAGTGAAATGTAAAAAAAAATCCGAATTTAATGTCTCCAGTCTCCCATACGGTGGTACATATTCCATAATACTTTTTTCTCGGTTCCTCTTGTGATTCTCATAATTTCTATGAAAAATTCATCAACGAACACACAGAAACAAGTGAGATACCGAGTGAAATTAAAAGAAAAGGCCGAATTTAATTTATCCAGTTCCCCCTACGGTGGTACATATTCCATATCACTTTTTTCTCGGTTCTTCTTGTCATTCTAATCATTTCTATGAAAAATTCATCAACCAACACACAGAAACAAATGAGATACCGAGTGAAATGTAAAAAAAATCCGAATTTAATTACTGCAGTCTCCCATACGGTGGTACATATTCCATAATACCATTATTTCTGTTCCTCTTGTGATTCTCATAATTTTTATGAAAAATTCATCAACGAACTAACAGAAACAAGTGAGATACCGAGTGAAATGTAAGAAAAAGTCCGAATTTAATTTCTCCAGTCTCCCCCACGGTGGTACATATTCAATAATACTTTTTTCTCGGTTCGTCTTGTCATTCTAATCATTTCCATGAAAAATACATTAACGAACACACAGAAACAAATGCGATACCGAGTGAAATGTAAAAAAAATCCGAAATTGATTTCTCCAGTCTCCCATACGGTGGTACATATTCCATAATACTTTTTTCTCGGTTTCTTTTGTCATTCTCATAATTTCTGTGAAATATTCATCAACGAACACGCAAAAACAAGCGAGATACAGAGAGAAATGTAAAAAAAAATCCGAATTTAATTTCTCCAGTCTCCCCTACGGTGGTACATATTCCATAATACTTTTTTTCTCGGTTCCCATTGTCATTCTCATGATTTCTATGAAAAATTCATCAACGAACACGCAATAACAAGCAAGATACAGAGTGAAATGTAAAAAAAATATCCGAATTTAATTTCTCCAGTCTCCCCTACGGTGGTACATATTCCATAATACTTTTTTCTCGGTTCCTCTTGTCATTCTCATTATTGCTGTAGATAATTCATCAAAGAACACGCAAAAACAAGCGAGATACAGAGTGAAATGTAAAAAAAAGTCCGAATTTAATTTCTCCAGTCTCCCCTACGGTGGTACATATTCCATAATACTTTTTTCTTGGTTCCTCTTGTCATTCTCATTATTGCTGTGAATAATTCATCAAAGAACACGCAAAAACAAGCGAGATACAGAGTGAAATGTAAAAAAAAGTCCGAATTTAATTTCTCCAGTCTCCCCTACGGTGGTACATATTCCATAATACTTTTTTTTCGGTTCCTCTCGTGATTCTCATAATTTCTATAAAAAATTTATCAACGAACACACAGAAACAAGTGAGATACCGAGTGAAATGTAAAAAAAAATCCGAATTTAATTTCTCCAGTCTCCCATACGGTGGTACATATTCCATAATACTTTTTTCTCGGTTCCTCTTGTGATTCTCATAATTTCTATGAAAAATTCATCAACGAACACACAGAAACAAGTGAGATACCGAGTGAAATTAAAAGAAAAGGCCGAATTTAATTTATCCAGTTCCCCCTACGGTGGTATATATTCCATATCACTTTTTTCTCGGTTCTTCTTGTCATTCTAATCATTTCTATGAAAAATTCATCAACCAACAAACAGAAACAAATGAGATACCGAGTGAAATGTATAAAAAAATCCGAATTTAATTACTGCAGTCTCCCATACGGTGGTACATATTCCATAATACTTTTTTTTTCGGTTCCTCTCGTGATTCTCATAATTTCTATAAAAAATTTATCAACGAACACACAGAAACAAGTGAGATACCGAGTGAAATGTAAAAAAAATCCGAATTTAATTTCTCCAGTCTCCCATACGGTGGTACATATTCCATAATACTTTTTTCTCGGTTCCTCTTGTGATTCTCATAATTTCTATGAAAAATTCATCAACGAACACACAGAAACAAGTGAGATACCGAGTGAAATTAAAAGAAAAGGCCGAATTTAATTTATCCAGTTCCCCCTACGGTGGTATATATTCCATATCACTTTTTTCTCGGTTCTTCTTGTCATTCTAATCATTTTTATGAAAAATTCATCAACGAACAAACAGAAACAAGTGAGATACTGAGTGAAATGTAAGAAAAAGTCCGAATTTAATTTCTCCAGTCTCCCCCACGGTGGTACATATTCCATAATACTTTTTTCTCGGTTCGTCTTGTCATTCTAATCATTTCCATGAAAAATTCATTAACGAACACACAGAAACAAATGCGATACCGAGTGAAATGTAAAAAAAATCCGAAATTGATTTCTCCAGTCTCCCATACGGTGGTACATATTCCATAATACTTTTTTCTCGGTTTCTTTTGTCATTCTCATAATTTCTGTGAAATATTCATCAACGAACACGCAAAAACAAGCGAGATACAGAGAGAAATGTAAAAAAAAATCCGAATTAAATTTCTCCAGTCTCCCCTACGGAGGTACATATTCCATAATACTTTTTTTCTCGGTTCCCATTGTCATTCTCATGATTTCTATGAAAAATTCATCAACGAACACGCAATAACAAGCAAGATACAGAGTGAAATGTAAAAAAAATATCCGAATTTAATTTCTCCAGTCTCCCCTACGGTGGTACATATTCCATAATACTTTTTTCTCGGTTCCTCTTGTCATTCTCATTATTGCTGTGAATAATTCATCAAAGAACACGCAAAAACAAGCGAGATACAGAGTGAAATGTAAAAAAAAGTCCGAATTTAATTTCTCCAGTCTCCCCTACGGTGGTACATATTCCATAATACTATTTTCTCGGTTCCTCTTGTCATTCTCATTATTGCTGTGAATAATTCATCAAAGAACACGCAAAAACAAGCGAGATACAGAGTGAAATGTAAAAAAAGTCCGAATTTAATTTCTCCAGTCTCCCCTACGGTGGTACATATTCCATAATACTTTTTTCTCGGTTCCTCTTATCATTCTCCTAATTTCTGTAAAATATTCATCTACGAATACGCACAACCAAGCGAGATACAGAATGAAATAAATTAAAAATCCAAATTTAATTTCTCCAGTCTCCCCTACGGTGGTACATATTCCATAATACTTTTTTTTTCGGTTTCTCTTGTGATTCTCATAATTTCTATGAAAAATTCATCAACGAACACACAGAATCAAGTGAGATACCGAGTGAAATGTAAGAAAAATTGCGAATTTAATTTCTCCAGTCTCCCCCACGGTGGTACATATTCCATAATACTTTTTTCTCGGTTCCTCTTGTCATTCTAATCATTTCCATGGAAAAATTCATTAACGAACACACAGAAACAAATGCGATACCGAGTGAAATGTAAAAAAAAATCCGAAATTGATTTCTCCAGTCTCCCATACGGTGGTACATATTCCATAATACTTTTTTCTCGGTTTCTTTTGTCATTCTCATAATTTCTGTGAAATATTCATCAACGAACACGCAAAAACAAGCGAGATACAGAGAGAAATGTAAAAAAAAATCCGAATTTAATTTCTCCAGTCTCCCATACGGTGGTACATATTCCATAATACTTTTTTCTCGGTTCCTCTTGTGATTCTCATAATTTCTATGAAAAATTCATCAACGAACACACAGAAACAAGTGAGATACCGAGTGAAATTTAAAAAAAAGGCCGAATTTAATTTATCCAGTTCCCCCTACGGTGGTACATATTCCATAATACTTTTTTCTCGGTTCTTCTTGTCATTCTAATCATTTCTATGAAAAATTCATCAATGAACACACAGAAACAAATGAGATACCGAGTGAAATGTAAAAAAAAATCTGAATTTAATTTCTCTAGTTTCCCATACGGTGGTATATATTCCATAATACTTTATTTTCGGTTCCTCTTGTGATTCTCATAATTTCTATGAAAAATTCATCAACGAACACACAGAAACAAGTGAGATACCGAGTGAAATGTAAGAAAAAGTCCGAATTTAATTTCTCCAGTCTCCCCCACGGTGGTACATATTCCATAATACTTTTTTCTCGGTTCCTCTTGTCATTCTAATCATTTCCATGAAAAATTCATTAACTAACACACAGAAACAAATGCGATACCGAGTGAAATGTAAAAAAAATCCGAAATTGATTTCTCCAGTCTCCCATATGGTGGTACATATTCCATAATACTTTTTTCTCGGTTTCTTTTGTCATTCTCATAATTTCTATGAAATATTCATCAACGAACACGCAAAAACAAGCGAGATACAGAGAGAAATGTAAAAAAAAATCCGAATTTAATTTCTCCAGTCTCCCCTACGGTGGTACATATTTCATAATACTTTTTTTCTCGGTTCCTCTTGTCATTCTCATGATTTCTATGAAAAATTCATCAACGAATACGCACTAACAAGCGAGATACAGAGTGAAATGTAAAAAAATATCCGAATTTAATTTCTCCAGTCTCCCCTACGGTGGTACATATTCCATAATACTTTTTTCTCGGTTCCTCTTGTCATTCTCATTATTGCTGTGAATAATTCATCAAAGAACACGCAAAAACAAGCGAGATACAGAGTGAAATGTAAAAAAAAGTCCGAATTTAATTTCTCCAGTCTCCCCTACGGTGGTACATATTCCATAATACTTTTTTTTCGGTTCCTCTCGTGATTCTCATAATTTCTATAAAAAATTTATCAACGAACACACAGAAACAAGTGATATACCGTGTGAAATGTAAAAAAAAATCCGAATTTAATTTCTCCAGTCTCCCATACGGTGGTACATATTCCATAATACTTTTTTCTCGGTTCCTCTTGTGATTCTCATAATTTCTATGAAAAATTCATCAACGAACACACAGAAACAAGTGAGATACCGAGTGAAATGTAAGAAAAAGTCCGAATTTAATTTCTCCAGTCTCCCCCACGGTGGTACATATTCCATAATACTTTTTTCTCGGTTCCTCTTGTCATTCTTATCATTTCCATGAAAAATTCATTAACTAACACACAGAAACAAATGCGATACCGAGTGAAATGTAAAAAAAATCCGAAATTGATTTCTCCAGTCTCCCATACGGTGGTACATATTCCATAATACTTTTTTCTCGGTTTCTTTTGTCATTTTATAATTTCTATGAAATATTCATCAACGAACACGCAAAAACAAGCGAGATACAGAGAGAAATGTAAAAAAAATCCGAATTTAATTTCTCCAGTCTCCCCTACGGTGGTACATATTCCATAATACTTTTTTTCTCGGTTCCTCTTGTCATTCTCATGATTTCTATGGAAAATTCATCAACGAATACGCACTAACAAGCGAGATACAGAGTGAAATGTAAAAAAATATCCGAATTTAATTTCTCCAGTCTCCCCTACGGTGGTACATATTCCATAATACTTTTTTCTCGGTTCCTCTTGTCATTCTCATTATTGCTGTGAATAATTCATCAAAGAACACGCAAAAACAAGCGAGATACAGAGTGAAATGTAAAAAAAAGTCCGAATTTAATTTCTCCAGTCTCCCCTACGGTGGTACATATTCCATAATACTTTTTTTTCGGTTCCTCTCGTGATTCTCATAATTTCTATAAAAAATTTATCAACGAACACACAGAAACAAGTGATATACCGTGTGAAATGTAAAAAAAAATCCGAATTTAATTTCTCCAGTCTCCCATACGGTGGTACATATTCCATAATACTTTTTTCTCGGTTCCTCTTGTGATTCTCATAATTTCTATGAAAAATTCATCAACGAACACACAGAAACAAGTGAGATACCGAGTGAAATGTAAGAAAAAGTCCGAATTTAATTTCTCCAGTCTCCCCCACGGTGGTACATATTCCATAATACTTTTTTCTCGGTTCCTCTTGTCATTCTTATCATTTCCATGAAAAATTCATTAACTAACACACAGAAACAAATGCGATACCGAGTGAAATGTAAAAAAAATCCGAAATTGATTTCTCCAGTCTCCCATACGGTGGTACATATTCCATAATACTTTTTTCTCGGTTTCTTTTGTCATTCTCATAATTTCTATGAAATATTCATCAACGAACACGCAAAAACAAGCGAGATACAGAGAGAAATGTAAAAAAAAATCCGAATTTAATTTCTCCAGTCTCCCCTACGGTGGTACATATTCCATAATACTTTTTTTCTCGGTTCCTCTTGTCATTCTCATGATTTCTATGAAAAATTCATCAACGAATACGCACTAACAAGCGAGATACAGAGTGAAATGTAAAAAAATATCCGAATTTAATTTCTCCAGTCTCCCCTACGGTGGTACATATTCCATAATACTTTTTTCTCGGTTCCTCTTGTCATTCTCATTATTGCTGTGAATAATTCATCAAAGAACACGCAAAAACAAGCGAGATACAGAGTGAAATGTAAAAAAAAGTCCGATTTTAATTTCTCCAGTCTCCCCTACGGTGGTACATATTCCATAATACTTTTTTTTCGGTTCCTCTTGTGATTCTCATAATTTCTATGAAAAATTCATCAACGAACACACAGAAACAAGTGATATACCGAGTGAAATGTAAAAAAAAAATCCGAATTTAATTTCTCCAGTCTCCCATACGGTGGTACATATTCCATAATACTTTTTTCTCGGTTCCTCTTGTGATTCTCATAATTTCTATGAAAAATTCATCAACGAACACACAGAAACAAGTGAGATACCGAGTGAAATGTAAGAAAAAGTCCGAATTTAATTTCTCCAGTCTCCCCCACGGTGGTACATATTCCATAATACTTTTTTCTCGGTTCCTCTTGTCATTCTTATCATTTCCATGAAAAATTCATTAACTAACACACAGAAACAAATGCGATACCGAGTGAAATGTAAAAAAAATCCGAAATTGATTTCTCCAGTCTCCCATACGGTGGTACATATTCCATAATACTTTTTTCTCGGTTTCTTTTGTCATTCTCATAATTTCTGTGAAATATTCATCAACGAACACGCAAAAACAAGCGAGATACAGAGAGAAATGTAAAAAAAAATCCGAATTTAATTTCTCCAGTCTCCCCTACGGTGGTACATATTCCATAATACTTTTTTTCTCGGTTCCCATTGTCATTCTCATGATTTCTATGAAAAATTCATCAACGAATACGCACTAACAAGCGAGATACAGAGTGAAATGTAAAAAAATATCCGAATTTAATTTCTCCAGTCTCCCCTACGGTGGTACATATTCCATAATACTTTTTTCTCGGTTCCTCTTGTCATTCTCATTATTGCTGTGAATAATTCATCAAAGAACACGCAAAAACAAGCGAGATACAGAGTGAAATGTAAAAAAAAGTCCGAATTTAATTTCTCCAGTCTCCCCTACGGTGGTACATATTCCATAATACTTTTTTTTCGGTTCCTCTTGTGATTCTCATAATTTCTATGAAAAATTCATCAACGAACACACAGAAACAAGTGATATACCGAGTGAAATGTAAAAAAAAAATCCGAATTTAATTTCTCCAGTCTCCCATACGGTGGTACATATTCCATAATACTTTTTTCTCGGTTCCTCTTGTGATTCTCATAATTTCTATGAAAAATTCATCAACGAACACACAGAAACAAGTGAGATACCGAGTGAAATGTAAGAAAAAGTCCGAATTTAATTTCTCCAGTCTCCCCCACGGTGGTACATATTCCATAATACTTTTTTCTCGGTTCCTCTTGTCATTCTTATCATTTCCATGAAAAATTCATTAACTAACACACAGAAACAAATGCGATACCGAGTGAAATGTAAAAAAAATCCGAAATTGATTTCTCCAGTCTCCCATACGGTGGTACATATTCCATAATACTTTTTTCTCGGTTTCTTTTGTCATTCTCATAATTTCTGTGAAATATTCATCAACGAACACGCAAAAACAAGCGAGATACAGAGAGAAATGTAAAAAAAAATCCGAATTTAATTTCTCCAGTCTCCCCTACGGTGGTACATATTCCATAATACTTTTTTCTCGGTTCCCATTGTCATTCTCATGATTTCTATGAAAAATTCATCAACGAACACGCAATAACAAGCAAGATACAGAGTGAAATGTAAAAAAAATATCCGAATTTAATTTCTCCAGTCTCCCCTACGGTGGTACATATTCCATAATACTTTTTTCTCGGTTCTTCTTGTCATTCTAATCATTTCTATGAAAAATTCATCAATGAACACACAGAAACAAATGAGATACCGAGTGAAATGTAAAAAAAAATCTGAATTTAATTTCTCTAGTTTCCCATACGGTGGTATATATTCCATAATACTTTATTTTCGGTTCCTCTTGTGATTCTCATAATTTCTATGAAAAATTCATCAACGAACACACAGAAACAAGTGAGATACCGAGTGAAATGTAAGAAAAAGTCCGAATTTAATTTCTCCAGTCTCCCCCACGGTGGTACATATTCCATAATACTTTTTTCTCGGTTCCTCTTGTCATTCTAATCATTTCCATGAAAAATTCATTAACTAACACACAGAAACAAATGCGATACCGAGTGAAATGTAAAAAAAATCCGAAATTGATTTCTCCAGTCTCCCATATGGTGGTACATATTCCATAATACTTTTTTCTCGGTTTCTTTTGTCATTCTCATAATTTCTATGAAATATTCATCAACGAACACGCAAAAACAAGCGAGATACAGAGAGAAATGTAAAAAAAAATCCGAATTTAATTTCTCCAGTCTCCCCTACGGTGGTACATATTTCATAATACTTTTTTTCTCGGTTCCTCTTGTCATTCTCATGATTTCTATGAAAAATTCATCAACGAATACGCACTAACAAGCGAGATACAGAGTGAAATGTAAAAAAATATCCGAATTTAATTTCTCCAGTCTCCCCTACGGTGGTACATATTCCATAATACTTTTTTCTCGGTTCCTCTTGTCATTCTCATTATTGCTGTGAATAATTCATCAAAGAACACGCAAAAACAAGCGAGATACAGAGTGAAATGTAAAAAAAAGTCCGAATTTAATTTCTCCAGTCTCCCCTACGGTGGTACATATTCCATAATACTTTTTTTTCGGTTCCTCTCGTGATTCTCATAATTTCTATAAAAAATTTATCAACGAACACACAGAAACAAGTGATATACCGTGTGAAATGTAAAAAAAAATCCGAATTTAATTTCTCCAGTCTCCCATACGGTGGTACATATTCCATAATACTTTTTTCTCGGTTCCTCTTGTGATTCTCATAATTTCTATGAAAAATTCATCAACGAACACACAGAAACAAGTGAGATACCGAGTGAAATGTAAGAAAAAGTCCGAATTTAATTTCTCCAGTCTCCCCCACGGTGGTACATATTCCATAATACTTTTTTCTCGGTTCCTCTTGTCATTCTTATCATTTCCATGAAAAATTCATTAACTAACACACAGAAACAAATGCGATACCGAGTGAAATGTAAAAAAAATCCGAAATTGATTTCTCCAGTCTCCCATACGGTGGTACATATTCCATAATACTTTTTTCTCGGTTTCTTTTGTCATTCTCATAATTTCTATGAAATATTCATCAACGAACACGCAAAAACAAGCGAGATACAGAGAGAAATGTAAAAAAAAATCCGAATTTAATTTCTCCAGTCTCCCCTACGGTGGTACATATTCCATAATACTTTTTTTCTCGGTTCCTCTTGTCATTCTCATGATTTCTATGAAAAATTCATCAACGAATACGCACTAACAAGCGAGATACAGAGTGAAATGTAAAAAAATATCCGAATTTAATTTCTCCAGTCTCCCCTACGGTGGTACATATTCCATAATACTTTTTTCTCGGTTCCTCTTGTCATTCTCATTATTGCTGTGAATAATTCATCAAAGAACACGCAAAAACAAGCGAGATACAGAGTGAAATGTAAAAAAAAGTCCGAATTTAATTTCTCCAGTCTCCCCTACGGTGGTACATATTCCATAATACTTTTTTTTCGGTTCCTCTCGTGATTCTCATAATTTCTATAAAAAATTTATCAACGAACACACAGAAACAAGTGATATACCGTGTGAAATGTAAAAAAAAATCCGAATTTAATTTCTCCAGTCTCCCATACGGTGGTACATATTCCATAATACTTTTTTCTCGGTTCCTCTTGTGATTCTCATAATTTCTATGAAAAATTCATCAACGAACACACAGAAACAAGTGAGATACCGAGTGAAATGTAAGAAAAAGTCCGAATTTAATTTCTCCAGTCTCCCCCACGGTGGTACATATTCCATAATACTTTTTTCTCGGTTCCTCTTGTCATTCTTATCATTTCCATGAAAAATTCATTAACTAACACACAGAAACAAATGCGATACCGAGTGAAATGTAAAAAAAATCCGAAATTGATTTCTCCAGTCTCCCATACGGTGGTACATATTCCATAATACTTTTTTCTCGGTTTCTTTTGTCATTCTCATAATTTCTATGAAATATTCATCAACGAACACGCAAAAACAAGCGAGATACAGAGAGAAATGTAAAAAAAAATCCGAATTTAATTTCTCCAGTCTCCCCTACGGTGGTACATATTCCATAATACTTTTTTTCTCGGTTCCTCTTGTCATTCTCATGATTTCTATGAAAAATTCATCAACGAATACGCACTAACAAGCGAGATACAGAGTGAAATGTAAAAAAATATCCGAATTTAATTTCTCCAGTCTCCCCTACGGTGGTACATATTCCATAATACTTTTTTCTCGGTTCCTCTTGTCATTCTCATTATTGCTGTGAATAATTCATCAAAGAACACGCAAAAACAAGCGAGATACAGAGTGAAATGTAAAAAAAAGTCCGATTTTAATTTCTCCAGTCTCCCCTACGGTGGTACATATTCCATAATACTTTTTTTTCGGTTCCTCTTGTGATTCTCATAATTTCTATGAAAAATTCATCAACGAACACACAGAAACAAGTGATATACCGAGTGAAATGTAAAAAAAAAATCCGAATTTAATTTCTCCAGTCTCCCATACGGTGGTACATATTCCATAATACTTTTTTCTCGGTTCCTCTTGTGATTCTCATAATTTCTATGAAAAATTCATCAACGAACACACAGAAACAAGTGAGATACCGAGTGAAATGTAAGAAAAAGTCCGAATTTAATTTCTCCAGTCTCCCCCACGGTGGTACATATTCCATAATACTTTTTTCTCGGTTCCTCTTGTCATTCTTATCATTTCCATGAAAAATTCATTAACTAACACACAGAAACAAATGCGATACCGAGTGAAATGTAAAAAAAATCCGAAATTGATTTCTCCAGTCTCCCATACGGTGGTACATATTCCATAATACTTTTTTCTCGGTTTCTTTTGTCATTCTCATAATTTCTGTGAAATATTCATCAACGAACACGCAAAAACAAGCGAGATACAGAGAGAAATGTAAAAAAAAATCCGAATTTAATTTCTCCAGTCTCCCCTACGGTGGTACATATTCCATAATACTTTTTTTCTCGGTTCCCATTGTCATTCTCATGATTTCTATGAAAAATTCATCAACGAATACGCACTAACAAGCGAGATACAGAGTGAAATGTAAAAAAATATCCGAATTTAATTTCTCCAGTCTCCCCTACGGTGGTACATATTCCATAATACTTTTTTCTCGGTTCCTCTTGTCATTCTCATTATTGCTGTGAATAATTCATCAAAGAACACGCAAAAACAAGCGAGATACAGAGTGAAATGTAAAAAAAAGTCCGAATTTAATTTCTCCAGTCTCCCCTACGGTGGTACATATTCCATAATACTTTTTTTTCGGTTCCTCTTGTGATTCTCATAATTTCTATGAAAAATTCATCAACGAACACACAGAAACAAGTGATATACCGAGTGAAATGTAAAAAAAAAATCCGAATTTAATTTCTCCAGTCTCCCATACGGTGGTACATATTCCATAATACTTTTTTCTCGGTTCCTCTTGTGATTCTCATAATTTCTATGAAAAATTCATCAACGAACACACAGAAACAAGTGAGATACCGAGTGAAATGTAAGAAAAAGTCCGAATTTAATTTCTCCAGTCTCCCCCACGGTGGTACATATTCCATAATACTTTTTTCTCGGTTCCTCTTGTCATTCTTATCATTTCCATGAAAAATTCATTAACTAACACACAGAAACAAATGCGATACCGAGTGAAATGTAAAAAAAATCCGAAATTGATTTCTCCAGTCTCCCATACGGTGGTACATATTCCATAATACTTTTTTCTCGGTTTCTTTTGTCATTCTCATAATTTCTGTGAAATATTCATCAACGAACACGCAAAAACAAGCGAGATACAGAGAGAAATGTAAAAAAAAATCCGAATTTAATTTCTCCAGTCTCCCCTACGGTGGTACATATTCCATAATACTTTTTTCTCGGTTCCCATTGTCATTCTCATGATTTCTATGAAAAATTCATCAACGAACACGCAATAACAAGCAAGATACAGAGTGAAATGTAAAAAAAATATCCGAATTTAATTTCTCCAGTCTCCCCTACGGTGGTACATATTCCATAATACTTTTTTCTCGGTTCCTCTTGTCATTCTCATTATTGCTGTGAATAATTCATCAAAGAACACGCATAAACAAGCGAGATACAGAGTGAAATGTAAAAAAAAGTCCGAATTTAATTTCTCCAGTCTCCCCTACGGTGGTACATATTCCATAATACTTTTTTCTCGGTTCCTCTTATCATTCCCATAATTTCTGTGAAATATTCATCTACGAATACGCAAAAACAAGCGAGATACAGAATGAAATAAATTAAAAATCCAAATTTAATTTCTCCAGTCTCCCCTACGGTGGTACATATTCCATATTACTTTTTTTTTCGGTTCCTCTTGTGATTCTCATAATTTCTATGAAAAATTCATCAACGAACACACAGAATCAAGTGAGATACCGAGTGAAATGTAAGAAAAAGTGCGAATTTAATTTCTCCAGTCTCCCCCACGGTGGTACATATTCCATAATACTTTTTTCTCGGTTCCTCTTGTCATTCTAATCATTTCCATGAAAAATTCATTAACGAACACACAGAAACAAATGCGATACCGAGTGAAATGTAAAAAAAAATCCGAAATTGAATTCTCCAGTCTCCCATACGGTGGTACATATTCCATAATACTTTTTTCTCGGTTTCTTTTGTCATTCTCATAATTTCTGTGAAATATTCATCAACGAACACGCAAAAACAAGCGAGATACAGAGAGAAATGTAAAAAAAAATCCGAATTTAATTTCTCCAGTCTCCCATACGGTGGTACATATTCCATAATACTTTATTTTCGGTTCCTCTTGTGATTCTCATAATTTCTATGAAAAATTCATCAACGAACACACAGAAACAAGTGAGATACCGAGTGAAATGTAAGAAAAAGTCCGAATTTAATTTCTCCAGTCTCCCCCACGGTGGTACATATTCCATAATACTTTTTTCTCGGTTCCTCTTGTCATTCTGATCATTTCCATGAAAAATTCATTAACTAACACACAGAAACAAATGCGATACCGAGTGAATTGTAAAAAAAAATCCGAATTTGATTTCTCCAGTCTCCCATACGGTGGTACATATTCCATAATACTTTTTTCTTGGTTCCTCTTGTGATTCTCATAATTTCTATGAAAAATTCATCAACGAACACACAGAAACAAGTGAGATACCGGGTGAAATTAAAAGAAAAGGCCGAATTTAATTTATCCAGTTCCCCCTACGGTGGTACATATTCCATAACACTTTTTTTTCGGTTCTTCTTGTCATTCTCATAATTTCAATGAAAAATTCATCAACGAACACACAGAAACAAGTGAGATACCGAGTGAAATGTAAGAAAAAGTCCGAATTTAATTTCTCCAGTCTCCCCCACGGTGGTACATATTCCATAATACTTTTTTCTCGGTTCCTCTTGTCATTCTAATCATTTCCATGAAAAATTCATTAACTAACACACAGAAACAAATGCGATACCCAGTGAAATGTAAAAAAAAATCCGAATTTGATTTCTCCAGTCTCCCATACGGTGGTACATATTTCATAATACTTTTTTCTTGGTTCCTCTTGTGATTCTCATAATTTCTATGAAAAATTCATCAACGAACACACAGAAACAAATGAGATACCGAGTGAAATGTAAAAAAAAATCCGAATTTAATTACTGCAGTCTCCCATACGGTGGTACATATTCCATAATACTTTTTTTTCGGTTCCTCTTGTGATTCTCATAATTTTTATGAAAAATTCATCAACGAACAAACAGAAACAAGTGAGATACCGAGAGAAATGTGAGAAAAAGTCCGAATTTAATTTCTCCAGTCTCCCCCACGGTGGTACATATTCCATAATACTTTTTTCTCGGTTCGTCTTGTCATTCTAATCATTTCCATGAAAAATTCATTAACGAACACACAGAAACAAATGCGATACCGAGTGAAATGTAAAAAAAATCCGAAATTGATTTCTCCAGTCTCCCATACGGTGGTACATATTCCATAATACTTTTTTCTCGGTTTCTTTTGTCATTCTCATATTTTCTGTGAAATATTCATCAACGAACACGCAAAAACAAGCGAGATACAGAGAGAAATGTAAAAAATATCCGAATTTAATTTCTCCAGTCTCCCCTACGGTGGTACATATTCCATAATACTTTTTTTCTCGGTTCCCATTGTCATTCTCATGATTTCTATGAAAAATTCATCAACGAACACGCAATAACAAGCAAGATACAGAGTGAAATGTAAAAAAAATATCCGAATTTAATTTCTCCAGTCTCCCGTACGGTGGAACATATTCCATAATACTTTTTTCTCGGTTCCTCTTGTCATTCTCATTATTGCTGTGAATAATTCATCAAAGAACACGCATAAACAAGCGAGATACAGAGTGAAATGTAAAAAAAAAGTCCGAATTTAATTTCTCCAGTCTCCCCTACGGTGGTACATATTCCATAATACACTCTTTTCTCGGTTCCTCTTATCATTCTCATAATTTCTGTAAAATATTCATCTACGAATACGCAAAAACAAGCGAGATACAGAATGAAATAAATTAAAAATCCAAATTTAATTTCTCCAGTCTCCCCTACGGTGGTACATATTCCATAATACTTTTTTTTCGGTTCCTCTTGTGATTCTCATAATTTCTATGAAAAATTCATCAACGAACACACAGAATCAAGTGAGATACCGAGTGAAATGTAAGAAAAAATGCGAATTTAATTTCTCCAG
Source organism: Chrysolina americana (assembly GCA_958502065.1). Taxonomy (NCBI): domain Eukaryota; kingdom Metazoa; phylum Arthropoda; class Insecta; order Coleoptera; family Chrysomelidae; genus Chrysolina; species Chrysolina americana. The sequence continues at coordinate 64,271,996 of OY293411.1, forward strand.
TCTCCCCCACGGTGGTACATATTCCATAATACTTTTTTCTCGGTTCCTCTTGTCATTCTAATCATTTCCATGAAAAATTCATTAACGAACACACAGAAACAAATGCGATACCGAGTGAAATGTAAAAAAAAAATCCGAAATTGATTTCTCCAGTCTCCCATACGGTGGTACATATTCCATAATACTTTTTTCTCGGTTTCTTTTGTCATTCTCATAATTTCTGTGAAATATTCATCAACGAACACGCAAAAACAAGCGAGATACAGAGAGAAATGTAAAAAAAAATCCGAATTTAATTTCTCCAGTCTCCCATACGGTGGTACATATTCCATAATACTTTTTTCTCGGTTCCTCATGTGATTCTCATAATTTCTATGAAAAATTCATCAACGAACACACAGAAACAAGTGAGATACCGAGTGAAATTTAAAAAAAAAGGCCGAATTTAATTTATCCAGTTCCCCCTACGGTGGTACATATTCCATAATACTTTTTTCTCGGTTCTTCTTGTCATTCTAATCATTTCTATGAAAAATTCATCAATGAACACACAGAAACAAATGAGATACCGAGTGAAATGTAAAAAAAAATCTGAATTTAATTTCTCTAGTTTCCCATACGGTGGTACATATTCCATAATACTTTATTTTCGGTTCCTCTTGTGATTCTCATAATTTCTATGAAAAATTCATCAACGAACACACAGAAACAAGTGAGATACCGAGTGAAATGTAAGAAAAAGTCCGAATTTAATTTCTCCAGTCTCCCCCACGGTGGTACATATTCCATAATACTTTTTTCTCGGTTCCTCTTGTCATTCTAATCATTTCCATGAAAAATTCATTAACTAACACACAGAAACAAATGCGATACCGAGTGAAATGTAAAAAAAATCCGAAATTGATTTCTCCAGTCTCCCATACGGTGGTACATATTCCATAATACTTTTTTTTCGGTTTCTTTTGTCATTCTCATAATTTCTATGAAATATTCATCAACGAACACGCAAAAACAAGCGAGATACAGAGAGAAATGTAAAAAAAAGTCCGAATTTAATTTCTTCAGTCTCCACTACGGTGGTACATATTCCATAATACTTTTTTTCTCGGTTCCTCTTGTCATTCTCATGATTTCTATGAAAAATTCATCAACGAATACGCACTAACAAGCGAGATACAGAGTGAAATGTAAAAAAATATCCGAATTTAATTTCTCCAGTCTCCCCTACGGTGGTACATATTCCATAATACTTTTTTCTCGGTTCCTCTTGTCATTCTCATTATTGCTGTGAATAATTCATCAAAGAACACGCAAAAACAAGCGAGATACAGAGTGAAATGTAAAAAAAAGTCCGAATTTAATTTCTCCAGTCTCCCCTACGGTGGTACATATTCCATAATACTTTTTTTTCGGTTCCTCTCGTGATTCTCATGATTTCTATAAAAAATTTATCAACGAACACACAGAAACAAGTGATATACCGAGTGAAATGTAAAAAAAAATCCGAATTTAATTTCTCCAGTCTCCCATACGGTGGTACATATTCCATAATACTTTTTTCTCGGTTCCTCTTGTGATTCTCATAATTTCTATGAAAAATTCATCAACGAACACACAGAAACAAGTGAGATACCGAGTGAAATGTAAGAAAAAGTCCGAATTTAATTTCTCCAGTCTCCCCCACGGTGGTACATATTCCATAATACTTTTTTCTCGGTTCCTCTTGTCATTCTTATCATTTCCATGAAAAATTCATTAACTAACACACAGAAACAAATGCGATACCGAGTGAAATGTAAAAAAAATCCGAAATTGATTTCTCCAGTCTCCCATACGGTGGTACATATTCCATAATACTTTTTTCTCGGATTCTTTTGTCATTCTCATAATTTCTGTGAAATATTCATCAACGAACACGCAAAAACAAGCGAGATACAGAGAGAAATGTAAAAAAAAATCCGAATTTAATTTCTCCAGTCTCCCCTACGGTGGTACATATTCCATAATACTTTTTTCTCGGATTCTTTTGTCATTCTCATAATTTCTGTGAAATATTCATCAACGAACACGCAAAAACAAGCGAGATACAGAGAGAAATGTAAAAAAAAATCCGAATTTAATTTCTCCAGTCTCCCCTACGGTGGTACATATTCCATAATACTTTTTTTCTCGGTTCCCATTGTCATTCTCATGATTTCTATGAAAAATTCATCAACGAACACGCAATAACAAGCAAGATACAGAGTGAAATGTAAAAAAAATATCCGAATTTAATATCTCCAGTCTCCCCTACGGTGGTACATATTCCATAATACTTTTTTCTCGATTCCTCTTGTCATTCTCATTATTGCTGTGAATAATTCATCAAAGAACACGCATAAACAAGCGAGATACAGAGTGAAATGTAAAAAAAAGTCCGAATTTAATTTCTCCAGTCTCCCCTACGGTGGTACATATTCCATAATACTTTTTTCTCGGTTCCTCTTATCATTCTCATAATTTCTGTAAAATATTCATCTACGAATACGCAAAAACAAGCGAGATACAGAATGAAATAAATTAAAAATCCAAATTTAATTTCTCCAGTCTCCCCTACGGTGGTACATATTCCATAATACTTTTTTTTTCGGTTCCTCTTGTGATTCTCATAATTTCTATGAAAAATTCATCAACGAACACACAGAATCAAGTGAGATACCGAGTGAAATGTAAGAAAAAGTGCGAATTTAATTTCTCCAGTCTCCCCCACGGTGGTACATATTCCATAATACTTTTTTCTCGGTTCCTCTTGTCATTCTAATCATTTCCATGAAAAATTCATTAACGAACACACAGAAACAAATGCGATACCGAGTGAAATGTAAAAAAAAATCCGAAATTGATTTCTCCAGTCTCCCATACGGTGGTACATATTCCATAATACTTTTTTCTCGGTTTCTTTTGTCATTCTCATAATTTCTGTGAAATATTCATCAACGAACACGCAAAAACAAGCGAGATACAGAGAGAAATGTAAAAAAAAATCCGAATTTAATTTCTCCAGTCTCCCATACGGTGGTACATATTCCATAATTCTTTATTTTCGGTTCCTCTTGTGATTCTCATAATTTCTATGAAAAATTCATCAACGAACACACAGAAACAAGTGAGATACCGAGTGAAATGTAAGAAAAAGTCCGAATTTAATTTCTCCAGTCTCCCCCACGGTGGTACATATTCCATAATACTTTTTTCTCGGTTCCTCTTGTCATTCTAATCATTTCTATGAAAAATTCATTAACTAACACACAGAAACAAATGCGATACCGAGTGTATTGTAAAAAAAAATCCGAATTTGATTTCTCCAGTCTCCCATACGGTGGTACATATTCCATAATACTTTTTTCTTGGTTCCTCTTGTGATTCTCATAATTTCTATGAAAAATTCATCAACGAACACACAGAAACAAGTGAGATACCGAGTGAAATTAAAAGAAAAGGCCGAATTTAATTTATCCAGTTCCCCCTACGGTGGTACATATTCCATAACACTTTTTTTTCGGTTCTTCTTGTCATTCTCATAATTTCTATGAAAAATTCATCAACGAACACACAGAAACAAGTGAGATACCGAGTGAAATGTAAGAAAAAGTCCGAAATTGATTTCTCCAGTCTCCCCTACGGTGGTACATATTCCATAATACTTTTTGTTCGGTTCCTCTCGTGATTCTCATAATTTCTTTAAAAAATTTATCAACGAACACCCATAAACAAGTGAGATACCGAGTGAAATGTAAAAAAAAAATCCGAATTTAATTTCTCCAGTCTCCCATACGGTGGTACATATTCCATAATACTTTTTTCTCGGTTCCTCTTGTGATTCTCATAATTTCTATGAAAAATTCTTCAACGAACACACAGAAACAAGTGAGATTCCGAGTGAAATTAAAAAAAAAGGCCGAATTTAATTTATCCAGTTCCCCCTACGGTGGTACATATTCCATAATACTTTTTTCTCGGTTTCTTTTGTCATTCTCATAATTTCTATGAAATATTCATCAACGAACACGCAAAAACAAGCGAGATACAGAGAGAAATGTGAAAAAAATCCGAATTTAATTTCTCCAGTCTCCCCTACGGTGGTACATATTCCATAATACTTTTTTCTCGGTTCCTCTTGACATTCTCATAATTTCTCTGTGAAGAATTCATCAACGAACACGCAAAAACAAGCGAGATACAGAGTGAAATATAAAAAAAGTACGAATTTAATTTCTCCTCTCTCCCCTACGGTGGTACATATTCCATAATACTTTTTTCTCGGTTCCTCTTGTCATTCTCATAATTTCTCTGTGAAAAATTCATCAACGAATACACAAAAACAAGCGAGATACAGAGTGAAATGTAAAAAAAATCCGAATTTAATTTCTCTAGTCTCCCCTACGGTGGTACATTGTCCATAATACTTTTTTCTCGGTTCCTCTTGTCATTCTCATAATTTCTCTGTGAAGAATTCATCAACGAACACGCAAAAACAAGCGAGATACAGAGTGAAATATAAGAAAAGTCCGAATTTAATTTCTCCTCTCTCCCCTAGGGTGGTACATATTCCATAATTCTTCTAGGTTCCTCTTATCATTCTCATAATTTCTATGAAAAATTCATCAACGAAAACGCAAAAACAAGCGAGATACAGAGTGAAATGTAAGTGATTCTCATAATTTCTATAAAAAATTTATCAACGAACACACAGAAACAAGTGAGATACCGAGTGAAATGTAAAAAAAAATCCGAATTTAATTTCTCCAGTCTCCCATACGGTGGTACATATTCCATAATACTTTTTTCTCGGTTCCTCTTGTGATTCTCATAATTTCTATGAAAAATTCATCAACGAACATACAGAAACAAGTGAGATACCGAGTGAATTGTAAAAAAAAATCCGAATTTGATTTCTCCAGTCTCCCATACGGTGGTACATATTCCATAATACTTTTTTCTTGGTTCCTCTTGTGATTCTCATAATTTCTATGAAAAAATCATCAACGAACACACAGAAACAAGTGAGATACCGAGTGAAATTAAAAGAAAAGGCCGAATTTAATTTATCCAGTTCCCCCTACGGTGGTACATATTCCATAATACTTTTTTCTCGGTTTCTTTTGTCATTCTCATAATTTCTATGAAATATTCATCAACGAACACGCAAAACAAGCGAGATACAGAGAGAAATGTGAAAAAAATCCGAATTTAATTTCTCCAGTCTCCCCTACGGTGGTACATATTCCATAATACTTTTTTCTCGGTTCCTCTTGTCATTCTCATTATTGCTGTAGATAATTCATCAAAGAACACGCAAAAACAAGCGAGATACAGAGAGAAATGTAAAAAAAATCCGAATTTAATTTCTCCAGTCTCCCCTACGGTGGTACATATTCCATAATACTTTTTTTCTCGGTTCCTCTTGTCATTCTCATGATTTCTATGAAAAATTCATCAACGAACACGCAATAACAAGCGAGATACAGAGTGAAATGTAAAAAAATATCCGAATTTAATTTCTCCAGTCTCCCCTACGTTGGTACATATTCCATAATACTTTTTTCTCGGTTCCTCTTGTCATTCTCATTTTTGCTGTGAATAATTCATCAAAGAACACGCAAAAACAAGCGAGATACAGAGTGAAATGTAAAAAAAAGTCCGAATTTAATTTCTCCAGTCTCCCCTACGGTGGTACTTATTCCATAATACTTTTTTTTCGGTTCCTCTCGTGATTCTCATAATTTCTATAAAGAATTTATCAACGAACACACAGAAAAAAGTGAGATACCGAGTGAAATGTAAAAAAAAATCCGAATTTAATGTCTCCAGTCTCCCATACGGTGGTACATATTCCATAATACTTTTTTCTCGGTTCCTCTTGTGATTCTCATAATTTCTATGAAAAATTCATCAACGAACACACAGAAACAAGTGAGATACCGAGTGAAATTAAAAGAAAAGGCCGAATTTAATTTATCCAGTTCCCCCTACGGTGGTACATATTCCATATCACTTTTTTCTCGGTTCTTCTTGTCATTCTAATCATTTCTATGAAAAATTCATCAACCAACACACAGAAACAAATGAGATACCGAGTGAAATGTAAAAAAAATCCGAATTTAATTACTGCAGTCTCCCATACGGTGGTACATATTCCATAATACCATTATTTCTGTTCCTCTTGTGATTCTCATAATTTTTATGAAAAATTCATCAACGAACTAACAGAAACAAGTGAGATACCGAGTGAAATGTAAGAAAAAGTCCGAATTTAATTTCTCCAGTCTCCCCCACGGTGGTACATATTCCATAATACTTTTTTCTCGGTTCGTCTTGTCATTCTAATCATTTCCATGAAAAATACATTAACGAACACACAGAAACAAATGCGATACCGAGTGAAATGTAAAAAAAATCCGAAATTGATTTCTCCAGTCTCCCATACGGTGGTACATATTCCATAATACTTTTTTCTCGGTTTCTTTTGTCATTCTCATAATTTCTGTGAAATATTCATCAACGAACACGCAAAAACAAGCGAGATACAGAGAGAAATGTAAAAAAAAATCCGAATTTAATTTCTCCAGTCTCCCCTACGGTGGTACATATTCCATAATACTTTTTTTCTCGGTTCCCATTGTCATTCTCATGATTTCTATGAAAAATTCATCAACGAACACGCAATAACAAGCAAGATACAGAGTGAAATGTAAAAAAAATATCCGAATTTAATTTCTCCAGTCTCCCCTACGGTGGTACATATTCCATAATACTTTTTTCTCGGTTCCTCTTGTCATTCTCATTATTGCTGTAGATAATTCATCAAAGAACACGCAAAAACAAGCGAGATACAGAGTGAAATGTAAAAAAAAGTCCGAATTTAATTTCTCCAGTCTCCCCTACGGTGGTACATATTCCATAATACTTTTTTCTTGGTTCCTCTTGTCATTCTCATTATTGCTGTGAATAATTCATCAAAGAACACGCAAAAACAAGCGAGATACAGAGTGAAATGTAAAAAAAAGTCCGAATTTAATTTCTCCAGTCTCCCCTACGGTGGTACATATTCCATAATACTTTTTTTTCGGTTCCTCTCGTGATTCTCATAATTTCTATAAAAAATTTATCAACGAACACACAGAAACAAGTGAGATACCGAGTGAAATGTAAAAAAAAATCCGAATTTAATTTCTCCAGTCTCCCATACGGTGGTACATATTCCATAATACTTTTTTCTCGGTTCCTCTTGTGATTCTCATAATTTCTATGAAAAATTCATCAACGAACACACAGAAACAAGTGAGATACCGAGTGAAATTAAAAGAAAAGGCCGAATTTAATTTATCCAGTTCCCCCTACGGTGGTATATATTCCATATCACTTTTTTCTCGGTTCTTCTTGTCATTCTAATCATTTCTATGAAAAATTCATCAACCAACAAACAGAAACAAATGAGATACCGAGTGAAATGTATAAAAAAATCCGAATTTAATTACTGCAGTCTCCCATACGGTGGTACATATTCCATAATACTTTTTTTTTCGGTTCCTCTCGTGATTCTCATAATTTCTATAAAAAATTTATCAACGAACACACAGAAACAAGTGAGATACCGAGTGAAATGTAAAAAAAATCCGAATTTAATTTCTCCAGTCTCCCATACGGTGGTACATATTCCATAATACTTTTTTCTCGGTTCCTCTTGTGATTCTCATAATTTCTATGAAAAATTCATCAACGAACACACAGAAACAAGTGAGATACCGAGTGAAATTAAAAGAAAAGGCCGAATTTAATTTATCCAGTTCCCCCTACGGTGGTATATATTCCATATCACTTTTTTCTCGGTTCTTCTTGTCATTCTAATCATTTCTATGAAAAATTCATCAACCAACAAACAGAAACAAATGAGATACCGAGTGAAATGTAAAAAAAAATCCGAATTTAATTACTGCAGTCTCCCATACGGTGGTACATATTCCATAATACTTTTTTTTCGGTTCCTCTTGTGATTCTCATAATTTTTATGAGAAATTCATCAACGAACAAACAGAAACAAGTGAGATACTGAGTGAAATGTAAGAAAAAGTCCGAATTTAATTTCTCCAGTCTCCCCCACGGTGGTACATATTCCATAATACTTTTTTCTCGGTTCGTCTTGTCATTCTAATCATTTCCATGAAAAATTCATTAACGAACACACAGAAACAAATGCGATACCGAGTGAAATGTAAAAAAAATCCGAAATTGATTTCTCCAGTCTCCCATACGGTGGTACATATTCCATAATACTTTTTTCTCGGTTTCTTTTGTCATTCTCATAATTTCTGTGAAATATTCATCAACGAACACGCAAAAACAAGCGAGATACAGAGAGAAATGTAAAAAAAAATCCGAATTAAATTTCTCCAGTCTCCCCTACGGAGGTACATATTCCATAATACTTTTTTTCTCGGTTCCCATTGTCATTCTCATGATTTCTATGAAAAATTCATCAACGAACACGCAATAACAAGCAAGATACAGAGTGAAATGTAAAAAAAATATCCGAATTTAATTTCTCCAGTCTCCCCTACGGTGGTACATATTCCATAATACTTTTTTCTCGGTTCCTCTTGTCATTCTCATTATTGCTGTGAATAATTCATCAAAGAACACGCAAAAACAAGCGAGATACAGAGTGAAATGTAAAAAAAAGTCCGAATTTAATTTCTCCAGTCTCCCCTACGGTGGTACATATTCCATAATACTATTTTCTCGGTTCCTCTTGTCATTCTCATTATTGCTGTGAATAATTCATCAAAGAACACGCAAAAACAAGCGAGATACAGAGTGAAATGTAAAAAAAGTCCGAATTTAATTTCTCCAGTCTCCCCTACGGTGGTACATATTCCATAATACTTTTTTCTCGGTTCCTCTTATCATTCTCCTAATTTCTGTAAAATATTCATCTACGAATACGCAAAAACAAGCGAGATACAGAATGAAATAAATTAAAAATCCAAATTTAATTTCTCCAGTCTCCCCTACGGTGGTACATATTCCATAATACTTTTTTTTTCGGTTTCTCTTGTGATTCTCATAATTTCTATGAAAAATTCATCAACGAACACACAGAATCAAGTGAGATACCGAGTGAAATGTAAGAAAAATTGCGAATTTAATTTCTCCAGTCTCCCCCACGGTGGTACATATTCCATAATACTTTTTTCTCGGTTCCTCTTGTCATTCTAATCATTTCCATGGAAAAATTCATTAACGAACACACAGAAACAAATGCGATACCGAGTGAAATGTAAAAAAAAATCCGAAATTGATTTCTCCAGTCTCCCATACGGTGGTACATATTCCATAATACTTTTTTCTCGGTTTCTTTTGTCATTCTCATAATTTCTGTGAAATATTCATCAACGAACACGCAAAAACAAGCGAGATACAGAGAGAAATGTAAAAAAAAATCCGAATTTAATTTCTCCAGTCTCCCATACGGTGGTACATATTCCATAATACTTTTTTCTCGGTTCCTCTTGTGATTCTCATAATTTCTATGAAAAATTCATCAACGAACACACAGAAACAAGTGAGATACCGAGTGAAATTTAAAAAAAAGGCCGAATTTAATTTATCCAGTTCCCCCTACGGTGGTACATATTCCATAATACTTTTTTCTCGGTTTCTTTTGTCATTCTCATAATTTCTGTGAAATATTCATCAACGAACACGCAAAAACAAGCGAGATACAGAGAGAAATGTAAAAAAAAATCCGAATTAAATTTCTCCAGTCTCCCCTACGGAGGTACATATTCCATAATACTTTTTTTCTCGGTTCCCATTGTCATTCTCATGATTTCTATGAAAAATTCATCAACGAACACGCAATAACAAGCAAGATACAGAGTGAAATGTAAAAAAAATATCCGAATTTAATTTCTCCAGTCTCCCCTACGGTGGTACATATTCCATAATACTTTTTTCTCGGTTCCTCTTGTCATTCTCATTATTGCTGTGAATAATTCATCAAAGAACACGCAAAAACAAGCGAGATACAGAGTGAAATGTAAAAAAAAGTCCGAATTTAATTTCTCCAGTCTCCCCTACGGTGGTACATATTCCATAATACTATTTTCTCGGTTCCTCTTGTCATTCTCATTATTGCTGTGAATAATTCATCAAAGAACACGCAAAAACAAGCGAGATACAGAGTGAAATGTAAAAAAAGTCCGAATTTAATTTCTCCAGTCTCCCCTACGGTGGTACATATTCCATAATACTTTTTTCTCGGTTCCTCTTATCATTCTCCTAATTTCTGTAAAATATTCATCTACGAATACGCAAAAACAAGCGAGATACAGAATGAAATAAATTAAAAATCCAAATTTAATTTCTCCAGTCTCCCCTACGGTGGTACATATTCCATAATACTTTTTTTTTCGGTTTCTCTTGTGATTCTCATAATTTCTATGAAAAATTCATCAACGAACACACAGAATCAAGTGAGATACCGAGTGAAATGTAAGAAAAATTGCGAATTTAATTTCTCCAGTCTCCCCCACGGTGGTACATATTCCATAATACTTTTTTCTCGGTTCCTCTTGTCATTCTAATCATTTCCATGGAAAAATTCATTAACGAACACACAGAAACAAATGCGATACCGAGTGAAATGTAAAAAAAAATCCGAAATTGATTTCTCCAGTCTCCCATACGGTGGTACATATTCCATAATACTTTTTTCTCGGTTTCTTTTGTCATTCTCATAATTTCTGTGAAATATTCATCAACGAACACGCAAAAACAAGCGAGATACAGAGAGAAATGTAAAAAAAAATCCGAATTTAATTTCTCCAGTCTCCCATACGGTGGTACATATTCCATAATACTTTTTTCTCGGTTCCTCTTGTGATTCTCATAATTTCTATGAAAAATTCATCAACGAACACACAGAAACAAGTGAGATACCGAGTGAAATTTAAAAAAAAGGCCGAATTTAATTTATCCAGTTCCCCCTACGGTGGTACATATTCCATAATACTTTTTTCTCGGTTCTTCTTGTCATTCTAATCATTTCTATGAAAAATTCATCAATGAACACACAGAAACAAATGAGATACCGAGTGAAATGTAAAAAAAAATCTGAATTTAATTTCTCTAGTTTCCCATACGGTGGTATATATTCCATAATACTTTATTTTCGGTTCCTCTTGTGATTCTCATAATTTCTATGAAAAATTCATCAACGAACACACAGAAACAAGTGAGATACCGAGTGAAATGTAAGAAAAAGTCCGAATTTAATTTCTCCAGTCTCCCCCACGGTGGTACATATTCCATAATACTTTTTTCTCGGTTCCTCTTGTCATTCTAATCATTTCCATGAAAAATTCATTAACTAACACACAGAAACAAATGCGATACCGAGTGAAATGTAAAAAAAATCCGAAATTGATTTCTCCAGTCTCCCATATGGTGGTACATATTCCATAATACTTTTTTCTCGGTTTCTTTTGTCATTCTCATAATTTCTATGAAATATTCATCAACGAACACGCAAAAACAAGCGAGATACAGAGAGAAATGTAAAAAAAAATCCGAATTTAATTTCTCCAGTCTCCCCTACGGTGGTACATATTTCATAATACTTTTTTTCTCGGTTCCTCTTGTCATTCTCATGATTTCTATGAAAAATTCATCAACGAATACGCACTAACAAGCGAGATACAGAGTGAAATGTAAAAAAATATCCGAATTTAATTTCTCCAGTCTCCCCTACGGTGGTACATATTCCATAATACTTTTTTCTCGGTTCCTCTTGTCATTCTCATTATTGCTGTGAATAATTCATCAAAGAACACGCAAAAACAAGCGAGATACAGAGTGAAATGTAAAAAAAAGTCCGAATTTAATTTCTCCAGTCTCCCCTACGGTGGTACATATTCCATAATACTTTTTTTTCGGTTCCTCTCGTGATTCTCATAATTTCTATAAAAAATTTATCAACGAACACACAGAAACAAGTGATATACCGTGTGAAATGTAAAAAAAAATCCGAATTTAATTTCTCCAGTCTCCCATACGGTGGTACATATTCCATAATACTTTTTTCTCGGTTCCTCTTGTGATTCTCATAATTTCTATGAAAAATTCATCAACGAACACACAGAAACAAGTGAGATACCGAGTGAAATGTAAGAAAAAGTCCGAATTTAATTTCTCCAGTCTCCCCCACGGTGGTACATATTCCATAATACTTTTTTCTCGGTTCCTCTTGTCATTCTTATCATTTCCATGAAAAATTCATTAACTAACACACAGAAACAAATGCGATACCGAGTGAAATGTAAAAAAAATCCGAAATTGATTTCTCCAGTCTCCCATACGGTGGTACATATTCCATAATACTTCTTTCTCGGTTTCTTTTGTCATTCTCATAATTTCTATGAAATATTCATCAACGAACACGCAAAAACAAGCGAGATACAGAGAGAAATGTAAAAAAAAATCCGAATTTAATTTCTCCAGTCTCCCCTACGGTGGTACATATTCCATAATACTTTTTTTCTCGGTTCCTCTTGTCATTCTCATGATTTCTATGAAAAATTCATCAACGAATACGCACTAACAAGCGAGATACAGAGTGAAATGTAAAAAAATATCCGAATTTAATTTCTCCAGTCTCCCCTACGGTGGTACATATTCCATAATACTTTTTTCTCGGTTCCTCTTGTCATTCTCATTATTGCTGTGAATAATTCATCAAAGAACACGCAAAAACAAGCGAGATACAGAGTGAAATGTAAAAAAAAGTCCGAATTTAATTTCTCCAGTCTCCCCTACGGTGGTACATATTCCATAATACTTTTTTTTCGGTTCCTCTCGTGATTCTCATAATTTCTATAAAAAATTTATCAACGAACACACAGAAACAAGTGATATACCGTGTGAAATGTAAAAAAAAATCCGAATTTAATTTCTCCAGTCTCCCATACGGTGGTACATATTCCATAATACTTTTTTCTCGGTTCCTCTTGTGATTCTCATAATTTCTATGAAAAATTCATCAACGAACACACAGAAACAAGTGAGATACCGAGTGAAATGTAAGAAAAAGTCCGAATTTAATTTCTCCAGTCTCCCCCACGGTGGTACATATTCCATAATACTTTTTTCTCGGTTCCTCTTGTCATTCTTATCATTTCCATGAAAAATTCATTAACTAACACACAGAAACAAATGCGATACCGAGTGAAATGTAAAAAAAATCCGAAATTGATTTCTCCAGTCTCCCATACGGTGGTACATATTCCATAATACTTTTTTCTCGGTTTCTTTTGTCATTCTCATGATTTCTATGAAATATTCATCAACGAACACGCAAAAACAAGCGAGATACAGAGAGAAATGTAAAAAAAAATCCGAATTTAATTTCTCCAGTCTCCCCTACGGTGGTACATATTCCATAATACTTTTTTTCTCGGTTCCTCTTGTCATTCTCATGATTTCTATGAAAAATTCATCAACGAATACGCACTAACAAGCGAGATACAGAGTGAAATGTAAAAAAATATCCGAATTTAATTTCTCCAGTCTCCCCTACGGTGGTACATATTCCATAATACTTTTTTCTCGGTTCCTCTTGTCATTCTCATTATTGCTGTGAATAATTCATCAAAGAACACGCAAAAACAAGCGAGATACAGAGTGAAATGTAAAAAAAAGTCCGATTTTAATTTCTCCAGTCTCCCCTACGGTGGTACATATTCCATAATACTTTTTTTTCGGTTCCTCTTGTGATTCTCATAATTTCTATGAAAAATTCATCAACGAACACACAGAAACAAGTGATATACCGAGTGAAATGTAAAAAAAAAATCCGAATTTAATTTCTCCAGTCTCCCATACGGTGGTACATATTCCATAATACTTTTTTCTCGGTTCCTCTTGTGATTCTCATAATTTCTATGAAAAATTCATCAACGAACACACAGAAACAAGTGAGATACCGAGTGAAATGTAAGAAAAAGTCCGAATTTAATTTCTCCAGTCTCCCCCACGGTGGTACATATTCCATAATACTTTTTTCTCGGTTCCTCTTGTCATTCTTATCATTTCCATGAAAAATTCATTAACTAACACACAGAAACAAATGCGATACCGAGTGAAATGTAAAAAAAATCCGAAATTGATTTCTCCAGTCTCCCATACGGTGGTACATATTCCATAATACTTTTTTCTCGGTTTCTTTTGTCATTCTCATAATTTCTGTGAAATATTCATCAACGAACACGCAAAAACAAGCGAGATACAGAGAGAAATGTAAAAAAAAATCCGAATTTAATTTCTCCAGTCTCCCCTACGGTGGTACATATTCCATAATACTTTTTTTCTCGGTTCCCATTGTCATTCTCATGATTTCTATGAAAAATTCATCAACGAATACGCACTAACAAGCGAGATACAGAGTGAAATGTAAAAAAATATCCGAATTTAATTTCTCCAGTCTCCCCTACGGTGGTACATATTCCATAATACTTTTTTCTCGGTTCCTCTTGTCATTCTCATTATTGCTGTGAATAATTCATCAAAGAACACGCAAAAACAAGCGAGATACAGAGTGAAATGTAAAAAAAAGTCCGAATTTAATTTCTCCAGTCTCCCCTACGGTGGTACATATTCCATAATACTTTTTTTTCGGTTCCTCTCGTGATTCTCATAATTTCTATAAAAAATTTATCAACGAACACACAGAAACAAGTGATATACCGTGTGAAATGTAAAAAAAAATCCGAATTTAATTTCTCCAGTCTCCCATACGGTGGTACATATTCCATAATACTTTTTTCTCGGTTCCTCTTGTGATTCTCATAATTTCTATGAAAAATTCATCAACGAACACACAGAAACAAGTGAGATACCGAGTGAAATGTAAGAAAAAGTCCGAATTTAATTTCTCCAGTCTCCCCCACGGTGGTACATATTCCATAATACTTTTTTCTCGGTTCCTCTTGTCATTCTTATCATTTCCATGAAAAATTCATTAACTAACACACAGAAACAAATGCGATACCGAGTGAAATGTAAAAAAAATCCGAAATTGATTTCTCCAGTCTCCCATACGGTGGTACATATTCCATAATACTTTTTTCTCGGTTTCTTTTGTCATTCTCATGATTTCTATGAAATATTCATCAACGAACACGCAAAAACAAGCGAGATACAGAGAGAAATGTAAAAAAAAATCCGAATTTAATTTCTCCAGTCTCCCCTACGGTGGTACATATTCCATAATACTTTTTTTCTTGGTTCCTCTTGTCATTCTCATGATTTCTATGAAAAATTCATCAACGAATACGCACTAACAAGCGAGATACAGAGTGAAATGTAAAAAAATATCCGAATTTAATTTCTCCAGTCTCCCCTACGGTGGTACATATTCCATAATACTTTTTTCTCGGTTCCTCTTGTCATTCTCATTATTGCTGTGAATAATTCATCAAAGAACACGCAAAAACAAGCGAGATACAGAGTGAAATGTAAAAAAAAGTCCGATTTTAATTTCTCCAGTCTCCCCTACGGTGGTACATATTCCATAATACTTTTTTTTCGGTTCCTCTTGTGATTCTCATAATTTCTATGAAAAATTCATCAACGAACACACAGAAACAAGTGATATACCGAGTGAAATGTAAAAAAAAAATCCGAATTTAATTTCTCCAGTCTCCCATACGGTGGTACATATTCCATAATACTTTTTTCTCGGTTCCTCTTGTGATTCTCATAATTTCTATGAAAAATTCATCAACGAACACACAGAAACAAGTGAGATACCGAGTGAAATGTAAGAAAAAGTCCGAATTTAATTTCTCCAGTCTCCCCCACGGTGGTACATATTCCATAATACTTTTTTCTCGGTTCCTCTTGTCATTCTTATCATTTCCATGAAAAATTCATTAACTAACACACAGAAACAAATGCGATACCGAGTGAAATGTAAAAAAAATCCGAAATTGATTTCTCCAGTCTCCCATACGGTGGTACATATTCCATAATACTTTTTTCTCGGTTTCTTTTGTCATTCTCATAATTTCTGTGAAATATTCATCAACGAACACGCAAAAACAAGCGAGATACAGAGAGAAATGTAAAAAAAAATCCGAATTTAATTTCTCCAGTCTCCCCTACGGTGGTACATATTCCATAATACTTTTTTTCTCGGTTCCCATTGTCATTCTCATGATTTCTATGAAAAATTCATCAACGAATACGCACTAACAAGCGAGATACAGAGTGAAATGTAAAAAAATATCCGAATTTAATTTCTCCAGTCTCCCCTACGGTGGTACATATTCCATAATACTTTTTTCTCGGTTCCTCTTGTCATTCTCATTATTGCTGTGAATAATTCATCAAAGAACACGCAAAAACAAGCGAGATACAGAGTGAAATGTAAAAAAAAGTCCGATTTTAATTTCTCCAGTCTCCCCTACGGTGGTACATATTCCATAATACTTTTTTTTCGGTTCCTCTTGTGATTCTCATAATTTCTATGAAAAATTCATCAACGAACACACAGAAACAAGTGATATACCGAGTGAAATGTAAAAAAAAAATCCGAATTTAATTTCTCCAGTCTCCCATACGGTGGTACATATTCCATAATACTTTTTTCTCGGTTCCTCTTGTGATTCTCATAATTTCTATGAAAAATTCATCAACGAACACACAGAAACAAGTGAGATACCGAGTGAAATGTAAGAAAAAGTCCGAATTTAATTTCTCCAGTCTCCCCCACGGTGGTACATATTCCATAATACTTTTTTCTCGGTTCCTCTTGTCATTCTTATCATTTCCATGAAAAATTCATTAACTAACACATAGAAACAAATGCGATACCGAGTGAAATGTAAAAAAAATCCGAAATTGATTTCTCCAGTCTCCCATACGGTGGTACATATTCCATAATACTTTTTTCTCGGTTTCTTTTGTCATTCTCATAATTTCTGTGAAATATTCATCAACGAACACGCAAAAACAAGCGAGATACAGAGAGAAATGTAAAAAAAAATCCGAATTTAATTTCTCCAGTCTCCCCTACGGTGGTACATATTCCATAATACTTTTTTTCTCGGTTCCCATTGTCATTCTCATGATTTCTATGAAAAATTCATCAACGAACACGCAATAACAAGCAAGATACAGAGTGAAATGTAAAAAAAATATCCGAATTTAATTTCTCCAGTCTCCCCTACGGTGGTACATATTCCATAATACTTTTTTCTCGGTTCCTCTTGTCATTCTCATTATTGCTGTGAATAATTCATCAAAGAACACGCATAAACAAGCGAGATACAGAGTGAAATGTAAAAAAAAGTCCGAATTTAATTTCTCCAGTCTCCCCTACGGTGGTACATATTCCATAATACTTTTTTCTCGGTTCCTCTTATCATTCCCATAATTTCTGTAAAATATTCATCTACGAATACGCAAAAACAAGCGAGATACAGAATGAAATAAATTAAAAATCCAAATTTAATTTCTCCAGTCTCCCCTACGGTGGTACATATTCAATATTACTTTTTTTTTCGGTTCCTCTTGTGATTCTCATAATTTCTATGAAAAATTCATCAACGAACACACAGAATCAAGTGAGATACCGAGTGAAATGTAAGAAAAAGTGCGAATTTAATTTCTCCAGTCTCCCCCACGGTGGTACATATTCCATAATACTTTTTTTTCGGTTCCTCTTGTGATTCTCATAATTTCTATGAAAAATTCATCAACGAACACACAGAAACAAGTGATATACCGAGTGAAATGTAAAAAAAAAATCCGAATTTAATTACTGCAGTCTCCCATACGGTGGTACATATTCCATAATACTTTTTTTTCGGTTCCTCTTGTGATTCTCATAATTTTTATGAAAAATTCATCAACGAACAAACAGAAACAAGTGAGATACCGAGAGAAATGTGAGAAAAAGTCCGAATTTAATTTCTCCAGTCTCCCCCACGGTGGTACATATTCCATAATACTTTTTTCTCGGTTCGTCTTGTCATTCTAATCATTTCCATGAAAAATTCATTAACTAACACACAGAAACAAATGCGATACCGAGTGAAATGTAAAAAAAATCCGAAATTGATTTCTCCAGTCTCCCATACGGTGGTACATATTCCATAATACTTTTTTCTCGGTTTCTTTTGTCATTCTCATAATTTCTATGAAATATTCATCAACGAACACGCAAAAACAAGCGAGATACAGAGAGAAATGTAAAAAAAAATCCGAATTTAATTTCTCCAGTCTCCCCTACGGTGGTACATATTCCATAATACTTTTTTTCTCGGTTCCTCTTGTCATTCTCATGATTTCTATGAAAAATTCATCAACGAATACGCACTAACAAGCGAGATACAGAGTGAAATGTAAAAAAATATCCGAATTTAATTTCTCCAGTCTCCCCTACGGTGGTACATATTCCATAATACTTTTTTCTCGGTTCCTCTTGTCATTCTCATTATTGCTGTGAATAATTCATCAAAGAACACGCAAAAACAAGCGAGATACAGAGTGAAATGTAAAAAAAAGTCCGATTTTAATTTCTCCAGTCTCCCCTACGGTGGTACATATTCCATAATACTTTTTTTTCGGTTCCTCTTGTGATTCTCATAATTTCTATGAAAAATTCATCAACGAACACACAGAAACAAGTGATATACCGAGTGAAATGTAAAAAAAAAATCCGAATTTAATTTCTCCAGTCTCCCATACGGTGGTACATATTCCATAATACTTTTTTCTTGGTTCCTCTTGTGATTCTCATAATTTCTATGAAAAATTCATCAACGAACACACAGAAACAAGTGAGATACCGAGTGAAATGTAAGAAAAAGTCCGAATTTAATTTCTCCAGTCTCCCCCACGGTGGTACATATTCCATAATACTTTTTTCTCGGTTCCTCTTGTCATTCTTATCATTTCCATGAAAAATTCATTAACTAACACACAGAAACAAATGCGATACCGAGTGAAATGTAAAAAAAATCCGAAATTGATTTCTCCAGTCTCCCATACGGTGGTACATATTCCATAATACTTTTTTCTCGGTTTCTTTTGTCATTCTCATAATTTCTGTGAAATATTCATCAACGAACACGCAAAAACAAGCGAGATACAGAGAGAAATGTAAAAAAAAATCCGAATTTAATTTCTCCAGTCTCCCCTACGGTGGTACATATTCCATAATACTTTTTTTCTCGATTCCCATTGTCATTCTCATGATTTCTATGAAAAATTCATCAACGAACACGCAATAACAAGCAAGATACAGAGTGAAATGTAAAAAAAATATCCGAATTTAATTTCTCCAGTCTCCCCTACGGTGGTACATATTCCATAATACTTTTTTCTCGGTTCCTCTTGTCATTCTCATTATTGCTGTGAATAATTCATCAAAGAACACGCATAAACAAGCGAGATACAGAGTGAAATGTAAAAAAAAGTCCGAATTTAATTTCTCCAGTCTCCCCTACGGTGGTACATATTCCATAATACTTTTTTCTCGGTTCCTCTTATCATTCCCATAATTTCTGTAAAATATTCATCTACGAATACGCAAAAACAAGCGAGATACAGAATGAAATAAATTAAAAATCCAAATTTAATTTCTCCAGTCTCCCCTACGGTGGTACATATTCCATATTACTTTTTTTTTCGGTTCCTCTTGTGATTCTCATAATTTCTATGAAAAATTCATCAACGAACACACAGAATCAAGTGAGATACCGAGTGAAATGTAAGAAAAAGTGCGAATTTAATTTCTCCAGTCTCCCCCACGGTGGTACATATTCCATAATACTTTTTTCTCGGTTCCTCTTGTCATTCTAATCATTTCCATGAAAAATTCATTAACGAACACACAGAAACAAATGCGATACCGAGTGAAATGTAAAAAAAAATCCGAAATTGAATTCTCCAGTCTCCCATACGGTGGTACATATTCCATAATACTTTTTTCTCGGTTTCTTTTGTCATTCTCATAATTTCTGTGAAATATTCATCAACGAACACGCAAAAACAAGCGAGATACAGAGAGAAATGTAAAAAAAAATCCGAATTTAATTTCTCCAGTCTCCCATACGGTGGTACATATTCCATAATACTTTATTTTCGGTTCCTCTTGTGATTCTCATAATTTCTATGAAAAATTCATCAACGAACACACAGAAACAAGTGAGATACCGAGTGAAATGTAAGAAAAAGTCCGAATTTAATTTCTCCAGTCTCCCCCACGGTGGTACATATTCCATAATACTTTTTTCTCGGTTCCTCTTGTCATTCTGATCATTTCCATGAAAAATTCATTAACTAACACACAGAAACAAATGCGATACCGAGTGAATTGTAAAAAAAAATCCGAATTTGATTTCTCCAGTCTCCCATACGGTGGTACATATTCCATAATACTTTTTTCTTGGTTCCTCTTGTGATTCTCATAATTTCTATGAAAAATTCATCAACGAACACACAGAAACAAGTGAGATACCGGGTGAAATTAAAAGAAAAGGCCGAATTTAATTTATCCAGTTCCCCCTACGGTGGTACATATTCCATAACACTTTTTTTTCGGTTCTTCTTGTCATTCTCATAATTTCTATGAAAAATTCATCAACGAACACACAGAAACAAGTGAGATACCGAGTGAAATGTAAGAAAAAGTCCGAATTTAATTTCTCCAGTCTCCCCCACGGTGGTACATATTCCATAATACTTTTTTCTCGGTTCCTCTTGTCATTCTAATCATTTCCATGAAAAATTCATTAACTATCACACAGAAACAAATGCGATACCGAGTGAAATGTAAAAAAAAATCCGAATTTGATTTCTCCAGTCTCCCATACGGTGGTACATATTTCATAATACTTTTTTCTTGGTTCCTCTTGTGATTCTCATAATTTCTATGAAAAATTCATCAACGAACACACAGAAACAAATGAGATACCGAGTGAAATGTAAAAAAAAATCCGAATTTAATTACTGCAGTCTCCCATACGGTGGTACATATTCCATAATACTTTTTTTTCGGTTCCTCTTGTGATTCTCATAATTTTTATGAAAAATTCATCAACGAACAAACAGAAACAAGTGAGATACCGAGAGAAATGTGAGAAAAAGTCCGAATTTAATTTCTCCAGTCTCCCCCACGGTGGTACATATTCCATAATACTTTTTTCTCGGTTCGTCTTGTCATTCTAATCATTTCCATGAAAAATTCATTAACGAACACACAGAAACAAATGCGATACCGAGTGAAATGTAAAAAAATTCCGAAATTGATTTCTCCAGTCTCCCATACGGTGGTACATATTCCATAATACTTTTTTCTCGGTTTCTTTTGTCATTCTCATATTTTCTGTGAAATATTCATCAACGAACACGCAAAAACAAGCGAGATACAGAGAGAAATGTAAAAAATATCCGAATTTAATTTCTCCAGTCTCCCCTACGGTGGTACATATTCCATAATACTTTTTTTCTCGGTTCCCATTGTCATTCTCATGATTTCTATGAAAAATTCATCAACGAACACGCAATAACAAGCAAGATACAGAGTGAAATGTAAAAAAAATATCCGAATTTAATTTCTCCAGTCTCCCGTACGGTGGAACATATTCCATAATACTTTTTTCTCGGTTCCTCTTGTCATTCTCATTATTGCTGTGAATAATTCATCAAAGAACACGCATAAACAAGCGAGATACAGAGTGAAATGTAAAAAAAAGTCCGAATTTAATTTCTCCAGTCTCCCCTACGGTGGTACATATTCCATAATACACTCTTTTCTCGGTTCCTCTTATCATTCTCATAATTTCTGTAAAATATTCATCTACGAATACGCAAAAACAAGCGAGATACAGAATGAAATAAATTAAAAATCCAAATTTAATTTCTCCAGTCTCCCCTACGGTGGTACATATTCCATAATACTTTTTTTTCGGTTCCTCTTGTGATTCTCATAATTTCTATGAAAAATTCATCAACGAACACACAGAATCAAGTGAGATACCGAGTGAAATGTAAGAAAAAGTGCGAATTTAATTTCTCCAGTCTCCCCCACGGTGGTACATATTCCATAATACTTTTTTCTCGGTTCCTCTTGTCATTCTAATCATTTCCATGAAAAATTCATTAACGAACACACAGAAACAAATGCGATACCGAGTGAAATGTAAAAAAAAAATCCGAAATTGATTTCTCCAGTCTCCCATACGGTGGTACATATTCCATAATACTTTTTTCTCGGTTTCTTTTGTCATTCTCATAATTTCTGTGAAATATTCATCAACGAACACGCAAAAACAAGCGAGATACAGAGAGAAATGTAAAAAATAATCCGAATTTAATTTCTCCAGTCTCCCATACGGTGGTACATATTCCATAATACTTTTTTCTTGGTTCCTCTTGTGATTCTCATAATTTCTATGAAAAATTCATCAACGAACACACAGAAACAAGTGAGATACCGAGTGAAATTTAAAAAAAAGGCCGAATTTAATTTATCCAGTTCCCCCTACGGTGGTACATATTCCATAATACTTTTTTCTCGGTTCTTCTTGTCAGTCTTATCATTTCTATGAAAAATTCATCAATGAACACACAGAAACAAATGAGATACCGAGTGAAACGTAAAAAAAAATCTGAATTTAATTTCTTCAGTCTCCCATACGGTGGTACATATTCCATAATACTTTATTTTCGGTTCCTCTTGTGATTCTCATAATTTCTATGAAAAATTCATCAACGAACACACAGAAACAAGTGAGATACCGAGTGAAATGTAAGAAAAAGTCCGAATTTAAATTCTCCAGTCTCCCCCACGGTGGTACATATTCCATAATACTTTTTTCTCGATTCCTCTTGTCATTCTAATCATTTCCATGAAAAATTCATTAACTAACACACAGAAACAAATGCGATACCGAGTGAAATGTAAAAAAAAATCCGAAATTGATTTCTCTAGTCTCCCATACGGTGGTACATATTCCATAATACTTTTTTCTCGGTTTCTTTTGTCATTCTCATAATTTCTATGAAATATTCATCAACGAACACGCAAAAACAAGCGAGATACAGAGAGAAATGTAAAAAAAAATCCGAATTTAATTTCTCCAGTCTCCCCTACGGTGGTACATATTCCATAATACTTTTTTTCTCGGTTCCTCTTGTCATTCTCATGATTTCTATGAAAAATTCATCAACGAACACGCACTAACAAGCGAGATACAGAGTGAAATGTAAAAAAATATCCGAATTTAATTTCTCCAGTCTCCCCTACGGTGGTACATATTCCATAATACTTTTTTTTCGGTTCCTCTCGTGATTCTCATAATTTCTATAAAAAATTTATCAACGAACACACAGAAACAAGTGATATACCGAGTGAAATGTAAAAAAAAAATCCGAATTTAATTTCTCCAGTCTCCCATACGGTGGTACATATTCCATAATACTTTTTTCTCGGTTCCTCTTGTGATTCTCATAATTTCTATGAAAAATTCATCAACGAACACACAGAAACAAGTGAGATACCGAGTGAAATGTAAGAAAAAGTCCGAATTTAATTTCTCCAGTCTCCCCCACGGTGGTACATATTCCATAATACTTTTTTCTCGGTTCCTCTTGTCATTCTTATCATTTCCATGAAAAATTCATTAACTAACACACAGAAACAAATGCGATACCGAGTGAAATGTAAAAAAAATCCGAAATTGATTTCTCCAGTCTCCCATACGGTGGTACATATTCCATAATACTTTTTTCTCGGTTTCTTTTGTCATTCTCATAATTTCTGTGAAATATTCATCAACGAACACGCAAAAACAAGCGAGATACAGAGAGAAATGTAAGAAAAAATCCGAATTTAATTTCTCCAGTCTCCCCTACGGTGGTACATATTCCATAATACTTTTTTTCTCGGTTCCCATTGTCATTCTCATGATTTCTATGAATAATTCATCAAAGAACACGCATAAACAAGCGAGATACAGAGTGAAATGTAAAAAAAAGTCCGAATTTAATTTCTCCAGTCTCCCCTACGGTGGTACATATTCCATAATACTTTTTTCTCGGTTCCTCTTATCATTCCCATAATTTCTGTAAAATATTCATCTACGAATACGCAAAAACAAGCGAGATACAGAATGAAATAAATTAAAAATCCAAATTTAATTTCTCCAGTCTCCCCTACGGTGGTACATATTCCATAATACTTTTTTTTTCGGTTCCTCTTGTGATTCTCATAATTTCTATGAAAAATTCATCAACGAACACACAGAATCAAGTGAGATACCGAGTGAAATGTAAGAAAAAGTGCGAATTTAATTTCTCCAGTCTCCCCCACGGTGGTACATATTCCATAATACTTTTTTCTCGGTTCCTCTTGTCATTCTAATCATTTCCATGAAAAATTCATTAACTAACACACAGAAACAAATGCGATACCGAGTGAATTGTAAAAAAAAATCCGAAATTGATTTCTCCAGTCTCCCATACGGTGGTACATATTCCATAATACTTTTTTCTCGGTTTCTTTTGTCATTCTCATAATTTCTGTGAAATATTCATCAACGAACACGCAAAAACAAGCGAGATACAGAGAGAAATGTAAAAAAAAATCCGAATTTAATTTCTCCAGTCTCCCATACGGTGGTACATATTCCATAATACTTTATTTTCGGTTACTCTTGTGATTCTCATAATTTCTATGAAAAATTCATCAACGAACACACAGAAACAAGTGAGATTTTGAGTGAAATGTAAGAAAAAGTCCGAATTTAATTTCTCCAGTCTCCCCCACGGTGGTACATATTCCATAATACTTTTTTCTCGGTTCCTCTTGTCATTCTGATCATTTCCATGAAAAATTCATTAACTAACACACAGAAACAAATGCGATACCGAGTGAATTGTAAAAAAAAATCCGAATTTGATTTCTCCAGTCTCCCATACGGTGGTACATATTCCATAATACTTTTTTCTTGGTTCCTCTTGTGATTCTCATAATTTCTATGAAAAATTCATCAACGAACACACAGAAACAAGTGAGATACCGGGTGAAATTAAAAGAAAAGGCCGAATTTAATTTATCCAGTTCCCCCTACGGTGGTACATATTCCATAACACTTTTTTTTCGGTTCTTCTTGTCATTCTCATAATTTCTATGAAAAATTCATCAACGAACACACAGAAACAAGTGAGATACCGAGTGAAATGTAAGAAAAAGTCCGAATTTAATTTCTCCCGTCTCCCCCACGGTGGTACATATTCCATAATACTTTTTTCTCGGTTCCTCTTGTCATTCTAATCATTTCCATGAAAAATTCATTAACTAACACACAGAAACAAATGCGATACCGAGTGAAATGTAAAAAAAAATCCGAATTTGATTTCTCCAGTCTCCCATACGGTGGTACATATTCCATAATACTTTTTTCTTGGTTCCTCTTGTGATTCTCATAATTTCTATGAAAAATTCATCAACGAACACACAGAAACAAATGAGATACCGAGTGAAATGTAAAAAAAAATCCGAATTTAATTACTGCAGTCTCCCATACGGTGGTACATATTCCATAATACTTTTTTTTCGGTTCCTCTTGTGATTCTCATAATTTTTATGAAAAATTCATCAACGAATAAACAGAAACAAGTGAGATACCGAGTGAAATGTGAGAAAAAGTCCGAATTTAATTTCTCCAGTCTCCCCCACGGTGGTACATATTCCATAATACTTTTTTCTCGGTTCGTCTTGTCATTCTAATCATTTCCATGAAAAATTCATTAACGAACACACAGAAACAAATGCGATACCGAGTGAAATGTAAAAAAAATCCGAAATTGATTTCTCCAGTCTCCCATACGGTGGTACATATTCCATAATACTTTTTTCTCGGTTTCTTTTGTCATTCTCATATTTTCTGTGAAATATTCATCAACGAACACGCAAAAACAAGCGAGATACAGAGAGAAATGTAAAAAATATCCGAATTTAATTTCTCCAGTCTCCCCTACGGTGGTACATATTCCATAATACTTTTTTTTTCGATTCCTCTTGTGATTCTCATAATTTCTATGAAAAATTCATCAACGAACACACAGAATCAAGTGAGATACCGAGTGAAATGTAAGAAAAAGTGCGAATTTAATTTCTCCAGTCTCCCCCACGGTGGTACATATTCCATAATACTTTTTTCTCGGTTCCTCTTGTCATTCTAATCATTTCCATGAAAAATTCATTAACGAACACACAGAAACAAATGCGATACCGAGTGAAATGTAAAAAAAAAATCCGAAATTGATTTCTCCAGTCTCCCATACGGTGGTACATTTTCCATAATACTTTTTTCTCGGTTTCTTTTGTCATTCTCATAATTTCTGTGAAATATTCATCAACGAACACGCAAAAACAAGCGAGATACAGAGAGAAATGTAAAAAATAATCCGAATTTAATTTCTCCAGTCTCCCATACGGTGGTACATATTCCATAATACTTTTTTCTTGGTTCCTCTTGTGATTCTCATAATTTCTATGAAAAATTCATCAACGAACACACAGAAACAAGTGAGATACCGAGTGAAATTTAAAAAAAAGGCCGAATTTAATTTATCCAGTTCCCCCTACGGTGGTACATATTCCATAATACTTTTTCCTCGGTTCCTCTTGTCATTCTCATTATTGCTGTGAATAATTCATCAAAGAACACGCAAAAACAAGCGAGATACAGAGTGAAATGTAAAAAAAAGTCCGAATTTAATTTCTCCAGTCTCCCCTACGGTGGTACATATTCCATAATACTTTTTTTTCGCTTCCTCTCGTGATTCTCATAATTTCTATAAAAAATTTATCAACGAACACACAGAAACAAGTGAGATACCGAGTGAAATGTAAAAAAAAATCCAAAATTTAATTTCTCCAGTCTCCCATACGGTGGTACATATTCCATAATACTTTTTTCTCGGTTCCTCTTGTGATTCTCATAATTTCTATGAAAAATTCATCAACGAACACACAGAAACAAGTGAGATACCGGGTGAAATTTAAAAAAAAGGCCGAATTTAATTTATCCAGTTCCCCCTACGGTGGTACATATTCCATAACACTTTTTTCTCGGTTCTTCTTGTCATTCTTATCATTTCTATGAAAAATTCATCAACGAACACACAGAAACAAATGAGATACCGAGTGAAATGTAAAAAAAAATCCGAATTTAATTTCTGCAGTCTCCCATACGGTGGTACAAATTCCATAATACTTTTTTTTCGGTTCCTCTTGTGATTCTCATAATTTCTATGAATAATTCATCAACGAACACGCAAAAACAAGCGAGATACAGAGAGAAATGTAAAAAAAAATCCGAATTTAATTTCTCCAGTCTCCCCTACGGTGGTACATATTCCATAATACTTTTTTTCTCGGTTCCTCTTGTCATTCTCATGATTTCTATGAAAAATTCATCAACGAACACGCACTAACAAGCGAGATACAGAGTGAAATGTAAAAAAATATCCGAATTTAATTTCTCCAGTCTCCCCTACGGTGGTACATATTCCATAATACTTTTTCCTCGGTTCCTCTTGTCATTCTCATTATTGCTGTGAATAATTCATCAAAGAACACGCAAAAACAAGCGAGATACAGAGTGAAATGTAAAAAAAAGTCCGAATTTAATTTCTCCAGTCTCCCCTACGGTGGTACATATTCCATAATACTTTTTTTTCGGTTCCTCTCGTGATTTTCATAATATCTATAAAAAATTTATCAACGAACACACAGAAACAAGTGAGATACCGAGTGAAATGTAAGAAAAAGTCCGAATTTAATTTCTCCAGTCTCCCCCACGGTGGTACATATTCCATAATACTTTTTTCTCGGTTCCTCTTGTCATTCTAATCATTTCCATGAAAAATTCATTAACTAACACACAGAAACAAATGCGATACCGAGTGAAATGTAAAAAAAAATCCGAAATTGATTTCTCCAGTCTCCCATACGGTGGTACATATTCCATAATACTTTTTTCTCGGTTTCTTTTATCATTCTCATAATTTCTATGAAATATTCATCAACGAACACGCAAAAACAAGCGAGATACAGAGAGAAATGTAAAAAAAAATCCGAATTTAATTTCTCCAGTCTCCCCTACGGTGGTACATATTCCATAATACTTTTTTTCTCGGTTCCTCTTGTCATTCTCATGATTTCTATGAAAAATTCATCAACGAACACGCACTAACAAGCGAGATACAGAGTGAAATGTAAAAAAATATCCGAATTTAATTTCTCCAGTCTCCCCTACGGTGGTACATATTCCATAATTTTTTTTCTCGGTTCCTCTTGTCATTCTCATTATTGCTGTGAATAATTCATCAAAGAACACGCAAAAACAAGCGAGATACAGAGTGAAATGTAAAAAAAAGTCCGAATTTAATTTCTCCAGTCTCCCCTACGGTGGTACATATTTCATATTACTTTTTTTTCGCTTCCTCTCGTGATTCTCATAATTTCTATAAAAAATTTATCAACGAACACACAGAAACAAGTGAGATACCGAGTGAAATGTAAAAAAAAATCCAAAATTTAATTTCTCCAGTCTCCCATACGGTGGTACATATTCCATAATACTTTTTTCTCGGTTCCTCTTGTGATTCTCATAATTTCTATGAAAAATTCATCAACGAACACACAGAAACAAGTGAGATACCGGGTGAAATTTAAAAAAAAGGCCGAATTTAATTTATCCAGTTCCCCCTACGGTGGTACATATTCCATAACACTTTTTTCTCGGTTCTTCTTGTCATTCTTATCATTTCTATGAAAAATTCATCAACGAACACACAGAAACAAATGAGATACCGAGTGAAATGTAAAAAAAAATCCGAATTTAATTTCTGCAGTCTCCCATACGGTGGTACAAATTCCATAATACTTTTTTTTCGGTTCCTCTTGTGATTCTCATAGTTTCTATGAATAATTCATCAACGAACACACAGAAACAAGTGAGATACCGAGTGAAATGTAAGAAAAAGTCCGAATTTAATTTCTCCAGTCTCCCCCACGGTGGTACATATTCCATAATACTTTTTTCTCGGTTCCTCTTGTCATTCTAATCATTTCCATGAAAAATTCATTAACGAACACACAGAAACAAATGCGATACCGAGTGAAATGTAAAAAAAAATCCGAAATTGATTTCTCCAGTCTCCCATACGGTGGTACATATTCCATAATACTTTTTTCTCGGTTTCTTTTGTCATTCTCATAATTTCTGTGAAAAATTCATCAACGAACACGCAATAACAAGCAAGATACAGAGTGAAATGTAAAAAAATATCCGAATTTAATTTCTCCAGTCTCCCCTACGGTGGTACATATTCCATAATACTTTTTTCTCGGTTCCTCTTGTCATTCTTATTATTGCTGTGAATAATTCATCAAAGAACACGCATAAACAAGCGAGATACAGAGTGAAATGTAAAAAAAAATCCGAATTTAATTTCTCCAGTCTCCCCTACGGTGGTACATATTCCATAATACTTTTTTTCTCGGTTCCTATTGTCATTCTCATGATTTCTATGAAAAATTCATCAACGAACACGCAATAACAAGCAAGATACAGAGTGAAATGTAAAAAAATATCCGAATTTAATTTCTCCAGTCTCCCCTACGGTGGTACATATTCCATAATACTTTTTTCTCGGTTCCTCTTGTCATTCTTATTATTGCTGTGAATAATTCATCAAAGAACACGCATAAACAAGCGAGATACAGAGTGAAATGTAAAAAAAAGTCCGAATTTAATATCTCCAGTCTCCCCTACGGTGGTACATATTCCATAATACTTTTTTCTCGGTTCCTCTTATCATTCTCATAATTTCTGAGAAAAATTCATCTACGAATACGCAAAAACAAGCGAGATACAGAATGAAATGTAAAAAAAATCCAAATTTAATTTCTCCAGTCTCCCCTACGGTGGTACATATTCCATAATACTTTTTTCTCGGTTCCTCTTGTCATTCTCATAATTTCTCTGTGAAGAATTCATCAACGAACACGCAAACACAAGCGAGATACAGAGTGAAATGTAAAAAAAATCCGAATATAATTTCTCCAGTCTCCCCTACGGTGGTACATATTCGATAATACTTTTTTCTCGGTTCCTCTTGTCATTCTCATGATTTCTATGAAAAATTCATCAACGAACACGCAGAAACAGGTGAGATACCGAGGGAAACGTTTTTTCAAATATTTCGAATTGGTAAAAAGCGTGGCTAGGAAATATTTGGACATGTGGCAACGTCGCACGTAAAATTTGCGAACTGTGGCTGGAAATTTGTAGATAACTTCACACTAATTGATTAGACGACGCATAGAGACTGTAAGAAGGGGCTACGTTGTCTGAAGCATAATTACTCAAGTCCAAACCCTCCAAAGGAAAATCAATAGTGATATTTAACTTTCCTCTTAACCTATCTGTCGGAGAGAATCGTTTTAAATGGATTACTAGAATATGAGGGATTTCGTGCCATTCCTTCTCTCTTTATCTGTTTATCTTGTTATTGTAGCGTTTTTAACATTCGTCTTTTGAGGACAGGAGTATAATATTTTTGGATTTCGTTGGGGTTTAATTTGAAGCAGTTGAGCCTAAACAAAGGAGAAGTGGATTTCAATGCATGTAGGTACAAAAACTGTGGAAGACGTGCAACAGGAATGTTAAAATATAGGGTTCCTAAAGATGAAACAATGTGAGTATTTATTCTATTAGTAGGTGATATCTATCGTACAAATTAACAAAATTAATGTGAATTAAAAATTAAACGTCATTGTTTTCCATATTAAATTGAGGTAATTTTACATTTCAGGTGCAGGCTTTGGGTACAAGCTCGTGGACAAGAAGAACTTTTGGACGAGATACCTATACGCAATTTCTATGAGAAGTTTAGAGTTTGTAGCATGCATTATGAAAATTGTATGTTCCATGTCAAATACAATGTGAGTACGTACTTATTTTATTATTTGAATTGATGTAGAGATACTTGAGGAAATCTGGATTAAAATCTATAATAAAACAATAATTTAAAATATTTTCACTTAAGATATTTACAGAACCACGATTATTCACTGTACAACATCTTCTTCAAGTGGAGGAAATATACTCAGTTTAAACTATCGTTTTATTATGGATACTCATTTTATATTTATCTCTATTTCATTTTGTTGGAAACCTGTTTCATATAAATGGCAGAAACACCGTTTTTGTATTTTCATTACATACTAAAACCATTTTACAGATCATACTGATTTTGCAAGTGTACCAATCACTTCCAGAAGAAGAGAGCATTATATAAACGTTTATAGTCCTATACCATCCAAGAAGATAAAAGTAATGCAGGATATCACAATTCCTTCAACCTCTGATACCAGCACACTTTCAACAGTAGAATGCCTTGATGTACATCCATCATTTCAGTCATCAGTTGAAACACAAACAACGAAAGAAATGAAACCTTTTACCATTTCATTTATCAATTGGAAAAGATATATTTTTTAAACATTGGAACATTTATAACAAATAATCCTGCCAATCATAGATACACTATATATATATATATATAAAAGTCTCCCAAAATTCTACCACCCCTGCGAAAACTTTCTCTATGTGTACCTCATAAAATTATTTTTACAGTTCAGAATATATTATATAATGAAAAATAGCACTATTAGTTTCAGAACTGTGCCTAAAAAAATAGAAAATTAGCTATTTTGATGAACTTGCAATAGATATCCAGAATGTATGATTGATTTCTAAGTAATAAAGAACATTATGCCTAAAAAAATAGAATATTAGCTATTTTGATGTACTTGCAATAGATATCCAGAATGTATGATTGATTTCGAAGTAATAAAGAACTTATTTTTGCAAATATTTGTTTTCTTTCTATTTATTTTTGGGATGATTCCGATAAAAATCAAATAGTTAAACTACGAAGACCTACAAATGCATTCACTCCATAGAAGTTACAAATGCAATGCTTTCCTTACATTATTACAAACTTTTAACCCATTCATGAACAGGCAACATCGTGCCCGATATTTTCGTTACAGAACTGGCAACATCGGTGCACACCAATTTAAAGGTCCGAGGTCATAGAGTCGGCAACTGAAACATCAAAGAAAAGGGGCGGAGCTTCCTATCTGTATGTTCTCTAATCTGTGCTCAAACGTATCTAGAGCACGATTCTGTAGCATTTTCAAATACTTTTGTTGAAATCAAATCACGCTTCTGCAATGAGATCTAATTAAATCTTAATGCAGACTACCTAGTACGTATCTTAAGAACTCCTGAGCATCTTGCCGGACGTTACTGTTGAAGCGGGAAGCGGGGTGTAAAACTGTGGATCTGGCTTTTTAAGGACACTGTATTAAACACATTCTGTTGAATCCCCCGACCACAGATCCTTGATATTAGTTATACTGTAACTACATTGTTGTTGAAGATACTTGGCTTCTGGAGATAACAATAATATGATATCGATGTCATTTGCATGCCAAATTGGAAAATACTCCGTATTACGAATTAAGTTAAAAGAACGAGTATTTAGGACATCAAACCTCCACTGCGATGTTCTCTTCATACATAAATAGAACGTGTACGTATAGCCAAATGTCCGCTGCACGCGCTATTTTTAGGATGTTCCTAGGACATCACAAAAGGCATTTTTTTCTCGCTCTTTTCAAAGCTTTTTCAGAGACTCGCGATAACAGGTTCAAAGCTGTTTGCCTACATTAAATCACTGTATATAAAACATTTCCAAAGATGTTCCTGGGACATCACAAACTGCAATTTCATTTCTCGTTCTTTTCAATCCGCCTATTAAAAATAGTCTATAAATCAACAATAGTCAAAATATGCAGAGATAAACTTATTTTAATAGTAACTCAAAAAATCACTAAGGGACACAAATATAAAACAAACCCAAAATATTTTCTGCAAATATAAAATGAATAATTTTTCAAAAATATAAATATCACATACACACCCCAGGTAAAAATACAAAAACTACACTTAAAATATATTCCGTATACAAAAAATTATTGCATTAAAAGATCGAATTATAATTTTTGGAAATATGTCTAATAATCCCTCATCAAGAATCACCCTGTATCACAAAGAATAAACTATTTGAAAACATAAAAATTAAACTAGAAATATATTCTGCCTAAAAAGTTAATTATATTTCTTCTGGTCTTCATTTCCGGCTGTCTTCTCTTACTTGTTATTATTGTAGTAAAACTGCACCAACTAATTTTCCTAATTTATTTAAAACACTATTTACAACAATTATTCACTAAAACATTGACTTCAATAACTATTTCAATTTATTTCTACTGTGGCTATCTATCAGCGAACTCTGGAACTGTAACTAACTCTGAATTCTGACTGTTCCGCCATCTGCTATAAAGCGGCTATATATAGTAGCATTTACAGTTTTCGATCTTTCCAGTCTCTTCGGCGACTCCTAGAAACTTCGGTTATAGCGTTCGCGTCTCTTCCACGGATGAGTCATGTGTTTGTCAGAAGAGAACTTGTTTACATTTCGAGTGTGGAGTGTAATTGGATGATCAGGGCCGGTCTCGAGCCTGGTCTCGAAATTGTTACATTGCCCCCTTCTTAAAGACTTTTCGTCCCGAAATGTAATTTTTGGAGTATGGAGATATTTGCATGATTCTCCATATCTGCACCTTGCTGTTTGATGGAAGTAGCACTCTACCGTCTTCAGGTTTGGTTGTAGATGATGATTACAGCATACCAAGATCTTGCTCCTTATGACTCTCCAGTCCAGTCCGTCGAGCCCGCAGGACAATTTTGGGATTGCCAGGTCCACGAGATTCTGCTCCACCATCAGGTCCCTTAATTTCTCAAGGCTGTTCCATACGTCTTCATATGACGGTTTGTCTCGAGACTGCTTCTTGGTGACTAGATAGAAGATGCTTCTCTGGCCTTTCTGCAACTGTAGCACCCCTCCAACTTCCGGGTTTTGTTGCCGTAGTTCATGGAGACGACCGTACTTCTTGGAGAACACCACAGCGATGCCTCTGGACATTTGAAGGTCTTCTGCTACACAGTGGGCTAGCGCGTAATCCGCAGGCACCTTAAAAAGGTCTCGTGGTTCTTCTCGAGTCACCCCATGTCGAATTTTCTGTCCGTTTGAGTACAAGGACATGAATTTCTGGAACGTCATCACATCCTCCGGTGGTCTGAGGGTGCGGACTTGGTCGTGGTTTCCAACGTAAGGGGCCAACCTATTGAAATGGACGACTCTGGGTTTTCCTCTAGGTTTTTCAATTCGGTAGACCACGTCATTTATCCTCTTCAAGATCTCATAAGTGCATTCCCATGAGTTCCGCAACTTTGGTGATAGGCCTCGACGACGTTTGGGGTTGTACAGCCAAACCAGGTCACCAACCTTAAATCCTCCGGCATCGGCCTTGATGTCATAGGTCTCCTTCATTCGGTCGCTGGCACTCTGGATGTTCAAACGGACTCTTTCGTGGATGTCTTCCATTCTCTGCCGAAGTTTGCTGACATAGTCCTCTCCCGCAGTGTCTTGTACTGGTGGCGTCCCAAACTTCAGGTCACATGGTAGTCGCAGCTCTCGGCCCATAATAATACTAGCAGGGGTTTGGCCGGTCGACTCGTGTACTGCAGAACGATAGGCCATCAGGAACAAATGGAGATACTGATCCCAGTCTCTTTGGTGGTCAGAGACTACCTTGGATAAGTGGCGGTTCATTGTCCTGTTCATCCGCTCCACCATTCCATCAGACTGCGGATGTAAAGCCGTAGTTCGCGTCTTCCGGATGTTCAGCATTCGACACAATTCCTGGAACAAGTTGGACTTGAAATTTCTGCCTTGGTCTGAATGCAGTTCAAGTGGGACACCAAATCGACAAATCCACTCCTTTAGCAGGACGTCGGCGACGGTTATGGCTTCCTGGTTGGGCAGGGCATAGGCTTCAGCCCACTTGCTGAAGTAGTCCATTGCCACGAGGATATATTTGTTCCCGTGGTCAGATTGTGGAAACGGTCCAGTAATATCGATGGTGATTCTTTCAAATGGGCTGCCAACGTTGTACTGACGCATTGGTGCCTTAGGTTGCGTTCGAGGTCCATTACTTGCGGCGCATACAGCGCACTTTCTGCACCAGTCTTGAACGTCTGCCTGGCAATTGGCCCAGTGAAATCGTTGCCTCACTTTCTGGAGAGTCTTCGTTACTCCCAGATGTCCTACGGACCCCATCATGAATTTCTCGAAGCACTTCCGGTCTTCTGCTTCTGGGTACAACTGTCTGACGTCTTTCTTCTTTACTAGTACAACTGGAGATGACCAGGGGCTGTCAGATGGTTCAATTACTCCTTTTTTCCCCATATCGCTGACTATTTTGTCTGCCTCTTCCTTCTTGGCAAGAGGGAGTCTCCTCGCTGATTGACGGATTGGTCGGGCATCTCCAGTATCAATTCTGTGCTGGACTACCTTCGTTCTACCCCCTTTTCCCTGTCCGGTGTCAAAGACGTCCTGATACTTCCTGACTAGTTCTCTCAGTTTAGGCTTCTGTGCTGGCCCCATGTCCTTGGACGAGATAGCAACCAACTTCTCCAATTCTGCTGGCATGTTACTGGCTTGACTAACAGTGCCGCGTACACTCCTTATCACAGAGGAAATTGACGAGCAGTGCCCCAGAATTATTCCTTTCTTCAAAGTCACAGGGTAATAATTGACATTCATTACCGTTACCGGCACAAATTTATCAACTCGCAGTAAGGTCTTCCCTAGTGCGATTCCTCGTCCAATTTTCTCATCATGGAGCTTGGGCTCGAACATCACCACGTTTCCATTGCTCGCACCCCCATCCAGGCGAGCCTCCAAAATGGTTTCAGCCCTCTCCGGTACGCTCACATCTTCAGCCAGCAGAACACGAATCATTTCTTCACTTCTCCCGTGAAGCACCAACTCTTCTCCATTCACTCGTAGAACGCCGTCTCTGAAATTCAACTCGAACCCTCTGGAGTTCATGATGTCCATCCCTATGATAGCATCATCCTCGATATCCGCTACTAGAGCCCGGTGTTTCACTGTAGTGCTGCCCAAAGTCAGTTCAATTGGAAGTTCACCATACACAGTTGCCGGCTCTCCTGTTGCTGTGCGTAGCTTCCAATTCGACGATTCGATTCTTGTCGGTGTTTTGGCAAAAGTAGGTCCAAGGATTGTCCTAGTCGCACCCGTATCAAGGAGCATGGTGCGAGGCTCGTTGTTAATGAGACCGTCTACGAAGACCCCTTTGTCTTGTCTTTGAAGTACAGCGACATATGCATTGTTAACTGGGGCTCGTTGGATACGGGCTGACGATTGCTCCTTCTTGACCTTCATCGTTGATGTCGATTTTTTCAGTGTTGGGCATTTGCTACGCACGTGCCCAAGTTCTCTACAATTTCGGCATCGTATCAGTCTTCTCTCAGGCACAACTTCCTTCAGCACTTTTCGCATCACAGCTTCTATATTAGTAGGCTCCTGTCGGTCTTCCTCGATCATGCGGACTTTACTCTGGCTTTTGCAGGATTGCTTTGCTGCTTCGAATTCCAGAGCGCGTGTCAATGTATCCACGAGATGTGCGGGGCGAGCTAGTGTCAATGCCTGCCTCGTTTCTTGGTCACGAAGTCCATCCAAAAATGCCTGGACCGCTAGTCGCCCCATTACATTTTCCGGTGTAGCTGGGTACGCAAGACGAACCAAGCGTGCAATATCTTCTTCAAATTCTTGCAACGATTCGCTTGATTTCTGGCATCGGTTCTTCAGCTGTGAGTGATATACGTGTTCAAGGTGGGCTTGGCCATAGCGAAGTTCCAAGTGTTTTACCAGCTGTTCATAGTCTTCCTGTTGTTGGGCGGTGAGCGTTTGTAAAATATTTGTTGCTTCGCCACGCAATGCCAGTGTCAATGCTAAAGCTTTTCCCCCAGCATTCCATCCATTTGCTTTAGCAGCAGCTTCGAATTGTCGGTGGTAGTTTGACCATGGAGTATTTCCGTCGAACTGAGGCGGTTTCAATGAGAGCTTTCTTGGTTCCGTACTGACCTTGAAATCTTTGATGTCTTTTTGAACTTCCTCCACGTTAGTACTCAGTTCCGGCATTGTTCTGTTGAAAGTTCCTGGGATGTGCACAGAATCCATTCGCTTTTCTAACTCACAAAATTTTTCCTTTATTTTGTACATTTCTGCCTCAATTCTTTCTTTGACTTGGTCACACTGTCTCTTTCAATTTTTCCATTTCTGTCTTGACAGTTCCCATCCTTTCTTCCAACCGACTCGCCACACCGCAGACTTCTTCTTTCAAGCTTTTCGAATTTTCTAGAAGCTCTTCTCTTAAATTCTCCGAGTTTTCTAGAAGCTTCACTTCTAAATTTTTCGAATTTTCTTCAAGCTTTTCTTCTAGATTTTTCGAATTTTCGTGAAGTATTTCTTCTAGATTTTTCGAAATTCGTGAAGTTTTTCTTCCAGGCTCTTCACATTTTCTTGAAGTTCCTCTTTTAGACAATTCGAATTTTCTAGAAGTTCCTCTTTCAGGCTGACAGAATTTTGTTGAAGTTCTTTCAGACTTACGGAATTTTGTTGAAGTTCCTCCTTCAAACAATTCGTGGTTTCCTCGTGTTTGTTCATTATAGCACTCAAATCGACTCCAGAAACTTCGAACAAAAATGTTTCGGGGTCTTCTCCTTCTTCAATCAGTCCATCTGAAAGTCTTTTCTGGAGTACGGCCTTCTTTCCAGTTATTTCTAACTCACGCTCCTCTAACTCTTGCATTAATTCACTAACTTTAAGGTCAACTAGGTGAACTCTTCTCGGAAACATTTTGTCTCTAATTGTCTTTGCCGAGATATCAGTCTATTATTTATTTCACACAGGCTGGCAGAATTTTGTTGAAGTTCTTTCAGACTTACGGAATTTTGTTGAAGTTCCTCCTTCAAACTATTCGTGGTTTCCTCGAGTTTGTTCATTATAGCACTCAAATCGACTCAAGAAACTTCGAACAAAAATGTTTCGGGGTCTTCTCCTTCTTCAATCAGTCCATCTGAAAGTCTTTTCTGGAGTACGGCCTTCTTTCCAGTTGTTTCTAACTCACGCTCCTCTAACTCTTGCTTTAATTCACTAACTTTAAGGTCAACTAGGTGAACTCTTCTCGGAAACATTTTGTCTTTAATTGTCTTTGCCGAGATATCAGTCTATTATTTATTTCACACACAGTTTTCAGTTTATTGTCCCGCGACGCGCAAAACTGTCCACTTTGCACTCAAATGTTCAACGGGTCACTAACTGTCTATTAGGCGCGATAAACGTCTATCAGTTTTTAAACGGTGAACACTTTAACACTTATTTATTTTAAACATCACACTTCTGACGCCAAATGTAGTAAAACTGCACTAACTAATTTTCCTAATTTATTTAAAACACTATTTACAACAATTATTCACCAAAACATTTACTTCAATAACTATTTCAATTTATTTCTACTGTGGCTATCTATCAGCGAACTCTGGAACTGTAACTAACTCTGAATTCTGACTGTTCCGCCATCTGCTATACAGCGGCTATATATAGTAGCATTTACAGTTTTCGATCTTTCCAGTCTGTTCGGCGACTCCTAGAAACTTTGGTTATAGCGTTCGCGTTTCTTCCACGGATGAGTCGTGTTTGTCAGAAGAGAACTTGTTTACATTTCGAGTGTGGAGTGTAATTGGATGATCAGGGCCGGTCTCGAAATTGTTACATTATGCTTGATTTTCTACTCACAGCTAAAGAGTAGAATTACAGTATCTACAACAAATTGATAATGTGCTATTATGACAAATCTACTATTAAAAAAAAGACATATTGACATTCTACTCTACTCACTTGTACGGATTTTGGTATAACGAACGCCTCATAAGTGCACAAATACTGTTTGTTACTAGTCATATGGGCTGATGCACTGGAATCTGCTAACCACAACTCCTCTTCGCTGATATTCTTTAATGAACAAATGAAAGCATCACCAGAAGTTTCATCTCTCTTTTGGAAATTTGAAGGTGAAGTGGATTGAACATCAGTTCGCTTCATTGGACAATATTTCGCAAAATGTCCAACCTTATGACATTTAAAACATTTCTTCTCCTGCTTTGTAGGCTTTTTCAAGCCGCGCTTGGCAAAAAGAGCAACATAATCATTTTGCTTTGCTGGTAAACGCATTTCTATCAACCGAAGACGTTCCGTTAATTTGTTGACTGTGCGATCTTCAACTGGAATTGATTCCCACTCACTCTCGAATTCGAAATATTCAGGAGGCAAATTTGACATTATGCGACTCATCAGGAGTAAATCAGGCAATTCAGATCCTATGAGCTTTTTCATTTCATTATTCAGCTCCCGGAAGTTTCGCTGCAATCTTCCTATGTGAGTTGCAATATCTTCCTGTGATGTCTTTTCTATAGTGAAAATCTGCTCCATCAATCTATCCACACGCTGGCCAGAACTTTGTTCGTAGATGGAAGTTAACTTGTCCCATGTGGCTTTTGCCGTATCGCATGTTGTAGTAACCTCAACATTCGCATCGTTGAGACTACTCACTAGAATTAATTGGGCCAATGCATCGCCCTTTTCGAAGGTTTTGAAAGCAGTTTCAAACGCTACTTTATCTGCTGCTGAAGCACCTTCTGGTAATCTGGGTGCAACTTTCTGACCCGTAACTATTCCATGCACATCATTATGGCGAAGAAGCCTTTTCCACCTTGTCCAATTCGCAGCACCGTCGAGTTTTTCGACTTAGTTTTGAAGTCCATTTTACTATCTCGAATAATCTCTAATTATAGACGTCCTGGGCCCATAACCTTTTGGACCAAATAGTTTAATTTATTTGAAAATAGTAAAATTATCAAAACTGAAATGATGTGACAGTCACTTCACCCATCAAATTTCCAAAAGAGAGATAAAACTTCTGGTGATGCTTTCATTTGTTCATTCGATATCCATCCTTTTCTCCGCAGTATCCAACGAATTTTCCTTCGACAAAAATATAATGAAGAAATAAGGAAAGCCAAGAGAAAGAGCTTCAGGAGCTTTTGTGAAACAATCACATCAAGCCCCCCAGCAGCCAGATTGTATAAAACTATGGCGAGAGGCATAGAGCAAGGACCAATGTCACTCAGAAGAACAGATGGTAGCTACACAGAGGATAAAGAGCAACGAGCTCTCCTCCTACTGGAGACGCACTTTCCAGGTAGTTGAACCCGTCAAATCACTGGAAGAACTAGGTAGATCCAGACGAGAAGACTGTGAGGTACCATATGCACTTCTCAAATAGTGAAATGGGCAATTGACTTCTTCCAACCATTCAAGTAACCCGGAATTGACGGTATATTTCCGGCCCTTTTACAAAAAGGGCAAACAGAATTACTGCCATTTATTATTAAAGCAACCAGATTCAGTCTGGCGCTCGGGTACATATCGAGCAACTGGAGGAGAGCACGGGTAACTTTCATTCCGAAAGTAGGAAAGAAGGACCCTACCCTCCCGAAGTCATTCAGACCAATCTGTTTGCCATCCTTCTCACTGAAGACACTGGAGAAGATGGTAGATAACAATATTAGAACCGAGATACTGGAGAGGGTGCCATTACATCCGGGGAGCATGCATACAGGGCGGGCAGATCAACGGAAACCGCTCTGTACGTGCTTACCGAAAGCATCCAGAGATCACTCGAGCATAAAGATGCGCCTTCTTAGACATAGAGGAGGCATTCGACAACACCTCTCACGAAGCAATAAATAGGGCCCTAACGAGCAAGGGAGTGGACAGAACCACATCCAGATGGATGTGCCAAATGCTGGCTACAAGAACTGCTGAAACGAAAGTGGGCGATATCTGCTTTCGGATCAGCACAAACAGGGGATAAAAAGGAGGGGTACTATCACCTCTGATGTGGAGTCTCGTAGTAGACGAACTACTCGGAACACTAACCGGGAACGGAGTTACTTGCCTTGGATATGCTGACGACATAGTCAAAGGCAAATTCGAAGGAACCCTCTGCGATCTCATAGAAAGTGAGCTAGAGACAACCAGAAGATGGTGCCTTTTTGTGGGGTTGAGAGTTAAATCATCAAAAACCACAGTGGTACCATTCACTATAGAAGATCCCAAGCCCAAAAGAGACGCATTTAGAAAATTCAAAGAATTTGAAAGAGGAACTTCAAGGAAATGTGAGGAGTTTGGAATGAAAACTTCACGAAATTTCGAAAAACCTGGAAGAAATCGAAGGCGGAATCGGGTCAAAAGTCAACAAAATAAAGAAAAAATTCACTAAGTTCGAAAGACGAATGGATTCTGCGTACACTCCAGAAACTTCCAACAGAATCTCAATGCTGGATCTGAGTGTGAACATGGTGAAAGTTCAAAAGGAATTATAAGATTTCAAGGTCAGCGCTGAACCTGGAAAGCTTTCATTGAAACCGCCTCAGAGTCTCTGGAAAAATTGCATGTGCAAATTACCGCCGACAATTTGAAGCTGCGGTTAAACCATATGGATGGAATTCAGGAAAAAAGAGCTGTAGCACTAACACTG
Source organism: Chrysolina americana (assembly GCA_958502065.1). Lineage (NCBI taxonomy): Eukaryota > Metazoa > Arthropoda > Insecta > Coleoptera > Chrysomelidae > Chrysolina > Chrysolina americana. The sequence goes on from OY293411.1 coordinate 64,313,718, forward strand.
GCATTGCGTGGAGAAGCGAAGAATATTTGAATATTTCATAAACTTTGACCGCCCAAGAACAGGAGGACTGAGCAGCTGATAAACCAACTAAAACTACACGGTATGGCCATGCCCACCTAGAACAAGTTTGCCATTCACAGCTAAAAAAACCCTGCCAGAAATCAGGCGAATTCTTATAAGAATTCGAAGCTTATATTTATTGCTCGTTTATTGGTTCGTCTTGCATATCCAGCTACGCGGAAAATGTAATAGAGCGATTAGCGGTCCAGACATTCTTGGATGAACTCCGCGATCAAGAAACAAAGCAACTAGAAACAAAGCAACTTTACCATTCGCACGTTTAATACATCCTGCTACTGTAGAAAGTGATGAAGGAAGTGTTTCCCCAGAAAAGACTGATGAGATTCCGAGATTGTAGAAAACTTGGGCACGTGCGTAGCAAATGTCTAGCATTAAAAAAATCGACTCCGACGAAGGTCGAGAAGGATCAATTGTCAGCCTTATCCATCAAGCTCCAACGCATATGTTCTGCACTATATGGTCCCAGATACAGGTGCGACTAGAACGATTCTTGGGCCTACCTTTGCTCCTTACATAAATTGGCAAAATTTCAGAATTTCTCACTCTTTGCCGAATGAAGTGAAACTACACATCTATGTGTTTAGTTCGTTTATAGTAGGTATTGCACTTTCATTGTCTATATATTATATCATCAATCTTTTCTTCAATGTCTTTCAACAACTGCCGCAACCCCATATAGCTATTTTTGTGTCAATTGAGGCTGCAACGTGTTTCACCTTTTTGATTGACAAGCATACACTATGTTGCCTTCGCCTTGCGTATGTTATGGGTCCTCCACAAATCTTGAAGATATAACCAGTTGTTAAACATCTTGTAGAGACATCACTTGCAAAACCAGAATCAGAATATTCAGTCAAATTGGAGCTGTTGCAATCTCTGCAATATTTTATTCCATAATCTATTGTATTTATCAAATATTTGAAGATTTTTTTCACGCCATTCCAGTGAGCATTTGTAGGATTTGCTAAGTACCTGCTCTCGCAACTCCCACTGAATATGAAATGTCAGGTCTGCAAACAATAGCAGCAAAAACCAAAGAACCGACTGCTTGTCTGTATGACAATCAGCCGGAATTTTTTGACAGGATTGGCATTATCAATCTTGAATTTTCTTTGATATACGTGACTGGTGAATGAATATCGATCAATTTTGTGAATGGGCAATGCCACTACATTTCGATTTCGTCATGAATGTATAGCTTTTCCAAAAATAAGGGATACGTATTTTGTATTTTATAATTGTTTTCATAATCTTTGTTAAAAAAGCAAACAAATTGTGGCGTCGCATATGTAGTAAAACCACATTCGGCAATGTCGCATGCCAAATAGATGTATTCCATCAGTTTTGAGACCATAATTCTTGCTCCGTGATCGCTGACGAGTGACTAACACACGTATCGGTGTTACTTCACTTAACCTTACATTTGGCTTGACGAGAGCTGACATTTTATTTGTCAAATAAAAGAATATTCAGTTGAAAATTTGCACTCCTTCGTAATTTCATGAACTCCATTCAGTCAATGAATGTCTTGATTCTTATGAGAATTGATGTTTATAATTAATTACCAGGTATTTAGATTGGCAAATCAGTGGAAAACTGAATCGTCGTTTAAAGGGAGTATTCGTGAAGTGATGGAGTGACCACTTGGAAACATTTTCGTCGAAAAAATTATCTCAAATGTTTTCGCGGAAAAAATTTCAATTGATATTGCATCTTATGATGTTTTACACAAACTGCAAATTTTATTGAAATCGAGCTCATGTCCACATTTGCAACTTTTACCCAAAAACGAATAGAAACTATAATAAATTCAACACAAATTGTGTTTAAATCGCTCTGACAGTCCAAATCAAAAGAGTAATATGCTATGAGCGTGCGCGAACGAACCCGAACCGCAAATTCAGTAGGCACCGTTGCCATATTGACTTGGTGAACAAATGACGTCAAAGCATCGCCTGAAGAAAATAATTCATTCATGTCATTATTCTGATGTCTTCTTCCAATATATTCAATTTCCAAAACGTGGCATTCCCCATTACGATTGATCTCCATAGCCATATAAACATCAACATCTAGAAATCGTTACCTGGAAGCACCAGACGTCGGGATTGGCATCTAGATATCTCATATCACACTTGATTATTCAAGCAAGGCATGTGGTCGCCTATTGAGACCCGGCTCAGAGCTCAATGCTAGCAGAAGTTTCAACGTGCCCCAAAAATGTTCCGGAACTCGTCGATTGATATATATGAGCTGGGGATGTTTTGAAACCTGATTTTAAACAATCAAATCTTGAAAATGATCCAAAACGAGGTAGGTACTTTTATTTGTGACTATATTGTAAACAGTTATTACGAAAAGATTTCGGGTATCACGTACACATATGAAATCATATCCATCTACCTTTAAGATAACAAAACAATTTTTGAGAATTTTTACTTTAATAAGGCCGAGTTCACCGATAGAAATACTGGATTTTGCAGTAAGGGGTCAGATAATATTCGCAGAGAAGCATTTTTAAACAGAAATTTCAGTAGAAATGAGTAAACTTTGTGTTATTGTGGAGAACAATGTATTTTTTTAATGTAGATGGATATAATTACTTAATTATCAATTATTATGAACAACTTTTTATAATAACAGTTTTTGATATTGTCACGAATTAAGTATTACTTAATTCTAATTATTAAGTAAGTACTTTACTCTCGAACCAAATTCATATATTTTGACAAAACTCGTATACGAGTGATCAACTACTTGTTAATTCAAAATTGTGTTCTTGAATATTTTTATGAAGAATGACTTTTTCTCCTAACTTAAATTGACACACAAAACCAAAACAAAAAACAACTTTTTTATATTTACACAATATTTAATAGAAAATTCAATTGTTAACATCTCTTTACAACAATGGAGTTCATTCAACATGAACCAATAATCACAATTTTGATGAATCATAATTTTCCAAGGACCACCTTTGTCTCTGGGAGTCACCGTTACATTTTTCCATTATAAGTCTATTTTTTGACTCATTAATTGTTAAGCACTTCTCACTACTTCCATGGCGAAGAACTTTTAGTTTACTATCATAGTCCCAAAATTGGTTGCCTTTACTTCCATGGCACGGATAAAGAATAACATCTTGTCCACTGTAATCCAAACATGCTTCATCTCTTCGAATTTCACCAGCTTTGCTATACATCCAAAACTGAAATCATAAGAAATTATTATTCAGAGTAAATTTTTAAATAAAAAATGCCTTTATGTATAATATGCTGTCTTCCTAGGTTGTATAAAGCAAATATAACATTAAATCTCCAAAAATCTCCGGAAGCTATTTTAGAACATACAATTGAAATTCATTTGAAAAATACCTCAGAAGTTTCAATAAGTAACATGTATGGCTTTGACATGACCAGCTTTTGAGATACACAGGGTAATACATTGAAAGACGCGATCGGCTATATATCCGTTATTAAAAAAGTAATCAAAAAAAGTTTTATAGAACGAAAATATTATACAGGGTACTTTAAAAAAAAAACAGGATTTTCTGATCACCCAGTACAATCTTATTGTTCCTCTCAGAACAGAAATGCAAAACAGCTTCTATTAGTTGAAAACAAAAACATGTTCTGATAATGAAAAAGACTTGTCTATAGTGTCATGTCATACAGAGAAAAATTAAAATAATTTTCAAACCTCTAATGTTCTAGAAGTAAATACCTACTTTATTTTCAAATTATGCTCATAGAAAAGGGATATTGATTACCTGGCGATTTCTTTACATGTTGGTACATAATAACCAATGTATTTGTTATTTTCTGCCATAATAATATGTATATACTTATTAGGCTGTGTATATTCACACACAACATATATAATGAAGTGAGGAGTTTGTAGTGAAAAAAATAAAAAATGCTGGGATATCAGTTCCCTCCTGTATTAATTTTTTTTCCATATATAATTGTGTATTTTTCACTTTCAGACATTCAGATTAATTATATTTCGGAAACAAATAATATAATCGAAATATTTTTATAATATTTTTTCACTTTCCAAACTGAATTGCGTGCGTGTACAGGATGAATCACAAACGCTTGCAGCAAATGTATTTTTCACACGTAACCACAAAAGTGAAATTCGGCAGGAAACTAACGCCTTATCTTAATGTTAAATGATTAGGTATTTGGCCAAAAATGCACTAAAAAGCGTCCGAAATCTTCAAAATTATAACACGCCGTGCTAGAAAAGTTGTTACTAGGTACCTTATAACGCCAAGTTCTCAGTTTCATCATATAATAATAATAAAGTTTATTCATAATAAATTATAATTATTTTTATAATAAAATATATGGTGGTATGAATAAACACATTTCCTCACGAAGTATAATTTGTAGTAAAGTGACAAATTCAAATGAATACATAAATATATTTACAAGTACATGAATATAAAAATATTGAAATGAACAATTTTTTAAAATAAAATTATTGAAATGGAATTATTGAGGAAATTCATACATTAATTATGTCTTGAAAAAAATGACGATCTTGTTTAAATATTCAATCTTTCACTTTGATTTTATACGAATAAAAAGATTATTTCTCTGGAACTATATCAAAAACTTTTCTAATAATATGTGTATAATTTCTAGTAGAGTTATTTTTATTGAGATTATTTTTTCAAGTTATATTATTTTAAGTCTTGTCTCATGAGAATTATAACGGAACTTAATACAATTTTTGTTTTGAAAATATAAATTAACATTCTATATATAAACAATTGAACAATATCGAATTTTCAATTTTTTTATACAGATTATCAGAAAAAAACATAAAATTTCGATTATATATTATTTTTAAAATTTGCCTTTGTGTCACTTCCAAATGATACACTAAATTTTGTTTTACTACACCCATCCAAGAATACCATAGGTCAAGTGAGACTGTATTAATGAAAAATATAACATATCAAGATGTTTCAACGTGAGAAATTGTTTCAAAAACTTGAATTTGGGTAGAATACATCTCAATTTTTTAACAAGGAAGAAAATTTGAAGATCTTATCTCAAATGTCTGTCAAATTTTACTCCTAGATATTTTATAGATACAGGGCCGGGATTCCGAAGTCACGATCGAACATGAATCGTGTCGTTTTCACGAATTTGACGATTCCGAGCCTATACGCCGATCGTATATGTGTTGCAAATAGCCTACATTTTGACGATTAGTTGACGAAAAGTGGATTCCGAAGTGACGATTAGGCCTCAATGGTGTCGTCTAGACGAATTTGATGATTCCGAGGCTATATGACGATCGTAAATGTGTTGCAAATTGCCTACATTTTACGATTAGTTGACGATAACTATTTTCTTGTCGTCAGTATATCTATCTTGGTCTGATATATGTGTTGCTCTTTTTATTAGTGGTCATTATTGCTTGTGTATTTATTTCCATCCCGTTATTTACCTATGATCCATACTTCTGCAGTAGGGATTTTTCATTCAGAATGGCTTTCAGAGCAACCCAAAAGTTTACTGGGAGTTGATAATGAATTTCATGGGGAAAAGGGCATAGCTAAGTGGCGAATAGATTACCCTGTTGAAAAAAATGGGGAATTCTTTCGAAGATTTCTGAGGGTTATGCTCGTAAAGGTACAGCCGGTTGACGGAAACATTAACAATTTTTTTATTATTATTTCAAGGTACCATTATTACAACTGTTGCAATATTTTTTGGGAATATCAATCTTATTAACGAGTTCAAGGAATAGGATGTAGGTAACAATGATATACAAATAAGTATGTACCAAATGTATACGTATTCCTTTGAATTAAATTTCAACAGAAAAAGCAACAGAATTACTGGAACCTACACTATGTAAGAATGGATTCCTAACAAAGATATACATTAACAATTAATAATAAATCTTATAATGATACTAATAGGAGTAGTGTGTACATAACTGCAGTATAATAATTATTAATATTATTATAGAGTATTATACCTATCTAGTTCGGTATATATACCTATCCCGGTTTACTGCAATATCAAATTTTATGCCAGTAATATAATTTATACACTGCAATGAAAGTAGAGGCTACTTCAAAAGTATTAGTATAGGCATTGTTTAAATAATATATCCTTCACAGAATAAAATGTTCAATCAATACTCTGGACTCCTTCAACTAATAATGTAAATTTAAAATCACAAAAAACTAGCAGATTGAATAAAATACAGTGTGGTCCAACGAAAACTTAACACCTCGATTTTCCGGCTTTAAAATGAAAATGTGGAAAATCGCTCGGACCCGTCAATTTCTAATACGGGGGGGAACAACTTTTCCGCTGTTTTCATCCCCGTAACTTCAACCCCCTAACGGGGGTGAGCACAACCCCTTGATTTTGAATAGGGATGCGGGGTGTTGCGATACCTCATTTTGAAGATTTCATCGTGTACTATCTGACCGTAAAATTTCACTTCAAAATATCCATCGATAATGAAATAACAGCGAAAATAGTGAAAGAGGCAATATGGAATTTATCTCGAGAATAGTATTCGTATCCGACGCATTTCAAAGGTATTGAGTCGTAAATTTTTTGTCCAAAAAAGTAGACGGACCTTGTTTTTGTACCTTAGTCTATCGTGAATGTTTAAGAACGGTACAAGTGTGTCAAAGCGATTGTAAATTGGTAGTGGAATTAAAATCGTGTATTCCGTAGAAGAAAGGGTGGAAATGATAAAATTATTTTTCCGAAATAACGACTCTGCGCGCACAACAGCGGCTTTATTTAACGAACGACATCCTGGAAAAAATGTATCCGCTGCTTACGTTGTGCAACTGGTTGCCAAATTTGACGCTACTGGTTCAGTTGGAAACAAAAAGAGGGTGCATGAAAGAGACGAAGCGAGGGACGTGGCTGTCTTAGGTCATATAGCAATGGATCCGACCGTTAGTACTAGGAAATTGTCAGATGTATCTGGTGTTTCACGCACAACAATCATGAGAATCCTGAAACAACATAAATTCCATCTTTATAAGATAGGATTGGTTCAGGAACTGAATGAGGATGATCCCGATCGCCGACTCCAGTTCTGTGAAGTGATCAGTGAAATAATTAACGGCAATCAAAACTACATGTTCGATATCTGTTTTTCGGACGAGTGTTCATTTTACCTTAACGGCATTGTAAACCGGCATAACTGTCGGTATTGGTCAGATGAAAATCCAAGATTATTTCGTGAGGTGTATACACAGCGCCCCCAAAAATTAAATGTTTGGGCGGGTATATATGGAAATCACATAATCGGCCCTTTTTTTATACCCGGTAATCTCACAGGCCAAATTTATCTCGATCTATTGGAGAACGCTATTTATCCAGCCCTCGTGCAAGTATTGGAGAATGCAGAAGACCATCAAACGATCATTTTCCAACAAGATGGCGCACCACCTCACTTTGTTCAACCGGTGCGTCAGTTCTTAGATGACAATTTTCCTCACGCCTGGATTGGAAGAAGGGGACATATTGAGTGGCCACCCACATCACCTGATCGGGCTCCACTGGACTTTTTTCTATGGGGTCACCTGAAATCCAAGATTTACGCTACCCAGCCTGAGTCACTGGATGATTTGCGAACTCGGATCATTAATGAATGCCGTCAAATTACACCAGAAATCTTGAGTAATGTACGTGAACGTTTTCAGCAAAACTTATATTACTGCATGGAAGTGGATGGTGCCCATTTCGAGCATTTAATAAAGTAATCACAAAAGTACGTACTCTTCCACTACTTTACCTGTCCTTTCGTTATCGATGGATATTTTGGAGCGAAATTTTACGGTCAGATAGTACACGATGAGATCTTCAAAATGAGGTATCGCAACACCCCGCATCCCTATTCAAAATCAAGGGGTTGTGGTCACCCCCGTTAGGTGGTTGAAGTTGCGGGGATGAAAACAGCGGAAAAGTTGTTCCCCCTCGTATTAGAAATTGACTGGTCCGAGCGATTTTCCACATTTTCATTTTAAAGCCGGAAAATCGAGGTGTTAAGTTTTCGTTGGACCACACTGTATATTGAGAATATCGAGAATATGTCAATTATCAATTCAGAATTTTATGTTTAATGCGGTTTAATTCATCATCTTACCGTTCCATGTTGATTTGATTGTGTTGACTGATCGAGTACCGAAATCACCTGACGATTTTTTTGGGAATCAATTATTACAGTCGAATCGTCCAAGAATGTCATTTAGGTAGGTATTTACAGGAAATTTCCAATCAAACCAAGAGGTCCTGAGTTCGAATCCCGGTTTGTCCACATTTTTTTAAATCACTTCTAATTTTCATCTTTCCGTTTGCTATGCCAAAAACTTATTCTGGATTTTAAATTCAATTACATAAGTTAATGCTACTTCATTTTTTCATTTATTCTTATTTTCTACGATCTACGATCATGTTACCTCCATTTTCATCAAGTACCGAGAATACCCGACGATTACTTGTCGTCTGAAGTTCGAATCGTTGTTCGTTCGTTCGTTCGTGATCGAATCGAAAGTTCGGAATCCCAGGGCAGTTTCATGAATTTTGAAGTTACTGTCAATTTCAAGTGGGCTAATGTCAAATGAGGCTCCATGTCAACAATACGTGACATTAGATGTCCATTAACTATTATAATTGACATTATCCTGATCAAAAATGTTACCCACGATGCAGGCATAATAAAAAGTAGTGTATGATACACGTGTACCCGTAACGTTACGGTCACTAAAGTCGTTGCGTGTGCTTTAAATAGGCTCACTTGTCTTACTTGAACACTTGCATAATAAGCTATTTTTTGATTTATTGTTGACATTATATTACAATTTGGAAAAATACAAATATGTGGTTCGAAAATACTAAGTGATGCGTGCTTAGGCAATAGAGTGGAATATGAGATTAATACCAAAGCGTATTATTTGGGTCAACTTTTCAGAGCATAACAAAAGACATTAAAAACTCATCCCATCAGGGGAATTCTGTTAAAACAATAAAATATTGAACTCTAATTTTATTTTTGAACAGGAGGAGGTACTTTTCTCTGAATAACTGTTCATTTATGATTTTCAAAGAACGGCAAAGATCTGGAACTCATCAACATACAGAAGTGTTGTTACTCGAGAGTGTTCGTGAACTAAATGATGCAATGAAAACTAATTTATTAATTAGGCATTAAATTACAGGATACAAAAAATATGATATACTAAGATAAAAATGATCAAATGAATGGCAAACCAATCACAGGTAGCGCTACGGAAATTTAGTAATTTTTCAGTCTAAGCGTAATATAATGTTTTTATCAATTATAATCTTTGAACTCAGTGATCCCAGTATTTATTGAAATCTATAACCTGGGATATTTACCTGATTGCCACCTTGCCGATGACATGGATACAATCCTACCGGTTTATGCATGTCGCTCTTTCTGGCAGCTGAATCCAGACAAGTTTTTCCACCATATCCGAGGTTTCGAATCTAGGTACACAAAAAAATAAATATCAGATCAAAAACATGAAAAATTTACACACAAAAATTGATTTCACATATGACGTTGGCACGCTAGGATAGAGACGACCACCCCAATATTTATTCAGGGCATAGATGACAGGAAGCAATTCGAAAAAGCTCAGTAATTTGAAAGGTCTAAGGCCACAATGACAACAATAAAAAGAATTGACATGCATATTCGCATATTTTGATTTGTTACAAGGACATCAGATGTAGTTTGTTACTTCCTATTTATCCACAAGTGTCTATGGACCCAACAAAACATAAGGGGGTTTATAAAACTGTGATTAATCATTTCCAAAAACAGCCATGCTCTTCAAATCCATAGGGATTCCAGAATGAGGAAAGAGTATGATATTATAATAATAATGGAACAAATAATAGGCATCCCCAATTCAAAGGACTGAGCAATTCGTTTCTTCGTTTTAGGAACTATTGTAGGATACATTAACCAGATCATTTTCTAAGAGTGTTTGTTCAATCTAATTTATACAGGAGACCCTCGAAATAACTGTGAATTAATTTCAACATAAAATCTGGAACATTATCCAGCCCAGCGGACATATTTTGATTAGAAAACCTAAATTCAATAAAAAGTACAATTCACTATCCTCAAATGGCTAATAATAATAATAGCCTGTGCGGGAAGAGGACGGTTATAATTATTATTATTTGCCATAAAAAAAATGTATGAATCCTCTAGGTTTTCGGACCCAGTTAGGCCACTAATAATTCAAAAGATTTTACTGTTTACAGCAATTGTTAAAATTGAATTTGGTGAGAAAATAGTTAAAGTCGCACATTATTAGACAGTGGCTCACAACGTAAGATTCTCACAGATAATCTTGCAAAAGAACTGAAATTGCCAACTTCAAAAATTAATTATATAGTTCAAAGTGTGGGTAAGACTAAAAAATATTGATATACAGGCAAATGCATCAATAGAGTCATGTCACAGCAATTTTCGAATGGCTATCAACTGTTTAATTTTGCCACGAATCACAGATAAACTACCGTTTGTATGGGTTTTGATAAGAATATTTTGAAGATTCCAGCTGTAATCAATCTTGCTGATGCAGTTTTTAATGTACGAGCAGATATTGATTTACTATTAGGATCCAATGTATTCTGGTTTATATATAAGTATTATGTATTGGTCAACGTGAACTTGGTTATGATTTACCTATTTTACAGAATCCGAAACTAAGCTGAATTATTGCTGGTAACTTAAATCAATTTAAAAAATGATTCTCTGGAAAATTTGACTGTGTACTCAATGCTAATTCACTAGACGAAAATATTTATAGGTTTTGGCAGTTGAAAGAAGTGAAAGATAGTTATAAATCAGATAACTACTGCCAAAATTATTTTGCTACAGCTTATCGTGACTTGCGGTAGATTCATTGCATTCTGAGTATTCCACTTAAGGAATCAGTTGAGTTTTTAGGGAATTCTTGGGAAATAGCACTCAATTCCTGTGAAGAACCACTGAACAATAAAAGTAAAATTATTTTTCCCAATTTATTTCCACACGATAATTTAGCTATAATAGGTGGTGAGATTGAATAGTCAAAGTTATCATTTGGAGCACAACATAAAATAATTTTACCTGAAGGCCTCACATTGACAAACATTTTATGGATAATGATAATTAAAAAGGAACCCAGCGCCAAATTGCAAAAACTGAGATAAAGGTTCCAAACGACATTGTTACTTTAATTCGTTAAGTGTTAAAGTATTAAGCGCCTACTAGAATTCGGGCGACATCTATTGACTAATGATCCAAGCTACTTTGAAGGCAAATGCAGTTGCCCATTATAGAAAAAATCCAACATTACAATACCGTTCATACAATACGATCAAAGTCGCTTGGTTCTTTTTCAATTATCATCATCCTTATTGAAACATGAGCACAAAATATGTCGGCATTGTGGAGCGTAAAATTTATTATGTTCACTTCTTGGGCTCAGTCAATGTAAGAAAAATCTACGAAAGTGTCTAGTTTGTTTCAAAACTAAGACAAACAGCTTGCTTTATCTAATGGGTCATTTATCCAACGTTAGAGTGACAATATTTTCCATTCATTATTGTTGTAATTGATTATGGGGGACCCTTCTTATTGAAAGAGAAAAAAAGTTTCTGAGGTTTTGAATACTTACTACTTTGAACTCTGATTTCATAATTTTCTTTTTTTTCTATGTCTATTTTTTTTATTATTTAGTTCTTTATTTGTGAGATTTACCTTTAAATTACCTTTCTTTAAGCAAGTGATGAGATATATTTAGTTTGTTTTTCCTCTTAAAAACTGCATATTTCTTGGGAAATGAATAAATATGTATATACAGTGTCTTTCAAAAGTATCGAAACGGTCTCATATTTCATTAACGGCCCAGAGAAAATTTATGAAAATTTCGACAAGATGGTTGCTGTTTGGCAAATGGAACTCTTCTTGGTGGTTGCCGAATCGGATGGGCTTGGCCAGTATCGATTCTGTGTTTGACCAGGTTAGTTTTTCCTGTTGTTGTTGAATCGAAGATGTCGCTTTCACTTCTGATAAAATTTTTAGCAATTGTCGATTCTTCTGTCGACAAGTGTGCAAATGATTTTTCAAGAACTGTCATGACACTTTTTGAGGCTTCCTTTCTTTCCTGGTGGTCACTTGAATCATAGTTTGCTACCCATGAAATAGGTTCACATATTCCAATGCTATCGCCTTCTTTAGTTGTTATTTCTTCGAGATACACGTTGGCAACTCTCACAGGAATAGCATGATTTGTCTTTACTAGGGCTCGTGCAAGAACCAAATCGCTAGGTGATTCAACACATGGCTGTATTATTCCAATGCTGCACCCAGGGTCTCCATCTAATGTAGCATAAACTACTTTCTCCGAAAATCCAGGAATTTTCACGGTTTTCACTAATCGCAGTTTCACAGACATCGTCCTCTCTGTTGGAGTTGTGAGGACAAATTCTTCTCCTCCAAACTTCATGATCCTCTCTTCATTGTCAAACGAAAACCCGTAGTCACTGATCAAATCCATCTCAAGTATAAATTCATCTTCTATATCCGCGACGTACACTGTATTTGTGAGTCGCCCAAGAATCAGCTTCTCCACGAATAGGAGCATTTTCTCCAGTGACTGTTCGAAGCACAAGGTTTGATGAGATAGGTTTCACGGTTTCTGGCCGAAGAATGTCACTGCGTACCAAAGAAACTGCAGCACCGGTGTAAGGCTATCGGTTGTTCTTCTTAGCCTGTTAATAGGGATGACCCTGGGGGCTCCATTATTGCTAGCCAGCATGCGCCCCGATATGCTGGCTAAGTTTAGTTTTCCTGCCGCAAACTTGAGGACTCGCTGGATGACCTTGTCCTTATAGGTGATTGTGAACGTGGTAGCATTCTTACTCTGCAGTCCTTTGTTAGATGGCCCAATTTTCCACATCTATAGCACGCCCTGTGCTCATTCCGCTCTTCAAAAATTTGATCTCATCCAGAACCTTCTCGAATAAACTAGTAATTGCGCCTGAATGTTGTTCGGGTTCTTCAATTGTTACTGCTCGTACTTTCGGCCTCGAGATGTTGAAGGCCGCCTCCACTTCTAGAGAACGTACTAAGGCATCGCTACTCCTCTTGAAGTGTGTTAGTCGCAGAGTTCTTCCGACTTCGGTGTCTCTCAATCCATCTATAAATTACTGCACCGCTAACTGTTCCTTGAAATCTCCCGGTGCTTCTGGGTAAGCCAGTTGAATTAGGCGTCTCACATCCGATTCAAATTCCTGCAAACTCTCACCTGATTTCTAAGTGCGCGTTTTCATTTGAGCCCGATACAGCTGTTCTCGATGTTGATCGCCATACCGTAACTCTAATGCAGTAATCAGGTCTTTATATTTATTTTGCTGTTCGATAGGTATCGTCTGTAACATACCCAAAGCTGGCCCTCTCAAAGCTACTATTAGGGCCGTAGCTTTTTCTTCTTCGCCCCATCCATTTGCCACTACTGCAGCTTCAAATTGTCGGCGATACATGGACCAAGAGGACTGTTCATCAAAAGTCGGTGGTTTTACGGAAATTCCTGACTGTCTCGACGATCTTGCTTCTTGAGGAGTGCCATCTGATTTTCGAGTCCTTCCACCTCCTCTCGCACTGTATCCACTTTCTTATTAAGCTCATCGTCGATTTTCTTGACGTCTTCCTCTATTTTTCCTTTCAGTTCCTCCATTTGTACTTCGGTTTTCTGTAGAAAATGTTGGAAAAACTTGTCTTGATGTTCTAGAACTCTGTGAAGGTCTGTTTATCTTTGTTTTTCTATTCGTTCTAATTCATTCTTTTGTTGTTCGAGAAGTTTCTGGAGTGCTTCTTCTCGCTCTTTTCTCTGTTCTTCGAGAATTTTCTGGAGTGCTTTTTCTCGTTCTTGTTTTTCATCTAACCGTCGCATTTCCTTTTCTCGCTTTTCATCTTCTCGTTCTTTCTTTTCCTCCTGGCGCCGCTTTTCTTCTTCTTGTTTTTCCTCCTGGCGCCTTCTTTCCAAATCCGCAAACTGATTTTGGATAAATTTCACAATGTCCTCCATCGTATCGTACGACTCCTCGTATTCACCATAAATAGTTTATAAATAGGTTGTTTCTGTTTTTCACTAATATCCCGCTTCGGACACCACTGTTACGTTTTGCTAAATAATAGGCCGAGCACCCTACTAAACTGTTTATTTTCTAACTTCACTATAAACAAACATACAACACTTCACTGACTAATAAAACACTTAGATCTATACAACAATACAACTAGCTAAAAATTCCAAACACTTCTGCTTATTATCACTTTCTAATCTTCTTAATAAATTCTCTTCATAAAAACTCCTCTTGGTTCGGTTATCCCGAATACCTATTCATTACCGGCAGCTGTCTGCCTTTTTCTCGGAAACCATATCTATGATACGCGTGCAAGTCTATCCAGCGGCGTAGTTTGGGGATTTATATCAATCTGGTAACAATACTCACATTATCATAATCGGGGTTGTGGTCTAAAGAAGTAGTATGATGCACTAACGAACAATTTTTTTTTTAATTTCTGGTATCACTTTCATGTGAGGTGATTCTGTCTTTCAATTTCCTTTTGGTTTGGCCAATATACTTCTTGTCACATTGAGAACAAGGGATGCATTAAACTAAGTTTGAGTTTTCTAGTAGAGGATCTTTGTCTTTTTATTTTGAAAAAATGTTGTTTAACACTATTTGGTTTTTGTGAGCAATTTTGATATTAGGAATCTTGAAAAATAATTTGTTAAATTTGTAGTTTAGAGATTCAATGTGTGGAAAAGAAAGATAAAAAGTTGGTGCAAATTGTTATTAGTAGAATTATTAACATTATTATTATTTTGATGATCAATACTAATGGAAGATCTATTGAAAATCAGTTTATACACAAGTTTTCGTGGATAACCACTGTTAATGAAAAGTTGCAAAAGTTTTTGAAGATTGATGGTTCTCAATGAAGTGTGACTTGTTTTAATTACTCTGTTTTTCATACCCAGAACTAGATTTATCTTCTGTCTGTGAGGGTGAAAAGATTCATAATGTAAGAATCTTCCTGAGGCACCTGGTTTGGTATACCAGCTGGTGATTAAAGTGTTGTCTACACTTCTGATCACTTTCGTATCCAAAAAGGGGACACTCTGTTCGATGTTTTCCTCTTCGACGGTGAATTGTAATTTTTCATGGTAAGAGTTGAAAACAAGTAACAATTCTTGAAGTTTGTCCTGAGGGGCACTTAATATAATGTCATCTACATATTTTTTTAAGAAGGGGGTATCAAATTGAATTTTGTTTAAACAATCTTCAATGAGATCATCCATTACATATTAAGCAATTATAGGAGAAACTGGGCTGCCCATTGGCATACCTAGACATTGTTTGTAAATTTTGTTTTCAAAGCTAAAGACTGTTGTGTCGTAGAGAAAATCAATTAATTTTAAGAATAATACTTTGGATACTTTGCAATGTAACGAAATATCATTCCAGTGTCTGGTGATACTATCTTTTGCTAAATCGACTGTAATATTATTAAACAAAGATACTACATCTAGACTAATAATTTTGAACTCAAAAGGAAGTTGAAACTCGTTTATGAAGGAGCAAAATTCAAAGGAGTCTTTGACAAAGTAATTATTGTTTGAATTATATGATAGTGTGAGTATGTTAGTAACAAATTGAGCTACACCTCTATTAGGTCTATTAATGCCTGAAATAATGGGTCTGAGTTGAAGTGTTGGTTTATGGATTTTTGGTAATCCATAAAACTTATTAATCGTTCCATTATAAATTCTAAAGGAAAAACTCTCTTCTTTGGAAATCATATTCTTTTTATCTAGTTCTGTGATCAATTTATTAGCTTTTTGTTGAATGGTATTTGAGGGGTTTCTATTTATTGATTTGTAGTAAGTAGTATCATTGAGAATATTGGTTGACAGTGACGAATATTGTTCCTGAGTAGGATTGTCGTCACTTTCATTTTATCTGATTGAATGATTTTCAACTGTGGATTGTTTTTGAGGAAATTTTTACATTTAATATAAGTATTATAGATTGAATTGTTCGAAGAATCATTGGTTCAATTTTAATTCATTGTAGAGTTCCTGATGGAGAGCCAATAAATGACTCGAAAGCTTGAATAGAAAAAAGAGTACACTTTATTTTCCATACCCTTGTTGACTGCATACCCGAATTCAAAGGATTCTTCTTTAACTTAGACGTTCCAGAACCTCCAGATTCATCAGAGAAGCCATCGAAATCGAAAAACGACTTGATTGCCTGAATATTAAAGATGATAGCCGTAAATTGAACTCTATTTGGAAACCAGTTCTACCGACTGTAATCACCAAACCACAACAATCAATTATTCCAATCCAAAACAATCAACATCAGGCAGACACAGGTAAGACAAACGAGAAAACCCGCAAGACACGCCCACTTTCAGGTACCCAAGTACCAATAAATACCGTAGTGCAACCAACATCAGATAGTCTTTTGAGATCAAGGAGAAGGCAGATAGAGACCTTGTTACCTCATCAGACCACGACTCGAGGAGTAGGCAGATAGAGACCTCGGAGTCACTCTCTTGAAAATGGCTCCAAAGCAGGAGCCGAAACGTTGAGTTATAAACTCTCAACGCGGTTCAACCCAGGAACTCAGTAATCTACATATGAAGGGTCCACTGCAATAATGATGATTGTCCACAATTATTTTGTTTCTAAGTACGTACGTCATTCGAGCACTTGATATATGCAGTTAGTAATATCGTTTATAAACTCAGCAGTATTGCTTACAGTCCCGCTCAGCGTCACAGGTATTTACGGCAATAATGAAAAATGTCCATCACCGTTTATGAAATTGAAACCCAATTTTCTCAAAACAACGAAAAAAGTTCATTCATCATTATTACAGTATATATTATATTATATACATACAGGGCAATTCAAATTCGACCCCCACCATTGGGATCTCCTAAACTACAGGAGATACGTCGAAGCTTAAATTGGGGCAAAGTTGCATATTCTGGTGCTTAAAAAAATACTGTTTTGAAAATTCCGAGTATTTCCGGAAATATCGGGAAAAAATTGAAAATCTGATTTCATTGATGTATAATTTGTTATGATTTGCACTTCTGAAACAGATATTAAAAAAAACAACTTCATCTGAGATGATCATGACTCCATCAAAAAATTTTGTTTAATAAACACTAGTTGTCAGAACTCATTAAACATCATTAGTGGTGTTTTTAATAGAAATAATGAGCACATTTGGAGTGAAAATAATCCACGACACTTCAGAGAAGTCAGACCACAAGTTCGGTTTCGTTTGAATGTGTGGGCTGGAATTTATGACGACCGAATACTTGGACCTCATTTCTTCTCTAATACTTTGAACGGAGAAACCTATCTTCGGTTCTTAAGAAACGAATTCGACGAATATATGGATACGTTTCCCCTTGTTAATTATAACAGCTGCTGGTTTCAGCATGGCAGGGCACAATAAAAGAGCAGTTTGCGAATTTTTACACCAAAGATTTCCTAATAGGTGGTTAGGAAATTCTGGACCAGTGAGGTGGCCGGCAAGGTCACGTGACCTTACAGTTTTGGATACTTTCTTGTGGTACACTTTAAAGAACAGAATCTATGGAGAGCAAGAATATGACACAGTAGATGAACTTAGAGACAATATCATCAAGCAATTCAGGTCTATCAGAAGAAGGGATATTGTTGGGGCTGTTCTTAATTTGAGACGACGAGCTTGGTTATGTATTCAAGAGGAAGGCCATCATTTCGAACACTTGTAATACTTTTTGTGCATTTTTTACAAGCTCATGATTTCATTCTTGTTTTTTGAAACGCACCGTACTCAGCCAAGTGTTTGCCCAAAATTCTGAATAATGTTCTATCCGGCTGTTGTCTTTCCGGATATGGGCCGCAGTGGTCATGATGGTAGAGCGCTAGTCTATCAGTTAGAGGGACGTGGGTTCGATTCCCAGCATGGTCACTGGTCTCGTGCTAGGAATCGCACGTTAAAAGGTAAGACCTCGTTAATACTAACTTCTGAGGGCTGTCGTTCGTAGGGGAGGGGACAGCTGGTTAACGGAAAAAACAATTTTGAATTTTTTTTGAAATATAATTCAAAATAAATTTGTGTTGTTTTCGTACTATTCCTATCAAATTTATAATAAAGTTTCAACATATCTCGTTTTTCTTCATTTGAGAATGAGGACATTTCGACTGAAGTATTTTTGCAAACTTATGATGTTTAATGAGTTCTGACAACTAGTGTTTATTAAACAAAATTTTTCGATGGAGTCATGACCATCTCAAATGAAGTTGTTTTTTTTAATATCTGTGGTTTCAGAAGTGCAAATCATAACAAATTATACATCAATGAAATCAGAATGAGAATCACTATTTTTTTGTATAAAAAAACAATATGCCGCCCATAACAGAAAAAAAAGTTGATGATGAACATCAGAAGACGAAACGTCGGATAGTAAATCTGAACATGAAAACGTGTAGCTGAAAAAAAGTATCAATGAAAATGTACATTTGCTTTTGAGCTATGTTGTCAAATAACGATAGAAAAAAATAAAAACCAAAATTCCGATTTTCAGTTTTTTCCCGATATTTCCGGAATTACTCGGAATTTTCCAAGTTTCAAAACAGTATTTTGTTAAGCACCAGAATACGCAACTTTGCACCAATTTAAGCTTCGACGTATTGACAACAAATGCCTTTTTAGCTCCATAAAATTGGTTCATAAGTAGAAGAGGAAGACCTTCTAATATTTACACCGATAATGGTTCGAATTTGTTGGTGCGAATAATGAACTTTCCAAGATGTCATCGTTTTTACCATCCGAATCAGAAGTTATAGCCAATAATCTTATAGATGAAGGTATCAAATAGCATTTCATTTCAGCAAATTCTCCAACTTTCGGGGGAATCTGGGAGTCAGGCATTAAAAATTCAAAGTATCATATTGAATTCTCCAACTTTCGGGGGAATCTGAGAGTCAGGCATTAAAAATTCAAAGTGTCATATTAAACTGGTTATCGGAAATTAATCTTTCACTTTTGAAGATTTCAATACAGTTTTGGTTCAGATTGAGGGTTTCCTGAATTCTTGACCACTCAGTCCATTGTCTTCTGATCCACAAGATTCAATTCCGCTTACACCATCCCATTTCCTGATTGGGAGGAACATGTTTGTTCTTCCTGAACCCACTTTACTATATGTTGCCGATGGTTAGATGGCACAAGTAATATTTGCCCGAACTACAAATCCGCGTGAAGTAGAAGCAGAAATAGCTCCAGTTGCTACAGATTAATTCATTGGTAGGTACTTGTGAAACAGTATATTGCTCCAACATTGGATTGACGATTGAGCAGAGTTACAGCACTCCATCTAGGCAAAGATGGCGTCGTCAAAGTTATTGATCTCCAGGTTAGAAACGTAGTTTTGATGCGTGTACTGAACAGAGTGTGTGTATTACCAGATCAGTAAATTATTTTTAATTTTCATTTTCTAAGCTGTACTTTCATGGCGGCCGACATGTTGAGGCGTATATCAACTTATCTTCATGAGTCAAGATGTTTAATTTAAACTATTTAAAAATTGTTATTTTTACTGGAGAGGAGATCATTAATTCCTCTGTGTGCAGTTATGAATAAATATTCTCTGAATAACTAATTTATTTAAACAAACACGAAATAAGAAAGGTCCTTGGTGGTTCGAGCCTTGTTCGAAGCTGGGTTTTTTTCAATTGAAATTGAATTAAAATCTCGTGGTTTGACTGGGGTGAATCTTGCACAATTTACTGTTGCGTTCAAATTAACGTACGTGGAGTTGGTTACACAGCCTACCCAGTACAGAACGATCTAAATAAAAAACAACAAGTAATTTTTATTTATTAGCGGGCATTAAGAACCATAATGCCCCTGGGCAATATAAGTCTATTAATAGCTTCCGTTGCCAAGCAATAATGGACGAATAAAATATAAAACTTATTAAGAAATATGATTCATTGAAGGATTATTGAAAACTGCTTTTATAATACCCTCCAGAACATGTCCACGTTAATCCCAAAGGAGACGAGTTCGTAAATGAAAGAAATCTCTTTGTATATCATTCTAGGTAGGTATATTTGGAATGGAACAATATTCCAATCTAAGAAGGAGTTTATCAAGAAGAGTACTTAATATACGCTTTTTTAGACAACAAACGTGCCAAAAGTTTGGAACGTCAAAAAAAAATCAGTTGTTTAATTAAATTTTTATGATGAATTCTTTCTACTGAATTTTTTCATCAATAATTTAACTAGAAAAACTGACATTTGACAAAATTGTTCTACCTATGGTCTCGCAATTTTTTCATGCCAGATATTCTCGTAAAATCACTGGCAAAGTGATTTTGTTGGAAGAAGGAGAAGAAAAAATGCTCGTGTTTTAATCGTTGACAAAAGCTACGAAGGTCACAGGAAGCGCGTAGCTCGATTGTCGAATGGTAACAAATGATCAGCTACCCAATGAGCATAATATTTTGAATCATGAAGAAATTGTAGGAAAGCCCAGACCATCCAATTGACTCTTCTCAGGTACATCAGCAAAGTCCTGCTCTTCAGAACTCTGTATTGAAGCATGTTCGACATGCACCTGACCAGTTTTTCTATATTTTGTGGTTTATTGAGTACTTGTGGAAAGTCATGAAACTCATCAATCATATATTGTGTTGTGGGTTACAATCCGAATGATAGGTAGCGTTAATATGATTATAGAGAGTCAAACATATCTTTTTAAGTATAATATCGAAATTGAAATTACGCGAACGACTCACACTATATTGTGGAACAGAATCAAGTCGACAGTTGAAAATGCCGAAGTTTAAATTAAAGAGGCCTCACCTCTCCACTGGCAACGGCTTCTCCGGGAATGAAAAGTTCTGGATAAATGGTATCTAAATACCATTTGAAACTTTTACATTGCAAATTCTTCCGCAATTCTTTCCTCCTACTAACGTCACCGTAGTCATCCTTTTCGTTTCCTATTCTTTGATAGTAATATTTCGCATATTCGTCCAGCCACACTTCTGCTAGACGTACAGAATTTCTACGAAGAACGTTGACTCCGGTTCTCCATTTATAAGGGGATCGCTTCCTGAAAATTGAACTTCGAATAAATAGGCATCCACATTTGATGAGTTTCATAGTAAATAGGCAGGCCATTAGTCTGACTGAACTTGTTATGACTCAATATAAAAATACTGTATAAAATAACTGTATACTGTATAAAAATAACGGCGTACTTTTTCTCTGTATTATGGAAAAGCATTTCTCGCAAACATTAGGAATGCCCAGTCGCACACAATATTGAATATAAATGAGACATTGATATTTTTTCATTCAGCTGAATTTCTTCAAAAATCACAAAGTTCATGATTTGGCGCCCTCTAGCGCCGAATCTAGTCATACGATCAAGTTGAGCCAATGGAGACTTTTACTTAGAATGGCTCCAGCTACAACATATCAATTCAGCCATTTTCACCGAAGGTGTGTGCGTGGTCCTTTAGTTTTATGAAAATTTGTTTATTAATTTCTGAACAGACCAGAAAGGTTAACATCTTTGTAATCAATTATAAATGATAAATGTTCGGTATTGATAATTTGAGAAAAATTTGTAAAAACATTATTTTTCCAATGAGAAGGATGTAATTGCATATTGAAACATAGTTTTTAATTCCAACTAACTTTTTATAATGAAAGTTTTCGATTTTGTGAAATATAAAGTTACTTTACTCTTGAGAAAATCTCATATTTTTTGACATACCTCGTATAAGATTAATGAAATTTGATATCTGATGATTGCATCTTGGGTTTTAGAATATGCAGAACTTTTTATGAAGAATAACTTTTTTTCGTGAAATCAATAATAAAAATGTTTCCCAATGAAAGCATTCTCATAAAACATTTATTTTCCAACCGACTAGAATGATTTTTAATATTTTCAATTACTCAGTAGACATCAAAAAATCCACGGGGATATCAAAGGACCACGCACACACCACACTTTATGGAAAAAGTCATTCGGTGAAAATTGCTAGATTTTTGATGTTGTAGCTGGAACCATCCTGAGTGAATGTCTCCAATGGCTCAACTCGATCGTATGACCGGATTCGGCTCTAGAAGGCGCCGAATCATGAATTTTGTGATTTTTGGAGAAATTCAGCTGAATATAAAAAAATATATCTAATTTTTATTCAATAATATGTGCGACCAGGCATTCCCAAAATTCGAGAGAAATACTTTTCCACAGGTCAAAAAAACGCGTCTGTTTTTCTACTGGGTAGTCAAAAATATACTCAAGTTTTCAGTGAATGAATTTGCCTAAGAGGTAATACGTTGGCTGAGTTTATCATTGAGAATCAATGAAAATGGTTTATTGATCGACCAAAATGCAATAGAGCTATGAATACAGAGTTTTGGAATAATTCCATATTATTTGTATGTAATTACTACGAATCACGAATTTCATTATTTTTGGGTGAAATTAGATTAATGAAAAACATTGACATCTTATTTGTAGTCGATATTCTATAGGGTAGTTTACAATGTACTCAATTTTAAGGTAAAAAAATTCTCCTTCGAAACTATGATTTGATTGAATTGATCATTATTAATGATCGATTAGGATCAAACTAAAATGCAAATGAAATTGTTGAGTGCTTCACATAAGGAGGCTCCATTGTAGTTGAATGAGTAATTACTATTCATCAAGACTTCGTCCTCAACAAGCGTTTATTTTTTTTGTATTATAAAAAAACATTCATCTTAGTAAGGCTCGGTTGAAAAACAGTATATCATATTTATCTGATTCACCTAAAAATAATGAAATTCTTGATTTGGAAATAACATAGAAATAATATGGAGCCTTTATCATGCCAAACACTCTGTATTTATAGCTTCATTATCTTTCAGTCAATCAAAAAATCATTCTGATTGATACTAAATAATAAACTCAATCAACTTATAACTTCGTAGGCGAATTCATTCACTGAATAATTGAGTAGGTATTATTGTTGACTATCCTGTAGAAAACCGGCCGCGTTTTATCTCTGCATTGTGGAAAAAATATTTCTCACAATATTGAATATAAATGAGATATTGATATATGTTATTCAGCTGAATTTCTCCAAATATCACAAAATCTGGTCATACGATCGAGTTGGGCCAATAGAGACTTTTACTTGGAATGGCTCCAGCTACAACATATCAACTCCAGCCATTTTTACCGAAAGACTTTTTTCAATAAGATGTGTGCGTGGTCCTTTTATGAATGAGTCTTCATATTAAGCCAGCTATTCTTATTCTTCGTGGTAAAATATCTAAAAAAATTATTGGCGATTTGTTTATCTGACACAACACTGTATTTACAATAAGTTCAATTGGTGAATGTCAAAATAACGTTCAAATCAGTCCATCCATAAAAAAGTTAAAAGATTATAAAATTTGAAAAATATGTCGTTTAATCAACTCACCACTTTAATTTCAGAATTTTCATCCAAATTCTGACTACACCACGGGATTCACGAAGTCTCGAAATATCTCTAATCGGAATTTAATCGAAATTTGTTCATCAATAAAATTATTATAAAGGAATGAAATTTGATAAAGATGTCGTTTAAGAGAATTGAATTTAAAAAAATGTCCTTTGTGCAATCACTATTTAATTTGATAAAATTCTGATCAGTAGTATTTCAAGACTCTGAATTAGGTAAGTAGTGTGGTCAGAATTTTGATAAACGTTTTGTAAATGAAGTAGTGGGTTCATTAATAGTTATTTATGCAACAAGTGCAAAAAGTAAGTGTTTATTGCACTCGACGTGAAATTGTCCGATGAGGCCGTTAGGCCGAGTTGGACAACACGTCGAGTGCAATAAACAATTTTTGCACGAGTTGCATGCAACATTTTTTCTACGTTCATGCAAAAAGCAAAAAATTATTCATTTAGGTGTGGCACTAGGTGAAGGAAAATTAAATACGTAATTTATATAAATAATTATTACTATCGATTTCATCACCATCATCTAGTTTTCCATTAATATTACTCATTTTAAAACTTTCAGTTCTGTAATTGTCAGAATAAAATTTTGATTGACGTTTATATAACCACAGTTGCATTATAAAAATCAAAATCATAATAGCCATGAGCGCGTATGTTATCACGAGGTGTGGTAATAGTACAGACAGTTTGCTCTATGCAGGTAGACGGTTTAGAACATAGCGGATCGGTTTTGATTATGGAGTTATTCTCGGGAAGGCATTGTTTGTTCAACTCTGACTGCTATCATTAATACAAATTAATAAAATATGTAGCTGTTTAAAACGTATGGCTAATCTCACAGAATATCTGCTAAATATGTAGTGGATTTGAACGTTTATGTTTATCATGATGACAGCACGTTGAAGTAGAATGACAGATGAGTGCAATAAAAACTTTATTGCACTAGTGCAATAAAGAGCTTCTTTTTCCACTGAATATAGTTCAATAAAGTTTTGCTTTTTGCATGAATGTAGAAAAAAGTTTTTAAAATGTTATTCCCTCATAACTATTGAAGGACGCATTTGAACTTTAATTGGAAGATATCTTTTGAAAATGTCGTGAATCCAGAAGTCGAAGTAAAAATATATTTTTATTTAAGGAAGATATAAAAATCTTTTAGACGAAGCTTGATTATTGGATTTATGATAATGTTGAAATTGAATTGAATTAAATTGATAATGATGATGTATAATGGTGATACTGCCTACCATTTCCATATCATCTCAGATGAGAGGAAACAGCACCACTATATGCGCTCCGGGGCGATTTGACAATATTGATGGCGCATTCGCCATTTCAACTGCAGAAAAAACCTGCAGTACCACAAAGAGTCCTTAGCGAATGAGGGAATGGAACAATACAACTAAACACAAATACATGCTCATCCATTATTACACCTAGGACTCCATCATCTCTGCATCTCTCTGCAACTCCAACCCGTGACTTCCAGTTCATAAGTAATCAGAGTATTTATATGAAATCAGAAAAAAAATGCTGGTTATATTTTCAGGTTTTTCAATTTGAAAAAT
This sequence comes from Chrysolina americana, assembly GCA_958502065.1. Classification (NCBI taxonomy): domain Eukaryota; kingdom Metazoa; phylum Arthropoda; class Insecta; order Coleoptera; family Chrysomelidae; genus Chrysolina; species Chrysolina americana. Next base: position 64,339,000 of record OY293411.1, read on the forward strand.
GAGAATGGTTGGCCCAAACTAGGAGTTTTGAGCATTGAAAATATTCAGGCAAATATAACAAATAACGTAATTTTTACTTTCAGTAATTATTACAAACAGTTATTGTAAAGGTTGTCAGTGAAAGTGAAGAAAGCTAAATGGTGAGAGCACTTTTATATTACAATATAATAAGATAGGGCAAACATCATCCACAAAAATAGATTATATCTTTACTAACGTTGATGTGAATCATTGTAAGTCTGAAGTCTACGAGGGTCATTTCAGTGACCACAGAATATTTACTTTGAGTGTTGATAAAATTTGGACTAATTTACCAAAACTTAATAATAAAAAATTAACCTGTTATCGTGTTATGTCTGAACAGAATATGGATCAGTTTCAAAATACATTGTCTGCCGCAGATTTCAAGGAAGTCTATCTACAATCTAATATTGAAGACGGTATCAACACCTTTATGAATATTCTGACCTTTCATTTAGATATGCATTGCCCTCTTAAAACACAATATAAAAAGAATTCTGTTCATAAAGGATCCGAATGGGTTACAAAAGAAGTAAAAAAAAGTTGTGAAAATTTGAAGAATGTATATTGGTTGAGTAGAAATTTGAAAGGAAGTGACATCCAAGACCTATATAAAAATAAAAAAACTAAACATAATATCTTGCTCAAGAATGCCAAAAGACAATTCAATGATCAACTTACATTCAAATCTAATAATAAACCTAGGACAATCTGGAATTTAGTCAACAAAGAAACCAGAATAACAAAAAAACACCGGGATTTAACAATCAACTCTGATGGTGAAATTTTAACACTTCCTTCAGATATAGCAAATACATTCGCGGAATATTTTGCCAACGTAACGGAAAACAATCTTGATGACTATTTTGGAAACTTGAGACCAATGTCGTGTACTACATCTGAAATGTTCAACAAAACATTCTTCTTCAATCCTGTTACATCAGAGGAAGTTGAGGACGTAATCAAAAATTTAAAATACAAGCTGAGTACAGGCATTGATAATATATCAGTGAAAATCCTAAAGGCAGGTATTAAACCTCTGTCGATTCACTTGAATCATCTCATAAATCTATCGATAATTGAAGGCAAGTTTCCAACGTCACTCAAATTCGCTAAAGTTATTCCTATTCACAAGAAAAATTATCCGGAAAATCTATCTAATTATCGAACGGTATCAGTCCTAATTGTTATTGCTAAAATCTTTGAAAAAATTGTCCGTAGCAGGATGATGTATTTTCTAAACACTAACAAATTCATAACTACACACCAACACGGATTTCGAGCCGATAGATCAACACAAACTGCTGCAGGTCTATTTTTTGACCTATCACGTGCTTTCGACAGTTTAGACATAAATTTCATCAGAAACAAATTGTACAATGTTGGATTCAGAGGATTTTTTTAAGATTGGACTATAGACATTCTCAGCAATAGGAAGATAATAGTAAAAGTAAAGGATGCTATCTCCAACTTTCATATTATGAATAGAGGGGTTCCCCAAGGATCTGACCAGTCCACCTACAATCACAACTGCTAACGATATACGCTGACGATACCTCATTGGCGGTCTCCGCACAGACTTCAGAGGAACTCACATCATCCATTGCAGATACCGTGAATTATTTCGTAAATTGGTGTAGATCAAACGGTTTAATGGTTAATGTCGATAAGACAGAATGTGTATATTTTAATTCTAATAATATTATCTCCAATTCACATACCCTAACATGCAGAGTCGAGAGTAATATAATTGAATCAACTACAACAACAAAGTTCTTGGGCTTACACATTGATTCCAGTCTTAGATGGACAGAGCAAATTAACGCAGTTAACACAAAATTAAATAAGGCTTTTTATGCGATTTCAAGAACAGAAGATTATAAGACATTATGCCCTTTTACAGCATATACATCTACCACTGTATTTTGTATGTGAGGAAAAACATTGATAAATTCCGACTGAATTAATCAAATCATAAATATTATGACACCAGGAACTCTGATCATCTATGTGTTCCCAGACACAAAACTACAAAACTGGAAAATAGTTTTAGATATATGGGAATAAAAATTTACTGTAAACTTCCAGTAACCATTAGAAGTATCGATTCCTTCAATAGTTTCAAAAAGACAATAAAACTTTTGATAACAAATAAATGCTACTACAGTGTAAAAGAATACTTCTATGATAGCCTGCAGGAACTTCACTGTTTTTAATTGTGTTGTTTGTATTTTATTATTTAATATTTTTCTGTCATAATTTTGAGATAATCTGAAACACACTTCTTCAAGTGAGTGATTGACTTGTCCTATACATGCTGTAATGTCACAAAGGATTAATAAAATATTTCTATTTCTATGATTATATTTTCTGTTTTTTATGATAATTGCTCTATAACTGATTTATGATTTATGGAATCAAGACACGTTAAGAATTGTGGATCCATCAGAACTGAAAACGAAGAAAGCTCTAAACAAAGAAACATTGAGAATATTCTACAACACCATTTCATTCAGAAATGACAGATATGATATGTTAACTTGTCTGGGATTGACTGCCATCCCATAATAATGAGTAGGTAGATCTTTGGCACAAAAGAGAATGAGGTCGAATGCAAAGAGGTTAGTCGAATGTTCAAGGCACATGAGGGAGTATTCGAGCAATGGAAAGAATTAGCCAACATCGAAGAAGTCTCAGTTGATGAAAATACATTATTTACCTCATCAAGTACAACGAGAATTCGCCTGGTATTCGATGCTTCGGCAAAGGAAACATAGCGTCAGCTAAGAGTGTAAACCTGCCAAGTCCACTATTGACCAAAACTGAATTTTTTTATCAGTTCTTTCGATTATGACTAAGTACTGCGTTATATTTGAAAATCAGCTTGCTCCATTAAAAAACCAAAATAAGATTATTATGTCCCCACAAATATCTGCTATCTGCAAACACAGTTTTAATTACTTTGCATGTGTTTTTCGAGAAGCCTATAAAATCTAGAGAATTGGACTTAGCAGGTTTACACTCTTAGTCAACGATAGGGTAATTCATTAAAAGACTGTTCAGAAAAAGGGCCAATTTTTTCTTCAGAAATGTTTCCTTTTTTTCTTCTCAATTCTCATATTAAAAAAAGGTATCTTCAAGTCGGATTGAAACAAGAGGATGGGACAATTTTTACAAATTTTCTGGTGGTCAGACTATTCTCAACAAAAATTTGAAACTCATACACATTGTAGAGTCATGTAATTGTCCGATGAATCACTCACTCTATTTGGTTTCTATATACTACACTCAACTAAATTCAGCAAATAAATGAACGTATCATTGTTCATTCGGAAATGATTCCTGTAGTCTTCCGGTTACGATCAAATCTGATTAACGCAGTATATCATCCAAATTTTCAATTTTGAAATGCAGAACGCTTCCCAGTGTATCATGTAAATTTTCACTGTTTTCGGAGAAAGTCCCTCAAAAGCAGAGGTTCATAACAGAACTATAACGACCTCTCTACAGGGGGAAAGTGTCAGCTTCAAACCAGCCAGGGGCTGCCTTGGGGGGGAATCCTCTCCCCTTTGCTATTGTCACTGCTGGTGGATGATCTGCTGGCCATTCTATCGCTATGGGAGGTCAATGTGCAAGCGTATGCTGAAGATCTGGAACTAGTAATACGCGATAAATTCGAAGGGACGATCTCCTACGCCCTTGGATATATTGGACACCACATATAAATGGTCATTGTTGCGTTCACCAGAAAAAGGAAGCTGGAACATTGAATACCTCCTTCCATCAATGGTGTAACAATTCTTTTTGCGAGTGAAGCAAAATATCTGGGAATATCCCTAGCTAAAAAGCTAAATTGGAACTCGCCTCTGGAAAAGACTATCCCAAGGGCTATAGCCTATCATTATGGACATGCCGCAGAATATGTGGCAAAACATGGGGCATGTCACCAAAACAATTATACTGGCTAAACGTGATCGTCATACGACCAATAATCACGTATAGTGGAGCAAGGGCCAACAAAAAATGGCCCAGGCTAAACTTAACGGACTACAGAGACAAGCGTGTCTGGCGATTACTGGGGCCATTCGCTCCACGCCAACGGCAGCAATGGAAGCCCTTCTCGGATTACTTCCTCTTCACATAGTTGTGGAGAGAGAGGCATGATGGGGCGGCCATTAGTCACGGCAGTGGTCGTGAGAAGCAGCAGTATGCTGGAGGGCATAATAGCTCACAACATTCTAGGAATGCCCTCAGACATCATGCCAAAAACTATCAACCTTCACACGCCCTACACTGTGGTCTTCCCTGAAAGAGAAGACTGGGTTCGGAATGAAACTGACATATGTAGGGCAAATGAACGTTGGTTTACCGATGGTTCTAAAACTCTGGAAGACTTCGGAGCCGGAATATACGGGATGAACCCAGTATGGGTGAATTAGCCACGGTATTTCAGGCAGAGGTATATCAATCAATCAACTTTATTTTCCCAAGAAACATTACATGTTTATGGAAGGTATAAAAAAAAATCTTAAAAATAACATGAATAAATAAGCATACAAAGGTGTGATCGATAAATATAAAACAAAAGAAAATAAAAAATCTGACAATACATTTGCTCAAAATACAAAATACAATGTGGTGAATATAAACACGATAAACATTGAAATATACATAATTTTATCAGTTTTCAACTTATATTGAAACTATTCAAAAGTTTTAGTGGTCAAATTCATAAAATATATCACCTCAAAATTTCTTTTATCAATTTGTTTTTGAATTTCTTCAACGAATTATAAGATTTCATTTCATCAGGTATCGAATTGTAATTTACTATTCCATTATAAAAAAACGAATTGTTTCCAAAATTTGTTCTCAAATTACTAGCAGCTATCAATTTTGTTTGTTTGGTATTATGAATGTGTATAGTATTCACTTCAGTAAACACTAAATATGAGGTTTTCACTTTTTTCTTAACTAAGTGGATGAAACAACAAATTTTCAGCTTGTAAAGGGAGTTCAGATCTAGTAAACCATTTGGTTTGTATAAATTAATTGTTGGTTCCATATAATTCAATTTATACATACATTTGATTGTTTCATTTTGAAGTTTCCTTAAACAATTTAAAAAGCAATGACTTGCAGTACCCCATACAGAAATCAAGTATTGAAGATGTGAATAAATTAGAGTGAAATAGATATTTTTAAGAAATTTCAACGGGATGTAGTTTCTTATTTTGAAAAGAATTCCGATCAGTGGTTCTATTTTATTTCTGAGTTTATTAATGTGTTTATTCCATGATAGCCTTTCATCTATATACAAGCCCAAAAATTTAATTGTTTGTTGATAATTTATAGTTTTATCATTTAAACTAATTGGAAGAGTTGGAATATCCACCACCTTTTTTGAAATATTCATGAAAGTAGATGTGTTAAAATTTAGAGTCAATTTATGTTTTTGTAACCAAATAAAAATATTACCAATATCATTTTTTATTTTATTTGTTATTTCATTATGATTATTGGAAGAATAAATAATCGTTGTGTCATCTGCAAACAACGACAGTACTCCATTAAGAGTCAATTTTGATAATGAGTTAATATATAATAAAAATAAAACCGGGCCAAGAATATATCTTTCAAAGAACTTCGATGGTTTCCTAAATAAACATATTGTTTCCTATAACATAGATAGTTTTGAAACCATTTATGTAGACTCCCTCTAACACCAATACTATATAATTTTTTGAGTAATATATTGTGATCAACTTCGTCAAATGCCTTGCACAAATCCAAAGATAAAATGGTACATTTCTGATCTCTATCAAGTTGAATTTGAATATTCGAAACAACGTCCATCACTGCTGCCTTAGTGTCTTTAGATCTGCGAAAACCATATTGTCCACTATATAGTTGATTGATCATTTTTTCTAGAATTTTTGAAATAATTGGAAGCAAAGAAATGGGTCGATAGTTATTTAAATCTGTTTTTTTGCCATTTTTATAGATAGGAGATACTTTTGCAATTTTCATTTTTTTGGGTATAATACCTGTTTCTAATGATCGAGATATAATGAACAATAAAAGGTGAAATTTCGAATTTGACAACTTTTATAATCTTCACACTAATCCCATCAAAACCAGATGCCTTTTTAGAATCTATTTGATCTATAATAATTTCTATTTCTGTTAAATTTGTGGGTTCTAAAAACATAGACAAAACATTTGATTGGTCTTCGAATGATTCTGAAGTATTTCCAATACTTACAAAATGATTATTCACAGCTTCAATTGGAAATTCAATTTTGGTATCATTCACCTCAATGGCTTTTATATTTGCTGTGTGAGAGCTAGTTTTGTTATGCAACAATGATTCGATTCCCTTCCAAACCACCTTGAGACTAGCATCAGTGAATTTTTCTTTATAAAATTTTTATTTTTTTCTCTAATAGATTTTTTTCACTAACTTATTGAATTGAGAATATTGTTCCAAAAAATATTCTGACTGGGGATTTTCTTTTTTAATAAAAATATTTGTCTCATTTTTTTTTTCAAAAGTGCTATGTGGTTATCTAACCAAGGTTTAGATTCTTTTCTACATTTAATTTTTTTCATAAATGAACAGGAGTCAAATGTTTTTATTAATTCCTCATAAGCCATAACTGGATCTTGGTAAAGGTGAATTCTATTATCTAGTTCTACTAATTCTTCTTTAAGTTTATCACAATTGAATATTTTAATTTCAGTGAAAGAATTATGAAAGTATTTTGAATTGTTTTGTTCAATTATGCATGTTATATGCATTTTGTGATTACTCAAAGAAATGTTTGTGATTGAAATTTACTTCTCTAGTAGGAAAGGTTTCATTAGCTAACACTAGATTATTTGGTCTATAGATGTCCATCAATTGTTGTTTCTCCTTACTATCGGATAAAATATTGATATTCATGTCGCCATAGAAGAAAATTTCACAGTTGCATTCATTAAGACTCTCAAGTGTTTCATCCATGAAATCCAGAAATTTTTGCGTATTCATTTTAGTAGGACGATATAAACTACAAATCATAATATCTGGGTTTTTAAGTTTTACGGCAATTAATGTTAGCTGATCTTCTACTCTTGTTTTAACTTCGAATTCAATCCTATCCCTGATGAAAATTCCTGCACCTCCTCCTCGTTCTTTTCTACTGTCGTATATTGACGAAAAATAATCAAAATTGTAGTATTTTTCTTCTTCTTTCCTCAGCCAAGTTTCAGTAATCACAATTCAGTTCCTGAATTATTATTTCTAATTCATCCATTTTAATTTTTATTGATCTGGAGTTTAGGTATAACATTCTGAAGTGTTTTTCTTCATGACAGTGATAGTCTAGAATGGATGATAATCCACAAATTTTGATATTTTCCGTCTTGCTTGTCATAACTGATGTGTGGGGAGAAATTTCACTGGTTCAATTTAAATGTATATAGAGCAACTTTTTACAGACGCTGAATCATTAATATCTTCCAGAATTATACGGTTGTAAATCATGAAAAGCAATTTTTGATTTGTTCAACATATCATAGTACTTAAAACTTTCACAATTTGCAATATCATCTGCTGAATGGTCTGTTTGATATATTTTCTTAAATTTCTGGTTTGCTAACAAACAGTTTCCACATTTCCTATCATTTTCATGCTTTTTACATTGTTCCAATGCATGTTCTCCAGCACAAAAAGAGCACATTAATTTGTTCTTACAATTTTTAGCGGTATGGTTGAATCCATTACATTTAAAACAACGGGTTAAAATATTATCATCATGAACGATACAAGACTGCCATCCCAAAAATAGCTTATTGCCTGAATTGATAATTTTTTCATAGATTTCCGTTTACTTTAGCGAATACTGTATAAGTGTTTTTGTAGGCAATATATTCAACATGTTCTATTTCAAAATGTTCACCTTCATTGATAATAATTATCATTTTGTTTATCGAAACTTTGTTGGAGTTCATTATTGGACAATTGCTTCTCCAATTTGATACCAGTGATTTTAATTTTGGGCTGCTTCAATATATTTTCTTGAATGAGGAATTGATTCTTTAGTTTACTGGAAATTTCTTCTTCCAATTTGTTCAAATCACTTTTTGATTCACACTGAATTTTTATTCCTCCTCCTGGTGGATTATTCAGCTTGTTGATATTAATCTTCAATTTAACGGAATCAATTTCTTTTCCGAGACTTCTTTTTGAGACTTCATGGCTCTGATTGTCTATTGGCTTAATAACAACACTTGTTTTAGAAAAATTCGACATTTCCACTTCATTATTTCCTTTATCTTTACTATTATTATTAAACTGTGTTACTTGAGAATATGTAGGTCTTTGTTTCTCACATTGCTTCTCCACTTCTTCAATTTTCTTATTATTTTTTCCAAACTTTCCATGATAGTGTCTTTTTCAACTATATTTGAAACAATCAAATCATAGTTTTCCTGGAGCATTATGTTTTCATTTAAAAAAATTTCAATAAATTTTTTTTTCTCAATAAAATATTCTCTTTCTTCAGATCTTCATTATATTTATCATTATCTTTATCATACACCACTTTAATGAAATCAGGGTCTTTTCGGGAATGATCATCATTGGAAGTTTTTCTCTTTTCTTTTTTCCTGGTCATTTTTCAATTTTAATCCATCCTGTATACGTTCAATGGAATATTTTTATTTGACGTTTCTCAAAATTTTCAATTGCCAGAACATGGAAATGTTGTAACACTTGCAAACAACTCCAAGCAAATGAAGAACAAGAAATATACGATTAATGTACCCTTTTTCTGAGTTAAATAAGGTATTGTATTTGAGTACTTCACTATGACATGTATATCAATGTTTGTTATCTCATATGCCATTGAAATGTGTGCAAGAGCTGGAAAATTGACACCACACACGAAAAACTCCTTAATTTCGTTGAGAGATTGGATATACTGGGAGAAGTATAACCATAGGGTGAGCCACAATAGGCCATTGGCCGCAGTGGAGCGCCAGATATGGCCCCACTCACGTTCAAACCTAACCTTACCTTACCTAAGTACTATGTAAATTTTTCTGCTAGAATGCTTCGCAGTCCAATGTTGATTTTCCTGTTGTAATGCAAAACGCTACGCAGTGTATCATGTAAATTTTACTGCTGGGGTGCAAAAAGCTTCATATTGTACCATGCACAAAAATAAAAATGAAATATAATTATTAAAATAGCCGTGACCAGTAAAGAGAAAACGTATGGATGGAAATGATGAAAAAAAAAAAATATTAGAACGCAGAATGCTTCGCGTGTATCATATAAACTTTACTGTTGGAATGCAAAACGCTTCGCAGTATGCAAAATTGTGTATAGTATAGACTTTCGCATATGCTCGAACTAATTCTGCAAGTACTTATTCTATTCACAAGTGGGATTTCTAGAAAATGTTTCGAACATAGTGAAATATTTAATAGAATTTAATAAGTGGGTCGAAAAGTTTTTATATTTTGAAACATAACTTTTCCCCAATCGTTTGAGTTGGAGATATTCGTAAAATAAGAATATAAACAACTATTCTTCCTACATTTCATTGACATTCGAAGATATAAGCCAATTTGAAGCGATGACTTTGAAAAAAATTTCAACAGGTCGCGAAAGTGACAAATTTCAAAATATATAATAGTTGAAAATGTATTCCTTATGATTCAATTATTTGAAGGACACTGTGCTTTGAAAACATTCATTTTCTAAATTAGCTTTCTACAAGTTTTGGTGGACTAAAGGAATGACATTGTCTTCCACCCAAGGGCCTAACCGATCCGCTCACTCATAAAATATTATTTTCTGTTCGAACGAAATGATAGATTATCTGGAAATATCTATGAATATTTCTATTTTACCTGAAAATGTGACCTACATGGGAGCAAGGAACAATTTCAAGTGTGCCTCCACACATCCAAGTTTTGAAAGACAGCTCAAGATTTTCTCCTCCCCAAATGTCGAAGCCATCATCATAGGTTCCCAATTTTTCGAAATATGCCTGAAATGAAAATGATGTATTCGTGAAATTGATATCGTACCCAAATTGAATTATGAATATGCTACCCACTGAGAACTAGTTTGAAAGTTGTTATTAAGAATATTATTTGTATTCGTTCGAAAGCAATGTTATTACAAACATTTTATTAAATCTTCTTGTTTCTTGCAATTATCATAAATAGAAATGTTAGTGTGAAATATATGTCCAAACAACATTCCCCAAATATTTGATGATCGAATTTCAAAACAGTTAGTGTAAATTTAACAAAATCATATTTGAATTTTTATTTAAAACGTTTGAGACTGATTTGAAATGCTTCATTCTGAAATATTTTACCACTACCATAAATTCAATCATTGCCTTTTAGAATTAATTTGAATACCTTTGGATATTTCAATTATACGGTTTAACCATACACGAGAGCCATAGCGACTATGTGCTGAAATATTGTATTCATGTGAATAATTTCTTCTTTGTATATCGGTATTTTTCTGAATACTATAAATATCGTGCAGAGTGTACCAATAGGCAGTAGCGATTCTAGAAATTAAGGGCGGGGGGGGGGGGCACACCATCACTAGGCGCCAAGATTCAGTATAAAGGCATAGGTATTTGGGTGTTAAGAACAACATTTTGCAAAGGGCGAGGGGGGCATACTGCTCCCCCTTGCCCACCCCTCGTGGCGCCGCCACTGCTAATAGGATGGAGATTCCTTAAGTTCTCAGGGTTATGTATTTTGCCTATGCGCAGAATATGTGATTGTTTCCAGAGAGTCAGATATTCATTATGCTCAATGGCACAATGTCATCAGGGCAAATGCTTAAAATCATGTGAAGCGCTTAACTTGAACTGAAAAATTATTGTTGATCGGTCGCGAACTAACAATTACTGATGCCTGTGAAACGAGCCCTAGAGACATTCAGTCCTCTTCATGCACGGTATGAAAATCTACTGAAGTATCAACTGTTTCGATTAAAATGATTGTAGCTTTGTGTTAACATATTTTCAGTAGGTTGAAACTGTTGCCGATCAGAAGACAGTAAGTAATTTACTGTTAGGAAAGCAGTATACTTCTCTGTTGATTTAGTGTGTTTTGTTATTTTTGATGGAGGGATTTTGAAAATTTTTGGTCCGTGATAGTTGTCACAGAATTGTTACTTTGATATTGAACCAATATGAAAATATAAAATAAAATAATTCAAATACACATCCCTTACCACTTCCAATGCTCAAAAAACTACAACACGTTCGGCTGAGTTATATATAAAAATACTGCGACTCTATTCGAGATAGTGGTGAAAATTTGAAATTTTTCAAGTTTATATAATATTGTTGATGGGGGTTAACCAGCTAAAATATTTTCGAAAATGTGGCATTTCCAGCTGAATAGGATCCCAACTCACGTATCTCAAGAAGAACCCCCAGTATATTAATACATTTTAGAAATTCTGAACGTATTCCATGTATACTTTCCTAAAACCATGTCCAACCGTTTACGAAATATTTCAAATTTCATGTTAAAAATTGCACAAGCGTACCGGATTTTTTTATTCTGCACACATCATCTCTTTTTGATTGCATATCGATGAAAAAACTATTGAAAGTAAATTTTGCCTCATTCGCTTCAGTTCCGAAAATGAGACCACAGTTATCTATGTCTACAAAGACATAGCTGAAAAAACAAATCAGATGTTTTTTAAACTAATGGTTACTTTTTCATATACTTTTCATGTAGGTGGCTGATGGCCTGTTCACAACATGGTTTGATTTCGATAAATAAGAATGAATTATTGTTATGTTAATACTAAAATAATAAATAACTATTTCGTGCGATTATTATTCTTCATTTGATATTATACAGTATCGGAAAGGATTACTCTTGGGTATTATGATTTAATGAGATCGAAAAGAATAGCATGCTGAATATTGAGAGAGTATTGCAATTTCTTCTCGAATACTTCGAAGGAGGGGTATCAAATGGTCAATCGACGTCACCACATAGAGTCGAGTGATATGACAGAAGGGGAGAACAGAATTGCGTCTCTCTTGATTATGTAATAATAATAATATTCCCTCATAAACACTCATAGAGTTTACCGAAAGGCATAGCCTGTGCGGGTAGAGGATAGCTTTTATTGTAATTTGCCGTGGCGCTCCGGGGCGACTTAGTGATTATTGGTAGCGTATTCGCTTTTCAGCTGTAAGAACATTCGGAAAACCTACAGCACCACCCCGGGTGGTCGGTGCGCACATCAAGCTAGCACCAGACGTCGGGATTGGCATCTACAACTTACATTGCGTATCGACTCCTATGAAATAGCGAAATTTTTCTATTTCCAGGATTCGAGGTTGAGGTGGCGCCGCCGTTATATAATTCGAATGGGGACCAGCAGAGGCACTTCCTTCGCGAATTCCTCCATAAATAACTATTATAGCAAAGTCTCAAACTGTCAGATCAAAAATCCCTTTATTTTAGGTCAGAGAAATCTCGATATTTTGGGAAATTATTTGAATTCATAAGATTTTAACTGGAATCAGCTGTGGTATCAACACAAAGGAGCCCCATCTTATGATATTGCACCTGTGAATATCTTTTTAGATAATGCTTTTGAAGATCGTTCGATAGCGAACAGTAGACCCAATCCATGACATCCTCGTTCGCCCGATATCACCCCCTTAGACTTAATTAAAAAAAAAAGATAGTCTATGCTGTGTCGCTAACAACAAAATAAGAATGCCAGGAGAGAGTTGAGAATGCATTTCGATTGAGTTCCATACATGCCGGATTTTTAAATGTTAGGAAGTTGGGGGCAACCAGTTCGAACTATACTATAGTTTGTTCAATTTCTTGTTTGTTCCTGTTAGCGTTTTACAGTTGTAGAAGATCCACGTCCTATGACAGGTTTAACAAACTGCCGTGTGTTTTACATTTGTGAATGATCTGCGTCGTGCTGTCATAGATGTGTTTTAGCCTATCTGGATATCGCAGAGGGGAGGTTTCACAGACTCTTTTAATAATCATGTCAAATTCTTCATAAATGATTAATGAATTGAAGTAATGTTCAGTTTTCAAGTCTAAACGCGACATAATGAAATATGTCACTACTCAAATTATTATCAAATATTGTTTGTTGACATTCAGCAGTTTTTGATTCTTGTCGATTCTTCCAAAAAAGCCTTAAGGCTAGTTCATGTAAACGTAAGGTAAGGTAACGACACGGTCGGATTGTGTGCGAAACGGCCTACCGGGAAAATTTACCAATGGGCCTACTAGTTAGGCTTTAAAACTAGGTGTTATTCAATAACTTGTTGATCTGAAGAGTGACTCGCAAAAATGCCTCAACTTTCGATTTTAATGAATTGAAAAGTGACGATATTATAATATAATAATAATAATAATAATAATGATAATAATAATATCCCCGTAAAGTGTACCCAAAGGCATAGCCTGTGCGGGTAGAGGACATATATTAGTATTATTTGCCGTGGTGCGCATTACCACTAAATTGCTTGAGAAGGCACTGATCCCAATATTATCCTATTTCACTTTAAAGTCAGCGAGAATAAATTTATTTTTTCAAATGAGTACAATATAATTTCTTTTTAATTGTTTCCGATAGATGATTTTTTCAGTTCAATGCTGCACAAATTGATTTTTATGCAAAATCAAGAAAAATATATAATATATGAAACCTTTTTAAATTTTAGTTTTATTGGAAGCGACGATATGTATCAAAATATTTACGAGGAAAATTTCTTGATACTACACTGATTATTGATTCCATTTTTATTTGTTGAACAATAATTCATTTATTCTATACATTTCATTGTCACATACATGCGTTTATGAAAATACAAAAAATAATATTGTGTTGATTAACTGCATAACTATTTAACTATTACAAATATAGTAACAAAAAACAAAACATCATATTATTATTATTCCAATTTTTTTTATTTTTTTTGTTTTTGTAATTCCCTTCTATAAACATGTAATTTTTCTTGGGAAATTAAATTGATTGAATATGTTATATAAAATCATTGATAAAACATAAATATTAGGCTAAAGGAGAAACCAAATCTTTGATAAAAAAGGTACATTTATTTTTCAGTTGAAAAATAAAAGTTATGTATTGATGCGGTAAAAAATAAAAAATCCTATTTATACATAATTACTAAAATAAAACATCAACAATAAAATACAAAACATGAAACGTCGTGATAGTTATATAAAATCTTTGTTAAAAAATGAACCTTATTTATTCTGGAGCAGCTAAAAAATAAAAATAACAATGTATTGACATATAACTATCGAACTAACAAAATCAAAATAACATTCAAACATATCTCTAATAGGTAAAAAGTATTTTGGACAAGCAAAAAGGGTAAATTTATAGGAGGAACCTAACTTAGCCGCTATGTTGACGACTTAGTCTCTCATATAAGTTGTCTTCCATACTTATCTGACGTTTTTGCCAATGCATCAATAATATCGTCATAATTTAGGTCATTTAACATATCGATTCCATTTACTTATTAATTTATGTTATGTGATGAATGATTTTTAACGCCCAAAAATGATAAGATTCTAGAAAAATTTAAATTGATTCCTTTTTAAATTGAGGCCACTTTGAGGGCCTCCGCGAGTCTGTCATGAGGGCCTACCGAGAAATTTCCCGGTATCCCGGTGGTACAATCCGACACTGGGTAACGATAGAACGTAAGGTATTGGAAATGTACGATTCACAAAAAAGGAAGATAGAATTGGCACAACTGACAGTTGTCTATCCAATTAGTCATATATATGACGAAACAGTTCGATTAAACTTATGAAATGAGTAATGACTATCGTCTATATTTACTCAGATTTTCACACTTTTAAATTTTCAAACCGTCTGACTGACATTTTATACCTTACCTTGCGTTTTATCATGAACGTGTCTACCCTATTCCAATAGTTTAACTTTCTTGCGTTACCTTTTATCTTACGTTTACATGAATCAGCCTTTGATGATTCAGATATCTCTAATAACACAATACTCTTTCAATAAACATGTTAAATTCTCCATAAATAATTAATAAGTTAATGTTCATTATTAAATTCTAAACGGGATATGATAAAAAATTTCATTATCCTTTAAAGCAAATTATTAGTCAATATAGTTTGTTGAAATTTTAGCATTTGTTTTTTGTCTATTCTTCCATAAATTCCTATAATGATAAGTAAGATATATTTACAGAAATTTTATTTTTTCCAAGTTTGTACCGTTCAATATAGATATAGGGTTGTAAGCATAAACTCCCCTTATTTTTTAGCGCATAATCCACTGGCGTTACACAATTTTCGTGATAACCGAATTTGGCGCCTATTTCTGAGCACACCGTATAATTTTTTTAAAAGTTTAGTAAGCTTCAGGTCTTATTCAGGTAAATGCTGTCAATTTTTTGACCTGATTATAATTGATTCCAAAAAAACATTTTTTTGTGATTGACCAGCATCTGTTAAAATTTTCAAAAAAATTTAAATAAAAAATACTGGAGCCCTTTAGACATAAGATGTTTCGAATGGAGTAATATTGAAATGCAATAAAAAACAATACTGGGATCCACTTACGGTAAAACCGGTAGTCGTAGACAACTGAAAATGTAGACAACTGAAAATATTTTAACTGTAACGGCCTCCATGGAAAACTCCCATTTACAAATTTTCAGAAAAATACTTCTAGTAGTTTCCCAAATACATATCGACTCGATGGTATATCCTATAAATGAAATATTTTCAGGCAGTTTCTTTTATCATGTGGTAACATTGCTATATTCTAAACCGTAATAGATACAAAGACGATTAAATGGGAAAAAAGGTAACTATTATGGTGAGCAGTAAATTGGTCATAGAAAATTTACGATTCTTGCCCTTCCCAACTTATACATGGAAAACTGAAAATGCTGTTTTCGTTTTTTACGTTAATTAAAAATTTATCATTACGAAGTTCTAGTACATTTTGAATACAATAAAACTTTCCTCTTTCATTTTTTTATATTTTCTTAAATAACCATTCTATTCGTAAAAAACCGAAAACAGCATTTTTAGTTTTCCCTGTATAAGTCGGGAAGGGCGAGAGTCCCCGTATATTTACTCTGTCCAATGTACATCTCACCACAATAGTTACATTTTTTCCCATTTAATCGTCTTTGTATCTATTACGGTTTAGAATATATCAATGTTACCACATGATAAAAGAAACGGACTGTATGTTGACATGTTGCTCATATTTGGTAAAGCGAGAAAAAACTCCCGCAGACCTTGTGCATTGTATAGTCAACGTTACCCAGATCGAAGACAACCAGAAAAACTACCTGCAATTGACTTGAGGCTAAACTCAATAAAATCATGCATATTCTAGGGTGCAATATTTGAAAAATTGATATGAAGAAAGTTCGAATTTCTGACCACCCTGTATAACTTTCGAAGAAGAGGAGTATTTCATGATAGAATATGCTACTGACTACCAATAGCCTTGAATAATTCCATAAATTTTTCGTAGAATGAATAATGGGTTTGTCTTAAAAAATATCTGTATTCAATAAAAGAACGGTTATAACTTGGCAACGCTTCGTCGGATTTTCAATAATTTAAAACTAATGATTAGCCTGAATGAAAGAGAGCTGAGATATGTTAAAATATATAGGGTGTTCCATTTAAAAAAACTGATGTTCAATTATGGGAAAATTTCTTGAGCCCCTCGTATAAAAAATAATGATTCCAGAAGTTAGCTCTCATAATGCGATATGATGTGAAATTATAATATTTTAAAAATTCCTATTGGTTCAAGTGATATTTAACTGACCCACTGGTCTAGAGACACACTGTATAGAGAGTCCTGTTTAAAATAAGGAAGTAGGGTATACTTCCGGTACAAACATTCTTATAAACAGTTTGGCTCCACCAACATTAGTTAACTATACAATTTTCAAATTTGATTATACAGGGAGACCCAGGGTTGAACCGCCAAACGTTCAGTATCGATTTTTTAGGTGAAAATAAGCTATTTTCTTCATATGAGCGTATGTCCCAACTTGCTTCGTTTTCGAGATACAGAGTGTCAAAGTTATCATAAAAAATAAGTTTTTTATTCATTACTCAAAAACCTTTTGGTTGATTCTGATAAAACTCAGCATGTTTATTTGCGGTGATGGGAGGCTTATTTTAATGTACCTGGAATAAAAAAAAATAACTTTGACACCCTGTATCTTGAGAACGAATCAAGTTTTGCCACATGCTTATATGAAGAAAAAATCTTATATTCACCTGAAAAACCGATACTGAACGTTTGGCGGTTTAACCCTGGGTCACCCTGTATAATGGGTCAATCTATTATAACGAACCCGAGGGACTGCATCAATGAAGATCTATAAATAACAGTCGTCTGTATTCATATGTTTCACCTAGCCCTTGCTGAGTTTAAATACTTTTTTTTATCCAGTTTATGCTTAATGAAAACTTGGCTCATTTCAATCAATCTTGGAATGAGGGATATCGATGGGAATATAATATTTCATTCTATAGTCGGATCCAGATTGAGAAGTCAGTTAACGTGACATAAGTCAATACATTTCAAAAAAGACATTTCAAGCCAATGTTGCCTACGTCTGGCCCTTGCGTCTTTAGTTCAACAAGTTATTTCGGTGAAACGGTCATAAAAAGACTTTTTCTGGACTAAAGGAATTTTCAAAATGTATATACTTTGTATATGATTGGTATAATAAGATTACGGCTTTGTCATCTAAAAAGTATTTCAAATATTTCCGACAAAACGATGGACTGATCACTACAAGTCAATTTCATGAATGGCTTATTGAAAAAGGATATTTATTTCACAGAAGATTGTATATCCTACCTTGCATCACTGACTTCTCAACATGGATTCGACTATAGTAATTGAGTAAGGATTTATGGGTATTCTTATAAATGACACTACTTCCTAAATAATCGATTTACTGTTGTCATCAATAGGTTTTACCCGTTTAACATTCCTGGATATTGATTTTATTTTGTGTTTCCACACGTGTGAAGAGAACGGTACTCCGACTTGGTCGATTTTATTTCTTTCATTATTGTAATACTGTCACATTTCTTTCGAACTTTGTTCGAAACATTACAATTAACTCTTCCTGGAGTATGTGCTGTCTGAGGAGTGTTTGTTTCTTGATTTTCCATGCGGATAGCGTTTCGAACAATTTAGATGTGGGTCGCAGCTTCATTCGTGAGAAAATATTACTTAAACAGTTGATTATTATTCATTGGGCAAGGACAAGACAATTATAATGTCCTACTTTCCCTGACACTGATGAGAAGCAAAACTTTGAAAAATGCATATTTGCAGGTGTTCATTTCCAGAGGAATGAAAGATAATCAACTGTTTAATTACAAAATAAGCAATTGCAACTGGGTTTCCTTGGAAGAACGTTGCACAAACATCTGACAGATGTAATTCAATATATGTTGTGGTATTAGCCAGGAGAGTAGTCATTTTTTGACAGATGTTTGCCTCATCTTTTAACTTGGTGAAAACGTGGTGAGGAAAGGGTACGACGACTTTGCCGGTTTTATTCGTTTCAATAAATTCATCAAGTAATAAGTTCAAATAATAATAAATTGAGATCCCAAGTTTGCCGTGTTCAAGAAAAGCTCTTGTTGAGCATTGACATGCAGTATTTATCCCATTACCCAAAAAGTTACAATAATGATGAATATGACTATTTTCTACCCACCTTATCTATGCTGAACAATCCTCCGGCCATTGTCGGACTCCACACCGGTTCGGCCGAATTTTTATGTCGCTTCTTTTCGTGCTCTGGTACAGCGTGCCAGTTAAATTGCAAGTTCCAATCAAAACCACCCACATTGACCCCACTACTGTCGTGGTAATGGAACTCCATCGTCGTATCATCTATCACGTCGATGACGGGACATACGACAGTAGTACTGTTGCGTGCTATTCTATCCAAAAGAGGTTCTAGCCATCCAGTGGTGCACTCACAATGGGAGTCAAGGTAGGTAAGAACGTCGCCATTTGCGTGAGCTGCACCTGGAAAAAGATATAGAACGTTCAAGTGGAACCGTATTTATTTGTATTATGAAGCCTGTTTCACAAATTGGGGAAAATTATCCACCTGGACGCGAGACCAGCACCACAAAAATTTAATTGAATCTAAAAATTCTACAATTGTGTTCAAACGATTTCAAATTCAACATGACCAAAATTCAAGCATGTCTTCTCTCAAGAAACAGCAGTCTCACAGTGTCCAACGTCTCTAAGACAGATGTTACTCCACCAATAAAATCCTATATCCAAATTACTATTAGCATAATTCATTAAGGAAGAAAATGGCTTTCGGTTTCGTTCTGAAAAAAACTACTTCACATTTTGGCTTCTCATTATTTATAAGATACAGATCCAGGCTATTCTTGGAGTACTAATCTTGAACGTGAAGTTCATGGCCAAAACATAACCAAACCTTTGTATATGGTATGGGGTTGGACTGAAAAAAAAAACACATGGCAAATGTGGCCTGTCGTAAGATGATATGCACGAGCCACCGTTTGCCTTTCGTATCCATTTGATCACGAAGCCATTTGAAGATATTCACGTTATTTATGTGAATGTTCTGTTTCACATATTTTTCGAACACGTTGTGTCAGAGTGAAGATAATTCGTCGCTTCTGTCTTTGATGGTACTTAGAGAATGCATGCAGGTACCTACCCATGTGTGTCGTTTTCGTAACATTTCGTGGGCCATTCTGGAGCCACATCTTTCAATAAACGCATCTAAGAAGGCTATCCGTTAGTATTGCTCCTTGGTAAACTTAAGGGGTCTAAGAAGCATTGAAGAGGTAGACAATCATTTCCTCATCAATCAGCAGAAGTGATTCGTGCAAGAAATCCATTAAAACACGGATAATTTCAATAAGAAGGAGGAACCCCTAAAACTAAACCAAATCTGAAATCCGATTCTCAAAAACGCTAGGAAAGTACCAATGAATACCGATCAACTGTCAACCACGAGGAGGTCAGCAGACCCCATAATCACGCCCCCCCAACTCCACCGGGCGTATATAAATATAGCCTCGGATCAACTAGGGAACTAGGAGCTAGGAGTCAGTTCTCTACCAACATCGGAGATGGACGGACTCCGTACTCCTGAAGCGAAACGTTACTAAACAATTCCCATAAACGACCTAGAGGAGAATAGGTAGTTATAGTATAATAATAATAATACTTCCTCATAAACACTCGTTGAGTGTACCCAAAGGCATAGCCTGTGAGGGTAGAGGACGGCTATTATTATTATTTACCGTGGCGCTCCGGGGCGACTTACTGATGTTTCAGGTGATGTATTCACTTTTCAGCTGTAGGAAATCCCGGAAAGCCTACAGCACCACCTCGGGTGGTCGGTGTGCACTCTAAGCTAGCACTAGACGGAGATTGGCATCTAGACAACTCACCATACACTTGCTTTTCAACAAGGCTTGCGGTCGCCTATCGATCCGATATAAAGTAGTTGAGAAAAATTCTCATACCTACATCGGACTCGAACCGAATATCGCTATGCTGGAGTTTCGAACGGCCTGTGCCTTAGACCGCTGATCCACCGACCACACAATTATCCAATTTATATAGCGAGGGTTTACAGTTCCATACTATCAACCTATAAGTATGTACCAATATACTTTCATGAAAATGTCTCCTCCTTAACGGTATGCAACCATTGGGACAGAGAATGAATAAATCCAGTTCATTACCTTGTTAGCACGACAGCCAAGAAAACTCACAGAACTGGTGATATTTTGATTGTAGAATAAATTTTACCGGATATATTCGACAGGACAAGAAATATTAATTTATGTAGAAAATCATCGCTAAAATAATTACCATTTTACAAAAATAATGGTTTTATATTTGGAGATCATATTTTTATTATCTATCATTTTATATCCAAGTTGCTCCGTGCTAGGAATCGCACGTTAAAAGGTAAGACCTCGTTAATCCTTAGCTGGCACAAGTTTCGACTTCTGAGGGCTGTCGTTCGTAGGGGGATAACAGCTGGTTAACGGAAAAACAAATTTAAACAAAAACAACAACAACAACAACAATTGTCAGTAGTTCAAACAAGTGATAAATTAATGAAAAATTACTAGTGCTATGAGTTAAATAATAAACCTTTGTAATACTGAGTAATTTCAATACCTTTACATTACTAACTGGGGTATTTTTGTTTTCAGATATATTTAAGATATTCACTTTCATTTTATTATTTGCACTAAAAAATACACAAATAACAAATTTTGTTTAAATATATTAATAAGTTTTTTAGATAATGCAGTACAAAACTAATACAAAATATAAAAATTAACTTATAAAATATACGTTCTAAGATATTAATCTAAGAACTATTGGACGACTACTTAACTCAGGAACTCTGTCTTTTTTACCAAACCTTCTTACTATGTTTTCTATTGTAGTTCTTGACCGAGACTCAACAAAAACTTGCGCCTAGCATCCAAATAGGACTTATTCCACGCGGGGTATTTCATTTTCCAAAAAATGAAAAAATTTAGTGCTGCAGTGTCAATCATGTGTCCAAAAATAACCATTGGCCATTTATTATTGTGATCTATTATTATTATTATTATTTGTTATGCGACGGATAGTAAATTCTTTCGTCATTTTGTCCGTCGTATCAACGGCACCTTTGGTCCTGTTGTAGTGAAGGATAATCTCGGGTTTGTGCATGTTTCCCTCATTACTTATTTGGTCCATAGGATGTTCAGTCGACAACAAAATAACTGCCTTATTTTTTTCTGCTGAATATGGGACCAGTCTTTATTAAAGGCAAAAATACTAGAAGGGGACGGACGAGATTTTTTGGGAAGAAGTTCTTTTGTTTCTACAACAATAATTTCTAAAATTTCATTAGACATGAAAAAAAAAACGTCTCCTTGATACCGTCTCCATGCCTGATTATGTGTGAAAATTCCATTATTCTACGTCGAAAATTACGGAAAATACGAGGGCGTATTCATAAGAAGTGAAACAAACTAGAATTTTTCAAGACTGTAAATTTTTCAGGAAACAGGTGTACTAATGGTATTAAGGGGATCTTGAACATGAATCCGAAGGAGTTTTGAGCAAATTTTGCCACCTGATCCCTATAACTTTTTGGAAAAATAGATGGTTTCAGCGCTGACGGCGTGCAGTGTATATCATGGGATGACCCCTTTTGGGCAGTGAGTTCATTTCTCACGTAGAATGATCCCTTTTGTGCAGAGAGTTTTTTCTAGTGTATCTACCGATCCTGAAAGTTTCATGAATCCACGTCAAAAAGTACGGAAGATATGGTAGCGTTCCATGAGAAGTGAAAAAAACTGTGATTTTTCAAGACTGACAGGTGTTTTATTAGTATTTGGGGATTGTGAACATGAATCCGAAGAAATTTCGGGCAAATATTGCCCCAAATATAACTTTCCGGAAAAGTGAGTGGTTCCATCGCTACTGGCGTGCAGTTTATATCACGTAGGATAACCTCTTTAGTACAGAGAGTTAATTTTTGGTATATATATCGATCACGAAAACTTTACGATCCCTCGTCAAAAATTACGGAAGATTCGAGGGTGTTTCCATGAGAAGTGAAACACACTGCATAAGAATAAAAAATAGCCAAAAAAAGGAAAAAAAAAGGGATAACTGGAAGTTTGATTAATTCTGTGAACAATAATAATTATATGTATCGTGAACTAAAAAAAAAACAAATAATACGTATCTGGAGATTATAAAAATATCTTGGAAAAAAAACAAAATAATATAGAGATCGAATTGAGGCCGAAGGAAATAACTCTCAATCCTTTTGGGAATGAAATTTCAAACAAACAAGAAGCAATGCCCTGAAAATTTGATAAAAACAAAAAATACCGAAGTACTCAAAGATCCTATCAAAATATCAGATCACTTCAATGATTATTTCATTTGCTTTGGTACAAAACTAGCACATAATAAAAACAGAAATGAAAATTATTATGAAACGAATGAAAAAAAAAAAAAATTGTAAAATTTGTTTTTACTTACGTACAAGTGGAGTCGGAACCACTTTAGCTCAGTGTCAAGCGGCGGGAATCAAACCCGGCCAGCCTGGGTGGGAAGCAAACGCTCTAACACCACGATGTAAAATGTAACAAGTCAATATTTGTAAAATGAGCAACTGAAGAGGAAATAAAAAGTATTTTTTCCCAACTTAGGAGCAAAAAAAGCATCAGAAACTTTTAAACAAGTCGTTAGAGTAAGGGTATTTTCCCGCAGCCTTGAAAACATCAATAATAACACCTATAGCTCAGTGTCAAGCGGCGGGAATCAAACCCGACCAGCCTGGGTGGTTAGCAAACGCTCTAACATCACGATGTAAAATGAAACACGTCAATATTCCTAAAATCAGCAACTGAAGAGGAAATGAAAAGTATTTTATCCCAACTCAGGACAAAAGTCGTTAAAGTAAGGGTATTTTCCCGCAGCCTTGAAAACATCAATAATAACACCTAAAGGTATATAAAAGCGGACAAAGAACTGATGTAGCAAACCATAGAACGATTTCTCTTACAACAAGTTTTGCCAAAATTTTAGGAAAGGTCATTCAAAAGAGAATGAATATGTTTCTTGAAAAACACAAACTGTTTTCAGAATCACAATATGGTTTTAGAAAGAATGAATCAACACAAGATCAAATATAAATACTAAGACAGCAAATTTATGAGTTCTTGGGTAATCAAAACCATCGATTGCTGTTTTCATAGACCTATGAAAAGCCTTTGACACTGTCGACCACTCTATATTGTTGAATCTCCTAGAAGATCTCGGCATAATAATAAATGTTTGATTGAGTAGAAGAAAAACTCCGCCAAAAGATGAGTCCTGAAACATCATCACAGTTGAAATAAAGCATCAAGCTTTGAATGAAATTCTATGTTCTTCGTACATTTATTTTTACTTTTTAGTTTAAAAGTTTCTAAATAGAAGCTTCTTCTGAAAAAGATTTTCTACGCTGAGGTTTACAAGCCGCATAATTCATATTTCAAAACCGAAGGAATTTGTATTTCGATTATCATAGATACACTTGTATAATAATATGAAAACTACCATAATGGTTGGCGAGAACGCACATAATTTTCGGAATTTCATGATTATCATTCATTCAGTTAGATAGATAGAAACAGCTCCCCAATTTCAAGCATTATGTATTTCTTTTTAGTACGTTAATTTTATCTGCTATCAGTAATATACAGTTCGATTATTGTATCGTTATCCGTGCGTCATCAATTTATGATCGAAGAAATCACACATCCTCTATCGAACATTTCTTTTTAACAACCGCTATGAGCGATTCTAAATTCGTTTACATTTGTCTGCTAAGCTAAGAATTATGGTATTGTGATGATGACGCACGGATAAAGATTAATAATTGAACTGTAATAAATTCCATGTCAAGATATACCTATTTCGGGTTTGATGAATACGACACGACATTTCGATTTAATGTTTCTCAGTAGGTAATAGTTATAGTGAAATATATACAGTGCGGTCCAAAGGTATGGAATAAATTCATTTTTAGCGTTATTATGTATTTTATGAAAAAATCCTGAAACAGGTAAATTTTTATTGGCAATTTGACAATTTACAGTATGAAAATATTACCCCCTTCTTGCACCCCCTCTGAATTATGAGCACCCCCTCAAAAATTTTAAATGAGAAGGGGGGTCGTGTGGCATCTTGTTCGAAAGGGATTTTCATTATCTGTTCAGCAATACTAAGTGTTTCATATTTGGTGTAACCATAACTGAGAAAATTTTTTATTAAAATTTAAAAATATTGACACTGTAAATTATGTATCCGTTGAAAAAACCTGAAACAGGTCGATTTCTATTCTCAATTTGACAATTTATACTTTCTTATCAGTCTTGCTAAAAAAGTCAGGAAAAAGTCGTTGAAGACACCAAAAAATTATTCACAAAACCCATAAATAATATAATGTCAATCTAGTAGACTACTGTTATTTTGATATTTGTGAGTTGCTGGCAGACGTCAGTGTATTGAAAAATATTTTTGTGTGTATTCGATTCATCTATGGCTCATTTATCCGAAACTCAAAGAATAGACATTTTAATTATGCTTGGATGCGGTAATAAAACACGAACTCAAACGGAAGTTTGTGAAATGTTCAATAATAAATACCCTGGTCAACACGTATCACAATCTACAGTTAGCAAAATAGAAACAAAATACCGTGAAACTGGACATGTAGAAACTCGTCAAAAACCAGGTCGAAATGCTGCATTGGATGATGAGAAAAAGTTAGATGTACTGTTAGCGATTGAGGAAAATCCGCATATGACAAGTAGACAACTTGCCGCCGACAATGATGTAAGTAAATCATCGATATTGAGAGCTTTACATAAAGAAAAATACCATCCTTATGAAGTTCAGTTGGTTCAGGAGTTAAATGAGGATGACCCTGATAGAAGGCAACAATTCTGTGAACTGATGATGGATAGAATCGAAGCAGATTTGCAGTTCATAAACAAAATTGTGTTTTCTGATGAAGCTACTTTTTATTTAAATGGAACGGTTAATAGACAAAACTGTAGATATTGGAGCAGAGAAAATCCTCATTGGATGTGTGAGGCTCACACACAATATCCCAAAAAAGTGAACGTTTGGGCTGGTATCATTAAAAACAAAATTATTGGCCCCTATTTTTTTGAAGGCACAATTAATGGTGAGGTTTATCTAGGTTTTTTGATGAACTTTTTAGTGCCTACATTATAACGACTTTTTCCCGATGTTAATGATCCAAATGGAATAGATAGATCAATTTGGTATCAACAAGACGGAGCTCCACCGCATTACACACGTATTGTTCGAGATTATTTGACAGAAGTTTTTCCCAATAGGTGGATTGGCAGACGTGGACCGATTGAATGGCCGCCTAGATCCCCCGATTTGATTCCTCTCGATTACTTTTTATGGGGTTATTTAAAATCAAAAGTATATTTCAATAGACCAGACAATATTGCAGATTTAAAAACTAGGATATCGGAAGAAATTAACAACATAACCCCTGAGGTCCTACAAAATGTTCTACGAGAATTCCAAGATCGCCTTGCTTATTGTCAAGAAGTGAATGGTGGTCATTTTGAACATTTAATTTAACTGTAAAACAAATTGAAATATACTTCCTAAACATTATGTTACATTATTTCCTTCAGTCTATCAACATTTGACATATTCAGAATAAATTTTCTCAGTATTGCTGAACAGAGAATGAAAATCCCTTTTGAAAATGGTGCAACACAACCCCCTTTCTCATTCAAATTTTTTGAGGGGGTGCTCATAATTCAGAAGGGGTGCAAGAAGGGGGTGATATTTTCATACTATAAATTGTCAAATTGAGAATAGAAATCGACCTGTTTCAGGTTGTTTCAACGGATACATCATTTACAGTGTCAATATTTTTAAATTTCAATAAAAAAATTTCTTCGTTATGGTTGCACCAAATATGAAACACTTAGTATTGCTGAACAGATAATGAAAATCCCTTTCGAACAAGATGCCACACGACCCCCCTTCTCATTTAAAATTTTTGAGGGGGTGCTCATAATTCAGAGGGGGTGCAAGAAGGGGGTAATATTTTCATACTGTAAATTGTCAAATTGCCAATAAAAATTGACCTGTTTCAGGATTTTTCCATAAAATACATAATAACGCTAAAAATGAATTTATTCCATACCTTTGGACCGCACTGTATATAAGGTAGATATCTCATATACAATATTGAATTTTAATTTAAAAAGAAAAATCTTGAAACCTAAGTTCTTTGACAAACTTTTAAATTGGTGTGTGAAATATATGGCTTCAGTTTTGCAATGCTGATAAGGCTACTTCATATGAGTTTATCGAACGTTGGCATTTATAAATTTCTTAGAATACTATAGGTTATTATGAAATATGTGGGTAATGATCCAGATATGACAGAAGTGTGAGAAAATATAACTTGGATGTTTTTTTAATCCCACAGTTCTTGATTCAAATTTATTTCGAAATCAATTAGTACTGTTTCGCTATATATCGTGAGCAATTAAATTATGGAACAAGTTGATTCTTACGATGACAGTCGAATTTTGAAAAATTCTGAGTCTGAACAATTTTCATAATCAAGTGCATAATGACGATATGGATAACTTTTTCTATTTCTATTCGAAAAATAACTGATTTTACATCATCACGCCAACACCGGTGATTTATCCCTGCCCAAACATACATAAAAAATAGGCACTTCCGTTGAATTTTTTCAATATTTCAAAATCTAACACTTTACGAAAAAATACATTTTGAAACAAATGTCAAAAAAGTGCACTTTTTTCACATTTTTAGAAACCCGGAACAAAAAATATACAAAAATAGTACATTTTTTGTGTTAATAATTTGTTAATCGTTTGCACAATAAATTGGGTGAGGTTGAGTAGCTAATAAACTTTAAAAATTGGTTCTTCTATTTTTTGACAGTTGTAGAAATAATATTATATGTAACACGAGAGTAAAGTGTTTTTTTACTCGTAGTAATTGCCGCACTCCGCCTACGACGGCGTGCGTCAATATTTCCAACTAATAAAAAAATACCACTTTACTCACTTGTTACATACATAACTAGTATTCCATACTTTTTAGTCACCTTGTTCCAGTCAACAACTTATCAGAACATATCAAAATTAGTGACTTATTCATTTAGTAAATTCTGAAAATCTCTAGATTTAATTATTTATTCAAAGGTGGTACTCAATTTGAGTGCTGTCTAGGATATTACTAAATATAAATCAATTTATAATACATAGAATACGTTGTATTAGTTTTGTTTTCAAATATTCTTCAGAAGCGAAATGTTAACCAATCTGTAAATCATATTATGGGTGGGTGTGTTAAATTATTATAATCAGTAATATCTGTGTGATAGGGGTTGAGAAAAATTATAGAATGATTTTACTTATCATTAAAGAATCACCTCATCCATAAATACATTTAATTTCCATATTCAATTCCATTGGCGCAAGAAATCAATATGGCGTGATCTTGTGAAATCAATTAGTGAGAATTATGAACATCCAATAATTTCTCTCATTTTGTCACTGACAATTTTTTTTGACCTGGTCTTCGATTACGGATAAATTGATCAAATGTGTATTGAATATGCACGAAAGTCCGTATATCATTGTAGAAAGAATGAAATATAAAAAGAATTGAATCTATATAAGATGGTGGGTAGTTAAATGTTGTGTAGTTAATACAGGGTGGGGCACCGAAAACGAAACAGATCGAATATCTTCAAAACACATGTGTTGTGAAGAAAATTCAAAAACACATTGATTTTCAATCCAAAGGAGGCATCTTCTATCATAACCTCAACTGTCATACCTCTCCACCCACCCCTTGGTCACTATCACCCAAAAAATTTGAATAGGGAACGTAGTAAGTGTGACACATCATTAAGAAGGTAATTTCATAAGGACTTCAGCCATGTCAATTTTCGCTACCAAACATTCTATTTTGGCGCCCTCTTGCGGAAAAAACAACTGATCTGTATTCCAATTTATGCTACTTCATTTGCAAGCTAATTTGATATAAATTCGGTGACAATGCATTATGGAATTTTTCTAAGGAAAAAAGAAATGGCGGCTCCAAAATGGCGGACAAGATTTAAAATTATGGTCCGATTTGAGTCAAACTTGATAAGTGGTGGTTTTCAGTGTGAGAAATTATGATTTTTTGTCGATAAAAAAAAACAAGATGCGGGTGAAACGGACGATCATTACAAATTTCGTCCGCCATCTTGTTTTTTTTGCACTGACAAACAATTTATAATATCAGACCCTGAAAACTACCACTTATCAAGTTTGAATCAAATCGGACCATAATTTTAAATCTTGTCTGCCATTTTGGAGTCGTAATTTTTTTCCTCAGAAAAATTCCATGATGCATTGTCACCAAATTTATATCAAATTAGCTTGCAGATGAAGTATCATAATTTGGAATACAGATCAGTTGTTTTTTCCGCAAGAGGGCGCCAAAATAGAAAGTTGGGTAGCGGAAATTGACATGGCTGAATTTCTTATGAAATTACCTTTTTAATGATATGTCACACCTACTACTTTCCCTATTCAAATTGTTTGGGTGATAGTGACCAAGGGGTGGAGGAAGAGGTATGACAGTTGAGGTTATGATAGGAAGATGCCCCCCTTGGATTAAAAATCGACGTGTTCTTGCATTTTCTCCACAACACATGCGTTTTGAAGATATTCGATCTGTTTCGTTTTCGGTGCCCCACCCTGTATAATTCGAATTGACTAGGGGAATCCAATGGTATTAATTCATTGAAAAGCAATCGAAAGCTGAGGAAGATGAAATTCTGATTTTATTCATGTAACTCCTTGAAGTCGTGGTAACTTTACTGTTAGTGCCTATTTCCATCGGGAATTAGTATTAGCTACTTAACGCATTGATTTTTTTCAAATCTATGAAACGCACGACTGGACATGACTGAAAAGCTAGAAGGGGAAATTCTGTTCAAATGACTATGCAAAACCTTGTGTTGTATAGCTCCGAATCAATATGTTTGCTGTGTGTACTTGAAATTATATACACTGTGTTTCACTTCTCAAGGAAATACCCCCTTATCTTCAGTAATTTTCAACGTAGAACCATGAAATTGACATGATCGATAGATACACTAGAAATGAACTAACTGCATAAAAGGTGTCATCCTACGTGATATAAACTGCACGCCAACAACGATGGAACCACCCATTTTTCCGGAAAGTTATATTAGGGGGCCAAATTGGCCAAAAATTCCTTCAGATTAGTGTTCAGCATCCCCAAATTACTACTAATACACCTGTCACCTGAAAAATTTTCTCGACGTAGAACCATGAAATTTTCAGGATAGATAGATACACCTGCAGAAATAAAATAACTGCACAAAAGAGGTCATCATACGTGATATACACGGGGGTGTTTCCATGGGAAAGGATACAAATTGTAATTTTTCAGAATCGAAATTTTTCCAGGAGAGAGGTGTATTAGTAGTAATTTGGGGATCCTGAACACGAATCCGAAGGAATTTCGGACAAATTTTGCCCCCTACTATAACTTTCCGAAAAATTTGTGGTTTCATCTCTAGTGTATCTATATCGATCCTGAAAATTTCATGATTTTTCTTCAAAAATTACAGAAGATACGAGGGTGTTTCCATGAGAAGTAGAACTCAATGTATTTATCGGTAGTAGGTATAAAATATAACATGTACATTTAATTGAATATAATATTAATAGATCTACGGTGTTAGTAACTAGCAGTGAAAACTGAATCTTATGGTACATGAATAAAACATAACTATGATTGAAGAATATAAATAATATGAAGATTTTCGAATCAAACATAGTTCTCACGATAGGGAAATGTACGATTAGGAGTTATCGACTTCTTTTCGAATACTTATATATTACCCGTATCTAGTTTATGAAAAGAGAGACATTACTTTCTCGTCATAAATTGTTATCTATTATTATTTTCATAAAATTGTGGAAGTTAATGATAAAACGTATGAAAGGCTTCAGTTTATATTTGTTTTTTATTTTGTTTACAGTGTTTCAGATCTATGGATACAATATTGTAGAATTTTGGTCCGTAGGTAATAAAAAACAAAATTCTGAGTGACTCTTTACACAATGGTCTTTATGTTTGTAAGTATGGGATTGAAGAGACAGTGGATTCTTAAAATCCAAAGTAGACACTGATGAATAACTAGTTTCCCCACACAAAATAGATGTGATATAGGGCATCAGAGGAGTATCGTTTCAATGTTATCAAAGTATTCTGAGTTATTTCCAAATTATGTGAAGAAGTCTTGTACATTAAAGAGGTCATTGAAATGTCAGGTAGCCAAGTGGTTGGAATCAATGCTTTTTAATCATTCTGGCTTGGCGGTCGAGGGTTCAAAGCCCAGTGACTTTTTATGATGCCCTGAGAAAGTGCTAGGAATCGCACTTCAAAAGGTAAGACCTCGTTAATCCTTTGCTCGCACAAGTTTCGACTTCTGAGGGCTGTCGTTCCAATAAACGCATAACCCAGAAAAATGTGATGAATATAATTCTGGTTTGCTACCAGCAGATATTTGAATGTCTAAAAGTATCTGTTAGAAAATAAGTACTTCATTGGTCTTTTTGAATGGTATTCCTGTGGTGGACCATATAATGGGTTGATGAGCACATTTGGCAGAAATCCACGTATTCGTTATTTTACAAAAGTTGCATATTTAAATTCGACATAGTAAGATCGACAAATGATTAGTTTCAATGTTGTGAATTAAGAGACAATCGAGTAGAGATGAAATATAAAAATATTCATCATTAAAGTTTTGGTTAGTCCAGCGGTTACCACTTTTTTTTCTAACAATAATAGCCTGGAAAAATTAGTTCTCTTATCCTTGAAATTTTGTGGTTTGATTAGGATTATTTCTCTCAAAAAGATTCAACTCACTGGTAACTTTCAATACAGCTAGTGGAAGCCTAGTTTGAATGATATTTGACAAGATCTTCAAAAGAAGTTTAGGGTGATCTACTTATAAAAATCACGAAAATGGATGAACATGGATCAAAATACGATAATATAGAATAATCAAAAGTACCCAGAATAGTGGTTATTTTGAAGAGATAATTGAGAAAATTTGTATAAGTGGTTTTGGTTTGATATAGAAAAGGGTTAATTTGATTTTAAATTATTCATTTCGATACAGTTGTGAACAGTGGCTGACACTCTAGCTTGGCGCAGATGCGATATGATTATCACTGACATTTAACTGAAGCTCTTTCTGGCTGTGGGGAGGAAGTGCATGCGGAATCGTATGCCGAGGCACTTTTGAAGTACCACTCTATTAGGTGAGACCTCCCACAAAGTAGAAAATATCTGACAGAAAAGAACTACTTCTTTTTACGGACACTGAATTATATCTGACATCCATTTATGAAACGTTCCTCAAGGAGGACACTATTGCAAGTACGAGTTGTAGTCAAACATTGATTGACCACCTGTAGACATGTTTCAAGGTTCTTTCCTTGTATCAATGTTAGGGTTGATGGGAGAACAAAGTGGGTAATGTGAGGCCAATATCTGACAGAAACAAATAATTCCCCATAAGGACATTGAAACATATGACTTTCATTTGTGTCAGAAGGACACTATTTGCAAGCGGAAATGGTCACCTGCAGACATTACTTATGGTTAGTGCCAATCATCAGTGCTAAAGCAGGTTATCTCAGACTCACAACCGAAGCACTTCATTTTGACCAAACCTTATAAATTTTCTGGAAGTAAGGTAAAATCACAAAAAAATTGCCCCTGGCATGAACGAAATCCGGTAAAAATGTCCGCCTGAACAAAATCCTGTATCCGCTCCTGGGTCGTCCTGTCCCACCTAACCACTTCAAAGTTCAATATCCCTACGAATGAAACCGCGAATAAAAAAAGTCAGGGACAGTGTCACAGTCATTGCATATATAACAATGAAATGAATTCTCTAAGAGGTTTCTATTATTTGTATCTACAATCGTTCTTAAGTGAGTCCCACAAAGCGAATTATTTGGAGCAAATATCTACCAGAAAACACCTACACCCCCCTACGAGCATTGAAGTACATCTAACATCTCTCCATACAATGATCCTTCAAGAGAACACTATTGCAAGTGCTGATTGTGACTAAGCATTGCCTATAGTCCTCCAAGTGATTGTGACAATGGCCCATGAATAAAAGAGCCCTTCTCCTTCGGAGTCGAGCGCTTTCGCCAAAATATGAAAATAAACTTGCAGTTTTTAGACATGCTTTCATTGAAAATTATCGGTAATTTTGATGCACTTGTAAAATTACTTCTGAAAATCGTCACACTCGCTTGAATAAAATAATTAGGCAATTTGATCACAATGAGCACTGGTAATAGTGTCCTCTCGAAGGAAAATCACATGAATAGACATCAGATGTAATTCATTGTTCGTGAGGGAACGTAGTTCATTTCTAATAATTATCTGTCACAAACTTTCCGTTTTGTAGACCTATTTTAGATAAGAACAATTGTGACGTTGTGACTCAAACCGTACTGAACCAGTCTCTTATTTAGGCAATGGAAGTACAAAATAATTTCATTCAAATTGAAACATTGTCCGCCTATTACAATCAATTTCATGACTGTTTTAATGAACTCAGAAAAATTCTAATGATATAGCATCTTGAACAAAATTTCAAGACATCAACCTCAAACTCATTCTTTGGATTGCAGCTGGGAAGATTGCAATTGAACTTCCTAATTGATTGAGAAAATAATTCTTGTTGAAATCCCAAAATACAGCTAGAACTCACCAAGTAACCTGGCTCTAATAAGTCCCTCTCTCTTCTTGGCTCTGACAATTTTCACTTTGGGTTCTTTCGACCAATATTCTTCCAATTGCTCTTTGGTATGCGGCATATCGGAAAAATCATCCACTAGAATGACTTCTTCAATGAGGTGTTTGGGAGACCTATCGAGCACCGAATGCACCGTTCTGAGTAAGACGGACCATGCTTCGTTGTGGAAACAAATAATCACAGAAGTCGAAGGTAAATTTTCGAGGTAGAGTCCAGGAGTTTTACACCTGAAAAAGGAATTGTTATTTGAAACCTAATTTATATGGACAAGTCTAGAGTTCCGAAAGCGGGTGTTTTCGTAAAATTACAACTTAGATTCGGGACTTTCCAAATTTAATCGCAGGTCTGACAGCGGGACTTATAATCACGTTCAAGAATTTTACAACTTCATTCAAAATTGTTATGCTGAGGTTTTTTTTCAGTGTTTACCTAACCTGAGTAACCTGGTACCAAATAGAGTTCATTAAGCTACACCTCTTCGGGATTTTTACTTTTTCAAAGGAATCCTGCGTTCGCGACTCTAGCCAATCAATGTAAATAGATAAATGAAAGGTTTTGATCACTATGACAGGACGCACCTCAAAAATGTATTGGCAAATAGTCTTCACGATTTTTTCAATATTCAAGATAATTACTTTTTATTGTACAAATTACCGTAAGTAAAAAAATGTTAAATCGATAGCATGAATTGTTCATCTAGAAATGGCTGTCCTAACAATTTCTATGTAATGAGAAGAAATCTATAGATATCTTTCTGTCTTGATTATCAACTGTGTTTTGATTCAGGTTCAGGATTGCGTTATTATTTTACATGTACCCCACCATCAGTACGCTCAACTGCAAATAATAAAAGTGCACTCGGGAAAATATACCTAAGTTTTTCCTTTTAGCAATGTTTCGACCCATTCAGATGATGCGGTATTATTTCTGAAGAATGGCCGATTCTACTTGAAGAAAGAACATCAAACCAATAATAAATCTATAGAGATGGCGTTGGATAACCATCTCCCAGTCTCTCCTACTACTCACCGCTTTCATGGGCTTGCCCGTTTTCAGTCATGTTTGCAATCATTTTTCACCCATTTCGCAGCATTTTAGCGCAAAATGAGAATATGGTACTATTTCTACATTCAAAATCTGATATGAAATTGAAATCGTACTATCACTAGAGCATCCGGGTACACTGGAAAAATGTGCAAAAAAATCAAATAGCAATTGTGCCAAAACTAATAATCCGACAGCGCCTGTTTGGTGCACACATGAAGTATACATGATTGAATACTTTCATGAGAAGAGCCAACCCTGCAACTTGAAAAATGGAGTTTTTTCAAAAAATCGAACAATTTTCCGATTTTTTCAGTTTTTCTTTATTAGTCATGATCCGATTGGGTAGTAGAAAAATGTCATTTTATTCGTATTTCAATTCTCTACAGATTTTATCATTAGAACAACCATAGTTCTTTATGAATTTCAATTTTATATGGAACTAACTAAAAAAACAGTTTTTTTGGTTTTGAATGTTTATAACTAATTAATAAATGACAGTTGCAAGTCTAAAACACAACAGGGTATAACTAGTCTTTGATGTGATGGCACAGTTGATTTCCTACTGATATTTCTGTAGAAAATTTTTATGATCTATTGATTGGTGTAGTTGGGCAGATCATCTTACAGACATTGTAAAAATCGCTCCCCTGTTGAATGCTGCTCGAAGAAAAACGGTCCGATAACGTAATCATGGAATATACCTCCCCAGACATTGAGCGACCACTTATGTTGGAAGTTAGAAACTGGAACTACATACGGGTTTTCATTGGCATTGGCAAAATGTAACTCGTCTTCCCCCCTTGACCAAATTAACTGGTGAAGCGAGTCTTCCAGTGTGGTTGAGGTAGTGGATTTTCTTAAGGGCTATGACTCATATCGTCGCAGAGGACAAATTTACGTGTCGGCAGTGAGTGTGAGTGTCACTATTTGTTTGGGTTCCGCAAAACATCCGAGCAAATTATAATAAAAAAAGCGTGTCCAGTTCTAATTGTCGGTTTTTCCTATATCACCACCATATTTCCATGAACGTTTCTGCCGAAGAGAATTCTTCAGTTTCAGATATTGCTCCTTCTGTCTTCTTTCATTATTTGAATCAGCAATGAACAGGTGTGTTCCGACGACATTAAAGGATAGGGATAATCGGAGAAACTACGTAATGACAATAATTAGTGGTGCGATCAAAGTGGTTCTTACACCCTTTTCCGAATATATTTACGCTAAGTGCCCTTCAAGATGTAATAATGGAAAGGCAATTCAACCTACATTAGGAGAGGTTGGGTAATAATGGAAGTAATGTTACGGAGAGGACGTATTTATTGCATTAGTAATGCTCGCCTACTTCCAAATATTTAATGAAAATTTGGGATTTATTTCAATTGAACATTACCTATGGGATATTTGTTTCATTTCATGTTCTGGGAAGATAATTAATACACAAACAAGGACGTATAGAATATTGAATATAGAATATCGGCGGTATATCAAAATAATAAAGGCGGAGTATTAAAAAAAAAAACAAATACTGTCTCCAACATCCATGCAGCAGTAAATCGACCAAATAAAGAGAAAGCAGTATTGTTTCGCAGTTATGAAAATAATAATAAAAAATGTAGAATATGTGAGAAAATCTATCAATTAGATAATTTTAAATACAATACAGTACCTATTGGAGAAAGATTCCAGGTACAAGATAATTTTTTTCACTAATGCAATACAAAATATTTGCTCTTAAACAACATTATCAACAATCCTTGGAATAAAATTAATGTTTCACAAAATCTGAATATGAAATTGTAAGAAATATAAAATCAAATCCAGAACAATTCTGCAGAACGACATGATTACAACCTAAATTGAGAAAAACAAATAAAAATGCTTCCAACGTAGGAATTTTTCTATATATATTTTCTTCATTATTTTAGGTCAATCTTACAATACACTTCTCTTCTAGGCATTTTTTCACTCTGAATTTAAAAAGTAGGGCGGAATTTAATATTTTAATATTTTAAGTTCTAAGATACAAATTTTTGGTGTAAAATATACAAAGTTACCTGCCCAGTGGTTTTCGACATATTCGGCACTACTAGTGAATTTTCATTAGATCTTGTGAGATAACCGTGCTCAATATGTTTATTGGTGATGTACTTTTTTTCTAGAATACAGGGTCCTGCAAAAGGGTGCGGTCTTCCATAATTACATTATGGTAATAGATAGATGGATGATTTTATTAGCAGAATGATATTTTTTTCGGAGCTCTACAAAATAAAAATAATGGCACTTAGACAGGGTGTTCAGTATTTTCTGGGCGGCCCCAACTTTGTTTTTTCAAATGGCAACCTTTATTGTATTATCAGTTCTTTGGTTTCTACGAGAAAAATTATTCATCACTATATGATTTTTTGGAAAATGGATATTCATTCCATTTTTCGCCATAATCCCAATGAACGACCTTTTTTACGGCGATATTCATATTTAACGACTGCGATGGAGAGATATGTTATGTTTGTAACACATTTTTCGAAATGAAAAACCTTCTAATCCTTCGTTTGATGCATAGTTTTTGTCCAACCCATTCTTTAAAATACCGCTCTATGCCTACCCGTTTAAAAAATAAACAAGTGGTGAATTTGACCACCACCATTCTTTTCATTCACATTAAAATGTATGTTTTGGATTATTTACAATAATTTCAATCATCTCGAAATTTGTGCCAGTATCTTCCGGTCTACAACAACCTTTCAAGCGAATAAATCGATTATTTGAAAATCATTGGTTTCGCAGGTTTGAAAATCAATTATTTTGACAGGTCAAAGTATTTGAAAGATGGAAGCTCAGATCAAGTCGGCGAGACAACACGCGTCTCGTATCCTGTGCGTGGCGGACTACGTGGCGCCCGCAGCATCCCGCAGTGCGGCAAATTGCCGCGAATTTAAGACGAGCTCACCACACACTACATCAAGGCGCTCTGTTTACTTTCAAACATCACTGTCTTGATAGGATACGAATGCTGTGGCTGTAAAAGAGTCACTAGTGGGGAAAACAGGAAGTTCCGCGATTAACCTTCTCGCCTATTCCAGCCTCCACGTGTTGTGGATAGATAACCCGAAGGCGGCTGATCGGGTGAAAACCTTATGTAAGAACATATCTGAGTTTCCGCAATCACTCAACGTCTAGTCATTACTAGACTTCGCCCATTGGCCCTCTGTTTGTTTTTTTCTAGAGTACAAATAAAGACCAAATTATTATTAACTCCAGCCCTAGCGCAGTTCGAAGCTTTCTGCAGGAGGCTTCGTCAGCCTGAACTCAAATAACTGCGAAATCCGAAAGAAGTTTGACGGCCCTCAAAGGCTGCGATTAATGCAATATCAATTTCGATCCACTGAAGAATATATAGAAAAAATTGAAAAATCCTTCATTAAGCACTTTATATTCTTATCACTTTGTGTTCACATCAATTTAATTATATTCACAAATAACAATCAATACTGTGGTGAAAATACACTACTACTAATTCGCTAATTTATTTAAAATTTTTCTTGAACAATTATTTATCTACACCATTGACTTCACTAACTATTTCAATTTATTTCCACTGTCGTTGTCTGCTTGCGGACTCTCGAACTATATCTGTAACTGCAATTCTGCGACTCTGCCCGCCTTCTCATGTCGAGCATCTTATATCTGCTTGCCGGTAGCAGATTCTTTTTACATTTCTTGAATTATGGAGACTATAGGGCAACTCATTTAGATGGCTCTCGAATAGGCGATTCTATTCGAGCTAGTTCTCTTTGCTTCTTGGAAGTGATGAATTGTGGTTGATCAGGCGTCGATATCATTACAATACCTCAGCTAGTATTCATTCAAAGGTGAACATAAATCTGTCTCTCATACGTTCCTTCTAATGTACTTTGTATGAATAGAGTTTCAAGGAGCCCTTGATTTTATTTTATTATTTAATTCCTATTGTACCTGATGATATAATACGAATTGTCTCGTAAGTGGATTTATCTGATTTTTTGACAATTATCGGATGATTTGGAAGAACTAGTTCTCATAACACCACTATCATTTTCACAAAGCATTGAAAACTCTGATGAGCCAGATTTGAACGAAATAAGTAGAACAAATATTATTGAACATTCATATATCTTCATAAAATTTGGAAAATCGGTCAAAATAACCCCGACTAAGGAACGAAAAAGAGAAAACACGTTTCGGCGTCCATGTTCAGATTTTTTCTGGAAATATATCAGGGAAGGAGATCGGAGTCAGTTATGCCACTGTCCTTTGTTTTACAGGGATATGTGAATTTTTTCATTTTTATTTCTTAACCTACACGCAGTCTTCGTCTCCATTTTAAATTTGTATTTCGGACTTTTTTTATACTTTCTTTTTTCAACATAGTACAACGAACAAAGTGAGTATCGACTATGAAGTCCAAATGATTTGCTGAAGTTTGATATATTAAAAACTGAATAATTTCGACTATAAAATAACCTTCTCTACGATTGGATGAGAGGCACATCTTCTGGAATATATACACTACCTAACTTGCTAATTTTTAATGAAAAATTAATTAATTTTTTAAACGTATCTACATAATTTTTTGAATTAAAAGCTACTTTTCAGTTGATTCTATTCTACTGGTCACAACGCTCATTTCATATTTTGATGCAGAGAGTAACGATAATGAACCAACAAAATTTATTATTAATATCCCGACAAAATGCAGAATATTCACAGGATAACCTGTCACAAAAACTGCTTTGAAACATGAGAGACAATTTAAAAAATACCGTCTAAATCCGTGATGTTGAAACGGTTCATTTTGCGTTAATATAATATAGTGTGGTTGAGCCGTAAAACTGATGTTATTTTTACTATTGATTGCACTTGCACATTTAATTCTGGAAAGTCTCAAAACTTGTCAGATCTCAACTAGGCTATTACTTGTGAATAGTTCTTGGGGCGGTCGCGTTCTAGCTTAGAAAGAACACAAGTCTATCGAAACACCGAATTAAAAACACCATCAGATGAAAGCGGTGTTTTGAAAAAATCTTGTCATTGGTTTGGAGTGAGAAAATGATGGCATTTGATTGGTTCATAAGCCGAGATAAATATTTGTGTACTATTCAAGGACAACTGGGGAATGCCTTATCGGCTTTGGCGGTAGAATAAACTTCTCTAAGCGGATGATAATATGAAAGTTGGTAAATTCAAACTGCACCTAGTGCCACATTTAGTGGATGCAGCAAAAATCCAGACCGATGTGTTCTATATGCAGTCTACAAACAGGAAATATAGTCTAGAACCAAAGATGAATACCACGGTGAGGAAAATCGTACGGGAGAGCAAGTCCGGCAATTTATTGTGCGGACAAAACTTCTAGGAGAAATTTAAGTATGTCAAAAATGAACTGCAAACTGGGAAAGTGCTTCAAATGATGCCATCAAGTTTTTCTTCCTACAAACGTTTCCCCATGCCATATGCAGGACAGTCTACTAGTTTAGCAATAAGAAACCCTGAATAAAGTGTCAGAACTCATTCTACTTCTGATTCTTTGAACTACCGGTGCCACAACAAGTGCAGATTGAAAAAACCGCCTCAGAAATATCAGAACTCTCACGAGACAAGCGCAAATATCAGAAATAAATAAGGTTAGTGTATATGCTGGAGGGCTTGAATATTTTTACAAAAATTGGACTCTCTGTACAAATAATTTGAAAATTTTGTCCTGGGTGAAAGGGTATGAAATTCCCTTCAAAAAGGTTACATCGATCAAAGATCTTGGAGTCGTGTTTCAGTCTACTCTCTCATTTTCTTTGCACATTGAGTACATTTGCAATAGAGCACTTAAACAATTAGGTTTCATAAAGAGACATTCCAGAGATTTCGTTCATATGAGTACAGTGAAAATCTTATTCAATTCATTAGTAAGATCTCATCTGGAATATGCTTCGATTATTTGGTGCCCTTATGCCCAAGTTCACATCGAAAAACTGGAAAGAGTTCAACGCAGATTTCTCATGTACTGCTCATTTAGACTCAACATTCCATACTCCTATACCAACATGCCCTCAGTAATGGATATGAGTCTATTGATCCAAAGAAGGCAGGGGTTTGACTCCTTGTTCATTTACAAAATTCTGAACGGTTTGATAGATGCTCCCGAATTATTAGAAGAAGTGAAACTATATGTACCTCCAAGAGCACTACGTGCATATAGTACATTTGCCTTAGTTGCACATCGATCTAAGTATGGTGCGAACACAGGGATGATTCGATTACTGCGACAGGCAAATTTTCACTCTATGACTATCGATTTTTTCTCAGCTTCCTTATGGCAAATGAAAAGGGCCACAATGTAGGTACACTTTTTAGTACGTCATGTCTTGTATTATTTATGTATTATTGCGTATGTTCAATTCTGTACCTGTAAACATGTTTTTATTTATAGTTAACCATACTCTTTTTTATGTATTATTGTTTTGTGTTATACATTGTTTGTAAATGGGTATCTTCCCCGTATATATATATATTAAAAAAAAAGAATGCCCCCAGTGCATACACAGGGTTGCTTACCTAAATGATTGGTACGGCGGACTCTCACTCCTTAGATGGAACTGTAATACAGCTCGTTAACAAACAAGAAGTGATTCCAAAATTAGACAAAACAAGTCGTTTCATTTTGACTTTGAAAAGATTGAATTTAAACCTGAAAATTACAAATTAGTTAAAGGACGTTATTACGCAAAATTGTGTTATGACTACAGTCGATCTGAAAGAAACATATTGTATGCTACCTATGGCCAAACAATAAAAAAAATATTGAAGATTTCAATTTATTGGTTATATACAGTGATCACGTAAAGGTTTGGAGCAAATTCGTTCAAAAGCTTGATATATGATCATTAGGGAAAAATATCTCAGACACATCAATTTTCTTTTTCAGTTGCGCATTTTTTGGTCTATTCATATTTTTGATGATGTCATGGCAATACCCTATTTTAATAAAACCTTCAAAAAGGACACATTTTTTTGTGTATGAATGTCATATTTTTTTTCTCATGATACGTAATTGCACACATGACAACAGGACTAGATAAACCTACAAACTATTTAAATGAAATGCTCGAATTCCCAGCCATTTTTCTCTTGACGATAGGCAAGGCGATGTTGAAACTCTTGAAAAACATTAGTAAAAATTATCGTTTGCCAATCCATCCATTGGAAAGCATATCGAGGTATTCACTTACATGTAGACATAGATCTTGCTCGTACCATAGTGAATTGTAGGGTAGGTAGCTGAGGATTTTGATCGGAGACCCGATCAAGTAACACAACCTAGATGAGTAATACTCAATTAGTACTGAAAGTAACATCTTTTCATAATGTAATCCCTCAAATCATGACATTGTTGCCTTGTCGCAATTATTTGAAGATACAAAAAGCATGTCAGCTAGATTTTGATTTCTGTCGGGTATATTCATGGCAACAAAAAACCCAAAAATAATGTCTGAGATGAAATATATAACAATAAGAAGGCAATTGAAACGTTCATTGCAGCTTGTTGAGAGCATGTGAAAACGACAGTATTTCCATCGCCAAACGGAGATTCTTCGTTGTCGATATAGTCTGGTCAGTACGGCAACGCTTCATTTGATATTTGACAGAGCAACAACAACACATTTCTGTTGGTTTTCACATTTGGCTTATTGATAAAAAGTAATATTAAAAACTCATTTACAGTCAGTGTTTCCGTCGAAACGAAAATTCGAAGCATGCATATTTTAGTATCCTGATTCAATTTCTGGAAATGATCTTATGT
This sequence comes from Chrysolina americana, assembly GCA_958502065.1. NCBI lineage: Eukaryota > Metazoa > Arthropoda > Insecta > Coleoptera > Chrysomelidae > Chrysolina > Chrysolina americana. The sequence goes on from OY293411.1 coordinate 64,381,486, forward strand.
AACATAGAAAAAAATATGACATCCATACACAGACAAATGATAAGTCGTAACTCGAACAGTGATGACCTCATCAAAAATCTGAGTAGACCAAAAAATTCGCAATTGAACAAGAAAATCGACGTGTCTGACCTTTTTTTCCCAATGGCCATCTCAGGCTTTTAACGAATTTGTTCCAACTTTTATGTGCTCAATGTATATAAATATAACGTAATGCCAATAGGCTTATCAACGGCTCCTTATGTTTACACGAAACTTTTGATTGTTGTATCATTTATTTAGATGATATTTTATTCGAGGGAAGAACTGAAGAGGAAACTTCAAACCTCCGATCAAATAACATAACCTAGATGAGTAACTAGTCGCACACGCATTAAGATTTGTGTGTAAGGGACATCTTCCCCCAACGGCAGTGTCGTGCGTTGTTAACAGAAATATTGAGGTCCAATAAAATAGAAATTATGGAAACCCAATATGGAATGGAAACCTGAAATTATGATGAAATAATCTCCACAGGGTTTTGAGAACAGCCGATGCTCTAATTGACATGTTTTTTCATAATTCATTAATTTTTCTCTTTTCCAATTTGGTTTCCCTTTCTCGATAGTTACGACACTGGTAGCTTCAAATGATTGTTCTGTGAAATATCAAATGCAGAGTTGCAAGTTGTCGTATTGACAAGACTATATCGACAACGAAGAATCTCCGTTCGGCGATGGAAATAGGACTATCATTTTCACATGCTCCCAACAAGCTGCAATGAACATTTCTTATTGTCATATATTTCATCCAAGACAGTATTTTTGGGTTTTCGTTGCCTTGAATATAGCCGACTGATATCAAAATCTAGCTGACGTGCTTTATTGTATCCTTAAAAAATTGCGACATGATTATTTGAGGGATATTATGAAAAAATGTTACCATCAGTTCTATTTGAGTATTACTCATCTAGGTTGTGTTACTTGATCGGAGCTTCAAACAATACTAAATATTTAATTTCCTTGATGGAAAGCTTGAGATTTTTCATTAATTACAGAAAATCCAAACTGTTACCAACGACGAAAATTTCAAAATAAAACTATAATATCAATTCGTACTTTATCAAAACTTATTGAAACATCAGTTGCAGCCTGTCACTAGAACGTGCTAAATACATGGCATCGAAAAAATGCATATCATATGATTCAAATATGAACATTTCCAAAACAGTTGAATTATATTTGCGATGGTGAGAAAACACTATTGTAATGATTCTGAGGTCGGACCTGACCGCCTAATTATTCGACCTCGATTTGTCGATGGCGAAGGAATGATGTCATCTCAGCTCCATTCGCATCGAGAATAAACGAGTCACCGTATAGTCCCGATAGTTCGGAAATGGTAAAAGGAATCTGCTTGCCGGTATACAAGACGCTCAAAATCATATGGCAGGCAGAGTCGTAGTTGCGGAGATATAGTTAGTTTGAGAGTTTGCAAATAGACAGAGTAGCGACAGTGAAATCGATGTTTGAATAAATTATTGTTTAGAAGAGTGTAAATAAGTTAGCAAAATATAGTTGAGTGCATTTTTACCACATGATTCTTAAATCTGAAAATAACATTATTGTTGAAAAATTTGATTTGATAATTTTTTCAGACTCTTCTAAGATAGGGTGGGGGAGCGTTTGTGAAGACAATTCCACGCATGGATTCTGGGGAGAAAGACATAGAAACTCTCATAACAATTATTTAGAACTCCTAACAGTTTTTTATGCTCCCAAATATTTTGCAAGTTTGAAAAGATATTGTACCATTTTATAGAGTGTGGTCGGTGGATCAGCGGTCTAATGCACAGGCCGTTCGAAACTCCAGCATAGCGATAGTCGGTTCGAATCCGATGTAGGGACGAGAATTTTTCTCAACTACTTTATATCGGATCGATAGGCGGCCGCATGCCTTGTTGAAAAACAAGTGTATTGTAAGTTGTCTAGATGCCAATCCGACCACCCAAGGTGGTGCTGTAGGTTTTTCGGGATTTCCTGCAGCTGAAAAGTGAATACATCACCTAAAACATCAGTAAGTCGCCCCGGAGCGCCACGGCAAATAATAATAATAGCCGTCCTCTACCCGCACAGGCTATACCTTTGAGTACACTAAACGAGTGTTTATAAGGGATTATTATTATTATTATTATATATTATTACTTCATGTTGATAACAAAACAGCAATCGCTTATATGAATAAAATGGGTGGTATTCGGTTTCACAAGCTAAATAAATCAGGTGGAAAAATTTGGACTTAATGTGAAGAAAGCCATTTATATTCATGCGTCTTATATTTCATCTAAAGAAAATTCACAAGCAGACCTTGAATCGCAATCCATATCAATTGATACCGAATACAGTTTACATATAGCTGTCATCTCAATGGTTTGGGTTCAATGCAAACTCTTGCCAAGCATTGCTGTGTTGTTCTCTCGATTCGTCCTTGCAACAGAGATAAACCTGTCATCATAACCGATGCCATTGTAATGCCTAGTATTTGTGAACAATTACCTAACTCGAGTCTCCAACCTGGAAGATGGTCTCATATTTCGAATCTGGATTTGGCAGATCCTGACTTTTATATCCGAGGTTCTATTGACCTTTTATTAGGAGCTGATGTATTTTCGCGCATTTTGCTTGATGGTCGAATTTTAGGAAGAGATGGTACCTTTCAAAAATCCATCTCCCATTTTCCCGAACAGTCGCGCTTTAGCCCTCCAAAGATTTCTTTCTCTTGAAAGACGGCTTGTTAAGCAACAATCTTTATATATTCAATACTCCGATTTTATGAAAGAGTATTGAGATCTTGGCCATATGAAATCAGTCACTGAATCTTCCCCTTTCACTTATTATATTCCCCACCATTGTGTTTTCAAAGCTAGTAGCACCTCTACTAAGTTAAGGGTTGTTTTCAATGGTTCCGCAAAACTACCTGATCAGACTTCATTGAATGATCATCTTTACATAGGTCCCAAACCTCAGAAAGATATAGTTACGATTCTACTGAATTTTCGCCTCCACTCCTTTGTTTTTACTACTGATGTGAAAATGATGTTTCGTCAAATCCGAGTATCACCAACTCATTGTGACTACCAACGTATCCTTTGGCGATTTAGCCTGAACGACCCCGTTCAAGACTATCGTCTCCTCACCATTACTTATGGTTTGAGCCTCAGCCCTTACCTTTCAAATCGTACATTGCTGCAATTGGCGGACTGCATACCCTCAAGCAACTCGTATTCTAAGAGAGGATACTTATATCGATGACATCTGCACAGGTGCCTCGATTCTTGATAGTGCTCTTTCTGCTCAATCTCAACTCATCTCGCTTATGGAAAAGGGTAACTTCGAACTGAGAAAATGGTCCAGCAACCACCCCGCTTTGCTTTCTCATTTACCAAACACACATCTATCTGTCGATCCTTGGGACTTCAATAATGTCAGCGCAATCCCTCTGAAGATTCAAGGGTTACAGTGGATCCCTTCGATTGATTGTTTCAAATTTGCTATCAAATCTTCAAATTCAAAGTGTACGAAAGGAAATCTTCTTTCGAACCTTGCCCGCTTTTTTGATCCGCTAGGGTTTTTATCACCGGTCACATTCTTGATAAAACATTTCATCCAAAGAATATGGGAATTGCACCTAGATTGGGATCAAACTCCACCGCAAGATGTTATTCATCTTTGGGAGAAATATCTTCAGGACTTGTCGTTCCTAACTCACTTTCAGCTCCCACGTCGCTTAACTGCAGATGATCCTATAATTTTTAAGTTACAATGTTTTGCAGACGCTTCTGAGAAGGGATACTGCGCAGTCGTGTATCTTGTCTGTATCTCCTCTTCAGGCGCTGTAACGTCTAATTTCGTATGCTTCAAAACCAAAGTCACCCCTCTTCAAAAAAGGATTACGATACCAAAGCTTGAACTATCCGCAGCAGTCTATCATGGATTCAGTCCAGTGCTCATAGATGAAAAACCTTTGTTAGCAACAGAGTTTCTTTTATTCGAAACACGGTTCCATCAAATTCGTGGTTTCGTGTTATTTCCGCTGATAACCCCGCCGACATTGGTTCCAGGGGTCTACTTTCCTCCAAGTTGATAAATAACCATCGTTCTTGAAAGATTCAAACTGCACCTGGACAAACATTGAATTTCCTCCCTCTCTCGAGAAAAGAAAATAATCACTCTTACTCAAACTATTTCCCACATTTTCTTGAGAACCTTCTGGTTGAGAAATCCTCCCTATGTTCTTCCAATCGCATTTTGACATACATATTACAGTTCATCCACAATTCGCGTAACCCTAATGATAAAAAATTGGATAATCTTACCCCATTCGATATCCATCAATCTCTCCTAGTCTTCGCAAACTTCATTTTTTCCTGAGTTACTTTTTCAGCTCCAACACAAGAAAGATCCACCCAAACAGCTAAGAAAATTATCTCCCTTCGTTGACGATCAGGGTCTTAAAGAGTTGGAGGACTTCTTCATCTCGCACAGCTTGCTTACGATAAAAAATTTCCAGTACTTCTCCCCTCTCGCTCTCGTTTCACTACATTAATCATTGAGTATTTTCATACAAAACATCTTCATGTTGGTGTTCAGAGTGTACATCATCTTATTTCCCAAACTTTCTGGGTAATATCTGCCAAACGCTCAATTCGTTCGGTACTTTCGAAATGCGTACGGTGCTTGAAAACAAACCCCACTTCGCCTCAGCCGCCCACTTACCTTCTTCAAGCGTCACGCAAGCAAAACCATTCTTGCATGTCGGTGTAGATTATGCTGGTCCTTTCCGTATCACTGTGAGTAAAACTCGCGGTTCTAAGTCTCTAAAGGCCTATCTGTGTTTGTTTGTATGCTTTGTCACGAAAGCCTTGCATTTGGAAGTCGCTTCAGACTTATCTGCGGATGCCTTTTGGGCAGCTCTACGTCGATTCCAGCTCGTAGAGGATGCTGTCAACACATTCACAGTGATTGTGGTACCAATTTTGTTAGTGCTTACAAGCAGATTGATTCATTCATGCAATCTGCAGTTTCAACTGAGGGTATCTCTTGGCATTTCAATCCACCCTTAGCACCTAACTTTGGTGGACTCTGGGAGAGTGGAGTCAAATACGTTAAAACCCATTTCGCATGAGTGGTTGGAGAGCAAGTACTTACCTACGAAGAGCTGCAGACTATATTCATCCAGATCGAAGCAGTGTTGAATTCGCGTCCACTCACTCCAATCAGTAATGACCCAAACGAATTTTCTGTCTTGACACCAGGCCATTTCCTAAGAATGGAACCACTAGTCGCCCCACCATCTCCTGATATTTCTGCTATATCTTCAAACCGTCTTTCAAGGTGGAACTTGGTACAAAAACTGTACGGAATTTTCAGGTATCGTTGGTCGCAAGAATACCTCCACACGCTCCATCAGCGGAGTAAGTGGACTACGGAGACGATTACAGTTAAAAAATATTCCCTAGTTCTTCTTAAATTAGAAAATGCACCCCCATTACACTGGCCAATGGGTCGCATTCTAGATATTTTTCCAGGCGCGGATGGTAAAATCCGGGTAGCTACTGTCAGAACACAGAATGGAGTTTTGAAACGTCCAGTTTCCAAACTTGTCCACTCCCACTTGATCACCCTTTAACATTGAAAATACGTATTTTTGGTCGCCGGTATGATGCGCCCATCATTCACCTTTCACTTACTTTTATTTCCACACTATTTCAAACATGTTCACCGGCAACCGAAACCTTCATTTTGCTCCCCGTGTACATTCATTTATTTTGTTCAATAAAAAAACCTCAAGATCCGATCCTCTCTGCCTGAGAAGAAAAGGACAGATAATAAAAAAAGAGCGAAATTTCGATTTCGTTCGAAGCACACACAAGACTTCTTAGCATCTCCCGCAATTTTCGACAATTTGTAAAACCGCATATTTCATATATTTTGCTCTCGGTGAATAATATCCCCGGTAGTGAAAAGTGAACTAACTAGAGATCACTAGCCAAAGGAAGAAGGCCAGGCGTAAGCTGACAACACTCCAGACTCTCCGAAGAAACTCCAGTTCCGTCATCTAGAATTGTTCTGGAAGAAACTCCAAGGTAAGATCTTGAGGTCTTCGGGTTAGTTCATCCATTTTTTCATTCCCCTTTCAACACCCGCGAAATTACAGTCCGTTAGATCACGAGCTTTTATCGAGCTTCCAGATCAAATCGTTGATTTTTTTCATTCACATTCATAACAATGATAACCTGTACCTATGGAATTTTCAAGGTTGACTTATTTGCTACCAACATTAACAACAAATACAAAACATATATTTTATGCCAAAAAGATCCTGGAGTTTTAGCAACTGATGCATTTGCTTTAAATTGGGATGAATTAGAAAATTGTTATATCTTTTCTCCTTTTACCATTAATGGAAGAGTTTTGACTAAAATAATACGAAATAAAGCTAAAGGTAGTATTCTTACTGTAATTTTCTGGCCTACTCACCATTGGTATCCCTTGTTTCTAAAATTATGTGTTGAGAAACCATTCATAATTGACCCTTGTAAAAAATTATTATCATCCCCTTTTAGGACCCTCCATCCTTTGTGGAACAAGTTATCCCTAGCAGTTGGGATATTATCAGGGGATCATTTCTAAGGCGAGGTGTGCCAGATGAAGCAATACCAGTGGTTATTAGTTCTCTCACCCAATCTACTCTTGAACAATATTCGATAACCTTCAAGAAATGGCGCGATTTTTTTATAAGAAAAAAATTTAATATTCACAGTACATAATTTCCTTTCTCAGTGAAATTTTTCAAAACCAAGCATCTTATGCTACATTGAATGCCCACAGATCGGCTTTATCATTAATATTGAACTTCAGTACTGCTTTATCAAAGGGGTTTTCAGAATGAAGCCCAGTTTTCCAAAATACAGGGTTGTTCTCGACCTTATTAAGTTATGGTATCCCGTCAAGACTCTTCAGAAAAGCTCACAAAGAAACTTGTAGTTCTCTTGATACTTGCAACCGGGCAGAGAGTATACAGACAATTTCTAAAATTGAGCTCAAAATCAACAGAATGATGAATGATTCCCCAATTGAAATCCATATTAGAGAATTTTCAAAAACTTCTTGCTACGCGCGAGAGCTGCCGATGTTAGAAATGAAAACATTCATCGAGAGTCCGGAACTATGTGTTTCAAGTACGTTGAAAGCCTACATAGACAGAACTATATCATTTAGGGAGGAACAAAGTTACCTCATTCTTACCCACAAAATACCTCACAGCAAATTCTCAATCTATAGGTAGCTGGGTGAAATAAGTTTTGAAAGATAGAGGAGTTGGCAAAAATATATTCAGTGCTCACAGTACTAGACACCTGAAACCTCTTCAGCAGCTTATAGACAGGATTTAACATTGATCGATTAAATAACATTATTGAATGGACATCAATGTCAGGAACGTTTCAGAAATTTTATAGTTTCATTCATTGATTAATATGTGATATTGACAATCAATTTGTCTTTATACTATCGAGAAATTTATCTTTTAAAAATTTTGAATGTATACTTTTGGAATATTTCGTATGATCTTTTCTATATAATTAAAACATAAATAAAAAGTATTTATTTTGGAAAAAAGGGTTTTTCTTCAAAATTCTACAGGGTGATATCTATATGGACGAGGAAAACAAAATATAGTTACAAGAATAAGCGACTTACCTGTAGGAAGTTCGTTCTGAATTATATGAGTATCCTCGTCCAAATAGATATGTCCCAACACGACCGTTCATAATCCCTCCCAAGATTTTTATTATTTGACTCAGACCAATCAAGATCTGGGCAACGGACAAAAAAGTTATGATTTTTTTTTAAAAGTCCTCGATAAAGAATGATGATGATACTACAAGGTGATATCTATTCGGACGAGGATACTCATATAATTATTCAGAACGAAGTTCCTACAGGCAAGTCGTTTGTTCTTTCAATTTTATAATGAGGGAAATTATAAAAGTGCTGCGTTAGCACAATTTTGATTAAAATAGTCGTGTGGTTCAAAATAAGTTCAGAATTAACCGAAATGTTCTTTTACTTAAAACTGCATTTCTACAAATGTAACCATACTGATACTCTGACTTTGTTTGACAGTAGATATGAGTAATTTCTCGGTTCAATAAAATATCCAATAGAGGCAAGAAAAACTGGTATTACAAATATTTCAACTGTGTCTTTTGCCAACGTGACATAATGCAATAGAAACTACTCACCACTCATCCCTTGGATCTGGTAAACTTCGATGGACGCTAATTAGGTCACTGGCATACTGATTGAAAGCATTATCCAGCCATCCTTTGTCAACCAATTTCTTGATATCACCTAGAAAGAAGAACACAACATAAGTATCTTTTATTGCCCTTTTTGAAAAAATAATACGTTTTCATCATTCAACTCGCAAAGGAAAATTAATATAGATGGCTATAGTCAGAGAATGTTATGCAATTATGATCATTGAGTTACCCACAAATATATTAGTATTGTTTTCAGCAATAATTAGGTAATTATTCAGTTTCAATTAATTACTAAGATTATTGAAAAAATTATTTTGTTTTAAAATTTATATCAGGATAATCACAATTGAACTATCAAAATAAAGAAATTATAATAGAGTCTTTACGACATTTTAGATCGAATTTTTATTGTCAGAATTAGGTATAAATTGACTAATTACTAGCTGAGACTCTGTTTTTTATGAAAAAAAACAAAAGCTTCTTTTTCATCAATTTCGTTCTTCAAAGAAATATTTTTGCCAATCAGCAATTTTACAAGAAGAACTGTCATGTCTGATGATAAAAGATCCTCAGTAAAGCGGAGCGTATCTATGGTGTCACCAGGCGGGAGTTGATGGCTGTTGTCAAAGGAGTAGACTACTTCTACAAGTGCGTATATGAAAGAATATTTCTGTTAAGAACTGACCATGCAGCCCTCAAATGGCTCCAACAGTTCATAAATCCCGAGGGTCAAGTGGAAGGTTGGATTGAGAGGCTCCAAAAATTTGACTTCTAGATTGAACATCGAGCGAGGACTAGCCATAAAAATGCAGATGCTCTCTCGCGGAAACCATGCACAGACGACTGCTTGCATTTCCAACGAGCGGAGGAGAAAGAGTCCAAAAATTCTACTTCTAGATTGAACATCGAGCGAGGACTAGCCATAAGAATGTAAATGCTCTCTCGCGGAAACCATGCCCAGATGACTACTTGCACTTCCGACGAACGAAAGAGAAAAAGTCGACAATTTGTAGAACCACCGCAGGAACTGAAATAACAACAAGATCCAGAAGAACCAAGGAAAGATCCAGATCTTGGTTCAGTTATCGGCTGAACGAAAAGCAACCGAAAACCGTTATGGCAGGATATAGCAAAATATTCACCCGATGTTAAATCCTACTGGGCCCAATGGAACTCCCTTACCCTCGACAATGATATCCTGAAGCGTGTGTTGGAGTCCGAGCATGGTGAGGAAGAAAGGCATCAAACAATAGTACCCAAGAGCAGAACACAGGAAGTGCTTCAATAAATTCACGATGAGGTCACGGAGGACAACTGGGAGTGACGAAGACCCTTCAGAAACTGAGGCAACGGTTATACTGGGCCAATTGCCAAGCTCATATCAAGGACTGAAGCAGTCCAACCTGTTTCAAGAAATGTGTTAGATGCTAAACATCTGGAAGACGAGAACCACACGGCTCTACATCCACAGTCCGATGGAATGGTGGAGCGGATGAATATGACAATCAATCGTCACCTGTCCAAGGTAGTCTCTGACAACCAGAACACAGTACACGAGTCAACCAGCCAAACTCCTGCTAGTGTTATTATGGGCCGAAAGCTGCGACTGCCCTGTGACCTGCAACGCCATCAGTATAAGACATTGCGGGAAAGGACTATATCAGCTAATTACGGCAGAGAATGAACGATAGCCGTGAACGAGTCCGTTTGAATATCCAAAATGCCAGTGACAGAATAAAGAAGACCGATTCTGGAAGATTTCAGAGAGATAGCATGTCAATTAAAAAAGTCATCACTTATCAGGTTGAAAATGCCGAAGACCAGAAAATACTGAAGCATAGCAAACGTACTCTCTCGATTCAACAGTATTGGAAAAAGCGGGACACCGGATTGCCGTTGTCAACATCAAGTTGCTCCCACCCAGACGGCCCGGGTTCGATCCCCGGAACAGCCTGCCACTGAGCTGGTTCGGAATCAACTTTTATTTAAACTGTCCTGGATCTCCCTTGCTCGCACAAGCTCTGCACTTGAGGGTTTTTTTCCGAAAACATGGGTGATTCGTAAAAACAAATTTGAAAAACAAATAAAAAATCTTATGATCTTAGTTGTGGTCAAATTCACAATGATATTACTCTCCACTAGATTCGAAGGTTATACACATAAACCAGCATACCGCTGCGCTATTTATAGGCATATTATAAAGTCCGTTAGAATTACGTGCTCAGAATATATGAAAATATACTTGACTTTCTACCCATATTGAAATTTTTATTTTTAGTTATTTTAGTTATCAAATATATTGTAGGTAGGTGTTTATAATTATTAAACATAATTTTTCAGCATTTTTTAGTTTAACAAGTCCCAAAAGAAAATAAATTGAGAATTGATTTTTTTTCCATTTTCTGTGGCACTACAGAAAGACATATGTGATTTAATGCAATTTCAGTAACACGCATTGAGTTGGTGAAAGAAGATATTCTCCATTCAGTAGGCAAACTCTTGTATTGCATTATAGATTTCAGACTGAAATATGAAATACTAACAGTCCTAAAAAACAGAGATGGGAAACGTGCCTATTTCATCAACACGGACCGAAATAAACGTAATACTATGTATACCCATATGCTGCCGCGATACCAAACACGACTGTCGAAGCGTAGAGCAGCCACAGTCCGTCTTGCTGGCGATGCCATTTTCTTTCAGTACGGTGAAATATTCTTAGTAGATCTACAGAGCCACTGTTTCGTTGTATACCTTAGGAATGATGAAGCGTGTCGAACAAACTAGGATTATATCATACTCTGATGGTAAGACGCTCGATTGATTTTTACAATCACGTCCTAGTACATCGAAAATTCATTACTTTACGAAACTAATCTATTTTTCAGTGTAGAGCAGTTTCTGATGTGACAAAAACTTTTTCTCAGTGTTTTAAATTAAGTTAAATCCAAGTTTGCAAAAATCTATTCCAACAGAGAAGATCAAATTACTAAACATTCTAATCATTCTGAAAACTCGCAGTACACAAATAGTAAACGTCATCTCCAGATCTGTATTTGAAAAACTGAAAATTATAAAAATATTTTTTCTTTGTTTATCCATAACTGAATGCTCATGAAAAAAGATAAATCTGAATCACCGAAACGTAATAGTAGTAATTATGCCAACCAATTTTTGTTGATAGTATTTTCCAAATTTTCATTAATATTGAATTGAAAGGACTTTTGGCACGCGAAGAGTATTTCAAGTTCTGCGGGCCGTAGCCTGTACCAGTCATCGTTAGAAGCAAAACCACAAAACCTTTTCAGCCCTCAACAATAGGGCGGGAAAGAACCGAACGAACTTTGGAGGGATAAACCTGCATGAAAACGCCAAAGCTACGCCTTCTTATAGGAAAGTACCAGGGTATAACAAATAAGGTAGACATCTATCACTTATAGGATTGCCGCAAATGTGAAGAATATGAAAAACCTCCATCTCACTTCCTTGGTGAATGCGATGCGTATGGGAGGTTTACATTTCAAATATTTGAGAGTAACGAAGTTTCGAAAAGAAAGACTGAGAGAAGCAATGTAGATATGTGGACAACAGCTGATACACCTCGATATTCGGTTCGATTCTGTTCCTCAGTAGCAAGTTTATTATCAAAGCAAGCAAAACTTTCACAGAAAATTATACTTAGATTTCGTAGGAGGCTTGCTATCTACATTGCTTTATAGAAAGGGGATGCTATGGCAACAACATTTCCTGGCGGTAGATAGCAAACCTAACACCCAATTGAGAAAAGTTTTCTTGATTTGATTACAAACTTGCTACTGAGAAACAGAATTGACCCGATATACACGGGGCCATCACATAACGAATAAGAATTATTTAGGAAACATATCTAATTCATCCGGTCACAACTGAAGCAAACAGAAATCAACTAGGTACGACATACGTCATAAAACAATTTATGATCATAAACTCCGACCGATCTGGTCTTCAGCACTGTCGGGGAAGAAAAAAATTGCTGCAACTAATATGCTTGCCGTTCCGATTCTACTTCACCCTTTGGAGTTATGAATACTCAAGAGGAGCTACGATAACTCGACGTGCAAACTCGCAAAATGATGCATATTTATAGGACTTTGCATCCTAAATCGTCCGTTCAACGGTTACACTTTCCCAGGCCAGACAACAGGGGGCCGTGGACCTTTGAGTATGGAGTGATTGAATGGTTCTGGATGGAGCATGTAAAGGACCACGCGTACTTCTTATTGAGTCTTTCGGTCAAACTGTCCAAAATTACAATATGTTGTTGAAGTTGTACTATGTCACTTTCAGGCCATTATTTACTGCATTTTATTGGTGGTAATATCACAAAATTATTAGTGAGTTTTTCATCTACACCATAGTACTCAGCCATTGCAACGGTATGTTTTATAAGCATTTTTTGAAGCAATATACAGGGTAAACCATGACTTTCTCCGAGTTACAGAAGATGAAAATAATTTCAGAATAAAGCATCAACGTCATTAGTACGGATCGTACACATTGAACACATTGAACATATCCGATAAAATCGACTGAATTAAAAAAATATGTATTTTTTCATATATACAGAACAGACTGAAAGTATACGTGTATCTGTTATATAATATTTGGATTATGTGATTTCATCAATTCAGTGCACCAGTTATATGTGTCATGTGGCTACGTAAATTATGAATACTATACAGTGTGACTCGAGACTAATATTAGGAAAAATTACAGAAATATCCTGTATAAAGAAAACGGATCGGTTAATATCCTGATTTCTTCTCATTTTACAAAGGATATATCATATGAACTTTTGTGGGAAATACAGAATTTCTCTATATCTAGTTTTCGTCCAACATAAAGAAACCAATATCTTTACCTTCCAATTTATGTTTCATATAGCATTAAACTGTAATACAATCTGTTGAAATCTTCGATTACAAAAAGGTGATAGGTCGAAGAGAATTTTTTTCCATAATTTAGGTGCTAGAACTCTCCCCGTATTACTGTTCGCATCAATCAATATGTGTATACTGATGGTGGCCATGCCTATATCGTAATTTCATTAAGTACTGATTAACCACGTATTTTGAACAAATCCTTCGTATTCATATTCTGAGAGCAATCACAGCAAGGAGAGAATGTGGGGTAATTTTGTCAGGAATCAATTTCAAATATGCTTCAAAACAATAACTATTCGGTTTTTCAGTATCTTCATCCATCAAACAAAAACCAGACATAGAAAACTTATGTATTTGATATACAAGTTCATATCATATCTTCTCTGAGAAATTAAAAACAATCAGAAAAATTAACCAATCAGTTTTTTCAAACAGGGTGTTTCTATAATTTTTGGTAATATTGGTTTCGTTTACTCTTATATACTACTTAGAATTCATGATTTTTCAAGCTGTTCCATGGCATATATAATCGGAGCTCTAAATTGATTGAATCACATAATCCGAACCGAATATAACAGACACATATATACTCACAATCCCCTTTTTTTAAATGAATTTTCATATTTAAGGGTTCAGCTGTTCTTATCAAATATATATTCAATACAGAAACATCAATAATTATCACACGGACTGGTAAGATTTTTAACATATTCGAATAAAGTTTATTGGTATTTGAAACATAAATTGGAAGTTAATGATATAGTTTTTTTTGTTAAACGAAAACTAGACATTTCCCACAAAAGTTCATATATTTCCTCTGTGAAATGAGAAGAAATCAGAAAAACTAACCGATCCGTTTTCTTTATATAGGGTATTTCTGTAATTTTTCCTAATATTAGTCTCGTGTATACTCGAGTCACGCTGTATAGTATTCATAATTCACGTTCTGTCAAGTGGCCACAGTGCACATACATACATATAACTGGTGCACTGAATTGATCGAATCACGTAATCCAAAGATTATATAACAGACATACGTATACTCTCAATATCCTCTGTATACATAAAAAAACATATTTCTTGAATTCAGTCGATCTTATCGGATATGTTCAATACAGAAACTTCAATTTTCGTACACCCGACTCATGACGTTGATGCTTCATTCTGAAATTATTTTCATATTCCGTAACTTGGTAAAAGTCATGATTTACCTGTTTAATTGCTGTTAAAAATGCTTGGAAAACATACCGTTGCGCTGGCTGAGTGTAATACTACGGTGTAGATGAAAAACCTGCTAATGATTTCGTGATATTACCACCAATAGAGTTCAGTTAATTTTGGTCTGAAAGTGACATTTTACAAATTGAGCACTCTGTATCTCGTAAACTATTCATAGACTTTTTGCGTGGAGCTCAAGTTCAAAAACATATTGAAATTTTGGACAATTTGACCGAAAGACTTTTTCCATAAGAGGTGTGCGTGGTCCTTTTATCAGGAGTTCAGATTCCCTTCTCTGCATGGTCTGCGATCACGAAAAAGCGGGGATTGGAGCATTTCTTTTTAAAGTTGCGTTTCCTATGGGGCGGCTGACGCACGCGGCTGCCGCACAGCGTCTGATGCCTAGTACTGCTCATGTGACAATTTATTTATCCGTTTCTTTTCGAGCGTCAGACGCAAGCGTCAACCGCTAGCGGCTACAAACGCTGCGGCTCTACCCTTCTCAAGGCAGTCAAGCGTCAGCCGCGGTTGTCAAATTCGTGCCTGTACGATATCGAACGTTTTATTTTCTGCAGAGGAAGATGAAATATTGGTGGAATGGGTTGGCCAATTTCTCTTTAGGAGTGATAGGATATGGATATCTATTCGATGACTGTTTGGTTACATCTTCATTTATCAACCAGTATGTAACTGAACTGGGCAATATTAAATCTGAAAAATTGCTTAAGTTTCTCTTCATCTTTCAATAAATGTCTATTTAGTAATGTTTGAAAAAAGTCTTCCTCAGATCTGGTTTTAAATAATGGATGAACTTGTTCATTTTCTTTGAACAAGCTTTTCAGTAAAATTTGTTCTAATAGCAAATTCAATAAAAATATTTTTTTGGTTTCGCATATTTTTAACTCAGAAAATGGTATATTTTTGACAACAGTTCACTTGCGTCTAACAGTTCATAGGAAATGGGTATACAGGCGTCAGACGCTGGGCGGCAGCCGCGTGCGTCAGCCGCCCCATAGGAAACGTATCTTAAGGCAGCAACCCATGCGGCCGATGAACTCGGTCTCGTAGTCGGACAAATCCAAACTCTGTCACCGAGTTGGGACCCGTTCAGCCCACATCAAAGCTACGGAGAGTGAGGGTCTCCTACAGTTAAATAAGGATAAGCCAGTGCATGGAGTATTATTCAAGAATATTGAAGACCTTGGCTTATCCAGTAACCTTTGCATTCCTCAGGTCAAGTGGGCTGAAGTTGGAAACCGAGGGATTCATAATGGCCTGCCAGAATGGTGTCTTCAACACCCTCGTCTACCGTAGTCGCATGATGGGTATGAATAGGGGTCCCTGACACCTGTCCAGCTTATGCGATCTCAGCCAGATCCACAGGCATAACGCTGCGCTACAAGTGTTGTACCACCATCTTCGACACTCATATGGTATAGACGAGTCACCGGTGCCTTATACTCCGAGGGACATTGAGCCAGTTGTGAAGAATGATAAGTGTTGTATCTACCGGAACTACTCATTTCCCACCCTCAGGCAAATACAAGTCAATAAGTCTCCTCGACCATCAAAGTAGGACAATTTTCGTCATAAAAGAGGAGAAAAAACGAACAAAATATCGAGACTTCTTTGAACTATGCAGGTTTTACCCAAACCATTATGTGAAAATTATGGTTCTGATCATAGGGGTACTTAGTGGTAAGATGGACACGCTGCTCCCGAATCTGAAAATGATACTGGTTTGTTGTGATGCGGCAGCCGGAAGAATGCAGAAGGCTGTAGTTCTTGGATCACTCTGCCTACTCAGGGCACATGATTCTCGAACCCAGTAATCACTCACCTCACTGACGTGGAGAGTTTATAAGACACACCAGCACGCCCTTCGAATGTATCGGGGTTCCGGAGACAGGGTCTGACTGGGAAATTTTTGACGGGTAACCCTTCTTCAATTATTATTGTTAGTATTATTGTAATTTCATGTTATAATAATTGTTCGGTAATAATTTAATACAACAAAATACCGATGGATCTTTAAATACAGCAATTCCAACCTAATGGTAGACACACACAAATATTGCATAAAATGTGGAGGAATGTGAAAATTTTCTAAATTTAGTTTGAAGCCTTTTCAGAAACGTGGAAGGTCGCAAATACTAATCTGATAAAAATTCCTATATATAATCTGATATATAACCAGGGTACAATAAAACAAAATTATGGTACGATTGTTTACATGGAGGATAATCTCAGATATCTATGAAATAATTGAGTGAGACAGTATAAGATGATAGATACATATCACATTAGAACTAAGAAACAAATTAACAATTGACTGTCCATAAAGACCACCATCAACATCCTATGTAATATTTATAGATAGTTTGAATACATATTTCAGGAATAACAGAAACAATAAATCAGTCATTAATATTTTAATGGGTGATATCAATATCGATATATTGGATAGCGCTGAAACGGCTGAAGAATATCTCAACATGCTGGGTAAATTTGGGTTTATATCAGCTATCAACAAATATACCAGGACCTACAAAAACAGAAAATCTTGCATTGATCATCTGTTTGTAGTAACAACATAGCCTTTGGACAATTTATCCTAGAAATGAATGTGCCTGATCATTATCCACTCATACTACAAATAAACTAAATAGAAAAAACTTGTTAAATACTACAAACAGATACGTACTCATCCAACAAAAACGTTTCGTGCCTCCATATATACAGGGTGGGGTAATAGTGCGTCAGAGTCCGATGGCTCGAGTTCTAAGATAGTTGGGATGCCAAAGATCTCCTCGGCAACTTCGACCGAACAAGATCGAAGACACTGATCAACCACAACAAAACTAGTCTAAAGACAATCACGGGATTTCTGACGGGGCACTGCAGACTCAAATAACACCAAAGGAAGTTAGGCTTAGAAGAAGGCAGCACCTGCAGATTCGAACCTCCAGAAAAACCACACCATATACAGTGTGACTCACCATCGATGTTAGGTTAGACGTTTCTGGAAAACGCAACTCAGGATTTTTCTGAAAATTTGGAGTTTTACGTTTTTTCACCTGTTCTACCGATCTAAAATATTTTCAGCATTGCCGCTTCTATCAAAAAGTCCTAGTAACTTTAATATTTCAAATTGAACACCCCGTATATTGACACATTTTTACAATCGCCCTTTTATTACAATACTTGTTTGTTGATAATGCCCTATACCTATCTCTACCGGTTCTCGAGATAAAAAATAATTTGTGTTAAATATGGTCCAAAACATAGCACTAATTGAACTTATGTAAATAAGTACTGTCAACTCATGAAAACTTGATATTTTGATGTTAGTTTGTACTAACTCAACGTATTTAATCTACACCAAGAAATCGACTCCATATCATACAGGGCCCGCTAAAATTACTATTATTTCCGTTTTGCATGGAAGTGGTCAAAAGTTCGTTTTTTCAAATGAAACTCGATAAATTGAAAGATGAAGAGAAATGTTTTAAGATGATATACCATGTCCCTATACCTAAATCATCAAGTTTTCTTAATAAAACCGCTCTTTTAGGAAATAGCTCTTTGTGAATTTAGCGCAAAGAGATTGATTGTTGCTCGACAAAGAGAGTTATCGCGCTTCGCGAAGCAGAGCGCGGTAATCTTTGGAGAGCGGCAATGACACTTCAAGTGACAAAAAAAAAGGGATTTTCAAGAAAAATTTGACCCAAATATTTTGTGTATTTTAAAGCACAATAAAATTGCCTTTTTTATTGATGACACACTAAATGCTGAGAGATATCTCCAATAATTAACGACGACTGTTACTGATTTCCTAGAAAATTATCCGTTAGAGGAATATAGGAATTCGTGGTTTCAACTGGACGGAGCGCCAGCTCATTCCACCCAAGAAGTGTCCAGGGAACTTTACGAAATGTTTGACGATCGTTGGTTCAGGCATTTAGGGCCGTAGGATTGGCCACCGAGATGACCCGATCTCACGCTGCTTGGCTTTTTTTATGGTTTGTTTTGAAAGAAATGGTGTACAGTACTCCAGTACCTACCAAAAGAGAACTGCGACGGTGAATATTGCGGTGTATTGAAGATCTGGATACCCATGAAATTGAAAAAGCAACCACGAGTTGCGTGCAAATGCACATTTTAAAACTTTTAAAATGTGATGGTTAACATTTCCAGCATTTATTGTGAAAATGTGATATTTTGTTTACAATTTTGTTATTTCTATTTCTCCTAATTCTGTTATTTGTACTTTCACATGTTATAGACAAGTAAATCTAGCTTTTTACCTAAAAATGCGAGATAAAAAGCTGATATTTGGTACAGTTGTTCCCTGGAAACTTTGAGCCATCATAGGTAGTTAAGGAAATTATTTTGTAATCTTACAAACTTCCTCTCGTTCATTGGTGTCAATTCAGGATATATTTGGTTAAATTTTCTGCATGTTCTGACAATGATTTGATCACAATATCTGTTTATAATAAATAATTTCATAAGAAATTCCTTTGAATATTCAATACTTGCATTCATTTGGAAGATCTTTTGAAACGCTGTCAATAACTATTTATTAACTACATATAAAAGTCACCGAACTGATATTTTCACGGCTACCTAAAATTAAATTCTTTAAAAAACAGTATTTCCTAAAAAAGCGACTTTATTAAGAAAACTTGATGATTTCGGTAGGTATAGGGACATGGTATATCACCTTAAAGCATTTCTCTTCATCTTTCAACTTATCGAGTAATATACAGGGGGTTTCATTTGAAAAAACAAACTTTTGACCACTTTCACGCAAATCGGAAATAATAGTAATTTTAGCGGGCCCTGTATGATATGGAGTCGATTTTTCGGTGAAGATTAAATACTTTGAGTTTGTCCAAACTAACATCACAATATCAACTTTTCATGAGAGTACTTATTTACTTAAGTTCAATTAGGGCTATGTTTTGGACCATATTTAACAGAAATTATTTTTAATCTCGAAAACCGATAAAGATAGGTATAGGGCATTATTGTAATAAAAGGGCGATTCTAAAAATGTGTCAATATACGGGGTGTTCTATTTAAAATATTAAAGTTGCTAAGGCTTTTTGATAGAAGCGGCAACGTCGCAATGCTGAAAATATTTTAGATCGGTAGAACAGGTGAGAAAATGTAAAACACAAAATTTTCAGAAAAATCCTGAGTTGCGTTTTCCAGAAACGTCTAACCTACCATCGAACGTGAGTCACGCTGTATATTGATGGAGTGTTATTCTGTACAAAAGATTGAATATACTGGGATCATACCAGCTGACTGTGGGAGAAACACCACGAATAGACCCCCTCTAAATCCTTAAATCCCTCAAGAAATTGGGGATTGAGGTGTTACTGTAAACAAGATCACCTTGAAATAGCAGAAGAAGATGGGGCACAACAGATCTAATTAGGTCAGAGCTCATCAGTCACCATCCACACTTACCATTACCATTACTAAGATAGTTGGGAAGATGATTCAAAAACCAAAGATAACGAGATATACAGCGTGAACCACGAAAAATCTACAGGGTCGATTGCATTTTAAAAAATGAAATTCCATCTCTCCATCCACCCCTCCAATATTATTTACTATCTCCCAACCATTTTTTTTATCAATATAATGCTATTTGCAGATGCATGCCGAAAAAAAAACACCGTTCTAAAGATTATGGAATTCAGGAGGATATAATTATAGGATTATATTTCGTCAGACAGATGAGTGATATTTCTGAATCATTATCATCCACAAAAATTATATAGGGTGGCTGAAAATGATTTTTAATTCAGAAGTTTTTAAATTGAATTTTCTCGAGTTTTTCGAATGGAACACCCCGTTTATTTTTCAACCATGTGATGCAGGATTGAGATGCAAATGTTTTTTGTATATAATAATATTAATAATTGATTTTATTGATAGAAAGCATATAAATTACAATGATAAGTTACAATAAGCATATTAAGTTAAAATGTACATGCCTCTATCAAAAGGCAGAATTCAATTTCCGATTTCATCCGGAGATTTGATCGCAACTTGCTCTTCCATTCAACCTGGGAAGATATACACGCATGCACATGCATACGTATATACACATATGAGCATGCATACGTCTATACACTCACACACACCCACACACAGATAAATATAATTTCTACGCAATCAAATTAAAAATAATTGAATCGTTCTTAATATAAGTGAAGATTAAAAAGAAAAACCTAAATGCACTAAGTATGTAAATTAGAAAATATAAATTATTAGTATTCCAAAACTTGAGGCAACCTGTTGCACAATAAATCTGATTTCAACTTTTTCTTGAAACTTGGTATTGACAGTTTTGTCAGTGAATTAGGTAGTCGATTGTAAAGCCAGGCTGTGTAGTGAGAGAAGGAACCACGGTAAAGTCTGGTTTTGTGAGCGGGTATAGTGAGCTGATTCCTGAACCTTAGATTCAGATTGTGTATATCAAAACTATGATTATGTGGAAATTGACACCAGAATGTAGGACACCTAGCTTTCATACTAAGCCAACCGAGTGAATTCAAGAAATGAGCTACACTTTCCCTTCTCCTTGTCCGTGTTATTAGTCTCAAACATGAATTTTGTAAAACTTGGATCCGTTTTTGATCGCGCTTCAATAAATTACAATTACAATTACAATATCTGCGAAGTTTGCATGCGATAAAACTAAAGAATCACACAATATTTTTTTAGATTTTTTGTTTAATATATGCCGGTGAGAGTATATACTCTTTAAATTACAGTAACCTCTCTTCAGAATTTGAGATACGTGTGAAGAGAATTTTTAGTAGCTGGAGACCACATGCTTGAAAAAATGAAATAAAATACATATCATTTAAAAAAAAAATGCAGTTGACCCTGTATATTTTCCTTGGTTCACCCTCTATATAAGACAATAATTTCTGGATGTAGACAATGATGTCTAGTTTACTTTGGTTTTTGAATTATCTGCCAGCTACCAAGAGTATTGGTCTTGGTCTCGAAAGAAAAATAGTGAACTTAAATCTACTCAATATTAAGAAAATTTTGATGGAAAATGATATGGCATTTTATTTCATTTATTTATTTTCCATATGGTAGGTTTTTAAATTTTGTTCATTTTAAATCGAAAATACATTTTTCAAAATCTATATTGCAGTTATACAGTTCACAACAAATAGGTGTATGTTGTAAGGTCGCAGTGGTTAATAAGTATTGCAATTTCCTCGGGATTCCGATTTCACTACTCTGCCGCAACCGCATCTTACTGCTCATCACATAATAATCCATTGTAACATGGTTAATAAAAACCTAATTATCATTCAAACCATTTTGAACTTTTTTTTTTGTCTGTCGGGCGTCGACCTGTGTGCTGTGTGGGTCCACTCTAATATTTATTTAAGATTACTTGAAAATTATAATTATTATAATGGTGAAATGAGAAATTTTTATTTCGCTTTCTTTACCCGTACCAATTGACAATTGTTAAAGATTGAGAAATACGAAATAACTATTATATGCATATGAACTGTTGGATAATTGAATTGAATAATTGAAATTTCTAGACAAATTTTCATCCAAGACCAAGACTATCAAGACCAAGACCAATACTATCAAGACCGAGACCAAGAGCCAGTCTCGTCTTGGTCTTGAAACATCAAGACCAATTAATTCCAAGACCAAGACTACATTTATTTTTCAAGACCATGACCAAGACTGATCAGTCTTGGTCGTGGTCTTGGTCTCGCGAAGCCCTACGCTTCACCATTAGATCTGGTTAAGTGAGAGTACCAACAGAACAGGATGCACTACAACTGTGGCAATACAACTGTGGCATCCCCAGTAACCGGAGGCTTAAGATCATCCATCTATATTTACATGGATGATATCAAACTTTATGCTTCGGGTGGAAAAGATTCATCAGTCCTTGAAGAAGGAGGAAGAGTTCACCCTTGCTATCGGAATGGACTTAGCGATCGACAAATGTGCCAAATGTATCTCAAGAGATGTTCAGCTCGTAGACAGAAGCATCCTACACCATCATGATGCTGAAAAGACGTATACTCACCTAGGGGTGAAACAACGCCGCTTTCGAGAGGAAATAACAGTTGAAAATTCTTGCCGCGCAAGTATCAGCATAAACTCCGACAGATCTGGTCATCAGAACTCGGGGTGAAAACTCGCAAAATGATGCATCTTCATAGGAGCTTACATCCTGAATCGTATAGAGGTCCCTGACACTAGATGCAGAGCGTGCCGTGAGGCAGCTAAAACCATAATTACATTCCCAACCCTCAGGCAAATACAAGCCAATTTTAGTGATTGATGTCCAGCGAATCAAACTGTTAAATGTCTCGGAAAATTCATGGCCGCTCAACCTAACAACAATAATAAATTTTTTACGATTGCTAAGTGTTTTGGTCATGATTGATTTGGTGCGTTGCTTTCAAAAACTGATTGTTGCTAAACTGATATTATAGGAACTGTACAGAAAATGCGCGAGTGAATAGGTGTATTCAGATTGCGTTTTTTTTTTTCGATTTTAAAAAAGACTCACCATCTTTGATAATGACCGTAAATCTGATATAAGTGAGATCGCACCGTTTTGATTTCAAACTCGTATTCAAGAACCTCAAAATAACCCCCAAAAAATTTTCTTCGAAATCGCCGTTATTATCCTAAAGAAAACTTTTACCCTGATTGAGACCGATGAATTTCGAATTTACCAAAAATATGTAGGCTTCACGTCATATCAATACTTGTTCATTCTCATTATTATTAGGCGTTTAATAAAACAAACGCCCGAACTATACCATTCCAAGCATCGGGGTTAAGTACCTACAACTTTCTTTCAAATGGAGAAACGTGAAGGTAGATAGGTACGTGGTAAAATTTCAATTTTTCAACTGAGTTCTCCAAACGAGAAACCGATAACCAATTTGTTCATTAGTAGATATATTTCTAGGAACTCACCTGATAAATTAGTAGGAAGAATAACTGGTTTCCCCATTTCACCAGCCATTTCCTGAGGAGGTAGTAATACCCCACTATCTTCATCCTGTTTCTTCATTGCCAATTCAGTACGAGGAGTTTCTACTTCGAAAGGATTCATTTGGTTCGATAAATGTTCCACTTTTCTATTCGTTTTTTTCACTGAATCACTCTCTAAACGCATAGCCACACCATTTTGAGATTGAACACTATTGTCGGTATATAAAAGGAATGCTATAGTAAACCACGCCGTACCGATTATCACCACCAGTTTCAGAAGAAGAGACCTTTTTCGCCAGAGAATCCCCATTATCAAATGATAAGCTGCGTAGGCCCACGTTGACTACGCGAATAAATTACTTAGAATAGTCTTATCTAAACTTCAGAATCAACATTATGATAAGGTTCACATCAGATTGTTGTTGGTATCACAAATGTTTGTACATTTCTCATCAGTAGAGAGATATGTATTAGTGGATATTGCTATGAATGTGGTCCGTATGTGTAGTTTTTTCTTAAATAAGTTCATCCCTGAAACAAAAAGACCATTACAGTTCCACTATATCTTGCACCACCTATGCACATACATATCAATGTGTATGACATATCTGACACGCAGGCCATACACAATATTTCTGTCATATAGGTGACAAATTCAACAGTGCAGAGTTCAAAGCTGCCGTCCTTAGCAAAAATGCCGTATCTGCATCCGCTATCTTGCTTACAATTCTGTAAATCCGACCTTCATACGAAGGAAATTCTCAAACTTTTGTACATACGGTAAAAATGATTTATTAATTTTGGCTATAAACCTGGAGAATACATCATTATTGCTTGGTGAAATGCAAAATATATAGGTTTCCAAACCTAAAGAATTCAAATATCTCAATATTTATATTTGTTGTAGAAACGGCATTGTAGCTAACTAAGCACGGCAGAATGGAAGTTGGACAAATATTTTTTGGTTGAGTCATTCTTCTTGAAAATAGGGAAAGAATAATATATTCCAGTCTTATTTGGTTTTGAGACGAGATCGATTTTAGCACCACCAAATTTGGCATGGTTGCAGGGTTAAAGTAAACGATATAATGAAACTTATCATCAAAAAATTCTAGTTTACAAAAATGGTACGGAAGTTAAATAATTATAATTTGGGAGCTACACAGTCCATGTCGACTAGTTAAAGTTCGATTATTATATCTTTACCCGTGCGTCCTCATCACAATTCCATAATTCTTAGCTTAGCAGACAAATGTAAACAAATTTTGAATCGCTTATAGCATTTGTTAGAAAGAGATGTTCGATAGAGGATGTGTGATTTCTTCGATCATAAATTGATGACGCATGGGTAAAGATACAATGATCGAACTGTACAGCTGGTTTATTTCCAGGGATTATTTTTTGGTCTTTGAAGTGCCGTCAACATACATTTTGATCTATATTGTTTACTTGAACTATACTTGAAAGTATGCCTAACAACATTAAAAAACATTTACCAAAAATCTAGGAGTGCAACACAAAATAGTATTATCCGCAAACATCACATATGTTGTAAAAACATTCGTAATTTAATGTAACGAGTAAAAGTTTAACCTTTTGGCCATGCAGTAAAAGTTCTTCTTTTGTGCCTAGGCATTTTCACTTATACCAATTTTAGAATAATGTAATTGGAATTCTTAAATGAACCTCAAAGAGAATCTCAACACAAATTCCGATACTGACAAGTGAAGTGTTTATCAGCGTTGCTATGATTTCATTATAGTACGAGAGCTAGCAACGTTAGGAAAACAAGCATCTGACTATCTGGCTGGCGGTAGTGGTTGCATTCATCAGTGCGCATCCTAACCTTCAGCCAGACCGATTTAAAAGTGGAAAGTGATGTGGTATCATTTTGCTTGGTCTAAAAATAGTTGTCGAATAAATTACAGATAAAGAATTGAAAATTATTGAATAAATGTGTGGATTAATGTAGTATCAAAATAATTATTTATTGTTGAACAAAATTAGGATAATAATCAATCTCAAGTATGAAAATAAACAAAAATTATATTTTTTAATTGATAGTTGTATCACAAAAAACGGAGGCATCTTGATAATCATAATAATCATCATCATCTTCATCACTGCTGTCATTTTCATTGTCATCATCGTCTTTTGGGTTGTTGTTAATAATCTTTCGGCAAAGAAATTTATTAGTATTTTATTTTTAATTTTTACCTTTAATAATAATATCGGCAACTAATGATGGCAATTGCTCTCCAACAAACCAGACAAAATCATATTTATCGTCATTTATGGTCCAGCCGGAAGCTTGAGGTGATAGAGATGTCGGGTGTTTTAAATGAGCATTTCTCCAAAACTTTGTAACGTAACGAACTCGCAGTAAATGCTGATACAATTCACTTTTGCATGTTGGTAGGCTTGATGGATCAAAGTTACTAATTTTTTTTTCAAAATTATCATCTGATTTTTCAGACCGATAAGTGTTTGAAAACAGATTGAACCAAACTTCAT
Source organism: Chrysolina americana (assembly GCA_958502065.1). Taxonomy (NCBI): domain Eukaryota; kingdom Metazoa; phylum Arthropoda; class Insecta; order Coleoptera; family Chrysomelidae; genus Chrysolina; species Chrysolina americana. The sequence continues at coordinate 64,407,466 of OY293411.1, forward strand.
TGACGTTCCAAGAATCACGAGCTCCGTAAATATGACAAATTAACTTTTCTGAGATCTTAAACGTCTCATTCAGCAATTCTTCATCATCTGTTATAATATTGTGACAGGCTAATTGATACTCTTCTGATTGCTCTAACAGTTGAAAAGGTCGAAGTTTACCTTTTCGGAAAAGAGCTGGTGTGTAGTCGCATCCTGTGAGTGCATGAAAGCACGGTAAAGCTTTCGATAAAGAATTCCCTAGAATTTCGTGTACATGATTGATGCTTATAAATCGCTCATGATTCCCCACACCCAAATTAATCCAGATTTTTAGTGACGCATTCAAATGATCCATGTTACCAAGAAGTATTATTAAAATATCTGTGTCTGAGCAGCGTATCACAACTTCACCATCGACATTTATTTGGCAAATGTGGTATATTATTCGAGAATCGGCCTCTTCGTATTCTTCGCAAGACAGTGTATGAATAACACTTGTTGAAGTTCAGATAAATTATTTTATTTCCAATAATCGGGGCCATTTCATCACCAGCCCAATGGTCAATAAAACAATTAACAAGGCCTCCTTTAAAATATATATTTTTAAGTTCAGCTACAAAATTATGTGGACGAATTTGATTGGGCCCGACTGTAACTTCGCAAATTATTTCATCTCGACGTGAACGCTCAAAATCTTTGATTGACGGTGTAAAATACTGATCGAAGACAATATCGACACGGTCGGATTTAAATCGTAGTATCATACTCAAAAATTTTTTAGATAAAGCATCAAAGGTTTCATTAAGTGTAACATGAAGAAACCATCTAAAATAACTGAATTAAAAAACGAAGGTGGCTTATCGACGTTAACATCGATTTTCTTCTCAATCAGTTTAAGTAATTGAGATTTGTCAGTTTTACAAATACTGCCATCTGCGTGGCACATTGATGTTGGCACTGGTGTCAATGGAAAAGTTGAAACTTTTTCGATATCAACTTTATTAGTTAACGAGATCCCTAACATTCTCCCAAATAAATCGCGTTGCATTCTCAGCTCGACAACTTTATTTCCAAGAGGTATTTTTTTTTTGGAGCCTCAGCGAAGTTAAATATTTTGTTTTTTTTTATCGGTTTGTCAAATCTACATTCATCTTCAGCACATTCAGTAATGAACTGTTTCCTTAACTCATCACCATTTTCTTCGACATTCAGTAGGAACTCAGCTATATGTTCAGAGACCGGCTTTCCAGTAGCTATATTATAAAGATTATCTTTGTTTAAATCTGGATCGAACGGATTACAGTTTTTTTCTAAGATATCGATAAAATCAGCAAGTTGTTTTTCAAAAATTTTTATCCGATTAGGTTGTAAGTCTGCGGTAACGTCTTGCAAGTGTCATAATCCACAAACATCGAGAACATGGGAGATCAAAGCAGCCCTGATACTGTGGCTTTTTGTCCAGCGTTGGCGTGCAGCTATCGAATTTGTAAAGTGTGCAATACCGCTGAGACGTTTAGCTGCATCTGCATTTATAGTCTGTTCCAATGTAAGATCTATTGGTATTCTTGAAAAAGATTCATCTGTTCTTTTAATTCCGAAACATCCAGATTTGAAGTCCTCTTCAAGTCCTGGATGTGTTTCGTTAACATTCTTTAAATTATCATAATATTTAACACACCATCGAGCGTAGTTGGGTTGATTAAACATAAAAAATAAATTTGTGATTTTTGGAATTATATACTTAAACATTTCAAAATCCCCCATGCGTATGCTCCTTGATAAAATGATGTAATAATGAACTAGTTGGATATAGATCATGTAGAACTGAGCAGTTTTACCATGATCACCTTGTCTTGTTTTATCTACGAATTTTTGATACGAAGAGAGCAGTCGGGACAATACTTGATTCGGTAATAATTCAGCAGTCGTAGTTGAATGGGAAATTTCAAGATTTTGATATTGAAGAAGATCATCTATTATTTGTTCTTTGAAAAAACAGTGTTCGACTTGCTTTGTTTTTAAGTATTGGTCGAAATGTAATATTTGCAAACCTACAGCCATCAACGGATGCAGACGTTTGCAACGATTAAAATGTTTGCCATCAATGATTCCATTCACAGAACCTGATGCTATAATCTTACTTTCAACCATCATATGTGATAATCCACACTCATTAATAAATACTCCAATCGCTTTAAAGAATGCCATCATCAAATGAAATGAGCCAAGATGTATATGAAGAGATTATCAAATTTTGGGGTTTCTGTTGCCTGAATCTTGAGAGCTATTTTAGCGATGGCCAAATCATATGTTACATGGACGTATTTTTGGTTACATTCCACACCAACTTGTTGAGCTTGTGTCATTGTCAACTTCACTACTGATGTCTCTGTTGGTGACAAATTGATTGGAGTAAGGTAAGATACTTTTTGTTTTGGAGTATTATCCTTTATAATTCGACAGTTAAATCCCGTCCACATTGGAGTGTTTGGCACATGGAAAAAGAGTGAAGTCATATGTAATAAATCAATAGTTTGTACTAAAGACAAAGTACTCGGAATAGATTGCTCTATGTTCTCAACGGGTGTTAATCATTCTAACATTTGTAATCGAGCAGAAATCGGAACGAGTTCAGGAACAATAGCTTCAAAGGTTCGTCTTCTTTTCGTTGGTGGTGGAAACATGTCGGACTGATCACTTCTAGAATCGACATCACTTTCATTAGGAGCATCATTATCAATATTTTGATATACTATACCAACGGTGTCATGCAAAGTTTCCCATCCATTAAGAGTATCAACGTACCTATCAAAGTTATCAAAGGCTACACCTGTGCATAATGATGATTTCCGAATAATGTCAGGCGGACTAATTTGAGAGCGATGAACAGATGAGTAAGTAACTTCAGTTTCCAACTCCTCCAGTGTAGTATAGTTGCAGCAATGTCCAAGACGATTAAGAATCTTAATGATTTTTCTACTACTTGTAAGACTTTTAACAGTCATTCCAAGAGTTATATGTTTTGATGGTTTAATAGTACCATTAGTCACACAAAAAATAGTATCAGAGGCGATTGAGTTGCTCAATCGATCACAGTTTACACCATTTCGGCGACGAATATCTTTGCCTCCAATCAATACTTTAAAAAACCGATCTAACTTTTCAGGAATGGTACATTCACCATTGATTAAATCACTTGGCTTGATTTTTGAAGGTAATTTTGATATTTCCATTTTTAAAATGGCGTTCCGCAGGACTAAAGCTACTTTATCAATAAGCTCATTTTCCTCGAGTCTCGTCAAATCATTGTCTTCTAATAAACTGCTATCTTTGTGCATGATAACTCTTTTTTTATTTTTTGTAATAATTTTGATTGATTTTTTAAATTGTTTGAAAATTTTTTCCTCGAGATAATGATTTGTCATTAAATTTACATCTGACTCAGATTGAAGCTTCAATTCATTATTGTATGTGTCACAAAGAGAAGATAACAGCAAACAATTTTTTTTATTGATTACTTCTTCCTCTATTAATGATACAATTTGATTGAAAATGCACTGGTGAATACTCCGATTGTCAGGCCAGGGAGTTTGTGGATTATCAGCAATAACTTTATTGTAATCATTTATAATAAATAATTTCACTATTTGACAGTAAATTTCTTATTTTGTTTAGCAACTCTTGATTACTTAATTTTGTCATCCACTCTGCTATTTTTATATGAATTTTTGCATCAGTTGAGGAGTGTAAAGTTTGTTGTTTACCTTTTGATTGCTTGCGATCTTTTCCACAAAAAAAACAAACTCGTTTGACACCTGAATTTGTTTCTATATTTACCACATTTTCAGGCTCAAAAATTGCATTAGAAGTGTGGATATTAACTTCTGTATGTGAACTCTGAGATGTATTGTCAGGCAGGGTTTTGCTAACATCTACTGCAGTATTTGACAACGAAGTTGAACTAGATGTGCTGGGAAGATCTACTGTTGACGAGAAATTAATTTCAGATAAATTACGGTATTTTGCCATTAAAGCTGTAAAACTGCTGCAACAATTTCTGTAATATCCATTAACATTAACATGCATTAACTTGTTCCGGTAACTGTACACTACCATATTTCAGTTTAAAATTTACGCGTATTTGTAGAACTTCTTTACACTTTTTTAACTTATCTTCTACAAAAGTTATTATTTTTCCATTTCTGTCTTTGCAAAAAATACATTTTCATTTTTCATTAGCCATTGTAACACAATTTTGTTAAAAACATTAAAAATAACAACAACGAATACACCAATGTGACTAAACTGACGCCATCTTGACTCCAAACAGCTGCTGTCGTCTATCGCGCTTGCGCAGCTAACACGTGATTGTCCGTACTCTTCTAACATGCCCAATAACTTTTCAATTTTATATCGGTCTGTCTGAAGGTTTAACAACCGAATTATTGTTTGGCAAATTAATTTCAAGTTTTTAGATACTTAAATAATATTATAAAAAAATTTCAGCCATACTGAATTATTTTGAAAAAAAAAATTTTTTCAATTCGAAATTAGCGTCTGGAACAGTTTAAACAGCAATAAAAATGTCTGGCAATATTAGATTTATGTTGTGGAAAGTTCAATAAAAATAATAATAAAAAAAAAACTTCTTAAAATGATTTAAAAAATCGATATTTTACCTGTGCAGGTAGGATGCGCACTAATGAACGCAACCACTACCGCCAGCCAGATAGTCCATATGATGTCCGGAAGAGTGAGAGAGATAGGATATCTAAAAACTGGCCTACCTGAAATTCTCTCTCAAAAACGTTGCTAGCTCTTAGACTATTACTGTCTTGATAATTTTGTTTAGTTACTTGTTAATCAGTGGTGTTCCAGTAGCGTAATTAACAGCCAACCACAAACTAGCCAGAAATGCTTGCCAAACGCACATTTGTGGCTTGAGTCAGAACACCTCGTGTTAACCAAATTTAGATAAGAATACATAAAAGTTGTTCACATTCGCTATCTCATGTTGATGGTATGTAAACTTTGAGATGACCAATGCTGGAGTCATCAACCTGTGCCTCATTTGAAAGCAAGCTACCTCTCTTAAGCTGTTATTTATTGTCTGATTCTGAAGTTTATTTTTTCAATAGATAGAGCATCAATAGTTCTAGTAGAGTACTATACATTCGAAATAGAAATAAAAATTTCAAGGCCTACTTCGAAATTTTTTCGAGGTCAAAATCTAAACAACTTACTAGCGATTTTTTAAATAAAATTTAACGACGCCACTGAATTTGCGTGATGCTTTGAAATGGGTGTGACTGAAATTTCACGATAAAATTATTTATTTTTAACAGAAATGTAGCATAAGTAAAATTCTTATCTTAAATGCTCTTTTAGGTCGTTAGCAGTCGAGTTTGTAAACAGCAGTTATTCAACACGGTGTCAAATTCTGTTTCTTCCAAACATAACTCTATAGTATGGGTGGTAGTTATTTCCATCAGAACACTGCAGGTTTTTTTGTCAGAGAACTGAAATTTACATCTTCCCATCAAATAATTGATACCATAAATGAACTACAACAAGAGAATGGATTGGGATAAGAGTGCCTACACATTAATTTTCGTACTTTGGTTTGTGGTAAAATTTGTGTAAGCCTGTCTTAATCTTTCACGCAGTTCTCTTTGATGGTTGACAGTTATTCCGAATATCTACATTCTCGGTTTCATTCAAACATGTTTAGGATGCCACATTTCAAAATTATTATTTTTATCACTCCTCAAGTACCTACACTAACAAAGAAGTATGGCAGATAATATGACTTTGTAGGAGAAAATTGAAATAGTATGACTTCGTGGTAACAACGACAGATTCGAAAGGGAAATAGGGATGTAGAATTTTCAATAACATTTATGCGGAGCATTGAAATATTAGCAGTATGGAGCTGTTTACATATTCTGAAGAATAGTAATTCTGTGCAAAGACAGAGACGAAATGAAAACAAGTGTGAGAATTGCAAGTTTGGATATTAACTTACCGCGTGAAACAATAAGGAGAAATCTTATAGGAAATATATGAAGCCCTTTAAACAAAAGTTTCTTCATAACTTAGAAGAAGGCGAGAACAGAAAGAGGATGGAGTATAGTTTATGGACCCAAAAAAAATATCTAAATAACAGAAATTTTCTGAAAAAAATTTTGTTCGGTGACGTAGCAATATTCACAACCAATAAAACAGTTGATTGATTCTCAAAAATTCAAGGCACTGGACGGAAGAAAATCTACATTGGATAATAAATTATAGAAGACAGTACTCACAAAAAATAAATGTTCGGTGCAGAAATGTTTATACCAGATATCTTGGCCCCTATTTTTAGAAAGCAATTTGAATGGTAAAATTTTTTTTAACTTTTTGGAATACGAATTTCCCAACGCTATGGATGAACTTTCACTAGTAGAAAAGGCTCATCTTCTATTTCAATTAGATGGTCATTCCATACACAATAGCAGGATTGTTAGAGATTGGTTGAAAGAAAATTTTCCTAATCGGTGGATAGGGCGAAATAGTGCAATGGTCGAGTTTTCCCCCTCCATCCTCGGACTTACTCTACACTACATTTTTTTATGGGGCCTCGTTATGGGAATAGTATACAAAACTCGCCCTACGGGCAGAGCGGAACTACATGAAAGAATAAGACAGGCTTGCAGAGATATTACCCCCAACCAATTATCGAATGTTATGGTAAACATTAGAAAACCATACAATAAATGTATTGAACAGAATGGAGATTTGGTTGAAACACTCCAAAATTTAATGTGTAGGCACTGTCATGTCAATACATTCTTTTGCAGTGGTTCATTTATGTTATTTATATTGGCAATAATATTATTATTTAATATTAAGATATGCATTTCTATTCTTTGACAAGAAACTGCAGTGTTCTCATAGACACAACTATATCGCAAATAGAGTTGTTATGTTCTGAAGGAGTATTTAAAACCGTATTTTTTACAAAATTGTGATTTAGAATACAACTATTTGAATAATTTTGATAGTGATACGCTATATTTCTTTAAAAAATAATTTCATCGTGAAAGTTTAGTCACACCTATTTGAAAGCATCACAAATCCAGTGGCGTCGACAAATTTTATTCAAAAGAATCGCTAGTATGTTTTTCGGATTTTTAACCTTGAAAACAATTTGAAGAAGGCTTTGAAATTTTTATTTTTATTTCGAATTCATGGCACTCAACTAGAACTATTGATGCTTCATCTACAGAAAAAAATTAAAAACTTCTGAATCGGATAATAAACAGTTTTAGAGAGGTGGCCCGCCCGCCTTCTAATGTTTCACTCTGTATACATGGAATGGATGGAACAGTCCATCAAGGTTTAGAGCTTTTGACTTGAAGGAGAACATATTCTTCTTCTCATTCTGGCCCCCGTAACTTCAATCCCCAAATCTGTGTAATTAATAATCGCTCGTTAAATTTGAATCACAGGTTGTTATGTAATTGAATATTCAAATTAATTAAATAGTTATGGCTAGCACGCTTTATCTTGTTAAATGATGACAATGTCTGTCGTTCATCTCCATAGGTTTTTGCTTAAAATTATCCCTAAGGTTGGGAAGAGGAATTTCTGGACTAATTAGTTGTCATTCATTAGTAATGCGCTTCCGTAAATCACATGAAGATCCAGACTGGGTAACGCACATTTTTTACCTTAAACAGGACTAAATCAAGGGGATATAAGTTTGGGGTTCTCGAGGGTAATTAGATAACGATTCTTCTTTCATTCAACCTACCAGAAAATATTTCATAGAGAAACTTTGATTTCATTATATTTTGTTCATCTTATCTTGAGTTGTTTTCCATTATGAGCCATGTCTAGTTACTTAACCTATCTCAATCATGTGTGTGTGACCAATTTTTACATAGTGAGCTGTATCAGTATGTTAACAAGTACATTGTTCCACAGCAACACGGGTTTATGCCGAAAAAATCAATAAATACCAATTTATTTTTGTTTAGTAATCATGTACAGTTAGACACTATTTTTACAGATTTTCGCAAAGCGTTTGATCAGGTAAACCACGATATACTTACTACTACATATATTGAGTAAATACGGACTGGCACGAAATATTTTGGAACTAGTGAAAAACTATATAGAGAATTTTTATTTTTTTCAAATACTACGGTAATGCATCAGGTAAGTTCAGAGCTAATTCTGGGGTACCGCAAGGTTCTAATTTAGGACCGTTGCTATTTACATCATTTATCAATGACTTACTTACCAGAGGTTCTAATGAATTCGGATTGCCTACTTTTGACAGATGACCTAAAAATAAAAAACTGTGTTGCTCTACAGAGAGATATGGAAAACATACATAAATAGAGTACTGAAAACAAACTATTTTTCAACCTAACTAAATGTGTTCTCCTCACCATAACTCGGTTGAAAAATCCAGTTATTTTTAGGTATGAAATGAACGGGGAAATTCTTGAACGAAAAACGGAGACACGCGATCTTGGAGTTACCTATAAGAATGTTTTTTCTCTCTCTGATCATTTAGAAAATATTATAAAATCTGCAAACCGTACTTTGGGATTTATCATGAGGCAAACTTCCGGATTCAGTAATATACATACCATGAAAACGTTATATTATAGTTTAGTTAGACCGAAGATAGAATTCGCATCGGTACTATGGATGAGTGAAACCCAAACTGCTTTAAAAAGAATTGAAAAAGTGCAAAATAAATTGCTTGGATAGGTACTTATATTAAAAGGAATATTGTGTTTGGCCTGACAATAATTTGACCGTTAGGACCACTGATCTTAGATCACATTTCAAAATACTTTCTCTATATCAGAGACGTAACCTAACGAGTATGGTGTTCTTGTATAAAATTGTTAATAATAAAAAAGAATGCCCAGAATTATTATCGCTAATACCTTTTAGAGTACTTTTCTGTCGTACTCGGTCCTCCGTTATGTTCAATATTTCAATCAAACAGATATCCGAATCCCTTCTTGTGAACATCCTTTCACTAGCCAATCAGCTTAATATCTTCACTCAATTAGAATGGTCACTATCTGCTTGCTTTCCATAGTGAAATTTTCGACATTATAGTTATTATTTCAATATGAACATTTTGTGAAAACCTCTACCTTTCTGTCACTGTATATGTATCATTATAATATTCAATTTATTTTGTATTCATTAGTAAGAAAAACATGCAGTGTCTTTGACATTGTCAATTATTTTCATTTCGATATCCATGTAATTAGGTCAGTAGGCCTGTATTGATGAATAAATAAATAAATAAATGATGCTGGTAAGGAAAATAGTGCATCTACGTGATTATCAAAAATACCCATCCCAACATTTAATTTTTGAAGAACATTGGTGTGAAGGTGGTTTCATATATGACAGAACCAGTTATCCCAAATTTTGTTACTAATTCCAATGAGTAACTGTGGAATGCACGAATTATCACCACCTATCGTATCAAAAACTCTGGCCGCTGCTCTCGCAGAGTCAAGGGCGTCTCCAGGATCTGATCTAGGAGGGGCGGTTGTTACAGTGGGGGTAGTAGCAAGGTGACCACGACAAAATAGAACTTTAGAAGATTCTGGAAAATTATTTTAATTCATTAGTTTTTACGCTAATAATAATTTTCTAGGATTTGCCGGAAAACTTTCTAAAACTTTTTTTCGACCATCTTACTGTTTTTTTAACAAAATTTCGAAGCACGCTTAACAAACATGATCCCGTCAACCTTTCCTCTCCCATCGTGCTCCTAAGCCAGGTCTTCACCCTGGGTGGAATTGCAATCAGAACTGAAAGACACTGCCTCATGTCGGGGAAAATAACATTGGCTTTAAAGAATTATGCCTTATTTTGTAATTCTCTGTTACTCATTGCTTGAGTGCACTGATTATAGTGAGCTCTTCAGGTATACTTCAACTATTTCAAGACAGATAGCTCTGCGATTTATTTTCTATTCTGTCAATTATGATTTTATTTCTAGTCTCTTTTTTGTTTTTGAGCTTCTAGGGAGGGGGGGGGCTCGCTGGAAACGCCCTTGCGCAGAGTGAATATTCACTCTCCTCACTAATATAAACCATTCTGAAACTTCGATCGCAAAGACAACATACGATGACAATAATACCTAGATTACAGTAATGTGTAACTACAAAAAATGTTTCGTTTTTGTGAGTATTGTTACGAGATTGATAAAAATCCCCTAGCTACGCCGCTCGATAGACTTGCACGCATATCGTCGATATGGTTTCCGAAAAAAAGGCAGATAACTGCCGGTAATGAATATTCGGGATAACCGAACCGTCGCTTCGCGAAGATTCTGGTTACACTTGAGTACCTATATAAACGCGAGACATTTGACTGGGAAGAGGAGATTTTTATGATGAGAATTTATTAAGTGATATTAAGCAGAAGTGTTTGGAATATTTAGCTAGTTGTAGTGTATCTTCAGATAGAATTAGTATTACCTTTACCAGTAATTCCAGAAGACATTAATTAATATACATTCGAGGTGGTTGATACTTAAATTTTTATACCTACGATGCAGGGCTCATGAAAGCTCGTAATTTTTTCCGCGATTTGTATTGTTACATCTTTTCCATTTCCATAGACAGTATGCACAACTTCCGCCGAGTAGATGTTATACTAGTAGTTATTCGGATTCGAAAATATTTGTTCAGCCCATCGACTATAATACCGGTGAGCTAATGTGAGACAGGCTTGATGCGCGCGAATCAAAATTATGAAATTTTACGTTCTGAAACATTACGTATTCTACTCAATACGGATATGATCGAGTACGTATTCTGTTCAATACGAATCCTGCGCTGTAGCGTTATGATACGTTGACTTTGTGATACAATGCGATTGGGATGCTTTACGAATATGATCTGATCACGTTTCTATGAGTACGTTCTGACTTTTTACGTTTTGAAAAAGTACGTTTTTCTGCAATACGTATTCTGTATGTTACGAATATGATCCTGTAGTATTATGATGCTTTGAAATTTCTCTCCATTTATGATGAATTGGATGGACCCGTGATAGAGCATCTCAAAACTTTATTAAATTATCGAATGAATACACTTCTTCACAAGGTATCAACATACATTAGAGCGGCATCCATGTTTCTGAATAAGACCCAAGCAACACCTGAATCACGTATTATTTAGGAGCCTAAAGAATTTCTCCTAATTTTTTTCAATATGTGACAGAACTTTCCATTAATTATTATCTACTTTCCTTCGGCTCTCACGATGTTATCTGAACAATACAGGATTTTCCTTTATGTGGAACCAAAATAAAAAACTTAGACAGTGTTTTCCAAATCATTTCGTCAATTGGATGATATGACATTAGATTAAAATCTGATGTGGCTATCTAAAACATCTTTCAATCGAATGCCATGTTTGGAATTATTAGTGCCGCCCCATTATTGACTATGAAAATCGACAAAATAATCGTTTGGAAATATGTGAATTTTTACCCTAATTTAACGTTTGGCAATAAAATTAGGCAACTATTTTAATTACCGTTTTCAGAGGATAAATAATATAATTAAAACTTAGAATAATAAATGACTTCTTTCAATTCGATTATAAATAGGTAAGTACGTTTATAATGATCAGTTATATTACCTACTATATATTAGGAGTTGCTTATAAATTGGAGAACGGCATATGTTACTACTGTATGAATTGAGAAGTCTAATGTGTGATTGAATAATCCAATCGTGAAAAAGATATGTCAGTGATAGCATATAGTATATTAGGTAATCTATGTTTCATTAAGTAGGCCATCCGAGAAAATTGTTATAGATGTGCTCATTTCATGTCATATGGTCACTGGATATTCATTTATAAATTATGAATAAATCATAATTGAGGACAATCAATTGTTCATTTTTAGAAAACTGACATGCACGTTTTGACAGTGGCGGATGCACAAATTTTCCGCTCAAGTACCATCAAGTCTAGTCACAAACCCTCACTCTGCTTACAATCTCTATCATTACATTAGTAGGCCAATCATTTTAGCATTAAAAATAAAAAATGGAGAAAAATAGCGAAAGAATGCAAACTGTCACGATAGTTTTAGTGTTTCAGTAATCAATGAAACTAAAAACATTTGAACCCTCGTACAAGGCCAGCAACATAGTTAAAAATTTCAATTATAAACAATTGTGGTTATTTTATACAGAAAAATGCAAGAGTCACAAAATGATGAAAATTAATAAAATATCACCCTTTGTCGTTCCCCAATCATACGACCATGTCCAAGTTCATTATCTGAGTAATTAATTATTTATTCATACCTTTGTTAATAACTCGGCAAAAAAATATTGAAGAGGGGCAAAGGTGAAGAAACGTTTTTCTTTATGTCATACGTCTCATTGACACTTTGCCACTTCTTCCGATGACTGCAACATATTTTTTTTACTTCACACTAAAAAAAATGTGTTTGTAACATGAATTGGTGATGGAAATAATGAAAAAGTTTTTTGAGTTGGTCGCAAATGTATGAAGTAATATCCATAAAACATTTGCCACCACCACAGATTTCGGAAACTTTCTCAAATAAAATAAAAATTGCATTTCTAAGAATGAAAAAAATTATATTTTTCTTTATGTAACAATCTGTGGTGGTGGCAATTTTATGTTTTCTACGAAATTAGTTCCTACGTTTATGACTGACTCAAAAAACTTTTGCATTATTCAATTCAGGTTGGCCGGTTGGCAACCAAATTTTATAGTGTGAAGTAAAAAAAATATGTTGCCTTCTTTGGCGGGAGTAGCAAAATTTCCCGAGAATTAAGCTCGGAATTAGGATATAGAGAGCAACGTTTCTTCACGTTTGTCCATCTTTCCGTTTTTTTGTACAAGTTATTTAAAAAAGTATGAATAAATAATTTTTCACTCAGATGCCAAACATGGACATGGTCGCATAATTGGGAACGATAAGGGATGATATTTTCTTTATTTTGATCATTTTGTGACTCTTGCATTTTTTCTGTACAAAATTAGCACAATTGTTTATAATTTACATTTTCAACTATGTTGCCGACCTTGAGCACTAAAATACAACTTTTGTGAAAGTTTGCATTCTTTAGCTACTTTTTCCCCATATTTACTAAAGTGATTGGCCTATAGAATACGACCACTGCTATGTCAACTGTGAAGCAATTGCCATATTTCAATGTAGAGTGTAGGAAGTGTTCGAACAGACCTCTTATCTCTCCTAATCTATTAAAAACATTCTTATTCATTTCACATCCTGAATAAACGTCAATATTTAATTTCAGTGAATATGAGGCATGCGTCGAAGTCACGAATATCATAGAGAATGTGGACAAAACTGAGTTACATCCATGCAAGTGTAGATTGAAATTAATGTTGGTATCACCTCATTTTCTATCAAACTTTGAAAAACATTCACAATTCAAATGTCCAAAATAATCATATACGGTTCAATGAAAAGTATGTACCTAGCATTTCTGTTGAGTTTGCTTTTTTACATATTTTCCAACTTGTGCCCCTTGCTAGGGGATGAAAGATTTTAAATGAAAAGTGGGATCGAGTGATATATAATTTGAAAGGGTACGAAATTATGATACCCTATTTGTTGAAATTTACTTAAACAGGTAAGACAAAAACAGTTATTATTAAAAAGTTTTAGTTATTGGGAATCGAAACAACTACAATTAATTAATTAATTCAATGTTTGTGACTTTCAAAAAAGATTAAAAAAGCTTTTGAAATTGATTTATCGGAACGTTACTACAAAAACTGTTGAAAATGTGACCTATTTGCTTCCATACAATTTGGTTCAAATCTATTTACAACTCTGCACTCTGCTGTAATTCGTTGGAAAAAATCTTCTATGGACTCGGGCTTCATAACAAAACATTTTATTTATCGAGTGTCCCCAAAACAAAAAGTCCGAATACAATAAATTAGGTGACCTGGCAGGCCATTCAATTGAGCCTCTCCTTCCAATCCACTGTTCGGGAAACCGGTTACTTATTAAAAATGTGCTCTATCTCCTGGAAGTTCAGCCGATCAGCATTGTTATTTTAGTAATCTTCTATTATTTGTGTTATGAAAGGATCAATTGCATCTTCAAGCATGTTCAGGTAGAATTTTTACCAGTTAAATTTCCACTAATAAAATGTGGACATCCCAGTAACGGCAATTTTGTCTATTTAAAGCTCCAATCACATAAACTCTACACTAATCGGATAAACAAATCTTGAATAATAAGCGAGGATTTACAATTGAACGCTGGCTCATTTTTGCACAAAATTGCAGCATTCTATCAGTATTGCTTATAAAATCCGTATAATGGACGAACGGAAAATTTGCGATTTTCTCATAAACGATTGCCCCTAGCGTTGTTGAGCAGGTTTTGCTGAGAAAGAGTGTATGAATAAGACTTGAATATAAAAACTCTCAAATGTTCACTGCCAGTGCCCTACAAGTGCTACATAAAAATAAATCCAAAATTTTGTCCTGTTCACCAAATTGGTACAAGATATTAATTTTTTCCAAAAATTACTCAAAAGAATTGAAAATTAAATTTCAACTTCAACACTTTTTATCTCCGAAAAAAAAAAAAAAACATTTGCGGACAAATATTCATGTAAATTTTTCACCTTGAAATTAACCAAAAATGAAAATTCTCACATAATCTGACCAATCGCAAACCAAAAACAACTCGTGTTATCGCGATAACACCCGCTGTCTTTCAATTCTGATTGGAGGATCAGCTTCGGTAATTTCAACGACGTAACCATGGCAACACAAAGTTTGGCAGTTCTATCAATATTAATTGTACCTGATTGTGTCAAAATGAGTCGCTTCGGTGCAAATCCAAATGAAATTATGAAATGAAACATTATAATATTGACGATTTCAATAATTTGTTTATGACTATTATACATTGTTCGTATTTATATTAATGAAAAACTTTATTCGTGAAATAGTTTAATAAAATTCAACTCGTGATTGAATTTATCTTATAAGTCTGTCTTTTATTTCTGAACTCAACTGAATTGTTTTGAGAAAACACCACTCGTTCTGCGGACTCGTGGTGTTTTCACGAAGCAATTCAGTTTCGTTCAGAAATAAATCGACGAGCTTATCGCGAAAATTCAATCACTCGTGGTATTACTCCTGAATAATCAACCAATAGTAACCCTCAATTTCAAATAATACACCACTTTCACACTTTCGGATCATATGTGTGTGATTTTTTTTTAAATTGATTTAGAGCCCATAGATAAAGAAATATGGGTGGCTCTAATAATAGGTTGTCACTTCTGAATGGTGAAAGGATAATGTATTCAAAATCATCCCCATTCAAGACAGTATTCATTTTCCTGTCTTATGATCGATTCGGGAATGGTATTATTGTAGTTTTTTGAGTTTACTGGCAAATTGTCCTTTTAGTTACTTTCGTCAATGCCTTCCTACCAAAATCTTATATACCAAATTCTAAGGACGAAAACGATTTTGCGCTCGATAGCGTTGCTGTTAGTGAGAGTGTCACCCATAATTAGATGGATATAACTGTCTACGTCGGGTAGTTCCATTGCTTTTGGTAATCGATCACTAGCATTTCCTCTGTTCATGAATGGATTTTTTCATCTGAGGGTGTGTGTGTGTAATTGGCGCCCTCTAGTTTTATACCGATGACATGGATGAGGTGCTTTATCGATACTAAAGTGATGTTACACACGTGTTGAAATAGAAGAGCTGACGAGTATCCATAATCTGTGGTGTACTATACAGATCTTCAGTAGGATGTCTTCGCGGTTTTGATATAATTATCTTTATGAACCTTTTTGAAAAATTTCAAGTGCATTGATGTACGATCGCGCAGCAGCTTCCCATGCTTGTATTCCATATCTGAGATGACTTTCTACGAGTGCAAAATACAACGTTATTAAGTTTTCCGATAGTAAATTTCATATGTTTGAATGAATAAATTATATTTTGTATATTTTTCATCATGTAGTTGATCAGATGCCGATCGATCTAGGTATACAACTAAATATTTTATTTCATCCATGCACTGACTCAATACCATGATTCTTACCATTTATGATGATACCAGCGGCATTACAACTGAAGGGTAGCGATTTAGTTTTTTAAGGTTCATGGTAAGGAGTTTATTGTCATATCAGTTTTTTATTACCTTGTGGTCTTCCTCGACTTTGTTCCTCAAAATTGGCCACGTATCAGCTTCCTAAAAGAAAGCAGTGTCCTCTGCAATACCTATTATGTCACCATTAATCTTCAAGCTGAATACATCATTGGGATATAGATTGATGGTGTTCGACCCAAGACCGTTCCTTCTGGTACTCCATATTCAATGTCTATTGTTTCGCTTATTTTATGCCCAACTCTAACATACTTGCTTTCTTGTATTCAAGTAGCTTTTAAATAAATTTAACATTATCTATAGACAGATTGGTGAAACACAAACAAAATAAGAAAATTTTTAATCTGATGTACACACCAATAAAAAATCCATTCAATATTTTTCATGTCTTACATATCTCGGGTACCATACCATACGAATAAAATATCTCGTTTCTTTCAGAAACGAAATATAATTGTTGCATTCAGAATCAACAACAACCTCAATTCAGTCATTGATAACGCGAAGTCTGTATGGTATGAATTCAAAAAGTAGGGAGTTTACAAACTAAAGTGTGAGGATTGCAACGCAATATATATACAGTGCGGCTTTTATTTGCTGTTAACTCTTGAACGGTTTGACGCAGAAACATAAAAAAAACTGTGTGGAGGGTTTCACCGATACTACTTTTTGAGATAAAACAAATTGTGATAGATGGCGCAGGGGGGCACATCAACTGAAAATTTTAAATGGCATGGGGGTCATGTGTCACATCGTTGAAAAGATAATTCAATTCTCTTTTCAATGGCTTTTAGATTTTCGTTTTTACGTTTTTTCACAATATGCATTTGAAATGTCAGAATAAGTGCGGATCTGGCGGATATGAATCCCTTTTCTTACCTGACTTTTGAATGGTTTGTTGGAAATAACGGAACAGAATTTTTTTCGAAAGGAACGAAATTCTAAAAATTTCCAGATGGTTGAAAAGAAAATTGAATCATCTTTTCAACGATGTGACACATGACCTCTTATGCCATTTGACATTTTTTTAGTTGATGTGTCCCCCCATGCCCTCTATCGAGCAATCACAATGTGCTTCATTTCAAAAAGTAGTATCGTTGAAACCCTCATAACGGTTTTTTTTTATGTTGCTACGTCGAACCGTTCAAAAGTTAACAGGGGAGGGGGACTATTAAAAGCCGCTCTGTAGTGTGTTTCACATCTCATAGATACATCCATGTCTTCCGTAATTTTCAATGCAGAACCATTAAATTTTCAGGATCGATAGATACACTAGAATTGAACTCGCTGTACAAAAGGTGTCATTCTACGTGATATACACTGCACGCCAACAGTGTAGAACCACCCATTTTTCAGGAAAGTTATATTAGGGGGTCAAATTGGCCCGAAATTCCTTCAGATTCGTGATTAAGATCCCCAAATTACTACTGATGCACCTGTCTCCTGAACAATTTTCTGTCTTGAAAAATTCTAATTCCGTTCCGTTATTTTCGACGTAGAACCATGAAATTTCCAGGTTAGATAGATACACTAGAAATTAATTAACTGCACAAAATGGGTAATCATACGTGATATACACGGAGGCATTTCTATGGAAAGTGAAACAAATTAGAATTTTTCAGAACAAAAATTATTTCAAGAGACAGTTTTAGTATTAATTTGGGGATCCTGAACACGAATCCCAAAGATATTCGGGCGAATTTTACCTCCTAATATAACTTTCCGGTAAAATGGGTGGTTTCATCGCTGCTGGTGTGCAGTGTTTATCACGTTGGATGACACCTTTCGTGCAGAGAGTTCATCAATAGTGTATGTATCGATCGTGAGAAATTACAGAAGATACGAGGGTGTTTTCATGAGAAGTAAAACACACTGTATATAGGCCAGACTAGCCGTAGTTTCAATAAAAAAATCGGGGAACATTCGAGGAGTTTGAGGTTGAATACACAGGATTCAACCAACATCTCAATGACAATAACCATACAATCACACAGAACCCTGGAATTTTGCATATTCAACCGAAAGGTCTGAAATTAAACATACTGGAATCCACACAAATTAAGAGGCACCTGCGTGACAATAACAATTTAGTTCTTAATGAACAGGTAAATTTGTATAGTTCCCTAATAAACTACCAAATTAACAACTCAACGGTTCCCTGTATGAGAGTATCACTGTTAATTCTATAGTTGTTGTACTGAAACAAATTAATATATTTGTTGATCAAATGGTGAAAATTTTAACATGATGATTAGGTATGTGATTGTGATCATTTTAGTGACTGTTTGTCAAGGGTTACACTATACAATTATATTAGTGATCCGAGATCCGAAATGAATGTTTTCAGGAAAACATTCCTTTCAGTTTTTTCTCTCAACGGTTGCATACGTATTTTCAGTCGCTGAATTAGACTTTCAACTTTGCCATCACGTCAGTAAACGCGAAAAAACACGATAAGCAGTTTTTCGGTGTTTTCGTTTGCAGCTGACGATGTTTTTTCTTATTCAAAACCTCATACAAAACCAAAGTAGAATAAATTTCCTACAATTCACATATAAATATTGATTTTATTCCTATGATGTTCCATACCGCCGCTATAGAGCTCGATAAAAAAGGTCACTTTTATCACTTAGTGAAAAACACAAGAAATACCATTTTGAAGGTGCGGTGGAGTCGCAATACAGAAATAACAATAATTGGAACGTATGCACACACGGTACGAGACAAAATCCCAAGCTAATATAAATAATAATAAAAAAATCGCGTCGAATATAATGGTTTTCTTTACTCAACTGTCGCAACATTCCAAAAATTGAATTGTTTGTACCTATGTTTTTATCTCTCATAACAGCTACAGTGTTATTTTAAAACATTGATTATTGAAAACATTCGACCATTTGTTTCCGAACTATGTGCCTGGATTACTATAATTGTCGAAACTAATTGCAGTATTAGTAATTATTAATTTTCTCGATAAATGGTTATTCACCTTTTATAATGGGCTACCATCACTTAAACCCATTTAATTTGTGAATCTCATTTGAGACAGTAGTGACTTTGAGTGGGTGAGATTTTTTTTTATTGTTATGTGTGCGCCATGTCTCGCGAATGTATCATTTGTGAAGGTTAGTTGTTAAATGGAATACCAACAACTGTAGTTTAACAAAAGGGGGTAAATTATTCTGTTGGGGCAAGTAAAATGCGAGGAGATGGAAATGTAATTATATTGAAAAGGTGCACTGAAGATGAGAAATTTAGAAAGTAGTATACTAACGAAAAATGTATTGCTGCTCACATTAAGAAAACTAAGAATAGTGCTAATGCACATGAATTACGTCCCCTATTTCAATTCTCCTTCAAACTCACTATTTTGTGTGCGGTGAGGAAGTGCCAACATATTACGCGGCCAAGCAGTTGAAAATGTCGGTGGAATGATGAACACGGAAGTGCCATTAGTACTTGATTTCCCAGCTAGAGATACACAATATAATTTGACTCAAATAAAATCTCTTTTTGGACCTAAATTAGGCCACGAAACAAGTCGTGGTAGACTCAGAGATGATGTGGAAGGAGTAATGCGAACAATTTTCACGTTCCTTGCAAACAGTGAGGAATCTCAATCCACAATTGCCACGGCAAATAATAATAATAGCCGTCCTCTAACCGCACAGGCTATGCCTTTGGGTACACTCAACGAGTTTTTATGGGGGATTATTATTATTATTATTAACTGACGAATCAAATTGAAGAAGACATTCGTCCCCACCCAAAAACAGTGAAATCACGACTCACAAAAGTATGGTAAATCATTACTCTTTAAAAAGTATTAATCATTGACATACTTATAAATGAGTCGTGATTTCACTGTTTACATTGGTAACGGCGTCTATTTCGTAAATTGTTCGTTTCAAGGTTGAAGGGCAAGAATTGTTCAAACAGCAGCTGCTATCATCGTTGAGGATGCATGTTCTGAAGTGTATGGCATGAAACGGTACCCTCCAGTCGATACATTCTTGAATGGCCATGAGGATCTCATTCCTGCATCTCTTAGAGCTTTCACAGATATGGTAGTGATGGCCATATTTGTTCTAGCTGACTGCATACTTTTAGCCGTGAGGTTAATGTCATATCTCCTCTGAAAGTTTGGGTTGCAGGTTTTCCCCACCCAACCTTCATAGAAGACGTTTCATTCAGACAGATACGATCGGAAGGTAAATGTTAGTAATGAATTAATTTCTAGCTTAAAATTATAAATGAATGAACGGCACATATTTACTACCAAATTTTCGTCATGTTCGACTGTTTTCAGAATTGGGGCTGAGCGGTGGCAGCCAAAAATATATCGACTGTTGCATCAGAAGAGCCCCTATCTGGTGGTTCATCAGGCATCAAGAAAAAGAGTGCGATGATGATGGAGTTAAGGGAGATTTGGAGAAACGAAAATAGATTGAAAAGAAACGTGGAGAAAAGAGTGGAGTGTTAAAATCAATTTTTAGACTATCTAATTTTCAATTTTCTTTCTTTTTTCAAAAATCAGTTCGTCTCAAACATTGCATTCTATATCTGTGCCTATTCATTATTCTATACATAGCAACATTCTGTATATTCAACAACATTTGCAGAAAGAAGTAGCTCAAATCGGAGTTTCGCGGTTTTTCAATAACTGGCGGACTCGCCGGTGTTGAATATGACCGAAGCAACCATATTACAATCGATTTTGGGCATATGTTTTGCGATACTATCGCACTTTCAAATTGGCATTTTTGGGTTGTTGACTGAATGACCAAGAGTAACAATTCTTAGCGCGCTCTAGGGGTAGTTTGGAACAGAAATTAAGTTGATATATGTGAATTGTGGGAAATTTAATCTACTGTAATTTGGTTTGGAATAGTCATTGTCAAAGAAACGTTCTTGAGCCATTCATGCTTACAACATTCAACTACACTGAAACGCAATTTGTTGATACCTTCTGCCAAACCATTTTCCAATTCCTTTAGATCGGAGAAATTGATATGAGCAAGCCTACGATGCCACAATAATGCGACCTATTCATGGGAAACCATGAAATTACAATTCATTTGGGAAAACATGTTCAGCTGTTACATATTTTCCACCAAATCTGCATCAGCTACTATAACATTTCGAGTATTTAAAATTCGGCAAACATTTTCGAACCAATTTATTCTGTAGCCATTCTTAGTGATGCAACTCACAGATAATAAATTATACGGCAACAAGCAGTACATTTTGAATTTGGACGTTTTGGACGAATCCATTCAAACGTATTCTCGAATTAATTTTTTCCATTCTAGTAACTTGGATCGAATTGTTTGCCACAACTATTTCTTCCACTTCAGGCCAATCATCACGTATATGCGTAGATATCAGAATCGATGTACCAGTTCATTACATCGGCTTTTCCAGTTGAAGATACCTACTGCTGATAAAACTGAGTGTTGGTAGCTTTCGATTTTTTGACATTTTTGTTACATTATTGTGCCTTGTATGGCCATAAAGATTACATCGAAAACAAGCTGGACCTTTTCTGTGCGGTAACTTCTTATTTTTTGTCTGCGTGAGAAATGTGAAATCATTATTTGAATGATTTGGTTGTTTTCCGAGTTTTGCCGTGGTCGTCTCTGGTTTAAATCTCCAAACGTTTCGACTGCAACTGCGGCAGTCATCCTCAATGGTGTGGTCGAAGTACTCTTGACGTTTCGAATGAATCTGTTTTTTTACCACCTATTCAATGAGGTAACACAAGTAGAGATTTCTATCTATTGAAAGTATATGAATGCGCCAGGTGGCTGTGAATAAGGGAGGGTGATGGGGATGGATGGAAATAAGAGGAGGTGATGGAGGGGATTATTCCATTGGTCAATTCAGTTCAACTTTCATACCCTAGTGGCAGTTATGGACAATTCGTAATAATTATATAATTTTGTTCATGAGATACAGCATTTGAAGGATTAAAATTGTCACCCTGTACATGGAAAACTATATACTGTTGAATCATCATGTAGTTGATGAAAACTCATACTTTTCCCAAAAAATTGTCAAATTCTATCAGTTTGTTTTCTAGTTTTAACATTTTGAGTGAAAATCAAAACGCCGATTATGGTATTGATATTTATCTATTTTTTGAACATCATCTTGCTCTGCTGTAATACAATACCCTTCATGAGATATAATTTTTATTCTGAATGGAGGGACTCATGAGTATCAATTCAGATGGGATGAGTTTGTTTCTAAGAAAGTTCAATTTTGAATTAGAAAACACAAATCAAATCGATGCATAATAGCAAAAATCTAAAAAAAACCTACCTAATGAGGATGCCAGGATCTACATCATATCAATTTGAGCAAAACTAGCAGAAAGCCAAGTAGTAAATGTGAAAGGTTCACTTTTGATGTCAATGAAAAAATTATTGAATCTAAGATTGATAGCGGTGCTGTAATAGGTCAATTTTTTTTTCAGTATTACTCATACTTGGGGTATGTGGGTCAGTTGGAATCTGCACCGTCGGTGCCGACCATTCAAATTCATATAAGCAAATAACTTCTCGTTCATTTATATGTTCAATTAACGCCATTTGTTATTAATCACAATCAGAAAAGAATTTTTTTCTACTCTTGTATATGAAAATGATAATTTTTCAACCAGTTACTCTACATAAAAGTGATAGTTTTTTACTCTAGAGATGAAAATGAAGCAAATGAATAAACATTATTATGCGACCCTCCTATAATTAATATGGACTCTCATAGCGAAAGTTCCAGTATTTCATAAACATCATCTATCATAGAAATAATAGCATCTTATATCCGAGATAAAATACTAAAATTGAGCCGATGCCTCAAAATGAAGACATTATCCCAACGTTTTAAAAAATCAATAACACAGTCACAAGAATAGTTCGTTTCTACATGAAAGAGACTTCATCAAAAATGTGTTTTGATTGAACTGATAAGATGAAGGCATGCAATTATCGAATTATTACAGCAACTTAATTGCAGAGTAGAAATTGAAAAGTGCAATTCGTTAATTGTTAATTGGATTGCTACATGTTTATAAATGGAAACATGGAAACGATATTAGGTATTCCTTATTTTGAAATCACATGACCAGTCAGATTTATACCAACTGAATGATTTTTGATAAATGACGATAGAGTGCAACAATCGGGATTACTTATTTGCGTTATAAGTCCAGTAAACGAATTTTTACAGTACGAGTTTTGGACGAGGATATTAGCCAAGTTTGGAATTTCGAAATGAGTACTGGAAAAAGTTTACCGGGCGTATGTCGTACAACATTTCATTTCAAACTGTTCACAAAGAATAATTACTTAAGTGTGGCGAGAGTAAGTGATTTTAGGAATCACTTTTTTTTCTGTAACTAATTTATACATTTTGTATTTCATTCAAATAGATTCAATAGTTCTTCACTCTGCTGCAAATATTCTAGTGAAATTTTTCGTTACGGTTCTCAATCTCAGAGTAATGAAATATACGGGCCGTTTCTTTTATCATGTGGTAACATTGCTTTATTCTAAACCGTAATAGATACAAAGACAATTAAATGAGAAAAAATGTAACTATTGTGAGCAGTACATTGGTCAGAGAAAATCTACGGGGACTCTCGCCCTTCCCGACTTATACAGGGAAAACTAAAAATGCTGTTTTCGTTTTTTTACGAATAGAATGGATATTTCAGAAAATATAAAAAAATGAAAGAGAAAAGTTTTATTGTATTCAAAATGTACTAGAACTACGTACATTTTTAATTAAACGTTTCATGTCAACACGGCCACCATCAACTATTTTCGTCAAATACGGACCTGTCTATTTCATTACAAATATTGATAAAGCGTTGAAATCACAATTCAGTGACATATCACACTTGACATTTTTATAGCGTTTCATATAAAATAACTGGCGTCATCAGTGACAACAATTTCTAATTATGGTCCTGTCGTTAGTTCTTTTGTAAATTGTTTTGATTTCTTCAAAACTCATTCAACTGTTAGGATACTTCAGTCATTACTCAATACTTTCGATAGGAAGATACCCCAACACAACGAACATTCGTATTTTTCCTTTCTGGGGATTTTTGTATTACAGTATTCCTTGATTCAAGGCTGATTTCTCCTGTATCAGTTTTTACACGGATTATTTTCATAATTCTCAATCCTGGAAGTAATGAAAATATCAGTTTTTGATCAAAATACAAGTGTTGTCTTATTTGGTACAATTAAATAGCTTCTCACTTCTTTTACCATATTTGAACACGTAGGCTTTGCTTGATTTCTATGGCAGGAAAAATAAATGAGTTGTTGATATCTGTTAAGAACTGTCAGACATTTAAGCACTCGGTTACATATTAAAAATGAATTCGAATGGGTAAGCAAATATTACCTTATGAAGACTAAAAAGTGAAAAATAACGTTTTTTTTTTAAATCTAGGATTGGTCAGTTACAAAAATATTTCTAATCAAGATTTTTCTTTACGAGAAATTGCCCACGAACTTGGGATATCTGTAAAATCTACCAGAAATATTTTGAAAAAGAACAAATACAAATGCTACAGGATACGCAAAGTTCATCACCTTAATGAAAGGGATTACGGAAGGAGAGTACGATTTGCGAAATGGTTAAGACGTAGAAATAGGGAAGTTCGAAATATTTGAAAAAAAAATAATATGGACGGACGAATCAAAATTCACCAACAATGGTTGGTTTAACAGAAACATCCATTATAGGTGGAATAATACGAATGAACATTTACATAGAGAAACCAATTTCCAGGAGAGGTTCGGAATAAATGTTTGGTTGGGAATTTTGGGAACAAACATACTATGTCCTTTCTTTAACGATGAACATTTGAATGGTGAAACGTATTTACATTTTTTATCCAATGAGTTTGATGGCTACTTAGATGAATTGCCATTAAGCACCCGCCGTGAAATACAATATTTACAACAAGACGGTGCCCCTCCCCATAATGCAGCAATAGTAAGGGAACATTTAGATGCAATATTCCCAACAAAGTGGATTGGAAACAATGGACCAATTGCCTGACCAGCTCGATCCCCAGACCTTACTCCTTTGGATTTTTTTGTCTGGGGATACATGAAGGATAAAGTTTTTTCGACACCTAGTACCGATATCGACAATCTCAAACAGAAAATAAGAGATGCATGTGATAGCATTACAACCATCATGCTAGAAAATTGCCACAGAAATTGTATGGACAGACAACTTATGTGCATTCAACAAAGAGGTCGTCAATTCGAGCATTTAATGTAGAATTCTTTTTCTGTATTGTTTTTTTTTTCTTCCACAAATTCATTATGAAATAAATTGTTTTTCTGTTTGTTTGATTTCTTCTCCTCTTAAGTGAGTTCATTTCTGGGGTAAATTGCTATCATTCGTCTCTGAAACTGCAGAAATCTTTTATGAATTTTTATAGTATAAATACAATTTTCATAGATACATTCATTCAAAACGTCACTGATAATTTTTATTTCGAAGCGTTAGTTTCTGTGGAATTCATAAACAAACTAATGATCGACAGGACCGTAATTAAAAATTGTTGTCACTGATGATGCTAGTTATTTTATATGAAACGTTATAAAAATGTCGAGTGTGATATACCACTGAATTGTGATTTTATCGCTCTATCAACATTTGTAATGAAATAGACAGGTCCGTATTTCAAAAAAATAGTTGATGATGGCGGTGTTGACACGAAACGTTTGAATAAAAATTTATCATTACGTAGTTCTAGTACATTTTGATACAATAAAACTTTCCTATATCATTTTTTTATATTTTCTGAAATAACAATTCTATTAGTAAAATAACCGAAAACAGCATTTTCAGTTTTCCCTGTATAAGTTGGGAAGGGTGAGAATCCCCGTAAATTTTCTATGACCAGTTTACTGCTCACCACAATAGTTACCTTTTTTCCCATTTAATCGTCCTTGTATCTATTACGGTTTAGAATATAGCAATGTTACCACATGATAAAAGAAACGGCCTGTATAGAGATACCCTACATATTTGAACACAACAGAATTTTAGACAACCATAGTATCCATCTTTGTCACAGTAAAGTATAGAAAAGGGGACTGAGGGGATTGTATATATACAGTCCAGAGGACAGAGGACCCAGGGACGTGCGGAAAAATATATTTGGGTCAATTTTAAACCAGTTCCAGTAATCCAAAAGACTTGTATTTCTTGGTAGGATAAGATGAACTTTTAGTAGTAAAAATTGAAGATGGTTGATGAGTAATGTGATTTATAGGGGTTTTGCTGATTGAAAATCATTAAATTCAATCAAAATTCAGGAATTCAAGTTTTGTAATTCATGGATCGATTCTAGTCAAAATTGCTGTATAAGTCTGGTGAAATAATGAATTATTTATGAAAATTCAAGATGAACTTTGTGATATGATCAGTTTCATTCTATTCAAATTAGGACCAAATGAAGGTATTTTGGAAATGAAGAAGGGATTGTTTGTGAAAAGTCAACAAGTTGAGATCGCGGACAAATTTTGTGATTAGATCCCACTTCACAATTTATTGTGTTGGAGGTTTTTGGGGTACCTAGGTACATCGTAACTTTTTGGGACCATTATTGTATTCAATATTATTATCAGGGGCTTTTTTGTGTCAGAAAGAACTAATTGCTTGACAAAATTTTGTGATGTCTATTGTTATTTTTATATCCGTCAACCGGCACCCTTACGAGCACCTAGGGAAGACGTAGCCCTTAGCTTTTCAAACATGTGATGCCATGTACGAGACCGGTGATCGTGCTGATTCAAACTCATGCACCAACGGGTGATTGGATTAAGAAGCGAGCGCTTAACCAGCATTCCAACACGGCCCATCTAGTCCGAATATATTGAATATTAGTGCCTAGGGGTTCTGGAATTGAATAAATAAAAAACTTTATTGAAACAAAACACTAGTCGAATGCCCTAAACAAACAATACAAATGTTATTAATATTAATAATATTAAAGTTTTTTCGTTATGAGTAACAATTGTTTACATATCATAATACGTATGTAGGGGATATGAATAAATTAATAAAATACCCATAAAAGAGAAATCAGAGGGAAAACTTAAAACAATATTTTCGTGTTAAGTATCAAACATTCTTGCTCACTATCAAACATTGATTCTATGGAAAACTCTGGGTTACGATCATGGTTTATGTTTTGTTTGCCAGTGAAATGCTACATCAACGTGTGAGAATTGCGAAAATCCACAAACAATGCAGGTTTTTACCATCTTCAGAATAACTTTTTGCACTACAGAGTCAATTAACCGAAATTCTCGATAAGCACTTAAATCACCTAAAAAATAAAAAAACTACACAATAAATACTAATCACGACGCCATCCACAAGCATAAACACGATAACAAACAGTATAATTCCGATGGAAAACGAAAACTAAGTGTCCTCAGAACTTGATGAAACTCGATCCGGTATTATCTATTTTTGACAGATGGAGGACTGTTGTAAATATAAACAACGTAATGCTTAAGAAACAAAGACAGGAGGGCATCTTTTATTGCTCGAAGCTCAATACTTTAAAATGGTTTTTACCGGACTAAAATTAAATATGTGAAAGTGTTTTTTAGATTCAGTATGACATGATAGTTATTTATGTAATAAGGATCATAATGACGTTATTATGGAAGTAGCCGTGAATATTATCGAGCGAGGCGATGAGCCAAGCCCGATAACACGGCGTGCACCATAATGATCGTTTATGTTTCGAATTACATACAAAACTTTACCTATTAGCTTCAATGAATATTAATATAGTTTGCGAATTCCAAATTCTGTAATTTTGAAATTACAGAGATACACTCGAGTTATTCATAATGAAAAATAGTGAGCAAGCTGTGCCTTTACCATTTCACTGATATTCCAACAACTAATTATTCATTCACTCAATCAATCAATCATTTTATTAATCCTCTGGAACAAACAAGTTATAGGACAGGTCAAAAAAACATTTCTAAAATATAAATAGTATGTACAGAACTGGTGTTTTTTTTAAAAAGAACATATAATATAAAAAGCCTATATAGGAGGACAATTCACAAATAAAATTTTAACCAGAATCAATAAATTCTCGTTTGGTGTAAGGACATAGATGTATTAGGAATTTCTTTAAGTTACGTTTGAATTTCCGAGACGTCATATTTTTCAACTCCTGTGGAAGCAAGTTGTATAGACCTTTTCATTCAAGCATTTTGGCTATATCGCATGTGCCATAATTCGGAAACAACTTTCACTTGTTTTTTTCCTAGAGGGGATTCAAATAATTTTTCGACCAATCAAATGATGAGAATGAATGCCACTTGTCATCAAATATTTCGACAATTCATTGTCGTTGGTAAGGGTCTGCATTGACTTTTTAGGAGTTTTTAAGTGTGAATTCGTGAATTTGAACTTTATAAACGGTATAAAACTCTTGTCTATGCTTTAAAAGTATATTTTCTAGTTTCCGTCCTGTTAGTTTTTGTGATTTTTTTTATTAAATAATCATGGTTATAAAGTGCATTCATGTGATGTGAAATTCATAAAGGATCACCCAAGATCTTTCCACCGGTAAGTTTTGCTCTTATTTATTATATATTCGATAGCCTAAATTTCCATTATTGTAATGGTGTAACCGTAGAGTTTCATTCAAATTCATTATTTTTCGCCATTTTAAGGTTATGATTTCTGTGTAGGTACTGTATAAGTGTATAATCGAATCGCTCAAGTTCACGCCAAGTTTTGCTGTTGATATTCATTACAATTTTGACTAATCATGTTTCCATTACTGAAATTATTCATCTAAAGTCTTGATTCGTTAAAAAGGCAATTCTGTAAATACCATTAACTCTTTCTGATTTTTTTTTATAATGGTTATGTATGTTTCAAATCGAGTTCATTTTATCGACTGTTGTCGAATATTGGTTTTAAATAGTTATTTATGCAACAAGTGCAAAAAGTAAGTGTTTATTGTACTCGACGTGAAATTGTCGTCGAGTGCAATAAACATTTTTTGCACGAGTTGCATACAACATTTTTTCTACGTTCATGCAAAAAGCAAATAATTATTTATGTAGGTGCGGCACTAGGTGAAGGAAAATGAAGTACGCAATTTAAATAAATATTTATTACTATCGATTTCATCACCATCATCTAGTTTTCCATTGATATTACTCAGTTTAAAACTTTCACTTCTGTAATTGTCAGAATTAAATTTTGACTAACGTTTATATAACCACAGTTGCATTATAAAAATCAAAATCATAATAGCCATGAGCGCGTATGTTATCACGAGGTGTGGTCGTAGTACAGTTTGCTCTATGCAGGTAGACGGTTTAGAACATAGCGGATCAGTTTTGATTATGGAGTTATTCACGGGAAGGCATTGTTTGTTCAACTCTGACTGCAAATATTAACACAAAATAATATAAAATAGGTATGTAGCTGTTTAAAACGTATGGGCAATCTCACAGAATATCTGCTAAATATGTAGTGGGTTTCAACGTTTATGTTTATCATGATGACAGCACGTTGAAGTAGAATGACAGATGAGTGCAATAAAAACTTGATTGCACTAGTGCAATAAAGAGCTTCTTTTTCCACTGAATATAGTTCAATAAAATTTTGCTTTTTGCATGAATGTAGAAAAATGGAATTTTAAGATACGTAGCACTATAAGCTGTAGTTATAATATACACAATCATTTGAAAGTGGAGATAATTGGATTGTGTATATTTCTTTTCGAATTGTTAAATATTAAAAACCATTTGATTTAGATACTATCGCCAAATTTGTTTGCTCAGACCACTTCACCGAAGATGAATTTATCATGAAACCCAGTGGTAAAGATATTTGAAGTTTGGTGCCTTGCCCATTATTCATAGAAAGCCTCCAGTGAGAACACTTCCAATAATGTGAGTTTTTTTTCATTTGGTTCAGTAGGTAGTATTGTTCTACGTTCTATCAATGTAAAACGTTCAATAATGAAAAACCCCATTTTCATTAAACTTGCATCTTCTCATTGATGGAATTTTTGCCAGTCATAATAACATACTGTTACTAGAATTACAATCTTCAGTTTATGGCTCATAAGATTATAATTATAAGTGATTTCTCAGAAAATTTCATTATTTATCAAATTGTATAGTCTCTAAAAAAGTAAGGCATTCGAAGGCTAAACACACAAAAATACACAAACAATAAACAAAAATATAATTCTTTTACAATAAATTTAAATGACACATAATTTAAGTATTTGTATTACAGGAAGTATATAATTGTTTGTATAAAACAATCAGGCTGTATTTTAGTAACATTGCTTTTTTTGCGATACCAGCTTAGTAGAACGAAAACAAATATCAATTGAAGTTTATGTTAATGAGATTTTCACTTGTAACCAATTACAACTGATATTTTGAATAGTTATAATATTAAAAGAGCTTTATTGACATAAAATGAAATAAATCGAATTGCCATCGATGGGAGTTCAAACCCTGTAGGTATTCTAATTCTTTATTTCCTTCAAATATCAAAAATTTTCATTTTGTGTAATAGTTAAGAAAATGTCTAATACTAAGGAGCAATGACAAAATACAAGAAATATTTATAAAAAAGTAATACATGGATAAAATACAAATTCGTTCTGTACAGGAAAACACAGTGGATCGTATAAAAAATCATCGAGTGTATAAAAACATTTACCAAGTAGGAAAGACTTTAGACTTCATTTGAATGTTGTAAGATAATTTTTGAATTTTGTTGATTCCAATAGACAATTGATGATTTTAACAAGTGATTCATGTATGATAGGTACATGAATTGACAACCACTTAGTAACAATGACCAGAAGATTAACAGTTTGATAAAAAAAAATTGCATGAAGATAAGTTCAGTTGTTGGTTCTTAGTAATACGATGTGAAAAATTTTATTTCTAACATATTGTCCTCATTATTATTATTTTTGTCGAATATGCTTGATAATTGCCCCATTATTTGCTGGAACAGTTCTGTTCGAGTTCTATCATATAACAGCCGGTTGTGCGAATTGGATAAGTATGTATGTATGTATTCCAAGGATGAAATGTGTTTTTAGTGATAATAAAATTCCATACAAATTATATTACTGTTGATAAATCTAAATCTTGTTTTGATTACCACGGTTTTATTTTATTACTTCAATATAAATCATGTTACTATACTGTTTATTTAGTATACTTGTGCATAAGTTGTTTTTTGTCAAGTGTCTTTTGAAAGAACTTATGTGATGTATATTTTCTAATGTTTTGTATTGTAATTTCAATAAAATGCAATGAAACACAAAACATATTTCTAGAACCATTGAGCCATTGGCTCCGTCTATTTTATTGTTTCTTCTAGTGAAGCATGCAAGAGGTAAGTCATCAATTAAATTATCATCTGAAAGATCTATGAGGAGATCCAACACATTCAATGAATCTGCTGATACATTTAGCTCTGTTTCTATGTGATTTATGCAGCAGTTGTAACAGGAAGTTCAATCATCAGTTTTCAGCGAGAACATGTAAGATTTCTCCCTTTGTGCTTTATTTAACTTCAGCATATTTCTGCTACCAAGGTTTATCACCGAAGCCACTGACAAACCTATTGCCTCCAGATTAACGTCCCTACCGAAGGATGGCTTGACCTTCACATTATATCTCGAGCTCATTGATATATTATCTGCAGGTATATGCTATATTCGCTACTCTATTTGGGCTTTTGATATAGGTGTTACTCCTCAAAGTACTAACTACACTCCAAGTTTCTTCAGATATCGAATGACAGTCAACTGGAAGAGCCAAGTTCAAGTCATAAAAAAAGGGAGGACATAGCACTAATGTTTTTGATATGGACATCGAATAACTGCTTGGAACACACCATACAATTGTTTTTATTAATTAAAATTATTTATAATTAATATTCTTAGTGCTAAATTATGATGAAATAGGTACATCATAACTTATCATGTAAAGAATCAAACTGACTGCTTCAGGTTAAACGACACCAAGATGCCCTAGATAGATAACTTGCTGAGCATTATTTCATTGTGAACGGATTAGAAATACAATTACTTTTTTTGTTTTTATATCAACAAAAAATAGGATAAGTAGTTCTTTGCAGTAATCATAAAATAAAATTAGATCTGTAGAGAACCTGACATTTACAGTTTGATTGTATTGTTAAATATACAGACGCTTTGGTTTGTATTTTTTTATGAATAAAAACCTAGCCTCAACGTACGGCGGAACGCCGAAAGATTTGAAACTCGTTGAGTTTAAAGTCTAGTTCATACCCTCGCGAACTTCACAGTTTTTCTGCGAATAAAATGGCTGCCGACATGGATCTGCATCAACGATTGGTCCGGTATGACTGGGAGCCATTTTATTCGCAAAAAAATTGCGAAGTTTGCGAGGGTATGAAATAGACTTAAGGCTACTGTTCAGTCACGATCCGTAAATAATACCATAGGTTGATTTTCAATAGTTTTGGATATCGCTACTGTGAACGTGAACAGTAGCCCTTATTTCAGTCATTTTCTTCCGTAGACGAGAGTTTCATTAAAATTTATTCTAATATCTTTTTAAAATTGAAATGAGTAAGAAGCACATTAAAACTTCAAGCTTTCATATGCTAGTTTAAATCCCTGTTCATTAATTTAAATAATCAATCTAAAATGCAGATATATATAGAGAGAGAAAATTCCGAGTGGGATCTGAGTTTCTAGATCTTCAAGAATTTAGCTTTAAATTATTTGTACCCTAATAAATTTGGAATACCTCCTTCCATGTCGTTGTTTCCACAATATATAGAACAAAAGCTAATCGTTTCTTAAATGAAAAGGTCTATAAATGGACACTAAAAGTATTAGGAGATCTTTTATATATTTCTAGATGTTTGAAAGTTACATGATAATGTTCTTTTTTCCTTTTATTTTATGAATGTGTATCGCTATTTCTCAAGTATATATCCCGATTCTGATGAGTATACGTCAGTATCTCAAAAATAAATATTACACTGTCAAAATGTTATGCTCCTTGAAGAGGTTTCGCCATGACTGATCTGGTGGGCAACCAACAAAACACCTTAAAATGTGCTTCTGAGAAAGGAAAACATTTTGAAGTGTTATTTCTTTCTGCATAATAAAATTTTAGATGATTCAGGCCTAATGCACTCTTTAAGTTTCTTATTTGATGTGTTTTAAATGATAATGTAGAATCAAAACACACTCCAAGAAACTTAACGTGATCTATGGTTTCAATAGTATTATTATTTATACTGACATTGAATTGGGAGATAAATTTATTTTGATAAATGTGGAAGGTTGTATAGTTACTTTTAGTAGTATTTAGCAACAAGGATATATCAGAACACCAGCCAGATAATTTATATAATGAACTAGTAATTTTTCTTTGTAGTAATTTAGCATCCTTATCTTTTATGAGTAATGTGGAGTCGTCTGCAAATATTATGTGGTTAAACTGTCAGATAGAATCAGAGGTAAATCGTTAATATATAATAAAAACAAGACTGGTCCCAGAATTGAACCTTGCAGTACCCCTAGTAAGTGAAAATCAGTTGTTGAGAAAACAAAATTCCCAGATTCAGGTATTTTAACCATTTGTGGTCTATCTTTTAGGTAGGATTTAAACCAATCATGAACAATGCCTCTCATTCCATAACTATTTAATATGTCAAGTGTGTATCAGATTGAACACAGTCAAAGGCACGACTAAAATCACAGAAGATTCCCGTTGGACTCTCTGCTTGTTCAATGCCATCTAAAATCTCTTCGTAGAATGATATAATTGCAGTCGTTGTAAAATGTTGTGCACGAAATCCATGTTGATTTTCATTGATTATATGGTTTCTATTTAAAAAATTTGTTAACTGATGAAGCATATATAGCATATTCTATTATTTTAGATATTAAAGAGGGTACCGACAATGGCCTAGAGTTTTCAAATTTTTCGGAAGAACCCTTCTTCAAAATTGGAGTAACTAGGGAGGTTTTTAGTCTGGATGGAAATTTTCCTTCTGCAAAAGATGTGTTAATAATATGTAGCAAGGGTGAAAGTATGTAAGGTCCTATTTTTTTAAAACAATTCCAGAAATTCCATCAAAACCACACGATGATTTGTCTTTCAAGCGCATCATTTTCTGTTGTATGAGCAATGAACATACTGTGAGTTTGACTTTGGAAATTATATTGTTTATAGTTTCTTCAGGGATTTCAATAAAATAATCATTGAATTTATTTGCTAAAATGTCATCACCATCTTTTATTTTTATCTTTTTGCACGGTTGATCTTTATTTCTTAATTCATTTATAATTTGCCATGTAGTCTTATTTTTATTTGTAGAGTTATTTATTCTGATGTGATAAAACTGACTCTTGGTATTCTTGACAAGGGATCTATGTTCCGTTCTGACAGCTTTAAAGTGATTTTCTAACTGTGAATTGGATTTCTTGAGCACATGCATTTTTTTCAAATTTTCAGATGAAACTCTCACCGCATCAGTGACCCATTGTTTATTAGACTTACCAGAAAATTTACTCTTTTTGACTGTACAACTCATATTTAAATAGTGTAGCAGTGTATCATGAAATGAATTGAATTTAGATTCCGTATCCTCGGATGAGTAGACATCATGCCATGTTTCCATAGATAAGTAAGAGATTAAGTTGTCAACTCTGCTGTCACTGGTGTATCTTCTCGTAATCAGATTATTATTATTTGCCTGAGTTTCCATATTCAATTTCAACAGAAGTGTATCATGGTCAGATTCAGTGTTATCTACAGAACTACTGCATTCTTCAAAGTTAGAATAGATTTGATCTAGAATAGTATTAATGCGAGTTGGTGTGAAGTTTCTTGGAGATAACCCATATGACACAAGTAGCTGATCAAAATAATATGCCTGGAAGGCAGTCATGGAGTTTACATTGAAATCTCCTGTTAAGAAGATATATACATTATGTTTGAAAATATTTTCTAAAATAATATGTACATTATCAAAGAAGACATTAAAGTTACTTGTTGGAGCCCTGTAACATACTTATATGACTGACTGAAATGTTTCGAAATTCCATTCAATTCCACATATCTACACAGTATGTACTCAATGATAATGGTTCAGAGATCAGGTCGTGTTGAGCATAAATTGCAACGCCTCCTCTGATAAATCTAGATCGGCCAAAAAGATTCATAAGTTTAAAACATGGAAAGCAAAAACTTGTGATATCATCACATGATAACCATGTTTTTGAAAACACAAAATTTTGACATTACAGTAATTTATCATGAGTTCATCAATTTCATGTTGATTTAATCCACTTATGTTGGACAGTAGAAGGTCATAATTGTTATATCTGCCACCCACTTTCTGAGTAGTATAATTCTCATTTTGAATACTGCTTGCCACCAATTGATTAATCAAATCCGAGGATCGATCCACTTATGTAGCTGATTGTTGAATCCTTCTTGGGAATAAAAAATTCGATACCAATGCAACGTTTGGCCAAACTTCCTTCCTCCAGGCTTCTCAATAGTGTTCTTTCCTAGTTGTCACTTTTATAGTCGCATACAGGTCAGGGCGCTTAGATGTATGCTGTTCACATTGAACTCCAGGGTATCGATCTATCAGTAGTTTTTCCAGGTCTTCTGGTTTTGTTTCTGGTTTTAGTCTGGTTACCAGTGTTTTCCTCATTCTTCCCTATTATGAATCTTCGGAGTTTAGGTCTCCTGAGTTCCCAGTTTCCTCCATATTTAGTCAAGATTTTATCTGACATCGAGAGGTTATTACCCAGCTCTTGTATTTCTCTCATTTTAACTGCTTATTTTGCTGATTGAACCGCAAGATTAACATCTCTTGGTTCTATATAGTGTTGATTTTGAGTTTGGTTCCTATTTGTATTCAATTAGTTGTTTTTGTTTTCTTCAGGACCATTAACCTTAAACGTTTTAATTAGTTCTTCTTTTCTTGAAACTGTAGTTCCATGTCTCGTCGTTGACTGCGTCAGCTGATTGCTGTCAGACACAGATTTTGGCCTTCCTATCTTCTCTCTATTTTGATATTCATGAGCATGGCCATGACTTTGACTATTTGAACACTTACCGTTCTTATCAATGATATTTTTTGTGACATCGGCAAATGTTTTTCCATTGGGTTGACTCACCTTTTCATCAGTTTTAAGTTTGGAAATTATATCTTCGTATTGATGAATTTTATCTTCAAGGGCCCATATTTTATCTTGCATTAGATTCTTATTCTCCTACATTTGCAACAACAGCCGAGTTAAACAACTGGTATTTTTCTTGAGAGATACAAGTAATTGTATGTTGTCAGTTTCAGTGAGGTCATCTGGTTCATCAAAACAAATTAACATGTCAGCTCCCACAATTTTTAATCTAGTAACACGCATAGCACATTCAGGATGATATTTTTTATCACATTTCACACATCTAGCATTTCCTTCAACACCTCTGTTACAGTAATTATAATTATAATTATTCCTTTCAGAGATCGGTTCATTAGGCAAACCGCCACTTGCCGCCATTTTCTAATTTTCAAACACACACTGCTGTCAATTGGATTATTTGTAGTGAAATCTTCGAAAATGGGTGATTCTAATAAAGGATAGTTTCTTTCGATTTGAAGAGTAAAGTTTTGTATTTTGAAACAAATTGTTTGATATTAGGTACTTGTATTCTTTTCTTATAAATTTCCAACATGTTAAACTTTCATAAACCTTACATTTGAATTTCATTATAGTACTAGGACTTTTTGATCTTCATTATGATCCTAGCACCATAATGAACTTCATTATGTTATTACAATACAATGACATATCGATGTCATTATGATATGCCAGCAGATAAAACAATTTTATAGGCGGTAGTACTACGTCGAGAATTGAATCGAACCTTGAAATTCAGCACTTCACTAGTTTCAAATATTGTTTAGAGAGACAACGATGGTGCTCCTAAAATTTGGTCATCGTAACATGAACCCGTTTGATGCCACCCACATGTTATGGGCCAGCAAAATGGTTGCTTTTTCAAACATACTACGATTCATTAGCGTCCAGTTGTATTCAAGAATTGGGAATAGAATATTTTATTCAATCATATTATAAACCACTGTATACAATGTGGCCCACTGACAACAGTCCATCAAGGTTTATATAATATTGCTTTTGACGTGCACATTTGAAAAAATAGTCGAACGCGTGAATTTTTGTTTCCAGAAAAGCATTTTTTGATTTTGGTCGCTGAAATTTCAAACACTAGGAGGGATGACACAACAGAAAACAACTGCTGCCCCCTGCAACCCTTGAATTATATGTGTTCGATACTTTTTCTATTAGAACTACTTTGCAATGTCCTTCAAATATGTTTCTACTAGAACTACTTTGCAATATTCCTCAATTCGAACTAACCGTCGCTGAAGAAGTATCGAACAGATTTAATTCTACGATTGTAGGCGGCAGTCGTTTTTTTATCGGATATGCCGACGAAATTTTTTTGCTTCTTGCAAAAGATTGCATAATGTAATCCATTTTTCATTATTATTTCAATGGTCTTCCATCAAGTAGTGTTTTTTTAAGAAATTTATTTCCACCCTGATTATTTTTGAATAGCAAAAATTGTTTGGTGCCACACAATGTTGGAAAATGTGGCTTTGTTTATCGAATCTGAGCCTTGTGTTGCCATGTTATTGAATTTTCGAATAAATTGGATAATGATCACTAGCACTCACGTTTTATCTTGTTGAGAATATCCTCTGTTCACCTTCATACAATAGTTCATCAGTTGCTCACAGTGCTACTAACTGATTTTTGGTGGTGGCGAATATGGAAAAAAGTTTCGAATGATAAACGATATACAATACGTGGCCATGCTTCGGAAACAAAGATTAAAAATAATACTGGAAGTTCCTTTACCGGATATATCACGGTGGATGGAACATTAGAAACATCTGAAGAACGGAACGACAGATCATTCCGATAGTTTGTGGCAAGGGTAATAAAACTTTCTATATTCATCAATATAGTACAGCGGCTTGTATCAAACAAAGTGTAGCTACTTTGTTATTTCAAACGGAACATCCTGAATATTATATACTTTTTTGGAATGCTGCAACAGTTTTCGCGATACAAAATATTTTGTCAAATTCTTGTATGAATCCCGACCATTGAAAAATAACGATATTTCATTCACACAGATTTACAAAATATTGCATTCTGACTCATAGCCATAAATATTCTGCCGATAAACCGGATCTCAGTTTCAGCATACAGGAAGGCTTCTGAGCCTTTCCGGTGACTCTTAAAAATTACTATAACTCAGTTTGTTTGAATTGAACTCTGATGTATATTACTTATCACTTATTTTGAGAAGCCATGACAGTTTCCTATCCAATTTTGTATTCTTCTCCTATTCCTACTTCGTACGGCTTGACAGTTTCCTATCCAATTTTGTATTCTTTCCTATTCTTTCTTCGTACGACTTCTGAGTTTGATGCACTCATAGAAAACCACTGATATTCATTGAATACATGAGCTAATTCCATTCAATGGTCAGCTCGTTATCAAACCGGTTTCATTTTCCAATGAACTCATTTGATTCATATCTGGTTTCAAATCGTTCGGTTCAGTAATCTCTTTTCGATTCTTCATCATGAACTTCATTCATACCGTTTTCGATCATTTAAATGAACAAAACAGTTTTTGTTTAATTTGTATCACTCTTCCTAATCAAGGAACAAGTGCAATAGTACCTACTGATTGCAAAAACTCTGAATTAATTATTCTACATTGCGAATTATTACCATGTTATTAATTAGAAGTAACTGATGAAACAAAAAATTGTTCTGGCATTTCAAAATATGGCGAAGGATCCGAGGTTTACGGATTAATTGAATTGATAAATGATTTATTTATAAAAACAGTTTGTCTTTTCGTCACTGAGCAAACGCAGCTCTTGTTATGGCTTTGCAAGAGGTTATGTATACCTAACAAAAACGAGATAATGGTTGTAACCGTCGGTCGGCGTCGGAATGTACAGCAGCCGTACATACGTGACTCAAGACTTTTTGATCATTACTCGTACGATGTAGCCAAAAGAAAAGCAAATATAATCATTTAGAACGGAAACAGAGAAAGTCAACAACACGTAGCTGACGCATTATTTGTGGTTTCAGTTAGAGAACCCACCCTTAATTTCCAAGGCAACAACTAACGTCGCCACGGAGGCAGATGCAGCCACTTGCGTGATATTCCACATCGTCAATATGAATGAATGTGGAAAACCTTAGCTTCGCGAGGGGTCATATATCTATGAAAAAGGACTAGATAATGGGTTTCACATATTACATGCTCACAAATTGAGGGACACTATTTGTGGGAAACCCCACCTCTTGTACGGTGTTGCCTATCTTCACACTTGACTACACCGTACTGATGATGATCAATAACTCTGAAACACGTGTTTACGATTTTTGTAAGTTTCCCTTCGGGCATAACATCATAGATTAAACGCTAAGAGCCTCGTCTTCCTTAACTCGCACAAGTGTCTCGAAGGATTCCGCAAAATAACTTGCCCTTCCATTCAATCCATCAACATTTTTTCGCTGAGAGAAACTTAGTATTAAGCGCTGTAGAAAAACTATGTAACGTGAAATCACCTATGAACTTGAAAGATTTCAATGAATGAATCTGGAAAAAATCGCAAGCCGCATGTTACGTTCAGACTACTTCCACTAGTAAACCACCAATTACCTATGAAATACAAAAATATAAGTACATATATGCTTTAGTTATAACCAAAAGACAAGAGTCAACCTTAAATGAATGTTTTCTGCCGATTTTGTAATGAAGAAGGCCATATCATAGAGAATTGTGAAAAATTTTCCGGACTTCAAGTGAACGTTAAATGGAAGGTAAAATTCCGTTAACTAATAGCCACAAGCTATTAACATAATTTTTTTTGAAACTTACATAGTTTGACCTCCTTAACAAAAAATCCAAATCCAAATTAACTAATTTCGGAGATATGGGCCGATTTTTGAGAGATGAATGGCAGTTTTTACGACACATTTCTACCGCGGAAAAGCACTCAAAATTCCTCCTTTAAACTAACACAATGTACACACCCTAATTGACCTGTTTCATACTCATTCTTTATTGAAAACGCTACTTTTTAGGAAAAAACTCTTCCTTCTTTCATGATCACATAACCTACAAATCTAGGCAAAATGGTTAGTGAATATTATTCATGTCAAGTTGGTTTCTGGAAAAAAGGGGAGTGAATATTTCCCTTTTCGTGTTGAAATTGAATGCATGGGAAAGTTGGCTGTGCAAATATGCAAAGTTCAAAGTTACCAACTTGACATTAAATGTGTTTTTTGATGTTTTTAAAAGATGGTTGAATTTTTGGATAAACAATACCGTTTTTAATAAAAAAATAGTTTGAAACGGGTGAATTAGGGTGTGTACATTGTGTTAGTTTAAAGAAGGAAGACTTTTGAGTGTTTTTCCGCGGTAGAAAAGTGTCCTAAAAATGCCATTCCTCGCTCAACAATAGGCCCATATCTCCGAAATTAGTTGAGACCGCCAAAAATTTGGATTTTTTGTTCAAGAGGTCAAACTACGTAAGTTCCAAAAAATATATATTGATAGCTCGTGGCTATTAGTTAATGGAATTTTACCAAATGGAATTTCGTCATCAATAAGAAATTATGTTTTTGTTGCCTAAAAGGTTCACACAGAATAGCGTTGTGCACTGAAAAGAAGCTATGCAAAATTCACGAATGCAAAAAATTCTATCATAAACTATTACGTACCTGAACAATCCGCAGAAAATAAAGAGAATGAAAGTCAGAATATTCAAATTGTAGCCCATACTTCTAACTACCCGCAAAATGTTGTTCTTTTGAGAATTGCATTGAAAGCGAATGGAACGCAAATGACAATCTATGCTTTTTTTAACGAAGCTGCCACTGTCACATTGATATATGAGCAAATTGCAGACAAATTGGACGTACAGGGTGAACCTTCTGATCTTGGGTTGAGGTGGACAGAGAGAGAGTCTCGAAAAACGTTTGCTTCAAGAAAAATGTATTTTGAAATTTTTGGTCAAGATGGTCAGGACTATAGAATGTATACACAATACAATGTAAATGTGTTCAGATAGGTTTCCGCGGTCAGATATTTGAAAACTAAAAGTTCGGGTTGAACCGCGTCTAGAATTTGTTGAAATTCGACGTTTCGGCTCCGATTTTGGAGCCATTTTCAAGAACTGAAATAGAAAGAAAATTAATGAAAGGTTAAAACGTAATTCTACGCTGAGGTCTCAATCTGCCTACTCCTCAGGTATAATTACGTTAGGTTTTTGTGACTTGACGTCGGGGTCTCAATCTGCCTACTCCCCATGTCTCGTCACTGGTTCTCTCTAAGGTCTCAATCTGCCTACTCCTTCGAGAGAACTGAGGAATTGTGGGTTGAGGAACTGTATTTATAGTGGACGTGGCTGTAATGGCCGTGTGCAATGTATTGGCGCGAGGTAAACTATGGGCGGGAACTGAATTGGCGCTAGATGAGCTGTGTTCGGGAACTTGGTTGGCGCTAAGTGAGCTGTGTGCGGGAACTGGGTTGGTGGGAAATGAGTTCATGCGTGCAATGAGAGGCTTCCAGGTATTGGGAAGTCTACGTCCGTCGTCGCGAGTGTTGAGGCAATGCGGGGCGCTTCTCTATCTCAAGGGCTTCTCGGATGATCCTGGTTTGCAGAGTTTTCTCGGTGGAAATTGTTTTTGTGTTTTTGAAGTCTATTTTGTGACCTGTGTCTTCTCGATGTTTATAAAGTGCGGAAGTGGAAGATGCCTGACGCACAGCAAGTTCGTGTTCGTAGACTCTGGAAGTTACTCGTCTGTTAGTCTGGCCAATATAAGTTCTCGGGCAGTCTGAACATGGTATTTCATATGTACCTTGAGAATCGTTTGGTATTGTGTCCTTGGGAGATCTGAGGAATTTGGATATTTGGTTGTTGGCCGTGAATATTGTTTTTATCTCGTGTTTTCTCAAGATATTACTGATTTTGTCTGTCACACCTTTGATGTATGGTAGGAAAGCTTTGTGTGGCTGAATACTCTCTAGTAGATCGTTCGTTTTTGGAGGACGGGTCAGTTGATGGCGGATAGACTTGTCGATTAGCGAATTGTTGTAACCATTTTGGAGTAAGGCTGATTTCAGTTTGTCCAGCTCTTGTGGTCTATTCTGGTTGTCGGTAAGCTGAATTGATCTGTATATCAGGGAGTTCAATACGGAGTTTGTTTGTGCTGGATGGTGATGAGAGTTTGCGTGTAGGTA
Organism: Chrysolina americana; assembly: GCA_958502065.1. Taxonomy (NCBI): domain Eukaryota; kingdom Metazoa; phylum Arthropoda; class Insecta; order Coleoptera; family Chrysomelidae; genus Chrysolina; species Chrysolina americana. Next base: position 64,450,100 of record OY293411.1, read on the forward strand.
TCGGTTGGTGTGGGTCTGTTTCCTGTGTACTGTGTGGGTGAAAGAGTTGTTGGATTTCGTGATGAGAACGTCCAGGAAAGCTAGGGAGTTGTTCATTTCGGTCTCCATTGTGAATTTCATGTTGGGATGGATATCGTTTAGGTGATCTAAGAACGTGTTTAAGATTTCGTAACCATGAGGCCATATGACGAAAATGTCGTCAACGTATCTGAACCAGCAAGTGGGCTTGTGGTCAAATGCTTCTACAGCCCTAGTTTCGAAGTCTTCCATGAAAAGGTTTGCAAGGACTGGAGAAAGAGGGGAACCCATGGGAGCACCTTTCACTTGTTTGTAGTAAGTTCCTTGGAAGAGGAAGTACGTGTTGTTCATACAGTGACTGATGAGGTCCAGGGTGTCTTTTGGAATTCTGTGTTTAGTTTTAAGGATTTCTAGCGTGTCCGTTAGGGGAATGTTTGTGAAGAGGGAGACAACATCGAAGCTCACTAGGATATCGGTGTTCTGGATTCTATAGGATTTGAGAAGGTCTAAGAAGTGGAATGAATTTTTCACGTAGGATGAAGCTTCTTCTGCTCGTGGCTGAAGAGTACTCGCCAGATACTTGGCCAGGTTCTGGGTTGGTGATCCAAAGGCACTGACAATAGGTCGGAGTGGGATATCAGGCTTGTGTATTTTTGGTAGTCCGTAGATACGAGGGGTGCGTGATGACTTCTCTCTAGGGATAGTGGCTTTCTTGGTTTCGGCTGGTAGTTTAGAATTATTGATCAGATTTTTGGTCTTCTTTTCGAGGTAGGTTGTCGGGTCTCGTTGGGTGATCTGATACTCGGATGAGTTTAACAGTGTGCTCATTTTGTCTACATAATCTGAGGTATTCAGAACTACCGTCGCGTTGCCTTTGTCTGCTGGGAGAATGATTATGTCAGGGTTGTTGTGGAGGTTTCTGAGGCAATGTTTTTCGGCAGGTGTTATGTTGGATGGAGGGAGTTTTGCTCTCCTAAGTGTGGTGGCAATATCTTGTCTGGTTTCTTCAGCTGTGTTTTCTGGTAGATGGGTTATAGCGCTTTCTATTTGTGTAATGATGGTTTCTGTTGGGATTCTGTTTGGTGTGATGGAATAATTGAATCCTCTTGATAGTAGTGCAAGGCTAGTTTGATCTAGTGGTGTGTCGGAGAAGTTATGTACTAATACAGGTGATGCGGCTGGGACCAAGGGTGTGATGGAATTCGTTAACAATGCACAAAAACTAAACACAGAATTCCAAAAGACACCCTGGACCTCATCAGTCACTGTATGAACAACACGTACTTCCTCTTCCAAGGAACTTACTACAAACAAGTGAAAGGTGCTCCCATGGGTTCCCCTCTTTCTCCAGTCCTTGCAAACCTTTTCATGGAAGACTTCGAAACTAGGGCTGTAGAAGCATTTGACCACAAGCCCACTTGCTGGTTCAGATACGTTGACGACATTTTCGTCATATGGCCTCATGGTTACGAAATCTTAAACACGTTCTTAGATCACCTAAACGATATCCATCCCAACATGAAATTCACAATGGAGACCGAAATGAACAACTCCCTAGCTTTCCTGGACGTTCTCATCACGAAATCCAACAACTCTTTCACCCACACAGTACACAGGAAACAGACCCACACTAACCGATACCTACACGCAAACTCTCATCACCATCCAGCACAAACAAACTCCGTATTGAACTCCCTGATATACAGATCAATTCAGCTTACCGACAACCAGAATAGACCACAAGAGCTGGACAAACTGAAATCAGCCTTACTCCAAAATGGTTACAACAATTCGCTAATCGACAAGTCTATCCGCCATCAACTGACCCGTCCTCCAAAAACGAACGATCTACTAGAGAGTATTCAGCCACACAAAGCTTTCCTACCATACATCAAAGGTGTGACAGACAAAATCAGTAATATCTTGAGAAAACACGATATAAAAACAATATTCACGGCCAACAACCAAATATCCAAATTCCTCAGATCTCCCAAGGACACATTACCAAACGATTCTCAAGGTACATATGAAATACCATGTTCAGACTGCCCGAGAACTTATATTGGCCAGACTAACAGACGAGTAACTTCCAGAGTCTACGAACACGAACTTGCTGTGCGTCAGGCATCTTCCACTTCCGCACTTTATAAACATCGAGAAGACACAGGTCACAAAATAGACTTCAAAAACACAAAAACAATTTCCACCGAGAAAACTCTGCAAACCAGGATCATCCGAGAAGCCCTTGAGATAGAGAAGCGCCCCAATTGCCTCAACACTCGCGACGACGGACGTAGACTTCCCAATACCTGGAAGCCTCTCATTGCACGCATAAACTCATTTCCCACCAACCCAGTTCCCGCACATAGCTCACTTAGCGCCAACCAAGTTCCCGCACACAGCTCATCTAGCGCCAATTCAGTTCCCGCCCATAGTTTACCTCGCGCCAATACATTGCACATGGCCATTACAGCCACGTCCACTATAAATACAGTTCCTCAACCCACAATTCCTCAGTTCTCTCGAAGGAGTAGGCAGATTGAGACCTTAGAGAGAACCAGTGACGAGACATGGGGAGTAGGCAGATTGAGACCCCGACGTCAAGTCACAAAAACCTAACGTAATTATACCTGAGGAGTAGGCAGATTGAGACCTCAGCGTAGAATTACGTTTTAACCTTTCATTAATTTTCTTTCTATTTCAGTTCTTGAAAATGGCTCCAAAATCGGAGCCGAAACGTCGAATTTCAACAAATTCTAGACGCGGTTCAACCCGAACTTTTAGTTTTCAATACAATGTAAAGTATACATATACCGGGTGTCCCACATTTTATGTGACAGGCAATATCTGGTTTGTCGGAGGAGATATACAAAAATGTTTCATACAAAAGTTTTATGAGTTCATGAGAGCAATATTTTGATATAATTTTCAAATATACAGGGTGTTTGGTGTAGGTGCTACAGACTAAAATGCCATTTTTCAAAATAGAACGCACTATATATCATTACATATTCAGATTCTACGCTTAATTCTGATATCATTTCATGTTTAATTTTTGAAATTTGGTTACGGCGTTGTTGAGTTATTGCTTAAAATGTAAAGTCTTGAGAACGACTATTATTTTTTAAAATATCTCATACAATAACTATTCTCTCTGCATCAGATCACATGAAAATTAGTCAAAATTATGAGTGTTCGAAGAAATGGTTTCAATTTTGAGTTGTGGAATTCAGTCAGGAATCATTTTAAATATGAAACAATTGCGAAATTGAAAGAGGTGTATTCAGGAACAAATCGTCAATAAAAATGTAATATAACCTGATGAATCATTTCATAAGAATATTACCTAGATATGTCATGAAAATTGTTCAAAGTGACGCCCATTAGATATTATACAGTCTTCGAAACGTCGAATTACTTCTTGAACAAGTCGCTCTTATAATATCAGGCGTAATATCACTGCACGTTAGTCGAATTTTCATTTTCAGATCATTCACATTCAAAGGGGGAGTGGTGAAAATAATACCTTTTATTAACCCCATAGGAAATAATCAAGCGGTGATAAATCTGGGGAACGAGCCGGCCACCGAATTGGACCCTTATTACCAATCCTTCTATTTGGGTACGTTCTATACGGATATTCAGTAACAACCTGTGAATTGTGAGGAGGAGCACCATCTTGTTGCCACCAAATTCCTTGTCGTTCTGCTATGGGAATATCTTTCATCAACTGGATCAAATCATTTTCTAGAAAATGTAAATATCGCAATCCATTGAGGTTTTCATTGAAAAAGTAAGGTCCTATGATGCGGCCATTGAACAATCCACACCATACATTAATACCCCAAGTAGTTTGAAAATTACTTTCGCGGATCCAGTAGCGATTTTCTTGAGACCAATAGTGACTGTTATGTCGATTCACAACTCCATTATTGTGGAAAGTTTTTTTGAAACCTTATATTGAACCTTATTTAAAGTGCAATAACTCAACAACGCCGTAACCGAATTTCAAAAACTAAACATGAAATGATATCAGAATTAAGCGTACAATCTGAATATGTAATGATATACAGTGCGTTCTATTTAAAAAAATGGCATTTTGGTCTGTAGCACCTACACCAAACACCCTGTATATTTGAAAATTATATCATAAAATAGCTCTCATGAACTCATAAAACTTTTGTATGAAACATTTTTGTATATCTTCTCTGACAAACCAGATATTGCCTGTCTCATAAAATGTGGGACACCCGGTATAAATGGAATATCAACATTAAAAATTGCAAATTAATACCTAATATATAAAAATATAGAATAAAGTAAAAAAAAAATTACTAAAGATTTCATTTGGTTTTCTTGTGCTCATAAAAGGGAAAATATTGTTACGTTTTGCTAAATAATAGGCCGAGCACACTACTAAACTGTTCATTTTCTACACATTTCCAGGAATTGAGAGATGATTCGGCAGCTCCGTTATCTAGACTATTCATGCAGTACAGAAAACAATCCATCCAAATAAACACTTCTTGGAACTGATTATCGATGAGGCGTCCGCGGAATGGACTCAGCGGCGCAGCTGGGGGGCTTTTATCAATCTCGTAACATTATCCCCCTCTCAATTTTGATCGTCCCGATCAAACAATGTGTCGTTGTCTCCATTATAACGTTTGAGTCTCTCTAGGTGAACGACTTTCATTTTCGCTCTCGGGCTGCGTTGAATTCTATAGACCACGTCGTTTATTCTTTTCACTATCGTATATGGTCCTTCCCAAGATGGTGTTAATTTGGGAGAAAATCCTTTCTTACGACGAGGATTGTACAGCCACACTCGATATCCTTCTTTGAATCCACCAGTATTGGCCTTAAGATCGTATCGAGCCTTCATTCTGTCACTATAGTTATCTTCAATCTTTTTCTTGCAAATTTGTGGATCCCATTCAACCTATCTCGCAGTTCGTCTGCATAATCCTGTACCTCTTTTTCTTCAGAACTTGGTGATCCGAACACCAAGTCACAGGGCAACCGAAGTTCTCTCCCGAAGATGATCCTGGCTGGAGTGAGCTTTGTGGAATCGTACACAGAGGCCCTGTTAGCCATCAAGAATAGTGGAAGATGTCGATCCCAGGTCTTTTTATGCTCCTCTACTACTTTACAAAGATGTTCTTCCATAGTCCTGTTGAACCTTTCAACCATGCCATCAGACTGTGGGTGGAGGGCTGTTGTTCTGGTCTTGCTAATTCCCATCAATTTACAAACTTCCTTGAATAAATTTTATTCAAAATTTCTTCCTTGATCGGAATGTAGCTCCATTGGGACTCCAAACCTTGAAAACATGTTATCCACCAGAGCTCTTGCAACTGTGGATGCTTCTTGATTAGGCAAGGCACAAGCTTCAACCCTGCTACATCGATGGCGATTCGTTCGAAGGGAGCACCTACATTGTATTGTTTCATCTCTCCTCTCGATCTTGTCTTGGGATTTTTGCTTGCTTCACACTTCAGACATCTTCGGCACCATCTCTCTACATCTTCACGACATTGGACCCAGTAAAATTTCTGCCCTATTTTATCCATGGTCTTATTCACACCAAAATGTCCACCTGTTTGCTGCGATGGATCTCCTCCAAGACTTCACTTATTCCTGACGTAGGCATAACCAATTGAGAAATCACTTTTCTGCCATCGGCCGATTCTCAAGCTCTCTTCAATAGACCATTCTCAACAATCAGGGAATCCCATTGTGCCCACAATGCCTGGAAACCTGGTGAAAGTGAGTAGATTTCCTTCCAGGTGGGTCTTTCTGCTCCGCTTTCCTTCCATCGTAGAAAATCTGCAATATTTGGATCACTTTCTTGGTCCTGCCTCATTTTCGCTGTGGTCCAATTGTCGTCAATCATTAATCTCACTTGGTTGATTCCTTCGCGACGTTCAATTCGCTCACAACGCTCACATGTATCCGAACAAGGTCTTCTGGACAAGGCATCTGCGTTGTTGTGTAATCTTCCTGGTCGATGTTTTATCTTGAAGTGATACTGGTTCAACTTCTCAATCCACCTTGCTACTTGTCCTTCAGGGGTCTTCATCTCGAGTAGCCACTTCAAAGCTGCATGATCTGTTCTAATGAGGAATTCTCTTCCATATAGATATTTGTGGAAGTGGTCTACAGCCTCGACTATTGCCAGTAGTTCCTTCCTCGTTACGCAATAGTTTCTTTCTGGTTTGGTCAGTGCCTTGCTGTAAAATTCAATAACTTTTTCCTGACCTTCTTGCTCTTGTGATAGTACAGCTCCAATCTCATTATTACTGGCATCCGTGTCCAAAACGAACAGGCCTCTTTGACGTGGAAAACTTAAAATCGGATTGGAACATAAAGCAACTTTCAACTTTCCAAATGCCCGTTCACTTTCGTTGGACCAGACGAATTTGACTCGATCTTCTGTCAACTTATGTAGGGGTGCCGCAATATCAGCAAATCCTTCTACAAATCGACGGTAGTAGGTGCAGAGACCTAGGAAGCTCCTCACTTCATGTTTGTCTTTAGGTCGCGGCCAGTCTTGGATCGCCTGTATCTTCCTTCCATTTGTTCGAATGCCGTCTGATGACACTGTATGGCCCAGAAAAGCGACTTCTTTCTGGAACAATGGGCATTTCTGAGGATTCAGTTTAAGGTTGGCATTACTGAATCGTTGGAGTATTTCTCGCAAATTGTGCAGATGTTCTTCAAACGTCTTTCCCATGACTAAAACGTCGTCGAGGTATACTAGGCAAGTCTTCCAAGTGAGCCCACGCAGGACCAGCTCCATAAGTCTTTCGAATGTTGCTGAAGCATTGCACAATCCAAAAGGCATAACAGTAAACTGATAAAGTCCGCTTCCACTCGTAAATGCTGTCTTCTCCTTATCTTCTTCATGTATGCCCACTTGCCAATACCCGCTCTTCAGATCTAGGGTTGAGAACCAACGTGAACCTGCCAAAGTTGATAATGTGTCGTCAATCCTTGGTAAAGGGTAGCTATCCTTCTTCGTAACATCATTCAATTCCCTATAATCCACACAGAATCTCGTGGATCCATCCTTCTTAGAAACTAATACAACAGGTGCAGACCAAGGGCTCGATGATTCTTCAATCACACCATCTTTCATCATCTTATCAACAAGCTCTTCCACCTCTTGTTGTTTGGCAAATGGAACTCTTTTTGATGGTTGCCGAATCGGATGGGCTTGGCCAGTATCGATTCTGTGTTTGACCAGGTTAGTTCTTCCTGTTGTTGTTGAATCAAAGATGTCGCTTTCACTTCTGATGAAATTTTTAGCAACTCTCGATTCTTCTGTCGACAAGTGTGCAAATGATTTTTCAAGAACTGTCATGACACTCTTTGAGGCTTCCTTTCTTTCCTGGTAGTCACTAGAATCATAGTTTGCTACTAATGAAATAGGTTCACAGATTCCAATGATATCGCCTTCTTTAGCTGTTATTTCTTCGGGATACATGTTGGCAACTCTCATAGGAATATCTTGTTTTGTCTTTACCAGGGCTCGTGCAAGAACCAAATTGCTGGGTGATTCATCACATGGCTGTACTATTCCAACGCAGCACCCAGGGTCTAATGTAGCACAAAGTACTTTCTCCGATAATCCAGGAATTTTTACGGTTTTCACTAATCGCAGTTTCACAGACATCATCCTTTCTGCTGGAGTTGTGAGGACAAATTCTTCTCCTCCAAACTTCATGATCCTCTCTTCATTGTGTAATGAAAACCCGTAGTCACTGATCAAATCCATCCTAAGTATAAATTAATCTTCTATATCTGCGACATACACTGTATTTGTAATGGTGAGTCTCCCAAGAATCAATGTAATCTCAGCTTCTCCTCGAATAGGAGCATTTTCTCCAGTGACTGTTCGAAGCACAAGGTTTGAAGAGATAGGTTTCACGCTTTCTGGCCGAAGAATGTCACTGCGTACCAACGAAACTGCAGCACCGGTGTCTATGGTGCATATGACGTCTATTTCGTTCAATTTTCCTGGAATGGTAAGGCTATCGTTATTCTTCTTAGCCTGTTGATAGGGATGACACTGGGGGCTCCATTACTGCTAGCCAGATGCGCCCCGATATGCTGGCTAATTCTAATTCTATCTGATTTTCGAGTCCTTTCACCTCCTCTCGTACTGTATCCACTTTCTTATTAAGCTCATCGTCGATTTTGTTGACGTCTTCCTCTATTTTTCCTTTCAGTTCCTCCATTTGTACTTCGGTTTTCTGTAGAACGTGTTGAAAGAACTTGTCTTGATGTTCTAGAACCTTCTGGAAGTCTGTTTTCCTTTGTTTTTCTATTCGTTCCAATTCATTCTTTTGTTGTTCGAGAATTTTCTTCTCGTTCTTGTTTTTCATCTTCTCGCTCTTTTCTCTGTCCTTCGAGAATTTTCTGGAGTGCCTCTTCTCGTTCTTGTTTTTCTTTTTCCCGTTCTTGTTTTTCATCTAACCGTCGCATTTTCTTTTCTCGTTTTTCATCTTCTCGTTCTTTCTTTTCCTCCTGGCGCCGCATTTCCTCTTCTCATTTTTCATCTTCTCGTTCTTTCTTTTCCTCCTGGCGCCTTCTTTCCAAATCCGCAAACTGATTTTGGATAAATTTCACAATATTCTCCATCGTATCGTACGATGTACTCCTCGTATTCATCATAAATAGTTTATAAATAGGTTGTTTCTATTTTTCACTAATATCCCGCTTCGGAAACCACTGTTACGTTTTGCTAAATAATAGGCCGAGCACACTACTAAACTATTTATTTTCTAACTTCACTATAAATAAACATACAACACTTCACTGACTAATAAAACACTTAGATCTATACAACAATACAACTAGCTAAATATTTCAAACACTTCTGCTTATTATCACTTTCTAATCTTCTTAAATAATTCTCTTCATAAAAACTCTTCATAGAACTTCTCCCAGTCAAATGTCTCGCGTTTATATAGGTACTCATCGTGAAGACTGGATTATTCGCGATGATTTCGAGAATACTCAAAACGGAGAACTTCTACACATTTCCAGGAATTGAGCGATGACGCGGCAGCTCCGTTATCTAGACTATTCATGCAGTACAGAAAACGATCCATCCAAATAAACACTTCTTGGAACTGAATATCGATGAGGCGCCTGCGGAATGAACTCAGCGGCGCAGCTAGGGGGCTTTTATCAATCTCGTAACAATATGCATCTTTTTTATGAGGGATTCAGAAGATATCGGTGACACTCTAGAATCATCGTACTCATGATATATACCTTCATATGGGTGTCTACAATAGGCTGTATAGTGTCCACTATAGTTTGTTCCATTATGGTTCAAAAATGCAAACAGGTTGTAACAAAATGGTACTGCATTCTCTACCGCATAATTGTCCAAGTCTAAACATTCAATAGGAATGTTGACATTGAGTTTTTCCTTAAACCTTTTCGTGTGAGAAAATCGTTTGATATGGAGTTTTCAGGAATTTATTTATCGAGATCGACTTTATACACTTTCTCCTTTCATTACAATACAATCTGAACAAGTTGGATTTCATTTCCATCCAGAATTTTTTCTTTTGTGTAAAAGTCCAAACAATGCGAAATATTTAGCAGACCTGAACACTGAGAAATCGGTAGTGAAAGGTTCCAGAAAAGATCGAATGTAACAGAGCAATGGCCGCAGAAGATACATTTCAACAAAGATTTTAGATGTCCGACAAAGGTTTGAAAAATTTTAGAGTTGCTATTTTTTCATCTTTTTCATTTTCATTCAAATTTGCATCTTTTATTGGCCAATAGGCTAACATAATCATGAAGACCTTACAACAAATATGTAGGAATCGTGTTGGGAGTTACCCATGAAACAAGGAGCAAATCTTTGTATTTCACTTTTGAAAGAACTAGAATTCACCACTCTATCTGTCGAATCTTATAACCAGAGTTCTTTTATTACTTTCGCAAATGATTCATCATCAAATTTCTGAATCACCATGCCATGTTGGGGAGTACCTGAGTATATACATCAATTTTGGTAGAGCCAAACAGTTCTTAAGAAGGAAAAAAGCTACATGAGCTGGAATTTGTTTGAGTCGTGAAGATATCAGTGAAAGAGAGTTTGTTTTATCTTCAATACAAGAAGAGAGACTTGACAGTAAGAGGTGCACCAAGGAGTACAAGAATTCGATTCCACTAATAATTTCACAACATGTATAATGGAGTTAAACTTATCGAAAACTTTCATTTTCGGAGCATCAAGAGAAAGGACTTCACATTTATTTGCATTCAACTCGATTCCAATTTCGCTCAGTTGGGATATGATATGGTTGAGATTACCCAAAACTACATGATATTCTCCTCCTATAGAACCATCGTCGAGATACCAACCATTGAACTTGCTCTTGATCGACTTGGTCAACTCATGGATGGCTAGGCAGAAGAGTGCTTGACCTAAGGGATCTCCTTGTTGGATTCCTCTTTCTGACATGATGATTTCTTCTCCAAAATTCGAAAAGGATGGGGAATTATAACATTGATGTAAGAATGGAAAAATATTTGGTATTGAATCATTAACCTTTTTCAACAACAAATTTCTGTGAACCATGTTGAAAGCATTTTTAAAGTCCAGTTTGAGAAAAACTCTTGAAATTGGGTCTGGGTGCTGATTAACATATAAACGTGCAGCATGGGCAATGGCTTCACACCCTGTTGGTGTGCCAAATCCAAAGTGAGTTGGTCTTAGTACTTCTCCTAGCTTTTCTTCAATACTAAAACACGCCAATTTAGCCATCAGGCGACGGTAAAACATTCCAACGGCTATAGGTCGAATTCCCACGTCCTTCTTTTTCAGAGCACAAAGAGAGGCTCCATATAAAACTGTACAAATTCCAGGATAATGCTCTCAATGAAATTAAATGTTTTTTGCTTGCACAACCTGAACTCTCACTGAGCATATCTTGGATATGGGGGGGTCCTGAGCGAGTCTATACCTCCGGCAGAACATGTAGCAAAAGATTTCACTGCCTCTAACACATTATTTTTATTGACTTCTAGTGGTTGAATATTCAGAGAATGTCGTATTGAAGAGATTCAGATGAGATAGTAGCTGGGTGTTTTGGCCTTAGTTCAGAAAATGTTGAATGGTCAAAACTGGCAATCGGAAAGCTGAGGATTCTTATAGCTGATAACAGATCTCCATCTGAAATCTTATTCATAACACTTCTTGCTAAATTTGGCGGAAATTTAGTGGGTATGTGCTTTTGGAATGATAATGTCTGACTCATTGATGTTTTTCTTTATCAAAGATGAAAGGGATATTTTCCTGTCTTTACTATGTTGAGGAATTTTGGGATTCCTGTAACTGAACAACAATAAGTTTTCCCAAGACTCTATCGAATAAGTCTTAATGCATTCATCTATAGCATCACATTCCGTAGGTTATCATCTGTTTTTTCCTGGTTTGGTATAATGTTTTTCAAATTATTCGAAACCAAAACACAAATTTCCTACTCGTTTCACCATCCACGTTGGCTTCTACAGGAGGTTACGAGTAATTAATTTTTTTTTTCACACAGAATTCGCAGATTGATTGAATATTAGTTAAAATTTTAAATTAGTGATAATTTGTGCTCTTGTGTACCAATTACTGTAGGGAAATTTGTCGAAAAAACCTAAATGAAACTAAGAAGGCATCATGAGTTGTCCTAAAGTGGGTGTTTTAGTTAATCATTTCCATTTAATTTAATACTATGAAGAAAGCATGTTGCTAATAGGTCGAGTATCCTTCGAAATACCCAATACATGATGAAATATTGAGAAAGTTTTGTGATTATAAGAACTATTAAAATGACTATTTAATGAGGTAAACATTGAGAAATCTCAAGGCAAAGAAATACAGTTGAAGACTATTAGTAACTGATGATCATTCGAAATCAATCGTTTGTACAACTAGCAGTTCATAAATTGAATCGTTATAATCAACACAAATGCTTGTTAATTTACTTCTATTTATCCCTATCAATTTGTTAAACCAACCAGTATTCGAAAGATGGATCTATTGTGCAAAAAAGGAGCCAAATTTTTTTCAAGAAAAATGATTTTAGATTTTCAATTTTGTTGAGGTGTTATAATGTGGAGTTGTGTGTAAAACTGTCTGACTCCCGGTCCCGATGGAATTCTAATGTGTATTAAATTTGCGAATGAAATATCAGTCCAAATAGTCTCACATCATAAGTTATATCTACATTATCTTAAAGAAACAATTAAGTTTTATTAACTCTTTAACGATCTCATGCCTTTACCACACTTCGGAATTTTTTATATGCTGCAACCAGTTCCATGAATATTAAAATAAAGTCAGAACATTAACGTATACTCGAGCCATAGGAGATACATGAATCTTTCAATATATTATATCAATAACAAAGATAACGCTATATGTCCAGACACGTCTGGCCATCCAAAACCTAAAATCGGAATCTTTATCAGTGGCAGCTTGATAGTACTTATGTGAATACTTAGAGAGAGATAATCAGGATACCACTTCAAGATGGTAAGCAGAAAACTCATTGAATCTTATCAAAAATAATCTAGTGTCACTGAAATATTGTAGTAGGAGTAAGATAGATGAAATCGAGTTCAAATTTATTTTCATATGTACCTATTATGTGTTCACAAATTATTTGCCTATTAACCAAACAGTATCAACCGAACCTGTAATGGTTATAAATTCGACTGTACCGAGTCACCCGTCGTACCCTTCCGAGTTCCTATAGTCTGGTTCACAAGTTCCATTTCGTCAAAAACCTAGGCTGAACCACCGAAAATTATGATTTTGGTCTCTTATTCGATTCGAAATGGCATCAGAAAAAAATGTTAAGAAGGAAAATGAAGACCGACAAAAATTGCAAAAGTTATAAACAATAACGTAAAAGACAATGGAATGGTTTGGTTTTTTCCAAATATTTCAAAAACTATTTGAGATAACCAAAATTTAAAAAATGATCCTGAAAGAGCAGACTATTTAATAAAAAAAGTCTTGCCTCCCAATACCTGTGAAGTATGAATCCATTGATACATATGAAATTTAGTGCAATGGTAATAACTGGAAAAGAAGAAACCTGAAATTGAATAATCGTATTATTATAAACGATATATATTTCAAGACGAAACAAAATTTTTGTGAGTTTTTTTATGAATCATTGTCAAAAGTTTATTAACAATTAAGTTATAGCTCCGTTTAAAAGCTCAGTTAGTTTATGAATGAACTGAGATTACAAAAGTCTTCAGTGTTTTAATTGTATATTTTCAATAGTTTATGAGATTTCTGAACTAAAAAGTAAAAAAAATATATTCCAAGGAAATTAAAAGAATTGTTAATTAGGTGCGTTTTTTGTCAATACGAACATTTTTTTAAGAAAAGATTTTTTTCTTAGAAATCATAATTTTCATCAAGGATTGGATTTCCAAAAAAAGTTATTAAAAGTCTTATTAACAATGCATTTATTTATAACAATTATTTAAATAATGAAATTTGAAAGAAAAAATCAAATAGCTTTCAGTAATAATAAAACAAAATAATTAGAAAAATTTGAAAAAAAAAATTCTGATTGTTTCATTTACGTTCTATTTTTGAATACCTTTGATTGTTGATAAAAAATTAAAAAAATTAAATTTTTCAATTTTTCTATTGGGAATCGTTTCTAAATCCTTTCGAGAGTAGATAAATAATCAGCGTTTTAATGTTAACTTTCAACTGGTAAAAATGAACTAATTAGTAAAAGCATAGTTGAATAAAAGATTGTGTTAAACATCTTTGATTATTATTTGTTTGCGTGTTCAGATGGTACAAAAAATTTTTGATTCCTTTATATTTATATTTTATTGGTTAAAATAATGTTTTTTGTTCAGCTTCTGATTCGGTCGACGCTCCCGCTAGAGCCACTACCCGTTTTTTAGCTCAATTTTCAACTCTAAATTAAAATTATAAACATCGTCCGTACAGTTCGTGGACTTTTTAATAGTACTTTTTCTGCTCTTTCAGGGACTTTTTCAAATTTTGGTTATCTTAAATAGTTTTATAAATATTTGCAAAAACCAAAGCATTCTATAGTCCTTCACGTTATTGTTCATAAATTTTGCAATATGAAATTTCGAATCGAATGAAAGACACGAAATGGATGGACTAGTAGCCCGCTCTTCGTCTGCGTCTATCAGTTCCGGTATATCAAAGTTAGTAATATACAAATTACTGTACGCATGACAATGGCATTGATATTTTCATTATGTATCCGTGCTAGGAATCGCACGTTAAAAGGTAAGACCTCGTTAATCCTTAGCTCGCACAAGTTTCGACTTCTGAGGGCTGTCGTTCGTAGGGGGATGACAGCTGGTTAACGGAAAAACAATTTTAAACAATTTTTTAAACATCCCATTTACAAAATTGGATGCTTCTAAACATCTATTGACACAAAAAATAATCCTGATTGAATTTAATGATAGTGCTTCGATAATTGACCGAGTCATAGAAAAATTTTCTCAATATAGAGGCAACACCTAAAAAACTTCTTAATCAGGCGGTTGACCACATTCTTTCTTGGAACAAGGAAGTAACCAGTGTAGGTGGCAAAATAAACATTAGTGATTACGTATGTCCACTCTGAAAAATATGTTAGATAAGGAACCATTGTTGAATTAATTTATCTCGTATTTAGACAATGGGAGATCGGATTCATTTCATTCAAACTGAAACATTGTCGACCTTTTTCAAATATGCCAAGAAACAGTTTTTTACATATGTTGAGTTGCTTTTTTGCTTATATAAAATAAGACTTGGAAGGTGACTTTTGTGACGATTTTTTATTGGCAACTTCGTTATGACAAATCTTGCGTCATGGCGACAATAATACCATATTAAAAATATAACATGTACAGTATGAGACAATAAAGTACAGAATCTCCCAACATTCTCCGGCTCCAAGCTTATTCCTCGCCCAACCTTGCTGGAACCTTCAAGATTCGACCAAACCTTGATCTTTGGACTGGGTTTTTATTCTTCTGTTCATTTTTCTTATTCTTTTGTTTATTTTCTATAGTGACAACTTCTTTACTGTTTGATTCTGATGTTGCTCCTAATTCTAATGGATAGATCCTTTGGAATGGCCTAATTATTATTCCGTTCTTCGTTTTTACTTTTGCGACCCGGCTAACTCCATCTTTTCCATCATACATTTCTAATATTCATTCCATTGGCCAAAGTACCCGTTTCAGATTATCTGCTCCAACCAAAACTACATCACCAACTTCAATCTGCTCCGTCTTCTTCCTGTGACCTTTATTAACTAAGGGCCGGTTTTTCAATGTCCAGTTAAGAGTCTCGGTTAGCTGGTTGACGGCTAATAGTCCCCGGGCCCATCACCTGGAGAAAATAAATTTTTCACTAACCGTTGAGAATTCATTATTCTGTTCTTTAATTCAAGTTGGACCACGCGCAATATGTAAAAATTCTCGATAGTATGTAGTATGAAAACAGTCTCAAAGGTTGGGTAATCACTTATTTTGTCCCGGTACTGGGCTCGAGGATCATTAACTGCCAGCCAGCTTACTGAGACCCTTAACTAGACATTGAAAAACCGGCCCAAAGTCTGCAAGATACTCATTTTTAAGTCTTTCCCTTAACGAATTTCGAACATTTTGTAAATGTGTAAAACGACCTTTTAAAAATGCCGCGTCTATCTGGTCTAAATCCGCAACTCCACCCAAAAAATCTGTTCCTAGCGACTGCGACAGTATAGGCCTTAAAAACCTTGCAAGACTAAGAACCTCCCACTCATCAGCGCTGGAAACATAGCTGAGTGGTCGTTCGTTGATTACTGCTTCTACATCGCAAAGTACAGTATATAACTCAACATAATATAACGATGCTATTCCCAACGATATCTCCCACCATCCACCCCACCACGAAGCCGAAGGTGGATTGAATATCCATTTAATTCTTTTTTGACTCGAAAAATGTTCAATTTCCTCCCAATTCAATTTTTTAAACAAATTATCACTTCCACGAAAGTTTGTCCCGTTGTCAGAGTAAATATGGTGTTTGGTCTACCTCGTCTACTGATGAAGCGTCTTAGCAAATATAAAAATGCTTCTGTTGAAAGCGATTTAACTAGTTCAAGATGAACTGCCCTTAGACCGCGCACGTAAACAATACAATCCATACTTTGCTACCATCTTTTATTAATAATGGCCCTGCCAAATCAACACCTACAACTTCAAAAACCCCCGCGTCGTTTATTCTAATTGCTGGTAGAGGCGCAAAAGGAGTTCCAAGTGGCTTTTAGTAACCAGAACTTTTCTCGGATGACTCCTAATAAAATTTTTGGTCCTGCATGACAACTATTTTCGTGCTCTTCTATAAGTAGTTTCCTAACAATTTCCTTTTTACTTGGTTTCTGCTCTTTCAAGTTCTTCTGTACTCAAATATTCGAATTTATTTTTGTCTTTTGTTTCTAAGCACTTGTTTCTTAGCTTATTTTTTAAATCATCGCCAAACCTCAAAATCCATCCAATAATTCTTTTGGTTTTATTATATTTTGAAATTTCATTTAATTTTGGCCAAAATGCTTGATCTACTAAACTCTCTACTAAATTTGTATTGATGATCTTTTTTCGCTCCTTCTCAATTTCATCTTCTGTGGCACATAATTCTCCTTTTGGCCGTTTTTCCTTACTTGCTTTTAGCCATTCTGGTCCTTGCCACCATTTTTTCTCCATACATTGCTTTCCACTGCAACCACGTGATAAAACATCTGCTGAATTCATTTCTCCTGGTACGTGACACCATTGAGCTGTACTACTATATTTTCTTATTTCCTTGATCTTGTTTCCAACAAAAGTATTCCACAACCCTTTTGTTTTTATCCAGGTCAAAACGATCATGGAATCGCTCCAATAGGTAGTTTCTAGGTGTTTGAAGTCTTCTACTTCTTTAACCGTTTCCGTTAGTCTTACTGCAATTAAAGCAGTCATCAATTCGAGCCTTGGGAGTGTAATTAGTTTAACTGGACCTAACCTAGTTTTTGCTAACAAAATTCTAATGAAAACTGAATTTTGATACTCAAACCTAAAAAAACACAAGCTGCATAAGATATTTTTGACGCGTCTACAAAAACATGAACCGATTTTTTTCTTATCATGTCTTCATTCTCTATATTATTTGTCAAACATCTAGGAATACTACAAAAACTTAAAAAATTCACACTATTCAGCCAATTTTTAAATCGTTTCTCTAAATCCTCAGGCAGTTTTTCATTGACGTTATATTAGGAAAACCGTCCACCCATGGTAAAGAAACTTCGTACCTGTTTTCTTCATCTATTCTGGTGCTTTCCATGAACTTTTCCAATGTCTGATCTCTAACTCCTCTCTGCATTTTTTCTCTGCTGGTTCTTTTATGCCCAACACGTCTAAATTCCATAAATTTGTCAAAGAAGCATTAGAAAAATAAGTAGAAACAAACAGATTATTTTTATTACAGCTTTGTTGAACCATTACGGTCCATCCAAAATTTGTTTCTACAGCTACTATAGAATCATTTAATTTCATTATATTTCCTGTAAGAATTTTTCCAAAAATATCTGCTCCTATTAATAAGTTTACTTTGAAATCGTTATAAGCACCTTCATTTACAAGTATGTTTTTTAATCTTAACTTTTCAATAATATTGATATCATTTAGCTTTGGTATATAATTACATATTTTATGCTGTTCAAGCAAAGAAATACCAATGCTAAAAGTTTGAACATTTGCTTTGAATACGCGATGAATTTTTGGATCACTTTATAAGCCGCCAAACATGATCTGAACAATATTTTCATCTCCGATTTTTAAAAGTCTCTTCAGCGCATTTTGTTGTAATATATGAACGCTGTGAGCTAGAATCTAGCAGTGCCATCACTGTTTTTGATCTATTATTATCAGAAAGAACTTTTACATTAATTGTTTGAAGCAAAGTTTCTGAATTGACAGTTGTCATCGTTTGCTCAATTCTTTCCTGCCTATTTGCGTCCTTCTTTTCTTTTTCTTTCTCATGCAGATCGGGACACATAAGAGCATGATGTTTTCGTGTACATTTTATACATTTAACTATAGATTTACAAGTTCTAAAACTGTGATTGGGTTTCAGACATGAGAAACAACTTTTTTTTTTGCTAGCGTTGTCTTTTTTGTTCTAACGTCATTTTTGTGCTCTTATGCAATCCTGACTGTTATGAGTGTTTGAATCGCAAAATATGCAAGAAAAATTGGGCTTACCTTTAGTCTCAGTATTTTTCACATGCAAGACTTCTACAGAACACCCACCCTGACCCATTTTTACTCCTTTTTCCAAAGAAAAACTGGTTTGTGCAAGTTTTATTCGCTCGTCTGCTTCCACCTCGGCTTTTAGGAACTGCCGTAGACCCTGTAACTCATTAACAAATTTATCATTGGTTATATAGTTTCTTTCCCAAATTTTTAGCAATTAGTGTGGTATTGCTGACTCAACCAATGGTAAAAGCATCGCGGCGTATTTGTCGCTGGTCACACCCAATGTTCCCAGCGCCCTGAGCTGAGTCTCCAATTTATCGTACAAATTTGATAAAGCCATACCTGATTTTTCCGGTGAAATATGCTGACTTAAAACTAGACTTAAAACCTCTCTAATATAAACCTGAATTAAAACCTTATCCCTTGCAAACCTAGTTTTTAGTTGGTCGACGGCAATTTTGTAATTGTTTGCTGAAGGTGTTGGAATTTGTACTGGAATTTGTCTTCATTGGGCAAATCTGAATTTTCATCTATCTTGCGAAATTGACCCCAAAAATTGATCCAATGTTTGACATTTCCGTCAAACTTCTTTATTTCTAATTTTGGTAGGTTAAAATTATTTTTTCTACATTAATGCAAAAAGCAAAACTTTATTGAACTATATTCAGTGGAAAAAGAAGCTCTTTATTGCACTAGTGCAATAAAGTTTTTATTGCACTCATCTGTCATTCTACTTCAACGAGCTGTCATCATGATAAACATAAACGTTGAAACCCACTACATATTTAGCAGATATTCTGTGAGATTGGCCATACGTTTTAAACAGCTACATATTTTATATTATTTTGTATTATTGTAAGCAGTCAGAGTTGAACAAACAATGCCTTCCCGAGAATAACTTCATAATCAAAACCGATCAGCTATGTTCTAAACCGTCTACCTGCATAGAGCAAACTGTCTGTACTATGACCATACCTCGTGATAACATACGCGCTCTTGGCTATTATGATTTTGATTTTTATAATGCAACTGTGGTTATATAAACGTCAGTCAAAATTTAATTCTGAAAATTACAGAACTGAAAGTTTTAAAATGAGTAATATTAATGGAAAACTAGATGATGGTGATGAAATCGATAGTAATAATTATTGATTTAAATTGCGTATTTCATTTTCGTTCACCTAGTGCCGCACCTAAATAAAGAATTATTTGCTTTTTGCATGAACGTAGAAAAAATGTTGTATGCAACTCGTGCAAAAAATGTTTATTGCACTCGACGTGTTTTCGAACTAGGCCTAACGGCCTCGTCGGACAATTTCACGTCGAGTGCAATAAACACTTACTTTTTGCACTTGTTGCATAAATAACTATGATGTTTTTCTTGTTTCGCTTTTAACCTCCGTTTTTGCTTCTTTTATTTTTCTAATAAAAAATTGCATTTGTTTGTGTACTTGGTTACCTCAGTGCAAAAATCCATTTCCTCTGTGATTTCTTTACTAAAATCTTCGTCGCTGGGTTCTTCGTTACAAAGCAATTCTTTTATAATGTTGTCTAAAGAAAATACTTTTTCTGCTTTGACTAAAACTTGTTGCAATAGTTCATTTATTTTCTCCTTATCGCCGTGTCCTACCTTCTCAATCTCTTGGAAATGTTTTCTTGCAGCGTCCTTGACAATCTTTCTTACCGTTTTCAACGACTGCATGCTCTTCTCCAAAATCGCCAGTTATGTTGAGTTGCATTTTTGCTTATATAAAATAAATACTTGGAAGGTGACTTTTGTGACGATTTTTTATTGTTAACTTCGTTATGACAAATCTTGCGTCATTACGACAATAATACCATATAAAAAATATAACATGTACATTATAAGACAATAAAGTACAGCATGTCCCAACAACATACGAAAATACTCACCCAAAAAAATACAAGAAAAAAACTGATTAGAAATATATCCAGGTGATACAGGTGACAGCTTTTTCAATATAATGACCTTCACAATTGAAGGGCTTTAATTATTCAGTAACCTTTAACCATAAATTGAAAAACGTTTTATCGAAGGATACTTTTACATTATCAAAGAATTCTAGAGCTATTTATACCAATGATTGGGGTAGTACGTGAAATCTCAAGTATTGTTTTGTTTGTCAGTTTGCATATTCTGTAATTTCAATTTTGAAGACGCAGTGTGACCATTTGTTCTGTACCTATCATCTTCTCATGATAACGGTTTTTCAGACATAATTTGATTTTATTTTTGAATTGTTCAACAGACACAATGAATTTGATTTGAAGCAAATATTTTTTTAGTTTTTATAATAATAATAATAATAATATCGATTTTATTGACAATATCCATACATAATAATATATAATAGAAGCATGAAGGTGGTGTCAAAAGGCGAAATTCTGTTCGTAAATAGATTTTGTTCTTCCACTCAACCATTACTAATTTATGAATAACATTGTAATTATTATTTGAGAAATAAAAATTAAATAATAAAAAAAGGAACATGTGATAAACAACAAACCTGCTCATCAATAAAAAACACAATTGTTATCTCGCCCAAAAAGGCTGCAAATACAAGGAAATTATTTTTGAATTGTTCAACAGACACAATGAATTTGATTTGAAGCAAATATTTTTTTAGTTTTTATATTAATAATAATAATATCGATTTTATTGACAATAACCATACATAATAATATAATAGAAGCATGAAGGTGGTGTCAAAAGGCAAAATTCTGTTCGTAAATAGATTTTGTTCTTCCACTCAACCATGTAGAACTTATTCTAATCAAAACAATTTTAATGAACATTACTAATTTATGAATAACATTGTAATTATTATTTGAGAAATAAAAATTAAATAATAAAAAAAGGAACATGTGATAAACAACAAACCTGCTCATCAATAAAAAACACAATTGTTATCTCGCCCAAAAAGGCTGCAAATACAAGGAAATTATTTTTGAATTGTTCAACAGACACAATGAATTTGATTTGAAGCAAATATTTTTTTAGTTTTTATATTAATAATAATAATATCGATTTTATTGACAATAACCATACATAATAATATAATAGAAGCATGAAGGTGGTGTCAAAAGGCAAAATTCTGTTCGTAAATAGATTTTGTTCTTCCACTCAACCATGTAGAACTTATTCTAATCAAAACAATTTTAATGAAGATTACTAATTTATGAATAACATTGTAATTATTATTTGAGAAATAAAAATTAAATAATAAAAAAAGGAACATGTGATAAACAACAAACCTGCTCATCAATAAAAAACACAATTGTTATCTCGCCCAAAAAGGCTGCAAATACAAGGAAATTATTTTTGAATTGTTCAACAGACACAATGAATTTGATTTGAAGCAAATATTTTTTTAGTTTTTATAATAATAATAATAATAATATCGATTTTATTGAAAATAACCATACATAATAATATAATAGAAGCATGAAGGTGGTGTCAAAAGGCGAAATTCTGTTCGTAAATAGATTTTGTTCTTCCACTCAACCATTACTAATTTATGAATACCATTGTAATTATTATTGGAGAAAAAAAATTAAACAATAAAAAAAGGAACATGTGATAATGAACAAACCTGCTCATCAATAAAAAACATAATTGTTATCTCGCCCAAAAAGGCTGCAATTACAAGGAAATTATTTTTCTGATGACAAGAAACAGACATTTATTGATCAAGTCATCCTTTAACTTTTTCTTGAAACTTGTTAAATTCAATTTTATATAAGCACAGGGAATCCTATTCATTAGCCAAGGGAGGTAATAACTAAAAATACACGACAAAGACTAGTTTTATTGATAGGAGGTGTGAGCATTGACTACATAGTGTCGAATGTTAATATTATGCACGTCTGTACGAAAGGTAATTTTGTTATAGACATAGGCAGGGCATCTGGTAAGCCAGAATTTATGAAACAGAGTGGAAGAATGTAAAGTTCTTCTGTCTGCCATGTTTAGCCATCGCAAAGCTATCAAGGATTCAGTCATATGGTCTCTTTTTCTGAGACCGCAGATGAAACACAGGCAATTTGGAGTCTCTGTAGCCTCAACTGGTTTGATTTTTATAAGCACCGGCCATACACATCATCAGCATAGTTTGAGTGCGATAATAATATAGACTCACATAATGTTTTTGTATTCAACAAATCTCTATTGGCATAAATCGTTCTTAAGCCAAAGGAAGCTATTTTAACAACGAGCGAGATATGCACAATGAACTTCATCGAATCATCTATTATCAATCCTAAATTTTTTGCACGGATTGAATTGGCAAACGAGCCCCATTCAGTTGGATATTAAGATTCAGCAAGCACTTTTTCTTAGACTCCTTTCTTCCGAATAACAGAAGCTTGGATTTTGTTGGGTTGATTAATAGACAATATTTATTTTGTCAGATAATGTTCATAGTGATTCTAAATCATCATTCAGGTTATAACAAGCATTGTTTATAACGGTTTCGGGAAAATAATGATAAATTTGAGTATCATCAGCAAAAATATGTATCGAAGCGTGTTGTAGAGCTTGGGTGAACTGTGTAAACAACAAAAAGCAAAGGACCTATAATTGAGCCCTGAAGCACACTAGTGAATAATTCAGATCTCGTGTTTTTGAGGATGACTGCTTGTGAATTTCTGGACAGATAGAGTTTTTTAAGAGTAGAGGCCGAGTTCGAAAAAAGTGTAAAAGAGTTATTTATCAAGTCGAGCAGAACTAAGCATGTGAGCAAATAAATATCAGTATGTGTATCTTCCTTGACTTTTACTAGAGCAGTGACGAATTGTACCGACTGGTGAGTGAACACTAGAGAATGCGAATGCGATTGCATTTGGTTATACGTCCTCATTACCCGAATGTTTGCAATTATTCGTTCGCCTTCGTTTGCAATATTTATACGCACCTTCAGGTAGGTATGTTTATCACCATTTAAAATTTCTGCTTATTAGAAACACTGTGATTGTATTGATATTGAAGTTCTATTTCATTTTATTAAGTTATTTTCGGGATGTAAACATTAAACTTTTGTGACTTTCTCCATAGAATTCTTTTCGGTCGCGGCAATGGTGAATTCTATGGATGTATTCTGTATGTGAAAGAGGATAATAATGTTCATGAAAATCAGCATTGTTTTGGAAAAGGGCACATTATCAAAAAGATCATTTTGGGAAAGGGAAGATTATCAATAAAAAAGTAAATATGTGGACTGAAATTTATGGAGATGAAGTTATAGGACCCTCATCTATTGATGGCAATCTAAATGAAGAAATGTATCTCAATGTGTTGAAAACTATAATAGAGACTTTGATTGTCAACCAGCTAGATCGAGTTGGTCCCGACGGACCTATTCCGAAATGATGGCCAGCTTTGTTATAGGTAATCAAAAACATTTCAAACGACGGAACACAGCATTTTTCTGCTTGAGATCGTCCAAACCGACACGTGCAAACAGCGATAAAAATAATTTATGGTCATTTATACACTAAAATACCTGAGGGGTGTATCATACTAAACTTTCAGCCAATTCTCTGGATGCCTATAAACCCTCGTGGTCGCGTAGCATCCAGTTATAACTACTTCAGCTTAAGTGCAACACACTGAAACTTCAGCAAATTATATAGATGCCTAGAAATTCCCAGATCTCTGCGAGTTGTCCTTTGAATGCAGGACATTCAGATATAACTGAAATAACTAGACATATGGAAAAGATCAATGATACGATGAACAATATACAATATACCGAACGAAAATATAATTGATTATATCCTATATAGTATCGGCATTCTTGAGAGTCCAATTTCGACATCGAAGGGAATAATTCCCTTGCTGATAAATTACCATATCTGATGACATAACTGTCGAGTAACAAAACAAAGAGCCGGGAAACACACGGTAAACTTCTACGTAAGTAAACAGAGTTTTGACGCAATTGTTCGATGAATTACAGATTGCGTCCTAGTTTCATGTAGCAGTTAACACTAAACTGCCATTAGTAGCAAAACACGGTCGGTGAATCCGATAGAATCGCGTACAAAATCTGAAAGACACGTCAATATCAAACAAAACTGGAAATTCACTAAAACATTGTACTCGTTGCTTCGCAAATTGTATCCAAATTTTGACAAGTTCTTGCTGATTGTTTTCTATCTTCGGCACTTTTTCGTCTTGAAAAAAATGTCCATGTATGCTTTGAATGAATTTATGAAAATATCACCAAAAGAAAAGAGAACTGAAATGGATTTACTTTTTCATCATATCGAAAAATTCTACTCTCTCACCAAAACTCTCACTATTGTCAGAAATATTTATATACAAGGTCATTAACGGTCCTGAGCAAAAGAAGAAGATATAAAATGACTTGACATTGATTTTTTGAGACAGTATACCTAATCGGAACGTAGATATCCAGTTCGAGAAATTGAGAAGTTAATGAACAGAACTGACAATAAGTATGAATGGTTGCAAGAAAATGGCAGGTATTCATAGCCTCCACGATAGAACCAGGAAAATAATTAGAAATCGATCACGACAGATCATCTTCTGATGAGTTTGCCTCCTACTATAATTTTTCACCAACATCGGTGATTTCATCGTTACTGGTGTGCAGTGTGTATCACTTGAAATGTTCAATTCAAGATCATTTTGTGGATTTTTGATATATCTATCTATTCTATGGCAGGAATCAGGGAAGTTACGGCGGTGATAAGTGAGACACACTGTATATAGGGTATTTCCGACATTGGAGCAATAAAAATACGGGTTTGTTATTTGAGACATAATATAACAAGAAATGGCAAGAATTCTTGTTTTTGGATCTACAAACAATTTCAAAATATTGGCGCTTTTACTTACCTTTGTTTGGGAGGCACTGATTTTATTCTCCAGGCCACAGCGCTTCTGCTCTGGCACTGTGTTTCTCACCGACAACGAACGGTTTGCGTAGGCTGTTGTCTCTGATCAGTGATCAACAAAAGTGTCTTGAACACTTTAAAAATAATTATCTCCAAAAATAATTTTTTTATCGACAAAAATGTATTCTTTCAAAGAGTACGATAAAAGGGAAAATAAAATGAAAAGCTATGAGGCTCAATCATAAACAATTTGATACATTTCTGTATCAATTTTAGATAGTGGCAATGCTACAGTACTTTTAGACCGGAGGATGGTGACACAAAATATTGGGTCATTTGTACCAGTATGGCGGTTCTTCAGGGGTTTAATTACGGAATGACAAAAAAGAAAATGATGGTCATAGCGCTGGTACCGGCGGACCTATCGCGTGGGCATTAATCGAACGTGTCGGATAAATAACGAGTGTCGAACGATTTGTTCCACAAAAATGCTTGTATTTTCCGATAGTCGATAAAAAAGAAGTAGGCGGTAGCGTAATGCCATATTTCTCCGGTGTGACTTACAGTCCGCCATACCGACACGAATACATTAATTAAAAAAAAACAACTTAACCATTTTTAGCAGGCTAATTTTTGCGCATCTGATCATCGTCGAGTAACCATTCACGGAAATCACCTTACCGACGGTTCCCAATGGCCGCCATACAACCGCAAGGGGGTAAATTTGTTTTTCTTTACTAAACGATTTGTACCAGTATTGCATTTGGATTTTTAGAAAGTATTTGATAAAATGTGACCGATATTATATTTCCCAAAAAAGTGCTGCCATTCTTGAAAAACTTATTTATTTGACACGTTTTGAAAAAACGACTGTAAAATACGTAAAATCATTGTATTCTGTTCGTTTGGATGTAATTCTACATAAAAAAGTATATCAGATTGTAACCATGAGGATGTTAAAAAATAAAATAAAATTTTGACGATTTGTACCAGTATAGCATTTGGATTTTTGGAAATTATATGATACAATGTGACCATTATTATATTTGCCATACTTCTAGTAGAGGGAAAAAGTAGCGCCATACTGGTAAAAATCGTTCGAATAACGAATAAAATCTTAGAAGTTTGAAAAAATATTGTACATATTCGCCACCTCCCATAGGTATGGCATGATCAGACTTCTATTTATGATCATACAGAGAACTATTGAAAAAAGGTTTTAGGGTGGTACAAGTCGTTTAGCAAAAAAATGTACTCCCTTGTGGTGGTATGGCGGCCATTGGGAACCGTCGGGAACGTATGGCAAGGTGATTTACGTGAGTGGCTACTTGACGATGATTAGCTGCGCAAAAATTAGCCTGGTACAAATGGATGAATTGTTTATTTTTTATTAATGTATTCGTGTCGGTATGGCGGGTTGTAAGTCACACCGGAGAAGTATGGCATAACGCTACCGCCTACTTCTTTTTTATCGACTATCAGAAAATACAAGCATTTTTGTGGAACAAATCGTTCGACACTCGTTATTCATTGGGCCGCCGATACCAGTGCTACGACCATAACTTTTTTTTATCATTCTGTAATTAGAGCCATGAAGAACCGCCATACTGGTACAAATGACATAATATTTTTTGTCACTATCTCCCGGTCTATTTGGGCTAGCTCGACGTGGATATAATATCTCTTCTAATTGAAATATAGTCACCAAAGATATTTCTGTAGATTATTTATTGCCAACAACAGGTAAAATACATAGGATTTTCAGAATCAAAGATGTCGATTCTACCGTCTCTCCAATCTACTGGAAAAGATATAAAGTAAACCAGAGTTAAGTTTGTATATTTGGATGCAATCACATACCGATAATTAATACCTACATTTACTATGTGCGTTATTGAATTATTCAATAATTTTATGTCGTTTCTAGTCCGAAATCAAAAATGTTGGAATTTTATGAAACTCCTTTTTTTTATCAAAAGGCCGCCTTTGTTTCCAATAGTTCATTCACTATCCGAGTATCTGAAGGAAAATCATGAAACTGATAAGTAAACGATAAGCTAATTGAGCTTGAGCATTTATTTGTACTTGAATTATGAAAGAGAATAATTCGTAATAAAAGTTACCAATAATAATAAATCATTCATTTTATTTCATAATTTCGAAGATGCTAATACGTTGATAAATTGGCATTCGCGGCAGAAATTTTCACCATCACTTTTTTGATTCGGGTTCCAAGGCCGTCATGATTTGGAATAGTTTCCTAACGTTTCGCTAGCGTGAGTGGCTAGCTTCCTCAGAGGTCTGTTCATCTTCGTTCTTCGCCGATGACATCGTAGAAGAACAAAGATGAACGAAGTGAAACTTGCCGTAGCTAATATAGGAATATTGGGACTTACACTATTTTTCAATCGTTGTATATATTTATCGCCCACCGTCTACATCTCCTGCTGACGATCTCCAGCTCAATGATACTATTCAACAACTCAACCACACCTACTCTAACCTGATCATTATTGGCGAATTCAATTTTTTAATAACAACTGGATCTAAAATATAGTTTTCGCATTCACAGCTGCTAGCCAAGCATTCCTAGATATAATTCCCTCAACAGGTTTGGAACAATTTGTAGATCTTCCCACTCGCAACAGAGGAATCCAGACCTCATCCGTGTCCCAACTAATGTCTGATGTTGAGTATTTGCCTCCAGTTGGTATTTCAGATCACATATGTCTAGTTGCAAATATACAGGTGATGGTCTCTAATAACACCAATTATCGTATGAATATTTGGAAAGCAAACTTTGACAGTATACTCTCCGACTTGTCAGCAATGAATTGGAATGAATTTCTGGGGGGTTGTAATAACAACGACCAATGCAAAAATTTTGAGGATCATTTCAACGAACTGGTAGAAGCCGCAGTGCTATTACAACAGATCAGTCCAAGCAAGTTACCAGAACCACAGCATCAGATATCAGACGGAAAAAAGCATTATGGCAGCAGTACTGTAGACACCCCACCGAGGAAAACTACCAGACACACAGACAATTCTCAAACAAGGTGACAACAAAGTTACAGAGGGCTCGACGGTCATATGATAATACTCTCTAAACAAAAGGTCCAAAAGAAGCTACATCCGACGTCGAGTATCTTCCAAAGTTACTATACCGACACTTGAACATAATAATGTAATTGTTGCTGACCACCTAGAAGTAGCAACTCTTTTCGTCAATAAATTCACCAAGAACGTTTTGGCAAAGCCCCTCACTTGAATTCTGAAAAATTCATTCTCAAACTGCGTCCTACCAGACTCATGGACTGTTACCACGGTAACTCCCATTTTCAAAAGATTAAATAAATTATCACCAGAGAATGTAACATTATTATTTTTCCACTATCAGCTACTCAGAGTTTCAGTTATAAAATTGAATTCGATTTATATTTATTAGACTGATGCTTGAATTTGCCTACCTTAATAAAATCTAATTGTCATTGAAACATTATTTCTTCCGTAGTTTGTTTACTTTGGATATATTTACAGTCATTTCGTATCTTTCATCATCTATACTCCCGCCAATTATTTGTATTTTCAGCGCTGTCTATTGTCAGAGAACTGCTGTTCAGTTCAGTGACTGTCGCTGGGGCATAGATCACTTTTCCAGGTAGATAAGACTTCTCTGTGATGTATCAGTGGAAATGACTTTCAAAGGCCGTCGGTGACATGAATTTAGAAAGACTCCATATCGTGATAATAGTTATCTGTCTGGACGAATTCCCGTATGTTTGAGTATTAGATAATGTTAGGTAATGAAATTTGCATTTGGACACTTCGAGAAATGAACTTACTTGGCAACTCCATTAAGGTTCTTGATTTCAGTCTTAATAAAGAAGAAGAGAAAGTCTTTTCTGTCTTCTGCCTACTGTGGGAATTGTGCAGAGAGAGTGATGAATATTTTCAGTTGAATATTGATTATTGATTCCTGAAATCATCCAGTTAATTGGATTATTCTTTCAACTGAAATAATGTTTTCCATATTTTGTCACGTTGGTGATTTGATGGGAAGCTAGTTAATTTTTGGAAAACATACCCAATAGGGGATTATAACCTCACTTTCTAACCACATATTCTTCGGGTAAGCAGAACCCTCTAACTTTATCCTTTGAGCCTTTGGCAGTTCGGTTTATTTTGTAGGCATGATTTTGGAAAAGCGTGTAAATCAAGCCTGACATCGTTGACCCTTTGACTAGGACTATGATAGGAAAATAACATCTATAGAGGAGCCTTCTAACAGGATCTTTCCCGCAGTTAGCACCAGGCCTTCCTAGACAAAGGTATGAGGTTTAGTCAAGTTGGTATCAGACAGTCAATGATTTCATTTCAGGGTCTTTTGTCTCGGTGTACTTATCGTAATCCCAGAGCACTAGCCGTCTGGGGGGAAACTCATCGTGGTGTCAGCGTACTTATACGTTAGACCGAGGAGCTTATCTTGGTGGTAGTATACTTATCGCTAGACTGGAGAATTCATCTTTCATTCTGGTGTCACTGCCCTGAAGGCTGACCTGTACCTCGCACCTTCACTACTGGTATCCTTCCACCTGGTAGATTCCACCGTGAAGGCCTGCCTGAAACCAATCTGAAGGGGCACGCAAGTTAACCAATTCAATCGATATTATATACCTTTTTAATAATTACACTGAAATTATGTAAACGCTACAGGTAAGATGCACCTAACCCAAGCGGCTTTATTTAATATCCTACCCTAAAGGGGAATATTGTGTTGAGTAAGATAACTGTGGGTAACTACCCCTAGATAGTTTGAGCCCTATTCTACAGTTCATGTTGTATAAATATTTTTGTTATAATTCACCTTGATAGTGTCTCTGATACTTCCTAATAATAAGCCTTCAGCTACTTTGACTTTTATGTGATCGTAAAACCCTTGTCACCTTATTTAATATTATATAAGTCCAATCATAAGCTGATTATCATTTGAGTGTGTGGCATTTGCCTAAATTACTACTATTCATGTAATATATGAATCAGTAAAATTATCTATACAGGGGGCTCAGCATTCATGTGACTGGCGCCCGCATTTTTAATATCACATGACATTTTGTTTTGTTCAACCCACTCCCCTCTTCACTGGAGCTTAACCACCAGCCTACCATGTCACTCTTAACAGCTTTTAGACACTTGTCAAAAGCATAAGTGTTGATCTTGCCTACTATCTTACTTTAATTGTATGACGGTGGCAAGAACTACCGACCTGTCAACATAGCGGCAATTTCCCGTAAACTTCTAGAAAAAGTCAGTTCCAGAGAGATAATGGATTTTGCGTTATCCAATAATTTAACTCCCCAAAACCAACAAAACAAAATAGATCTGTGACCTCCAACTCACTCCTTGCTACTGACTATTGCTCTAGAAAACTACATGCACATTTGCCAGTTGATGCAATGTACTTTGACTTCAGTAGAGCATTCGACAAAGTGTCACACAATCAGCTACTTTTGAAACTGGAACATATTGGATAAGAGGGAATTTATTACGGTGGTTAGAAGCCTTCTTCACACACCAATAATTCTGTCTGTGTTGGGTAAACAAAATCAACAAAAAAGGATACTGGTGGTGTCGTTCAGAGATGCGTTCTCGGGCATATTCTCTTTTCGTTATATAATGGTACTTGTCCAAAGAAATATTATCACTTAGCATATTCTTCATCGATGATTTAAAAATTTTCAATGCACCCAACAGTAGTGTAGCCAATAATTCAGGCAGATTAGGGCTTCGCGAGACCGAGACCAAGACCAAGACTCAATAAATCTTTCCAAGACCAAGACCAAGACTTGACTTTCGAGACCAAGACCAAGACTCTCCCCCAAGAGTATTGGTCTTGGTCTTGGTCTCGAAAAAAAAATAGTGAACTGAAATCTACTCAATATTAAAAAAAATTTGATAATATTATGGCATTTTATTTAAACCATTTTGAACCTTTTCTCTGTATGTCTACACACTATTGGAGATGCACCCGCGGTGACCTGATAGAGGTTTTACAAAATTTTGACCGGTAGATATACAGTGGACTTGACAGTTTTGTACGAGATTAATGATGATGAGTGACTTAGGGGCCATCCTCTCAAATTGAAACATCAAACGTTCAATAAATGCGTGAGATAATAATCCCTGTTCAATCGTTCGTTTAATTTATAGAATAACTTACCAACTCCAGTTGTCACTTCCTCAAGTGTCAATTCATTCAAGAACTCGCTGAATAGATTGTATGCAGCTAATCCTAACCTTGTCTCCCAATAATTCTTGTTAACTTAAAAATTTACCACATATCAGTTTAGATAAGAAATATTGTACACCAACCCATGTCAATCTTAAAAAGAGCTTTATGAGTGAATAACTTCAACTCTTGTAAATGTTAAATAAATAAATAAATAAACAAGATCATAAATATTATACCTGGTAATAAATCTTCTATAGTAGAGGACAGCAAAGAATCTAATGTTAGGTTAAATTTTAATAATCGTACGTTCACTAACTGTACTTTCAATAAATAAACAAAAGTTCGATTGTGTTTAGTTATACATTTTTTAGTCAAAAAAATTTCCGGCGAATATCCCTCGGACATTAAAAAATGCTTCATAATTTTATGACAAATTTTTCAAGCTCGTTGCTTGGTAACCACGGCACCAGATTTCGATGGTCATAAAATTATCAGTTGTAATATCACAAGAGAGTGAGAATAAAGTGGAAATAATTTGACAGATTATTCGAAAACTTGTTGTCAGGCAATAGACACGAGAGCCCGAAGCTAAATGGCAACAAGTTTGAGAAAAAATCTGGAGAATTAATTTCTACTATTTCAAACTCTCGTGTGGTATTCGATAGATTATTTTTTGATACCCCAATCATAGACCTATTCTCTATACATATAACATTTTTATTTCAACAATTTATTTGAATCACTATAAACAGAATGAAGTTTGAAATTTGAAGTTCTCATCATGAAATATACAATTATTACGGATGTTTTGTCCTTGGCTGGAGGATTCCGTAACATTGTTTTGTTATGTTGGATTGAAAGCTATGTATTGCTTTCTTTCTGACCCTAGGTTATCAATTGACACGTTACTCAAAATAGTATTCTCACATGTATGATGGTGTACTAAACCGTTTTCGAATCATTTTTCACTTTTCATGCAAACTGATGACAGACGTCAGATCAGAAGTATCGGTTGTCACATGATAAAAACAAGATACTACAAAAAATTCCCGCAGCAAATTTTCAAGGTAGAAAATTCCCACTATAATAATGCTGTGATTGGCCTGAACGTACATGAATGCTTTGAATTGATGGTTTCGATTGGTTGCAAGAATTGTCAATCAATAATCTCGTCTATAATCGATGTTCTATAAGGATATTACTGATGATAATAATGAAGAAATTTCCAATGGCAATATAAATTCGGAAGATTTCGAAGGAGTCTCATAGGCACCCTTGCGCATATACTAATATTTCGTTTCTGGCATTACAACCGTTTATGTTTTCACACTGGTGTATAATAGTTGTTGCACAGATAATCAGGTCTGAAGCCAGCTGTACTTGGTGGTATGTTTGTTCATTGATTATCTTCTCAAAAACTTACGAAATTGACACATTGAATACTGATAGGGCATAAATCGTTGGTTCTGGCTATTTTTAGCTAGAGGTATGAATCTATCATTCGAGACTTTTCCAACTTGACGGGAAATAATAATTTCCATATATTTTTTCATATTTATTATATACAGTGAGTCTGCTTAAGTTGGCTACATATGGGAAACTTTTTATTATTGATTTTACGAAAAAAAGTTATTCTTCATAAAAAGTTCTGAATCAGATACTAAATTTTATCAATCTTATACGAGGTATGTCTAAATATATGAATTTTACCCTGGAATAAAGTAAATTTATATTTCACAATAGTGAAAATTGTTATTATGAAAAGTTGTTCGGAATTAGAAACTATGCTTCAAATATGCAATTTCATCATTTCAATTAGAAAAAAAAAATAATTTTTTTTTGAAATTATCAATATTACATTTAAATTTAGTTTTATGAAAATTTGCTTATTAATTTCTAAACAGACCGGAAAGGATAACATGTTTGTAATAAATTATAAATGATAAATGTTCGGTATTAATAATTTGAGAAAATTTTGTAAAAAAATTATTTTTCCAATTAAAAGGATGTAATTGCATATTAAAAGATAGTTTTGAATTCCAACTAACTTTTTATTATGAAAATTTTCAATGTTGTGAAATATAAAGTTACTTTACTCTTGAGAAAATTTCATAGTTTTTGACAAAACTCGTATGACATTGATGAAATTTGATATCTGATATCTTGGGTTTTAGACTATGCAGAACTTTTTATGAGGAATTACTTTTTTTCGTAAAATCAATAATAAAAAAGTTTCCCATATGTAACCAACTTAAGCAGACTCACTGTATATATGTGGTAAATAATGCAGATTCAATGGACAACAATGCAGAAGCATTTTCACACTTAGACTTATCTGGGATAATAGAACTAGATTTTATCGAAAAGATATTTTTTAATGGAAGTTGAAAAAAGAGTTGCCATTTTTGTGATTGTTAGAGAAAAAGTTTAGTAAATTATCATCTGGATTTTCCATTATTAGTCGAGCCATCACTGAATTCCTCTATTCTATGAGCTGACAGTAAGATTGATATTGAAGTCTGAGACCTCCCATCATATATTCTTTTTATTCCTAGGTTGAGAAATGATTTTTTCTTTAACAAAATGATTGTTCGACCAGTCAGGTTTCTAACTTGTTTGTATAGTAGTATTCCTATCCATGCTGCGATGATTTTTTTTGTAATTGGTTGGAACCTTGTACCGTAGGCGCATTGGTGGTTTGGCTTGGCATTTTCTGTAGTACACTTTTTCTTGCATAGAAATCGAGAGGGAATTATAAGTAAATAGAAAAACCCATAAAACTTCAAGTGTTTCAAAGACCTTGAACATATATTCAAAATTATTATTCGTATGAACTGGAACGTCAATTTCACACGCTGATAACCAGTTCTGTTGTAAGAGAAACTAGAGTAATCAGTTACACAGTACCATCGATTCCAGTCAAGGATTGGGAACAGACGATAACAACATCGAGCAATTCAGAAAGCCTTTTTTCAGAGTCTGAAATAACACGCACCGAATGTTTAAGTCCCATAATTATTATCGTGCCTACCAAAACTTAACTGATATCAGATTGTGTTTATTTCATGAGAATATCAATGATTGATGGTGACCACTGTGTGATGTACATGGGACAGTATCAAAAAGAGGGTCATTGACAGCTAGAAACAGTTTATTCCAAAGGAAAATTTTGCTATTCATGCAGATGTAAAGGTGCGTTTAAATTTGAGCACGTATAAGCAGAGCATACTCGTTTATACGCTCGCGTAAAGCGTTTACATTAATATTCATTCTCTGGTGAATGGGATGATCCAGTTGTTTGTGAACAGGAAGTGCGTTGATAATGAACAACAAAATAGCAGCGGCTGCGTTCTTTAAAATTAAGATTAGTTCTGGATATTTCACAGTCCATAAAATTGGCATTTTTGTATATTCATGTATAAGCAATGAAGCCGTATTATTGCTCCACTCCATGGTTGAACAAAATATTTTGAAAACTCTAGCACCAACAGAACGTACGCAGTCAGTGATTTCCGTGCAAACTGAGCGTGACACCATTCGCGCATAGGCGAATACAAAGTGAGTGTGCGCGCACAACTGTTCACACTTGATAAGTGCGTGCGTGCTCAAGTCTAAACGTGTTTTTTTAAATATTTCGACAAATGTTTAGCGGTTTGGTGTCGGGATTAAAGTGCAATATATTCATCACACACCGAACGTTCCAAACAGTGCAGTGCAAATCCTTTGGTAATGACTTCAATCTTGTATAGGTTCAATATCGTATATCTGACAGAAAACAATTACTTCCCTGGAAAAGATCCTTCCTTGAAGGAACAACTTTGCAAAGACAAATAGCATCAGGAATGCGTCTGATTTTAACAGGAAACCAACTGCAGACCAGTTTCTGATCTGCAGTTTTTTATTTATGAACAGATTTCGATGAAATTGTGATCAGTAATACTGCGAGACTTCCAGGATTCAGTGGTGTATTCAGAAAATCATTAATATTTTTGAAATTGAGGTAGTTTACTGTTGTTGGTGGAGGCTATCCAGCTGAAATATTTTCCTGAATGTGGTACTTTCGAGTTACTTCAAATTATCTGAGATTTGGGTTTTTTCCAATGATTTTCAACTGTGTATGGTTGGATTAACATCAGACGGCTCATTACTAATTAAACAATGCAGTCTGGTACTTATTATCTATACCTCGAAGGGAGAATGGGAGAATACCCTATCATTTATGGTACCTACTCAGAGAAAAATATCTAAAGCCAAGTTTTCACTTGCAGATATCATATCATACCTAAGATAAAAGACATGTTGAATAAATAATGGAAATCGAAATGAAAAATAAATCCTCATTCTAACTAAATTGTATACAATAGGAAACAGCGTTCGTAGGAAAAGTGGTTTTCTGTTAAATGCCGACGAAAACTACAATTGTAAAGGATTTAGTGAACATAAGGTTCAATTTTCAAATCTACTGAAGATTCATTAGTAATTATTACCTCACCAAACTGAAATTCAACATAATAATAATCATAATAATATAATAATTGCCGAATATATACACTGCCTATTTATTAGGTATTGAAATGTAACTTTTGAACTAATAAAGTGATCTATCAATCTATCTAATAAAAATGAATTTTAAAAATATGCATTCATTTTATTAATCATGCTTGGTTGAAC
The DNA here is from genome assembly GCA_958502065.1 of Chrysolina americana. Classification (NCBI taxonomy): domain Eukaryota; kingdom Metazoa; phylum Arthropoda; class Insecta; order Coleoptera; family Chrysomelidae; genus Chrysolina; species Chrysolina americana. Next base: position 64,486,215 of record OY293411.1, read on the forward strand.
TCCATTCGGGACCAATATAACATTTTAGTGATAAACTTACCCGATTAAATAGAACGATGGTTCTTCGCTGAAGTTGAAATTAAAATTGGGAACCAAGCACAAATATTGTATTGAACATTATCTCATAGAATTCTGCGCACCTATATGAGCCATCTTCTGAAGTTTGCAAGGATGCAATTTAATTATTTTCGTAATTTTATGAGCACTAGAGCGAGATAGATACAAGGCTTTCATTCGTCAGTTGCATCAGTATTTGCTGTGGATTGGCATGCATCTCACCAACCACATCTATATGTAAATCATCTTGCACTGGTTGAACACAACACCGTTTTGCTCGTTGACCACTTGTTGAATTCACAGCTGTTCGAGAGTAAAAAGCGAATAATATGCTACACAGTACCCAATATAGTATTTTAAAAACTTGAGATTCAACAGTTATTTTTGGAAATAAACGAAGGACTAAAAATAAAAACATGGCAAAACTATGGCAAGATTTCGATATAAAAATTTCAATGTAGACTCTGACTGAAAATAAACAAATTCGAAAACATTAGTACAACATGGTCGCCCATTTTTGGATAGATGCTTCATTTCCGATAGTGACGTTTCAGCCAAACTATTCGAAATTAGAAAAGTCAATAGTTACCACCTGTGTATGTTTATTTAAATATTCATAGTTTTAATGTTCAAAAAGTAGAGATTTATCAGTATCTGATTCATAGTTTAGTTTGATTGATCTTTTTTTGCAATGGTAAGTTATATTTACGCTAACGAAATATTCAAATCATAAAACAAATTATAAATTTTATCAGCAACCTAACCTAAAACATTTCCAATTTCTGATCTGATAGATTTTCGATTCCTCCAGTAGGAAGATTTTCACGGGTGCAGAATTTAGGTATAAGTCTGGGATAACAGCTGTAAGAGAAGAAATAAAACCACCGCCGAAAGAGCAACTTCAGACATTCAAGTTCCACAAAATAGTACTGACAATAGTAAAATTATTATAACGGATATTAGTACTGTCATTATTCTTCTTAACCAACACATTCTCTATCCAAGGCAGAAAATCTTGCAAAGGATATAGTTGTACTATAACAAGCATTCCATACAAATATAAAAAAGCGTCCCTAAAGCAGCAGTTTCAAGTAGCAACCTCTCTCCAACTATAATTTTTCCTCGCGGCACGCGTACTATCAGGAAGTTTACTATAGCCAGAATAAAACTTCGATTTTCTCAGCCATTTTGAGGTTCGAATGAAATCGTTATTTTGAGCCCTCTCTTCAATTCACCCCAACAGAATAAAACTTGTAATTTTTTTTCAGTTACTTCTACGGTTGATTTGATCCTGTATTCATATCCTAGTATTCCTAGTTCATTTTCAACTCGGACAGTTCGGACTGTGTCCAGAAAAGTGTACCTCAACTTCACACTAATTATCTTCTTTGGCACTGTCTTTAGTTCTGTAATACCAGACAGAGCAGTTTTTTGAAATATTTCTGTAGTCTGACTATCTATGTTCCAACAATCATTTTCTGAGAACACAATAGTACGTGTTATTTTTTGGGTGAGGTGTGCGACTGCGATCAACTGCCACAGCTGGTATAACTTTAGCGGAAAAAACAAACAACAAATAAAAAAGTTAGGAGACAAATTCTGAAAGCAACAAAAAGAAAAGAGAAAAAAAATACAAAAGATAGATAGTGGGAACAGTAACTCAGAATACAGAACCCACCATGGATGATAATTATTCAGATATGCGTACTTATATACTGAGTGTATATTTTGTGGAAATCTCTTTTCCAAAGATGGTCAGGTCAAAAAGTGGATAAAATATATTCAGCGTGTTAGAGGAAGTCACCAACAGCAACAAGGCCTACATATGCGATTCCTATTTGGAACACGGAGTTGCTCAACTATTAGTGTGAAGTTAGCCACACTGTTCCAGCCACAGTTTCTTTTCTTAGGTGAATTGAAGAGTGACCGTCTGCAGAGTTAATCAATTATTTTCACAGATATGTTCTCTATCAGTTTTTTTGTTATTTGACGCTAGAGAGGAGGGTAGCTTAATTCTTCAAGGAACTATAGATATGTGTTAGATAAAATAGTTATTTATGCAACAAGTGCAAAATGTAGGTGTTGTCCAACTCGGCCTGACGGCCTCGTAGGACAATTTCACGTCGAGTGCAATAAACATTTTTTGCACGAGTTGCATACAACATTTTTTCTACGTTCATGCAAAAAGCAAAAAGTTATTCATGTAGGTGCGGCACTAGGTGAAGGAAAATTAAATACGCAATTTAAATAAATAATTATTACTATCGATTTCATCACCATAATCTAGTTTTCCATTAATATTACTCATTTTAAAACTTTCAGTTCTGTAATTGTCAGAATTAAATTTTGACTGACGTTTATATAACCACAGTTGCATTATGAAAATCAAAATCATAGTAGCCATGAACGCGTATGTTATCACGAGGTGTGGTCATAGTACAGACAGTTTGCTCTATGCAGGTAGACGGTTTAGAACATAGCGGATCGGTTTTGATTATGGAGTTATTTTCGGGAAGGCATTGTTCGTTCAACTCTGGCTGCTAACATTAATACAAAATAATATAAAATATGTAGCTGTTTAAAATTTATGGCCAATCTCACAGAATATCTGCTAAATATGTAGTGGGTTTGAACGTTGACAGCACGTTGAAGTAGAATGACAGATGAGTGCAATAAAAACTTTATTGCACTAGTGCAATAAAGAGATTCTTTTTCCACTGAATATAGTTCAATAAAGTTTTGCTTTTTGCATGAATGTAGAAAAAAAAAATTAAACTATTAAAAAATTTCCGAGTTGAAAATGGATTGGTAATAATATGCGATAGAAGACTTTCAGAACAGTTCGTACATACATACAGGGTATAAGAATGAGTCATTTATCCGTTGAAAATACAGATGTATAACTATATTCACCAGAAGTTTCCAGAGGATGAAAAATGGTTCAGAGACCATTCGATAAAGGACATCTGTAGTACTATTAACAGAGTCAAGTCATTAAGTTTGCCAGTTGTTGGAAAATCAATAATTATCATTTCATTGATGTTTTTACAACCTTATCCGGGAGAATATGAGTACAATTTCAAAAACCAAGTTAGTGAAAAAAATAATTAAATTTTCTTCTGGAGAGGTAAACTCCATGATGGAGTCCGCGTGCCGCATTGAAAAAAATATAGTTGGAAAGAGGACAGAAAATAACGCACAATTGGCTATTCAAATGAATTTGTTCGGCTATCAAAGTGACTAAAAAAATAAAGTTTGTTTTCTGGTAGCAGTAAACTTGGTGATGGAGCCCGCGTGCTGCGATGAAAAAAACACAGTTGGGAAGAGGACAAAAAATAACGAAGACAGAATGGAAACTGTCGAAACAGAAATGGAAAAATTTAAATAAACAATAAGTAACCAAATCAAAGATGAAAAAATGAAAAAGTTCAAAGAAACGCTCCATGATGAAATAAAAGGCGGAATCGAGACAGAAATCGGCAGTATAAAGGAAACAATTAGTAAATTGAAAAAGAAAATCAATACTGTGTAAACCAGAGAAACGATTCCGAGTTTGGACTTAGATGAAGTCCAAAGAGAAATAAAAGATTTCAAGGTCAGTACGGAATCAGGAAAGCTCTCATTGAAACCGCCTCAGTTCGACGGAAATACTCCATGGGCAAACTACCGCCGACAATTTGAAGTTGCAGCCAAAGCGAACGGATGGAATGCTGTGGAAAAAGCTATAGCACTGACACTGGCATTGCATGGGGAAGCCACAAACATTTTACAGACCCTCACCGCCCAACAACAGGAGGACTATGAACAGCCAAAACACTTGGAACTACGCATGGCCAAGCCCACCTTAAACACGTATATCACTCACAGCTGAAGAACCGATGCCAGATATCAAGCGAAACCTTGCAAGAATTTGAAGCAGATATTACACGCTAGGTTCGTCTTGCGTAACCAGCTACACCGGAAAATGTAATAGAGCGACTAGCAGTTCAGGCATTTTTGGATGGTCTTCGTGACCAAGAAACGAGGCAAGCCCCGCACATCTCGTAGATGCATTGGCACGCGCTCTGGAATTCAAAGCAGCAATGCAAGCGAAGGTTCGAGGGACATCTAAGAGGTCGCCGGATAGGCTCGATTGATCGAGAACTGTGGATGGAATCTGCTTGCGGCTATATATAGGCGCTCGGCGGCAGAGGGCCAGATAGATAATCACGGAGAGTAACAAATATAGTTCCAGAGTTCGCAGATAGAGAGTGACAGTAAAGATGAATAAAAATAGTGACTGTGATATAAATTATTGTTTAAGACGTATGTAATTAAATTTGAAAAATTTGTTTAGTGCATTTTTACTACAGTATTATTTTCAACCCTCTTTCCAACTGCATTTTTTCAATGCGGCACGCGTACTCCATCACGAAGTTTACCACTCCAGAAAAAACAATTCTTTTTTTCAATAATTTGTTATTTGAACCTGTACTCATATTCTCCCGGATTGATGGTTCTATTCTTTTGGCACTCAAGAATAATATGGATTAGGGTCACTAAATCAAGCAGGCCGTTCCGTCCTTACGGGTATGGCCATTAGGCGTGGTCTAATTAGTTTGAATGTACGAAATCACCCACAGAAAAAAATTAGGTTATGTAAGTTACAACGTTTAAACTACTGACACATGTCAAATTCAGTGTCGGCTGAAATATTCACAAATAGTGGAAAATGTTAATAAAATATTTTCATTTATATAATTTGTAATACGTTAATCGATATCAGATAGGAACACAGTGTTGTGTGTTTAGAGAGTTGTTTACTTTTTGCTGAAAAGATACTGTTTCCCTAAAAATGAAGTATTGTTCAGTGACAACATGCAAAAATACGGACTAAAGTCACAAATTATATTGTATTCCCAGAGGTAAGTTCATGATGATTTATATATTATTAATTAGTAGATTAAAATACCTTTTGCTGTGGATTGGTTTACTGAAGTTAAGAAATACAAGGCAATAGGGATCACACTTGTAGGATTTTGCTTCAAACATTTATTTATATACAGAAAATACCAGGAGCCTATAACACAAGTCTTACAATTGTAACAAGTCGACAAGTTATTGGTAATTCACTTATAATTATAAGTACCCTGATTTCCTGTAACACACAAGTGTCATTCATTAAGACATAATCGATTTTTCAAGTGAAAGACAAATGAAGTATAAGAGTTAGAGATAGATAAACATATGTGAAAGTGATCTCGAGCAGCTAGAGCAGACTTCAATGAACGAGACTAATATTATTTCATATTCTTGTGGTTATCACAAGGTTCCGTAATTATCAGTGTCCCCGCTAGAGAAACTACAAATTACTTTGTTACAGAATAACTACACTTGTACGATTTATTTGTACACTTGTTGGAATTGTAGTGTTTGTGATATAGGCCCCAGGTCATACAATTTTTAATATACATTTTTCTATGAAAGTGAGTAAACTTGATTTCACCTAGGCACTGTTCACAATGCGAAAAGTGACTTAGCCCAGTGCGTAAAAAATCAACTGTTCCTGAATTATTTTTTTACACATTGTTCATACATTTACTAATTCTTGAAAAAGACTGTATTTTGTTGTCTAAGTTTACTCGGAAGTCATCTTTCGATGTTACGATGAAAATTGAAAACTTTATTAGATAACATATTCAACAATTGCTATAATTTGTCGATATAACAACTGTCATAGAAAAAAAAAGTATGATACATTTTCGTAAAGAGCTTTTTTTGTACTGCGCATCATTCAGCAAAGTTGATGCTCATACAGAAAAGTCCTACTTTACGAACCTGTACCATAAAAAACTAATTACTACTGAAGTTGATGAAACAAAGGTGTATATACCAGAAACTTCAACTTCTCTTCTTTTTTTAATTTCTCATTAGATTTTCAATCAAGTTCTTCTTTTTTTGTTTTCAGGATCACTATGTTTTGAATTGCATATATTCCAAAAAATTCAAATTTTCAACGACAGGAAAACAGATTTAGTTGCTTCAATGATTGATTATTCACAGTATTTATCGAACTAGGTCAATGCATCGAAACAAACGAAGGATTTTAACAATGGAGTTGTTTCGATAGGTCACGCAACAACCACAAACTTTACGAAGGCCATAGATAATGTTTGGGCCAAGTTGATGGATCGAGATCATCTTCCTAATGATGTTGAAGTGAAGAATGTTCACGTAAAATGAAAATACCTATCAACGCGACTGGAAGATGAATAAACTGTTATACAGAAAAAATTTTTCGCTTCTAAAATATGATAAAGATGATAATTCAGTTTGGAATTTTATAATAATACTTATGGACTAAATAACTATTGGTGGAAAAAATTTACATGTACCCACCACCATTTAGCAAGAGTTTTCAACTCTTAGCTAGATGGGGAGCAACAGATTCCGAATTGGTTTGTTGAGGGGCGAACCGTGCTAATCCCCAAAAACGGAGATTTGTCTGATCCGAAGAACTACAGACCGATAACATACTTGAACGCATGCTAAGATGTCTTTTTCTGTGACGGAAAAAAAAATTGGACATTTTATCTCTGTTGCCAGGTAACAAAATATAACTTTTTATGAAATTACTTTTTTCCCCGGGAAAAAAGTGAGTACTTTTTTCCCGGACATATTCACACATAGATAAAGAAAGGAAGATACTTAGTTTAGAATATTTTATTGAACATAAGTTACATTTCCTTTATATCAAAAGTACAATTATTGAATGTGCATTGCATGAATGACATGTTCCTTGAACTATTCGGTACAACAGTCGGATTTTCTTGTGTTGAAATAATATTTTTTTCTGACATGGACACAACTGCCGTTGATGTACCTGGTCGCAAATCGGGTGTTATTTCAGCACTGCCACACGTTCTGAACACTTTATTAGCAATTTCTGTCCTGTGTGCCACCGATTCATCAACATAGCCCTCAGCGACCGTTGATGACTTCCAACCGCCACGTTTCTTTAGTGTCATCAAATCTCCCCCAGATTCAACTAAAAGTGTAGCAAACGATCTTCGAAATGAATGACCTGTATATGAGCTAGCATTTTCAAGTTGAAGAAAATTAGCTACTGTTTCAGGTACCTTATAAAACTGATTTTTACCCACAACCTGATTGATAGATACACTTTCCATTGCGATATGCATAAAACAGTCGGCGATCCTTTGCTGCTACTGGACGAAGGGCTATGTACATTCGGTAAAATTTAATATATTCTTCAGTTACTACAAATCTTCTGTTTACATCGTTCTTTTTTTGCTTCAGTTTCACAACTAATAACTTTCCCGAATCTTCGATATCATCTAATGTTACCTGGCTGATTTCACAAATTCTACAAGCTCCTGCAATCCCAAACACAACAACAACCTTGGCCATTAAATAAACTTCATCGGGTGCATTATTTAAAAAATCACTAATTTGTGTACTCGTAAAAATCGCAGCTTTCTTGAGCGTGTAACCTTTCCCATTTTGTTTCAGAAATGTAATCAGCTTGAAATATTTTGAAATGTCTACATTATTATTGGATCGTAACATGCTTTTAATCATTGAATAATTCGACCACACTATTGATAGCTTTTATTGTTGTGCCAGTTCCGAAAAATAAGCCAATAACACCGTCTCCGAGAAAGAACTGCATGTCTTTCTCATCTTCCATTCCATAAATCTTGAAAACGCGGTTTCGTAAATTTTCCGCGATTTAGCTGGCAATAATTTTCGTGACGCTACTTTCGCCGCTTCTACCAACTCCGGTAGAGTCAGAGAAAACTCGGAATCAGACATTTTTTAACTTTATATTATTTTATTCAAAATAACCATTAAACAATTACTGACTTCGCAATTTTCAAATCAAATCACAGAATTAAACTGATAGATGTTTGATTACTTTGAAGTTTTTCTTAGCAACGCTGGTCTAATTGTCGCTATACGTACAACATCTTACTAGTTTCAAAATTCAAATTTCATATCGATAATATTCCGACTTCAATATATTGTGATAATATGTTTTTCTCACTATTGAATCGTCGTTTTTCCCGCCACAGAAAAAAATAGTGTATTATACACGGGAGAAATAATAGATTTTAGATCCTCGAGCTAAAATATAATACTTTTTTCCCTTGTATAATAAATAACTATACACGCATTCAATACGTGCGAATACTCTCCAGAGATGAGCCGGTGTATAGACGGATATATGAGCAAAGAGGGTCAAAGAAGGAGGTCGCTGGCTGCAAGGAGAACATGCTGATCGACAGATGCATCACGCAGGACTCCGTGCAGAATAAGCGTAACCTTTCAATGGCCTGGATCGACTATCTCAAGGCATTTGATACAACATCGCATGAGCTCATCATGCATTTGCTCAGATGCCTTGCGGTACCTGATCAAATAGTGAGAATCATTGAACAGCTGATGCCGCTCTGGAGTACTCGCTTTACCATAACATCTGGTAAAGTCAGAGTCCAAACAGAGCAGGTTATCTTTAGAAGGGGCGTGTTTCAGGGAGACTCCCTCAGCCCTCTTCTCTTCTGCATCTCACTACTGTCATAGTCCGTTGCACTACGGAAAACCCGCGGATACAACTGCGGCACCCCCAGCAACCGGAAGCATAAGGTCACCCATCTGTTTTACATGGATGACCTTAAACTTTATGCCTCCGGAAAAAAGGATCTTCATCAGTTCTTAAGGGTGGTGCAAGAGTATAATCATGCTATCGGAATGGAGTTTGGGATCGACAAATGTGCCACGGAGAGGACGTTCAGCTCATAGACGGAAGCATCCTACATCATCTGGATGCCGGAGAGACGTTCTACCTCCACCTAGGGGTGGAACAACGCTACACCCAAGAGGTAGCTACTGTTAAAAACTCTCTCCGCGGCAAGTATCAGCACAAACTCCCACAGATTTGGTTATCAGAATTGTCGGGGAAGAACAAAGTTGCTGCAACTAATATGCTTGCCGTTCCGATTCTACTTCACTCCTTTGGAGTAATGAAATGGCCTCAAGAAGAGCTGCAACAACTCGACGTAAAAACTCGCAAAATGATGCATTTTCATAGGAGCTTGCATCCCGAATCGTCCGTTCCACGGTTATACTTCCCCAGACAACAGGGAGGCCGTGGACTTTTGAGTTTGGAGTGTCTACATAAGAGAATGGTACTGGATGGAGCCTGTAAAGTCGTCAGGAGTTCAGATCCCCTTCTCTGCTTGGTATGCGATCATGAAAAAGCAGGGATTGGAGCATTTCTTTTCAAGGCAGCAACCCGTGCAGCCGATGAACTCGGTCTCCTATTCGACACTGAACGGACGAACCCAAACTCTGTCACCGAGTTGGAACCCGTTCAGCAAAAAGCACACTTGAAAGCTGCGGAGTGTGACAGGCTCCTACAGCTATATAAGGATAAGCCAATGCATGGGGACTTCATCAAGAACATTGAAGACCTTGGCTCATCCAGAAACCTGACCTTCGCTTTTCTCAGGTCAAGTGGGCTGGAGTCGGAAACCGAGGGATTCATAATGGCCTGCCAGGATGGTGTCTTCAACACCCTCCTGTCTCTGACACTAGATGCAGAGCGTGTCGTGGGGCAGCTGAGACCATAATGCATTTGCTGTCAGCTTGTCCAGCTTATGCGGTCTCAGCCTATATCCACAGGCTCAACGCGGCCCTACGAGTGTTGTACTACCATCTACGACATTCGTACGGTGTAGACGAGACACCGGTGTTGCCTTATGCTCCGGGTGATATTGAGTCCATTGTGGAGAATGAGAAGTGCCGAATCTATTGGAACTACTCACTCCCCACCGTCAGGCAAATACAAGCCAATAAGCCTGATGTTGTCCTCCTCGACCATCAAAGTAGGACGATTTTCGTCATTGAGTTTTCAGCTCCTGGCGAAACGAACATCGTCCGAAAAGAGGAGGAAAAAACGGACTAAATATCGAGATCTACTCTTTGAACTCCGCAGGCTTTATCCAAACCATTCTGTCAAAATGGTGGTTCTGATAATAGAAGTCCTTGGTGGACTGCTCTCAAACTTAAAAATCATACTGGTTTGCCGTGATATGGCAGAAATCTTAGCCGGACGAATGCAGAAGGCCCTAATTCTTGGTTCACTCCGCCTGCTCAGGGCACATGATTCTCGGACACAATAGTCACTTACCCCACGGCGTGGGGGTTATTGGGATAAATGATCCAGCACACCCTCCGGAAGTATCGGGGCTCCGGAGACAGGGCCTGTCTGAAAGATTCCTAACGGAAAAAAAATAATAATAATACTTCCTCATAAACACTCATTGAATGTACCCAAAGGCATTAGCCTGTGCGGATAGAGGACGGCTATTATTATTATTCACCGTGGCGCTCCGGGCCGACTATTCACTTTTCAGCTGTAGGAAAACCTGGAAAACCCACAGCACCAGCATAATATTTTCAATGAATTAGGTAAGCTGGTGAATGAAAATCCTTGATACGTATTTTCAACTTTGTAGCGATATTATTTGTTTTCTGAGCAAATAAAATTCTTCATTTGATAATGGTGGTATGTTATTAATGGTATTGGGAAACAAATATCATTGATGTTGTGAAAAACCTGTTTCTTGTTGATGAGATCTGTAATGAATGCATTGAGCACAAACACTAAACAAACACTATTATGGTCAATGAACTGCAACAATGAAAATGTGTCTGCAAACTCGTTAGAACAATGATCAAGTAGAAATCCGTGTAAAAAATTGTCCATATTTTTTCACTTATATATTTGAAATTTGCTTCAAACGCTGAATTATTTTCCAATATGAAAACTAGGTACTTAGTTACGAATTAAATTCCATCTTATCGGTTTTCAATGAGAAAGAAGTTATTTCAAATTGTTCAGGAGAACTGCAACAACACTGTCGCCATAATAGTGAGTCAACTCATTATGAGAATATTATTGCTGTCAAATATTCCCCTCAATATCTGCTGGGGAATGAATTATAACAGAATTCGGAAGGTGTAATGGAGAGTTTCAAATAAATTGCACCGAGAATTAAACGTATAGTTTCGACGAAATTGAAATTCGCTTGTTCACACCATCCCACAAAGTGGAAATTTTCCGGTATTTATCTGTTAGTGAACAACTACGTCCCATACGAACATTGAATGACATCTGACATCTATTTGTGTAATGTTCACTGTTTCAAGTGCAAAACACATTTGGTTCGATCATTAGACCTTCATTTATAGATGAAACTTTTACGTTTCTTAGATTCTTGAGTGAATGGTCCATAGTGGCGCCTGAGTAACCCAATTATCGGTAGGTGCGTGGGTTCGAATCCCATCGTGGTCACGGGTACCGTGCATGGCATTATATGTTAAAAAGTAAGGCATGCGAAACCTGAAGGTGACAATGTTGTTCGACAATTCGATTACGAATTATAAATGATTAGTTGAAACTACATAAATAATGTTCTTCTCACAAATTTCCGTGGGATCAACCATTAATGAGATATTTCACTGTGAGTATAATACTGCATAATGATAATCTCATATTGGGTAGTGAATTCACTTTCACTACTTATAGTTCTGAATTAATAACAAATACGCTGAAATTCAAAGAAATTGGCAATTTGAAAATAATTGTTCAAAGTGCCCATCTTTGAAAATACTGGGAGAAAATGTTATCGTACCCTTCAGGTTTCGCCATATGTATATTTATTATGCACATTGGAAAGTCTCTGGACGCCGAGTGTATAGATATTATGCATGAACAGTGATATGGTTCCAGGCCTTGTGTATGTGAAGTATCCACACATACCGTACTTCTGTAATGTGGCTCGAATTGCTGCGGCGTAGAATCAATACATAGAAAAATAGCGAGGTGATTTATTGTATATTATCAGAATTATTCTTTATTGTCTGAATTGATGACGTAGTGGCATTCCAACACATTATCAGTTTCTATAGATACTTTATTGAAGTATATTGTTGAAAAAAATAAAAGTTACAAAGTATCGATGATTGCTCAAAATCGTTTGAAAATAAAAACATAAAAATCAATTCTAAGGAAGTTCTTCATTATTGTTACAATATAATATGAACAATATAAACAATGATTTGAACATATCATTATAGCATGGATTTATGAATTGTAAAAAAACATTTTATGCATACTGGTGGCTTTCCGGGATAAGCTGGACACACGTAAAGTACTTGTTTACTTTGATTCATGGCATATTGTCTGTCACGTTCTTCTGAATATTTCTTGTTACAGAATTTGCACCGCTTTCGTTTATCTGTTGTCTGTAATTTGTGTTCACAGTTTTTTGTTTCCGTACATATTATATTCTCTTCAACGGATTCTCTGTGAAGTAACTGAGAACAAAAATTTACTCTGAATGTTGTGATTTGAACGACTTTATTGTACACTTTATTGTATATAATCCACGCATTCACAATGGAAGTTCCTGTCAAGACTTCCAAGCCATCAGTTTTGTCCATACCACAATACATTTCTATGTGAAATGTATATTTGAATACTTTGAAGCCAAATTTATGCCGCTTTCCTTTTATGTACTGGCGGAATGCTATTCTTCCACGGAAAGGGATCATGCTTTCGTCTATACATTTCTTTTCTGAAGGGCTCATATATAATTTGTAATTTTTATTCATGATGTCTATCAACGACTGTATTTTGTGCAGTCTACCTTCTAGAGGACATTCTTGGTTATTTGAAAAATGCCATATTTGTTAAAGAATCTCAAAACGGTTTCTAGACATACACTTCGAAGATGGACTCGTATAAAGTGGTGATCGTCTTCAATAATCCTTCAATGTTGGTTTATGATCTAATCCCATCTATATTATAATTCCTACGGATATCTTCATCTCAGCAGCATTAGTTGAAACCCATTCATTTAGCCTTGACTTTATTCCAATAGTTTCATTCACGATTTTTTCAACTATTTTTTGCTCTGCATAAATATTGGTTTGAGCAGCCATCATTTCAAACACTTCCTCTGACACAATTTTCAAATGAACTTGTACTCCACTACGTCCTTGAAGTTCAGCAACAATATTCACAGGTACTCCAGAGGTCGCATCAAATGAAAAAAATTTGAATTTTTTTGTGATGGCTCCCCATCTATCAGCATAATGATCAACTGATTCTGTTTCCGTTGAACAGGATGAATCTTTTTCACTAGTACACATAGCAGTTGAGGTCGAAGGACCAACTTCATTTGTAACGAGTTTTCGTTCTTCGCCATTGATTGAACAACGCGGTCGGAACTGTCAGTATTATCACTCTTCTCTTCATAATCTGAATCACCGTCTGAATCATCAAGAAAAGGCTCTTCATCGCTCAAATCAATGTCATGAAAGCATCCTTCCATTAGTGCTTCCAATCTCTGTCTTTCCTTTTCTTCAACTATCCAAGACATTTTTATTCACACTTATCTTCTTCAACCGACTGATCACTTGAACGGTATATACCTAATCAGAGTACAGATTGAATGTGAACTGCGTTGCAAATTTGAAACGTACAGCCAACCGGCAGAAGAGTTTAGACATGTCGAGACCTGCATATGCAATATGCGTTCGTGCATATGATCTATGCACACGGCGTAGTACCATGAAAATTATGATCTGACGCTATATGCATATATCTTATACACAGCTCAATCAATCCAATTCCACATATCAATTGAATAAAATATGGAACGGAAGTTGATAAATATATATAACAATTGATACTTGACCCTATAGCGAAATCTGGTTCGGCACTCAACGTGTTAGGCAGTAACTCCCTGAGGAAGCATTTGCGAACCTATGTTTATGGAAACTCATTTGATATTTTTGCGCGAAGAATCAGTTGCAGAATTGTGTTACCTCATCTCAATAAAAACCTGTATATATTATTCAACTATGCATAATAGTGATCAAGAATGAGGAAAAACAGAAATAATTCTATAACATAATGCAACAAAACATAAAAATTTTAATCTGCTAATCAGGTATTCCTTGTTGGAAATTCTTATGGATTCATAGATGCCACCGATGAAATAAACCTGATAAATCCTTTCCGAGAGGGAGTTTACTTGCACCTTTACAAAAACTCTTGCCGATCTAGCATTTTGAAATTGAAATCTGATGTCGAACTCCATGAAATTTTGTCTTTGAAATCTTCGGTAAAGTAAAAGGTTCAAATGGAAATCTGAAGATTGGACACCCCAACGCTACTCTCACCTCCTCGTGGTGAACCCTGGGTAACGTCATGACTTGTCATGGTGGCTAACAAAACTGAAGCGGTCTTCAAGTGTGGATGAGGCACCACAGCCAACAAGGGTAGAGACCCGTGGGTTTCTAGAATAAAAACACGACAAAACATATATGATTCCTCCGACATTTGACAAATACAAACTCATCCATACATATCGAAGGATGTAAGAACTGGACAACCTGTCCTGAATGGGAGACAAGAAGGGGCCTCAGATTGAGTGCTGGTGGACTGGGAGCCGGTGACGAATAACTTGCAGCCGCCGCACCATCCAGACGACCTACCAGGGCTTTCACATCAACCATCTGAATTTCTCGTTTTTACATTTTTTCAAGATATGCATTTGAAATGTCAGAATAAGTGCGGATCTGAATTCCTTTTCTTACCTGACCACGATAACTTTTGAATGGTTTGATTTCAAATAACGGGACGAAAAATTTTTTAATAGAAGGAAAGATCTTATTCAAATTGTATCTGAACTAACTCGGATCACATTCACATCCGAAACTTTGATCGAATATATTATAATCAGTAAACATATTGATGTTGTGGAATGCATGAAATGGATTTATAATGACTCAATTGGCAGAATATTTTAACATCTACTAACAATAATGATAAAGTTAACACTTTGAGCTATTTTCTGTTATCAACTTTTGGTAAACAAAACGATAATATTTAGAAAACCTCCATGTCCCTGGATACCGAATTATATCAGGCTCATGATTTCTTTGAAACAGAAAGCTATAAAGAAATTGAGTCACTGGGACTATTATAAAGATTTAAGAAATTTCACTATACAAATGCCGTAAGGGCAGAAACAAAGACATATTTTCAACATCAGTTCAAAAACGCCAAAAATGATAAGCAGAAATGGGCGCTGTTGAGACGTCTTCAACTTATTAAAAATGTTAATAAACTTTCATAATCTCATGAAATAAATGATTATTTCTTACGGACTACTGAGGCAGATAAGTACCTACTCCATCAGAGGATATAATCACCTATTTCCATGAAAATCTAAAAACGAACAATTTAGATCTCTTCAAATTCGTCCCTGTCACTGAGGAAGAAGTTATTCAATTAATTTTGAATATCAACACAAAAGCCAAAGGTGCCGATGAGATTATGCTGTCCGTTGATCTTGCCATATATTAACACACATCGGGAACTTCTGTCTAACAAACTCAGTCTTTCCAGATACACGAAAAAAAAGGATGTGTCATTCCAATTTCCAAAATCAAATGCCCTACTAACCTCCGTCTTATCACCATTTTACCGACATTTTCCAAAATTGTAAAGCGTCTTATGGACACCTCAGATCACATCTGAAAACCTATGATATTCTATCAGAACAACAATCTGGGTTCAGAGCTGGTTTCAGCTGCGGTACTGCTTTTCTTAATATTATCGACGATATACTGAGGAACCCTAGATAACAAAAATGTAGGTGCTTTAATACTATTAGATTACAGCAAAGCATTTGACACAATCAACTATGGCATTTTGAACAAAATTTTACACTTCATTGGTTTAAATATCTCAGCAATTCAACTATTCAAAAATTACTTCCATAATAGGTCGCAAGGAGTGAGGTTCTCTGGTAATCTGTCAAATTTAGGTTATATAAAAAGAGGGCTCAGGGGTCCAGTTAAGGGCCGTTGCTCTTTACTATATACACCAGTAACTTGTCTTAATGCCTGAAATTTTCCAAAATTCACATGTATGCAGATGACACACAGCTCTAATATTTGTTTCCAAAAAATGAGATCCCATTAGCGTAAGAGAGAATTAATGTTGATTTGGATAACCTGATCATTATAGATGATCATTTACTTTTGCCAGTTCAGAAAGCAGAAAACCTAGGTGTTGTCATGGATCGGTAACTGAAATTTTCCGATCATGAGTCTTATGCGCTGAAAACATGGTATGGAAATCTAAAGATCCTGTTTTCAAGTATGCATATCAAGTCCTACTAAAGGTACCTACTTCATGTGAAGCTCTCGTTCTTTCTCACACAAACCATTGCGATTATGTATATGGTCCGTTTCTGTCGAAGCGCGATGCATCAAGATTACAGACACTACAGAATTCTTTCTCGTCTTCGGCTTATCTATGGAATTTGAAAGTACGACAGAATTTGTCATAAATTGGAAAGAATCGGGTAGTTGAATATGAATAACCGGAGAAAATTGCACGCCCTCACCCTCTACCATAAAATCATTCTACAAAAAAATCCTCCTTATTTGCATAGGAAAATCAGGTTCAGGGAGGACGTGAATAATGTCAATCTGAGACGCAAAACATGATAACAATTCCTAAACATAAAACTGCACTATTTCAAAGATCTTTCTCTTATACAATTGCGACGGCTTACAATGTTTAAAAGAGCAATGTGTACGGCCATGAGCCATGATACCTTCGTTGAGAAATATAACATTTTCAATTTGACTCGATTTGGCTGATGACAAGGATATGAAAATGATTTATGTTGTAATATTTTTTTCATTGTTGTACTTATTTATAATAATTATTATTAATTATGTTTTTTCACTCTGGTACTTAGGGAAGAACAGATTTCAACTGACTAAGCGCCATTTTACCAGTACTATTATATTTAGGAATTACTGATATTACTGTTTGGCTGGTTAATAAAGATTATTATTTTTGAAGAAGTTTGGTTTCCGGGCCTTCATTCTATTATTACTATTATTATTTTCCCAAGTGAGTTTCTCCTATGATGAATAATCGAAGCTAAATCAAGCGCACTGTATCGAGAATATCAATTTATTTTATGGGTCTATCGAAGTATTGCACTTTTTACCATCTTATCATAACTAACTAGCACAATTCTCGACTGAATCTGCAATGCGAGAAAGGTAAAATTAAAGTAATTGTGTGACATTAATCTGAGATCTACAGCCACGTTGCTAGGCAATTACGGAGATATTGAAATGGTAAAACTTTCACGGAAACATCTTCAACAATAATACATTCACACAGTATCCATATTCATTGGAATATTAATCTTTTGAGTGAAAATATTCATTAGGGAATGTTCATCACAAGATGTGTAATTCCTCTTCATATCAAATCAAACCGGGTGTGGCATATTATTGTCATGAAAACCTGAACAAAATCAGTTATGCCACCCAACCCATTTTGCTATTTCGTGATATGCACGATATTGATCAAACTTTCTTCGTGGAATTTTTCTGATGATAGTGTAGATGTTTTTAGCTTTTTGATTTGATGGGGTATTGTAAAGGTCTGTCTGAATATCATGTTTAGAACGTTAAGTCAATATTTTTCTCTTCATTTGTAGGTAAGATTCATTAGTTAGGTGCTTTCGCGTTCAAGTAAAAATTTGGATTATTTGACCAATCAATTGCGAGTACATAAAATATTTTGAAATTTCATCTATGTTTTAGAGTATTTTTATTTCATACATTATTGAATGGAACCCGACAAATATGGTATAGTTTGAAAAAACTTAAATTCTAAGAAATGATCTGTTACATGACCCCACTTTCCCGTGAAAAGTGGTGATACTCTATTATCTACAGAATTATGATCTTACCTACCTGTCTCGCACTATTTCATGTTTGTTGGTGGTTTTACAGCAGATTTGACGTTTGCAAACTTTTCGTTGTGCAACTTCATATGAATAACTAACTACGCCTAATGAACCAAAAACAGTTCTGTAATATCTTATCAAAGAGAACGAGAAACAGAACGATAACGGCATTAATCTGTGATTTATTTTAATTAGCGATAAGCTTCAGTTTGTAATTAGTTTATGCACCGGACTTCCTCAGCGAATATCTACAAAAATTCGATACAGATATTTTTGAACGATCCGTTAACATGTACTCATTATAATAATAATCAAAATCTTAGGGACTATGTATCTCATCTTCGGGGTCGATGCTGTTAACGGAATGGCAGAATTGGCAGATGCCACGTGTCTGTCTGGCTGTAGAGGATCATACTACCAATGGAGGATCATACTACCAATGGAGAGCATCAGAACCTACAGGGCGCTCCATAACACCAAGCCGCTGAAGCCACAACAACTGGCACAGGTGGATACGAATATTTACGAAAGTTTTCCAGATCAATTCTGCCCAGATGAGTAACTCGCCGCTCACGCCTCAAACTTTGTTTGTAAGGGACATCTCCCCTCAAAGGCAGTATCGTACGTTTTCAGCGTGTTCAGCGTTTCTCAGCATTTTCAGCATCTTCAGAAATATTGAGTTTCAATAAAATAGAATAGAATAGAATAGAATAACGAAAACCCAATATGGAATGGAAACAGAAATTTGCAATATTTTTCGACTTTTTCTGCATAATTAAATTTCGAACTTTCAGAATATACTAGTATTATAGTAGTTTTTCAATATTTTGTTGGTTGGTCCGTTTCTGCATAAATGCCTCCAATTATGATGGAAGAATCTCCATAGCCGATGCTCTAATTGACATGTTTTTTCATAATTAATTCATTTTACTCTTTTTCGATTCGCTTTTCCTTTCTCGATAGTTACGACACTGGTAGCTTACCTACGAAATGACATATATTGATGTCCAGCTTCAAATGGTCTTTTGCAAATTTCACAATACTTCATCACCAATGCCTAATAATGAAAACTAATGATAGTTCCACACAATTTAACTCAGAAATCACCCATTATTAACGAAAAACACTCCAATAAGCCAAATACGAAAACAAAGAGAAATGTTTCGTTTGGTGGCTCAGTGGCTAAGGTCTCTAGCAGTGGCCCGGTTTTTTGCTCTTAGCCTTTTCCGGGGTTGGCTCGCAATAATGCACCTCCCAAGAACTTAGACAATAGCAGTATCCAATGGAATGCAATGAACGACACGCATAAGCATCGCAGGAGGCGTGTTATTATGTCACCTACAACCCTCACAAGCTCTACAGCTCGACCATACGCCAACATCAGCGGAGCCGGCTGTCAGCGTCCCTTGATTGGGGCCCTAGGCACCACTTGGCACAAGCGCTCGCCCTCCTCCCCAGCAATGGGGTGGAGGGGGAGGCGGCTCTCCGTGCGTCTGATTATCATTCCCGGACATCCAAGCCCGCGTGGGGCGAAGAGAGAAGGAAGAAGAACGGCAGTGTTTCAGATTGATTCCCTCATCCCTCGTATATAACTGCGGCACCCCCAGGAACGGTGGCATGAGGTAGGGCTTCGCGAGACCAAGACCAAGAACAAGACTTAATGAATCTTCTCAAGACCAAGAGTTGACTTTTCGAGTCCGAGTCCGAGACCGAGACCAAGACTCTCTCACAAGAGTATTGGTCTCTGTCTTAGACTCGAAAGAAAAATAACGAACTTAAATATTCTCAATATTAGGAAAAATCTGATGGAGAATGTTATGGGTTATGGCATTTTATTTTATTCATTCAAAATCGATAATTTATTTTTCAAATTTAGTATTGCAGTTTTACAGTTTACAAAAAATAGGTGCATGAAGTAAGGTCGCAGTGGTTGATAAGTATTGCAATTTCCTCGGGATTCCGATTTCACCCTTCTGCCGCAACCGCACCTTACTTAAAAAATTGTTATTGTTATTGTTATTGTTAAAATTGTTATATCCGTCAAGTTGCACCCCTACGTGCAACCCTCAAAAGTCAGAGACTTGTGCGAGATAGGGAAAGACCGTGTGCTATGATGCACGAGACCGGTGGCAATGCTGAGATTCGAACTCACGCTCTTTGGCTTATGAGGCGAGAACTCAACCCGCACACCACCGCTGAACCTTTTTTTCTGACCTGTCGGGCGTCGAACTGTGTGATGTGTGTTAATATTTATTTAAGATTTCTTAAAAATTATATTCTTATGATGAAATGAACAAATTATTTCGCTTACTTTACCCGTACAAATTGACAATTGTTTGAGACTGAGAAATACGAAATATCTATTATATGCATATAAACTGTTGGAAAATGTAATTGAATTAATCAAATTTCTAGACGCATTTTGATCCAAGACTCGTCTTGGTCTTGAAACATCAAAACCAAGACAACATCTAATTTTCGAGACCAAGACTGATCAGTCTTGGTCTTGGTTTCGCGAAGTTCTAGCATGAGGTCACCCATATGTTTTACATGGATGATATCAAACTTTATGCCTCGGGAGAGAAGGATCTACATTAGTCCTTGAGCGTGGTGGGAGAGTACAGTACATGTGTGCATTCGGAATGGAGTTGGAGATCGACAAATGTGCCATAAATCATCTCCAAAGAGGTATACGGAGAAGACGTTCTGGTCGTAGAAGGAAGAATCTGACATCATCTTGATACCGAAGATACGTATAACTACCTAGGGTTGGACCAACGCCGCTACCAAGTGATAACCACAGTAAAAACTCGTGAAATTCTTTATCTCCTTAGGAGCTTGCGCATACAAAATAGTCTGTTCCATGATTGTACTTCCCCAGACATCGGGAAGGCCGTGGACTTTTGAGTTTGGAGTGTCTACATAATAGAATGGATTTGGATGGAGCCTCTAGAGTTTCTGCTTAGTCTGCGTCCATAGGAAGCATTTCTTCTTAATGGAGCAGCCAGTGCAGCCGAAAGATGTTCGAGAATGACTGTGATAGGGGAATCAAATTCTGTAAACTTTGAATGGAAGGAAACAAACATCAGTAGTCTGTCAGTATTCAGTGGGTAAGGTGAAGAGGGGTTCATTGAATTTACTCCAGATTTGATGACTTAGATTCTTCATCGGAATACTATGAGTTGAAGGAACGCATCCTAACGGATATTGCAGATATCACTCAAAATGTTTCACAACACGTTAGAGATTTAGTATCAAATTATTTTTCACTGTTTGATAGATGAAGGTCATCCGTTTGAATTTTTATCATAAATTAATTGTATTTCAATGAATGTTATTTTATTTATTTTTCATTGACCCCGTACAGACAATTATCTAACTGTTTATTTCATCAAATATATAGGATTGAAAATATTTTCAAACGTGGTAATATAGGTAGGTATGACCCCTGTTTCAATTTTAAGATTTATGTTGAAGAATGGACCTTTCAATGAGGTACTTCCAAGTATTTGTATTTGGATGTATAAAAAACTCTTGCATCACTGTGAGCTGTTAAGATATTTCAAACGACATTAAAATATGATTCGAAATAATATTATTCGTTGTGATCTTATCTAAACTGTTCTTGCAAAAAGTTGAAAACATTAGCGACTATGGAGTTGATCAGTCGAGGAGTATGATGGATGCAGTTTCAGCTAATTTACATTGAATCACCCTCCATTCTTTTGATAAATGCTGCCATGTACACGATATGAACTCTACTACTTCAAACTTAACTCGTTAGAGTGCAACCAAGTGAAAAAGTGTTTGTCAATTCACCATTATTTTCCAGTAATCAATAAAAAAATGTATTGCAATAAGTAACCTATTTTGGTTTTTGTTGTGTATTGTTTCACATGTTAGCTATTGTATTTTATCCGAATTTTATCATAATAACATCGTTACGTAATTGTATTTCCGTAACATAATGAATTTCAATCGAAAGGAAACTATTATTGGAATCACCAATTTTCAAAGATTTCGCTACAATTAGTCCAATTGACAGCAGTGTGTGTTTGACAGTGAATGAATGATTTGCTGTTGCAATGTCAGTGAAATGGCGAAGGCACAGCTTGCTCACTATTTCTCATAATGAATAACTCGAATGTATCTGCTGTTTCAAAAATACTGGCACCCGATTCTCAAATGTCTATTACCCTTTGTCGCATGCGACAAAATATTTCCACCTTTTTTCAATGCATATTTGAGAAAGGCGATGGACATATTTTGTCGCAAGCGACAGATGATATTAGACATTTGAGAATAGAGTACCTGAATTTGAATTTTGAAAATTGCGTTTATATTCATTGTAGCCAGCAGATAAAGTTTTGTATGTAATTCGGATCATAAACGATCATAATGGTGCACGCCCTGTTATCGGGCTTGGCTCATCGCCTCGCATAAATAACTATTGTGTTTTGAATCACACCTCACCTGAAGCAGTGCTTATTGGTGATCAATATGTCATACTTATATCAGTTTTAAATACGACAGAATTGTTGCAGATAATTGGTTTCAGGTCGACTTATGAAAAAAACAGGATATTTCAACGCTGTTTTTTATAGACGGCCTAACCCCAACAACCTGCAACAAGTGTAAACATGAAAGGTTGGAACTTCTTCACTATTGAAGAAGTGAAGTTTGGAATAACGCACCATCTTGTACCTTGGATCAAGACAATGTTCTGTACCACTGATAAATGCAAATGAGTGTATGATGTTACAGTAATTATTTGGTATAGATCAGTATGCCATAATATAATTAGTAAAGAAAGTCATCCTATTGACCCATGAGAATATTTTAATGACCTATCAATTTTAAATTATAAATTTCATATTGTGACTTTTTGTCTCGCTCTTTTTACACATGCATGTACAAATACAAATTAAATTATACTTCAATAAATTGTTGAATTACAAATTCCTGTACCTATATAAATGTTGTTTTCAATCAATATTATCTTACTTCAAGGTAATAATCCAGGATACATTACAGCGTGATCAATTGCACCATTGATCACATATTAATAAAATATAATTGAATCTTTTTCTCTACAACTGTTCGATATTTAAATTCACAAATAATACAGAATGTGTAGGAATAATGGTGCACATAGTGATTTATTAAAGCGTCCAAGTTCTATTCTCACCTCGGTCATGTTAGCTCCCGGCCGGCCAGCTCCAAGCCGACTCACTCGAATAATTCCACCACGGTCTCACGGTAAATTTCTTTTTTCTTTTCTAGCCAATGTTGATTGTGTTCAGTAGGTGGGTAACAAATGAATTATCTTTAAGAAATTGAATTTTTTTACAAGTTGAAAAACTTTATTGTTGTTCTACCCCAATCACTGAAGAACTGCCAGCTTGGAAAGAAGCAGTTCGAAGCAAATTCTCGTGATTTTCTTCACAACGTTATCAATATTTTCCCATTCTTCTCTCCTTCAGAAGCTGCTAGCGTCTAGCTGAAACTGTTCGAAGTTGTAGGTACATTTGATTATTCTCCACAACTACATGACTTAACGTTGTCCCCGGCATTGACCGGCAATTGTTCAAAGTTGTACAAAAAAAGTGCATATCAAATCTCGTAATATGTTCACCAAGATTTTCGATAATTTATTCAACGAGCAGAAATCACCGGCTTCAACCGGCAATTATCTTAGGATGTGAATAAGTTAATTATTGATGCAAAAATTATTTTTCGGTCAGCTCCACTCAGAAAAAAAGTACCAGCTCCAAGGATGTTAGGCAGCAGTGCATGTAAAATATTACAATTTTTTTACCAAGATTTTCGGTTTTTACATCCCAAAGAAGTCGCCGGCATCGACCGGCAATTATTTTGAGATGTGGATTAGTCAGTTAATATTGCAAAAATCATTTCTTGATCGACTCCAATTGGTGAAAAAGGGCCAGCTCCATGGATAATAAGTAGCATTGCATACAAATCTGCAAAATGTAAATCAACATATTCGATTATTTATACAACGAGCAGAAGTGGCTGGCTTTGAACAGCAATCATTTTGGGATGTGAATAAGTCAATTATTAATGCAAAAACCAACTTTTGATCGAATTCAACAGAGTAAAAAGTGCCAGCTCCAAGGATAGTGTGTAGTGTTGCATATACAATCACGCAATATGTTCACCAAGATTTTCGATAATTTATTCAATAAGCAGAAATCGCCGGCTTCAACCGGCAGTTAGGATGTGAATAAGTCAATTTTTAATGCAAAAATAACTTTTTTGTTGACTCCAATCGGAAAAAAGTACCAGCTCCAAGCATGTTAAGCAGCAATGCATGCAAAATCTCGAAATATTTTTAACAAGATTTTCGATTTTTACAACCCGCAGAAGTGGCGGGCTTCGACTGGCAATTGTTTCAGGATTTGATTGAGTTAATAGTTGATTCAAAAATAATTTTTCAGTTGACTTTAATAAAAAAATGTGCAAACTCCAAGCATATTATGCAGCCGTGCAAGTCAAATAACGCAATATTTTTAACAAGATTTTCGATCATTTACAACCCCTACAAATGGACGGTTTCGACCACCAATTGTTTCAGGATGAGAATTAGTCAATTGTAAATGCAAAAATCACTTTTTGCTCGACTTTAATGAAAGAAAAACTGTCAGCTCCAAGGAAGTTAAGTAGCAGGGCATGTCAAACCAAGCGACAATTTCTTTAATATTTTCGACTATTTTCAACCCGCAGAAGTAACCGGCTTTGATCGGCAATTGTTTCAGGATTTGATCGAGTTTATAGTTGATTCAAAAATAATTTTTCACTTGACTTTAATAATACAAAAAGTGCCAACTCCAAGAATATAATGCAACCGTGCATGTCAAATAACGCAATATTTTTACCAGGATTTTCGATCATTTACAACCCCTACAAATGGCCGGCTTCGACCAGCCATTGTTTCAGAAGAGAAAGTGTCAGCTTCAAGGAAGTTAATTAGCACTGCATGTCAAACCACGCGACATTTTCTTTAATATTTTCGAATATTTTCAACACGCAAAAGTAACCGGCTTCGACCGGCAATTGTTTCAGGATTAGATTGAGTTAACAGTTAATGCAAAAATCGCTTTTTGCTCGACTCCAAGGAAAGAGAAAGTGCCAGCTCCAAGGAAGTTAAGTAGCAGTGCATGTCAAATCACGCGACACTTTTTTAAATATTTTCGATTATTTCTTTCGTCTATTAAATATCAGTCATCAACCAATCATACTTTTGTTTCCTATTTAACAGGACGCTCTATTAGCGACTATTTGTTAAGTAACCTGTGCATCTGACAGTACTCTGAATGAATACGACACTGCCAACGGCAGTGTCGTGCGTTGCTAACAGAAATATAGAGGTTCAATAAAATAGAAATAACGGAATCCCAATATGGAATGGAAACCTGAAATTATGATGGAATAATCTCCACAGGATTTTGAGAACAGCCGATGCTCTAATTGACATGTTTTTTTCATAATTCATTCATTTTTCTCTTTTCCAATTTGGTTTCCCTTTCTCGATAGTTCAAATGCAGCGTGGTCGTACTGACAAGACTATATCGACAACGAAGAATCTCCGTTCGGCGATGGAAAGAAATACTATCGTTTTTACAAGCTCCCAACAAGCTGCAATGAACGTTTCAATTGCCTTCTTATTGTCATATGTTTCATCCAAGACAGTATTTTTGGGTTTTCGTTGCCATGAATATACCCGACAGATATCAAAATCTAGCTGACTTGCTTATTGTATCGTTAAAAAATTGCGACATGGCAATAATGTCATGATTTGAAGGATAACATTATGAAAAGATGTTACCTTCAGTTCTATTTGAGTATTACTCATCTAGGTTGTGTTACTTGATCGAAGGTTTGGAGAAACCAAAAACGAAGAGATAGGGTAATCTAGGCTACAATCCCTGAGAATACAGTGTCTGCTACTTAAATTCCTTGGAGCTGGAACTTTTTTTTTTCATTGGAGTCCAGCAAAAAGTGATTTTTGCATTAAACATTGACTAATTCATATCCTGAAACAATTGCCGGTCGGAGCCGGACATTTGTAGGGGTTGTAAATGATCGAAAATCTTGGTAAAAATATTACGTTATATTTGACATGCACGGCTGCATAACTTCGAGCTGGCACTTTTTCTTTTATTAAAGTCGAGTAAGAAATTATTTTTGAATCAACTATTCAAAAATAATTTAATTCAATCAAATCCAGAAAAAATTGCCGGTCGAAGCCGGTTACTTCTGCGGGTTGAAAATAGTCGAAAATATCAAAGAAAACGTTGCGTGGTTTGACATGCACTGCTACTTAACTTCCTTGGAGTTGGCAAATTTTCTTGTATTGGAGTCTAGCAAAAAATGATTTTTGCATCAATAATTGACTAATTCACATTCCAAAATAATTGCCGGTCAAAGCCGGCTACTTCATGCTTGAAGCTGGTACCTTTTTCCGATTGGCGTCGAGTAAAAAGTAATTTTTGCATTAACAATTGACTTATCCACATCCTAAGATAATTGCCGGTTGACGCCGGCGATTTTTGCTTCTTGAATAAATTATCGAAAATCTTGGTGAACATATTGCGAGATTTCATATGCAACACTACGCAATATCCTTGGAGCTAGCACTTTTTCCTTTGTTGCAGACGATCAAAAAATGATTTTTGCATTATTAGTTGACTAATTCACATCCCAAAATAATTGCCGATCAAAGCCGACCACTTCTGCGGGTTGTAAAAATCGAAAATCTTGATAACAATATTACTATATTTTACATACAGTGCTGCTTAACATGGTTGGAGCTGGTACTTTTTTCGGATTGGAGTCGACTAAAAAGTAATTTTTGCATTTACAATTGACTTATTCACATCCCAAAATTATAGCCGGTCAAAGCCGGCCACTTCTGCTCGTTGTATAAATAATCGTATGTTTTGATTCAAATTTTACAGATTTATATGCAATGCTGCTCAATATCCTTGGAGCTGGCCCTTCTTCTCCCATTGAAGTCAATCAAAAAATGATTTATGCATTATTATTATCTAATTCACATTCAAAAATTACTGCCGGTCGATGCCGGCGACTTCTGCGGAATGTAAAATGCGAAAATCTTGGTAAATAAATTGCGATATTTCACATGTACTGCTGTTTAACATGCTTAGAGCTGGTACTTTTTATTGATTGGAGTTGACTAAAATGTGATTTTTGCATTAACAATTAACTTATTCACATCCTAAGATAATTGCCGGTTGAAGCCGGCGATTTCTGCTCGTTGAATAAATTATCGAAAATCTTGGTATATTACGAAATTTGATATGCACTGCTACTCAATATCCTTGGAAATGGCTCGTTTTCATTTTTGAGGTCGAACAAAAAGTGATATTTGTACAACTTTGAACAATTGCCGGTCAATGCCGGGGACAACGGAAAGTCATGTAGTCGTACAGTTTCAGCTGGAAGCCAGCTGCTTCTGAAGGAGAGAAGAATGGGATAATATTCATAACGTTGTGAAGAATATCACGAGAATTTGCTTCTAACTGCTACTTTCCAAGCTGGCACTTTATCAGTGATTGGGGTCGAACAACAATACAGTTTTTCAACTTGTAAATTTCGTTAATTTAATTCATTTGTTAGCCACCTAGAAAAGAGAAAGGAAATTTACAGAGGCTTGCTATCCGTGAGACCGTGGTGGAATTAATCGAGTGAGTCGGCTTGGAGCTGGCCGGCCGGGAGCTAACATGACCGAAGTTCTATTCTCACCCATTTCAATGTTTCATACATTCAATTCTTCCACGACACAATTATCCTCGCAATTATCTCTATCAGTAATATATCACGTGAAGAAATTTATACAAAGCCATTTGTTCGAGGTACGCAATTGATTTGTTATCCCACAATTTTCCCTACTCAACCCAACAAATGGCCCAGAAAACTAGCCTGTTCGACAACATTGTAGGCATGATGATATACGAAGACAACGATATATAAATTTATTAAATTTTCTAACCCCCATTACATTGTACTTGCACTGCTATGGAACATTTTGTGCAGTATTTGATGAATATTTCTCCAAAACCGATATGCTCGTTGAACAGAACAAAATAGTACGTTATGAAATAAATAGTCACCGCGAAAATAAATGAACTAGATCAGGCTTCTAGATTGAATAATATAGAAATCATGGTGGTGCCCGAAAGAAATAGTGAAAACTTAATGGAACTATTTACAATAATTGGAAGTAGTATCAATTGCAATATTGAAACTGGAAAAGTTCAGACTATACATAGGGTTCCCTCGATGAAAAAATCTGAAAATACTATAAAATCTATAATCGTTAAACTTTCGTCCATGAAAGATAGGGATCAATTCTTAGCAGCAGCAAAATCTAAACGTCAACTAAACCGGGATAGAACCCTGAAAATTGAGGGATTACCAGTAAACTCAGTTTTGCTTCATAAATTTGTAATCCTCAATATGCAGTTCACATTAGTCGCATAGAAAGTGTTCAAAATAAATTCTTACGGTATCTGTCGTTCAAAAGTAACACACCAATTACAAATAGTAATTATAAATATATCCGAAATAAATTTGGAATTCTGAGCTTGACTGGTCGCAGGAAAATGAGCGACATAAATCTAGTATTCAAAATTACTAAAAATTATATCGATTCACCAAAGCTGTTATCCGGTATAAATTTTTCCGTTCCATCACGCCCACTTCGACAACATCAAGTATTCAATATTCCTTTTAGAAGAACTGCAGTGGGGTATAACTCTCCTCTTATAAGAGCTCAGAGAGATTTTAACCAATATATAGACACAAATACAGAAAATATGAGCCTAGTTTCTTTCAAAAAATATTTGAAAACCAAGTTCTTAGTACTGTTCAATTAGGATTATGCCCATAATTTATATTGTAATTTTTTCTATTATCAATATTATTGAGAGCTTACAAATTTAGATAGTACTCGTTACTATAGTAATTATATTAATTTCTGGAAATATCAAAAACATTGATATTGTATACTTATCATCATAGTAGGTAATTAATTATTTTCATTGGTTACATTATGCATGTAGATACACCTGTATGGTCGTAGATAAAAGTATTACGTGGATACTGTTTTTGGAATCTTCATTCTGTTTGTATCCCTTATTTCTGAATAAATAAATAAATAAATAAATATACTGGAGTTTCATCCCAACACCACTTGTTGACTGAAACACGCAACGAGGTATAAAAATAGCGATTTGGTGTCGGGATAAAACTCAGTATACCCATGACATTGTTTTAAACAACCTGGAAAACTCACTGATTATATTGTAACGATTTCGAGACCGGCCGTGATCTAATTAATTATGCACTCTCGTTCAACTACGACAGCCTATCTGCTGGCCTACGAATCGCCGAGAACAAGCTGGAATAAAATCGATCTCTTCGATACTGTTCGAAGAGCCATCTAGATGAAATGTTCTATACTCCCGAATAATCGAGAGTCGTGGATGGAATCTGCTTGGGAGTATATAAACTGGATAATCAGAGATAGCCACAGAGAGTTACGAATATAATAGTTCCAGAGTTCACAGATAGAGACTGACACAGTAATAAATAAATTAGTGAAGTAAATGTTTTAGTTGAATAATTGTTTCAAATAGTGTTTTAAATAAATTAGGAAAATTAGTTAGTGCAGTTTTACTACAATTGTTGTCAGAAGTTGAATGTTTAAAATATATGTGTTCGTCGCGTTGAAAAACTGATAGACATTTATCGCGCCTAATAAACAGTTAGTGACTCGTTGAACATTTGACTGTTTGCAAAGTGGACAGTTTTGCGCGTCGCGGGACAATAAACTGAAAAATCTTTTTGTGTAATAACTAATAGACTGATATTCCGGTTAAAGACAAAATGTTTCCGAGGAGAGTTCACCTAGTTGACCTTAAAGTTAGTGAATTAAAGCAAGAGTTGGAGGAGCGTGAGTTAGAAACAACTGGAAGAAGACCCAGAAACATTTTTATTCGAAGTTTCAGGAATTGACTTGAGTTCGATTATGAATATACTCGAAGAAACTACTAAGTCTCTGAAAGACGAACTCCAACAAAATTCGACTAGTTTGAAGGAAGAACTTCAACAAAATTCCGTAACTCTGAAAGAACTTCAACAAAATTCGAAGAGCCTGGAAGATAAATTTCTTCAAAATTCGAAAAATCTAGAAGAAAAGTTTCACGAAAATTGGAAAAATCTAGAAGAAAAGCTTGAAGAAAATTCGAAAAATTTAGAAGTGAAGCTTCTAGAAAACTCGGAGAATTTGAGAGAAGAGCTTCTAGAAAATTCGAGAAGCTTGAAACAAGAAGTTTGCAGTGTGGCGAATCGGTTGGAAGAAAGAATGAGAACAGTTGAAACAGAGATCGAGAAAATCAAAGATGACATGGAGGAAAGAATGAAAAAAATTATGGAAACGCTCCATGATATAATAAAAGGCGGAATCGAGACAGAAATCGGTAGAATAAAGGAAAAATTCAGTGAATTGGAAAAGCGAATGGATTCTGCGCATACCCCAGAAACTTTCAACAAAAACCCAATGCTGGACCTGAGTATCAACCAGGAGGAAGTCCAGAAAGACACAAAAAATTTCAAGATCAGTGCTGAACCTGGAAAACTCGCATTGAAACCGCCTCAGTTCGATGGAAATACTCCATGGTCAAACTACCACCGACAATTCGAAGCTGCTGCCAAAGCAAATGGATGGAATGCTGAAGAGAAAGCTTTAGCATTGACACTGGCATTGCGTGGCGAAGCAACAAATATTTTACAAACGCTCACCGCCCAACAACAGGAAGACTATGAACAGCTGGTAAAACACTTGGAACTTCGCTATGGCCAAGCCCACCTTGAACACGTATATCAGTAACAGCTGAAGAACCGATGCCAGAAATCAAGCGAATCCTTGCAAGAATTTGAAGCAGACATTGCACGCTTGGTTCGCCTTGCATACCCAGCCACACCGGAAAGTGTAATGGAGCGACTAGCGGTCCAGGCATTTTTGGATGGACTTCCTGACCAGGAAACCCGGCAAGCCCTAACACTAGCTCGCCCCGCACATCTCGTGGATACATTGGCACGCGCTCTGGAATTCGAAGCAGCAAAGCAATCCTGCAAAAGCCAGAGTAGAGTACGGATGATCCTCAGCCACAGGAGCCCGCTAATATCGAGGCTGTCATGACAGAATTAATGAAGGAAGTCCTGCCTGAAAGAAAACAAATAAGGTGCTGGAATTGCGGGGAAATTGGGCATGTGCAGCAAATGCCGAACTTTTAAAGAAGCGACACCGACACAGGAAAACTAAAGAAGGTCGATGAGGAGGGGCAGTCGTCGGCCTGTATCCAGCAAGCCCTGAATAACAACGCATATGTCGCTGTCCTTCAACGACAGAACAAAGGTTTTTTGTAGACGGTCTCATCAACAACGAGCCTCGCACCATGCTGCTTGATACAGGTGCGACTAGGACAATCCTTGGGCCTACTTTTGCCAAAACACTGGCAAGAATTGAATCATCGAATTGGAAGCTACGCACAGCAACAGAAGAGCCGGCAAATGTGTATGGTGAACTTCCGATTGAATTGACTTTGGGCAGTACTAAACTGAAACACCGGGCTCTAGTGGCGGATATCAAGGATGATGCAATCATAGGGATGGACATCATGAACTCCAGTGGGTTCGAGTTGAATTTCAGAGACGGCGTCCTACGAGTGAATGGAGAAGAGTTGGTGCTTCACGGGAGAAGTGAAGAAATGATTCGTGTTCTGCTAGCTGAAGATGTGAGCGTACCGGAGAGGGCTGAAACCATTTTGGAGGCTCGCCTAGATGGGGGTGCGTGCAATGGAAACGTGGTGATTTTCGAGCCCAAGCTCCATGATGAGAAAATTGGACGAGGAATCGCACTAGAGAAGACCTTGTTGCGTGTTGATAAATTTGTGCCGGTAAGAGTAATGAATGTCAATTATTACCCTGTGACTTTGAAGAAAGGAACAATTCTGGGGTACTGCTCGTCAATTTCCTCTGTGATAAGGAGTGTACGTGGCACTGTTAGTCAAGCCAGTAACTTGCCAGCAGAATTGGAGAAGTTGGTTGCCATCTCATCCAAAGACATGGAACCCGCACAGTAGCCCAAACTGAGAGAATTAGTTAGGCAGTATCAGGACATCTTCGATACCGGAGTGGGCAGAGGTGGTAGAACAAAGTTGGTTCAGCACAAAATTGACACTGGAAATGCCCGACCAATACGGCAATCAGCCAGAAGACTTCCTCTCGCCAAAAAGGAAGAGGCTGACAACATAGTCTGTGATATGGAGAAAGACGGAGCCATCGAGCCACCCGACAGTCCTTGGGCATCTCCAGTAGTACTGGTAAAGAAGAAAGATGGTTCAACTCGGTTTTGCATTGATTATCGTCAACTTAACAACGCGACGAAAAAGGACAGTTACTCTCTACCGAGAATAGACGACACGCTAGACACGCTGACTGGATCTACGATTTTCTCGACCTTAGATTTGAAGAGCGGATACTGGCAGGAAGATCGAGAAAAGACAGCTTTCACCGTCGGTTCAGGTTTGTGGCAGTTCACAGTTATGCCATTCGGGCTCTGCAACGCTCCAGCCACATTTTAAAGATTGATGGAGACGGTTCTAAAGGGACTCTCATGAAAGACGTGTCCAAGAATTTGACTTTGAGATCGAACATCGAGCGGGGACCAGCCATAAGAATGCAGATGCCCTGTCACGAAGACCATGCCCAGATGACTGTTCACACTGCTTACGAGCAGAGGAGGACACTCTGCAGAACTACGGCGGTGAATGATGACTGGAATGACCACTGAGAAATTCATGATGGAGTCACCGGAGGACATCTGGGAGTGACGAAGACCCTCCAGAAAGTTAGGCAACGGTTCTACTGGGCCAATTGTCAAGCTGACGTCAAGGACTGGTGCAGAAAATGTGCTGTATGCGCTGCCAGTAATGGGACTCGAACAAGACCTAAGGCCCCGATGCGCCAATACAATGTGGGCAGCCCATTCGAAAGGATCGCCATCGACATCGCTAGCCCGTTCCCACAATCTAAACACGGAAAAAAGTACATACTTGTGGCGATGGACTACTTCAGCAAGTGGGCCGAAGCCTATGCTCTGCCCAACCAAGAAGCCATCACCGTTGCCGACGCCTTGGTGAAGGAGTGGATTTGTCGATTCCGTGTCCCGTTACAGCTGCATTCGGATCAAGGCAGGAATTTCGAATAAAACCTGTTCCAGGAGATGTGTCGGATGCTGAACATCCGGAAAACGAGGACCACAGCTCTACATCCACAGCCCGATGGAATGGTGGAGCGGATGAACAAGACGATAAACCGCCACCTGTCCAAGGTAGTCTCTGACCACCAGAAGGATTGGGACCAGTACCTTCATCTGTTCCTGATGGCCTATCGTTCCGTAGTTCACGAGTCAACCGGCCAATCCCCTGCTAGTGTTATTATGGGCCGAGAGCTGCGACTTCCATGTGACCTAAAGTTTTGGACGCCACCAGGATACTGCGGGAGATGACTACGTCAGCAATCTACGACGGAAAATGGACGACATCCACGATACCCGTTCGTGGATGTCGTTTGAACATCCAGAGTGCCAGCGACAGAATGAAGGAGACCTACGACATCAAGGCTGATGCTGGTGGATATCAGACAGGTGACTTAGTCTGACTGTACAACCCTCTGAACGTCGCCGTGGACTATCACCGAAGCTCCGGAACTCGTGGGAAGGCCCATATAAGATCATGAAAAGAATAAACGTCTACCGCATATATAAGCCACCACGAGGAAAACCTAGGGTAGTCCACTTCAATAGGTTGTCCCCTTACTCCGGAAACCACGATCAAGTCCGCACCGTCAGACCACCAGAGGATGAAATGACGTTTCAGAAGTTCATGTCCCTGTACTCAAACGGACAGAGAGTTCAACATGGAGTAACCTGAGAGGAGCCACGAGACCTTTTCAAGGTGCCTGCCAACTACGCGTTAGCTCACTGTGTGGCAGAAGATCTCCAAATGTCCAGAGGCATTGCAGTAGTTTTCTCCAAGAAGTTCGGTCGACTCCAGGAATTGCGGGAATAGAACCCGGAAGTTGGAGGGGTGTTACAGCTGAGGAAAGGCCAGAGAATCATCTACTATCTGGTTACCAAGAAGCGTTCTCGAGATAAGCCGTCTTATGAAGATGTTTGGAGAGAGATTAAGAAACACGATTCTGGACAAGAATTTTGTGAAACTGGCAATCCCAAAATTGGCCTGTGGGCTTAATGGGCTGGACTAGAGAGTTATAAGAAGCATGTTGGAGACAATATTCAGATCCAGCGGCATCAACATTCTGGTGTGCTGCAACCATCTTCCTCGACCCAACTTGAAGACTGTGGAGTGCTACTTCCATCGAACGTCCAGGTGCAGATATGGAGAATTTTGCAGATATCTTCACACTCCAAGAATGACGTTTCGGGGCGAAACGTCTTTGAGAAGGGGGCAATGTAATGATTTCAAAACCGGCCCTGAGCCGGCCCTGATCTAATTAATTATGCACCCTCGTTCAACTACGACAGCATATCCGCTGGCCTACGAATCGCCGAGAACAAGCTGGAATGAAATCGATCTCTTCGATACTGTTCTAAGAGCCATCTAGATGAAATGTTCTATACTCCCGAATAATCGAGAGTCGTGGATGGAATCTGCTTGGGAGTATATAAGCTGGATAATCAGAGATAGCCACATAGAGTTGCGAATATAATAGTTCCAGAGTTCACAGATAGAGACTGACACAGTAATAAATAAATTAGTGGGGTAAATGTTTTAGTTGAATAATTGTTTTAAATAGTGTTTTAAATAAATTAGGAAAATTAGATAGTGCAGTTTTACTACAATATGAAAAACACGGATATTAATATCAGAAACATACCACGAGTAGAAACGTCTAAAAATCCAGTTGTGCAATACACGCATTACCAACCCACATTTGGTGAGCATGAAATTGCCATTTGTGTCAGTAATGAATTCATTTATTTTGTATCTCTCAATTCACCTCTTCAACCGACCTGAGAAATTCATCCGTTCTATTAACTACAACACAGATATACTCACTACTAGATACACGAATTTATCTTATTTTCTGCGCCTCCATTTTACCCCTTAAAATGACATGGATAATCAACCCGTTTCATATTCAAAGTAAACATTTTTCCAACATACATATTATCACAGAAAGAGGTAAATATGTTTTTTCAAAAAATATGTAGGTAATTTTCTTATCTACACTTTTACTCGTGTCTCCCCTAGATATGATCATTCACGTCCAATTCACAAGAGAGATGTCGGTTTCATATCATATCATGAACAAACAGGCGTGAAAAAGTATTAACGAGAGAAACATGATGATTTTGAGAAAAGAATAACATTTTGTGAATGGGCTCAGCAATAGTTACTACAAGATAGAGATTTTTTCAATTATGTTTTTCCGATGATAAAAATGGGATTGTTATGTCTATTAACAATCCCTGATTTTCCTATCTTATCCTATGTAAATAGAAAGGCAATTGTTGACGTACTGGAAATTGAGATGTGAATTTCTCAAAAAGTATTAGTTTTAGAGACTGTCATGTCATCCAAATTTTTGGGGATGAAATAGTTCCAGAAAATGAAGACATAGTATACTGGATGTTTAATTTAAAAAAATCAAGTTTTTGATATTTGAAGTTTATTAAGTTAATGCCTCTGTATAAAATCTCCTGTTTGAGAAATGTACCTCTCAGTCAATACTGGCATTTCATCTCACTCTGGTTGATGCATGTCGCAAATATGTTTGCTCAAATTCTATTCATAAAGATTTTACGATGACATTTGTAGTGGTTTCCGAAGAATTTCTTTCTTTCGGCAATAACTTGACAATGCCGCAAAATTTTCGTTGAAAATAACTTCTTTATAAAAAACCTTTTGCTTAGTACAACAAAGGAAAAATTTACAGAGTGGTCTATTTAAAGAAATGATGCCTTATATTGCCCCGCTTTGAGGGAACCTTGTGTTTATTTCAAAATATTTTTTTAATAAGCAACTAAGTGAACCGAATATCTTCTATCCGAAACATTTTTTCATACTTTTCATGATAGGCGAGATACTGTACTTCCTCAACCTGTATATCTAGGTAAGTAATTTGAAGAAATATTTTAATTATTTCTTCTGCGACAGTTTCAAAAAGATATCACAAGTACATCTCACTTCAATTTTCCTATCAATAATAAAAAAGCAACATAAATTGCAGGACAAATTGCAAATTACCGGAAAACGGAGGCTTATTCGCTAGAAGATTCGCGCAATGACAAAATGAATGAAAGGTTAAAAACACACCTTATTCTATTATTTCCACTCTATTGTGGCGAAACATCCATTATTAGTCACAAGTTTATCCATAACTGCTTTAAACGTCAACGCACGCACCTGTATGACACTCTGAACCAAAAATTCACATAAAAGGAACAATTACCAACAATTAGCGCAGTCTGAGTATAACACCAAACATAAATCACTGAAGTTTGAAGAACATACCTACCACACGAACTCGCTAGACTCACGCACACAACCTTCCGACGACAAAATTACTAAATAACTGTATACCAACACAGCTAAGGCAATACTACTGAACCATTAAAGACGACTCAACTCAACTTACATCAGTTATGTTAATGTTCACATTAGACCGTATGTTTAGATTGAAATTATTGCGCCCATCGTTTCCGTAGTCGCAGTTTAAATTAGTGTTTGTGTAAAATACTTATTGAGCTTGTTCAAGCGTAGAGGTGTGATTGTAATTTTTTTTGGAGATACTTCTTTTCAACAAATAACTTACTTATTTGAATACCGTACCGTACATCAATAATAATTTTAATTGGGCATTATGGTAGGATTTTGGATTTTGGGAATAAATAATATGGCCCACGACTCGTTCGATTATCAGAGTACTCAGAGTACTACTTCCTATGGAAAAACGGTACAGTACAATGTCTGTAAATTACTTCATGGTGTAGATATCGCATTAGCCAGAAAATAATTCAAGGGCACGCACTTCTTTTGAACGCCGTTTTCAAGATATGTTTGAGAATATCCGAAACGACAGAGAGATATATTTTTTGTCTTGTCGTAGGTATCTTTACATGAAAGTGCTTGAAATTGGGGATTAAGGTTATGCTCGAAGACTGTTTCTGCTCAGTAAATGAAAAACTCAGCATGATCCATTGTGTTCGAAACTAACATTTTGAAGAATTCATGAAATCAAACTTGTCAGGCTCAGAACAATGTGTGAGATAAAGAGCAAACGTTGTATTTAATTCGGTTGTTGAATATCTAGAAACCCAAGACTCATCTTGATGAAAATGGCTGTGTAAGTATTTTAAAAACTGCTTCCTTGATTTACTGTTTGTCCATATGAGATGCAAAATGAAGAAAACACTACGAACAAAGCACTACTAAAATTACTAGAGCAATTGATGATTGTCCAGACATGATCCGAACGTAGTCATACATTGTTTTCCACTTCGCACGTAAAGTTTGCTGGTTTACTAGCGTAGATAGTTTACAGGGCCGCGCCGCCCATTTGTGCGAAGTGTGCGGCGCACACAGGCGCCAGGGCTCTAGGGGCGCCAGAGGCGCCCTTAAACTTATTAAAATGCCAGCGCAAATTACTGAAATTCAAA
Organism: Chrysolina americana; assembly: GCA_958502065.1. Lineage (NCBI taxonomy): Eukaryota > Metazoa > Arthropoda > Insecta > Coleoptera > Chrysomelidae > Chrysolina > Chrysolina americana. The sequence continues at coordinate 64,523,928 of OY293411.1, forward strand.
TTTTTACACAATAACATTCCTCATAGTCGTGTATAGTTCATCAATTATCAATTGCAATCGTATAGATTCGAAGGAAGCGCCGCGGTTCACGCGGACTTAATTTTATACTTAAACTGAGCGATGAGCAAGATCCGAGTCTATTAAGAACCAGTTGCAATCGTTTGCAGGAAAAGCTTTCAACAAATGATTCACTGGATATTAACGCCGATGATTTGCTTGAAGAAATAATTTCAAGTCAGTCTTTTTTCAAAAAATCAATAATGATGTGGTAAAAATTCTCGAATTTACATATTTAAACAATTTGAGAACCATATACCCTAATATCACCATAGCATTACGAATTTTGCTATCTATGCCAGTCACAGTAGCAAGCGCAGAAAGATCGTTTTCTAAATTAAAATTAATAAAAAATTATCTGCGCTCAACAATGTGCCAGAAAGGTTAAAGAATTTGGCAACAATATCTATAGAGGAGGCAATATTAGAACATGTAGATATAGGTACATGCTATTATCAAGGATTTCTCAAACAGAAAAACGAGAAGAGTAGAACTAATATAATTATGATTGAATTTTTCGACACTTTGACTGTTCTTGTTTTTTTGCAAAATGTAATATATAATATACAAGTCAAACGATATACTGGAGTTTTATTCCAACACCAAACCAATAATTTTATTACCTCGACACGTGTTTCGATCACCAACTTCTGTAGGAAGAATTAAAAGTTAAAATTTTCCTCCAGAAGACGACCACTTGGTGATCGAAACAAGTGTTGAGGTAATAAAATTATTGGTTTGGTGTTGGTATAAAACACCAAATCAATAATTCGTTACATGCAAGTCATTATAATGTAGTATTAGAAAATAAAAGACAGCCATTTTGTAAATAACTTGAATAAAGCCTGTGAATAATTTAATTCGAGTTTTCTTTTTCTTTGTAATTAACAAGCAGAATCGAACCGTTATTTATCTATTTACGAAAATACTATAAAACTAGAGAACTCATTTCCTCGAAATTAAAAATAACCAAATTTTTTCGCCGCGAAACACTCCGCCAAAACAAAGAGGCGCTTTATAGGACTCACACACAGGCGCTGCCCAGGGTCGGCGCGGCACTGATAGTTTAAGACTGTACTGTTGTCAATCGTTTTATGGCAATATCTAGGAATGCTTCATCGACAATCGTTGATGATTCATATGAATGGACATTTTTTTATTGGATTTCGCTTGTTGCTATTCATTAGTAGGGGGCTAGGCAAATGATAATCGACCTTATTTATATTCTCCTATGTACTGGTTATCGTAAAATGTTCTGTATACTTAATGAGCGACAGTTAACACAGTTCAGGGGGTAAACGGACAGATAGATTTCAATGACATTACTTTCACAAACCAGGATATCAAAATCATGTCTTCAATCCATAGTGCTTCAGTTTTCAATTTTTTCACGTACCATGGATCCGGTTACTGCACCGGATAATCACAGTAGGCACATTTCTAGTTGTAAGGCTCAGAATAATGTGAAATATAGAGCAAACGTTTTTTATTCGGTATTCACATATTTAGAAATGTAAAACTTGGCGGCTATCATCTTGATATGCTGTATATTCTAAAAACTTCTTCCTTGATTAATGTATATCCATAAGAGATGCAAATGGGGAAAACTCAGAGGCTATGACGAGAGTTACGAAAAACAATGCATAGGGAAACGGAAATATTTCACTAATAGTATAGTTTCACGAACCACGTTATCAAAAGTATGTCTCCAATCGATAATGGTTTTCGATTTTTTCACGAATCATAATACGCGCTTTTCCACAGTTCATTCCTAAAAAAGACTAAACATGCATAACATCGTATAACCAAAAGTAATTATTTATAACTATAATATTATCAGCGTGTTTCTATCAGTTGGTTGAAGGTTGGAATCTCTCCCGAGAATTGTTTATCACAATGTCCATTATATAGTTTTGTGAAAGATGACTCTAGCTATTTAAAATATTATCTTTGTGTACAATTTCCGCATCTTGGTGGTGGGATTTGAACTAAAATAACCGGATGGGCTCATTCAACGTATTGTGTACTATCTCATTCGAAACAACTTCGCTTTAGACAAATGATAAGAACCAGAGACGTAGTCAAACAATTGATAAGAAGGGACTATATACAGTGTCTTTCAAAAGTATTGGAACGGTCTCATATTTCAGAAACGGCCCTGAGAAAATTTACAAAAATTTCGACAGGGTGATTTTTGATGATGCCCGATTCAACGGTGATATCGGCAATGTTGCTAAATCAACAGTTTTCCAGATATTGAGAATAACTCAATTTTTTCAAATTGAACACCCTATTTGTTTCCATTGCACACAATTCAGCGACACCTCATTACTTATGTCTCCAAATATCAGAATTTACATGGCTTTTCGTTCAAAAGTCCGAGAACGTTCCAATATTTTCAATACGGTTCAAGAAAATTTCGTGAAATTTTATTCAAGATGGTTTTTGATGTTGCCCGATTCAATGGTGATATCGGCAATGTTGCAAAATAAAAAGTTTTTCAGATATTGAAGGTAACTCATTTTTTCCAAATGGAAAACCCCATTTATTTTCATTGCAATCAATTCAGCGCCCCGTCGACCCTGGCATCGTTACTTATACCTCTATATACCAGAATGTGAATTATTGTGGAATATGAAAACATGGTTCAATGAAATATCTGCGAACGGTCCGATATTTTCAAAAGGGTTCGAGAAAATATAAAATTTCATACAAAATGGTTTTTGTTGAAACAACTTTTTAATAATTGAATTCTTTTCCAAAAGAGCTTTGAATCAAATAACAGAAATTGAAGACTATCTGACCAAGTGCTCAAAATATTTGCCATCATTTGGTAAACAATAGCCCAAGCGGTCATAAAATTCCCTCAAGGTATTAGTTAGCATTTGAGGCGTGATTAAAAAAGCTGCCTGACATATTTCATTCATTAAGATTTCTAAATTTGCTGGTTGCTCAAACTACATCAATTTAAAATCTGATATTTGGAAAGATAAGTAATGAGGCGTCGCTGAATTGATTTCAATGAAAACAAATAGGGTGTTCCATATGGAAAAATTGAGTTATCCTCAATATCTGAAAACAATACGATATCACCATTTCAAAACTATCATCAAAAACCAGCATGTATAAAATTTCTCGATTTTTTCTCGAACCGAATTAAATATTAACGTTCCCAGACTTTTGAACGAAAAAGCCATGTTGTCATATTTCGAATACTACATTAATTTAAAATCTGATATTTGGAGACATAAGTGATGAGACGTCGCTGAATTGATTGATTGAGTTACCCTCAATATCTGAAAAACTGTTGATTTGGCAACATTGCCGATATCACTATTGAATCGGGCATCATCAAAATCCACCTTGACGAAATTTCCATAAATTTTCTCTGGGCCGTTTCTGTAATATGAGACCGTTCCGATACTTTTGAAAGACACTGTATACTGCTATCACCGATTGTGCTGTAAAGTGAGGTTATATGTAATCTGTAATAGTATCGATCTGAAGCCAAGCTATTGTGAGTGCGGTCAGCTTGTGACCCGACGCAACATATTTCATCAGAAAATAATTTATTATTAATTCTTATTTGAAATTGGGCATACTTGGCAAAAGGCCATAATTATTCATAAAATAAAAATAGATTAATAATAATCCAGCTTTGCGCAAACATGTTTTGTTGGCAAGCATTGAACAGAAAAACATCTGGTGAAGTTTTTTATGTAAAAACATACTTTGCAATGATTCTTGTAACAACTAGTAAATGTTGATCTGCATACTAGTTTCATGGTTCTGCAGATTAGCAGTGCAGCAGGACGGACAGCTAATACACATATCCGCCATCCTTAATTGGAACTCAACTGCACAAGTCTTACGAATATTTCTTGGGAATACTAGTAGGGAGGTAGTTCATAGAAAAAAAAACAACTTTGAACAGTTGGAATGGATCCGAAACGAAACTCAGTTAGTTCGATGTTCTCTATTTATCGAAATAAGCCACAAACATACATGCTGATTAAAATTTGTTTTTCTTTGGTCATACAAGCAACCCTCAGACGGCATCGGGAGACTTGTGCAAGCTGAAAATGACGAGAGCCTTACCTCTTAACGTGTAATCCCAAGAACAGTCAAAAACTTCTGCAGAAAATGTCTCTTCATTCGAATTGTAAACCACTTTTACGGTTGATTCGCATTCTGATCGAAACCACCAAACATATACCAAATCCATAAAATCTTTTTTCTATTCCCTCATACACTCCGATCAAGTAACACAACCTTGATGGGTAACTCGCCAATCACGCCTTCAACTTTGTTTGTAAGGGACATCTTTTGAAAAAGAGGTCTATTATAGACTAAGATAACCCCAAGGGTGGCTTAGGCGTTGCAGCCAACGGGACTGGCGACCCGTGGGCCCTAGCTTTCCATATCCCGACGTCAAAAATACACATGTTTCCCTGACACTTAACACATTACCCACTCAAACATTACATAGGGATGCGAGAACTTGAAAAGCTGCCTTCAGTGGGAGCTAGGGAGGGACCTCGGATTGGGTGCTGCGGGACTGGTAGCAGGTGATGAATCACCCATAGCCGCCGCTCCGCCCGGTTAAGAACCAGCCCTACCAGGGTTTTGCCGAGGAGGCAGATCGAAGGAACTCGCTGCGGGAACTGGAAAATCTGGTCTTCGGTGATAGCCAAGGAGGGGTAGCCGGTGAATGAATCGCTGGCGGCTGCCGCACCATACGATCAAGAACCAGCCACATCAGGACTTTACCGAAGAGAAGGATGGAAGGAATTCGTAGTGAGAACTAGAGAACTAGTTTCCCATGAAAGCCGAGGATGGGCCTCAAATCGGATACTGTGGGTCTGGTAGCCGGTGATAGAATCACTCGCGGCCGCCGCACCGCCTGACCGAGAACCAGCCCTACCAGGGCTTTGGGAAACGGATTCAAGAATCTCGCTCCCTTGCTAGCACATACACATTACTCATCCAAAGAGCAAAGAAGAGCAGGTGGAAACCATAGGCAGGCAGAACACCATGCATGAGGAGGAGGGCTGTAACAACAGCCTCCCCTTTACTACTACTACTAGACTAAGATAACAATAGCCTTTTTCTTCACTGGCAGTGTCGTATGTTGTATATAGAAATATTGAGGTTCAATAAAATAGAAATAATGAAAACCCAATATACAGGGTGACTCAGGGTTGAACTAAAAATAAGACTTTTTTCTTTACGCATGTGTACTCAAAAACCTTTGGGCTGATTTTGATACAACTTGGCATGCTCATTTGAGGTAATAAGAGGTTCCTGTAAGTTTATTTAGAATAAAATTATAATTTCCAGTAGCAGCCCAGAGGGTAATCTATCTAGTATTAGGATGAATCATTGTACGCCACTGTATTATTTGTGTGTTCATTTTTCTCAATTGATACAATTTTTTTTGTTTCATCTATTTTTTTGTATCTTTTGCGAAAAAACTTTGACACTTTATATCTCGAAAACGAAGCAAGTTAGGAACATGCTTATAGGAAAAAAATATCTTATTTTTGCCTAAAAAAACAACCCTAAACGTTTGGCGCTTTAACCCTGAGTCCCCTATAGAATGGAAATCTGAACTTATGATGAAAGAATATCCACATGATTTTGTGAACAGCTGATGCTCTTATGACAGGTTTTTTCAAAATTCATTAATTTTTACTCTTTTCCAATTTGGTTTCCCTTTCTCGATAGTTACGACAATGGTAGCTTACCTGAGAAATGCTATATTTTGATTTCCGGCCTCAAATGGTTTCTTACACATTTCACATTGCTTGACCATTGTTTCATAATAAGAACTAACGATATTTAAATACAAATTAAATCAAATAAACTCAAATTAACAAATATTTCGTAAAAACGAAAAATACCTGTCTCTCCACACAATTCCACGAAGTGGAAATTAAGGCAAATATCTGACAGAAAACAACTACTTCCCTCTGTCGTCCATTTGTTCAACGTTCCTCACGGACACATAAATGCAAGTGCTAATTGTTACAAAGCCATTGAATAGTATCCTTCATTTTGTTGAAAATTACCACCTGCATACATGCATGTTTCGAGGATATTTTCTTCTCATCAGTGCAAGGATAGGTCAGACGACAATGTAGTCGTCTTGTTCCATAAAATAAACGATAACATTCAAAAGCCTTGCAGTATCCGTCTACGAATAGAGCTGCGACTTACAGTAAAGTAATTCGCAGCGTCATCCGCAAATAGATCAAGTAACACTCTTTTAGCACTGTCTCCAGGTAGAAGCCAAAATGCAAATAAAAACGAACAAAGTTTGAGTGTGTATATTGGAGAGTTCAATTCAATGAAATCAATATTTCGTAAAACCCAAAATTACCTGCCTCTCCACACAATTCCACAAAGTGGAAATTAAGGCAAATATCTGACAGAAAACAACTACTTCCCACTACGGATATAGAATTATATATATATATATATATATATATATATATATATATATATATATATATATATATATATATATATATATATATATATATATATCAATTGCGCTTTTTCAATTATGACGACAACCTTGATTTAAGGACTACGGTTATAGAACTAACATACGAACAATATCGAACACGTTATTATCCTCTTGATGGAACTAATGCTCATTGTATTGCAGCAGTCGGGTTCTAGATCCCCTGATCCGTAGAATTTTATTCGTGGGAAACTGTCGAGCAAGGAGCGATAACACCGGCCAATACTTAAGAAAATAATTGATTATCGAGTGGAGTGACCAGAGCATTTTCTCATATAGCTCACGACGTCTAATGGATGTCAATTTTCGGTCCAAAATTGTACATACGTTCATGGACTCGATATAAATGCCCAATGAACGTTCTGGTCTGGATATATTTAGTACATTTCGTATTGTACGTCCAATGGATGATCAATGGACGTAAACTATTGGACCATATTTTGGATGTACAATGAATGAACAATAATCCAAAAAATAATCCGAACGTTACTTATGGCACAAACAGTACTGAATAAACTTAATACGATCATAAAATATATGTATTCGGGAGTATATAGAATACTGTACGTTCAGTAAGTTACGATTCTCTAATTCCACTGGAGAAAGAAAATTGGATCAATTAGAAACTTCCATTATTGTACATTTACAGATGTACACTGAATGTAGAATATGGGACCACATTTGTACATTCACCCTTATTCTTACATTGGACGAACAGCACCTGGTCAACTTAAAACGTCTTTTATTGAACGTTTTCTGGTGAACTCCTGGCTCTATGGACCACATTTGTATGTTCACCCTTGTACTTACATTGGACGTACAGCACTAGTGCGAAAAAAAAATTCTCGCACGCTAAAGTCATGAACTTCATGTTAGTTATTCCCGCACTAGTGCGGAAAGCATCGCAAAATTTTGTTCAAGAGCGCTACTTAAATTTTTTTAAAGTGCTTGTAGAAAAAATCTTGATCCTAACTTGTACAGAAAGGTACTCTCCCGCACTCGACTGCTTAACCGAACTTTGCTTTGCTTCGTTCGGGTAATGGCAGTTGCATGCGGGAAAGGTACTTGTTCCGTACGGATAAAAACTATTTTCAACATTAAATTTCTTTGATCAATTAATATGGTCATGGATAAAACAATTGAAAGGAAATCTATATAGTAAGATATTAAATTTGTTTAACTCTTTTACATCCTTCTCGATTTTTTGTCAATTATTATGAATGTATTAATGGTTATTTACCAATATAGAAATACTTCTTAAGGTACTGACGGATTGAAAGTTTCCGATCCTCCTGATTTTCTTGGAGATACCTCTGAGGTATGGAAGGATGATAACTTCTCTTAGAATTTTCTCAGAGTATCCATTTTGGCGTAAGTCTTTTCTGATGTGGTTTATTCACCTGAAGACGATTGCAGATACAAGCAATCGAAACGTTGGGGAAAGTAAAAAAAGTCAAATATCTTTCAAACCCATTAAGATGATGGACGTCCGAAACATGAGAAATCAGGTTACTACATCGTCTACAACCTTCAGATAAACATCGTTGATGGGTGCCCAACTAGTATTCCTCCTCTTCCAAGGAATTCACAAAAATATTATTCAATCACTTGATTGATGAGGAGAGGGAGGGTAAAGCATTTTTCATCAGCTATTCAATGAGGTATCACAAGTAGAGATTTCTATCGAAAGTATTTGAACGATGGTGGCAGTAAAGAAGGAGGGTGACGAGGAGGATTATTCTATGTGTCATTTCAGTTAGACTTTTATATCATAGTAACAGTTATAGCAAAAATTGAGCAAAATTAGCTGAAGCAGTAAATGTGCGGGGTCCTTTCACAATTAAACGTCAAAAATTACAGTTCCGGCGGTGTATTTACGAGAAGTGAGACACACTGTACTTTAATACAATCACATAAATATGGCTTGAAAATATAAAATTCCGAATTAGTAAGTCGGAATTCTGAGTAACCAAGTCACTATTTAAGCAATGATGAAATCGGTGTGCCATTCTACATCTTTGAATATTGTAATGCGTGGTCTTGACGTAAATGTTACATTGACAATTCGATGCTGGCATGACAAATACAGTTACCAAAATACCTCTCAAGGAATCACAGAATAAAAGTTAGAGACTTTTAAATAATTGTTATACTAATATTCACCGTTGAAATGTCATAGATGCCTATTAGAACAATCTGAATTTGAAAAAAAAAACAAATAGTTTTTTTATTCAGTACCAAACATTTTTATCTTGCCGACATATTTTAAGTCTCTAATTTCTGTCGTCAGTGCGATTGCTTTTTCAAAATTATTGCACACCGTGAGTTTATATTCATAAAGTTTTTATACTCCTTGTATGCTGCAGTTCTTCAATCAGTTCATTTCTTCTAACCGTTATTCGATTGCACCCCTACGAGCAACCCTCAGAAGTCTTCGACTCGTGTGAGCTGCTAATGACAAGGGGCTTACCTCTCAACATGCGACCCCGGGCACGGAATTGCAAGTTAAATAATACCTGAAGGCGTGTGTTCATACCGCGAACGGACGCGAATGAATGCAACCGAACAAATTCGTTCGGTTAATGTGGACGTCACGAAAAACAAGACCGAACACGTTTGTCCGCCTTTGCCAGAGTTCGCTCGATAGGTGGTACATCAAAAGAAATTTGTGACGAATTCGATTAACCTATGTTTTAGCAAGTATAGCAAGTAGGTACGGCTAGATGACAGCAGCATTCGGTTGTTTCATTCAAAATATACACGCGAACATAAACGAATGACTGAAAGCATTCCTTCGTTCGTATGTGGACACAATGCCAATTTTTGAGCAAACCCCGAACGAATTCGGCCTGTATGAATACGCCCCTTAAAACTTATTCATTCAGTTTTCTTGAACTGTCCACCAATTTTTCATTGAGAATTGTTTCCCCAACACACTGCGTTACATTATACACTGTGCCCGAAGCTATTCATTGGATTGTCAATATCAAGTTGTTTTATGATCCCTGTACAACGAGCAAAGCGGTAGGAAAAGATTTAACACTATAAGAACGAGAAGAAAATGAAATTCTTGATGTGTCCACATTGTACCTCATTGAATAACCTCAACGTAACCTTAAAGTCAGTTGAAACGGCGAAGAGTTCCATCGTTCGGGTCAAATAACTGCATTTTTAACCGATTCATTAACGAGTTCTTTCATTATAGAAAAGTGAAAGGAACCCGAACGTTTGGCTATACGAAGTTGATTTGGGAAGATTTGTGAAATACATAGGTGACTTGACCTTGGGTTCATCAGCCACGTATCGGATGCACGACAGACAGGTTTATCTTGATTTAGCACGTGTGATTAGCATACTTTTGTTGAAAATAAAATAACATTTGTTTTTGTTTTTCTGAGTGAAATTATAAAAATCAATATGTTACCGAGGTTACTGTTGCTCACACATTAAATAAATGGAAATAAGTAAGTTAAGAAGTAAGGTCGCCGTTTCGTAAGTCTTGACAAACTAATCCGACAGAGGAGCCACCATGCCTTCTGTTTGATATTTATCCAAGTTTCCCTCCGTGCAAATGAGTAATGACAGTCAAAACTAATGTCTAATACGACTACGCATTGCAAACGCTGGGGATGGGGACGGCGACGAAGCCAGTCTGTTGCCAATACTGTTACGTATTCCGTATAATAAATACATCTCAGACTATCAGTTATCATTTGGTTTGGAGATTCGCTTTTTTGCAAGGCTGGAAAATCTGTTGTTCCACCCTTCTGTATTGTAAAACGAATCAAATATGGTCTAGTTTCTTTAAGATGACACACAGTTGAATTGTAATAGTTTGGCATTACAAATATGTCTAGAAATTAAAGAAAGAAAAAACAAAAGTTTATGGAGGAACAAATACAAATATATAAGAACAAGGAAATTTCAAAATTAGATTATGTGAAAATTGTATCATATTATCATTCTAATAAGTAGCATTAAGGCGATTTTTGTACATATTGATAAATTAATAAACTTTTTAACAAAATTGAATGATATATGTTGTTATTTCTCTGTGTATAGTTACAGATCTTGTGAACGCATTAGATTTAAAATTCTAATTAGGTACCTAATTACTAGTCCACCGTTAAACCCTCCGGGCCGAAATGGGTACATTTAAAATAGGTACATTTTGTGTTTGGGGCCGAAATGGGCTCTTTTTATGCACGGTACCTGCCATCTCGGGCCGAAATGGGTAACGCCCTGACTTTTAACGAATATTTTTTTTCCTACCATGGATTAAAGTGTTTTATTCGTTTTTAGAAAATGTTACAAAGGACATTTTCATATCGAACATTTCAAAGGTGTGGTGTTTTGGAAAAACATATTGAAGTCAGATAAGTGAAATGTTCAGTCAATGGGGTGCTTAGTTCAAATCTTCATAGAAATAGTATTATGTGCAACTAGTGCGGAAAATAGGATAATTCATACTATCCACTCGCTTATGGCTCCTAACACTAGTATGAAATATGCAGTTTCCGCACACTATACCTTTCCGACAATCAACCTGAAAAACAAGAATTTGAAAAATATTTTTGAACGAGAACAAGTAAATTGAATTTTGCGTGACCGCTTCATACCTACCTACCTGAAAATAATTCATCTTTAGAAATGAGTGTGCTTCATACTACTTGCTCATGATATAGAATTGATTAATTGAAGAAGTATATTATTCAGTGAGTCTAAGAGGTTGTCCATCACGGGGATATCGGAAATGGTTATACAGTTTCAATTCAGTGAGAGAAAATTTGCATAACAAAAGTAAAATGTATAAAAAAATATATTAAAATTTTTCTAGAAACACTGAATTTTGTGATCATTAATTTTATTTTTTCTGGTGTTATCGTCAAGCTGTCATGTGATGATGTCGCAGTTTTACTGTCCGACGTTTCGTTATCTAGCAACCATCACCAACTAAATTTTTTGTACTGCCTCGTTTTAAAAAAATACAAATTTTGATAATATATGTCTCTTTCAAAATTTTAATTATAGAACTAGTTTTTCTTGTTCAAAAATATTTTCAAAATCCGTCATATTTGATTTTTAGTAGGTCGTCGGAAAAGTATAAAGTGTAACTCATGCGGAAACTGGATATTTTCTGCACTAGCTGCACAGTATACTATTTCAGTCCTCACACAATTATCGAATTTTGTTTTTTTTTTTCTTATACCTTCGAATCTCCAAATTTATTCCTGGTGGTAGTGCACATCTGGCAGTGAATTCAATATTTAAAAAAATTGTGGTTTTTCGAAAAACATTGAAATTGTTTCAAGCTTCTTCTCAACTTGCTTTGTTTCTCTGATTATTTTTGGAATATAAGTGCGTTCTGTGTAGATTTACCATCACAGAGACCAAAATATTTATCAGAAAGTACTTTATATTTTTATAGGTACTCTCCCACCCTGATTTTTGAGTATTTTCTCGGCAACTTTTGCGAAATGATTCACCAGCGATATTGGTCGGTAATTATTGACTTGCATTTTATCAGTTGCTTTATAGGTTTGTAGACATCGGGTTGATCCGAGGGTTGATCATAAAAATATCTTCCCATTTTTCTGTTTAGAGTTTTTCAAGTATGTTTTGTCAAATTCATTGTACCTAGTATTTTTTTTTCTTTGTTTCATTATTAACAGAATTTTCTTTTTTAATTCAGTAGAATTAATTTGTAAAATCATCGGTAAGGGGTCTGTGATGTGAATAAAGATCATGTTTCGTCTACTATTTTGTATGACAGTTTCGCCCAAAAGAACGAATTCTTAGAAATCTATATTAAAACGGAATTTATTTAATTTTTGTTGACGCAAAAGCCTTGAAGGCATTGCACTTTTCAGATTACTTGTGTCTACACGGATACACAAAAGTTAGAACCAAAAGTATCCAATGCTAATTCAGAATTGGCGCCTGTAGTTGTTTGGAGTTTTCTTGAATTCAGACAATCTTGTTACTTGGCTATGTATATAAAGTTAGCAAGGCCACTTACCGTAAAATCGATGAAACCAATTCCAGTAATTGTCGAGAAATTGTCGAGAGCGTAAAAATTTGTCGCGCTTATAGTTTTTTTTTATATGGGGTGGCTGTGCTAACTATATTAAGTTAGCACTGCCACTAATATAACTTGACAAATAAACATCAAATTTTATCATTGTGGTAACCAACAATTGTCGAGTAATTGTCGAATTCTATTCGAAGTAAAAAAATGGGAAAAATCTTATTGGAATTCCTGATGTTGGGGAAAATTTTGAGTAAGTGGCAACACCGCATGCCTATAAGGATAATTAGAGCTTTTCCCATTAAACTATTGTCAAATATGAATTGATTGGGCATTCAGTGTTCAATGAAAAAACTCATCAAACTTTGTGCTTAGATAATATATTTCGTTATAGTGCATTCATAAGTACCTTTTGTTCAGTTTTCGAATTTTTTTTTCATCAATTTATCGAGATAAAAATTATTGAAAACGCCGAAATTAATCACTGAATTTAAACGACCAGAAGAGGCGGGAACGTGACGTACTGACGCGAGAGATTTTGATTGGTTATACTCGTGTTCGCCTTGCAGATGAAATAATGTGCCTGACAGCGTTGCCATATCGCAAAAATATATGATTTACCAGATCAGACTATTTCAAATTCTTAATATTATCATTGGTATATATGTACCTACCTGTCCCTCTGTTCGAAGTCTTGAAATATTTGGTAATTTGGAAAATAGCTATTTTATTATCTGACAGAGTATGTGGTTGTATCTGCTCGACTGGAACATAATAGCATACCTATATGATATTTCCTAATTTTCGAATATTTTCATGTTCACGGTAACTTGAGAATAGCCATTAAGAAATTACTAACAATTTAGTTCAATTTGTCATTACACGTAAGTACTTTCTAGATTTTACAAAGACTTGGCAACTGCGGCGTCCCTCAGTGACTCTCGGCTTTGTCCGCCAATCGTATTACATGAAGACAATGTCGTCATAGCTGAGCAGCGTTTGAATTTACGCATACTGAAATCACGTATTCATTATTGAATTATAAATCAGTTTCTCAAAATTCAGAGTGAATAAATGGTTAGGACTATGTTATAAACTGCCCTCTATTACGTCAAGTGGTAAAAAGTGCATATTTTACAATACTGGAAACCCCCATTGATGATTTAGTTTTCAGGAGCAGAAAAAATTATACAACTTAATTATGTGTGTATATTACTAAGAAAAGGAGATTTCTTCATTATGGAGCGTTTTAAAGTACTTTTCCGGCTATTCAAGAATGAAAATTTTCACAAATATGTTTTCGTCGTTCGACAATTGTTCCTTAAATTTCTGCCATAAAAATTATATTTAATCATCATTCAGTGCGTTGGTAATACCGAAAGACTGGAAATAATTGAATTTTACCAAATATAGGTCTTTTTTCCGCTTCAGGAAATTTCAACTTTCCACGACAAATTAGATATGATCATTTGACAATTGATGAGTTAGTTTTCAGGAGCAGAAAAAATTATCCAACCAAATTATGAGTGTGTATTACTAAGAAAAGGGAATATCTTCATTATTTAGCGTTTTAAAGAAATTTTCCGGCCTTTCAAGAATGAAAATTTCCACAACAAATATGTTTTCGTAATTCGACAATTGTTCCATAAATTTCCGCCCAAAAAAATTATGTTTAATCGTCATTCAGTGCGTTGGTAATATCGAAAGACTGGAAATAATTGAATTTTACCAATTATAGGTAGTTATTTCGCTTTAGGAAATTTCAACGTTTCACGACAAATTTGATTTGGTCATGTGACAATTGAATAGTTCATTTTCAGTCGCAGAAAAAATAATCCAACCAAATAATGTGTGTATATTACTAAGAAAAGGGAATTTCTTCATTAATTATCGTTTTAAAATAATTTTCCGGCTTTTCAAGAATGAAAATTTCCACGACAAATATGTTTTCGTCGTTCGACAATTGTTCCATAAAAAAAAAAATTATATTTAATCATCATACAGTGCGTTGGTAATACCGAGAGACTGGAAATAATTGAATTTTAACAATTACAGGTAGTATTTCTGCTTCCGGAGATTTCAACGTTCCACGACAAATTACATGTGATCATTCGACAATTGATAAGTTGATTTTTAGTCACTGAAAAAAAATCCAACCAAATTATGTGTGTGTGTAATACTAAGAAAAGGGAATTTCTTCATTAATTAGCGTTTTAAAATAATCTTCCGGCTTTTCAAGAATGAAAATATTCACGACAAATATGTTTTCGTCGTTCGACAATTGTTCCTTAAATTTCCGCCACAAAAAATTATATTTAATCATCACAATCATTAGGTAATATCGAGAGACTGGAAATAATTGAATTTTACCAATAAGTAACAGGTATTTTCCGCTTCAGGAAATTTCAACGTATCACGACAAATTAGATTTTGTCCAAAAAAAATTATATTTAATCATTACTCAGTGCGTTGGTGATACCGAAAGACTGGAAATAATTGAATTTTACCAATTATAGGTAGTTTTTCCGCTTCAGGAAATTTCAACTTTCCACGACAAATTAGATCTGATCATTTAAAAGTAATTTTCCGGCTTCTAATATCTCCTTTTTCCACCTTTTGCATTTAGTTTTTCAGTTATACAATAGTAGGAGTTTTCTCGCGCAATGTTATAATTATTCGCCAATCATTCAGTGAATTTGTAAGTCTACAGAAAAATATTCAAGTTTGATGAGTTTTTCATTGAAAACTGAGTTTTCCCATTTTTCACAATAAATTTTTCATTCGTTTCAAAAAGAATGCATAATCCATACATATTTGACAATAGTTTAATGAAAAAAGTTCAAATTGTTCTTATGCGGTGTTCCAAAATACATAATAAGCTGTAAAGAAAAGATTTTTTGCAAATTTTTTTTACTTCAAATAGACTTCGACAATTACACGACAATTGTTGGTTAACACAGTGATACAATTTGATGTTGATTTGTCAAGTTATATCAGTGGCAGTGCTAACTTAATATAAAGTTAGCACAGCCACCCCATATAAAAAAAACTATAAGCGCGACAAATTTTTTTTGTTCACGACAAATTCTCGACAATTACTGGAATTGGTTTAATCGATTTTCCGGCAAATGGCCTTGCTAACTTTATATACATTACTTGGCTCTGCTGTACTGATGACATTTGTATAAACGCATGCGCTTGCAGCTGCTTCCACTCTTTGAAAGTTAGAAGAAACACTAAGCGTTTTGGATATTTTGTAGAAGTCTCAAGAATGTATTTATTTTACGACCGGATTACCTCCAGAAGGTTTCAAAAATAACTCTCTTTGGGATAACTTAGTTTCTCTACAGTTACACAAAAAATTATCATCCTCCTCTATAGAATGTCATATCCAAAAATCAACGCAAATTCCACCAATAATAGTCTCCAATGTGTCAATGTTATTTTGTCCAACCGTAAGTAGACATTTTGGGAAATGTAGTGTGAAATATGCAATATGTTTATATATCAATTGCTTTCGTTTCAACAGAAACAAAATCAATATTCGCTCATTTTCGAAAATTCTTCTTTTTGGGCTCACTCTGTATCGAGTCACGTAAAAGTAGAAAATAGTTTACCTTTATTCTCTGTGAAATAACAATTAATCTACTCATATGATCTCCCATAATTTATCACTTTTTTTGCTCACTCTGTGAAATGTATTCAGGACAGTTCGTTAACTTCATCTGTAGAATACGCTTTGAAATGGTCAACGGAAAAACCACAATTTTGCGAGAAGTCCAAAAATGAGTTAAAAAAAGCGTTTTCTGCCTCACCCTGTTAGTACGTACACCATAACTAATAGATATATTCGAAGTCAATCGATAATTTTCATAGCATTATAAATCAAGAAAAATGCACTGGCAAACACTTTTTTGCGTATTTGGCGTTAGACATTCAAGCAATTTTGTAGCTCGCCCTGTAGAAACAGGAACATTTCAAATGAAGAAACATTTCTTTCTACCTCTAAAGTGATTAATCCCTAACTCAAAAAAATCCACAGAGCTCTAGGAATAGATGTTTCCAGTGGCATATGACCCTTCATAATACATTGTCATCGGAATCTTAAACACGCCCAATTTCATGATGATCGGGTCAAAATTCACTTACAAGATTTCACCTCAATATACAAATGAATGAACAGAGAAACAAACGCACGTTTAATAAAATCTTGAAAAAATTTCAGCGTTTTCAAAAATATTGAATAAATTAACTGCGAGATGTACACTATCCTCAGCAAGAAGTTTAGAGAAATTACTTCGCATGTGCTAGGAAAAGTTTCGTTGTATTACGTATAGATTGAAACTCCGGATCCCGTCATCGATTGTTGATTTTTATTTATGCATCCTCAAATAACACTCCATGATA
Source organism: Chrysolina americana (assembly GCA_958502065.1). Classification (NCBI taxonomy): domain Eukaryota; kingdom Metazoa; phylum Arthropoda; class Insecta; order Coleoptera; family Chrysomelidae; genus Chrysolina; species Chrysolina americana. Next base: position 64,540,949 of record OY293411.1, read on the forward strand.
CGCTTATTGTTGATTTTGGGATCCGAAACAACACAACGTCTTTCTTTAATTAATTTTCTTGACCTGCCCCCGGACTCCGATGATTAGAAATGTTTCATAGAATCGAAATGTGACGTCATATTCGAAATATCGGTACTATGCTTCCCATTTCTAACGTTCGAATATGACGTCACATTCTCGACACATTTCGATGCTATGAAACATTTCTAATCATCAGAGTCCCAGTGCTGGCTCCTCTTACCAATGTTATCAAAATCACATTCCGTCTCATTGTGTGAATTGAATGAATGAAATATACAATGGCGCTCTATCTGAAAACTGCCGAACTAAAAAATTAGTAAGAATGTTGGTAAAGTAGGAACTGTTTCGCGCCATATGTTCGAATTTGGCAAACCTAGGCCATTAGTTCAGTCGACAGGTTGAAAAAAGTGGGGTTAGGTAGAAAAAAGTCGGAAGTTAATGAAACTTCTGGAGGTTCTTCAGGGATGATTAATCAACATTTTCTCAAGTTTTGGACCTCGAGGACCCTGTGCGAAAAAAGTAGGAAAACTGCAAAATTTTTTACCTCTCTCCGGTTTTTCCTCGATTACTTTTTTCTCTTACGTCCTACGGAAAAAATATATCGATACTTTTTTGTAGAGAATTTTATACAATTTTGACTGAAGAAACATGTTTGTATGTGAATTCCCTACCGAGATATGGCACGTCAAAAAAATGTCATGTTTCAAAATTTGCTAAGAAATTAAAAAAAATGCAAAATTACAGCATATTTCATCTGTTATACCCGAATTATGATGAAATGTTGTAGTAATTATGGTTCTTAGTTGAAGTCACCAACTTTGGACACCCCACTTCTCCTTCCCCCACCCAACCCCAATTCTCTAAAGCTAACTTTCTGATGAAAGCCAACCATACCTATTCACATCATTTTGGTATTGATGTCAGATACTTTTCGGATCGATATCCCCCCGTTCCCCTATATAATTATCCCAGGACAGGAAGAAAAAAAGACGTAGTCCGTTCGTGAAAAAAATTAATGTAATTAACAATATTAAGTTATTCTCAAGGCATATATTAATTGAGGAATAAAGATATTATAGCTAAGTGGGTAGGTACTCATTTGTACTCATTACATTTCCTGCCGAGATTTCTTAGCCACTGGATCTGCTCGTAACAGCTCGTCGTCCTCCTGAGCGATAAGGCTGTCAATGATGTCGCTGTCGTCGTAATCGTCCAATATTTCTGGTGAGTCTTCCTCGATCAAATCAGTTGCGGGGGCGTTTTCGCAGGAGTGGCCTGTGCAGTGCTTGCACATTGCTGCACTTGCAGGAAACAATATGGAGGATGTCATCCGGCGCAGCATTTCTGGTTGTGGGGATTAGTAGTACCCCTCGTGTGGTTAGGCTCCAGCCCCATACTAATGGGAGGAGATCATTGCCCAACCATGCCTGTACTTGCTGGTAAGTGCGGAGGGAGTGGTACTTGGCAGCGTCTCTTGTTGGTGGTAGGCGGGCTAGTTGTAATTTAGCCTTCGTCACTGATCGTGTGAATAATTGGTACCTTAGATCGGTGAGATTGACTCTGTCAATGTTGCCTCCATGAACTGCTACCAGGAACTTTTTTCCAGCGTCGCTGATCTGCTGAGGAGTAGCGTTTGGTGTGAGAAACGGGGCCACTACTGCAGAGAGGGAGGTATTCTTCATGTAGGTACTGCAAATTTTCTTTTTCCCCACTCCAAACGGTGCTGAAGTGGTATCACAACCACTCACTGCATGAAGGAAAAGTATGTCCTTGGGAGGAAAGAAACTTGGCGAGTAGAGGACACTGGGACCACTGCCTCTTCCACTTTTTTAAGGTAGCTGTTTTTTGTGGACGTAGCTAATGCTGTCAACAGAATAAGTATGTCCACATCTTCAGCAGTAATTATGACGCTGTCGAATTCGCTGGCCTTGGATATGGCTGTGTTGACGATCATCACGTCGGCGTCCTCTTGCCTGCTTCACTTCGATGCTAGCATCCGTCATTCGTGTCATCAACATCGAAATGAATGCGCTCTTATGATCGTTTGCCAAGAACTTTTCCTGTGCTATGGTCACCATGGTAGATGAGGAGAACACGACTTTGGTTGCTGATTGTAATGCAGAACGGCGAGCTCGTTCTGCGGCTTTGGTGCTTTGATAGCCTGCGTTAGTGGGGTATCCATCAAATACAACAATCACATTGCTCCCAAAGTGTATCTGCACGTAGATGATGTACGTAGAGCATAGCAACTCGAATGTGGTTGTGGGAGTTTTATTCCACACCACTTCATGTAGCAGGTATCCTCCATCAATCACGTTACATTTCCTGTTGCCAAGTTGACTTCGTCTATGGGAGTGAAGAGTGGGTACATTGCAGACTTCGTTCCCTTGCGCATTCCCTCCTCACTAAAGAGTGACATAGGGAAGGGTGCGAGTTCAAACTTGAATAGTTCTTTCAGATCGTCTTCAGATTTTTTGGCAATGCAGACACGCTGGAAGAGAGTGAGAGGATCGACAGTGAATTATTTACCAGCAATTTTCAACGAGCAAGAAACGGAAGCGAGAGTCACGACCTTATCCTTCCGTTTCAGTTTCAATTCTTCAAAATTTCCTCCCACCACTTTCTTCATGCATGATATGCCTAATTGTCGCACTCAGTGACAGTTCACTTCGTCATGACCAATGATTCCTGTGTTCAGAGAAACTATCGCCTGAATGTGAAAGAATGGGTGATGTTCAGTGAACCATGCGCGAAGTTTCCCAATGTCCATGTTGTCTCTCACTACTCTGGTTGGTCTCATGTCCACATGCTATTCAGATGACTGAGCGAACATCAGCCAACGATTCTATTTGATCACAAATGCTTTAAAGGCACAACATGCCCAATGTCCATCTAGCAAGCACAGAATCGCTTACACCGCGTCCACGAGTGAGTCCTCCATAGCTCTTCATAGTACCTGCTCAATACTCATGTCAGACCAGATGCCCGACCAAAATTTTTCCAATCGACGGATGGTGAAGTAGCCATCTGTGGTAAACCTCACATATTCGTGAGGATCCATCCTGTCCTGTATGGTGACCATATCTTGGTAATAGAGATGAGCACTTTTGACATAATTCAGGAGTCCAGCAGCGTGAAAGTACAGTATCATTTCCTTGACGCAATCTAGATGGGGTTTCCAATCACCCATTCTGTCAGCTTCTTCAGCAGCGTACACATTCGAAAATATCCATAGAGCAGCCGTTGGCCCTCTTTTTTCAATAGTGGTCAGCATCTCTGAAAATCGCTCAGTCACATCATGGAAGTCGGGATCATTATCGGCCCTCAAGATAATGGACCTACCCGAAAAATTAAGTACATGGTCTAGCGCTGTCAAGTCTTGTTCAGTGAAATCAATTTCTTCAAAAATTTTGCCTGCCAAAGCAGCATGTGCCAGGATGTGGACGCGAACAGCCCTAGCGTACGCATGTCCTGTTAGGATTTTTTCAACACTGTTGATGGCGTAAATTGTGCTGAATAGCTCCTTCAAACCACTCCCATCCATGATTGTGCCCATCGCCCCCATAAATGACATTAATAGGTGAAATCCGCCTAACCTAACAACCATATTTTTCAGCTCGGGTTGAGTGTCGTTTGCCACTACATCACGTGCCTTCCAGTACAATGGCTGGTTAAAAGTCTTCTGTTTAACCAATGTACACTGTTCAAGGGCAGATACAATAGATGTATATACTGTATTATATTCGCTGGGTGGAGCGTTGATAAACGGGAGGCAAACTATTTTCGAGCATTCGTACGTCTCACCAAGCTCCATAAAACCATTCCACCCAAGTACGGATGATGAATATGCAGAGTTTTTTCCATATAGTCAAGCAATGTCATCGGACGAGAGTACAACACCTTGTGAATAACTTATGGTCAGTGGTATGACATCACCTCTACTGTACCAGCATCAGCAATGACTTTGGCTGCTGACGACACCTTCAGGCGGACTACTTCAGATTTGGTGGCTACAGCTTCCCGGGGAGTTACAGCCATGATTCCTCCCATGGCGTGGAATGTGCCATGACCATCCAAAGTATTAACATTGAAGTCCGCATTGTCAAATATGAACTGACTGAATGGATTGGCAGATTCCGCAATTTGGGTACTTTCAGCTTGCAGCACGTAAGACCCTTCTAGCCTGTTCTCTTCTTCGTAAGACGATGAAAAGCCCATGGAAGATAGAAAATTCAGGAGATGTTTAGAGCCATACTTCTTGTAAACAAACACGGAAACAGCAGTCATGATGGAGGATAGAAAAGATTTGGGGCGCACTGCTATCATGATTGCATGAGCCAGAGCGAGGCATTTATTTTTCCAAGAGTCCAAGGTTCGTCGTTTGTTGGTCAAAATCAAAACATGGAGTAGAAGAAGCAGTGTCTCCGGAAACGCAGCTCGCGCACTATCCAAGAAGTTGTCAATCGGAGGATACTCAACTGTGTTGAATACTCTGGAGCGGATGTCTTCCAAAATTATTTTTCCAGCTGCCTCCACAATTTGACGTCTTTCTTCCTGTGCGTTTACTTTCCTTTCGGTGGAGTACCAGTTATCGTACAGAATTTTGTCACCAACCCTCTTCAGACTGACAATAGGCCCTATCCTTGATTCTGAAATAATGATTTGGTCCCCATATTTCATCTAAAGACGATTTTTGACAGTTTTGCTGTGTGGTCGACGGTCTTCCTCAATCAGCTCCTGAATGAAAAACTGGCATTCATCACTATTCTCGTCGATGTATGGAAATATCACCTGCATGGTTTCGTCAACACTCGGCGATGGGCGGAATCCTCTTTTCCAGCTTTTTACTGCTGTAGCTGATCACACACTCCCCTCGCCCCGACACTCTCTTGTCCTTGAGAGGAACGACTCGTCACCTGGTGGGCAAGCAGGGGTGGGGGTTATCTAAAGTTGGTGATTTCAAGTAGGAATAATTCTTGTATAACAGAAGGAATAGGGTGGAATCCTGCATTTTGTGGCGAAATTTGAAAAAGTACCTATTCTTCGAAGAGCCATATCTCGGTAAAAAATTGACACACAAACATGTTTGAGGAGACAAAAAAGTTAGATGACGTTTTTGCTGTAGAACGTAAGGCAAAAAAGTTATTGAGGAAAAACCACACCAAGGTCGAAAAATTTTCAGTTTTTCCCTTTCTACTATTTTAGCACAGGGTCTTCGAGGTTCAAAACTTGAGAAAGTGTTAATCAACCATCCCTGAACAACATCTTAAAGTTTCATTAACTTTCGACCTTTTTTTATCTGAAACTACCTGTCGACTGAACTATAGTGCAAAATTTCAAAAACCAGTTTCTACTATGACTTCTGCTGTTGTAATGGTTCATATCTTCCAACTTTGTTCGATTTTTTGAAACTTTTCAAACTTTCCACCGTAATCAAGTTTTGTGGAAAAAGAAGGAAAACAATATGTATTCCGCAGTACAACGTAAAAACTTTATACCCATTAAATATATTTTTTCAATAAAGTATAAAAGAAACAAATAATTTTTTATTATAGGGAACAGAACAGACATGAAAAGTAAAAAGGAACACGATATTAATTTATCAAATTGCTGAGGGTTAGAATACTACATTAATTAGAAAATCATAATAATTAACTTAATTTCAAGTGTTATCATTGAACAAAAATTTCACTGATATTTTGTCCTGATAGACCGGGAGATGGTGACACAAAATATTAGGTCATTTGTACCAGTATGGCGGTTCTTCAGGGGTCTAATCACGGAATGACAAAATAGAAAATGATGGTCATAGCGCTGGTACTGGCGGCCCAATCGCGTGGGCGTTAATCAAACGTGTCGGATAAATAACGAGTGTCGAACGATTTGTTACACAAAACCGATAGTCAGTAAAAAAAGAAGTAGGCACTTTTGCCAATTCGTAATCAATTTTTCCAAATTGCCGCCATTTTAAGTGTCACGTGACATATGTCAAAATCTATTATTAGATTTTCCAATATGTAGAAACGATCCCCTATAATGTATTTTTTGTAAATCTCCCATATGCAGCAATCGTTATGGCCACACTGTATATGGTCGTTGATTTATGTTGCCAAAAAACTTAGCTTTTTTTATTGAATAAATTTATTCAAATACTAAATTTTTCTATCAGTAATTTTACTCGAAAAACTGTCTGGAAAAAAATTCGAGACAGTAGATCGAGCAATTTTGCTTAATTCTCGTAAAATTACTAATTCGCAAAATCGGTTCGTTGAAAAACGAAATTTATTCAATAAATTTCGTACGATATGATTCAAATAGCCATAGGAAAAGTATAGTAAACAATGAACATGAAATGACATACATTTCCCGACGAGTGGGTATATGAAATAGTGCAGCACGAGCGTATCCTATTGTAAACAAATATACAATTACAAATTCAACTTTTGGGATCTTGAAAATCGAACAAAGTTCTAGAAGTGCGTATACCGAGAGGTATCAAATGAATGAAAGCAATAATTTCTGATACGGTCATGAATACCCTTCTCTCCACACATTTCCACATGAGAAAATGAGGCAAATATCTGACAGAAAACAATTACTTCTCCATACGGATATTGAATTACATCTGTCATCCATTTGTGCTGATTGTAATAAAGCCATTGAATATAACCTATCGAATCCTGATACCTTAAATAACTATTTTTCGTCCTACCTACAAGATGTAACTGATAAATGTGATGGGAAAATTGATTTTTATATTAATTCAGTTCATGATCCTCCTATGCAATTTTCATTTAGATTAATAACCGTTGAAGAAGTCAATAAAGCGTTACATAGTATCAAATTGTTAAAATATTGTAGTCCATTCGTAGACAAATATATAACTCACATAATAAATTGTTGCATTGAAAAATCGTACTTCCCAGATGGAAAAGTTCTATTGGTATACTCATCCCTAAAAAAAGTCATCCCAAAGATTTTACAGATCTCAGAATAATAAGTTTGCTTCCTACTCTTTCTAAAGTTTTCGAAAAAACTTTGTATTCACAAATATATTAACATTTCACTGTAGAAACTTACTTCCTGATTGCCACTGCGGTTTTAGACCAGGCAGAAATACTGAAACATCTCTGGCGACTGTAACAACTGATATTTTAACTGCTTATGATGAGAGGTTATCTAGTGCCTTGGTAATACTTGATTTTTATAAAGCATTCGATACCATTATTCATGAGTTGCTTTGCACAAAATTGAGATATTATGGCTTCAATGATTCATCAGTAATTTTGATATGGAATTACTTTCTGAGGCGTAATCAAGTAATATCAGTGAATGGATTATATTCATCCAAACTGGATATACTTTCAGGTTTTCCGCAAGGGTCCATATTTGGTCCCTTGCTTTTTATTATATACACTGCTGATATTTTGAACAATATAGAGCACTGTAAAGCTCAAGCGTTTGCAGACGATACACAACTGTATCTTAATTTTCGTACGGATAATTGGGTAACTGTCGAGGACATTATGAATAATGAATTGAACAGAATCAAGATTTCCTCTGATCAGCACAACTTGAAACTTAATCATGAAAAATCTAAGGTATTGTTTTTGGTAACAAAATCAATAGAAACCTCTTGAGAGACAATATGACGATTTAAATTGATAATTCAACACTACAAGTATGCGATTCAGCCAGGAATCTTGGCTTAGTGTTAGATGTTGATTTGCGCTTCTCTCTTCATATCAGGAGTATTATAAGTAAAGCATTTGCATCCTTGAAACTCATTTATAGTGCTCGCCATATTCTCAGCGTTAAAATGAAACGAACCTTATGCGAGTCATTAGTTCTAAGCCACTTCAACTATTGTGATTTTATCTATGGTCCTTGCTTAACAAGGGTAGATAAGGACAAGATTCAGAAATTGCAAATCAGCTGCTGCAGACTAATTTATTGAATAAGAAAATATGATCATATCTCTCATAAGTTTCAAGAATGTAACTGGCTTAACATGGAAACAGGAGGCAACTCCATCTAGGTACTTTCACACATAAACTTCTCAATGATCCTAACCCACCTGCTCTGGTACGAAAATTCATTCCAAGGTCGATAATACATTCAAAGAGTGTCAGGAATAGGTCCGCCCAGACCATGCCTCAACACAGAACTGCAATGTTACGAAGGTCATTTGTATTTAATGCTATTCAAAGGTACAATCATTTGCCTGATGAATTCAAAATAATCAATATCAATAAATTCAAGTATAAGTTGAAATGTCATCTTCTTGAAACGCAGCGAAAACTATTTCGACCGGCTCAGTAAAATTTTTCTGCTAACTCATTTATTCCTGAAAAAAATTGTACTCCTCCAATATGTTAAATATACTAGGTGCACCCCTTCACTTGTTCATAAACTATTTTATAAATAGCAAATACTGCCAAAATCACCAAAATAACCCATCTGACTCAAGTGTTGTATTATATCAATTTTTCTTTTTTTTTAATAATTTTCATTTTCTTGGGCAACTGCCCTCTGAAGGTTGAGTGGAATAGCTTCAAGCTAGATTTCGCCTTCAGTTTCATAAAATTGTAATGTTATTTTTATTGACAATAAAGACGTTTATTATTATTATTATTATCCCTCATTTGGTTGGAAATGACCATACCTGCATACATGCATGTTTCGATTTTCTATCTATTTTTGTAAAAAATAAAGACATGAATTTGGAACTTTTAGAAAATCTACAGTTGTTTGAAGACCATATTTTTTTTGACTGCTTGTAGTCAAAGGAATGTTTGAGACCGAGGGAAGCAATAGCATTTGCAGCCACGGAAGAGAATAACTCTAAAACTTCCTAAACCTTCGGAACAGTTTTCACCCAAGAGTCCAGGTCACAAGGGAATTAAGAAGAAAAACGTCGCATTTCCATTCCAAGATGTATCAGAAGTAGGACCACGACCAAGATTGATCAGTCTTGGTCTTGGTCTCGAAAAATAAATTTAGTTCTGGTCTTGGTATTGGTCTTGATAGTTTTGGTCTTGGTCTCAAAAAATAAATGTAGTCTTGGTCTTGGTCTTGATAATCTTGGTCTTGATCTTGATAGTCTTGGTCTTGGATAAAAATTTGTCTAGAAATTCGAATTACTCAATTCAATTGTTCAACAGTATATATGCATGTAATAGGTATTTCGTATTTCTCAGTCGTTAACAATTTTCAATTTGTACGGGTAAAGTAAGCGAAATAAAAATTTTTAAGAAATCTTCAATAAATTATTAAATTGCATTAATTATTAACCACTGCGACCTTACAACATACACCTATTTGTTGTAAACTATATAACTGCACTACAGATTTCGAAAAATGCATTTTCGATTTTGAATGAACAAAATTTAAAAAAGTACCATATGGAAAATATATAATTGAAATAAAATGCTATAACATTTCCCATCATTATTTTCTCAATATTAAGTATTAAGTTCACTATTTTTCTTTCGAGACCAAGACCAATACTCTTGGGGAAGAGTCTTGATCTTGGTCTTGTTCTTGGGCTTGATCTTCTAAAACAATAACGCATCATCATCAGCACCCTAGTGAACAGAACGTTGAGAATATTCGAAGCTAGGCACATCGATGGCGACGACGGAATGAACTTCCTTATAACTCAGTTACAAGTTTTCGGGTACAACAAAAATTCGTATTTCGTGAAGACATTGGATTTTTAAATAATCGGATATGACAAAATTTTAACGTATTAAGGCTAGCACGGGGCCTCGGGATTATAACTCAAGCTTAAGTATTCCCCCTGACAAATAAATAGGACTAGCTGATATAAATAATTCAAAGATTAGTGAAGACTATCTGAAAAATTGTTACCACTGAGACTCTGATAACGAAGGCAATAATTAAATGAAATTAGTAACTAATTAACTCTCTTATTATATTTTTTTTTCGAGAAAGGGATATCCGGGATCAACAGCTTACGGATAAGTAGATTCCAAACCACTTTAGGTCAGTGGCAGGCGATCGAGATTGAACCCGGATCGCCTGAGTGAGAGGCAAACGCTCTAACAGTATGACCACTTCAAATGTCATAACGAATTTCATGGAGGAATGTTGAGCCGTTATTTTTGAAAACACATTTTTGTGCCACTTTCAACACCCGCCAAAATGCAATTCGAGTAAATGGACGTAATTTATTGTTTGAATATTTTTTTAGGTTTTGAATTGAGGATAGTGTTCGCTGTCAATTTTAGTGACATTAACAAATATATCCATGTGGCTCAAAAAAAAACCAAGATATTCGCGAACGTATTCTTTTTATGCTTTTCCACACGTCCCGATATGTACGAACTAATTCTACAAGATATGTAAGGAATTTCTACCAGTTTATTTCGTAGGTAACACAAGGGGTTCTTTGAGGAATTCACCAATTATGCTCCGAACGGAACGCCTTACATGAAAGTGAGCTTTACGATTACTCTGTGGATTTTCGCCTGAATACTGTTTTATTTTCTGGCTTCCAGTGAAAGAAAATTTCGATAGTCTCTTTCGGGTAAATCTCTTATAGCAACACTTTTTGAACTGCAACTGAGCATTTCATATACGATGTGTGGTATTCATTTGTTCTTTTATGGGGAACTCATATGCATGCTGAATTTTTTTTTTAGAAACGAAAATCGATTGAAATATTATTCACAACACTGTCTCTTTCACCACTTCCCATTATTACTCGTAAGGATTGTCCACAGATCTTGTTAAATATACATTATACATTATTTCAGAACGTTTAAAAATGATGTGTTGATCATTCTGGTTGGCCTTGGAGGCACCCATCACAACAAAAACCTTCTATTCTATTTTCTATATACAGTGTATTTTTCCTACCAAGAGAAATGGAAAACTAATTCATAAAACGAACAAAGTTCGAGAGTGTATATAGGAGATGAGTTCAATTCTAAGAAACAAATATTTCGTAAAACCGAAAAATGCCTGCCTCTCTACACAATTCCACAAAGTGGATATTTAGGCAAATATCTGACAGAAAACAACTACTTATCCCCCTAACTAATTATTTTTCATCCTTGGAGTCGAACAAGTGGACCGACCGTCAGAATATCTTTCTCTCTTTCTTTAATGAAAGTCGGACTGAAGCTGTTGTTTTGAAATGGAGTTTTAGTAGGAACAAGACGCTTGATAGGACTTTGCAAAAGTAAATGACTTCTTCGGAACATAACACTGCACGATGAAATTTGAAGAAAATGTTCGCCCCTTGGTTTCGATGATCATATCATTTGTTCACTATATTTGCGAGAGGTAAATATACTGGCATATTGAACGGTATCACTTTACACCTTATCAACATCCAACTTTCAATCAATAAACTAACGGGTATTTTGGACGGATGCTATATATGTGGACGTGAACGATTACCAGTATTTATTTAATCTATGTATACTTAGGACGATCGGGGTTCTCAGTGGAATTATTGGAGTTATGTAGTAGTATGATTTTCTTTGTATTTACACAAGCAGTGAATAGTTGTTGTGTTATTGTGCAAGAGTGTATAACCAAGATGTACAACAACCACCATATACATATTTAACATCCTAAACCATCGGATATTTTTTCCCAACCTCTACGCGTTCTCTATCCAACTTTCAGGGAGATAGAATGGATATAATTTTTTGAAAGTAAATTATTTGAAGGATCGATGTTTTTCAATTTTACTATGATTCGACATCAGAGTATTGAACTCACTGAACTTTTGTAAAACGCACATATTCACACATGCTACTGTATTTCCAAACCAGAGTGTTGAAATCAATGAGAGTATATGCAAAAAAAGTTAACACGCATACCCTTAAGCATTTCCACACTCAATCCCATCCCAGTCAACCAGCGAAGTCGCAGTAAGTGGTAGGGAATTCAATTTAATGTCTCTATATGGATCAACAATGCGATTTTACAAATAAGTACCAGCGATTTCGCTTTGCGAACAATGATATGCAATAAATATTAACTTTCATTTCGCAAAATACCATTCAAAAGCAGTTAAAATCAATGCAATCTCGAGAAGTCCTTACGGCTTTCACAATGTTACCACCATGCCACATATATTTGACTGTTTTATATTAACGTTCATTTCGTGATATTTATTGAATTTTCAATAATATATTACTCGAGAAGTTCTATGGGGCGACTTTTTTGAGAAGTAAACAGCGCCTCTTTCGACACTAGCGGCAGAAAATATCAACTGGCAACGGCCGGCCCATGGCAGACATTTTGACTTTGTCATTTGATGTTGATGAACTCGTAGCTTGTAGCGCTATTGTTGGTTCAGTTTTAGAATTGTAAGTTGCTAACAAAACTTAATTATTGTATCGGTACTTTATAAAGTTGTGTATTTTGTAGGTATTCGTGCACTGTTCAGTCCCTTGGTGTAGAAAAGTTGCAAATTTTCTAAAGGTAAGTGAAAATTTTTGACTTCGTAAAATAAACAAAATTATAAACATATATTCGATTAAAAATTACACGATTCATCTTCAAGTGGAAGGTGAGGTAGCAGCAGAGAAAATCTATAAGGAAAACAACTATAAATAACTGAAAACGTTATTGGTTATGATTAGGTTAGATTCAAAAATGTACTGATGGGCCATGGGCTTCTATACGCAGATGCAAATCGAAATAATAGAGGAAATAATTAGAACATTTGATAGACAGATGTTTGATATTTTTCATACATTCTCATGCCCTCAAATTATAAAGGGTGGCTAAAAATGATTTTAGTAAAAATGAGCAACTGAAAATTACAAAAATTCAATAGCTGTTTTCTGTTGAATACTTGCAAACGAAAAATGCATAGGTCTATGCGGGTATACCGTCAAGTAGGGTCGTTCACTCTTCTTTGATTAGAGTATTCGATAAAATTTTCCACCCCCACTTCATAAGAGAACACAGCATCAGAAATCAGAAAATGGAGCTTTTTCAAAATTATGAAGTGGGGGTGGAAAAAATTATCGAATACTCTTATCAAAGAAGAGTGAACGAACCTACTTGACGGTATATCCGCACAGACCTATACATTTTTCTTTTGCAAGTACTCAACAGAAAACAATTATTGAATTTTTATAATTTTCAGTTGCTCATTTTCACTAAAATCATTTTTAGCCATCCTGTATAATTTGAGGGCATGATAATGGATCAAAAATATCACACATCTGTCTATCAAATGTTATTATAATTATTTCCTCTATTATTTCGATTTGCATCTGCATATAGAAACCCATGGCCCATCAGTACATTCTAACCTAATCATAATCAATATCGTTTTCAGTTATTTATAGTTGTTTTCAGTATAGATTTTCTCTGCTACTGCTACCTCACCTTCCACTTGAAGATGAATCGTGTAATTTTTCATCAAATATGTTTATAATTTTGTTTATTTTACGAAAAAAAGTCAAAAAGTTTCACTTACCTTTAGAAAATTTGAAACTTTTCTACACCAAGGGACTGAACTATGCACGAATACCTACAAAATACACAACTTTATAAAGTAGCGATACAATAATTAAGTTTTGATAGCAACTTACAATTCTAAAACTAAACAAACAAGCTACAAGTTCATCAACATCAAATGACAAAGTCAAAATGTCTGCCATGGGCCGGCCGTTGCCAGTTGATATCCTCTTCCGCTAGTGTCGAAAGAGGCGCTGTTCACTTCTCAAAAAAGTCGCCCGATCAATAAAACAGTCAAAAATATGTGGCATGGTGGTAACATTGTGAAAATCGTAAGGACTTCTCTAGATCGCATTGATTTTAACTGCTTTTGAATGGTATTTTGCGAAATCACAAGGTTGATATTTATTGCATATCATTGTCCGCAAAGCGAAATCGCTGGTACTTATCTGTAAAATCGCATTGTTGATCCATGGGCCGCAGTGTTCATGATGGTAGAGCGCTAGTCTATCAATCAGAGGGACGTGGGTTCGATTCCCAGCATGGTCACTGGTCTCGTGCTAGGAATCGCACGTTAAAAGGTAAGACCTCGTTAATCCTTAGCTCGCACAACTTTCGACTTCTGAGGGCTGTCGTTCGTAGGGGGATGACAGCTGGTTAACGGAAAAAACAATTTTAAAACAATATATATTTTTAAAACAACATAGAGACATTAAATTGAATTCCCTGCCACTTACTGCGACTTCGCTGGTTGACTGGGATGCATGTTAAAAAATACCCGTATTGGAGACCCATGAACAAATTAAGAATGTATTTTTTTCATAAAAAAAAATCAATATATCTGCGTATTTTATTCAATAAGCTGAGATTACAATAAATGTTGAAGTGAAAAAAAAATGAATTATTCAGGTCACCAAAACACTGCATTCAGTTCCATCAAAGAATATGTTCAGATTTTGTTATTGTAGCATAAGAATTGATCACACAATGAACAACTGCACAATTTTATTCCCTGGCAATGAATTTGAAAGTACCCAAATCAAATTTATTATATTCGTTTAGTTTTCAATTTCGCAAAACGTCGAACTCCAGAACAGATCAGGTATGGCGTCGACTGTAGCAACTGTAAATATGTGCGTTTTACAAAAGCTAACTGCTTCACTGAGTTACAGACTCTGGTGTCGAAATTCAATAGCATGTGTAGAGGCGGCCGAGTGAATCGTAGCCCTCGGGGTGATGGGATTCGCATTCAATTTAACTTTTTAGCATTTATTGCTCAATAAGTAAGTAGTGCAGTGTTCGCCCTAAAATCGATGTGAAAGAGAAGGCTTTTCAGTTGTGACATTTCAGTTAGTAAGCAAAGGTTATTTTGTCTCATGTGAAGAATGTTAAAACATTAAATTTCATTGAAACTGATTGAACCACCTCCCATCTTCTGTGAACAAAATACTAAGTTTCATTTTGAACAACAATTTTTTTTTCATTATCGGAAATGGAACAGGCACTTTTTGGGGTTATGGTAGCCGGTGATTGCGGAGTAATGGTGGCCGGCCACAATAACCCCACTCTGGACTGGACGTAATTAATTAATATTAAAATCTTTTTTAGATGCCAAGGACATATCATAGAAAAACTAAAATACCTTATTATGACAGTGAACTCTTAAAGGCAGCTCTAAATGTCATTCGCAATGGCAGAAGTACCAGAAAAGTGTCTAGAACATTTGGCATTCCTCGAAGTAGTTTGCAGAAACGATTGAAAGAAAGTTGTGATGCTGGGTCTTTCTTCAAGTCTCAAGCCAATATCTACAAAAAATTGAGAAAAACATCTAGCAGATCATATTATCCATCTTTCCAATGTTTTATACGGCATTTCGAGAAAAGAAACAAAAAGATTCGCATACGCTCAAGCGGAAAAAACGTGATATCAAACAAAGCGCAGGCTTGAAGCAACATATGTTAATCGAATCACACCTTTCAATAAGGAAAAGGTTGAAATATTTTTCAACAACTCCGAAAAAGTTGAAAGAAAGTATAACTTCGACTCTTATAGAACTTTCAACACAGATGAAATAGGAATATGTACAGTACAGAGGCCAAGTGAAATATCAGCAAAAAAGGGACTGACGCAAGTAGGATTTGCAAAAAGCTAGGAAAAGGGTAGCAACATTAAAGTTGTATGTGGTTTCAGCGCAACAGGTATTTATGTACCGCCAATGTTTGTTTATGCGAGCAAACGAATGAATCACAGCACAGAAAACAGCCTCTTGTCGATTCCCCCACACACTTCACGTCGGCTCCAACTAGATGTTAGTTTTTACGGTCCACTGAAAATAGCATACAATTCAGAGTGCAGCAAATACTCGAAGAATCATCCGCATGAAAAAATAACCTTTTTTTGAAATTGCGGAGCTTTTTATTAAAGTGATTATGACGATAGCTACATCAGGAATGATAGTAAAAGGCTCTGAAACAACAGGAATTTGTCCCTGCCATCCTGGCGTGTTCACCAAAGAAGATTTTGAGCCGGCTCGTCTCAACAGTAACATAAACCATGAAAATGAAGCTCCTGTCAACGAAATCTTCATACAAACAGTTTTAGTTTTGCAACTTGCAGCTTCTGAAGAAAATATAGAGCCGACAATAGATAGTATTCAAGTATTGAAAAATCAAAAATTGATGGTATCTCGACGGCAAAACTCCATTCCCAAATTATAACGTCTACCCCATACAAAACAAACAATTTCAGAAGAAAAAGCTAATAAAAAAGTTAGAGAGAACTGATAAAAATAAACAGGTACTGAAGAATCAGAAATTTACTAAAACAAGTTATGAAAGAAAAGTTTTATCTGACGAAAATGAAGATGAAAAAGAAAATTGCTCTTCAATTTTGAACAAAGTTTTACGTGTAATTAGTGTTGATTAATCTATTTCCTTATTTTCGAAACAAAATTATCAAAAACTAACATAAAAATTGACGAAAAGTCAAACGTCTACCATTTCCCTAATTTTCCCCAAGTATGCGCGTTTTACAAAAGCTCACTGAGTTCCACACTCATTTCAAGGAATTATAAAAATCAGTAGGAATAATTTTGGCTACGACCGAAAATACCCTTCTTCACACATTTCCACAAAGTGGAACAATGAGGCAAATATCTGACAGAAAACAAGGAATTATCTTCAAGCTCCGTGAGCGTGACTCTAATACCCTGTATAATATTCTTTTATCCATTTACGTCATTCAAAAATGCTGAATACATTCAATGAATTCTCGTGGTTCCGTGATGTTGAAACAGGAATGCTAAAGATAGCAGTGTTATTTATGATAATCAATATTCAAAAATGCATTCATTATTTCCGATAATAACTTTCTGCATATTTATTCAGAATATGACAACAATGCCAATTATCACTTCGAACAATTCTTATACAGGTTGAAGTTGGGAGAGAAAATTTTGAATACGTATACCTACCTATACAGAGAAAGTTATTGGTTTCATAAATATTATTTGAATATAAAATTCCAATTAGATAATTCACAGAGAGAGTGAATCTGACAATCTCAGTTCTAGAAACAAGCTGTTTGTGCTGTTTGTATTGTATTGTATTGTATTTTAGCCAAATTCTCTGAATACAAATATTCTATTTCTGATTCAGGGATTCATAAAAGTATAATGGTATTAGGCAATAAAAAGAGCTGATTGATAGAATACTGATATTCCAAAATTAAATTTGATTATAGAAATAATCCAGCCTTTTGCATATTTTTTATATTATAGGATTGTCGGCAAACGAAAACAAAATACGAGTACCGAATTACCTCTACCCAACGCAATTAAATTTGATTATAGAAATAATCCAGCCTTTTGCATATTTTTCTATAATATAGGATTGTCGGCAAACGAAAACGAAATACGAGTACCGAATTACCTCTACCCAACGCCTGGCAAAGTTTTTCTACAAGAATATACTTTGCAATACTTCCTGTATCAACCATACATTTTATATCGAGGGGGCGGTATTCAACATAGTTGCTCTTCAATACAACCTCCTAACAAAGTCCAACAAAATGACCTAACGAATGTAAGAGATAGCAAAAAGTAAACAGCTCCAATTTATTGTCCTACAAATACAATTATTCACAATTGCACGGTCATTTGTATATTCAGAACACTAAAAATTGAACAAAAATTATGGAATTTAAAAAAATAGAACAATCAGATAAATTAATGCGGGAAGCATGCACTTATACAATATCGATTAAGTTTCTAGGTCCGACTCGTGTGTGATTATATTCTATTTCCATTTTTGACGAATATCTTGCCAGACGGTGCCCATGCATTGCGAATGCCTTTCGTTTTCTCAGTTTGACAGAGCAAGCATATCTCGTTTTCGTCAGGTCTTCATATATAGATATGTCTTTCAGCTCACGTTTAGCGATAATGACTCCATTTTTGATCACATTCGATATCAGTTACACCATGACAGCTCTAGGTCGATTAGACTGCCCCATTTGTTTGATGCGAAAAGCCATATCAATATCTCTCGTTTCACACTCAACGCCAAGAACTTCACTGATGAATTTCAAAGTTACATCGACAGTACATTCATTAACTTTTTTCCAATGCCATAAATCCTCAGAGAGTTCCTTTTTGCCGCCTGTTCTCATTCGTCATTGGTTAATTTAATGTTTTTATAAATGTAGCATTCGGGTCTAGAGTCGTTATTCAATGTTTGTAGGGACTCCGTCATCTCCGATGATTTGTTGTGTATTTTGTCCAATGTTTTATTGAATGTACCTTCCAATTGCTTTACAAAGTTATCACATATCTTATTGATCAGTTGCTCCATTGCAGCGTCTGTTATATGGCTACTTGACGATCTACTTCGAGTCAACCAAGTGGTAGGAGTATATTTTGTATTAATTAAAGATGTTGAAGATATTAGACGGATTTAATATTATATTGATATTGTTGCTTTTAAATATCAAAATATGAGAGGCACACTACTTTCAAGGTTAAACGTTTATTGTAGCTATTCACTATTCACAATATTTGTTGTTTTGAATGCGTGAATGTCTGCAGTTGGACAGAGTCATTGCTTTAAAAAGAAATTCTATTGGTGGAATCAATACATAATATATCGTCAGAAAAACTTTCCAAGTCTATGTTCGAAGCATTTACGTCATTTCTATGTTCTGTGTTTTCGCGGGACCTAGAGGAATGAGAGATATCAAAAGCACAGTCATCCGCGAAGTTATGATGAATAACTCAATGAGGCGAAGTAAGGAGCCCTGCGGGATACAAGCGTTCATGAATTGATCGAATTCGATCAAATAATACATGGAGAAGAATACGTTAATAATATCAGCTTCGCATACGAAAGAAATCGTCATTTTACTGCATGTGTAGGATATTGTTTAAAAGACCGATCACTCATAGGCTGTGCCAAATTGTAAATCAGCTGTTGGGATGGATATTGAATACAAGCCCAGAATAACACCTAACCAACTTGGCTATCATGATGAAAATGCTTCATTTATTTTCGGAAATACGTCCTGATAAATGCCAACTGCTGGTTATTTCCAATTTTCTTCAGTTGCGATTGCCTTGAAATATTTGACTCTTCCGTGAATGGTCAATCATTAGTCAAAAAGAGCGTCTGGTTTTGAAGAAGATTGATTTAATTCAAAAAAAATTTTTCAATGTCTCAGAAAGTATTGAAATAAAGTGGATGTAGATGACCGATAAATATAAAAAGCATTTAAAGCGTTTCGTAAGAGTTACATTGCATTAGTACCTTTTATCAAACAAGAACTATAACATTGAGCGAGTACTCTGCAGTTCTTAGATGTATTTCAATGGCAGTCTGATTTCAATGAGCAGAAATGGCCAATGACCCAATTACAAAAGACTTCTTCATTTATATTCCTGTCGGCGATCAACACAGAGTTACATTCGAAGCAATGTTTATTGCTGCTTGTTTCTCGGAACATGGTTGCCAGTCGATCCAAACGTCGAAATAGTTGAGTATCTGCTCAATTGATAATAATACTTCATGAACAATCATAGAGTGTGCCCAACGACATAGCCTGTGCGGGTAGAGGACAGCTATTATCATTATTGGCCATGGCGCTCCGGAACAACCTACTGATTTTTGGTGGCGTATTTACTTTTCAGCTGTAAGAGAACCCGAAACACCTACAGCACCACCCCGGGTGGTCTGTGCGCACTCCAAGCAAGCACCAGACGTCGGGATTGGCATCTAGACAATTCACATTGCCTATTGACTCCTACAAAATTGAGAAAAATTTTCTTATTTCCAGGATTCCACCCAAATTACCCTCCTACTTACAAATGAACAGGGGCTGAGGCGGCTCTCTGTGCGTCCGTGTCGTCCTCTTGATATACAAGCCCACGTGGGATTTTAAGTGGACAATTGCATTGAGCTATTCAACTCTGTTGTTATTTTAGGGAAAACTTTATAATAAGTACCTTTTTAGCTTTTTAGCTTTTGCTTCTCACCCAGGTGGCTCGGGTTCGATCCCCACCGGCTACCACTGAGCTAAAGTGACTCGGAATCTACTTTTACGTAAGCTGTAGGTCCCGGATCTCCCTTGCTCTGACAATCTTGCATTTTGAGTGATTCGTTAAAACAAAACAAATAAAAATAAAATATTTTACTGCATGTCGTTGGGTATAACATTTCAATTTGTCCATATTCATATACAAATTCATTGAAATCAGTATCAAATGGATAGAGACGTCAAAATCACAATCAAAATGTTTGATGTTTATTTAACGTAACTATGGATACGAATTGAACGTCTAGATATAATGGGTTTTCATTTTTACATTTTTTTATTTTTAATCTTGTGTCTATTTTAGCTTTGTGAGTGTGTATTTCAAAATGGGCGTATTTATTGTATTTATTGAAAAATATAACATCGCCCAATATATTTGAAACAAATTCTATGTTATCAATAGGTAGTTTTCTGCTGGAGGTGTAAGAAAAAAATCATGTTTCACACTAGATTGAAGGTTCTTTTCCTCCCTTTACGTTTGCAGCAAATCTTGCATGCGGGAGGAAAAGTGACACTTTCCTTCCTAGTTAAACATATCGAAGACTGTAACTCAATTTTCGATATTGATAAAAAATATCGTGAAAAGTATACTAGGTACAAATTAATACTTGAAATGTTGTAATTTACATGTACCTAGTTCATAGATTTGTAACTATTGAAGAAACCACAACAATGGAACTTTCTTGATTTACTTGATATGTGAAAATAATCCAATAATTACCATTCGTGCTTACAATACTATCTGAAATGCTGTTAGAACTCTTAAACTTGATCAAGTTGCTAAGAGATAACAACTCATTCTGATCTAGATTTAACAGAATTACTATCGATAGTATTAGTACTCGTGATATAACCCTCGATAATCTATTTAAACCGTGTATATCAATGGCCCTCTTAGTTTGACCCATAAACCCTTTCTCAATGCACAGGACTAATTTGATAATATACCTAATCATTCCTCTTCAACTTTGGAATGACCCAAGATATGTTAGGTTAGGTTAGGTTTATGCAATACTTTCTATACAATCACCTTCAAAATACACAATGACTCTTCCATTTATTCAACTTTTAAACATCATTGTTTTTGAAATTTCTATACATAATTTTTTTATTGCCAGAGCCGTCGTCTTTGATCTTTGATGTGTGGCACCTTTGCCGCTTGCTTCCAATACAGGAAGCGTCGGTAAATGTTTTGTCCATCGGCATCGGAATGCTTTCAACTTTATATGAATTGAATGAGTTGATACATCAACGAGGTAAAAGAGTATCGAAGCTCAAACGGGACCCGGGACTTTTATCTTGGTTAGTTTTGATGTGATGAAAGGTGTTTCAAAGGAAAAATAGACATTCGACGTTTCTGGTGTAGGTATGAAACGGACAACTGAATGTTCTGATAGTCCGGAAGTTGAAACAGAGAAATACATTATAGGAAATCATAGCATCAGTGTGGCTCAGTCCATGAATCTGGCTACATCAGACCCTTGCAAAATCCAGGATCTATAAAACTTCTTCAGGGATAATTGAAACGAACTACCTATTTAGTTTTCAATACAAAAAGAAATTGGAACTAACTTTATGCATCAAATGAATGAATATTTGGAACATTTGATGTGGATGAAATTCAAGAAATAGAAACTACCCAAAACACCAAAACAACGTCAATATCACCCGAAGCGCGTTTCGTCAACAAAGTTGGCATCCTCAGAAGCTCAAAAAAGCGTACGTCAACGTTGTTTTGGTTAGTTCCTGTTTCTTGAATTTTATTTCATAGAATTCAATCAGCATCTTAAAAACAGGAGTTAAAAACGCTGTGGCTGATTTCATAACTAAAACAGTGCGAGCTTTAGATGCAACATCCAAATGCCGGGCGATTTCTTCGAGCATTTCGCTGAAAAATTACAAAACTACAGAAGCCAGGCAGGCAGGTACCGCATTGAATCTGATGCTAAACTATTCGGAAAACAGACATCAAAAAGTTATGATTCGAAAATGTGAAAATAGATGTTCCCAAATGATCACCCTGATATCACTTCTTGTTACGGTTTATGTAAATAACATGCATTGGACCGGTGATCGCGCTAGGATTCGAACTAACACACCTACATACCAATCATTCTGTATTATGCAGCGAACATTTCACTACGGACCATCGCGGCGCATTAATTAAAAAACGAGATATACTTTGTTAGGTAATAGCTGAAATTCGTTAAAAATCTATACGCGTCAATGTTCAATGGATACTTTTTTATATTTATCGCGTTGATTTGATATGAATAATTTTGGCTGAAAATCTACAAAAGAAGGCAATCCAAGAAGTATATATCCCATTACACTGTTAGGAACATTGAAAATAAAAATTATAGAAGTTTATCTTATTCAGGACCAGCTGCCGAAAAATAATCCTTCAGCTCATATACAACAATTTAAGGATAGCCTATGAAACCGATAACACGGTGGAAAAGTTTATCCAAAATAATGAAGACAAGCAAGCACAAAATTCAGTAGCTATCGTATAGGCTGTGATCTAGCCTTCAGAAATATTTTCATTTTCTCATTGTGCCACATTTATATTAATAGACATCAACTCGGATATTTCCAATGGAATCTATATATTATATAAATTTGTGATTCTGCTTCAAAATCAAAATGACTTTTGTGAAGCATACATATATATTGATTATAACACTGAATTTTCTTTGATCGTGGGGGGGTAATTACCCCCATTAACCCCCCCCTTGTAAACGCGACTGATAGTAAATTCAAATGCTGGCATCGTTCACATATCATCCATTCGTATCTTTGATGAACGCCTATAACTCATTTTATCAAACGGAATACCCGTAGGTCACCTAATTTTCGAATTCAACTAACCAGTTTATAAGTTTTATTGACTACGTCCTATACTTATCTCTTACCGTTCTTGAGACATTGATTATTTTATAATTTTTAACGTCTATATGCTCAGGTGCTAAAAATACTAACCATTCACCTGTAAACATTGATGGGTCGACGATACCAGTCGTGGAGAATTTCCGACGGGTCAATTTCTGCGAAGGCATATCTTTTTCAGTTCCTGTTTTGTATTTACAGGTGTTTTATTTTTCTTAAGAGGTAAACATTGGGATTTGACCGCGGTGGTCAAATCCCAAATGTCGTATAAACCGATCTTCGAACAAGTTCGTGTGGTTTTTGCTCAATTCACGTGCACAATGTCCAGGAGTCCCATCTAACTGATACCAACTATTCTGAGATAAGTTCAGAGGCAATTTGTACAGGAATTCACTAAACTTAAATGCAAATTGAAAGTTCATCATCCATAAGTATACAAAACATATTGAAACTGAATATTTGTTGAAATTCCCTTTCTCTAAAGAAGTGAGTGTATTCTGATGCCCAGATATAATAATTCCGAAGATTGAATATTTCCTCACGTGAGAATTGTCATTCATCGGTCCAAAAATATTTTTCAAAAAGTATGTCCATGTCCATTAGCATTTTACGAAATTCTCACGTGACGGTATATTCAATCGAAGTAATACTAATTTCTTGGCATTAGAAAACCAATGTGTTTTGTATCCTTACGGATGATGAATTTACATTTATGAGAAAAAGTTAAATTCCGAAAAATATTTGAATATACTTAGAACTGTTTCTGCACAATTTACGTCTGAACTTATATTATTTTAAATGTTGGTATCAGTTGGATGGACTTCCTGGACATTGTACACGTGAACCTAAGATCACAATAATTTTTTTTCAATATCTAACAGAAAACAACTACTTCCTTGGCTAAGGCCACGCTGGACGTTGAACTACATCTGATAGATATTGCGAAAAAACCTTAAAAAAAATTGAAAGTAACAATTTGCCTTGTCAATCTGTTAACTGATTTTTTAATCATTCAGCATTGGAAATTCATAAAGACAAATGAGAATGTTATTCAGAATATTATCACTCAACGAAATTGTTCAAACCATTGATGCGAGAATTGCACCTCTTTCGCAAGGCCTTCAATAGATTTTTGTCGACGAAAATATATTTTACACTTCACTTCACTTCAGATAATCAGGGAGGTCGGAAGAATTGAGAATTATACTCTTCGGTAGCAATTTCACTCAACAACGATGGAAATGATGGGAATATTTCTTGTGCGATGACACTTTGAAAATTGATTTGTGACAAACCTGTTAAGAGTGGGATTCAAGGGGGTGCCCGGAATCAGGAAAATATGCGAGACCTCCAATCATGCTTGCGGCTGCGCCAAGGACACCGGGGAGCGTTGGACCAAAAGGGGACCCTCCCAGCGCGGGCACGGTGGCACGAAAAAGGGATCTCGGAAGAAAGAGACTCCCCCAGATCATCCCGCCAAGAGGGGGAAAGAGGGTGGGAGTTCTCGGCCTGCTAGCCAGAAGGCGAACGTCTCACCTCTACCCAGGGGAGGGACAGCAGCTGCGGGTCAGGGGGCGGGGATCCAAAAAACTCGAATGGCCTCTTATAGCGCAGCCGTAAAGGGAGAAAAGCAGGCAGTCATCAAAAGTGACAGGGAGGACGGTACCGTCCTCCCAGAAGAAAGCAAGCCCTTGGCTGGTAAAGATCGGCTTCTGGTTGAGGGTCAAGAAGTGGACCTTCCAAGGTTGACGCGGGTGCTGAGCGTCCAGAACCGTTCTTTGAACGTGGATAGGTAGAAGCACTTAGGAACGACAGGAGAGGCAGGATGGTGGTCCTTAACCTTCATGGTTACCCGAGAGACCGCCCAAGCATTGGAGAAGCAGGATATGACGCTCTACTATGAGCTAGTTATCCTGACAGCACGCAGAGTACTGCCGGGGTATAAGCCAGGCCCCGCCATGCAAAGCGGTGGTCCCTCAGATAAAAAGCGGAAGGGACCACCCACATTCAAATAAAATAAGGCTGGCGATGTTGAAGGTGGGCCAAATCAATCTGCAGCGCAGTAAGGATGCAACCGGGGAACTGGAAAGAATCCCAGCTGGTGAGTCTGAGATAGTTCTGATACAGAAACATTCACAGAAAGAAAGTGAGGGGATCAAGAGGAAGCCTCTACCAGCTACTTGTGTGCAAGGCCGACGATGGGGAAGAAGGACGGCGATCCTGGCGTCCATAAACCTCGAAGTGCTCCATGTGCCGTAGCTGGGGACCAGGGACGCCACAGATGCCGTCTTAGAAATCAAGGTAAGATAAACCAAATATTGAGTGATGGTGGGGAGCGTGTATCTACCATAAGATGATGCGCACTTGCCTCTAACAGAGAAATTAAAAAAAAATAGTACGGTATTGTGAGGATAATTGCCTCCGCATCATATTGGGGTGCGACGCTAACGCGCATTACACAATGTGGGGCAGCACAGATGTCAACGCCCATAGCGGAGCACTACTTGAATATCTAGCGACGACCAGCTTGGATAGAGGAATAGAGGAACGGGACCAACGTTTGGCAACTGCATCCAGCAGGAGGTGACACACAACACTTTTCCAAGCGGAAGAGTTCACCATCTTAACCGCAGCTACGAGACAAAAGAGGTAAAGAAGGGCCCGAGCAGAGAATTTATATGTGTTTGGATAGTCAGGCAGCACTTAGAGCCATTTTTCATCCTAAACCAAGCTCAGCACTTGTACAGAGATGCTTTAGAGGAACTAGATGAAATGAAGGACGTTCATCTGGTATTGGTTCCGGGTCACAGAGGGGTGCGCGGAAACTAGGTGGCAGACGAACTTGCCAGAATCGGTTCCGCAATGCCGTTCTGAGGGCCGGAGCCTGTACTAGGCATCGCAAGAGGTCAAACTCCTTCAGCCCATGACGACTGGGCGGAAGAACAGCTGAATGAACTTTAGAGGGATAATACCAGCTGCAGGCAGTCGAAAGACTTTGTTGTCGGTTCCAGCAAGTCAAGGAAGGCATGGCTCTTAGGCAGAAACCGCCAAGCACTACGCTTCCTTAAAGGAATACTAACAGGGCATAGCAAGTTAGGCAGACACCAATCACTAGAAGACAACCCCACTTGCCGCAAATGCGACGAGGAAGAAGGAACTTCGTCTTACTTCATCGGGGACTGCGAGGCGTACGGAAGGCAGAGATTTGAAATCTTTGGAGCTGAGAAACTCTAACAAGAGGATCTTACCGACCTGCAGTGGACGGACATACTGACCTTAATCAGGAAGTCATGAAGGTTTGAGAAGGAAGCCTAGAAGAAAGAATTCAGATTTGTGGAAGACGGGATGGCAAAAATGGTCCATGTGGGCCTCCTCCTAAATAACTACTACTATTACTGTCATGAGTAAGGCATTTCGATTTTGATAAACATATGTACATAATTTTCATGAAGTCAGTGAAATCATCTGCGTCTGAAAAATCGCCATTTTACACTTTTCAAGATGACCTCTTGGAAGGTATTCAAGTTGATCAAAGCCATATTGTAAATGCCAAGAATATAAACAAAGTTCACCAGTTCATTCTAGCAGAATATAGGTATACAGTCGCAAAATTTCCATGATTTTTTCCACGCTGGCAAATTCGGAATACTTACTGATGATTAAAATGATTCAACAATACCTACTATTATGATTTGTAACCGGAAATCCACTCATGTGAAATACTGTCTAGAACAAATATAATTCCCAACTCGATGTAAAGGCTGATATTAATGCATCCGCAATCAATTGAGGTAATCTTCTGAAAAAGAAAAACGATGAGTAATCATTGAATTTAGAAATCGCATGGAAGGTCGTACATATCTGCAAAGGTGAAATAAATTAATGGTTTTGTAGCATCATCAACTGCTGTAACCTTAAGAACGTCACCGCAATGCAGAGGTTTAAGAAGCGTGAATTGGTGGTGAAAGTCAAATGTCGACTCCGGTATCTTCTTTATATGTATAGTACAAAAAGTAGGTATGATCAGTGGGTCACAAGTAAATGATGTGAATAATGACAAAGTGCTTCTTTTGAGTTGTCTGATTACATCAGTGATTTGTCTCATGTATAAATAACGACTTCTCTATTCATTATTCGAAGAAATTTTGCTTATAAATGTAATGATTTTTATGAATAATAAACTAACATTCTGTTACAATATTAAGGGATTCATTTCACATCAGGTTCCAGAAACGGGTCAGTGATCATTCTCAAAAACTTTCTAAAATTTATCAAATATTATCGCAGTGAAGTGTTTATTGAATTTTATAATTTGATCATTGAGCTCACGCAATTTCTCGCAGATTGAAATCACGTAGTCAAGCTCTGTCTATTTTGTTATCAGTAATAATTCGCATCTTATGTCATCAGGATACCGAAGAGATGTATACCTACTTGGGAGTGGAACAACACCGCTTTCAAGAAGTTATAAATGTCAAAAACTGTCTCCGCCGGCAGTATCAGCACAAACCATGACAGATCTGGTCATCACAACTGCCACCAATAAGTTCGCCACTCCTACTTTACTGTACCCTTTCGGAGATATGAAGTGGACTCAGAAAGAGCTGCGACAACTCGACGTAGAGACGCGCAAAACAAGTCAGTCCCTCGGTTCCTCAGTAATCATGCATACAATACTTGATTACCTCATTTATATTTAAACAAATGTGAACTACTAATTAATAAAATTTGAATTAGTTTCTTTTATCGGAATGAGTAGAGGAGAAAATGGAATATCTTTATAAATTCTTCAAAATGTTGACTGTAACTTCCCAGCTCTTGTTCCGTACTACACATTTGAGAAGATACATAGTCTGGATGTTCGGAAACATCTGATGTTAACCTGAAAATATATTATATTCATCCTCACATAGGTATTCAGATTAGTATTTGTCAGCTCATTACCTATGAAGAGCATACGTGCATTTGCTTTATAATCCGTGAAATCACTCCTATGAGGAGCAGCTAGCCAACTATCATGTCTCCGTACTGTAGTAGCGTCTACCTGTCTCCGCTTGGTGTGTATAGAAATTAGGAAATATCCGATGCTAATTTCGATTGGATCGATTACTACAACACAACAAAAACCACATTCTTCATTATTTCTCTAGCCAAATCCAAAAGAGAAACCTATTTAAGTATGTTGTCATCATGACAACGTATTTTTAAACTGAAAAATACAAGCTTATAACGAGACAACAGATTTAGGCACTTACTTCACACTATACAGAATGAATTAGTAATCATTACCATGCTAAAAACTTTTCATTTGGAAATCGGGTCTCGCAGAAAATTCACAAGAAAGACACACGTAGCCTTATGGAAAATAGCTTTGTTTGTCCCCCCATCAGCTGTTTGACAACTGACAGATTACGTCACTGACAGTGCTCTATTGGTGGAATGATGCATTCACTTCTCTCGAACTTGAAAATCTTAACTGCATGTCGCAACATGGCAGACATCTTAGTCTGACGAACGTAGAAGGCTGTCATCGTTCGTTCATAACGTCCACTTGGGACACACGATTTCTGGACCCAATAGCTGCTCACAACGTTTTTATTTGGGTATGATAGGTTAGCGCGCCCTTCGAATGTGTAGGAACTTCGGAGGCAGGGTCTGACTGGAATATTTGATTTCAAATAAATCTCAATTATTCTATTCATACTTCCATTTCTACCACAAACTCGGGATCACTATTCAAACTACTTTCATCGTACTTATCATATCCGTTACACTTACTTGATAACTTTTTTTATAATTTTTTGGTTCGTCCTCGTAGTGACCCCTAAAAATGTCAAAATCTTCCTATCAACTATTTCATTACCACCTTTTCGAAGAAAGTTTTCATCTCTTCGAAAAGGTAGCAGTAGAATTACATTTAAGTAATTGATGTAATGAATTTTCATTTATGAGTTAGGTACTTACTCAGTATTTATCGACAGTTCGGAAATATTTTGATGGTTATTTAACGAATATGTGTATTAATAAGGGCGATTAACAATTGAGATATTTTAACGCGTGAACGGAGCGAGCGCGTTAATTTCGAGATTGTTAATCGCCATTTTAATTCACGAGTTCGTTACAAATTTTTTCCGTTGACCGTAATTTTCAAAGAAAAAATGGTACCACTTGGAGATTGAACCCTCGACCTTGCTATCACCTCGGGACTCAAACCAGCATTTTACCAGCCGGCTGCGTGACTATCTAGCTATTAATGCTACTGACAACTTTACTGATATATTTGATGTTTTCTGATTTTTTTTTTACAGAATTTCGTCACTATTCATCTTTTGATTTCAAAATGAACGTAGAATTTTAAGAAATTACAACAATGAAATAAATAATGACAGATAGTACTCTAACACAGCTACTTGATTTGAAAATAAATGTTTTAGCGGGTAAGTATAAATATGTTTGATTGCATACGCCACAGGTCACTATATAAATGTAATATGTATTGGAGCAATGTACGTTGGGTTGCATATATAAGTAAATCGTTGAATAATGGAAAATCATTCATTAACAGGGGTCATTAATCAACGATTTTGAGTGCGTTAAAATACATAGTAAATAAACGGTCGACGGAAATATAATTTAAATTTTAAGGGTTTTGAAATGGCCAATTCTACAAAAACATTTAAAGGAATTAGTATGAATGTGTTGATTCAGTGTTTGTAGGGCTCAAGAAGTTGGGAGAAAATCAATTCTAGAAGAATAACAATTCGTTGCATGAATGGTGAAAAATCGTCAGCAATCAATCTTGAGAGTTATATTTGACTGTGATGGTACCACAACAGAGAAACGTTTCTGAGGCACCACACATCTCATCCTCATGAGTAACATTTGGTACGAATTGAATGAAGACGATCCGGATGAAATAATGGAATTTACAGAACGTATATAAAATATATGTGAATACCATACATGCTTTAGCGATGACTGAACCCTTTTTTCAATGGCAATGATCTTCAGAGTATTCGTTGATGGTATTCATATTTTAAAAAAAGCGCGCACACAGGTATCACATGAAATAAATATTTGTATACCTACTAGTATCCCACAGACTAAAAGCGCCATTGGACTCGATGTAGGCGATCAAGAAATTTCCGTTGGGAGCAAAAAAGGATAGTGTACATTATCAAAAATAAGAGAAAATAATGATTGATTTCTTTGTGAAGTAACCATTTTCGATAATGTTATATTTCGGGTTCAATTACAATATATCTATAATTATATGTCCATAAAGTAACTTCCCCCCCCCCTTTCGAATGGATTGAAATTTTTCTTTGATTTTTTTTGTCATTTGGTAGTTTTTGAACTGCTGTTACACATTAAGAAAAATGTCAAACCATTTTGAAAATTTTTCTCAAATAGCATTGGAGCAGGGCCGAGTAATACCTCATTTGAAACCTATTTCAATTCTCTATACAAAGCAAAATTTCGATGAATAATATTTACATAACAAACTATTTGAACTCATATGTGGATCCTCTGGAATAGTTGGCTATTATTGAGCTGTAGTAAAATGATAATTTTTTATTTTTAATGTCTACAAAAGTTTTCTATCCATTAGAATGGCAGATACCTTGTTATTGGAATTTCTTTCGAAAATGGTTCCCATTTGTCATATTGAGAAACAGGGACGTCTTGTAGATACCAAAAAAATAGTATATCATTTTACTAGAGCTCGATAACATAGGATAGAATAGGATCCTCATATTATTCACTTTTATTACCGCAGTTTTGTTTTGTATAAAAATTTTTGTCTGAAACTTTGCAGTAGTATAGAGAATCAAAAGACGTTTTCAAAAAAGTATATTTCGATCAAGTCTATTATTGATTCGACGTCTCCCCACGTTCAGTTTCATTATGATTGTGTTAAGTTAATTTCGTGGATGAATAGTATATTACGTAACAAGAGTTGTAAGTAACCCATTACGCACGAAATTAAAAAGTTTATGCACGAAGCCGCGCAGCGGCGAGTGGATAAATTTCATGAGTGCGTAATGGGCTTACAACTCGTGTAACGTACTATACTTTTTCTACGCCCATTCATTTTCTTCCATTAAATAAAAAACATCACAATCAGACATATTCGTAGCCAAAGTTGAGAAAATGCTCCGATACAATTATTATTTTGTTGAGAAATTGAAAATATAAATGACATGACATTTATTTTCATAGCATGCTACTTAAGAAAACGTGTCCTATTTTTAAAGAAATTGCATAACGTGTTGCCTACATTCAGGAGCATCACTCTTTCAATCCTAAATATATCTCGCTAATGCTAAAAGTTTTTATGTTTTTTAATTGACTAAATTTGTGTAAATAGACCAAATAAAGTCTTACGTAAATAAAAATTTGATTGTAATTTAATTAAACCAAGAAGTTTAAGTTTTCTTCTCAAAACGCACGTGTATGTTATGAGATCTCATTACGTGCATGTTATTGTTAAATGTCATTTAAAAGGAATGTTGACAGTGCGATTTTTGACGTTTACAGACATGGGCGTAGAAAAAATATATAACATGTCTCTTCTTTACCACATTTTTTAAACCTACATATTCCTAGGTGCATATACCGATAATCAAATTAATCATCATCAGGGTTTCTAATCTATTGATATCTACTGTTCCACTATGTCTTTATGTAATCTGCTTCCTAACTTATTACTTCTTCCGAGTAATTATTTTTGAGTAATATTGTCTAGTTCACCTATATCCCGTTTCGGTTTTTAACAATTCATTTTCATGAAATATATTATTTGCTGCCATATTATAATTGTATTGTATTTTAATGATATAATAAAGTTCTGTAGTTAAATTAGGATATCTAAAAACCCTGGTGTGTCGACTGATTAGATTTTGTTTAGATTATAAAAAACAAAATAAATCGCGGTCTGCTTCTATAATCGGTTCCAGAGATGGCGCATCGTCCTCGTGTCAATATTCCATGGGACATACTGATTGTGATTGTTGTTTATTGAATTTTACAGAATATCAATAAACTTTTTGAATATCATACGAAAGTAATATAGTCCATGTTCGAAGTGGAAGACCAAGTTTTTTGGAAAAATAAAACCTCACAAATTGTGTTATTTTTTCAAAATGATCTAAATACCGTTTAAAAGGCAATAAGGTAAACGTACCTATTAACGGCACCCCAAAAAATAAAGTTTCTGCAGTTCGATAGTTAAAAAGAAGTATTTTTGGCATTTCCGCGAACCTTTATCTACGTCTTTGCAAAATCCACAGATCGTCGCCCAACATCGGTTATAGCAACTAACAAATATATATTGGTCAGTTCCCGCTAATCTCTTGTGCGAAGTTTTTCTACATGTGTTGAGAAACAGGTGATCTACATCTTCTGATATTTCTGATAAAAGTTCCGTATATATCGTTTTATCAAGTTTTGTGTGTTCGAACATTATTATTTTTGGTATTTTTTTGTCAAAAACTGCTTTTCTATAGCTTTTTTTGGATATATTATGGGTGCCGATAATAGGTACGGAAAATTTGTTGCAGACCCAATTATCGGCAGCTGTGCCGATAATTGGTTGTTTGTATTACATTGTATTTGGGTCGATTTTAGCTAGAAGTTTCAACTTATCTTGATCATGACTACGTAATATGAAGCGATGATATTCAGCTCCAATTTCCGGCACTCCATATTTACGTTAGAAATCATCTTTATTTAGAAGCAGAAATTGTGCAGATAATACGCGCATTCACATGCCGATAATTGGATATATTTTCTTATATCAAAGTAACATCACAATGGAAAAGAAAAAACACATTCAATACTCAGTTAAAACTATGAATAAAGCTGTTGACGCTGTTCGGTCAGCAATGTCATTCAAATCTGCAAGCAAGTTATAAAAGATAAAGTAAAAGAAAAATCGTTCCAAAACAATTGAAACAGTTTTGAAAAACAAAAAAACACAAAATTGCTGTTTCAGAAAGAATTTCTAATCGAAGAGTATTAACTAAAGTACAGAGAGGACCTATTTCAAGCAAAAGCATACAGTGCGAGCATTAAACCTTCAACATCAAAACCTTTACAGCAGGAATTTTGGTATCGTTCATTACATCACACTGAGGGTCAGCTGAATATGCACCTTTGTTATTCTTGTCTGAAGTTCTAAAGTACCACTACTATAGTCTAGTTCCTAAATTGTAGATAGTGACTCACGGTACGGTTCATAATTCATATAAAGCAGGTCAAAAGATAGAACAGCAATAAGCTAGGTACTTTTGCTTCAAATCAAGTTTTACTTTGCCACTTTCGTTCATCCCCTCCGCATTGTCAAATCCCGTAAAAATCAGAAAATGTACAATGAGTCACTATCTACAATTTCGGAACTTGACTATAGGAGGTCAGGT
This sequence comes from Chrysolina americana, assembly GCA_958502065.1. Lineage (NCBI taxonomy): Eukaryota > Metazoa > Arthropoda > Insecta > Coleoptera > Chrysomelidae > Chrysolina > Chrysolina americana. The sequence goes on from OY293411.1 coordinate 64,574,317, forward strand.
AGCCTAGTGGTTAGAATCAATGCTTTTCAATCATTCTGGCTTGCCGGTCGTGGGTTCAATGCCCAACGACTTGGCCTGAGAAAGTGCTAGGCATCGCAGGATGAAAGGTAAGATCTCGTTAATCCTTGGCTCGCACAAGTTTCGACTTCAGAAGGCTGTCGTTCGTAAGGGGACGACAGCTAGTGGAGAAAACAAAAAATGTATAAACAATTTAAACTACCATAAGGGTTGCCTTGGTTTAATAGAAGATGATAATATGTGAATTTAAATTAATTAATTTATTTATTTATTTATTAAGAGCCGAGCCAATTTACAAAACATAATTAATAAAGTGTGAAATACAAAATATCGAATCTTATCTAATATCTAATCTGCCACTTTTTTAAATGACGAGTACATTTTTTAATTTGATTTAAATTAAATTTTAATTTCAGCTTTTGAAAAATACTCTTGTATTATTACATGAAAAAAATGTTTTAATGTATCTGATTTTCAGTTCACTTTATCAATGATTCGGTTCCGATAAAAGGATCTTATCTGTGGCGAAAACCAGGACATGTATTTATTTCAGGGTGCCGATAATCAGGGCATAACAGATAGTTTATTTAATGACCTTCAATAAATATTTTGCATAAATACATCGAAAAAAAAAAATCCTTATATACTAAGAAACCTTTTATTAACGATATCAATATAGGTTGCCCAGGTATGGTTTGAAAAAAATCTATTGAAAGTAACCACCACGGTACGCAAGATGCGTGCTGATAATAGGTACGTTTACCTTAGTTGTTGTCAATAGTTTTTAGTGCGATATCATTGACTATTATTGATATGCGTTTCTTCATTTTATTGTATTTTATATTATTTTCCTAAATAATTTGGCCAAATTCCATATTTGTATAGACAAAATCCAGAAAGATGAACACAATAATTAATTTTTCCTACAAGCGTGCGTGTTCTGCCCTATTCCTGCATGCAATTTACTTTGAGAGGTGTAATTTTTCCGCACTAGTGCGGGAAAAATTTTCACGCTAATGTCACTTCAAGTAAGTTTTTCCCGCACATGTGCGGAAATGATTTTTCCCGCACGCGAAAGTTTGTTCAAGAGCGCTACATAAAATGTAACGGCAGTCACATGCGGAAATCGTACTCTTTCCGTACTTGTTAGGATAATAACTATATACCGAACTATATGAACTATGTACCGAAAGTGAGTACCACTTAGAATCTGTAATATACTTTGAAACATTTATTTCAAATCTTTCATAGCAAACATTTTTTCAAATCGATTCAATCAACTGTGTGCGTTATTTCTTAAAATTTCGTCCAATATAAACTAAAAAACACACAATTCCTACTGATTTCTATAAATTTTATCATTTCATCAAGCTTGTTTAGGTTTCGATTACTTTTACCACTTCACTAGTATATAACATTAGTTTTTAAAATGGTGGAAGAACATTTTTACACAACTCATCACACATATCGCTTCTGAAAAGCAATTACGCTCAAAATAAGCGACAAAATTATCATTTAGGAAACTTAATAAGGAAAACTCGGATACAAATGTGCAGATGCATTCGCATTCCTGGGTAGATGTTAGATAGGCTCAAGATGAACAGTTTCCATGCAGCTGAATTTCAATACTATGATGGGAAATTTGTGATTATTATTGATTACAGTTGCATCTCAGCAAAACAAAAATAATATAAAGGCCGATTCAGATATATGCCCATGAAGGGTTTTTGAAGCACGGGTGGTTTAAACGCATTTTTTTTACTCACGTTTCTATCACAAGAACTTTTTCAAATAATGCAAGTAATGCAGAATTGGCATACATGTATCTGAATCGGCCTTAAAAGCAGTGAAAAATACATAGAGATTATTTCAAAAACTCAAATAGCATTACTCAAGAATTGACAAAATTATTACAGAACCAAATAAAATATGATCTTGTGATAGAAACGTGAATAAAAGGCGTTTAAACTGCCGGGTTCAAAATCTCTGCATGGGCACGCATATATCTGAATCGGCCTTTATAAGTCGAAAGAACAGTTCGCGGACAGTGATTCCGTAAATTTGAACGATTATGTTGTTTTATTTATTTTTCTGTTCTTTGAAAACAGACCGCGATTTCATTTGTTATCTCATAATCAAGCTAGCGAATGTCCAGCGTTTTATTCTACAGTTTTGCAGCTCTAAGTCAGCACCAGGTTTTTTAGTCATCTTAACTTAAATCTTCACTACCATTTTCGCAACTCATGTCGATGAAATTTTACCAAATTGGAGTGAACACGTCAATTCACGTTCGAGTTCGTCCAGCTTCAAAATGGAATACGCAAAAGGAACCAAACCGCTGAAAGGAGCAGAAGATTGGCCATTCTGGAAGGATCAAGTTATGGATGTTCTTGAATTGTTCAACGCAGTTGGTATCGTCGAGGGAACTACAAAGATGCCGGTACTCTCATCAACACCTACTAATATTGAGAAAGAACAATTTGAAGCTTACAACAAATCGGCGAAAATCGTTATCTCGCAGTGCGTTAAGCGGTGAACTTTATCAACGAATTTCGGGTCGATTATCAGCTGAAGAAGCATGGGATGTGTTGGTCAACCAGTTCGATAATAAAGCAGAGGATCAGTTATTTCGTCAGTGTCTTGATTTCTTCAGTATGGAATGGGATGAAAGGGAAGATGCCCCATCTGTATTATCGCGAGTGAAGAATCAACATCGTGATTATGCTGCTGGTCTGAAAACTCGAGAGGTAGAAACAGTTGAAGCCCTTCTTGAGCTATTGTTTGTTTTAAAGGTTCAGCACATGCCTTTCAAGTCAAGTTACCTAGTAATGAAAGCTAATGATGCTAAGTCAGTTGAAGATCTCTCATCAGCTCTCATTCTTCATGAGCGTAATATTGTTCCTGTGTCAAAATCAAGTGACGTTTTCTACACCAAGTTCAAAGGTTGTAAGAAGAAAATTGGTGACCAGAACAAGAAGAAATCCGTTTCAAATAATACACACTGTAAGTACTGCAAATCTAGCACAACCCAAATAGCTGGTAGTCGGGGTGAACCTAGCTCACACGCAGTCGAGTCTGATTCCCGAATTGCGCTAATTTCAATAAGTAGTGACATAAATGTAGCAACCACAAACGATCAGTGGTGCACTGACAACGGAGCTACTCCTCACATCACTTCAAATCTGAATTGGTTCACTGAATATAAATCTTTTCCTGACGGTTCAAATGCCACGGTCAAAGCAGCGGAAGAGGAAGTCATCAAAGCTTTTGGTAGCGGAACAGTCGAAGTGGCTGACTACGTCAATGGTAAATTGAAGATACTCATACTGAATAATGTGTGGTACGTACCCGACATCTTTCGAAATCTCGTCTCTGTCATTACAGCACATGATCGAAACCCTGGTAGTAAGTTTGAATCAACTGATACGGAATGTCAATTTAGTATCAGCGATCAAAGGACTTTTGGAGGTACCCGAATTCCAGGCGGAACACTATATTGTGCCTTTTTCCACACAGTTCACCCTGGTGTGTGCTAGTGTGACTGAAGACAAACGGATGATTCAGCTCTACCATCAGCGATGGGGCCATATGGACAAGCATTACGTTAGATCGAAACTCAAATCCGAATTGGGAATCAAGTTGTCAGCTGACAACGAAATTTGCGAGCCGTGTCAGCTCGAGAAAGCACATCGCTTACCATTCGGAAACCGAGTAAAAGCTTCTACTCCTGGTGAGCTCTTGTATGGAGATGTCTGCGGGCCATTTGATCTATGCTTCAGTAGTCGCCGCTACTTGATCGTCATCAGGGATCATTATTCGAGGTACCATTAATGTTTTGTTGCACGAGAAAAATCCGCAGTCAAAAATGCTCTGTGTGAGGTTTCATCTAAAGCTCGCACTCTCGGTCACAGTGTGAGGGAATTTTTGACTGACAATTGAGGTGAATTAGACAACAGCGAAGTGCGATCCATTCTTCAAAAATACGGTGTGAACCAACGTCTTACAGCACCGTATACGCTTGAGCAAAATGGTGCTGTCGAGCGTGAAAATCGTACAATTGTGGAAATGGCGCGAACTTTCATGTAAACAAATCCGGACATCCATTTTCCCGCAGCAATTTGGGCTTATCATGACCGCTGGTTACGTTCTCAACCGAGTGGGAAAATCTTCAGTTACGGACAAAACGCCGTATGAACTCTGGTAAGCTTAGAAGGCACGGACCAAACATCTACGCATCGTGAGTTCAAAATGCTTCGTTCATCTTCCGGCACAAAAGAGACGAAAATGGACCGGAAAGCAGTGGTTGGATATTTAGTCGGATACAATGGTGATGAACGATATCAAGTCTATGTTCCTGAAAAGAGAAACGTTGTTGTCTCACGTGACATTGTCTTTCTGGAAAAAATGGGTGATTGTGTTACCCAGCTAACTGAAGAAGACAAAAGTCATCAGTATCTGGTGGTCGATGAGAAGGTTGTTGATTTACCTAAACTTGACACGAGAGGGGGTAATTCTGATGAGGATTCCGAAGACGACCCAGAATCCGAACCCAAGGCTGACAGCCAACTTGCACCACCTAGGAAATCGTTCAGGGAAAAGAAGCGTCCTGAATGGCTGGACGAATATGAAACATCCAACTTTTCAGAAGTATTTCTCACTGAAGACGAGCCGAAGACCATCAGTGAGGCAGTCGAAAGTCCCGATAGGGTCGAGTGGAAACCAGCAATGGACACCAAAATTGACTCTATACACAAGAATGATGCATGGGAATAGATGGAACTCCCTCTGGGAAAGAGGATCATCAATAACAGGTGGGTCTTTCGCATCAAGCGTAATCCCGACGGAAGCACTGACAAATATCGTGCGAGATTGGTCATCAAAGGATGCGCTTAACGACTGGATGTGGACTACGCAGATACTTTCAGTCCAGTCGCACGTTTAGAAGTGATACGATCACTGCTGTCCATTGCAGCTGTGAAATGAACGGTTCTTCAGTTTGACGTCTCTACTGCGTTTCTTTATGGTGACGTTGCTGAGGAGATATTTATTAAGCAACCAGAAGGGTATACTGATGGAACTAATCGCGTTTGTCGTCTCAAGCCGAGATTGTACGGTCTTAAACAAGCGCCTCGATGCTGGAACCAAAAATTTGATGAATTCATGATTGGTTTGGGATTTAAACAAAGTCGAGAAGATCTTTGTGTCTATACTCGTTATAACTTGACCTGGAAAATCGTCGTTGTGCTTTACGTTGACGATTAGTCCAGTACGTGGGGGTTTTTTGAATGCAAAAGGTGGGGTAGTAGCGATTTTTTAATATGTTGTTAGGCTTGGGGCCCTAATGAAAACTCCAAGTTTTCGACCTCGAGGCGCATGCGCTCGAGCCGCCATCTTGGATTTTAGGTACAAAAATTTAGTATTATGATAACTCAAAAACGGTGGCTTTCACGACAAAAGACGTTCGATACAAAGTTGAAGAAGACAAAATTTTTGTAGCACACATATGTTAGGAGTTACAGCTCCGTGAAGTTGCACTATTTGAGAAAAAAAAAATGCGGAAACTTCATTTTGGTTGTTTTATTTATATTATACACTTTGGTACGTTTCGATGGTCCGGGTTGGATATTGTCGGTGTTCTGGTCGTAGTTGTCTGTGGCCTGGTCGTAGTTTGGGCACAGATTAAAGAACATACAGATAGGAAGGTTAGACAAGACAAACGAAATTAGAAAGAGATAGATTTGCACACCAATTTAAAACCCACTTTGAAGGCTGTCAGAATTTTAAGGTTAGGATATGCCACAGATCTTGCCGATCATGGAAACACTCTGTGATTTGTTCATCATATAATTTATTGAGCATGTCCAGAGTGAATAATTAATATTTAAAAAACAGAATATATATAAAGATATAACTAAATGAGATGAGTATTTATTCTATTAGTATGTGATATCTATCGTACAAATTAACAAAATCGCCTGAATAGGTAAACTTTTGCTAGATAATATATAGAATTGATTAATACTATATGAATTAAAAATTAAACGTCATTGTTTTCCATATTAAATTGAGGTAGTGTTACATTTCAGGTGCAGGCTTTGGGTACAAGCTTGTGGACAAGAAGAACTTTTGGACGAGATACCTATATGCAATTTCTATGAGAAGTTTAGAGTTTGTAGCATGCATTATGAAAATTGTATGTACAATAATCCCTCTGAAAAGTCACGTTTACTTTCTGAAGCAGTGCCTATTAAGTATGAAGCATGTCAAATACAATGTGAGTACCTACTTATTTTATTATTTGAATTGATGTAGAGATACTTGAGGAAATCTAATAATAAAACAATAATTTAAAATATTTTCACTTAAGAGATTTACAAAACCACGATTATTCACTGTACAACAGCTTCTTCAAGTGGAGGAAATATACTCAGTTTAAACTATCGTTTAATTATGGATACTCATTTTATATTTATTACTATTTCATTTTGTTGGAAACCTGTTTCATATAAATGGCAGAAACACTGTTTTTGTATTTTCATTACATACTAAAACCTTTTTACAGATCATACTGATTTTACAAGTGTACCAAGCACTTCCAGAAGAAGAGAGCATTATATAAATGTTTATAGTCCTATACCATCCAAAAAGATAAAAGTATTCCAGGATATCACAATTCCTTCAACCTCTGATACCAGCACACTTTCAACAGTAGAATGCCTTGATGTACAGCCATCATTTCAGTCATCAATTGAAACACAAACAACGAAAGTTATGAAACCTTTTACCATTTCATTTATCAATTGGAAAGGATATTTTTTTTAAACATTGGAACATTTATAACAAATAATCCTGCCAATCATAGATATACTATATATAAAAGTCTCCCAAAATTCTACCACCCCTGCGAAAACTTTCCCTATGTATTAAAAAACCATTTTTTTTTTACCTAAAATCAAACTTGGATTTTTCATGAGGGCCCCAAGCTTAAAAACATACTGAAAAATCGCTACTACCCCACCTTTTGCATTCAAACACCCCTTTTCGGTACCCACGTACTGGACTAGATGGACTGGTGGCTACGAGTCAGTTCGAAATAGATTCTTTCATCAAGCAGCTACGTTCACGATTCAAAATCGTAGCAAAAGAAGCGTCTTATTTTCTCAGACTTGAAATCATTCAACAAAATGATGATATCATAGTCAGTCAGTCGTCTTACATCAAGAACATTCTCGGTAGGTTCAACATGGAAGGATACAATCCTGTTCACACGCCCATAGAGAAGCTCATTACTCACGGAGAGGGGAAAGTGACCAATTTTCCATATCGCTCGGCTGTGGGTGCTTTACTTTATGTGGCTCGTGACACTCGTTTTGACATCGCTTTCAGTGTGAGTGTTCTATCACGTAGGTGGAAAAATCCAATAGATGAAGACGTGGATCAAGTGAAGCGAGTATTTCGTTACCTGACCGCAACTATCGATCTAAAATTGGTGTACCATTGCCATCCTAAAACGCATCTACTCGAAAGTTACAGCGAAGCAGATTTTGCTGGATGTCCAGACACAATGCATTTAACTAGTGGAGTGGTCGTTAAATTCGCAGATGCAGCTATTATATGACTGAGTCGACGTCAGGAATTGGTTGCTGATTCTACATGTGAGGCAGAAGTAATTGCAGCTAATCTTGTTTCCAAAGAGCTGATAGGATTGTCAGAATTTCCTGTTCTGCGAATTGAAAATCAATCAGCAAAGAAACTTTCTGAAAATCCTGAATTTCACTTTCGTACCAAGCATATTCAGCGGAAGTACTTGTTCATTCGGGATCGAATCCGAAAGGGGATGCTGGCTGTTGAGCACATCGGTACTGAGCATCAGCTGGCAGACATTTTCACGAAATCCTTGCCTCGTCCTCGTCGTAAACTTCTGCGTGATGACCTGGGTCTGGCTTAGCTCAGCAGCGGACTGTTCAAATGAGGGAAAGTGTTGAAGTTTATCATCTTCACACTGTGCTGCTGTTGATATTTTGCCATGCATATTAGATTTACAATTAAGTATCTTTTTTGACAAACTGTCATTAATGATTTCGTTTTTACATGAATGTATAATTCTATTCGTTGCTAAATAAAATAACCAAATACGACAGAGTTGGAACTTGAATTTCCTTCTTCATTAAAATTCAAGAGCTAGCTGAATAATATCTATTTCTTACTAAGTATTTCGGCGACTAGCGATTTCTGGTTCTTGCAAATAATCATTGATTTTTTCGCTTAACTACTTCTTTGACAACCGGAATGATATGAGCTATAGTACAGATTCGGTATCGTATGGGTTTTTTTCGGGGGTAATTTAACAAGACCTCGTTTATCAGCGAATACATTTTTCAAATTCAACGAAAACGATTTTGTTTGAAAATGTATTGAGTTGAATTCGGAGATATATGTTCTGAATAAAACCCGAGAGCTTTTAAGCTCAAGGGTTTTATTCTTTGAACATATATCTTCGAATTTAACGAGATGAATTTTCTGAAACAAAAATGTTTGAGCGGAAATTCCAAAATGTATTAGGTTTGATAAACGACGGTCGAGTTGTATTTGATCAAATTATTTCCCAAATATGTCAATTACCCAATAACATTTATTCCACAACGTACATAATTATTTTTCTGCACTTCCGGGACTAAAGTGCCAACTTTAGTCCCGCATAACAGGGACTAAAATGTATCTTTCAGTCCCTAGGAAAATAAAGTTGCATTTCAATTTTTGTTGACACTGTTGCTATAACGTTTCCTACTGAGTAATCCAAGTACTGTGTTTATATAACTCATTAAAATTATTAATTTTATCAATGTTGAAAGCTGTAATACTGGGAAGTTAAAAAAAATTGCGTATATGCCTCAAGACTGAAGAGATATTTTATCTCTTACGTGAATAAAACATTCACTTCAGTACCTTGTTATATAATATACTATTTATCGCTGCTGACACTGATGTAAAGAGTACATACATGCTTAGCAACAAAACAGGTAAATGGCCTATATCATTCGTTTACTAATTCATCTTGACAACAGAATGAAAATCGTGTCATTTACATGCCTAGGGTAATGATGACTTTGACTTTGACAAGTAATACCTTCAGCACCGTAGATAAGTAAACTGAAGTAGGATCACTCGCCGCCATATTTGTGTCTACATCCCCACCCCGAATTTTGCGTTTAGCCGATATATTCTGTGCTATCGCGCAAGCAAAATGAATCCGAGATAGAATGCCTTACGTGAGACCAAGTGAGACAGGACAATTCTCAGCTAACCCCTCTTACCCCACCGCATGCCAGAAAAAAATCAAATCTGAACCAGATACATCAAAGGCGCCGACTGGGAGTAAATCTACTTCAGTTTACTTATCTACGGTGCCTTCAGCTTCATTCATATCCATTTTTAGGTTATGAGACTTTTTGAAAATTATTGTTGTCTGTTTATTTGATAACTTGGTTACGCGCACAAGCAACTTAGAATGAAATAGTGGAACGAATAATCATGAAGGAAGGATAAGGAAACAAACTTCAGTCCAGGCAAATTTTGAGAAATGTCAACAAGCAGCGGGTAAAACGTAATAAGTAACACGGTATGTATCGACTGTTAGTTAACATCCTCGGCAAGCGACAAGACTCGGCTTTGCCTTGGCTCGTACTCGCTCACCTCGAATGTTAACATTCTTATGTTACCTAAATAACTATTATTGAATTAATGAACATAATATGTAAGACTTGTGAAATGTGTTACATACATTCAGGCAACTGTCAAGAAGGACCATGCAGTTTATTCGCAAAAGGAACGAAGCGGGTTCATAAATTTTGAATGATGAGGGAAATAATCTCAAAAAATATGTGCGGATAACATTGTCTACTCTCTCAACTTTCACATCTAAGAACGTTAGGGCACTTAAGATTAGATTAAGCTTATTTTTTTTTAGACACTTGAAAAATAGGTCTCATTCAAGCATAAGAATTTTATTTGGGATAATATGAATGATGGCCCCCAGAAAAAAATTACTGAATCTTCTGATCGTATTAAGAATAATGCAATAAAAATGTAATTTTTTGTACTTCAACACCCGATATTTCGAATTCTAGTCATAGGATCGTGTTGTGTCAACGGACACTTTTGAAGGGATAATTGAATACTTTAACAAACTGAAATTATCAGAAATTTACCTAATTTCATTTTTCAGATAAATCGGTGTCCTTCAGTATTTTTGAAATCAAAGATCCATTTGAGTTTATTCATTATGAAAAACACTGATCAAGTTGTCAAACACACACTGCTGTCAAGTAAAATTGGATGTTTAGTAAAATCTTTGATGATGACGGTAAAGTTTTGTATTTTGAATAAAAATTTTTGCTAAACATGCTAAACTTTCAGAAATTCTACATTTGAATTTCATTGTGGTAAGTACCTACTAGGACATTTTCAACTTCATGTCATTGAATTATAATGTGATCGATTACTCATTCCAGAAAAGCATTATGATACCTTTTATACACAACAATGACTGCAAATGGCTGAACAAACAGATTCATGGATGATTTATTGTAACGCTGTGTGAATATATTATTTTCAAACTATTGTAACGATTTCGAGACCGGCCCAGAGACCGGCCCTGATCTATTTAATTATGCACCCTCGTTCAACTACAACTGCATATCTGCTGTCGTACGGATCGCCGAGAACAAGCTGGAATAAATCGATTGTTCGATATTATTCGAAGAGCCATCTAGATGAAATGTTCTATACTCCTGAATATTCGAGAGCCGTGAATGGAAACTGCTTGGGAGTATATAAGCGGGACAGGCAGAATAGAGAGTTAGTTACAGTTCCAGAGTTCGCTGATAGATAGCCACAGTAGAAATAAATTGAAATAGTAAATGTTTTAGTGAATAATTGTTGTAAATAGTGTCTCAAATAAATTAGGAAAATTAGTTAGTGCAGTTTTACTACATTTGTTGTCAGAAGTCGGATGTTTAAAATAAACAAGTGTTAAAGTGTTCGTCGAGTTGAAAAACTGATAGACATTTATCGCGCCTAATAGACAGTTAGTGAGTGACCCGTTGAACATTTGAGTGCAAAGTGGATAGTTTTGCGCGTCGCGGGACAATAAACTGAAAACTTTTTGTGTGAAATAAATAATAGACTGATATTTCGGCAAAGACAATAAGAGACAAAATGTTTCCGAGAAGAGTTCACCTAGTTGACCTTAAAGTTAGTGAATTAAAGCAAGAGTTAGAGGAGCGAGAGTTAGAAACAACTGGAAAGAAGGCCGTACTCCAGAAAAGACTTGCAGATGGACTGATTGAAGAAGGAGAAGACCCCGAAACGTTCTTATTCGAAGTTTCTGGAGTTGATTTGACTTCCATAATGAATAAACTCGACGAGACCACGAAATCCTTGGAAGATAAATTTCTGGAAAATTCGAACAGTTTAAAGGAGGAACTTCAACAAAATTCTGTGAGTTTGAAGGAGGAACTTCAACAAAATTCTGTGAGTTTGAAGGAGGAACTTCAACAAAATTCTGTGAGTTTGAAGGAGGAACTTCAACAAAATTCGGTGAGTCTGGAAGATAAATTTCTTCAAAACTCGAAATATCTAGAAGAAAAGCTTCACGAAAATTCGAAAAATCTAGAAGAAAAGCTTGAAGAAAATTCGAAAAATTTAGAAGTGAAGCTTCTAGAAAACTCGGAGAATTTGAGAGAAGAGCTTCTAGAAAATTCGAGAAGCTTGAAAGAAGAAGTTTGCAGTGTGGCGAATCGGTTGGAAGAAAGAATGGGAACTGTCGAGACAGAAATGGAAAAATTGAAAGAAACAATAAGTGACCAAGTCAAAGACGACATGGTGGAAGAAATCAAAAAAATTAAGGAAACGCTAGACTACCGTCAACTAAACAACGTGACGAAAAAGGACAGCTACCCTCTCCCAAGGATAGACGACACGCTAGACACGCTGGCTGGATCTACGATTTTCTCGACTTTAGATTTGAAGAGCGGATACTGGCAGGTGGAACTGGCCCAGGAAGATCGAGAAAAGACAGCTTTTACCATCGGCTCCGGATTATGGCAGTTAACAGTTATGCCATTCGGCCTCTGCAATGCTCCAGCCACGTTCGAAAGATTGATGGAGACGGTTTTGAAAGGACCATCATGGAAGACGTGTCTAGTGTATCTCGACGACATTATTGTGGTTGGCAGGTCATTCGAGGACCATGTAAAAAACTTGGAAGAGGTATTTCAGCGACTGAGAAGCTCCGGACTGAAACTGAGCCCCAAGAAATGTCATCTGTTTCAAAAAGAAGTACGTTATCACGGCCACGTTGTCTCTGGGAAAGGAGTGGCAGTAGATGAGCAGAAGATCAAAGCTGTTAAGGAATGGCCCGTTCTGAAAGACATTCACCAGCTTCGAAGTTTTCTTGGCTTGTGCACTTACTATCGCCGATACGTGCTGGGATTTGCTAACATCGCAAAACCACTGACCAGGCTCACGGAAGGACAAACAAAGTTCCAGTGGTCGGATGACTGCAGGAGCTTTGATCAACGCACCAATCCTGAGCTACCCCCTTCCAGACGGGAAATTCATTCTGTACACGGACGCCAGTAACGTGGGACTTGGAGCTGTCCTGTCTCAGATCCAAGAAGGACAAGAGAAGGTCATTGGTTACTTCAGCAAGACCCTCAGTAAACCGGAGCGGAATTACTGTGTCACCAGGCGGGAACTGTTGGCTGTTGTCAAGGGAGTTGAGCACTTCTACAAGTACGTGTATGGACGAAGATTCCTACTGAGAACTGACCATGCAGCTCTCAAATGGCTCCTACAGTTTAAGAATCCCGAGGGTCAAGTGGCATGCTGGATTGAGAGGCTCCAGGAATTCGACGTTGAGATCGAACATCGGGCGGGGACCAGCCATAAGAATGCGGATGCCCTATCGCGAAGACCATGTCCAGACGACTGTTCGCACTGCCGACGAACAGAGGAAAAGGAGTCGACACTCTGCAGAACCACGGCGATCGATGATGACTGGAATGACCACAAGATCCAGAAAGACCAAGAGAAAGATCCAGATCTTGGTTTAGTCATCGGCTGGAAGAAGAGTGATCGAAGACCGTCGTGGCAGAAAATAGCCAGTTGTTCTCCAGTCGTTAAAACTTACTGGGCCCAATGGAACTCTTTCACCTTAGACAATGAAGTCTTGAAGCGTGTGTTGGAGTCAGAGGATGGCGGGGAAGAAAGACGTCAGGTAGTAGTTCCCAGGAGCAGAAGACAAGAAGTGCTCCGAGAAATCCATGATGGGGTCACCGGAGGACATCTGGGAGTGACGAAGACCCTCCAGAAAGTTAGGCAACGGTTCTACTGGGCCAATTGTCAAGCTGACGTCAAGGACTGGTGCAGAAAATGTGCTGTATGCGCTGCCAGTAATGGGCCTCGAACAAGACCTAAGGCCCCGATGCGCCAGTACAATGTGGGCAGCCCATTCGAAAAGATCGCCATTGACATCGCTGGCCCATTCCCACAATCTGAACACGGGAACAAGTACATCCTTGTGGCGATAGATTACTTCAGCAAGTGGGCCGAAGCCTATGCCCTGCCCAACCAAGAAGCCATCACCGTTGCCGACGTCTTGGTGAAGGAGTGGATTTGTCGATTCGGTGTTCTGTTAGAACTGCATTCGGATCAAGGCAGGAATTTCGAGTCAAACCTGTTCCAGGAGATGTGTCAGATGCTGAACATCCGGAAAACGAGGACCACAGCTCTACATCCGCAGTCCGATGGAATGGTGGAGCGGATGAATAAGACGATAAACCGCCACCTGTCCAAGGTAGTCTCTGACCACCAGAAGGATTGGGACCAGTACCTCCATATGTTCCTGATGGCGTATCGTTCCGCAGTTCATGAGTCAACCGGTCAAACCCCTGCAAGTGTTATTATGGGCCGAGAGCTGCGACTTCCATGTGACCTGAAATTTGGGACGCCACCAGGACAAGACTCTGCGGGAGATGACTACGTCAGCAAACTGCGACAGAGAATGGACGACATCCATGAACGAGTCCGTTTGAACATCCAGAGTGCCAGCGACAGAATGAAGGAGACCTACGACATCAAGGCGGATGCTGGTGGATATCAAACAGGTGACCTTGTCTGGCTATACAACCCTAAACGTCGCCGTGGACTATCACCGAAACTTCGGAACTCGTGGGAAGGTCCATATAAGATCATGAAAAGGATAAACGACCTCGTCTACCGCATATATAAGCCACCACGAGGAAAACCTAGGGTAGTCCACTTCAATAGGTTGTCCCCTTACGCCGGAAACCACGATCAAGTCCGCACCGTCAGATCACCGGAGGACGAAATGACGTTTCAGAGGTTCATGTTCCTGTACTCGAACGGACAGAAAGTTCAATATGGGGTAACCCGAAAGGAGTCACGAGATCTTTTCAAGATGCCTGCCAATTACGCGTTAGCTCACTGTGTGGCAGAAGATCTCCAAATGTCCAGAGGCATTGCAGTAGTTTTCTCCAAGAAGTTCGGTCGAGTCCAGGAACTGAGAGAACAGAACCCGGAAGTTGGAGGGGTGTTACAGCTGAGAAAAGGCCAGAGAAACATCTACTATCTGGTTACCAAGAAGCGTTCTCGTGATAAGCCGTCTTATGAAGATGTTTGGAAGAGCCTTACAAGATTGAGAGACACGATGCTAGACCAGAATATTGTAGACCTGGCAATCCCAAAATTGGCCTGTGGGCTTGATCGGCTGGACTGGAGAGTTATAAGAAGCATGTTGGAGACAATATTCAGATCCAGCGGCATCAACATTCTGGTGTGCTCCAACCATCTTCCTCGACCCAAATTGAAGACTGTGGAGTGCTACTTCCATCGAACGTCCAGGTGCAGATATGGAGAATCTTGCAGATATCTTCACACTCCAAGAATGACACTTCGGGGCGAAACGTCTTTAAGAAGGGGGCAATGTAACGATTTCGAGACCGGCCCTGATCTAATTAATTATGCACCCTCGTTCAACTACAACTGCATATCTGCTGTCGTACGGATCGCCGAGAACAAGCTGGAATAAATCGATTGTTCGATATTATTCGGAGAGCCATCTAGATGAAATGTTCTATACTCCTGAATATTCGAGAGCCGTGAATGGAAACTGCTTGGGAGTATATAAGCGGGACAGGCAGAATAGAGAGTTAGTTACAGTTCCAGAGTTCGCTGATAGATAGCCACAGTAGAAATAAATTGAAATAGTAAATGTTTTAGTGAATAATTGTTGTAAATAGTGTCTCAAATAAATTAGGAAAATTAGTTAGTGCAGTTTTACTACACTATAGTATGCAGATAAAAAACATATAGATATCAATATGGTTCTTTTCCTTACTAATACTTGATCAAATTTGACAGAATGATTTTGCCTCTATAGGATAACTCAAGATATTTTTTTCATCTCTTGAATAATGATACCTTATTCAACGATATGATTGATGCAGATGTCAAATGCTATAATTGTGAGAAAGTATTTAAGGTGTTTGTCCCTTATGGTAATAATCGTTTACAATGTAGTAATAGAAGTGCCTGAGGCGTAGATGTTAGCATTAACCTATTAGGTACTAGCGTGCCATATATGACACGACAAAAAAGTAGCTTTTTAAAAATAGGTAGCACGCCCCTGCTTTGAATATTTGCTTGCATATTTACGTTTTTAGGATGGAGAGTACCTAATCTAACCTCAAATGTCAATGAAAATAATCGCTGGCTGGTTTTTAGTTTTCTAGATGAATTTAAAAGTCAATAACTTTTCGGAACGGAGAAAAGATGAGTTCTAAGAAACGGTAAATTGATTTTTTTTTACATTATTGTTATTGAAATATGCCATTATTTATATAGTTTTAGATTTAAATGAACTCAAGTGAGATATCCATGTTTATGAGTTATAGATACGTTCATTGGCTTGTCTCTGAAGGTCACGTGTTGAATGGTGTGTCTTATGTGGTACACTAGGCCTTTAGGCTACTGAAACGAATATTTCGGGAAACATGGATGTAAACAATATATTCGTGGAAAACCCATACGCTTTGGATATAAAGTGTGGTGCTTGAACTCAGAAAGTGGTTATCTAATTAATTTTGAGATTTACCAGGGAAATATACCAAATTCCAACCAAGCCCACCAAAAGAAATTTGGAAAGGCGACAGCTCCTCTTCTGCAGCTTTTAGAACAGATGCCCGAAGAAATAAAATGCTTTCCTTATAGAATTTATTTCGATAACTTATTGACGTCAACAAACATTCTTTACCATCTGAGGCTGAATGAGCAACTGGAACCATTCGAGAAAACCGATTTTCCAAAAAATGCCCTTTGCGCTCTGTCAAAGAAATGAAGAAAACATGTCGTGGTACGTATGAATACGCTTTGAGTAATGATAAAAAAATAGTCGTTACTCGCTGGATGGACAATTCAGTGGTAACGGTTTTATCAACTATACATGGCATTCATCCCGTATCTAATGTCAGTCGCTATTCCAGTACCGAAAAAAAGAGAGTTGGGATTCCAAGACCATTCTGCATTGGAAAATATAATGAGCTCATGGGAGGCACTGACCAGATGGATGCCAGCATAAACGTGTATAGAATCGGAATTAGAGGCAAAAAGTGGTGGTGGCCAATATTTACATGGTTCATTGATTGCTGTATTCAAAATTCTTGGATTCTCTACAGGAAACATAACCCGCCCGTAACGCAACTGCAATTCCGAAGAGAAATAGCACAAGTATATTTAAAAAAATTTCAGAACCTTCAAAAATCCGGTGGACTACCTACGACATATTCTGCAAATAGTAGAGTAACGCCCGATATTAGATACGACCGGATTGACCACATCATTGAATACGTACTCAATAATAAGAGAAGACGTTGTGCTGGAAACCATATGCAATCCAGCGCTGTAAGAACACAATGTCTCAAGTGCAACGTGGGACTCTGTATTAATTGTTTTGGTGTTTACCATAAAAAAAACTAGGGAATAGTTTATTTTTTTTTAATTATGAATGAATACTTTTCTTGTTTCACTGCAATTGTTATTGTTTTCTTTAGTACCTCAAAGGACTAGCGTGCCATATATGGTACAGGTCATACCAGTTCTAAAAATATGAATAAATGAAAAAAAACTGTATTTTATAATTTTTTAGTCCTCAGTTAACAAGAAAAACATTAGTTTACATCAGAATTTGAAAATTGGAAAACTCAGTCCCTAATGGGTTAACACATTGTTAGTCGGAGGCATAATAGTTATGATATTTGTTGGCATGACTTTTAAGAAAAGACGGGTTCATATGGCATTTTTAATACCCAGTCCATTATTATAATTATAATCTAGGCTTGATATATAATGGACCATTTTGGATAGCTATTTCAACATTTGATTGAAATTGAATATAAGATATTAACGAAAATGATAAAATTGCATACTTATATTTTTTTTTTTCATAGTTTCTTGTAATACTAGGTATTATGTTTAAGGTACTTTTCAGCTTACTTCATATTACTTTTATGTTCTCAACGTAGGTATTTCAGTACTTCCACTTCATAAAATACAGCAATATTGTGTGCAAAAAAAACAATAGTTCACCTGAGTAATTGCAAGAAATACAAGTCGTTTGCGTACTTTTTGTAGGAAATCGGTATTCTTTGGAGATAACCGTGATTGATGGCCTGAGAACACATTAATTTTCAAAGACTATAGTTCTGACCTAAACTGGCAGGAGGACCCTCTTCTTATAAGAGGACGGAGAGAGGGTGATTCCAGCTTCCACCACTATATGAGCCAGACAGGGGTGGGATTCCGTGTACCATAGAATTCTATAGTCGACACAATAAGTGAGATGACATTATGGTTGAATTCATGAGAGAGAAAGAGACATAACTGACGACTATAGAATTCTATGTTACACGGAATACCACTCCAGGTCCCGGAATTCTCCTAGCGGCAGATGAAGGAGATAAACGGCCGAGGTGACAGTGGGAAGTGACTCGATTGGTGACTCGGTAAAGTGAGTTCATTTGGGTATACGGATGAACTTTTAATTATTACTGTGATATAAAAATATTTAATTAAAGAAGATAGGTATTTCAAAAACTCGTGTTTAAAGTACTGTGTGCCATTGAAATAACTTTCGAATAGTTTAAATGAGGCAGTTGTTTCTTATTCCGAGCTGCATCTTATTTAGCGTGTTAGAGGTACTTACGTAACTCATGATAGCGCTTCTCTGGACATAAGAAGCAATTTTTCAACACCTGTTTGACGGGAAGTAGTCACAATTTTTTTGAAATATCATCTGAAATACATTTCTATCTTTAACATTAAAAATTATAATACCATTCATATGCTATTCATCCTCAAAGTATTTGTAATTATTGAGCAGTGAAATAAAAGGTTTTTCTATAATATATTTTATCATCTATGTAATAAGACCTTAGGTCGTTTAGATACAAATAAATGAGTACATAACAAAAAAAATAATACAAGCCATGGAAACCACACGATTCCATTACCAATTCTCAGAAATTTGATAGCAGAGAGATCAATAATATGGAAAGCCAAGAAAATGTTCAATCACTTGCTAATATATATGTACGTATATCGGATCTCTAACATCATCTATAAAATCTACTATTAATAATAATAATAATAATACTATCATAAACACTCGTTGAGTGTACCCAAAGGCATAGCCTGTGCGGATAGAGGACGGCTATCATTATTATTTGCCGTGGCGCTCCGGGGCGACTTCCTGATGTTTCAGATGATGTATTCACTTTTCACTTTTCAGCTGTAGAGAAAACCCGGAAAACCTACAGCACTCGGTGTGCACTCCAAGCTAGCACTAGACGAGATTGGCATCTAGACAACTCACCATACACTTGCTTTTCAACAAGGCATGCGGTCACCTATCGATCCGATATAAAGTAGTTGAGAAAAATTCTCGTACCTACATCGGACTCGAACCGACTATCGCTATGCTGGAGTTTCGAACGGCCTGTGCCTTAGACCGCTGATCCACCGACCACATGAAATATAGCATTTTATAAATTGGGTGCTCGTAGACCGGGAGATGGTGACACAAAATATTAGGTCATTTGTACCAGTATGGCGGTTCTTCAGGGATCTAATTACGGAATGACAAAAAAGAAAATGATGGTCATAGCGCTGGTACCGGCGGCCCAATCGCGTGGGCGTTAATCGAACGTGTCGGATAAATAACAAGTGTCGAACGATTTATTCCACAAAAATGCTTGTATTTTCCGATAGTCGATACAAAAAGAAGTAGGCGGTAGCGTAATACCATACCTACACGAGTACATTAATTTAAAAACAAACAATTCAATCATTTGTACCAGGCTAATTTTTGCGCAGCTACTCATCGTTGAGTAGCCATTCACGGAAATCACCTTGTCATACTTTACCGACGATTCCCAATGGCCGCCATACCACCGCAAGGGGGTATTTTTTTTTTGCTAAACGATTTTTACCAGTACTGCATTTGGATTTTTGGAAAGTATTTGATGAAATGTGACCGTTATTATATTTCGACACGTTTTGAAAATACGACTGTAAAATATGTAAAATCATTTTTTACATCATAGAATCATTGTATTCTGTTCGGTTCGATGTAATTCTACCTAAAAATTTCCAGATTGTAACCATGGGGCGGACGACTATCAAACTCAAGGCAAGATTTGAAAAAATATATAAAATTTTGACGATTTGTACCAGTATGGCATTTTGATTTTTTTTACTGTGTACGTATGACTTGAATATATTCATGAACGTACCAACAGAGAGGGATTGTGCATTATTAGAGTTATACAGTGTGTTTCACTTCTCATGGAAACACCCTCGTATCTTCTGTAATATTTGACGAAATATCATGAAATTCTCAGGATCGATAGATGCACTAGAGATGAACTTTCTGCACGAAAGGGGTCATCCTACGTGATATACATTGCTCGCCAGCAGCGATGAAACCACCAATTTTTCTGGAAAGTAATATTAGAGAGTAAAATTGGCCCAAAATTCCTACGGATTCGTGTTCAGGAACTCCAAATTACTACCAATAAATACACTTGTCTCCTGAAAAAAATTAAGTTCTAAAAAATTATTTTTTTTTTCAAATACTTCACGGATGATGACCCCTTTCGTGCAGAGAGGTCATCTCTAGTGTATCTATGGATTCTGGAAATTTCATGGTTCTACGTCAAAAATTACGGGGGCGTTTTCATGAGAAGTTTTCAGGACTGAAAATTTTTCAAGAGACAGGTGTTGTAGCAGTAATTCGGGGATCTTAAACACGAATCCGAAGGAATTTTTGGCCAATTTTGCCCCCTAATATAATATGTTTCTGGAAAAATGGGTGGTTCCATCGCTGTTATCGTGCAGTGTATATCTCGTAGGATGACACCTTTTTTGCAGCGAGTTCATTTCTAGTAAATCTATCGATCCTGGAAATTTCATGGTTCTACGTTGAAAATTACGGAAGATTCGAGGGTGTTTCCATGAGAAGTGAAACACACTGTATAAATGAAATCATTAAAGTTTGATGTGCACATAATTTTTTTAGTTGTAGGGAAAAAGTATAGAACTCGGGCGTAAATTGTGTTGAGATACCTTGTAGAACAGGTTTGGTCTGATGAATAGTACCAATTTTATTTCAGGTCGAAGGAAAAATTCTGCAATATTCAGAGAAATAAAATTCATTTACACAATTATGGTTCGGTTGTAAACGTACCACTTTTCGATGAAAGGATCTAACTTACACATTTTTCGTTTGAGAAGTTTTAGAGAAAAGTTTTTAAATCAATTTAAAAGTATATCTTCCTTCTGCTGATGAAAAAACCCAAATAATATGAGGTATTATAAAAGTTTCCAGTTAAAATAAGCAGCTTTTATTGAATGTGTTGCGTTTTAAATGCATCGAGCTCAAAAATATTATAATAGTCGAAAATCGCACAATTCAGCCATCAATAACTCTTCGTCAACATTTTCTTTTCACTATATATAATGGGTAGGTGGGTATATATAGTTTCTGAAAAAAATTTAAACGTGGGAAAACATGGACTCCCTAACATATTCAACCCACTGTCAAGCATAACTAGTTACTGAAGTGACATTTACTTACCTGTAATCGAACATCGAGAAAAGGATGATATATCTATTCCTGAACAAAAACTTACAGTTATTGAAAAGCCTATCCTGAGTGGATAAAGGTTGTAAAAAAAAATTACCCATCGTTAGGTTTTTGGATCTCAGAGCTGTCTTGGAAGATGACGTTGTGGACTTAGATCAGCACTTGCGCACCAGGACATTCCAATAGGAAATGAAAAAAGGATAAATGCTGTTGAGAACTGGTCACTCGTTTCTCGCCAAAAAAGATAATTTCGTGAAGTTGTGGAGATTTGACAGACCCATCAACAAAAATTCAATTTTAATTACCATTGAAAGCGAAAAATTGGCTTCTTGGTCAGTTCAGCCAATTTAGTAATTTCCTAGATTCAACATGTAAAACAATTTTAAACTTGTAAGTACTTAGTACACTTTTCCATGTCAAATATGGCGTCTATGTCTCTTACAAGGAAAATGAGGGTAATTTTCCTCATGTTTTGAATGTTTTTTTCGTTAACCAGCTGTCGCCCCCCTACGAAAATAGCCTTCAGAAGTCGAAACTTGTGCGAGCCAAGGATTAACAAGGTCTTACCTTTTCGCAGCCAACACACTGAGCAACCATGACCGACCGTCCGCGACCATACAACTACGACCAAAATTTTCAACACTCGAACAACTCACACTGTATGATCGTCCTCCACCGGTTTTCAAAGGCAATGTTTGACATTCCAATCTGCTGAAAAGTTGGTAAATCAGTCTGAGCTTGAAAGTTTTTATTGATCCCTTTCAATTTTTGATCATTACTTTACGGTCGCGGACGATCGGTCCTGGTCGGTCAGTGTGTTTTCTTTCTTCAACGTGCGATTCCTAGCTGACAGGGGTTTTTAAACCCCGAGTGGGGTAAGTTAGATTATGCCTAGAAATATCCCTACGTAATGGAAATATTTTTTTGGGGTTCTAGACAAGACTATGAGGTTGACCTCAAGTGAAGATCCTTAATTTATTTTATATATCGATGGCCTAATTCGTAAACCAGCTAACTCCATTGACAAAACGTGGAGTTAGCAGGTTTGCGAATTAAGCCATCGATATGATAGAAAGTAACCAACCGCATTTATATAATAGCATAGAAGAAATCGTTACAAATGAAAACAACAAACTGTTATTTTGTTGATAAACTACTGGAAAATACAATATGAAAATATAAAGTGAATACAAGAAAATGCAAATAAAACTTGAGACTTGTCGTGACGGCGCACTTGCTATTTCAGCTGAAGGAGAATGATCAGATGATCACTTATTTGTTCATATACCAATTATATAACACTCCTCTGGAAATGAGAGAATCCATATTTGAAAGTACGTAGGAGTCATCGAAGTTGGGCCATCAGCAGTTTGAATGGGGTTGTTTGCAATTCTGATTTTTTCTTGTTTGTCTACAAAATATCTGGAGTTCTTCACGTCTTTATTTGTAGAGTCTGGCAATAGTAATTCATAGATAATCAGCATTTACAAGGAAAGACCCATCCTACGCGATGAACCCCAGACATTTCGTTAGCAACCTGGAAGAAGTCATCGTTACGTCCCAAATCAAATTCAAAATCAGCTTTGAAGGGGAAAGTCTCTACACTAACGTAATAGTTGAATAGGCTCTACAGATTATCTGGGAAAAATGACTAGGGGACGAAGAATTGGAAAACAAGACAAGCCTACCCAGTGTGTGGCATTACGGCACTTCTAGAATGATGTCTTTGGAATTGTTAATTTCTTCAAATTCAAAAAGATCATTAAAACTGGTTGTAGAATGAAATGGGTCAAAGCTTTCGCTGTACCGAGGGCGGAATACCGTTTATTGTGATGGTTCAGAAGGCAGACGGTGAGTGTCAAACATAAGTTTATAGAAAAACCAATTCACACAGGACAATACTTTTTTGAATAAAACCACCACTGAACTGAGCCTCACCAAGTAAGATATCGAACAAAATGGACACTCTGAAAAAAAGGTGGGAGAGGTCCGGGGCCGCAGTAGAGCCAACACCGAAAACAGAGATGAACCATCACAACCCATACTTTGGCTTCCTAGGAAATAAGACAAATTGGGTCTAGGTTTAACATACGAACCTGTTTCCAGTCTAGTAACACCATTCCTGGGCACTTCACACAAACGAGACCACCTAAGCTAATAGTGACTCTGAATATTACATGTACCCTGTTCCTCGTGAATGTGGTGAGTTTTATGTCGGAGAAATCAAGAGGCCAGTAGATGTCGAAATCTGTGAACACAATAAAATACTCAACGAGGTAATTATCAGAGTCAGGAATAGAAGATCACGTCTGAACGGGTCAGCCCAACAAAAAATGGTCTAAAGTCAAAATCATTCAATCTAAAACGAGAATCATTCCAATTGTTAACTTCTAGAATGGATAAACTTCCTAAACACGTTGCACTTTTTCTTTTAAAGAATTGTTTGGTGATAACCTAATGCATGTACACCCTCAGATGTTCCCCCACTTGGGCTAGTCAGTCAGATCTTGTTAAACTCGATAGTTTACTTCGCAAAACGATGAAGTTTGTGACAAATAATGATTTCAATGATGAATCTTGGTTTCAAGCTACCCTTCTTGTAAACCTTGGGGTATTGGGACTACGCTCGGCTTCTGGCTTTACCCACTTTTTGGTCTTCTGTAAATAGTGTTTCTATTCCTATCAATTCAATTCTCCCTTCTTCATTTGTCGGTATAAAGGACAATTTCTATGATGAAGGTGAATCACTTTGGCAATCACTTAGTGGTACGGACCCACCAACAGTTAATGTTAGCTCACAAAAACTTTGGGATCGTCCTCTTATCAATATCACGTCCACAAAAAACATCTGCCTTCAAAGAAGTGGAAGAGGCAGTGGTCCCAGTGTCCTCTACTCGCCAAGTTCCTTTCCTCCCAAGGACATACTTTTCCTTCACGCAGTGAGAGGTTGTGATACCACTTCAGCACCGTTTGGATTGGGGAAGAAGAAAGTTTGCAGTACCTACATGAAGAATACCTCCCTCTCTGCAGTAGTGGCCCCGTTTCTCACACCAAACGCTACTCCTCAGCAGATCAGCGATGCTGGAGAAAAGTTCCTGGTAGCAGTTTATGGAGGCAACATTGACAGAGTCAATCTCGACGATCTAAGGTACCAATTATTCACACGATCAGTGACGAAGGCTAAATTACAACTAGCCCGCCTACCACCAACAAGGGACGCTGCCAAGTACCACTCCCTCCGCACTTACCAGCAAGTACAGGCATGATATCCTCCCATTAGTATGGGGCTGGAGCCTAACCACACGAGGGGTACTACTAATCCCCACAACCAGAAATGCTGCGCCGGATGACATCCTCCATATTGTTTCCTGCAAGTACAGCAAAGGCTGTAGCAGCGGAGCTTGCGGCTGCAAAAAAGCAGGTCTCCGATGCTCAGCAATGTGCAAGCACTGCACAGGCCACTCCTGCGAAAACGCCCCCGCAACTGATTTGATCGAGGAAGACTTACCAGAAATATTGGACGAAAACGACGACAGCGACATCATTGACAGCCCTATCGCTCAGGAGGACGACGAGCTGTTACGAGCAGAACCAGTGGCTAAGAAATCTCGGCAGGAAATGTAATGAGTACAAATGAGTACCTACCCACTTAGCTATAATATCTTTATTCTTCAATTAATATATGCCTTGAGAATAACTTAATATTGTTAATTACATTAATTTTTTTCACGAAAGGACCCAAAGTTGGTGACTTCAACTAAGAACCATAATTACTACAACATTTCATCATAATTCGGGTATAACAGATGAAATAAGCTGTAATTTTGCATTTTTTGTAATTTCTTAGCAAATTTTGAAACATGACCTTTTTTTGACGTGTCATATCTCGGTAGCAAATTCACATACAAACATGTTTCTTCAGTCAAAATTGTATAAAATTCTCTACAAAAAAGTATCGATATATTTTTTCCGTAGGACGTAAGAGAAAAAAGTAATCGAGGAAAAAACGAAGAGAGGTCAAAAATTTTGCAGTTTCCCCCCCCTAATTTTTTCGCACAGGGTCCTCGAGGTCCAAAACTTGAGAAAATGTTGATTAACTTTTCCTGAAGAACTTCCTGTAGTTTCATTAACTTCCGACCTTTTTCCACCTAACCCCACTTTTTTCAACCTGTCGACTGAACTATTACAACGTATCAAGCTAGAAGATTAATGCCAATCTAGCTGACTGCCCTTATGAGCTTTATGCAGTTATCGTTCACTGCGATTCTGGAACTGATTCTGGCCACTATTATACTTTGGTAAAAGACAGAACGGACTGGTACAAATTTGATGATAGTTTCGTCAATAGGATACATTTTTTCGAGATAGAGCCTTTGGAGACACCATACATCTTATTTTACAGAACAGCAGATGATTCGGATTCGACGAACGTTTCCAGAAGTTTTTCTTCAATTATTTCCAACTCTTCAGGTGTGGTGGTGCAGGTTTTTCCGGGTTTCTCTGCAGCTGCAAAAACGAATGCGTCACCGTATTCATTCAAGTCACCCCGGAGCACAGAGTATTAAATTTTTTATATAATTTTTTTACACTTCCTAAAAAAATCATAAAGAAGAACATTATTCGTATTTTGGGAACCACTCAACATAAAAACTTGATCTTGGTGTCAAATTATATCTTTTTGGGGTTGGGAAATTTAAAAAAATCATTGATTTATTCATATGTACAACCTACCTCCCATTTTTAAATGGTGGCCAATATATGGCATTAAATGAAATTTCATTTATTCATTACATCATTACTCAACCACAATAATCTATTAAACAAAAGATGATATTTTGTTTTACTCAAATACGAAAAAAACAATTGAACATAATATTTATTCTTTTACACAAAATGAAAACCACAAATGAAAAGATCTCTTATGCGGGGACAAACTTTCCTATGTGATAGAGTATATAAATACGAAAGTTAGACACATTCATCTTCATCATCCTGATTTGAATATATGTTCTTACACAATTAGATCGAGCATAATCTGTAGTACATCGGAACTGTACGAGCTGCTTGTATGTGTGTGGAAATAGAACTTTTCCCATCAATTTGTGTTTTAATTCACCATTATCCTCGTACCACCCGCAATCAAGTAAATCAGGCAACAGTAGCTTAGCCTCCAGTGCTTTTTCCACATAAATGCTTGGTTATGTGCACGTTGGATTTGGAGCTTCAATGAAGCATATGTAGGAGAAAGCATATCTGGTGATTTTTTCCCAAACTGTAACTCCCGAAGTTCATTGATTGATTTTGGAATCTCTACGTTATGCAGAGAACGCGAGTAAATGCGAATAAAAAATTTTTAGTCTATAACTATCCGATAATGTTTCAACACCAATTTCTGCAAGCAGCTTATGGTTTTTCAGAAAAACTTCCCATGCAGTCTTGCCAATGCCATTCGGCTGACTGGTTGTGTCACATCCAGTTATCGAGTGAAGACTAATCATATATACTCTCGCACATTATTTGGTATGTCTGACAATATTATATGTATAGTGACGAATATTTTATGTTATGATGTTCCTTGGAAATCCATACATCGTCTGCATGAATAGCTTGAAACATGTTTACTAACATAACTAGAACATTTGTATCTGTGCATTCCACAACAATCCGACTTAATCCAATATCAGTTCATGATTTGCAAGTAATGAATCTGACAGAATTCCCGATGTGGAAGTAGTCTTATCATACTGTTCATAACCACCTGATAGAAGATGGATGGTATATATGAATGGATTGATTTTTTATTTGAATTCTTCGACCCTAAGATCATACAATTTGACACCAATATCAAATTTTCAGGTTGAGTGGTTTCCAAAGTACAAACAATCAAATATTTCCATCCGCCATTTTGAGGGTCCCACTCGCACAGTGACCACCGGTCAAAATATGATCTGTACTACTGTAATATGAAATTTTGGCGGTGGTTGCTGGTTAGGTTTCAGGGTGAGCCAACTTTGTAAATTTACAACATTTACTAAATGCGCCTCTCCGCTATAAAAGACCACTCAAATAATCGGCGAACATTCTGAACAACGAAGCGTTTTGTTAAGCGATCATATAAATTCGAAATGGGTGAAAAACATGATCAGTCAACTGAATCAGTTAAAATATCAGTAAGGCAAAGAGAAAACCATAAAGCAAGACTCTTTTCCCAGTCTGCAATAAATGACTTCTGTATAGATATAAACGGAGAGCGCTTTGAAAATATATACAGTGCTGAAACAGTTTCACTCAAATATAATAAATTCATCAACACTTTCCTTACATACTTTAATAAACACTTTCCTATGAAACGCGTAATACAAAATAATTCTACTTTCAAGTTCAACAATCCAGAAATAACACATTGCAAAAATGTAATGTTACTATACCAAACTATGGCTCTGAGCTTGCCCCAATTCAAAGATGATTACAAAGTGACTAAGCAGCTCTATAGTGAAATGCTCAAAAGCGAAAAGGACAAATATTATGAGGACAGACTTCAAAACTCTAGAAACAAATCAAAAACCTCTTGGCAAATAATTGCAGACTTAACGGGTAAAAAGGATAAGCAGAACGTGCAACCCTCCTATGAAGATCCCTTTCATTGTGCCAATTCTCTAAACTATTTCTTCAATAGTAAAGCATCTAATTTAATAAACGAAAAACTGTCAAGTCACTCTGACTACATATGTAACATACCTGTACATCAAAATACTTTTTTCTTTGAATCTGTAACTCATAGAGAATTGTGGGAAATAGTAAAAAAAAATGGAGAGCAAAAAGAGCTCTCGTCATGACGAAGTGTCAGTCTTTCTTATAAAAAAGTGCATTGACCCACTATGTGCAATTATTAATAGATCATTAGAAACTGAGGAATATCCTCATGACTTGAAGCATGCTGTTATTAAACCATGTCTCAAAAAGGGAAATCCAGATATTTTCGACAACTATCGCCCGATCAGCCTTCTCAGCTCTTTCTCAAAGCTGTTTGAGCTGGTTGTTTACAATAGACTTGTGAAGTACTTCTAAAATGAAAGTCTTTTCAGCAATTCTCAACATGGTTTTCTGAGCATAGATACTGCCCTATTCGAGCTAACCAATAGCATATATAATACTATGGAAGAAGGAAATGTTGCATGTGGACTTTTTCTTGATATATCTAGGGCCTTTGATTGCATAAACTTTTCTATATCTATCTATATCTATATTGCTTTAAATTGGTTCAAATCTTTCTTAAGAGGGAGAAACCACTCTGAAAAAATCAAAGACAATAATACGGGAAACTATATACAGTCAAAGACTTTAGATGTGTCCGTTGGTGTCCCCCAAGGCAGTGTCTTAGGACCACTCATATTTATAATTTTCATCAATGACTTTGCCACAGCCACAGCAAAACAAAATAATAAATTTTGGAGATGATAGCACAATCTTATTCATGGCAAACACGTTTCCAAATATTGCAAAAATTGCCAGTGAGACTATGATTGTAGTTGAAAACTGGTTCATTAATTCTAGGTTAGTACTGAATCCTGAAAAGACTAATTCAAAACCAACCATAGGCTTGAAACTCCCACCCATATTCTAGTTAATCAGCAAAAAATACCATTTATTGAGCATACTAGATCAATAGTCATTGATGAACCTTTAAATTTTGAAAATCATATTGATTATAACTTAAAAAAATTGAGCCAGGCTTGCTATGGCATAAGAGTTCTCATGAAAAGCTCAAATTTCAATATAACAAAAACATTTAATTTTGCCAATTTTTATGCTCGTGCCCGCTACGGTATTATATTCTGGGGAGGTAGTGTGGAAGCTGAGAGGGTTTTCAAAATTCAAAAAAGAGCAATCCGCATTATGAATAATCTGAAATATCGTGATTCTTGCAGGGGTTACTTCAGGAAGATTGAACTACTCACTTTACCAGCACTGTATATATATATATATATATATATATATATATATATATATATATATATATATATATATATATATATATGAAAACTAAAAGTTCGGGTTGAACCGCGTCTAGAATTTGTTGAAATTCGACGTTTCGGCTCCGATTTTGGAGCCATTTTCAAGAACTGAAAAAGAAAGAAAATTAATAAATGGTTGAAACGTAATTCTACGCTGAGGTCTCAATCTGCCTACTCCTCAGGTATAATTACGTTCGGTTTTTGTGACTTGACGTCGGGGTCTCAATCTGCCTACTCCCCATGTCTCGTCACTGGTTCTCTCTAAGGTCTCAATCTGCCTACTCCTTCGAGAGAACTGAGGAATTGTGGGTTGAGGAACTGTATTTATAGTGGACGTGGCTGTAATGGCCGTGTGCAATGTATTGGCGCGAGGTGAACTATGGGCGGGAACTGAGTTGGCGCTAGATGAGCTGTGTGCGGGAACTTGGTTGGCGCTAAGTGAGCTATGTGCGGGAACTGGGTTGGTGGGAAATGAGTTGATGCGTGCAATGAGAGGCTTCCAGGTATTGGGAAGTCTACGTCCGTCGTCGCGAGTGTTGAGGCAATTGGGGCGCTTCTCTATCTCGAGGGCTTCTCGGATGATCCTGGTTTGCAGAGTTTTCTCGGTGGAAATTGTTTTTGTGTTTTTGAAGTCTATTTTGTGACCTGTGTCTTCTCGATGTTTATAAAGTGCGGAAGTGGAAGATGCCTGACGCACAGCAAGTTCGTGTTCGTAGACTCTGGAAGTTACTCGTCTGTTAGTCTGGCCAATATAACTTCTCGGGCAGTCTGAACATGGTATTTCATATATACCTTGAGAATCGTTTGGTATTGTGTCCTTGGGAGATCTGAGAAATTTGGATATTTGGTTGTCAGATCTCCCAAGGACACAATACCAAACGATTCTCAAGGTATATATGAAATACCATGTTCAGACTGCCCGAGAAGTTATATTGGCCAGACTAACAGACGAGTAACTTCCAGAGTCTACGAACACGAACTTGCTGTGCGTCAGGCATCTTCCACTTCCGCACTTTATAAACATCGAGAAGACACAGGTCACAAAATAGACTTCAAAAACACAAAAACAATTTCCACCGAGAAAACTCTGCAAACCAGGATCATCCGAGAAGCCCTCGAGATAGAGAAGCGCCCCAATTGCCTCAACACTCGCGACGACGGACGTAGACTTCCCAATACCTGGAAGCCTCTCATTGCACGCATCAACTCATTTCCCACCAACCCAGTTCCCGCACATAGCTCACTTAGCGCCAACCAAGTTCCCGCACACAGCTCATCTAGCGCCAACTCAGTTCCCGCCCATAGTTCACCTCGCGCCAATACATTGCACACGGCCATTACAGCCACGTCCACTATAAATACAGTTCCTCAACCCACAATTCCTCAGTTCTCTCGAAGGAGTAGGCAGATTGAGACCTTAGAGAGAACCAGTGACGAGACATGGGGAGTAGGCAGATTGAGACCCCGACGTCAAGTCACAAAAACCGAACGTAATTATACCTGAGGAGTAGGCAGATTGAGACCTCAGCGTAGAATTACGTTTCAACCATTTATTAATTTTCTTTCTTTTTCAGTTCTTGAAAATGGCTCCAAAATCGGAGCCGAAACGTCGAATTTCAACAAATTCTAGACGCGGTTCAACCCGAACTTTTAGTTTTCAAATATCTGACCGCGGAAACCTATCTGAACACATATATATATATATATATATATATTTCGATCTTAAGGATCTCATCAGTACGGTGAAAGTAAGTGTAAGGATGTGCAACACTTGATTGCAGGTGAAACAACAAACGAACGGAGTCAACAAACAGGAAGCCAACCGCACATTTGTGGCTTCAGTCGAAACACCTCGTGTTTACGAGGCAAGAAACGACGTCGCCACGGAGGCAGCTATAGCTACCTGCGTGACATCCGAGTCCAGGAATATAAGTAAACAGAGATATGCTCTCGAGGGAAATTGTGAATAACAAGTAGGACATTTTATTGGACTAAACCCTCTGGTAAAAATGCAACCGTAGACACGTGTTTCGATCTTAAGGATCTCATCAGTACGGTGAAAGTAAGTGTAAGGATGTGCAACACTTGATTGCAGGTGAAACAACAAACGAACGGAGTCAACAAACAGGAAGCCAACCGCACATTTGTGGCTTCAGTCGAAACACCTCGTGTTTACGAGGCAAGAAACGACGTCGCCACGGAGGCAGCTATAGCTACCTGCGTGACATCCGAGTCCAGGAATATAAGTAATAATAATAATAATAATAATAATAATAATATCTCTGTTTACTTATATTCCTGGACTCGGATGTCACGCAGGTAGCTATAGCTGCCTCCGTGGCGACGTCGTTTCTTGCCTCGTAAACACGAGGTGTTTCGACTGAAGCCACAAATGTGCGGTTGGCTTCCTGTTTGTTGACTCCGTTCGTTTGTTGTTTCACCTGCAATCAAGTGTTGCACATCCTTACACTTACTTTCACCGTACTGATGAGATCCTTAAGATCGAAACACGTGTCTACGGTTGCATTTTTACCAGAGGGTTTAGTCCAATAAAATGTCCTACTTGTTATTCACAATTTCCCTCGAGAGCATATCTCTGTTTACTTATATATATATATATATATATATTGTTATGTTTTTATTTATTTATTTTTATTGTTATTGAATTGTGTTGAATTGGTGATTGTTGTATAGTGAAAATAAATGAAATTTACTTTTCAATAGATTGCCCAGGCCAAATACTTACTCTTTGCAGTTTCTTTACTTTTGTTTCAGTAGCTCAGTCGGTGCCAAATTTACATATAGATCTCTTTTCCTAAGGGTAGAATTCTTGGAAAGGTTTTAGCAATAGAGTTTTGTGAAGTTCTTTTTTTATATTTGTTGTAAAATTGAAAAAAATAAATATGATTCCAAAACTCAAAAATTTGTTGTTTATTATAAAACAATTTTGCATCAATCAATAATATCAGTGTTCAATAATTCTTACCTTCTATGCCTTTCCTACAAAAAATACCCTACTTCTAAAAGTTTTCATATTCAATATGATCCAAAACGTTAAAATAAGACCAAACCTTGTTAATTTCACGTTGCTGGCACAATAACTATTGCCTCTTAAATGAATATGAAAATCTAACTCAGCTTGGTGTTATTCTATGTTCAATCACACTTTATACTAATTCAATATCTTTCAGCGTTATAAAAATAAACTTTTTGTGATACTTCTTATAAACTATTCAGACTAATAAATTGTTCCTAGGGGTTTTAAAAGTTCAATTAGTGTTTGTAGTTCACGAGAAAGTTCAGTTGTCGATGAAATATTTAATTTGAAGTGAAGTAGGGTTATATGGCGAAATAGTTCTTCCGGAGGTTTTCAATTTGCTCAAAAATAAGGTTTATTTGTTGATATTGCTACAAATACCTTTTGATCAGCTCCTTTTGCCGATGTTCAGTTCAGCAACGCTTTTCTTCCTGGACTCCCAGTGGTTGCAAATATTGTTTTACAGGTGAGTTTTTCTTCTCTGGTACAAATTCACACTTTATAGCTTCTTTCTAGTTGAACTTTTTCAGTCTTCTTTGGTATTTTACTTTTAATTTCGTTTTTTTTTAATTTTCGCATTCAAAATTACAGCATTTTCTTTTCTCCTCTTTTTCTTTCCGTCCCCCTCTTTTGTTATCAACAAACCTTTCCTCCTTAGTATCACTAGATTTACGTTCACTGCCTGTCTCGTTTAGACACTTTCACTAATTCTTAAATTACTTATTCTAACTCTTAGAATTAATTATTACTATCCTAAAATTAACAACATTAATCACTATTTACTTAATATTTAATTATAACTTTTATGATCTTGACATCTTTCTGTAAGTTCATTTTTCTTTGCAAATTTAGTTTCTAACTTTCTTTATTTTGTTGTAGTGATGAAAAGTTTTTAATTTAATATATTTTTTCAGTATCAATAAGCTGATGGCTGTTGGTTTTCTGTGGAACGTAGGATGTTATCGGAAGACTGTGCCTTGCTTCGGAAACTACTATATTTGACCTTTATATCAGACTTCATGGTAGTCTTAGTTTGTAATGGTGACAATAAGATACTTCAAAGTTCAGATATAGTATCTAGCCTTTTCTGGTGCAATAAAAATAATAATATTATAACAACTTTCCACATACAACACTTTTCATAACAATATATATATGAATGTATCAAATTTTTATATAAAACAGACATTATTTTGAGTCCATTCTTTTTCCTCACTCATACGGTACGAGGCATATATCAAATCTGAATTTTCCACATCATCACCGTCAACTGAAAGAGATGCTTCCCATATAGCACACGACGTCCAATGGATGTCCCTTTTAGGTAAAATATTGATCCAAACGTCCATGGACTCGATATGAATGTCCAATGGACGTTCGGGTATGGATATATTTTGTACATTCCGTATTCCCATGGATGAGCAATGGATGTAAAATATTGGACCAACATGAAACATCGAAAAGATGAGGATTTTGGATGTACAATAGATGTACAATAATCTACCAATAATCGATATCATACGTGTATGTACGTCTATTGAACAAACAGTACTGGGATCAACTTGATGCGTCTATAAAATGTACGTATTTGGATGTATATATCGAATGTTGAAACTGGACCTAAACTGTACGTTAAGTATGTAACGTTCAATGGATGAACAAAATTGGATCTATTAGAAACTTCCATTATTGTTCATTTACGGACATACACTGAATGTAGAATACTGGACCACATTTGTATATTCACTCTTGTACGTACATTGGACGATTAGCACCTGGTCAATTTGAAACGTCATTTGTTGTACGTTTTCTGATGTACATCTGATGTAGAATACCGGATCACATTTGTTTGTTCACAACTGTACAATCATTGGACGTACATCACCTGGTCTATTTGAAGCATCTACAATTGTACCTTTTTAGATGTACATTGAATGTGTAATATTGGACCACATCTGTAGTATTCCCCGTTGTACGTACATATTGAATAAACATCATCTGGACCTGGTCAACTTGAAAGAAACTTTTTCAATTGGTTGTTTCAGGATGTACACTGGATGTAGAAAAGTGGATAATATCTGTACGTTCCCCACTCTGTATGTTCGGATATGATCGGTAGGTAGAATGAAGGGGATCGTGATGCCGTTCTTTGTTTCGGTTTTGGTACGAATGGTACGCCATTAAGCTAAGTTTTTATGTACACGAATTATTCGTTTTTCGTACGAAAGCTGTCAAAAGCTGTTCAAATATATTTCTTGGCGGGAAATTTTAACTGATGGTACGAATAGATTCAAGAAGTTGAAATAAAGTCAACTTGTCCGAAATTTCAAAGGGAAACAGTGATCAGTGCGGTTATGTATGTTTGTTTCCAGGTATAATAAAAAATTTAATGTTAAATATGGAGAGCAATCTCATGATTATTAATATAAGTATATGAGAACAGCCGTAATATTTTATATTCTACTGATTTTGTTAACGTATTGGAATGTTGAATTGAAGAAAAAAAGAAAAAGGGCTCTCAAACGTTTTTGGGTGAGACCTATTTTCAAACAACGAAACTTACATGGCAATTACCACAGCTTAACTGGCTGAGAAATTTACTTCAGAAAATGGACGGTAAATTGGGGGGTTGACGTTGAATATTTCACTTAATCCGTGAAGGTATTTCGCACAAATGAAAACCGCCCAATATATCATTCGTACGAAAAAGTTACATTTCTTTCAAATTTCCTACGAAAAAACAAAAATTCGGATAAAAACTTAGCTTTATTCTATTTTCTGAATATGCATGCATGTGTGCTGTGTGTGTAATATCAAAACTTCTTGACAAATCTTTAGACAAGTGTCGAAGTATGTGAAGGGGGAAACGAACAACATCAGGTCAGTATGGAATTTATTATTTTCAATATGGACACGTGAAATTGAATATGTGAAGAATATGAGAAATTTGGATATTTGGTTGTCAGATCTCCCAAGGACACAATACCAAACGATTCTCAAGGTATATATGAAATACCATGTTCAGACTGCCCGAGAAGTTATATTGGCCAGACTAACAGACGAGTAACTTCCAGAGTCTACGAACACGAACTTGCTGTGCGTCAGGCATCTTCCACTTCCGCACTTTATAAACATCGAGAAGACACAGGTCACAAAATAGACTTCAAAAACACAAAAACAATTTCCACCGAGAAAACTCTGCAAACCAGGATCATCCGAGAAGCCCTCGAGATAGAGAAGCGCCCCAATTGCCTCAACACTCGCGACGACGGACGTAGACTTCCCAATACCTGGAAGCCTCTCATTGCACGCATCAACTCATTTCCCACCAACCCAGTTCCCGCACATAGCTCACTTAGCGCCAACCAAGTTCCCGCACACAGCTCATCTAGCGCCAACTCAGTTCCCGCCCATAGTTCACCTCGCGCCAATACATTGCACACGGCCATTACAGCCACGTCCACTATAAATACAGTTCCTCAACCCACAATTCCTCAGTTCTCTCGAAGGAGTAGGCAGATTGAGACCTTAGAGAGAACCAGTGACGAGACATGGGGAGTAGGCAGATTGAGACCCCGACGTCAAGTCACAAAAACCGAACGTAATTATACCTGAGGAGTAGGCAGATTGAGACCTCAGCGTAGAATTACGTTTCAACCATTTATTAATTTTCTTTCTTTTTCAGTTCTTGAAAATGGCTCCAAAATCGGAGCCGAAACGTCGAATTTCAACAAATTCTAGACGCGGTTCAACCCGAACTTTTAGTTTTCAAATATCTGACCGCGGAAACCTATCTGAACACATATATATATATATATATATATATTTCGATCTTAAGGATCTCATCAGTACGGTGAAAGTAAGTGTAAGGATGTGCAACACTTGATTGCAGGTGAAACAACAAACGAACGGAGTCAACAAACAGGAAGCCAACCGCACATTTGTGGCTTCAGTCGAAACACCTCGTGTTTACGAGGCAAGAAACGACGTCGCCACGGAGGCAGCTATAGCTACCTGCGTGACATCCGAGTCCAGGAATATAAGTAAACAGAGATATGCTCTCGAGGGAAATTGTGAATAACAAGTAGGACATTTTATTGGACTAAACCCTCTGGTAAAAATGCAACCGTAGACACGTGTTTCGATCTTAAGGATCTCATCAGTACGGTGAAAGTAAGTGTAAGGATGTGCAACACTTGATTGCAGGTGAAACAACAAACGAACGGAGTCAACAAACAGGAAGCCAACCGCACATTTGTGGCTTCAGTCGAAACACCTCGTGTTTACGAGGCAAGAAACGACGTCGCCACGGAGGCAGCTATAGCTACCTGCGTGACATCCGAGTCCAGGAATATAAGTAATAATAATAATAATAATAATAATAATAATATCTCTGTTTACTTATATTCCTGGACTCGGATGTCACGCAGGTAGCTATAGCTGCCTCCGTGGCGACGTCGTTTCTTGCCTCGTAAACACGAGGTGTTTCGACTGAAGCCACAAATGTGCGGTTGGCTTCCTGTTTGTTGACTCCGTTCGTTTGTTGTTTCACCTGCAATCAAGTGTTGCACATCCTTACACTTACTTTCACCGTACTGATGAGATCCTTAAGATCGAAACACGTGTCTACGGTTGCATTTTTACCAGAGGGTTTAGTCCAATAAAATGTCCTACTTGTTATTCACAATTTCCCTCGAGAGCATATCTCTGTTTACTTATATATATATATATATATATATTGTTATGTTTTTATTTATTTATTTTTATTGTTATTGAATTGTGTTGAATTGGTGATTGTTGTATAGTGAAAATAAATGAAATTTACTTTTCAATAGATTGCCCAGGCCAAATACTTACTCTTTGCAGTTTCTTTACTTTTGTTTCAGTAGCTCAGTCGGTGCCAAATTTACATATAGATCTCTTTTCCTAAGGGTAGAATTCTTGGAAAGGTTTTAGCAATAGAGTTTTGTGAAGTTCTTTTTTTATATTTGTTGTAAAATTGAAAAAAATAAATATGATTCCAAAACTCAAAAATTTGTTGTTTATTATAAAACAATTTTGCATCAATCAATAATATCAGTGTTCAATAATTCTTACCTTCTATGCCTTTCCTACAAAAAATACCCTACTTCTAAAAGTTTTCATATTCAATATGATCCAAAACGTTAAAATAAGACCAAACCTTGTTAATTTCACGTTGCTGGCACAATAACTATTGCCTCTTAAATGAATATGAAAATCTAACTCAGCTTGGTGTTATTCTATGTTCAATCACACTTTATACTAATTCAATATCTTTCAGCGTTATAAAAATAAACTTTTTGTGATACTTCTTATAAACTATTCAGACTAATAAATTGTTCCTAGGGGTTTTAAAAGTTCAATTAGTGTTTGTAGTTCACGAGAAAGTTCAGTTGTCGATGAAATATTTAATTTGAAGTGAAGTAGGGTTATATGGCGAAATAGTTCTTCCGGAGGTTTTCAATTTGCTCAAAAATAAGGTTTATTTGTTGATATTGCTACAAATACCTTTTGATCAGCTCCTTTTGCCGATGTTCAGTTCAGCAACGCTTTTCTTCCTGGACTCCCAGTGGTTGCAAATATTGTTTTACAGGTGAGTTTTTCTTCTCTGGTACAAATTCACACTTTATAGCTTCTTTCTAGTTGAACTTTTTCAGTCTTCTTTGGTATTTTACTTTTAATTTCGTTTTTTTTTAATTTTCGCATTCAAAATTACAGCATTTTCTTTTCTCCTCTTTTTCTTTCCGTCCCCCTCTTTTGTTATCAACAAACCTTTCCTCCTTAGTATCACTAGATTTACGTTCACTGCCTGTCTCGTTTAGACACTTTCACTAATTCTTAAATTACTTATTCTAACTCTTAGAATTAATTATTACTATCCTAAAATTAACAACATTAATCACTATTTACTTAATATTTAATTATAACTTTTATGATCTTGACATCTTTCTGTAAGTTCATTTTTCTTTGCAAATTTAGTTTCTAACTTTCTTTATTTTGTTGTAGTGATGAAAAGTTTTTAATTTAATATATTTTTTCAGTATCAATAAGCTGATGGCTGTTGGTTTTCTGTGGAACGTAGGATGTTATCGGAAGACTGTGCCTTGCTTCGGAAACTACTATATTTGACCTTTATATCAGACTTCATGGTAGTCTTAGTTTGTAATGGTGACAATAAGATACTTCAAAGTTCAGATATAGTATCTAGCCTTTTCTGGTGCAATAAAAATAATAATATTATAACAACTTTCCACATACAACACTTTTCATAACAATATATATATGAATGTATCAAATTTTTATATAAAACAGACATTATTTTGAGTCCATTCTTTTTCCTCACTCATACGGTACGAGGCATATATCAAATCTGAATTTTCCACATCATCACCGTCAACTGAAAGAGATGCTTCCCATATAGCACACGACGTCCAATGGATGTCCCTTTTAGGTAAAATATTGATCCAAACGTCCATGGACTCGATATGAATGTCCAATGGACGTTCGGGTATGGATATATTTTGTACATTCCGTATTCCCATGGATGAGCAATGGATGTAAAATATTGGACCAACATGAAACATCGAAAAGATGAGGATTTTGGATGTACAATAGATGTACAATAATCTACCAATAATCGATATCATACGTGTATGTACGTCTATTGAACAAACAGTACTGGGATCAACTTGATGCGTCTATAAAATGTACGTATTTGGATGTATATATCGAATGTTGAAACTGGACCTAAACTGTACGTTAAGTATGTAACGTTCAATGGATGAACAAAATTGGATCTATTAGAAACTTCCATTATTGTTCATTTACGGACATACACTGAATGTAGAATACTGGACCACATTTGTATATTCACTCTTGTACGTACATTGGACGATTAGCACCTGGTCAATTTGAAACGTCATTTGTTGTACGTTTTCTGATGTACATCTGATGTAGAATACCGGATCACATTTGTTTGTTCACAACTGTACAATCATTGGACGTACATCACCTGGTCTATTTGAAGCATCTACAATTGTACCTTTTTAGATGTACATTGAATGTGTAATATTGGACCACATCTGTAGTATTCCCCGTTGTACGTACATATTGAATAAACATCATCTGGACCTGGTCAACTTGAAAGAAACTTTTTCAATTGGTTGTTTCAGGATGTACACTGGATGTAGAAAAGTGGATAATATCTGTACGTTCCCCACTCTGTATGTTCGGATATGATCGGTAGGTAGAATGAAGGGGATCGTGATGCCGTTCTTTGTTTCGGTTTTGGTACGAATGGTACGCCATTAAGCTAAGTTTTTATGTACACGAATTATTCGTTTTTCGTACGAAAGCTGTCAAAAGCTGTTCAAATATATTTCTTGGCGGGAAATTTTAACTGATGGTACGAATAGATTCAAGAAGTTGAAATAAAGTCAACTTGTCCGAAATTTCAAAGGGAAACAGTGATCAGTGCGGTTATGTATGTTTGTTTCCAGGTATAATAAAAAATTTAATGTTAAATATGGAGAGCAATCTCATGATTATTAATATAAGTATATGAGAACAGCCGTAATATTTTATATTCTACTGATTTTGTTAACGTATTGGAATGTTGAATTGAAGAAAAAAAGAAAAAGGGCTCTCAAACGTTTTTGGGTGAGACCTATTTTCAAACAACGAAACTTACATGGCAATTACCACAGCTTAACTGGCTGAGAAATTTACTTCAGAAAATGGACGGTAAATTGGGGGGTTGACGTTGAATATTTCACTTAATCCGTGAAGGTATTTCGCACAAATGAAAACCGCCCAATATATCATTCGTACGAAAAAGTTACATTTCTTTCAAATTTCCTACGAAAAAACAAAAATTCGGATAAAAACTTAGCTTTATTCTATTTTCTGAATATGCATGCATGTGTGCTGTGTGTGTAATATCAAAACTTCTTGACAAATCTTTAGACAAGTGTCGAAGTATGTGAAGGGGGAAACGAACAACATCAGGTCAGTATGGAATTTATTATTTTCAATATGGACACGTGAAATTGAATATGTGAAGAATATGTGTAAACCGGCTAACAAATACATTTTGATTACTGTAGTTCCTACATTTATGATTCAATGAAATTTTTTTTGATTCGAATTCAATTTTACATAGCTGCACAACAATATATCAAGAGTGTCATCTACTAGAAAAAGAGACTGAATGAGATTCCACATCCCAATGGGTGAGAACGGAAACTGAGAGAAGAGTATTGCAAAATTTTATATTTTAGTTGAAAATATCTTCTGTTCTGAATAGTTTATTTTGATATTTTGTTTATGTCACATACATGTTTTTGATTTTTGTTTTGAGAGTGATAGCAAGAGCCAATCTCTATTTTAGAACATTCTAATTGTTTTTTTATACTGTAAAAATATATTCATCCATAAAAATGTTCCTGTTTTTATTTATTTACAAGTATAGTTTTCTGATCATTATCATGCAAAACATACAATTTTTATAATAAAACCTTGACTTTCTTTGTGAAGTTATTGTACCAATTAGTTATTCTTAGTCAGTTTAGAGTGTATATTTGTTTTTTTGTACATTTTGATGAACTCTTCTTGTTATGTAAGTATCTGAATTCAACATCCAATGATATGTAGGTAAATTGATTTTTGAACTGTAATAATCATCGACTACCATGGGAATTTTCGATTATATTATTGATGTATTCTTATTCAGGATCGTTGTCAAGTTTATATTTGGATTTTGGATAGATCCAATTGAAATATAAGATAGATCTTTATAGATGTATAAGATCCATGTTATATCGTCAATGGACGAGATTTTTTTTTTCAGAGGCATTTGATGGAAATTGTTTATGTATTTCTATTGTACATCCTCACGTACGTACATGAGATGTTATATCCAGTGTATCTGGACATTTGGTGGACTGTTGCCGCACATTTATGGAAGTAACTGGACGACTAACGGATGTCCATAAGATCCATACTGTACATCCACTGTACATACATCAGACGTACATGTGCTCATTCCGGACGTACTTAAGACCCATGCAGTACGTCCATTGGACGTGAATTTGATAGGTTTCTGTACAAGCAATGGACGTTTGTTAACTGGATATCCACGGCGTACGTACATAAGATGTTATATCCGGTGTATCTGGACATTTAATGGACTTTCACCGAAAATTTATGGATGTAACTGGACGTCCAGTGGACGTACATTAGATCCATGCTGTACATCCATTGGACAAACATTAGACGTACAAGTGCTATTTGGATGCGAGCATCAAATTATTCATTTACCTTTAGCAATAAAAAATAATAACAATTTCAATGAAATAAAAAATCCACTTATCACAATGCTTGTAGATCTAGAACCTTATTCAGTGGACGAATATCTCCATTTTGTATTCTACAATTAGTGTATGTTGTGCATTTACCAATATTTATTATTTTATTGTCACCATTCTCTGTCTGACTAGCTTGTACATTGTATTTTATATTTTATACTATATTTTATATTTTATGTAACATAGTGCAATAAAGATTATGATTATGATTATGATTATGATTATGATTACGAGCTCCAATCAGAGCAGTCCGGGCTAAAATCCAACTTCGCGCGCCAACATTCAACACTAATTATCAATTTGTTGTCAAATCATGTACCTACCTGAGACCTCTCGTTTTTCACTATATACAGTCCTACGAATACTCGAGTATCCATGAAACTATAGAAAATTCAATTCTCTCTTATTTAGGCAATGGAAGTCTAAAACAATTTCACTCACACTTGCGCATGCTACTAATAAAGGAAAAAAAGGAAGGTAACGAGAATTATCCTACAATATCTCTCTCAATATTGTTGTGTTTCATGGAATCAGCAGAAATAATTCGATTCGAATTAATAATTCACCGTAGTGTTTGAATACGGAAGTGTCTTCAGTCGATGAAGGATAAACAAGTTATTGAGACATTCGGGTTATTGCACCCGTGTAGCCATCGACCTGTCAAGCCCGTAATTCGTATTCCTTCGGAATTGTGGATGCTACCAACAAGTCGATAAAAATATGACTACTACAACAATAATCAGTTGTGTTCATGTTGATGAAAGATAAACAATTTTGTTGAAAAAAGATACATTGCAGAATGGAGTGCAATCATGCATAGGGTTGGATATGCGAGTATTCAATACACTCATGAAAGAGAAATTAAAAGCTCAATCGAAATCTTGATATTTTTCATTAATATTCAGCACCATGTTTCTGCGATTTGAAACCGCAACACCCAGTTATTTTAAAACCCATGTGCCAGATATGAAATATTCTTATTTTCATAATAATATGCTTACATACCAAGTGTTAGTTATATGATGACAAATTTCAAAATTAATGATTTTTTGACTGACCCTGTATTGAAAACTGTACATTTTAAAGAGAGGGTGAAGTAGCCATTCAAATGAGAAACGCATCGAATATACAGATATGAAGTTCTACAGACTAGTTCAATCAAAAATCAAAATTAGAAATAGTATTAACCATGCATATCGTATACATAGTCCATCAACAATTGATCGGTCGGTGGCTCAGTGGTGGGCTAAGGTCTCTAGCAGTGGAACTTATGCTTGCATCAGACAGACGTTCGAGGCTCGGGTACGGAATCTTTTTTCTCAAGTACACGGGTCTCTTTATGTGGCCACAAGCCTAGTTGTGAATCAAGTGTGATGTGAGTCGCCTAGATGCCAATCCCGACGTCTGGTGCTAGCTTGAAGTGCGCACCGACCAACCGGGTGGTGCTGTAGGTTTTCCGGGTTTTCCTACAGCTGAAAAGTGAATACATCACCGAAAACATCAGTAATCGCCCCGTAGCGCCACGGCAAATAATAATAATAGCCGTCCTCTACCCGCACAGGCTATGCCTTTGGGTACACTCTACGAGTGTTTATGAGGGAGTATTATTATTATTATTATAAACACTCCTTTAAGTTCTATGCTTTTTCCGAAACATTTCCAAAAAATGTTGGCAAAATTCTTATAATTTCATTTCATACGGCCAACCAACCAAGATTGGAAGGCGTGATCAGAATAATAATGACAATGTCATTTTCATCATGAAGTAAATCTAAAATTATAAAATATAAAACTAAAAACATAAAACTTTCATTGTGTTTCGGCCTTAAGCCAGGCACTATGTTTTTCATAGCAGACTTCGAAAATAAGTTGTCTGTTTTTTCTTCGTTATAAATTTTGACAGTTATATCCTCACAACGCTTTTCGCGAGTATTTGGTGAAGTGAACTATAAAAGGGTATTGCGAATTTTCAAAATGGATCTCAAATATTCATTCATATGGTGATAATGCTCGATCAATGAGGAAAGCCGCTGAAGAATTCAGGAGAAGACCTCCAGGTTGTGAACCAATAACCATACCAACGTCTTCAGGATTAGTACAGTATTCAATAAAACCGGTAGTTGATAAAAAACATGTACCAAGATAAAGAGAAAATTTAGAGATAAGTAGAGGTTAGGGCTGAAGTGGAGACCCCTCCTCCTCCTTTTTTTCTCTGACCAATCAGAACGAAGCTTTTTTCGCTCCGCCTGTTTAACGGTTGACCACGCCCTTATGGGAGTGTGAGACCAATCAGAACTTTGTTCAGCCCACAGCTTGTTCAGCCTTCTTCCTCAATGTTATTGTTCGACCAATCAGAATAAACAATTGACATCTAGCTGTCTAGATAAGGAATTGTAGGACCAATTGAAGTAAGCCTGCAAGGAAACCTAATCCTTCATTGGAAGTGTGTAATCATTAATAAATAGCCATGCCCATTTTAGTACCGCCTTCTCTAACTGTAGAATTGAGAGACCTTTTCAGGCATATTAGTTAAAAATGTCCTTTTGTTAGCAGGTACGTCCTCACT
Organism: Chrysolina americana; assembly: GCA_958502065.1. Lineage (NCBI taxonomy): Eukaryota > Metazoa > Arthropoda > Insecta > Coleoptera > Chrysomelidae > Chrysolina > Chrysolina americana. Next base: position 64,618,562 of record OY293411.1, read on the forward strand.
AGGATGGGGTGAATGACCTCGAATCGTAAATATTGGTAGTATAGATTAGTGAAGAATGTGTTAATCGTGCATGAATTATCTGAAAGAAGGGTGCTTCTACGGAAAAACTATTACTGTTTCATATACATATGTTGTGAAGAGAGTATTTTTCTATCAAAAAATTATTGGAACATGGCGACATTCAGGTTTTCCGGCGAATATATTTGCTTCGAAATGATTATTTTTAAATGGGAATTTTGTATGATCAGGCGGAACACCTTTTTACTTTTTTCAAAAAGTCTATGCACTTTTTTCTCATAAGAGTTTATTTGATCACGTCGTTCGATTATGTGGAGTATGCAAGATTTTTTAACCCGCTATTTGGTAACTTATACTCAATACTGCTGATATATTTTGATTCATTGGTGGACTATTTCCCTGAAGAATACTTGTAATAAAACCACCATTATTTCCATTCAAGTCTTCTATTACTCCTTGATTTTTTCGAACCTGCTATTCAGTAATTCATGTCGATAGTCAATCTTGCTGATATATCTTGATTTTTGGGTTATTTAGGGACACATTTCCCGAAGAATACTACTAACGAATCCAGTATAATTTTAAGATCACGCCGACTACCCGGGGTGGTGCTGTAGGTTTTCCAGGTTTTCCTATAGCTGAAAAGTGAATTACGCCACCGAAAATCAGTAAGTCGCCCTGGAGCGCCACGGTAAATAATAATAATAGCCGTCCTCTACCCTTACAGGTTATGCCTTTGGGTACATCCTATGATTGTTATGATATAATAATTATTATTATTATCGTTGAAAAACATGGAGACAAAGAGGTCGTGAAACTGCAGGGTTGAATGTTCGTCATAGAGGATATGAAATGAAAATTATACTGGTATTGTTAGGAGTATTCTTCGGGGAATGTGTCCCTAGATAACCCAAAAATCAAGATATATCAGCAAGATTGACTATCGACATGAATTACTGAATAGCAGATTCCAGATAATCAAGGAGTAATAGAAGATTTGAATGAAAATAATGTTGGTTCTATTAAAAGTATTCTTCAGGGAAATAGTCCACCAATGAATCAAAATATATCAGCAGTATTGAGTATAAGTTACCAAATAGCGGGTTAGAAAATCTTGCATACTCCACATAATCGAACGACGTGATCAAATAAAATCTTATGAGAAAAAAGTGCATAGACTTTTTGAAAAAAGTAAAAAGGTGTTCCGCCTGATCATACAAAATTCCCATTTAGAAATTAATCATTTCGAAACAAATATATTCGCCGGAAAACCTGAATGTCACCATGTTCCAATAATTTTTTGGATAGAAAAATACTCTCAGTTTTTCACAACATATGTATATGAAACAGTACCTAATAGTTTTTCCGTAGAAGCACCCTTCTTTCAGATAATTCATGCACGATTTACACATTCTTCACTATTCTATACTACAAATATTTACGACTCGAGGTCATTCGCCCCATCCTAGTGAGGACGTACCTGCTAATAAAAGGACATTTTTAACTAATACGCCTGAAAAGGTCTCTCAATTCTACAGTTAGAGAAGGCGGTACTAAAATGGGCATGGATATTTGCTAATGATTACACACTTCCAATGAAAACATTAGGTTTCCTTGCAGGCTTACTTCAATTGGTCCTACAATTCCTTATCTAGACAGCTAGATGTCAATTCTTTATTCTGATTGGTCGAACAATCACATTGAGGAAGAAGGCTGAATAAGCTGTGGGCTGAACAGAGTTCTGATTGGTCTCACACTTCCATAAGGGCGTGGTTAACCGTTAAACGGAGCAAAAAAAGCTTCGTTCCAATTGGTCAGAGAAAAAAAAAGAGGAGGGGGGGTCTCCACTCCAGCCCTAACCTCTACTAAGATAGAAGGATAAGTTCTACAGTATGTTCAAAGAACCTCAAAAATGGCTTGAAGCGGATTTCATGATATTTACACTTTAGCGTATCTGAAATACGTACATGTATGGAAAAATGATAAGTTATTCGCTTCACACCGAAAATTTTACTCACGTTAGAACGAGGTAATGAGGAACGAAGGTTGAAATTCTGTTTATTCTGCCAAGATGAATATTTAAACGATAACAACTTTATAGGCAATATTCTCTTCGCCGACGAAGCTACATACAGGGTGAGTCAGTATAAGACCGACAAACTCCGACTACAGATTTCTCACCTCATTTCGAGTTGAAAAGTTCCTATCAAGGTATGTCCAAAAACGCATTCCCTCTGAGATACAGGTTGTCAAAAGTAAAAAAAAAATGCTTTAATTCTTTTTCTCCAAATTTCTCGAAGCAAAAAATATCAAACTTGGTACACTAATCAAGGTTTATCAACGTGATAATTTGAAGTTACAATTGTTAATTTTCGTAAACTAGTGGCGTAGTTACGTTGGTATGTGGAAATATTTTCTTTGGACAAGTGAATGGACAAGTGAGCGTTTGACATCAGTTAGGCTCATCGATACTCAACTTAAAAGTCATAACATTCCATGTACCTAAAAGTAAAGGCTTCTGAGGAAATTGAGAAAAACTGAAGATATTTCCTGAGTACTTTCGACAACCTGTATCTCAGAGGGGTTGCATTTTAGGACATACCTTGATAGGAACTTTTCACCTCAAAATGAGGTGAGGAACCTGTAGTCGGTCTTATTCTGACTCACCCTGTACTACTATCGTTACAGTGCTTACTTTGAATACCAGGTACTGGGCAAAGGAGAATCCACACTGGGTGATAAATGCAAAAGATAGTATTCACGAAAAATCCATGTCCTTTGTAGGAATATTCGAAAACCGTAAACTTAGTAAGTTTTTTGAACAAACACTAAATGGTTAAAGATTTTATGATTTTTTGACTACGAATTTTATGTGCGGGTAGAGGACAACTATTATTATTCGCGGTAGCGCTCACGATTCATGACATCAGTTGCACAAGATAAACGTGAAATAGAGAGATATTCCTAGGTCAGTACAACAAAGGCCGGGCCCTGAGTGAAAAATCAACAAGCAAAAAGTATTTAAAATACGGTATTATCCCTGACAGGACATCATCGAAAGCCACATATAAGTAAAACAAAATATACTAGGATAAAATAAATATATTAGTAGGCAAAGCGTTTAGTTTTCAAAGATCTTAGTATCTATTTAACTCACACGCTTAGATAGTAGTTGAGGAGCGTCTCGTATGTAAACGGGTCTCCATGGCAGTATTTATGAAGATATGAGATATAATTTTTCTGGTCATTTTCATCCAATGAATGAATAATATTCATGGTGATACCCTCGGAAGTGTGGCATACGGTTTTGGTGACGTAATCAAAATGGCGGGAGATGAAAATAATAATCAGTAATACGTATCTCTTTTACTTATACACATGAACGCTGCTACTTTATCTCAAACACTCATATATGAGTGCCTCACAGACAGACAGGTATCAACAGTGTCATTGAATCGAAAACACACTCGTGATCTACCTCTTCAAGTAGCGTTGGGTCTAGCCATCCAATATAAGACTTGTAGTAAATTTTTAGTACATCTTATGCATGGTTTGGAATGAGTGAAAATATTTCTGAGGAAGTATTAGACGTACTTGAGGCATTTATTTGCAAAGTTTATCAGCCAGCAACAACTCTAAGTAAGTTATCAGATTTACGATGGTTACATTATTTTCAAAAAAACGAATAAGCTGGGAGAAACTACCACCGACAAGAAACTCTTTTGTACCGGGTGAATTTTCAACTCATGGTTTGGAACCAAGATGAGAAGGCACGACCAAATTTACTATCTTCCATTGGAAATGGGTGGACTTTGGAAAATGAACATATAGTTCCTGTTCTGTGCACAATGACATGTGCACCTGAATCAATTTTGCAACATCTAAGATGCTCATGTGTCGAAAACAGTTGCAGGCCGCAATGCAAATGTTTGGCTAATCAGCTTCAATCTACGGAAATGTGTGAGTGTGGCGGTCATTCTGATTTCTGTGACAACGAAACGATGATCGCTGAAGAAGCAGTGAACTCGGACAGTGAATATGAATCAAATGAGCTGAGTTGAAATCCAGATTGTGCTATAAACATATATTTTTCCACCCGTTATCTTTTTCATGAATTCATAAATTTAGAATGTAATTTTTTTTTGATGTGTCATAATTTATTTGCTGTAAAATTTTGGGAATAGACTTTTATATCGGGAAATCAATAATAGAACTCTTTTTAACTGAATATCAGCTTCAAAAAGAGTATTTAAAATCCGAAATTCATTCATAAATAACCAAGAAAATAGATATTTCTTGATTTTGAACCTTCGCCATTTTGAAAACGTCACCAAAACTCTCTGCCACACTTCTCGAGGTATCACCATGAAAATTATTCATCCTAAAGTAGAAACGAATATAAAAAAAATGTCCATAAAATCATCAGTAAAACCGCCACGAGATTACAGACGCGCCTCAACTATAGTCTAAATATTCAGCATTGTAGCAAACCCCCAAATACAAATTTCTTCAATTCTTCGATTCCTAGCCTAATAAATTCCTGCACCATGAAATTTAAATTAAATAAATCATAGTTGAATATCTTTATTTCGGTTTGAGACAAGATATGATACGAAAAAGGCATTGATCGGAAACATGTTTATGTTCAGATAGACTCAAAAACTGTCGATTCGGCTCTGCTAAGTTTTAAATTACTCTGGTAGAATAGAGTGGCTTGCACGAAGTAACAATAGATAAAAAGAATACAAACAAGAGTACAAAACTGAAAATGTAGGAGACGGTTTCAGGAATCAGGATGGATGTCATTCAAGAGAGACCTTTCCAAAATGACAGAATTGATTATTTGAATATCTAATAAACAAGTAATGAACAAGCAGTTACGACTAGACAAGCAACAGTAGAAAAGTAAGGGATAAAGGCTACATTGACTCCTTGAAATGGTGAATTTCAAGGATCCAGTTAGAGGACCTTGTGAAGGCGTAGTTACGTTAAAGGTATAGGCATATATACCGGGTGGCTACGGAAGTATTGCCTACGGAATATCTCAGTTATTGTATGTAGTAGGTTTGTGAAATTTGGAGCGTCGATATAATGACATAAGAGCTAGAATTTGAGCATATTGACATGTCGAAGTTAACTTCCGGTCTGACCGGAAGTAACATCAACTCTCTTATTTTAAATGGAAACCCAATTTTTTTTTCTTTTCGCTTCATTCAGCATTCAATTCCCTTTCTAATGACATATCACAAGTTGGTATCTAACCAGAAACTAGATCAGAAAAAAATTATTATTGAAATTCACCGAGTAGGCCGTGGAAGCAAAATGAAAGCCAAAAATTGAAAAGATGACTATGGAAACCACACGTCACTTGATAACAGTTGCTCTTGCTCTATTATCGCCATACACAAAAATAACATTAAAAATAATGTGGAATGATAAATTATATCCTGTAGGTTCTAGGTTAAATAGGAACATAAACGTACTTGGTCTGTGCCATCGTCCATAGATATTCTAATATCTACCTATGGACGATGTTTGTGCTATTCAGAATAATCATTCCATTGCAATAATCATTCGAACCAAAATATTAACAAGTAGGCTGATTGAGATGTATTTTGGAATGAAACAAAAAAGAAACGAGAGCTCTCACGAACGCTGCTATCCATATTATTTTGACGTTCGAAGTAGTGTTTTTGATTCTGCCATTTTAAAAGGGTTTGGAAATCGAAATCAGTTAGTGGAATATTCAAAAAATGCCCCCTTTATTCACGAACCGAACAAATTGACATGTTTCTCATTTATGGTGAATGTTTAAAAAATTCTTATGCCGCTGAACGATTGTATTTAGAGCGATATCCAGGGAGGCAGCAACCGTCAAGAAGGTATTTCCAGTGGCTTGAAGAAAAATTAAGAACTGAGCCTGATGTTCACGAAGACCAAGAAGCATTTGTTATTAATGAGGAAACTGAAATTAATGTATTAGCTTTAGTACAATATGATAGCACAATTTCCTCAAGGCAGATTGGCACCGAATTAGCTATAAGTAAGGACTCTGCTAGGAAAATTTTGAAAAAACATCAATTTAAATCCTTCAAGTATCTGTTGCATCAACATTTGTATGAAAATGACGGTGAAAGGCACCTGGAATATTGTAATTGGTTTCTTCGACAAAATGCTGAGAATCACCTATTTAACTATTATATCTTGTTTACGGACGAGTCAAGATTTACCCACAATGGATTATTTAACAGGAATAATACAAGGTAGGTACTGTACTTTATTTGGATTATTGTCGATAGTCGAAGTATAAAGTGCTAAAAGTGTGAACGGTCCTTTGTTTCAGGTACTGGGCGATAGAAAACGAGCACCGGTTTCGACAAGGTGGCTTCCAGGAGAGATTTGGTGTGAATGTTTGGGCAGGAATAGTTGGAATTCATATTGTTGGCCCCATTCTTTTTCAATGCCAACTAACCGGAGAGAGATACTTTAATTTTTTAACGAATGAAATTTAGGAATTCATTAACAACCTACCAGCGGAAATAACTGAGAGAATGTACTTCCAGCAAGATGGCGCCCCTCCGCATAATTCAAGAATAGCGAGAAATTATCTTCAAAATCGCTTTCAAGAGAGACTTATAACAACCCATGGTCCAGTCAGGTGGCCACCAAGGTCACCTGATCTTACTCCGTGCGACTTTTTTCTATGAGGGCATCTTAAAAATAGGGTGTATTCCACACAGCCTACAACTCTATATGAGCTAGAAGTAAAAATTCGTAGAGTTTTCCAAGATATCACGCCCCAAATGTTGAGAAACGATTTACATGAAAATATCAATAAATGTATTGACGCTGAGGGAATGCATTTCGAACATTTGTTTTGAATTTATTTTATCTTTAATCCTATCAATTTGATTTTTTTTTTTTTTGATAAATCTGATTTTTTGTTATTTGAATAATAATAATTGGATTTTTTGGTATTTCATTTTAAAAAATTACTTTCTATTATATCATTAGAAAGGAATGGTTATGCTGAATAGTACAGGCAAGAAAAAGTTGTATGTTCCTATTTAAGTTATGGACCTACAGAGTATTGTTTTTTTCCCAATTTTTCCAATATTTTTTTTGGCGGCTTTTTATAACGCCGACGAATGAAAATAAAATATCACAGTAGTAGCAACGGTTATCAAGTGACGTATGGTTTCCATAGCCAACTTTTCAATTTTTGGCTTTCATTTTGCTTCCACGGCCTACTCGGTGAATTTCAATAATAATTTTTTTCTGATCTAGTTTCTGGTTAGATACCAACTTGTGATATGTCATTAGAAAGGGAATTGAATGCTGAATAAAGCGAAAAGAAAAAAAAAATAGGGTTTCCATTTAAAATAAGAAAGTTGATGTTACTTCCGGTCAGACCGGAAGTTAACTTCGACATGTCAATATGCTCAAATTCTAGCTCTTATGTCATTATATCGACGATCCAAATTTCACAAACCTACTTCATACAATAACTGAGATATTCCGTAGGCAATACTTCCGTAGCCACCCGGTATAAAGGGTGGGGCACCGAAAACACAAAACACATATGTTGTGGAGAAAATGCAAAAACACATCGATTTTTAATCCAAAGGGGACATCTTCCTATCATAAACTCAACTGTTATACTTCTCCCCCCACCACTTGGTCACCTTCACCCAAACAATTTGAATGGGGAAAATAGTAAATGTGACACATCATTAAAAAGGTAATTTCATAAGGAAAAATAACTGTTCCGTATTCAAAATTATAATACTTCATTTGCAAGCTAATTTGATATAAACTCAGTGACTATGCATTATGGAATTTTTCTAAGGAAAAAACAAAATGGCGTCTCTAAAATGGCGGACGAAATTTAAAATTTTGGTCCGATTTGATTCAAAATTGATAAGTGGTGGTTTTCAGGGTCGGAAATTATGAATTATTTGTCAATGCAAAAAAAACAGGATTAACCATCCTGATTTTTTTGTCAATGCAAAAAACAAGATGGAGGTCGAAATTTGTATTTATGCTTCGATTCGACCCGACACCGAAAACGAATTCTTCAAAACACACACAATCCTAATTTCCGACCCTGAAAATACCCACACTAATTTTGATTCGAATCGAAACATAATTTCAAATTTCGTCTGCCATCTTGGAGCCACCATCATGTTTTCTACATTAACGAACAATTCATAATTCATAATAATGCATATTCGACAAACTCTTTTCAATAAATGTAAAGACATAATAATTCCAGAACAACACGGATTTTTTCCACTTGGATCAATAGAAACGAACTTGATGTCTTTCACAGATTTTGTATTGGAATCAATGGATGATCAGGTTCAGGTGGATGTCGTTTACACTGATTTCAGCAAGGGATTTGATAAAATCAGTCATAACATTTTAATAACTAGGCTTGCTGAGGTTGGTGTCAGCGACTCCCTCCTAAAATGGATATGGTCTTACCTGCATGGCAGAACTCAAATGGTAGCACTGAATGGATATATCTCGGATCCTTTTGAATCATTGTCTGGAGTTCCCCAGGGAAGTCACCTTGGACCGTTATTCTTCATAATTCACATAAATGAAATTATTGCATCTTTTGAATATTGCTCAATTTTACTCTATGCAGACGACCTGAAACTGTATCGTGCAGTGAATGATCTGAGTGACTGCAGGAAAATACAAGAAGACTTACACCGCCTTACATTGTTTTGTGATAGTAACAGCCTCTTCTTGAATCTAGACAAATGTGTCTTAGTCACCTTTACCAGAAACAGAAATAGGTTTGACTACAATTACAAAATAAAAAACCATTTATTGAAATCTGTATCCGAAGTGAAAGATCTAGGGGTACTGATGGACTCTAAATTAACTCTCGAGCCGCATTTGGAAAAAACGATTAACGAATGTAATGAAATTATGGGATTTTTCAAAAGGAGTTGCCAAAATTTCAGATATACAAGATCACTTCTTAGTATTTATTATGCTTATATATACAGTATACTCTGTTTCGCATCTGTTGTTTGGAATCCCCAGTGTCAAGTTCACATAGATAGAATTGAGAGAGTACAGAAAAAATTTATTAGATATATTGATTATAAGACAAATGTACAAATCAAGGATAGTAACTACATCCCACTGATGCGTGAATACAATATGTTACCTCTTAAAGATAGGCGAAATGTGACAGACTTGATAATGGTCTTCAAACTGATGAAGGGACTAGCGCAGGGCCCATATTTATTCTCAAAGATTGAATTCAACGCTCAAGCTTAGAAATCCAGAATTCTTTAAAATACCCTTCAAAAAAACGAACGCTGCTCAGAATTCACCATTATGCAGGATGCTTAGAACATTTAATAGCATTTGTAATGACATTAAATATTTCGAACTAGATTTGAATTGTTTCAAGTTTAAAATCAAGAGGTAGGTATTACATCGACCATCTTTAAGCGAACTATATACTTACTGATTTCTCACTTATCGTATTACCTAATTTAGAATTAGCTATTCCATATATGTTTCTGTCTGTTCACGTTATATTTTTTCTTCTTCTTTCTTGTTCACAACCCACTAAACTGATATATTATTTAGAGGGGTCTGTTTTTGAATTTTTCAATCTGTTTGTAACCCCTATATTGGTAAATAAATGAATAAATAAATAAATTTCCGACCTGAAAACCACCACTAATCTATTTTGAATCAAATCGGACCATAATTTTAAATCTTGTCCGCCATTTTGGAGCCACCATTTTGTTTTTTCCCTTAGAATAATTCCATAATGCATTGTCACCGAATTCATGTCAAATTAGCTTGCAAATGAATTATCATAATTTGGAATACGGAACAGTTGTTTTTCCCGTAAGAGGGCTCCAAAATAGGATGTTAGGTGGCGAAAAATTTTTATATCTGGGTGTGATCTTGAACCAACATCTGCGATGGTCTGATCATGTTTCGTATAAAATTCAGAGACTCCGCAAACTTATACGGTAATTTGAGAAATATTTGAATATTAAAGTATTTTGAATATTTTCGGTACTCTGTACTGCTGTACGTTTTATTACACAAACCATCGCTGAGTAATTTCTGTTTCAAAGATTCAGTGTCAGTAATAAAGAAGGAAGTGAATTGAATTTAACTTTAGCATATCTTCCCTACGATGATTCTCTACCACCCATCACAAAGTTTATAGCGCAACTAGTGGGACACAGCAAAGCAAATGGATCCTAGCTGGGGAGTACAGACATCTAGCTGGTGATCATCAACACCATTGCTGAATATGCGCCAATATAACCAAAATTTGTGAGATAATCAAATTTTGCAGCATGTGCTTATTTGATAGTAAATCTGAAGGTTCTAAGCATCATTGGCTGTGTTTTTCCAGGTTTCCACTGAACCCTAGTAAGCTGCTTTAGAGGGCGGAATACTTTTTCAATTTTTGTATCATTTTGTATCTTTTGAATTGAAGATTCATGAAACTCATGTATACTGAATAATTTTGTCATCTCAAGTGAGAAGAAAAGATCCATCGTGTCCCCTTTTGCTATTCTATGAACTTTTTGGTGGATTATTCTTATTCTGGTTGTGGGTTCCCAGAAGCTAAAACTTTATTGAATCTATAATGAAGTGAAAAAACGCGATTTTATATCGTTAGGCGCTTCATTTTGGTTAATAACCAAAGATTTAGCATTTCAACACTAAATGAGCATAAACGCAGATGGTGGCCTTCATCATCGCAATTCTGAGACTTGGAGATTGACTTCGACTCCAGCACTGGACCTTACTCTCACCAATCAGCATATTTCTGAGAAGCAAACAAAAATTTCATGGCGCAAGCTACAACTCCTATAGTGGATTCGAAATGATAGTACGTCCAGATGAAGGCACATGGATATCAATACAATTTCAAGGGATCAAATGAGCTAAGTTACATGAAAACGCGACAAACACAAACATCTTTTTTCCTACAAGCGTTCGTGATTCACCCTATACCCGCATGAAATTTAATTTGGGAGGTGCCATTTTTCCGCATGCGAAAGTTTGTTCAAGAGTGCAACATATAATGTTTTAATGCGCTGGTAGAAAAAAACTCGATCCTAACTCATACAGAAATATACTATTTCGAACCAGTTGCGTACACTATTTTTGCGAGACGTTTTTTCTTTGAGAAAGTTGCATTATTCCGTAAAAAGCGTCTGGGATGGTTGCCGAAAAAGAGTATTTCTATTTCTATTCTGTCCAATGCATACCACCATCATTTGATAGTAGTAATGCATCTGAGAGTATTCATGATGACGTAAAAGAGTCTCGCGATAATAGATCTAGGCCAGTATAACATGACAATTAATTTTTCTGTGAACAAGTTACTATTCATATATATATATATATACCAAACTTGAAAAATTTGGTTCATCATTATCTGCAAAATATACTGGTAGAGCTGTTATTTAATATAGCTGATGAACTCTTTGGGACAATATAATTCAAATCAGTATTTCAACGAGTTGTTGCTGCATCTAATGAATTATTTCACCATCGACCAGCGGTTCCACCGTCTGAAACAAAACAAATCCATTTCGTTCGTATCCTGAAGAGAGTATTCACGCTTGTTCACGTTTTTGTTTTCAAATATGGATTTTATGAAAATAAGTGACCTCACCTTTTGCAGTTTAGGTTGGCGGCATACGGAAAGAGAAAAACTATTTAAGTCAAAAACGTTTTTTGACTAAAACCATGAAAATGTTTCAATGTGAAGTACAGATGCACACTCGATACATTCGCATGTATTGAATCACGTTTAGGGCAGGTACATATTATAGAACTGGCTGTTGGAATTAACAGCGACACTTCCGTCTCCAGCCATGATTGTTCATTGATCATGTCAAGAAGACAGCTCTGTATGCCGTCCTTAGCAAAAATGCCATAACTACATAAAATATGAATATTGATGTATTGGTTTGGAAACCTATAAATTTTGTCTTTTACCAAGCAAAACTGATGTTTACTCCCGGTTTATAGCCATAATCAACATATCATTTTACCGTATGTACAAAAGTTTAAAATTTTCTTCACAAGCGGGTAAATCGGGTACTGTCAAATTGTTTGGAGAATATTTCAGCAGTGTACACCGAAAGGCACCAGACGTCAATGGGGATCAGGTGGGGTGCTTGGGGCCAGTTGACCGCCTACGAAAAACACCTGCTCTTTCATTGGGACCTGATCTGTTCACCAAGAAGGCGCCTGGACAGGAGGGTAATGATACAGTTCTGTTCAAAACCTCCCGTGTAAGGCCCTAGTTCAGTTCCTACATATCAAATATGCCATTTTGAAACGGCAGTGTTATCCCGAATGTTTACAGAGACATGTGATAATACCGACTCTGAAACCCAGCAAGGATAAACATCAGGTTACTAGCTACCGCCCCATCTTACTGCTTAGCGTGATTGCCGGAGTGGTTGAGAAAATCATTGTCAAAAGGCTGATGAATCTTGGCGAGAGGTTGAAACTCATCCCAGATGTACAGTTCAGATACCGTAAAGGTCATAACACGACCTCGCAGGTTGTCCGAATTGTGCACGGGGTGAAAGAGGCGTTCCACCAAGGTTTCAACACAGTCTTGACCCTGTTGCATATGGAAAAGGCCTTCGATACAGTATGAATCCAAATTTTTAATATATTTTGAGCACTTACTGTTATTTATATAACTTGAAATTTGACAGACGTTCATGATTCCAGTAACAATGCATTGCGAAATTATTTTTAGAGAAAAAATATGGCTTCTTCAAGATGGCCGACGAGTTTTGTGATAGGGGTCCCATTCTATTCATAATTAATATGTGGGGGTTGTCTGAGTATTATGGCAGCGTTCTTACTACAAGTTGGATAACTCCCACTATACGGGCTTTGTGAATCACCCACTGTATCCACGCCAAAGTTTCTAATAATGATAAACTTCCGACTGGGACATACTGATTCATCTTTGAGAAGCTAATTATTATGAGTAGGTACTTACTGATTTCCTACTCCAAATATGTGTTTCGCCATGATATTAACAATGATAAGTTTTTATTGGTAGTTTTGAGGAAAAAATGCATAGTGGAATCCTATCAAAAATGTGACTCAACATCTACACATGATAACTTACGGCAGAACAGAGTTGGGTAGTTTCGGAATACTTGTGTATTCGAATATAGTATCCGGATACTTTATATGTATTCGAAAGCTGTATTCGAATATTTTGTCGGGCATCTACGAAAACGGTGGAATACAATTTTAGCACTTTGCAACGTCGAAAAATGTATTATTAGAGTGCCTCACATATTAAAAATGTGCAGTAAACCCCACATGGAAATTTTTTTCTTCCGTTTACGGGGTTGAGAAATGACGTATTAAATTAGCTCTGTGTAGAAGTGAAAAAAAAATAGCCCTAAGCTGAAGCTAAAAATTTGTTACTCCGACTGGCTGAAGTCAAAGGCATCATCATTTCAAGGTGCATTCTCATCATATCTTTCTCACAAGGACATTTCAACAATCATTTTGATAATCCAGAATCTGATAGTCCATGAGCCAGGAGGAAAAGTAAGTACAAATGGATATTATTAACCAAACATATTACGACAAAATATCAGAGGAAATAAGGAAAGTTAAATCGGAAGTAAAAAACTTGATTGAAGCAAGCGAGACCCGAATAATCCTAAAAATAGAATCCTTGAGAAATCGACTTACTGAAGTAGAAAGGGAAAATACAATTTCGAAACAGAAAATCGAGAATCTTGATCAAGACAGTAGGAAAAAAAATAATCTTGTTCGGACTGAATAAGCAACCTAGTGAAAGAACAGTCAGTTATATCAGCGATTTGATACTGAATCTATTGGAAATCAACATATCAGAAGCGGATATATCAGATCTTTACTCACTGGGAACTCATTCTGAGGCACCCCTGAAAATTGAGTTGACATCAGTTCTGAAGAAAAAAAAATCTAGAAAACTGCAAAAAAATGAAAAATACAGGGATATCAATCTCATCGGATTTTACACAAAAACAAAGGGAAGGCAATAAAACTTTAAGGACTAGTTTGAGAAATTGCAGAAACACTGTAACAGACAAAAGTTATATAAAAGGAAGCCTTCTCTATGTTGGAAATAAAAAATATACAGGCGAAGAGCTAAAACAATTTGACTTCTCAGAACAACAAAATAGCAAACCTAAAAGCGCTCCGTCCACATCTGACAGAAGAAATCAAGAACAAGAGGAAAACATAGAAAGTCACTCCAAACCACCAGTAGAAAATAGAAAACTAAAAATATACAAGAAAAGAAAACAGAAGATAGATTGACTCCGAAAGACCTGAATAAGGTGAATAAAAGCGTTGCCCAAACATTAATGGAAAGGAAAACGTTACGTTCAAATTCAAGTTCAAATATATAAAACTAGTCCAGTTGAACAGAGCCCATATACCACATTAAATTAATTAAGGTTTTTGGTATAGGTTTTATTACTCTAGACATTAGTAAAGTTTTTGTGTTGTCTTCTTTGTTAAGTGTCGTTCATATCCTCTAGTATATGGATGAATATATTCGTGATTTTCGGATAGATCCTGTAGATACCTTTGTCTTAAATGAAATTAATGAATGCACTCAAGTTTTAAATGTTAACAAAGGCAATAGTTTTACAATATGTCAAAATAATATAAGGAGTATAAATAAAAATTAGATATAGAAGAAAATTATGCTAGATAATCTAGATTTTGAATTCGACTGTGTGGTTCTAACGGAAACATGGTGTATACAGTGTGACCCATTTAAGATGGAAGCACCCTTATAAAACTTACATTTTTCAACCGATTGGAATGATTTTTTTTTTGTTAGGTAGGTATTCAAAAAGTCTATTAGGACACCAAATATCATGAATAAATCTCAATTTCCAGGGCCAACTGATCTTATTTTTCAAGGTCAAAAATCTAAAAAAGTTACTAGCGATTTTTTTAGAAAAAATCTGACTACACCACTGGATTCGCGACATTTTCAAATGATTTACATCTAAATTACGTTTGAATGCGTCAATCAATAAAAAAGTTATAAAGGAATGAAATTTGAAAAATATGCCGTTTAATCAACCCACCAATTCATGTTCAGGAATTTTATGAAAATTCTGTATACTCCAGAATAATAATAATAATAAATTATAATTTCAAATGAATCTACAAAAAAATAACTGTAAGTACATTTTTCTAATTGCTACAAACTAGCGGAAAACAATCTTTTATTCACAATCAATGTAAAAATAGAAACCAAGAAGATACCGAATTGAAAAATAAATGAGTGCAATTCATATTCTGGTGGCCTCCACCAAACTTCCATCCAATTCAATGCATTTATCATATCGCTTACGAATATTTTTTAAAGTATTTCTCAATTGTTGTGGAGTAATTGCATCGCAAGCTTGCTGAATTCTGGTGCACAGTTCCACTCGATTTCTTGGTCGTGATTTGTAAACCTTTTGTGAAACATAACCCCAAAGGAAAAAATCGAGTGAAGTAAGGTCAGGCGATCTTGGTGGCCATCCAATTAATGTACTCCCCCTTCCTATCCAACGATTAGGGTAATTTTGATTCAGCCAATTCTTCACAATTCCCGCATTATGTATGGAACAACCATCTAACTGAAAATATAAATTTCTTGTTTCTGCAAGGGGAAGTTAATCTATTGCGTCCGAAAATTCATTCCTTAAAAATTGTAGGAAAATTGCGCCATTCATGTTGCCGTCGAAAAAGAATGGTCCAATTATCCTTTCATTCAGTATTCCACACCAAACGTTCACTTTTTCTGAATACTGCCTTTTACAGTTTATCACCCAGTTAGGATTTTCAGTGGCCCAATAGCGAATATTTTGTGATGAAACCACTACATTTGTTGTGAAACTAGCTTCATCACTAAATAAAATTTTCTTTAAAAATTGCCTGTCATTAAGATACTCGCCCTGGGCCCATAAGCAGAATTCCAATCGTTTTTCTTGATCACCTAGTTCCAGAGTATGTAAAAACTTTGGTTTAAATGGCCTCAATTTATTTTTCTTCAGACATCGCCTAATATTCTCCCTAGGTAAGTTTAAATCTAAGCTGGCAACCCTCAAACTACTATTTGGATTATTTCTGAAGTAATCTAATATAGTCTGGTTATTTTCGTTCCTTCTTCGTATATTGTTCTTTAAAATATATGTGGTTACTGCTCCAGTCCGATTGAAAACTTGGTTTATTTTATGTACCGTGCTGTTATTTATGGCTGGACGATTTGGGTGTCTTTCATTGAATATTCTAGTTACTTCTCTTTCACTCCGGTAATCATCACCGGAAAGACGTATAATTTCGATTTTTTCTTGAATTGACAATTGAGCCATTATCTGTTTTTATTTTGGAACACAAATTATTCAGTTCACTAATGGTGCGTAACAAAATGACAATTCATGCGCAAATAAATAGATGAGAAACTGAAAGTCACAGCTAACTTGTTTATTTCATTAATGCATTCTGAATAACAGGCAGTTAAAATTGCAACTCTCATTTTTTGCTATTCAACAAAAGGAAAAAATCACAGCTGATGTTACCTACTGGAATGATAATAATTATTATCCATTGCATATTTTTTTCGTTATAATTTCTATTGGGAGTACATTAGACTTGTCTTATATTGTTGAAATTGTTTTCATGAAGATTAACCAGGAGTTCTCTCCTGATTGTACTTGTTTATGTATCCACTCCACTTCGAGAAATACCTATAGACTATTTTTACCATTATGATTTTCAGATGTTATAATTGTACGAAATTGCAATAATCACCCCAATAATTTTTTCAATAATCAACAGTGGTGTAGTAAGAACGTTGTTAAAATTTAATTTTACAACATATTTTTCAAATTTCATTCCCTTATAACTTTTTTATTACTGAACAGATTTCGATGAAACTGTGACCAGTGATATTTCAAGACATCCTGAATCCAGTGGTGTATTCAGAATTTTCATAAAATTCATGAATTCGAATTGGTGGATTGATTAAACGGCATATTTTTAAAATTTCATTCCTTTATAACTTTTTTATTGATTGACGCATTCCAACGTCATTTACATGTAAATCATTTGAAAATGTCGCGAATCCAGTGGTGTAGTCAGATTTTTTCTAAAAAAATCGCTAGTAATTTTTTTAGATTTTTGACCTTGAAATATAAGATTAGTTGGCCCTGGAAATTGAGATTTATTCATGATATTTGGTGTCCTAATAGACTTTTTGAATATCTACCTAACAAAAAAAAAATCATTCCAATCGGTTGAAAAATGTAAGTTTTATAAGGGTGCTTCCATCTTAAATGGGTCACACTGTAGAAAATCCGAATTTATACAATATTCCAGGCTACGAAATCTTATATAATTATTGTTGTTTTTAAAGTGATTTTTCCGTTAACCAGCATACGAACGACAGCCCTCAGAAGTCGAAACTTGTGCGAACTAAGGATTAACGAGGTCTTACCTTTTAACGTGCGATTCCTAGCAAGATATAACCAGAATGATGGTACAGTATTATATATAAAAAATAATATTCCATTCACATATGAAATTATAACAATCAGCGGCATAAATTTCCTGCTTATAATGCGAATGATTTTCTACGAGTCTTAGAGGAATATTTGGAACAAATCCAAACGAATTAAGAAAAAAGTAACATCTTTATTGGTGATATGAATTTAAACCTCTTAGATAACAAAAATATTACATTAGAATATCTGAATATTCTGAGTGAATATGGGTACGTGTCGAAGATTAATAAACAAACGAGATAAGAGTCCTGTCTAGATCACATATTCTTGAGTGTAAGTGTAATAGAAAACTCAATTCCACTGATATTGAAAACTTTAATTAGTGATCATGATACAACTATCCTACTGATTATTAGAGAAAATTAATGAAAAAATCAAAAACATAATATACACAAGGAATATATAAATTATAACAAAGCGTCAAAAACATTACAAGTCAAATCTTGGAACGACCTTTACATAACAGATGATCCGAATACAGCAACAAACATGTTTATCGAAGAAATGAAAAAAGTATTAGTTGAATGTACGGAACGGAAAGTATACAAAAGTAAATATAGTCCTATAGCACCATGGCTCACAAACGAGTTACTGAAAATGACTAACAAAAAAACAAAATGTCTGAAATCTTGAGACGACAACCAGATAATATTGTGTTGAAAGAACAATATTCTACACATAGAAATAAAGTAACAAATGAAATAAATAAGGCAAAAAAAATATTGCTCCCAACAACTAGAGGCGAACAGAAATAATTCAAAATTCTTATGGAACATGGTGCAAAACCTATGTGGGGGAAGACCTAAAAAAGATAGCACGACAACAATGGGTTACTGGAAGAAGCAGAAGAAATTGCAAACGAAATAAATATAAAGTTCGTCAATATTGGAAAAAAATTAGCAGAGAAAATTCCGAAAAATCCTCACTATAAAGAGAAGAGGAAGGTCCTATCCAATTCTATGGCATTTATTTCAACAAACACTACAGAAATATACAAAATTATCAAAGATCTCAAAAATAACAAATCGCCTGAGCCTGATGATATTAGAGCCGAGCTTTTGAAAAAAGTGTCAAGTTTAGTGTCAGAACCACTTGCATACATAATTAATAAATGCATTGAGAAGGGGATTTGGCCTGATGCCTTCAAAATTTCAACTGTTATACCAATATATAAAGGTGGAGAAAGATCATGTGTTAGTAATTATAGGCCAATCTCACTTATAAGCCATCTATCAAAAAATTGATCAAGAACAGACTAACTATTTTCATAGCAAAATATGGGTTGTTATCTGAAAAACAGTATGCATTTAAAGAAAAAAGTTCTACTATTGACGCTGTTTTGGACTTGACAACACAAATACATAGGTCACTAGAACAAGGCAAACCATCATTGTGTTTGTTTATTGATTTGAGTAAGGCATTCGATACTGTAAATCACGAACATTTGCTAAACACCCTTGATGATGCAGGTATACGTGGCAATGTATTGCAAATTCTCGAAAGTTATTCAAATGGAAGAAAACAAACGGTGAAAGTAAATGGCAAGAGAAGTTCCGAGAAATTCATAGAATACGGCGTGCCACAAGGTACTGTCCTTGGTTCCATATTATTTAACCTATACATAAATAACTCATTTAAGTTAAACACGACAGGGAACATAATAGGATACACTGATGACACTGCCATATTTTATGAATCAGATACATGGGAAAACTTGAAAACTATGGGAAAATGACATCAGAGTGGTAAAAGAATGGTTCGATCACAAACTCCTTACTATTAACTTAAACAAATCAAAATTTTTACCATTCAGTTGTAATGTGACAAATATGCAATTTCTTACAACGACTACAATATACAAGCTGAGAAAGAATTAAGTACCTAGGTATATACATTGACAGACATTTTAAATGGGATATCCACATAAATTATACTGTTAAAAAATTACAAAAAATCATTTATGAATTCAAACATCTCAAATATCCTACAAAGATCTGAAGACTTTGTATCTAACACTGGAGGAAAGCCATCTCCGATACGGTATACCTGTTTGGGGAGCAGCCCGGCGTACACATCAAAACCACCTTGAAATATGCCAAAAAAGATTTCTGAAAATCATAATGGCAAAACACCATACATACTCTTCAAAAATCAATTGAAAAAATTGGTTCTGTTTAAGGATAGGCAATTTTTTATTAATCTAATCGAGAATTATTGATACCAAGTAACAAACAAACAAAAAATCCAAACATATTTATTTAGTAAATTTATTTAATATTTTATATTTTGAATTTTTTCACTTCTTATATTATACATATAGTCCTTAGAAATTGTATTCATTATTATTATTATTGTAATGAATTCTATTATATGGTTATATGTTTTTATGTTTGTTTTTCAAATCGAAACAAGTGTTTTTGCACTTATCGATATTTTAACTTTATTTACAGTTCATGCATTTTTCTTAATCTTTTGTCTTATGTCTGTCTTACGTCACTGAATGTAAAAACGATATTATTTCCATCGCCGAACGGAGATTCTTCGTTGTCGATATAGTCTGATCAGTACGGCAACACTGCATTTGGAAAATCGAATGTCAAATATGACAGAACAACAACAAAACATCTGTTTCTTCATCTTTGGCTTATTGGAGTGTTTTTTCGTGAATAAAGGGCAAATTCAGATTTAATTTGTGTTAAACTATCGTTAGTTTTTATTATTAAGCAATGGTGAAGCATTGTGAAATGTGTTAAAGACCATTTGAAGCTGGAAATCAAAATATGTCATTTCATAGGTAAGCTACCAGTGTCGTAACTATCGAGAAAGGGAAACCGAATTGGAAAAGAGTAAAATGTATGAATTATAAAAAAACATGTCAGTTAGAGCGTCGGCTGTTCTCAAAATCCTGTGGAGATTATTCCATCATAATTTCAGGTTATTATTTTTTCCATCAACCAGCTGTCGTCCCCCTACGAATGACAGCCCTCAGAAGTCGAAACTTGTGTGCGAGCCAAGGATTAACGAGGTCTTACCTTTTAACATGAGATTCCTAGTACTTTCTCAGGCCACCAGAAAAATAAATTGAAATCGCTGGGATTGAACCAGCGACCGGTAAACCCAGAATGATTGAAAAGCATCGACTCTAACCACTCGGCTACCTGGCCTCAAGTGCTCTAAAATATTTTGTGATCTTCTATCATTTTAAAGGAGTACGAAAATTCCATGTATATGGCATCACACGTTAGAAGGTGAGGGCTACGTCTTCTCTAGCTCGCACAAGTCTGTGACTTCTGAGGGTTGCTCGTAACTGTGCAGCTGGTTGACGGATATAACAATAACAAAATAACAATAAATAACTCGAGATCGCCACATAGTTGATCATCTTTCTCTTAGACGTTAGAAAGTAGCAGCAAACACTGATCTGTCAGAGAAAATTTATGGTCGTATTCAATTACTGAAGGGCGCAGATAACCATCACAGTACCCGTAAACAAACCTTATGTCAGCGGCACTGTAAATACTTGGGCACTTGAATTGTATTGAAACTCGAATTAATCAATTAATATGTCATTGACTGTCATTTGACACACAAACTCTTAATACCACCCATGATTTGATTTTTGTTGAAACGAGTATTTTCCTATTACATACAGGAAACGGTTTTTAAATTGTTTCTCAAAAATTTATGCATACATGAAAATAATTAAGAGACAAAAAATACGTATTTTTAAATACTCAATCGAAAACAAAAATTAGACACACAAATACAAAAAAGACAGTAGCGTCCTTATATCAATGGGATTACTCCCTGGGACGCCACTGGAAATGATAATTTAAAAATACACTAAAAGAAGCCCCTAATTACCTCAATTAATGCCAAGTTTCTAACAACTTTGACAACTTGTATCTCAAAAACAAGGCTAGTTAGGACACATGCTTATTGAAAACAAAATATTATTTTGGATTTATAGGAAGATATATATCGTTGTATGAAATCATTTGACATAAAAATGAAAAGAAGAGATGTTCTGCTGATTCAGCAAACACCAATTGACATCTTTATTTGAAATAGGAGACCTAATATACAAAAAAAAACTATGAATAGTACTCATTTTCAAGAACTGAAAAGAAATGTGATTCTACACTGAGGTCTCAATCTACCAACTCCTCAGGTATCATCACGTTAGGATCAAAACTCAAAATGTCAAACAAACACGTGATCATCCTAAATGTAGATAGGCTGGAGAGTGGTAAAGCCTAGAGTAAGTACAGTTATGTACTTAGGAGTTTGGTTCCTTTCTGTTGAAGAAAAGCAGGCGTTGCGAACATAAACTAGAAATTGAAATTTCTGAAGAGTGCACAAAGCGGCCATTCTTCATCAGAATTTCAGTAGTAGCAGAAAATTCATAAAGTGTAATTTTTTTTAAATTGCAAGCAGTGATTTCATTAACGAAACCTTCAGTTGCGCGAGGCCTCTAGAGGCGCGGGGGGGCTGGCGCCTTGCTTGACCACCCTTAAGGCCGGATTTGTGTCAGATCTCAATTACCCCTCATATATCGGTAAAATACTATCTACTACCTCCCTACAATAAGGACACTTTCGGAAAAATAGGATGTTTGCTGCTTAGCGTATCAATCAGCGTTCCGCTCGGTTCTTTACTCTTTGGTTCTACCATTTATTCATCTAATAACTCTCAATATCCCAATTCAAGGTCTTTTGGTATACTGATTCAATTATTTTAATTCTTTGATTTCCGAATATTACGCTTTGCAGACTTATATTTCCTTACTATATTTTATCATTTTTGCAAGATATTGTTTTTTTAATTTGATGGTTTTATAGAATATCCGTCTTCACATTTTCGTTTATTATCACTTTATAATATTACAGATATACCGTGTTTCAATTTTTCTGTTCATCAAATTTTGAATCTATAAAAGTCTGGTGTGATCATTTCTGATTCTGGGATAATTCGTTTTTGATGAAAATTGATTATTGTCCCAGGCAGAAGTTGAAAACTCTAGTAAGATGGTGGTGGGAGCTGGGAATATTTTTAAGCACGCTCGGGCCTTGAGCCATACCCTTAAGGCTGAGACACAATCAAAGCCTTACGTTTTTAGCATTAGGTTTTGTAAAATTAGTTTTTTTTAAATTCCAGTCTTCGTTTTTATTATCATTTTGAATAATCTTCTAATTATTTTTTCCACCCCGTTCATATTTATAACTCATATTCTAAATCACAAAACTTAAAACTAATTACATAAATCATCAATTATGTCTAAGGCTAAACAACAGGTTAAATTTCTACCGGAGGTTATTCATAAATCCATCCCTGGTATTTCCTTTACTTTTGTTGTCATATCGGCTATTTTTTGTTTCACTTTGATGTTTTGAAACTTGTTATCCAATGATGTTAATGAGTATAAAAATATGCGAGCGGTTCAAAGCTCATTAATTTCACGTGTCACAAAATGACTGTCCAATCGTTTAGGGAAAAATTGTCAACCCTCGTTACACTTTTTATTGACTTTTTCAATATTATATATGAGCAATGACTGATATATATTTGATGGGTGACTCGTCAAAAGCTTCTTTTGAATGTATACTTCATGGAAAGAATTGAGATTATATGGAAATATATAACCCAAATTTAAAATTATTCTTTTATTGTAATACAGTAAGAGGAGCATACTTGAGTTTATTGATTTTGATGCGTCTATGTTAACTGCTAGGGTTGTGGTCAACTTAGTGCTGAAGAATGAACGAATTACTGATGGGTATATCTGCAGTATATTTAGTAATGGCCTTGAGGCAAGAAGAAAAGATAAGACATTTCAGTTAGGGATTGATAGTATGGATGATTATTGGGAAGGTTGAAGTTGGAAGTACGTTTATCAGTAGAAAGCAACTACGACGTCTTCCCTTAGCTCGCACAAGTCTCAGACTTTTGAGGGTTGCACGTAGGGGTGCAACCGGTTGACGGATATAACAATTTTAATAACAATAACAACAATCTGGGGTTTGGAGAACAATTTTTTCCTTAATTAATCTTTTTTCAACGACAACAAATATTCAATAGAAGAAATAAAACGAATAATTTCGACAAAGTCAAAATCTCTTTTCTCTACACTATCCCATACAGTAGAAAATTTGGGGCAAATATCTGTCAGAAAATAACTACTTTTCCATACGAACGATGAATTACATCTGACATATATTTGTAGAATGTTACTTCAGGAGGATATTATCGCAAGCGCTAAGTGTAATCGAGCATTGAATACTATAAACCGTCTGGTTTGGAATGACTACATGCATACATGACATACACCAACATCCAAAGCTCAATAGCAAAAGGCACTCCTCAGTAGGAGGGACTCTGGGAAGAGGGGATGATATACAATGTTTAATTACAATTAGCACTTGCAAAAGTGTCCTCCTGGAGGAACATTGTACAAACACATGTCAGATGTTTCAATGTTCGTATGGTAATGTAATTTTTTGACAGATATTTGCCTCAAATTTTCCACTTCGTTGGATAGTGTAGAGAGATGTGAATTTCGATTTTGTTTTAAACTCTCCAACACAGTTGACAGTTCTTGAACTTTGTTCGAATTTATGCAACTGCTGTTACCGGAGTCGTTGCTTCTTGCTTTTGAGCTCTGGATGTTTTTGTTCGTTGGGTGGGGTGGGGTGGGACAAGACGACTCTAACGTTGTCTGACCTATCCATGCACTAGAGAGGAAACAACCTTGAAACATGGAATGTATGCAGGTGGCCATTCCCAATCAGAATGGAAATGCATGATTACAATTAGCGCTTTTG
Organism: Chrysolina americana; assembly: GCA_958502065.1. Lineage (NCBI taxonomy): Eukaryota > Metazoa > Arthropoda > Insecta > Coleoptera > Chrysomelidae > Chrysolina > Chrysolina americana. The sequence continues at coordinate 64,643,013 of OY293411.1, forward strand.
ATAGTGTCCTACTGGAGAAACACTGCACAAATATATTTCAGATGTGATTCAACGTTCGGAGAAAGTTGTTGTTTTCTTACTGATATTTGCTCAAGATATTCCACTTTGTGAAAAAGTTGTAGGAGATAAAGAGGCTTTCGACTTTGTCGAACTTATTTGTTGCTATAAATTGAAACTCTCCGATGCACTTTTCGGACTTCGTTCGAATTTATCAAGTTTATCGAGTGGTGCTGTAGGTGTCCCGGGTTTTCCTACAGCTGAAAAGTGAAAACGCAACCAAAAATCAGTGAGTTGCCCCGGAGCGCCATGGCAAATAATAATAGCCGTTCTGTATCCGCCTTTGGGTATACTCTATGAGTGAGATGTTTATTCATCAGAAGGTTTACATTTGCATATTGGTAGATATCCACCTCGTATGTACTGATAAAGCAGGTTGGACATATCTTACCCTAAACCTAATATGCAACTTTTAAGGCGAAATTACTGCTTAGAAAAATTGAGTTTATTATCAGGTCATGGCTATAGCCACCAAAAGAATAAACAGAACTGTTGATATTTCATATTTTCTGTTGTTTCTATAATTGATTCTCTAGGAAAATCATCTCTTGAAATAATCAGCATATCAGCATTATTTCAATATATTCCCTATGAGATAGCCCTGTTAGAGTTGAATATCCATTATATCATAGATATCATTATCAGAACAATAAATAAAAAAAGTGATTCACTTGTATAGTGAAGTGGTCGTGGTGCTAGAGCAATTGCTCCCACTCAGACGGCCCGGGTTCCGATCCCCGGGACAGCCTGCCACTGAGCTCGTGGTTCGGAATCCAATTTTATTTGAACTGTTAGTCCCGGATCTCCCTTGCTCGCGCAAGCTCTGCTTTTGAGGAATTTTCTCTGAAAACCTGGGTGATTCGTAAAAACAAATTTTACAAAAAAACAAATTTCAGAATTTTACAAAAGATGAGCTTTCCTTCTTCACATCATATGTAGAAGAATTTTTCTGTTAACGGGTACACCTGTTTTCAACAGTAAACATTCCTATCAGACGAAGACAATAAACTTCCACAAATAACGTTCTTATACTCATTACCAGTATCAGAAAATGACATCACTTTTCCCATTTCAAATTTGAAAAAAGCTCTTTCTAACGGACCTGGCGAAATAAGCATATTAGGACATTTAAAAAATACACACCCTAATCTATTAGAGCCATTAGCAGCCTTCAGCAAAAGCGAACTAACAAACCAATAGAAAGAGTCTTTCATAACCCCCATTTATAAATCAGGCAAACAAAACTCTGGTAACAAATTTTAGGCCAGCAAGAATTACATAATAATGAAAAATCAATTTGGCTTGGAAAAAAATGGGGAATTCGAGCTATCTAAGCAAGTACTAAAGACGCTGGAGACTACAAAGAAGAAATGTTTAGCAGTATTTTTAGACCTTGCCAAAGCATTTGATACAGTATCTCAATTGCTTTTGTCTGTAAAAGGAGATTTGGAAGGTAAAGTATGTGTTAGGCATGCAATGTTTGACTAGAGTAAGAATGTCTTGTGATATGTCGTGCTTGTTTTTAAATATGGCAAGGATCTCATCAATAGGGATGTTGGTGAATAGGGAGACGATGTCAAAGCTAACATGGATGTCGGAATTGGATATGTTGAATTATTTAATTCGATTGATAAAGTGGTAAGAATTTTCCACAGATGATTGGGATGTTTCAACTATAGGTTGGAGAATATTAGAAAGATGTTTCGCTAAGCGTTGGGTTGGGCAGTTAAATGCACTGACAATGGGTCTAAGAGGAGCTCCAGGTTTGTGGATTTTAGGAAGGCCATAGATTTTCGGGATTCGAGATGATCTCTCCTTCGGTATTAACAGAGATTTGACGTCTGATGGAAGTTGCGATTTATTGATCTGGGCTTTGGTGGTTTTCTCAAGGTAAGTGGTAGGGTCATTGGTGACTTTCTTGAATTCATTTGTGTGGATGAGAGAGTTGAAATAATCCGACGAAATTAGGATGACGGTTGTATTCCCTTTATCGGCTGGAAGAATGACAATATCGGGATATTGATTTAATTCTTTGAGGGCGTATCTTTCAGCAGAACGGAGGTTTGTGGGAGGGGGTTTTGCTGAAGATAGGATTTTGGCAACTTCGCGCCTGATGTTTTCGGCGTCGTTCCTAAGTAGATTGAATAGGGCCTCCTCGGTTTGGGTGATGATCTTTTCCACTAGAATTGTTCTGGAGGTGACAGCAAAATTGAATCCTTTGACGAGAGCCGAGTGTGCGGCATCAGAAATGGAAAAATCAGATAAATTCTTGACGACTTGAATGTCTGAGTCGATGAGTCGGGAGAGCTTACGTTTCTGAGTATCTGTTTTTTGACGAGATGTGGAGGGCTTTCTGGTGGGAGATACGATCAAACGTGTCCCATATTGTTGGATGAATATTGAAGGAGTGAACCTGGAGGTGAACTTGAAGTGGTGTGCGGGTTGAGTCCTCGCCTCATAAGCCAGAGAGCGTGAGTTCGAATCTCAGCATTGCCACAGGTCTCGTGCATGGCATCACACGTATTAAAAGGTAAGGGCTACGTCTTCCCCTAGCTCGCACAAGTCTCTGACTTTTGAGGGTTGCACGTACGAGGATTCTGGAAATAGATGCGGATTCAGTGTGATACTTCAGCAGGAATCCCTTCAAAACAGATCCACTTCCGATCTCATCAACACTCCCTTTCCGTTAGAAACCGAGACACCAGCTCCGCATTAGCCCTTCATTTCATCCAAACAGGTCACCCCATAGATTTTGAGAAAACCAGAACCATCGCCCCAGTACATTCCAGAACCTCCAGATTCATCAGAGAAGCCATCGAATTCGAAAAACGTCCTGATTGCCTGAATATTAAAGATGATAGCCGTAAATTGAACCCCAATTGGAAACCGCTTCTTCCGACCGTAATCACCAAACCACAACAATCAATTATCCCAATCCAAAACAATCAACATCAGGCAGACACAGGTAGGACGAACGAGAAAACCCGCAAGACACGCCCACTTTTAGGTACCCAAGTACCATTAAATACCGCAGTGCAACCAACATCAGATCGTCTTTTGAGATCAAGGAGTAGGCAGATAGAGACCTTGTTACCTCATCAGACCACGACTCGACGTTTCGGCTCCTGCTTTGGAGCCATTTTCAAGAGAGTGACTTCGAGGTCTCTATCTGCCTACTCCTCGAGTCGTGGTCTGATGAGGTAACAAAGTCTCTATCTGCCTACTCCTTGATCTCAAAAGACGATCTGATGTTGGTTGCACTGCGGTATTTAATGGTACTTGGGTACCTAAAAGTGGGCGTGTCTTGCGGGTTTTCTCGTTCGTCCTACCTGTGTCTGCCTGATGTTGATGGTTTTGGATTGGGATAATTGATTGTTGTGGTTTGGTGATTACGGTCGGAAGAAGCGGTTTCCAAATGGGGTTCAATTTACGGCTATCATCTTTAATATTCAGGCAATCAGGACGTTTTTCGAATTCGATGGCTTCTCTGATGAATCTGGAGGTTCTGGAACGTACTGGGGCGATGGTTCTGGTTTTCTCAAAATCTATGGGGTGACCTGTTTGGATGAAATGAAGGGCTAATGCGGAGCTGGTGTCTCGGTTTCTAACGGAAAGGGAGTGTTGATAAGATCGGAAGTGGATCTGTTTTGAAGGGATTCCTGCTGAAGTATCACACTGAATCCGCATCTATTTCCAGAATCCTCGCACGTGCAACCCTCAAAAGTCAGAGACTTGTGCGAGCTAGGGGAAGACGTAGCCCTTACCTTTTAATACGTGTGATACCATGCACGAGACCGGTGGCAATGCTGAGATTCGAACTCACGCTCTCTGGCTTATGAGGCGAGGACTCAACCCGCACACCACTTCAAGTTCACCTCCAGGTTCATTCCTTCAATATTCATCCAACAATATGGGACACGTTTGATCGTATCTCCCACCAGAACGCCCTCCACATCTCGTCAAAAAACAGATACCCAGAAACGTAAGCTCTCCCGACTCATCGACTCAGACATTCAAGTCGTCAAGAATTTATCTGATTTTTCCATTTCTGATGCCGCACACTCGGCTCTCGTCAAAGGATTCAATTTTGCTGTCACCTCCAGAACAATTTCAGTAGAAAAGATCATCACCCAAACCGAGGAGGCCCTATTCAATCTACCTAGGTAAAACCTCCTCCCACAAACCTCCGTTCTGCTGAAAGACACGCCCTCAAAGAATTAAATCAAAATCCCGATATTGTCATTCTTCCAACCGATAAAGGGAATACAACCGTCAGCCTAAATTCGTCGGATTATTTCGAAAAAAATTAACTCTCTCATCAACACAAATGAATTCAAGAAAGTCACCAATGACCCTACCACTTACCTTGAGAAAACCACCAAAGCCCAGATCAATAAATCGCAACTTCCATCAGACGTCAAATCTTTGTTAATACCGAAGAAGAGATCATCTCGAATCCCGAAAATCTATGGCCTTCCTAAAATCCACAAACAGCTCCTCTTAGATCCATTGTCAGTGCATTTAACTGCCCAACCCAACGCTTAGCGATACATCTTTCTAATATTCTCCAACCTATAGTTGAAACATCCCAATCATATGTGGAAAATTCTTACCACTTTATCAATCGAATTAAATAATTCAACATATCCAATTCCGACATCCTTGTTAGCTTTGACATCGTCTTCCTATTCACCAACATCCCTATTGATGAGATCCTTGCCATATTAAAAAACAAAAAGAGAACTTTATTTCAAAATAGGCAAGCCAAATATAAACATAATTAATTTACTATATCTACTTATTATACATGAAAAAATAAGACAATAAAGACAATTAAAAAAAACCTGTATAGTTTCCCAATATACAAGAAAAACTACATAACACATATCTTATATAGGATATGAATTTATATTTTCATTGTAACAATGACTTAGATTTAATATAGTTCAATTTGTCCTTATAAATATTATCAAATCCCTTTTGAATAAACGGAGAGAAGTAGAATTTTTTATATTATTTGGCAGTTTATTAAAACTATCCAGACCCTTGAAAAATAATGATTTCATACAGTTTCGTGAATTTGTCCTTGCAATGTGGAAATTAGTGTTCGATCTGGTATTATGATGATGTATTTCATTATTTGTCATTAGAAAGTTAGCTAAATATGTTGGTTGCAATTTATTTATTATTTTAAAGATAAATATCATTGTTAGATAGAAGAGTCTTCGAGAAACCGTAAGCCACCTTAATCTGTAAAGCATATCTTGTATAGGTGTCGCTCTATTGCAGCGTAGTATTATTCGCATTCCACGATTCTGCAGTTTTTGTAATTGATTTAATTTGTTCTGATTGACAAGATATAAGAGAGTACCGCAAAAATCATATGAGGCTTTATTATGCAATTATAGCACGTTATTCTGGCATACATTGATAATGAAGATGACACTCTTGAGAAAAAATACAATTTCTTTGATATTTTGTTTATCACATTATCAGCATGATCATTCAATGAAATTATGTTATCTATGTAAAACCCTAGATACTTGATTTTACTCACAATTTCTAGATCACTATCATTGATTTTAATTTTAACTGGATTCCTTTCAATGTCATTTTGTTTATATTTTGTTGTAATGATCATAGCCTTAGTTTTAGTGATATTTAGTTTTAGTTTATTTGTTCCAAGGTATAACTCAATATTTTTTAATGAATTGTTCATCTTTTCAACGGCAACTTGCCACGATTTATCGTAGGTATATATCAATGTGTCATCTGCAAATAAGTTAATTATAGGATCTCCATGTACATAATTAATATCATTTATATAAATTAAAAAAAGTAAAGGCCCTAATACACTGCCTTGTGGTACCCCGAGATCATTTTCTATCTCTTGTGAGTAGCACGTATCAATTTTAGTTATTTGACTCCTAAAACTGAGGTAGCTTTTCAATCATTTCAACTCTACATCATCAATACCATAATATATGAGCTTTTGGATTAATATATTTCTGTCTATTGTTTCGAAAGCCCTCTTTAGATCTAAGAATGTAGTAACAATATAATTATCTTCATCAATTTTTCCTTTCCAATTTGTTACTGTGTACTGTAAGGCAGATTCACACGAATGTTTTTTTCTAAAACCTGACTGACAACCTAAGATTAACCCGTTTTCATCAAAGTATTTGTTGAGTTGTTTATATACTGCTAATTCCAAAACTTTTTCAAGTGTTGGTAGAGTATTGATAGGACGAAAATTGCTAGATTCTATAGTATTATTTATTTTCGGTATTGGTATTACTGTGCTTGTTTTGAAGTTCTGGGGAAAGTCCGAAAATATTATATTTCTTAACTGCGACAAGTTTAGCTGTTGAAATGAATTCAATTTACAGTTCACTATATCAAAATCGTTTGAACTCCAGTCTGAGTCAGAATTTATATTGTTCACACTATTAACAAAATATTCATTAAATCCATTCGCAATATCAATTTTTGTGTTACAAACTTTCAGTTGACCATCAACATTGAATACTATCCTTTCAAAATTATAACTCTCAATTGGATTTATAAGAGATTTTAAATATTTCCACATTTCTTTAGCATTATGCGTACTTTCATCAATTTTTTGTTCATAATATAGCTCTTTCTTCACTTTTAACATATTTACATAGTCATTTCTCACTCTCTTATAATTATCCCAATCATGTTCATTTAAATTTCTATTTTGTTTGAATTTCTTATAAGCTACGTCTCTTTCTTTTGCTTTGATTTTTAATTCATTATTATAGTATGGAACCTGGTTTGATTTTATTTTAACAGTATGTTCTGGTGCTAACTGATCTACAATATTTAGACAATTTTTTGTTATATCATTCAATATAACATCAACATTAACTGAATTTAAATTCCAGTTACAGGACAAAAGTTCAATGTTTATGTTATGATAGGTATCTAAATTCATTTTTCTAATTTGCTTGATTTTTTCCCCTAGCGTTATATTTGCATTACAAAAATTAACAGATAATATAGAGTGGTCAGTCAGTTTTGGATCGTCATGAACAAATGCTCGATATGAATCAATATTCGTTTCAACATAATCTATAAGAGTAGAGCTATTATCAGTACACCGTGTATATGTATTAACAATTTGATCTACTCCATGCATTCTAAATAAATGTTTGACCTTTTTGTTGTAAAAATAATCATCGTCCTCATAATTCATGTTGAAGTCGCCAACCATCAAACACTTTTTTCCAATGAAGTATGTCTCAAGAATGTCCTCTAATGTGTATTTTGAGGTTTTTATGATTCTTCTTGTCATCATAAAAACCTCAAAGTTTTATTCAATCTTTTCATTCATATCCTCCTACATTATTAAAAAAGATCCTTTTTAGTACTTCAACCATTGACTTACATGATACAATTAATAATAGAAATATTTCCCAAAATGTCAATACTATCAATGAGGTAGTTGATAGGACCCCAGTTCAAATTTTCTTTACTTCACTTCCATACATTACAGATGTGTCATCCAAACTTGCTCGAATTCTCAGAGAGTTTGATCACATAAAAATTGCCAATAAAACAGCTTTAACAATCAATTCCATTTTTACAAAATTGAAGGATAAGACTCCTTTAATTTCTCAAGCACAATTAGTATATTGCATTCCTTGCTCAAATTGTGATAAAACATATATAGGTCAAACCTCTAGAACTCTTAAAGACAGGATTACCTCACATAAAAGTGACTGCAGATGTCATCCTGAAAGATGTGCATTAAGTGAACATGTTAATAGTACAGGACACATCATGAATTATAAAAACACAAAAATTTTGACAAAGGAGTGTAACTCTACTAAGAGACTTTTTATGGAAATGGCTTTCATTTCTCAATCTAATAATTGCTTAAATAAAAAAACAGATCTCAATCATTTAAGTGAAATTTATTCATACCTATTACTTCTTGATAAAAAAACCCCCAGACCAAATTTAATTACTTTTCAAATAAAATTAAAAAACATTTCTAAAGGAATGTGATCGCTCTTTTGAATGGATAAAATTGGCTGTCTAACTCTCTAAGCACAGGCCAAATCGTGTGCTTTACTGTCATATGTCAAATAATATTTTCTTCTTTAAATTTCACTTGTCATTTGTCTGGTTTACTAACCAAATTGTAGGTTCATGGTGTGCACATGGTCCACACTTGAAAAAATTTCATATAATTTTAAAATGTTTTTAAATCTTTGACTAAAATTTTAATTGTTTTCAACTTGTTACTTCATCATCAACGTCATGTTGTACACTCGATATTGTTTATACCTCATTTATTACATCATTAGCATTCAACCTCAAAAACACAGTAAGTATAGCTTTTATTGGGCTTCACTCCATTTAGTTTACAATCCTGCTTATTAATTGTAGCTTCCCTGAAGATGACAGTAACCACTGTCGAAATATCGGAATTATAGTGTTAAAAGACTACACGTTTTGCTTGCTGCTTTTACCCAAAAAATCTCCCACTTTTAACTAGTGACTGTAGATGTCACAAGTTACTATTCATTTGTACTCTCTTTGATACTAATTCAGAGTGCATTCGTTTCAACTTCGAGAGACCTCATAAAGCCGTGCTGATGAGTTGGTAACAACGAAACAGTGCTGTCCACGGATCGTGAGCTCTCGGAATTGAATCGAAAATACTCTATTCACTATATATATATATATATATATATATATATATATATATATATATATATATATATATATATATATATATATATATCCGAGAAGCCCTCGAGATAGAGAAGCGCCCCAATTGCCTCAACACTCGCGACGACGGACGTAGACTTCCCAATACCTGGAAGCCTCTCATTGCACGCATCAACTCATTTCCCACCAACCCGGTTCCCGAGCATAGCTCACTTGGCGCCAACCAAGTTCCCGCACACAGCTCATCTGGCGCCAACTCAGTTCCCGCCCATAGTTCACCTCGCGCCAATACATTGCACACGGCCATTGCAGCCACGTCCACTATAAATACAGTTCCTCAACCCACAATTCCTCAGTTCTCTCGAAGGAGTAGGCAGATTGAGACCTTAGAGAGAACCAGTGACGAGACATGGGGAGTAGGCAGATTGAGACCCCGACGTCAAGTCACAAAAACCTAACGTAATTATACCTGAGGAGTAGGCAGATTGAGACCTCAGCGTAGAATTACGTTTCAACCATTTATAAATTTTCTTATTTTCTTTCTTTTTCAGTTCTTGAAAATGGCTCCAAAATCGGAGCCGAAACGTCGAATTTCAACAAATTCCAGACGCGGTTCAACCCGAACTTTTAGTTTTCATATATATATATATATATATATATTTAGTTTAGTTTTCATATATATATATATATATATATATATATATATATATATATATATATATATATATATATATATATATATATATATCTCACGATCCGTGGACAGCACTGTTTCGTTGTTACCAACTCATCAGCACGGCTTTATGAGGTCTCTCGAAGTTGAAACGAATGCACTCTGAATTAGTATCAAAGAGAGTACAAATGAATAGTAACTTGTGACATCTACAGTCACTAGTTAAAAGTGGGAGATTTTTTGGGTAAAAGCAGCAAGCAAAACGTGTAGTCTTTTAACACTATAATTCCGATATTTCGACAGTGGTTACTGTCATCTTCAGGGAAGCTACAATTAATAAGCAGGATTGTAAACTAAATGGAGTGAAGCCCAATAAAAGCTATACTTACTGTGTTTTTGAGGTTGAATGCTAATGATGTAATAAATGAGGTATAAACAATATCGAGTGTACAACATGACGTTGATGATGAAGTAACAAGTTGAAAACAATTAAAATTTTAGTCAAAGATTTAAAAACATTTTAAAATTATATGAAATTTTTTCAAGTGTGGACCATGTGCACACCATGAACCTACAATTTGGTTAGTAAACCAGACAAATGACAAGTGAAATTTAAAGAAGAAAATATTATTTGACATATGACAGTAAAGCACACGATTTGGCCTGTGCTTAGAGAGTTAGACAGCCAATTTTATCCATTCAAAAGAGCGATCACATTCCTTTAGAAATGTTTTTTAATTTTATTTGAAAAGTAATTAAATTTGGTCTGGGGGTTTTTTTATCAAGAAGTAATAGGTATGAATAAATTTCACTTAAATGATTGAGATCTGTTTTTTTATTTAAGCAATTATTAGATTGAGAAATGAAAGCCATTTCCATAAAAAGTCTCTTAGTAGAGTTACACTCCTTTGTCAAAATTTTTGTGTTTTTATAATTCATGATGTGTCCTGTACTATTAACATGTTCACTTAATGCACATCTTTCAGGATGACATCTGCAGTCACTTTTATGTGAGGTAATCCTGTCTTTAAGAGTTCTAGAGGTTTGACCTATATATGTTTTATCACAATTTGAGCAAGGAATGCAATATACTAATTGTGCTTGAGAAATTAAAGGAGTCTTATCCTTCAATTTTGTAAAAATGGAATTGATTGTTAAAGCTGTTTTATTGGCAATTTTTATGTGATCAAACTCTCTGAGAATTCGAGCAAGTTTGGATGACACATCTGTAATGTATGGAAGTGAAGTAAAGAAAATTTGAACTGGGGTCCTATCAACTACCTCATTGATAGTAGTGACATTTTGGGAAATATTTCTATTATTAATTGTATCATGTAAGTCAATGGTTGAAGTACTAAAAAGGATCTTTTTTAATAATGTAGGAGGATATGAATGAAAAGATTGTATAAAACTTTGAGGTTTTTATGATGACAAGAAGAATCATAAAAACCTCAAAATACACATTAGAGGACATTCTTGAGACATACTTCATTGGAAAAAAGTGTTTGATGGTTGGCGACTTCAACATGAATTATGAGGACGATGATTATTTTTACAACAAAAAGGTCAAACATTTATTTAGAATGCATGGAGTAGATCAAATTGTTAATACATATACACGGTGTACTGATAATAGCTCTACTCTTATAGATTATGTTGAAACGAATATTGATTCAAATCGAGCATTTGTTCATGACGATCCAAAACTGACTGACCACTCTATATTATCTGTTAATTTTTGTAATGCAAATATAACGCTAGGGGAAAAAATCAAGCAAATTAGAAAAATGAATTTAGATACCTATCATAACATAAACATTGAACTTTTGTCCTGTAACTGGAATTTAAATTCAGTTAATGTTGATGTTATATTGAATGATATAACAAAAAATTGTCTAAATATTGTAGATCAGTTAACACCAGAACATACTGTTAAAATAAAATCAAACCAGGTTCCATACTATAATAATGAATTAAAAATCAAAGCAAAAGAAAGAGACGTAGCTTATAAGAAATTCAAACAAAATAGAAATTTAAATGAACATGATTGGGATAATTATAAGAGAGTGAGAAATGACTATGTAAATATGTTAAAAGTGAAGAAAGAGCTATATTATGAACAAAAAATTGATGAAAATACGCATAATGCTAAAGAAATGTGGAAATATTTAAAATCTCTTATAAATCCAATTGAGAGTTATAATTTTGAAAGGATAGTATTCAATGTTGATGGTCAACTGAAAGTTTGTAACACAAAAATTGATATTGCGAATGGATTTAATGAATATTTTGTTAATAGTGTGAACAATATAAATTCTGACTCAGACTGGAGTTCAAACGATTTTGATATAGTGAACTGTAAATTGAATTCATTTCAACAGCTAAACTTGTCGCAGTTAAGAAATATAATATTTTCGGACTTTCCCCAGAACTTCAAAACAAGCACAGTAATACCAATACCGAAAATAAATAATACTATAGAATCTAGCAATTTTCGTCCTATCAATACTCTACCAACACTTGAAAAAGTTTTGGAATTAGCAGTATATAAACAACTCAACAAATACTTTGATGAAAACGGGTTAATCTTAGGTTGTCAGTCAGGTTTTAGAAAAAAACATTCGTGTGAATCTGCCTTACAGTACACAGTAACAAATTGGAAAGGAAAAATTGATGAAGATAATTATATTGTTACTACATTCTTAGATCTAAAGAGGGCTTTCGAAACAATAGACAGAAATATATTAATCCAAAAGCTCATATATTATGGTATTGATGATGTAGAGTTGAAATGATTGAAAAGCTACCTCAGTTTTAGGAGTCAAATAACTAAAATTGATACGTGCTACTCACAAGAGATAGAAAATGATCTCGGGGTACCACAAGGCAGTGTATTAGGGCCTTTACTTTTTTTAATTTATATAAATGATATTAATTATGTACATGGAGATCCTATAATTAACTTATTTGCAGATGACACATTGATATATACCTACGATAAATCGTGGCAAGTTGCCGTTGAAAAGATGAACAATTCATTAAAAAATATTGAGTTATACCTTGGAACAAATAAACTAAAACTAAATATCACTAAAACTAAGGCTATGATCATTACAACAAAATATAAACAAAATGACATTGAAAGGAATCCAGTTAAAATTAAAATCAATGATAGTGATCTAGAAATTGTGAGTAAAATCAAGTATCTAGGGTTTTACATAGATAACATAATTTCATTGAATGATCATGCTGATAATGTGATAAACAAAATATCAAAGAAATTGTATTTTTTCTCAAGAGTGTCATCTTCATTATCAATGTATGCCAGAATAACGTGCTATAATTGCATAATAAAGCCTCATTATGATTTTTGCGGTACTCTCTTATATCTTGTCAATCAGAACAAATTAAATCAATTACAAAAACTGCAGAATCGTGGAATGCGAATAATACTACGCTGCAATAGAGCGACACCTATACAAGATATGCTTTACAGATTAAGGTGGCTTACGGTTTCTCGAAGACTCTTCTATCTAACAATGATATTTATCTTTAAAATAATAAATAAATTGCAACCAACATATTTAGCTAACTTTCTAATGACAAATAATGAAATACATCATCATAATACCAGATCGAACACTAATTTCCACATTGCAAGGACAAATTCACGAAACTGTATGAAATCATTATTTTTCAAGGGTCTGGATAGTTTTAATAAACTGCCAAATAATATAAAAAATTCTACATCTCTCCGTTTACTCAAAAGGGATTTGATAATATTTATAAGGACAAATTGAACTATATTAAATCTAAGTCATTGTTACAATGAAAATATAAATTCATATCCTATATAAGATATGTGTTATGTAGTTTTTCTTGTATATTGGGAAACTATACAGGTTTTTTTTAATTGTCTTTATTGTCTTATTTTTTCATGTATAATAAGTAGATATAGTAAATTAATTATGTTTATATTTGGCTTGCCTATTTTGAAATAAAGTTCTCTTTTTGTTTTTTAATATGGCAAGGATCTCATCAATAGGGATGTCGGAATTGGATATGTTGAATTATTTAATTCGATTGATAAAGTGGTAAGAATTTTCCACATATGATTGGGATGTTTCAACTATAGGTTGGAGAATATTAGAAAGATGTTTCGCTAAGCGTTGGGTTGGGCAGTTAAATGCACTGACAATGGATCTAAGAGGAGCTGTTTGTGGATTTTAGGAAGGCCATAGATTTTCGGGATTCGAGATGATCTCTTCTTCGGTATTAACAAAGATTTGACGTCTGATGGAAGTTGCGATTTATTGATCTGGGCTTTGGTGGTTTTCTCAAGGTAAGTGGTAGGGTCATTGGTGACTTTCTTGAATTCATTTGTGTTGATGAGAGAGTTAATTTTTTTCGAAATAATCCGACGAATTTAGGCTGACGGTTGTATTCCCTTTATCGGTTGGAAGAATGACAATATCGGGATTTTGATTTAATTCTTTGAGGGCGTGTCTTTCAGCAGAACGGAGGTTTGTGGGAGGAGGTTTTACCTAGGTAGATTGAATAGGGCCTCCTCGGTTTGGGTGATGATCTTTTCTACTGAAATTGTTCTGGAGGTGACAGCAAAATTGAATCCTTTGACGAGAGCCGAGTGTGCGGCATCAGAAATGGAAAAATCAGATAAATTCTTGACGACTTGAATGTCTGAGTCGATGAGTCGGGAGAGCTTACGTTTCTGGGTATCTGTTTTTTGACGAGATGTGGAGGGCGTTCTGGTGGGAGATACGATCAAACGTGTCCCATATTGTTGGATGAATATTGAAGGAATGAACCTGGAGGTGAACTTGAAGTGGTGTGCGGGTTGAGTCCTCGCCTCATAAGCCAGAGAGCGTGAGTTCGAATCTCAGCATTGCCACCGGTCTCGTGCATGGTATCACACGTATTAAAAGGTAAGGGCTACGTCTTCCCCTAGCTCGCACAAGTCTCTGACTTTTGAGGGTTGCACGTGCGAGGATTCTGGAAATAGATGCGGATTCAGTGTGATACTTCAGCAGGAATCCCTTCAAAACAGATCCACTTCCGATCTTATCAACACTCCCTTTCCGTTAGAAACCGAGACACCAGCTCCGCATTAGCCCTTCATTTCATCCAAACAGGTCACCCCATAGATTTTGAGAAAACCAGAACCATCGCCCCAGTACGTTCCAGAACCTCCAGGTTTCATTGTTCAACAGACCGCTACCCGAGAATTCCTACTTAATTATATATATATATATATATATATATATATATATATATATATATATATATATATATATATATATATATATATATATATATATATATATATCATATATATATCATTAGGTTGTAGTGTCATCTGTCACTCCCCATGATTAAGATTCCGTGTGGCTCATGTCACCTGTCATATATCATTTATCAATTGTCTCATATCATTTGTCATTGGTCTTGGCTAGTCAGTCGAATAAAATTACTCGGCGCGGTTGTTTGCCTCTTCAAGGACAACACGTGCTTTTATATAATTTTAACAATTTTAAAATCCATGTCATAATGTATCATCAGTAATGAGTGTGCATCCACGTTACTCTTGGTTGTTATCAATGATGTTTTACTCCCAGTGCTGTCCATATTTCATGATTATTTTTAACATATACGCCATGTAACCTCGAAACAGTGTAAGTTATTCCACGTTTTTCGTTGGCGTAATTCTCAAAGTTGTCTTTACATATTTGTAGTTTCCCTGAAGATGATAATAAAAAGTTATTGAAAGCTTGGAACAAGTGTATAAGAGTACCCTTATTGGCCTGCTGCATATCCCAAATATTAAAAAAACTCATTTTCTAACTAGTCATATATATATATATATATATATATATATATATATATATATATATATATATATATATATATATAATAACAAAGTATTCTCGACCGAACTCTATTAATTAAGTAGAAATTCTCGGGTAGCGGTCTGTTGAACAATGAAACTCATTCGATTTAAATCTTCAATATTTCGTCAACCTTTATTGACTTCTTCAGGAAGAGCTACAATTAAAAGGAATATGAGTTGTTGAAGGACTACATAAAAATAACATGATAACTTACAAAATTCACAGAGTTAGTTCTAACCTATGGAACATTTGGGAGGACAATTGTTATTCTCCGCTGCAGACTAATCGCTTAATTTACCTGACTGGAGTGTTACTATGGTTTGAATAAGGATTCGTTTAAATACAATGGTGTTAATTAGTGTAGGTATTCCATTGGCACCAACTGTCAAACTACACACAACGTTGAATGGAATTTAAAATATTACAATATATACTACTAAGTTGTCCTGTATCGGTTTTGTAGTTAACTGTGTTAGGATTTTTGTTGATATGGACCATCTCAAGGAATAACCTGTTTTTTTGATTGCTGACTTTGTCTAGAATTTTTGGATTTGAATAATCAAACCGGTGGCCTGTTTTCTGGGTGTGGTCGACTGCTGCACAGGAGTTTTTTCCCAATTGGGCATCACTCTTGTTAAAACAACGGCTAGCTTTGCACAAGAGTGATGCCCAATTGGGAAAAAACTCCTGTGCAGCAGTCGACCACACCCAGAAAACAGGCCACCGGTTTGATTATTCAAATCCAAAAATTCTAGACAAAGTCAGCAATCAAAAAAACAGGTTATTCCTTGAGATGGTCCATATCAACAAAAATCCTAACACAGTTAACTACAAAACCGATACAGGACAACTTAGTAGTATATATTGTAATATTTTAAATTCCATTCAACGTTGTGTGTAGTTTGACAGTTGGTGCCAATGGAATACCTACACTAATTAACACCATTGTATTTAAACGAATCCTTATTCAAACCATAGTAACACTCCAGTCAGGTAAATTAAGCGATTAGTCTGCAGCGGAGAATAACAATTGTCCTCCCAAATGTTCCATAGGTTAGAACTAACTCTGTGAATTTTGTAAGTTATCATGTTATTTTTATGTAGTCCTTCAACAACTCATATTCCTTTTAATTGTAGCTCTTCCTGAAGAAGTCAATAAAGGTTGACGAAATATTGAAGATTTAAATCGAATGAGTTTCATTGTTCAACAGACCGCTACCCGAGAATTTCTACTTAATTATATATATATATATATATATATATATATATATATATATATATATATATATATAATAACAAAGTATTCTCGACCAAACTCTATTAATTAAGTAGGAATTCTCGGGTAGCGGTCTGTTGAACAATGAAACTCATTCGATTTAAATCTTCAATATTTCGTCAACCTTTATTGACTTCTTCAGGAAGAGCTACAATTAAAAAGGAATATGAGTTGTTGAAGGACTACATAAAAATAACATGATAACTTACAAAATTCACAGAGTTAGTTCTAACCTATGGAACATTTGGGAGGACAATTGTTATTCTCCGCTGCAGACTAATCGCTTAATTTACCTGACTGGAGTCAGGCTTTCTTTCTCTCGGACCGAAGTTTGCTATTCCAGACACTAGACAATCACTTCGACTAGACCACTTCTTGGCAGATGTAGAGAACATCATTGAGGACGTACCAACAGAATCAAAAGACATATTAAGGTCCAGAGCCGCCAATATTCTCACTAACGCTTTCCATGTTTCTCGCCCTAAAAATCCGACATACATCAACAGAATTTTCAACAAAACTAAACATTTCCTAAGAGAACACCCAGAGTTATATATTTTACAATCTGATAAAGGCAACTGCACGGTTGCAATGGACAAAAAGGAATACACGGACAAAACAATAACCCTATTAGAAGACACCACAACTTACAAAGAACTTAAAAGAGATCCCACGATTACTGTGCAAAATAAGCACAACCTCCTGATAAAACAACTCCTAAACAGCAATGAAATATCCAAACAAGATGCAAAACAGCTCACAATTTACAACTCTGCTTTTCCTAAATTATATTGCTTACCAAAAATACACAAACCAAATACCCCACTACGTCCAATTGTTAGTTCTATTGGTGCCACTACATATAATATCTCTAAATATTTAGCAAACATTCTCAAGCTCTCTTTCGAGGATAATTCTGATTATAACATAAAAGACACTTTCACCTTTGTAAATTTAATCTCCAATGGCAAAATACCCGAAGGCTATGTACTCATTTCTTTAGATGTAGTTTCACTTTTCACCAATTTCCCCGTAGAACTTATCAACACTATTCTAGAACAAAAATGGCACTTAGTGCAAAATCACACTTCTATCTCAAAAAATCATTTTTTGAACCTCATTAACTTCAGTTTCGATGGAAAATTTTACAAGCAAATTTTCGGCACTCCTATGGGTTCACCAATAAGTCCAATTTTAGCAGAGATTGTATTAGACCACTTACTTGACTCCGTTATTCCATTATTACCCTTCCAATTGCCCTTCATCTACAAATATGTAGATGACATCATTTGTGCAGTACCGGCAGACACTATACAGATGACGCTTGATACTTTCAATTCGTTTAATAAACATTTACAGTTTACTGTCGAAAAAGAAACAGATAACAGTGTCCCCTTCTTAGATACAAGGTTGATACGTACTGAAGACAACAGTATTTTGTTGGATTGGTACCAAAAAGAAACAGCATCAGGACGTTTCATCAACTTTGCCTCTCACCATCCCTTAAATCAGAAATACAACACCGTCATTGCTATGAAAAATAGAGTCACCCATATCTGCCATGAAACGTTTTTGAAAGCGAATCTGAGAAAGTTATTCGACATTTTTACACCCAACGGTTACCCAAAACACATCTTAAAAAAACTAATCTATAACTCCAACTTTTATGACGGACCAACTGATGACGTTACAATACAATATAAGTATAAATCAATCCCATTCATCGACAAAGTATCCAACCGCATAATAAAAATTTTCAAAGACTTTCCACAAATCAAAATAGCCAAGCGTAATAATACAAAACTTTCCAACTTGTTCTCCAAAATCAAAGACAAAACACCAACTCCACTCCTTAGCAATGTAATTTATGAACTACCATGCCAAGGTTGTGAAGGTAGTTATGTCGGACAGACCTCACAGTGGTTAAAACAACGGCTAGCTTTGCACAAGAGTGATGCCCAATTGGGAAAAAACTCCTGTGCAGCAGTCGACCACACCCAGAAAACAGGCCACCGGTTTGATTATTCAAATCCAAAAATTCTAGACAAAGTCAGCAATCAAAAAAACAGGTTATTCCTTGAGATGGTCCATATCAACAAAAATCCTAACACAGTTAACTACAAAACCGATACAGGACAACTTAGTAGTATATATTGTAATATTTTAAATTCCATTCAACGTTGTGTGTAGTTTGAAAGTTGGTGCCATTTCTATTCAACACCGGACAAAATACAGTAGATGAAAATTCGTATTTCAGTTACATCCTTGGCTCAACGGAAATATCGAAAGAGATGACTTGAATAATTAAAATGTAAACTTCATGGATATGTTGAGCGATGGATAAGGTGAGAAGAAGTATATATATATATATATATATATATATATATATATATATATATATATATATATATATATATATATATATATATATATATATATATATAATTAAGTAGGAATTCTCGGGTAGCGGTCTGTTGAACAATGAAACTCATTCGATTTAAATCTTCAATATTTCGTCAACCTTTATTGACTTCTTCAGGAAGAGCTACAATTAAAAAGGAATATAAGTTGTTGAAGGACTACATAAAAATAACATGATAACTTACAAAATTCACAGAGATAGTTCTAACCTATGGAACATTTGGGAGGACAATTGTTATTCTCCGCTGCAAGAAGTCAATAAAGGTTGACGAAATATTGAAGATTTAAATCGAATGAGTTTCATTGTTCAACAGACCGCTACCCGAGAATTCCTACTTAATTATATATATATATATATATTTTGATTGATGCAGCTGGTTTTCCTTTTTTTCAATGTTTTAATATTGACATTATTTACAAAAAGGATGTGAAACTTTAATGGCTTCTAAATGTTACATGCGTGCCCTTTCGATAGCTGTCTGAGCTATCATCTTCATGGCTCTACTGAACATTCTATCTTCCTATCTGTTTTCTTATACGATTAGATCGCCTCGGTAAATTTGTTATTGTTTATTCATTAGTTAGGTTCTGGTCAGGTATTTCATCCGGACTTCATATTGAATTTGCCTGTACCTGTGTTATATCAGGTAATATTATGGTCGGTGTTTCTCTAGGTACATTGTTTCTGGGGGTGTGTATTTTATCGTGGAGTATGTTGAATGTTAGGTCTTGTTTACCGAGGCGATGTAATCGTATAAGAGAACAGATAGGAAGATAGAACGTTCAGTAAAGCCATGAAGATGATAGCACAGACAGCTATCGAAAGCGCTCGCATGTAACATTTAGAAGCCATTAAAGTTTCACATCCTTTTTGTAAATAATGTAAATATAAAAAAATATATATATATAAAGTCCCTTTTGTCTTTTACATTTAAAAATAAAAATTTAAGTTGTTATCACGATTGCAGTTGGTAGCACTGATTGTAAATGCCAAATGTCAAACCTATCAATGTCAATGTCACAATTCAAAATTTATTTTTTACAGTTTTCCGCCTTTTTATGAAGGCATGTGAACTTGAATCCTCGTGGTAGGAAATTTTCACAAAAATTTTTCAATTTTTATAATGACTTAGTATAATGTGTTCCTGTACTCACATAATTTTATTATTTACATTTTTAATATGTTACAACTCATAAGGAAAAGTGTTTATGTTTAATGCAACCGGCTTCGTTACAACCTCACTTTTCGTAGGTACTTGGAAATCCTTTTTTCCCTTCACTGATTGTAATAGTCAATTCTTCTTTTGTTCACCAGTGTTCCTGATGAAGAGAAAAATAATTCTCGAAAGCTTGAACTGAGATAAAGAGTTCACACAATTAAAGTGTCTCCGACTGCAATACCTGACAACTCCCTCTATCGTTCCTTAACTTAGCCAGTCGAGCTAACCTCCTTCAAAACTTATAGATATGGGTTTCTATCAAGACATTGCCAATCAGTTTGGGTACTCTATGATGAGAGACCTCAAGAAAGTGGCAACCATTAACACCAAGCTAGCAGCATTACACAATAGACAAAATTTCCTTCTGAGATGCAGAAAAACAAACATATTCCCATCACACATCACCCATGGCATACACAACATGGAAGCACTTACAGGAGCAGCTGTAGGGAAAACACTACACAAGACACTGCAGTTTAAGGTTAAGGAACAACATTTTGAGTTTAGAATTCAAAATCACACACGATTCTATTTACAATTTTGAGAAAACATCTGCAAAACTTAAAACCAAACTCACTACAGTTCTACCATACTACATTATAACTAAATTTTTTCGAAGAATATCGATAAATTACAACAGACGTTTTCCCAAAGTAAAAGATAGAAACGTATCAAAATTTCAAAAATTAAAAAATTTTCAATGTTTAAAACTTAAAACTCAACCTAATTGAATCAAAACTTTGACAGATACAAAAATACCACAAGACATTAGCAACTTTCTCGCTTTGGGACCAAAATTCAGTATTGAACCTTCTAATTCAGATATCAATATTCCTCATTTATTAGGTGATGTGGATCATATTGTGAGCTATCTAGACGAATGTAAAAGAAATCTCATAATCACACAAACCACAAATGTGATAACCAATCACATTCATCGAGATAACAACAATATCAGCCACACACGATCACTTTTCAACAAAACTAAAATGTTTCTCAAAAATAATCCTCACTTAAAAGTAATTCCTTCAGACAAAATGAATATAACAACAATTATCAGCACTCAACAATATAATCTTGCTCTTGATATTTTAAATGACAATAATTATTATAAAATTCTTCAAAGAGACCCTTCGTCGACAATACAACAAAAAGCAAACATGTTGATATCTAAATTAGAAAATACAAACATGCTATCCAAAGAACAAAGCAAACAGTATAAGGTGTATGATGGTGTCATTAACAAATTTTATGGTCTTCCCAAGATTCATAATCCAATTCTTCAACTCCGCCCAATAATTTCAGGTGTTAACAGCCCCAACAGGGGAGAAGCACAATTAGTAACTGATATTTTCACTAAATCATATAATAAAGAAAATGAATATTACATTAAAGACTCTTTTCAATTTTGTGAATTTATCAATGAATTTCAATTACCAGAAAGATATATCATAATCAATCTGGACGTTAAAGCATTATTCAACAACATTTCTCTTAATCTTGCAAAAAACAGCATACAAAATCACTGGAACAATATTGGCACTAAGTGCAACATTAACTTAAATAATTTTTTCAAACTTTTGGAATTTCTCTTTGATACCACAGTTTTCTCATTTTCAGATAACTGTTATAAACAAACTCTAGGAATGCCAATGGGCAGCCCGGTTTCTCCAATCCTTGCACAGTATGTGATGGACGATCTGGTAGTTTCTTGTTTAAATAAATTGTCTTTTCAAATTTCCTTTCTTAAAAACTATGTTGACGACATTATTCTAAGTATTCCGCATGATGGAGTAGAAGAAACACTTCGTGTCTTCAACGGCTATGACGAAATTTTACAATTCACCATCGAAAAAGAGGACATCAATCACAGTGTACCCTTCTTAGATACAAAGCTGATCAGAAGGGATGATAATACCATCATCACATCATGGTACACGAAACCTGGTTCATCAGGAAGATTCCTACATTACGAATCTTTCCATCAGAAGAAACAAAAAATTAATTTGGTTCTAGCAATGAAAGATAGAGTGTGTAAAACTTCTCACTCCACCGTGCGAATACAGAATTTAAAAAAATTATCACAACTTTTCATTAATAGCGGTTATCCAAAAAAACTCATACATAACTTAATACTCAGCAGATCATCCACCAATTCAGTTCAGGTGGACAACAGGCCTGCAATTGACATTCCTACTCATAATTTTTCTCTGCCACACTTGGGAAATTTATCAATCCAAATCAAGAATATTTTCAACCAATTTACACATATTAAATTAGCTTTCAAAAATACTTTAATCATTAAAAATCTTTTCTCAAAACTTAAGGACAAAATCAAAGTGACACACATGTCAAATGTAGTATATTCTATACCCTGTGGTCAATGTAGTAAAACGTACATTGGTCAAAGAAAAAGGTTACTTAAAGACCGAATCACCTCACATAAAAGTGATATCAGAACTAATAAAAAAGTTTGCACTCTACAAAACACACCATAGAATCTGACCACAATTTCTTATATGATGAAGTGAAAATATTAGATACTTCTAACAGTCTTCAAAAAGACAGTTCCTAGAAATGGCTCACATTTTCAAAGATACATCTTCCCTCAATACCAGGAAGGACATAGAAGGACTTAATGTTATATATACATACTTACTTCACCTCAACGAACATAATCAATTCATTAACTAAATAAAGAATATTAACAAACAAATTCCCAATGCCAAAAAGTCCCTTTTGTCTTTTACATTTATAAATAAAAATTTAAGTTGTTATCACGATTGCAGTTGGTAGCACTGATTGTAAATGCCAAATGTCAAACCTATCAATGTCAATGTCACAATTCAAAATTTATTTTTTACAGTTTTCCGCCTTTATATGAAGGCATGTGAACTTGAATCCTCGTGGTAGGAAATTTTCACAAAAATTTTTCAATTTTTATAATGACTTAGTATAATGTGTTCCTGTACTCACACAATTTTATTATTTACATTTTTAATATGTTACAACTCATAAGGAAAAGTGTTTATGTTTAATGCAACCGGCTTCGTTACAACCTCACTTTTCGTAGGTACTTGGAAATCCTTTTTTCCCTTCACTGATTGTAATAGTCAATTCTTCTTTTGTTCACCAGTGTTCCTGATGAAGAGAAAAATAATTCTCGAAAGCTTGAACTGAAATAAAGAGTTCACACAATTAAAGTGTCTCCGACTGCAATACCTGACAACTCCCTCTATCGTTCCTTAACTTAGCAAGTCGAGCTAACCTCCTTCAAAACTTATAGATATGGATTTCTATCAAGACATTGCCAATCAGTTTGGGTACTCTATGATGAGAGACCTCAAGAAAGTGGCAACCATTAACACCAAGCTAGCAGCATTACACAATAGACAAAATTTCCTTCTGAGATGCAGAAAAACAAACATATTCCCATCACACATCACCCATGGCATACACAACATGGAAGCACTTACAGGAGCAGCTGTAGGGAAAACACTACACAAGACACTGCAGTTTATTCACAGGTTAAGGAACAACATTTTGAGTTTAGAATTCAAAATCACACACGATTCTATTTACAATTTTGAGAAAACATCTGCAAAACTTAAAACCAAACTCACTACAGTTCTACCATACTACATTATAACTAAATTTTTTCGAAGAATATCGATAAATTACAACAGACGTTTTCCCAAAGTAAAAGATAGAAACGTATCAAAATTACAAAAATTAAAAAATTTTCAATGTTTAAAACTTAAAACTCAACCTAATTGAATCAAAACTTTGACAGATACAAAAATACCACAAGACATTAGCAACTTTCTCGCTTTGGGACCAAAATTCAGTATTGAACCTTCTAATTCAGATATCAATATTCCTCATTTATTAGGTGATGTGGATCATATTGTGAGCTATCTAGACGAATGTAAAAGAAATCTCATAATCACACAAACCACAAATGTGATAACCAATCACATTCATCGAGATAACAACAATATCAGCCACACACGATCACTTTTCAACAAAACTAAAATGTTTCTCAAAAATAATCCTCACTTAAAAGTAATTCCTTCAGACAAAATGAATATAACAACAATTATCAGCACTCAGCAATATAATCTTCTTGCTCTTGATATTTTAAATGACAATAATTATTATAAAATTCTTCAAAGAGACCCTTCGTCGACAATACAACAAAAAGCAAACATGTTGATATCTAAATTAGAAAATACAAACATGCTATCCAAAGAACAAAGCAAACAGTATAAGGTGTATGATGGTGTCATTAACAAATTTTATGGTCTTCCCAAGATTCATAAACCAATTCTTCAACTCCGCCCAATAATTTCAGGTGTTAACAGCCCCAACAGGGGAGAAGCACAATTAGTAACTGATATTTTCACTAAATCATATAATAAAGAAAATGAATATTACATTAAAGACTCTTTTCAATTTTGTGAATTTATCAATGAATTTCAATTACCAGAAAGATATATCATAATCAATCTGGACGTTAAAGCATTATTCAACAACATTTCTCTTAATCTTGCAAAAAACAGCATACAAAATCACTGGAACAATATTGGCACTAAGTGCAACATTAACTTAAATAATTTTTTCAAACTTTTGGAATTTCTCTTTGATACCACAGTTTTCTCATTTTCAGAGAACTGTTATAAACAAACTCTAGGAATGCCAATGGGCAGCCCGGTTTCTCCAATCCTTGCACAGTATGTGATGGACGATCTGGTAGTTTCTTGTTTAAATAAATTGTCTTTTCAAATTCCCTTTCTTAAAAAATATGTTGACGACATTATTCTGAGTATTCCGCATGATGGAGTGGAAGAAACACTTCGTGTCTTCAACGGCTATGACGAAATTTTACAATTCACCATCGAAAAAGAGGACATCAATCACAGTGTACCCTTCTTAGATACAAAGCTGATCAGAAGGGATGATAATACCATCATCACATCATGGTACACGAAACCTGGTTCATCAGGAAGATTCCTACATTACGAATCTTTCCATCAGAAGAAACAAAAAATTAATTTGGTTCTAGCAATGAAAGATAGAGTGTGTAAAACTTCTCACTCCACCGTGCGAATACAGAATTTAAAAAAATTATCACAACTTTTTATTAATAGCGGCTATCCAAAAAAACTCATACATAACTTAATACTCAGCAGATCATCCACCAATTCAGTTCAGGTGGACAACAGGCCTGCAATTGACATTCCTACTCATAATTTTTCTCTGCCACACTTGGGAAATTTATCAATCCAAATCAAGAATATTTTCAACCAATTTACACATATTAAATTAGCTTTCAAAAATACTTTAATCATTAAAAATCTTTTCTCAAAACTTAAGGACAAAATCAAAGTGACACACATGTCAAATGTAGTATATTCTATACCCTGTGGTCAATGTAGTAAAACGTACATTGGTCAAAGAAAAAGGTTACTTAAAGACCGAATCACCTCACATAAAAGTGATATCAGAACTAATAAAAAAGTTTGCTCTCTACAAAACACACCATAGAATCTGACCACAATTTCTTATATGATGAAGTGAAAATATTAGATACTTCTAACAGTCTTCAAAAAGACAGTTCCTAGAAATGGCTCACATTTTCAAAGATACATCTTCCCTCAATACCAGGAAGGACATAGAAGGACTTAATGTTATATATACATACTTACTTCACCTCAACGAACATAATCAATTCATTAACTAAATAAACAATATTAACAAACAAATTCCCAATGCCAAAAAGTCCCTTTTGTCTTTTACATTAAAAAATAAAAATTTAAGTTGGTATCACGATTGCAGTTGGTAGCACTGATTGTAAACGCCAAATGTCAAACATATCAATGTCAATGTCACAATTCAAAATTTATTTTTTTCAGTTTTCCGCCTTTTTATGAAGACATTTGAACTTGAATCCTCGTGGTAGGAAATTCTCACAAAATTTTTTCAATTTTTATAATGACTTAGTATAATGTGTACCTGTACTCACACAATTTTATTATTTACATTTTTAATATGTTACAACTCATAAGGAAAAGTGTTTATGTTTAATGCAACCGGCTTCGTTACAACCTCACTTTTCGTAAGTACTTGGAAATCCTTTTTTCCCTTCACTCATTGTAATAGTCAATTCTTCTTTTGTTCACCAGTGTTCCTGATGAAAAGAAAAATAATTCTCGAAAGCTTGAACTGAAATAAAGAGTTCACACAATTAAAGTGTCTCCGACTGCAATACCTGACAACTCCCTCTATCGTTCCTTAACTTAGCCAGTCGAGCTAACCTCCTTTAAAACTTATAGATATGGGTTTCTATCAAGACATTGCCAATCAGTTTGGGTACTCTACGATGAGAGACCTCAAGAAAGTGGCAACCATTAACACCAAGCTAGCAGCATTACACAATAGACGAAATTTCCTTCTGAGATGTTGTCATAATCATTAAACAATGTCTAATCTATTGTTCCAAGCTTGTGTTACACTTTTCCAGTTCTGAGTAGGTTCAATCTGTCTAAATCTACATTCTAGTACAGTTTCCATGCAGGAACGTACCCGAACTAACTTCACATGTCAACTTAATTTTAAATAATATAATTGTTTCTCTTCTTCACGCCGGCCGTTACGGACACCGGTATGGTATCCATTTTACATAAATTCAAATATAATTAGTTTTTATCCATAACAAAATAATGTTTTAATGTGTGACGATTATCTTTATGTATATCTCACAAACTGTTTCTGAATATGTTCAATAACTGTACACGTCATCCATTGCAATCAATCTCAATAACACGTAAGTGGTTTAGAATCCATGTTGTTCGATTGTTTTCACTACATTTTGATCATGATTTGCAGCTTTCCCTGATGATGACAATAAAAGTTCGGGTTGAACCGCGTCTAGAATTTGTTGAAATTCGACGTTTCGGCTCCGATTTTGGAGCCATTTTCAAGAACTGAAAAAGAAAGAAAATTAATAAATGGTTGAAACGTAATTCTACGCTGAGGTCTCAATATGCCTACTCCTCAGGTATAATTACGTTAGGTTTTTGTGACTTGACGTCGGGGTCTCAATTTGCCTACTCCCCATGTCTCGTCACTGGTTCACTCTAAGGTCCCAATCTGCCTACTCCTTCGAGAGAACTGAGGAACTGTGGGTTGAGGAACTGTATTTACAGTGGACGTGCGTCAGGCATCTTCCACTTCCGCACTTTATAAACATCGAGAAGACACAGGTCACAAAATAGACTTCAAAAACACAAAAACAATTTCCACCGAGAAAACTCTGCAAACCAGGATCACCCGAGAAGCCCTTGAGATAGAGAAGCGCCCCAATTGCCTCAACACTCGCGACGACGGACGTAGACTTCCCAATACCTGGAAGCCACTCATTGCACGCATCAACTCATTTCCCACCAACCCAGTTCCCGCACACAGCTCATCTAGCGCCAACTCTGTTCCCGCCCATAGTTCACCTCGCGCCAATACATTGCACACGACCATTACAGCCACGTCCATTATAAATACAGTTCCTCAACCCATAGTTCCTCAGTTCTCTCGAAGGAGTAGGCAGATTGAGACCTTAGAGAGAACCAGTGACGAGACATGGGGAGTAGGCAGATTGAGACCCCGACGTCAAGTCACAAAAACCTAACGTAATTATACCTGAGGAGTAGACAGATTGAGACCTCAGCGTAGAATTACGTTTCAACCATTTATTAATTTTCTTTCTTTTTCAGTTCTTGAAAATGGCTCCAAAATCGGAGCCGAAACGTCGAATTTCAACAAATTCTAGACGCGGTTCAACCCGAACTTTTAGTTTTCAAATATCTGACCGCGGAAACCTATCTGAACACATATATTATATGTCACGCAGGTAGCTATAGCTGCCTCCGTGGCGACGTCGTTTCTTGCCTTGTAAACACGAGGTGTTCCGACTGAAGCCACAAATGTGCGGTTGGCTTCCTGTTTGTTGACTCCGTTCGTTTGTTGTTTCACCTGCAATCAAGTGTTGCACATCCTTACACTTACTTTCACCGTACTGATGAGATCCTTAAGATCGAAACACGTGTCTACGGTTGCATTCTCACTAGAGGGCTTAGTCCAATAAAATGTTCCTTCTTGTTATTCACAACTTCCCTCGAGATCATATCCCTGTTTCATATATATATATATATATATATCACGTTGAGCGCCACTTGCCCGGTGGTCATTATAGTTTTTCATGAGAGTGACCACTGGTGGTCATTATTGATTTTTGTTGCTGGGACAGCATGCCCACCCGTGGTCACATTACATGTTACATTTCAAAACCGTGTGCCCACCCGTGGGAACGTTTTACGTGTATTTCTCAATGAGATTTGGTCCCAGGATGTAAACTTATTTCACTTGGACTTGGCAGTTTGGTCTCCCAATATCCACAAAATGCAGAGCAATGTTAAGGAAAGAAAATTTAATTTTCGGTTTGAAAAACTAATCGAAATATATTTTTAGGTTTTGTAGAGCATTAAAAATATACACTTTTTATATAAATAAAAACTAGCAGCTGCAAAAATATTTTCAAATCCTACTATAGGTACAGAAAAATCTGAGAGGTACAAAAAAATTATTATTAAGACACCTAAGATTTATAAAACATAAAAGAAAACAGTTTTTCTGAAAAAAAAACAAGTATAAATAAATATAACTATTCTACCATCTAAAAAATTAACATTTTTCATAAATAAAAACGAGCATAGCTGCAAAAATATTTTTAAATCCTACTATAGGTACAGACAAAACGATACAAAAAATATATTACTACGAGAAAGAAAAGGAAACAAACACAAAAAAAACAAAATAAGATTCACATTAGGTTATGCCCACTAGTGGACACTTGGTCCCAAGTTGTATTTTGTTACATTCTGGGACAAAGTGCCCACCTGTGGGTCGCAAATAAAAAGCAGGTAAAACAGGAAAATAAGATTTGATTTATCAAAAATAAATATCACAAGGTCATACCGGTTGCATTATATCGATAAAATTGAATAAAAAAATGTTGGTCCCAGCAAGTCACACCAGGTATGCCCGCCCGTCAGCACGAGGTCTCCCGTGTAGTTTAAAGAATGACCACCGGTGGGCAAGTGGCGCTTATATATATATATATATATATATATATATATATATATATATATATATATATATATATATATGTGTTCAGATAGGTTTCCGCGGTCAGATATTTGAAAACTAAAAGTTCGGGAAAATATATATATGAAATACCATGTTCAGACTGCCCGAGAAGTTATATTGGCCAGACTAACAGACGAGTAACTTCCAGAGTCTACGAACACGAACTTGCTGTGCGTCAGGCATCTTCCACTTCCGCACTTTATAAACATCGAGAAGACACAGGTCACAAAATAGACTTCAAAAACACAAAAACAATTTCCACCGAGAAAACTCTGCAAACCAGGATCATCCGAGAAGCCCTTGAGATAGAGAAGCGCCCCAATTGCCTCAACACTCGCGACGACGGACGTAGACTTCCCAATACCTGGAAGCCTCTCATTGCACGCATCAACTCATTTCCTACCAACCCAGTTCCCGCACACAGCTCATCTAGCGCCAACCAAGTTCCCGCACACAGCTCATCTAGCGCCAACTCTGTTCCCGCCCATAGTTCACCTCGCGCCAATACATTGCACACGGCCATTACAGCCACGTCCACTATAAATACAGTTCCTCAACCCACAATTCCTCAGTTCTCTCGAAGGAGTAGGCAGATTGAGACCTTAGAGAGAACCAGTGACGAGACATGGGGAGTAGGCAGATTGAGACCCCGACGTCAAGTCACAAAAACCTAACGTAATTATACCTGAGGAGTAGGCAGATTGAGATCTCAGCGTAGAATTACATTTCAACCATTTATTAATTTTCTTTCTTTTTCAGTTCTTGAAAATGGCTCCAAATTCGGAGCCGAAACGTCGAATTTCAACAAATTCTAGACGCGGTTCAACCCGAACTTTTAGTTTTCATATATATATATATATATATATATATATATATATATATATATATATATATATATATGAACGTGATAACCTTGACTGCACTGATGAGGTACGATATTCCGAAACCGGTCTGTAGTTGGCTCTCCGTTTGAATCAGGCAAAGTCCTGCTGTTTGTTTCAGAGAGCTCTTGCAAAGTTGTTCCTTCAAAGTAAGGATCTTTGCACATATGTCTGACAGATATAATTCAATATCTGTCGGGGTATCAGCCAGAGAAGTAGTTGTTTTCTGCTGGACATATGCCATACATACTATACAAAGTTATAGTCACTTCTTGAAGGATTGTTATCGACTGTTTTACAGTCACTGGAACATTATTTGCTCCTTGAAACAAGTATATTACATATACCATTTCGTATCCGAAATGTCTTTCTGGGGTGCTCTCTAATCTGTCACCGAGATGGATCCTGTGAGCAATTGCAGTATTCCTCTCGGAGGACGATGACGAACATCGGGACCTCGTGTGTATACAACCGTGATAACCTTGACTGCACTGATGAGGTACGATATTCCGAAACCGGTCTGTAGTTGGCTCTCCGTTTGAATCAGGCAAAGTCCTGCTGTTTGTTTCAGAGAGCTCTTGCAAAGTTGTTCCTTCAAAGTAAGGATCTTTGCACATATGTCTGACAGATATAATTCAATATCTGTCGGGGTATCAGCCAGAGAAGTAGTTGTTTTCTGCTGGACATATGCCATACATACTATACAAAGTTATAGTCACTTCTTATATATATATATTCTTATATATACGTTCATATATATATATATATATATATATATATAATAACAAAGTATTCTCGACCGAACTCTATTAATTAAGTAGGAATTCTCGGGTAGCGGTCTGTTGAACAATGAAACTCATTCGATTTAAATCTTCAATATTTCGTCAACCTTTATTGACTTCTTCAGGAAGAGCTACAATTAAAAAGGAATATGAGTTGTTGAAGGACTACATAAAAATAACATGATAACTTACAAAATTCACAGAGTTAGTTCTAACCTATGGAACATTTGGGAGGACAATTGTTATTCTCCGCTGCAGACTAATCGCTTAATTTACCTGACTGGAGTGTTGCTATGGTTTGAATAAGGATTCGTTTAAATACAATGGTGTTAATTAGTGTAGGTATTCCATTGGCACCAACTGTCAAACTACACACAACGTTGAATGGAATTTAAAATATTACAATATATACTACTAAGTTGTCCTGTATCGGTTTTGTAGTTAACTGTGTTAGGATTTTTGTTGATATGGACCATCTCAAGGAATAACCTGTTTTTTTGATTGCTGACTTTGTCTAGAATTTTTGGATTTGAATAATCAAACCGGTGGCCTGTTTTCTGGGTGTGGTCGACTGCTGCACAGGAGTTTTTTCCCAATTGGGCATCACTCTTGTGCAAAGCTAGCCGTTGTTTTAACCACTGTGAGGTCTGTCCGACATAACTACCTTCACAACCTTGGCATGGTAGTTCATAAATTACATTGCTAAGGAGTGGAGTTGGTGTTTTGTCTTTGATTTTGGAGAACAAGTTGGAAAGTTTTGTATTATTACGCTTGGCTATTTTGATTTGTGGAAAGTCTTTGAAAATTTTTATTATGCGGTTGGATACTTTGTCGATGAATGGGATTGATTTATACTTATATTGTATTGTAATGTCATCAGTTGGTCCGTCATAAAAGTTGGAGTTATAGATTAGTTTTTTTAAGATGTGTTTTGGGTAACCGTTGTGTGTAAAAATGTCGAATAACTTTCTCAGATTCGCTTTCAAAAACGTTTCATGGCAGATGTGGGTGACTCTATTTTTCATAGCAATGACGGTGTTGTATTTCTGATTTAAGGGATGGTGAGAGGCAAAGTTGATGAAACGTCCTGATGCTGTTTCTTTTTGGTACCAATCCAACAAAATACTGTTGTCTTCAGTACGTATCAACCTTGTATCTAAGAAGGGGACACTGTTATCTGTTTCTTTTTCGACAGTAAACTGTAAATGTTTATTGAACGAATTCGTTCAATAAACATTTACAGTTTACTGTCGAAAAAGAAACAGATAACAGTGTCCCCTTCTTAGATACAAGGTTGATACGTACTGAAGACAACAGTATTTTGTTGGATTGGTACCAAAAAGAAACAGCATCAGGACGTTTCATCAACTTTGCCTCTCACCATCCCTTAAATCAGAAATACAACACCGTCATTGCTATGAAAAATAGAGTCACCCACATCTGCCATGAAACGTTTTTGAAAGCGAATCTGAGAAAGTTATTCGACATTTTTACACACAACGGTTACCCAAAACACATCTTAAAAAAACTAATCTATAACTCCAACTTTTATGACGGACCAACTGATGACATTACAATACAATATAAGTATAAATCAATCCCATTCATCGACAAAGTATCCAACCGCATAATAAAAATTTTCAAAGACTTTCCACAAATCAAAATAGCCAAGCGTAATAATACAAAACTTTCCAACTTGTTCTCCAAAATCAAAGACAAAACACCAACTCCACTCCTTAGCAATGTAATTTATGAACTACCATGCCAAGGTTGTGAAGGTAGTTATGTCGGACAGACCTCACAGTGGTTAAAACAACGGCTAGCTTTGCACAAGAGTGATGCCCAATTGGGAAAAAACTCCTGTGCAGCAGTCGACCACACCCAGAAAACAGGCCACCGGTTTGATTATTCAAATCCAAAAATTCTAGACAAAGTCAGCAATCAAAAAAACAGGTTATTCCTTGAGATGGTCCATATCAACAAAAATCCTAACACAGTTAACTACAAAACCGATACAGGACAACTTAGTAGTATATATTGTAATATTTTAAATTCCATTCAACGTTGTGTGTAGTTTGACAGTTGGTGCCAATGGAATACCTACACTAATTAACACCATTGTATTTAAACGAATCCTTATTCAAACCATAGCAACACTCCAGTCAGGTAAATTAAGCGATTAGTCTGCAGCGGAGAATAACAATTGTCCTCCCAAATGTTCCATAGGTTAGAACTAACTCTGTGAATTTTGTAAGTTATCATGTTATTTTTATGTAGTCCTTCAACAACTCATATTCCTTTTTAATTGTAGCTCTTCCTGAAGAAGTCAATAAAGGTTGACGAAATATTGAAGATTTAAATCGAATGAGTTTCATTGTTCAACAGACCGCTACCCGAGAATTCCTACTTAATTATATATATATATATATATATATATATATATATATATATATATATATATATATATATATATATATATATATATATATATATATATACGTTCAGATAGGTTTCCGCGGTCAGATATTTGAAAACTAAAAGTTCGGGTTGAACCGCGTCTAGAATTTGTTGA
The DNA here is from genome assembly GCA_958502065.1 of Chrysolina americana. Taxonomy (NCBI): domain Eukaryota; kingdom Metazoa; phylum Arthropoda; class Insecta; order Coleoptera; family Chrysomelidae; genus Chrysolina; species Chrysolina americana. The sequence goes on from OY293411.1 coordinate 64,676,705, forward strand.
AATTCGACGTTTCGGCTCCGATTTTGGAGCCATTTTCAAGAACTGAAAAAGAAAGAAAATTAATAAATGGTTGAAACGTAATTCTACGCTGAGGTCTCAATCTACCTACTCCTCAAGTATAATTACGTTAGGTTTTTGTGACTTGACGTCGGGGTCTCAATCTGCCTACTCCCCATGTCTCGTCACTGGTTCTCCCTAAGATCTCAATCTGCCTACTCCTTCGAGAGGACTGAGGATTTGTGGGTTGAGGAACTGTATTTATAGTGGACGTGGCTGTAATGGCCGTGTGCAATGTATTGGCACAGTATAATGCTAAAAGAACCAGTATTTTCACTCCTACGCAAATCGTGGTCGAAGTTTAATTTTTTTCATTTTGGGGCGTGGCATGAGCGCAGTCAGCTCCTCAAGATGCGCAGTAAACCGTTCGGAGTTGCCGGAATTCTGCAATCTCGCCAAAAATAAGAAGTATACGAACGACAGTAACTGAATCACTAGTTTGCACTTCATCATAAGACAAATCAGTCTGACATTTGGCAACAGTGTATTGGAAACTATAATTTGAGAAGCTAAAAGCTAACATCGAAGAATGAAGAATCATAATAAATAAAAATAACAGTTACTTGGAGTTTATTATATTGTTAATGTAACCAATTGATTCAAATCAAATAATTTGAGTGGGGAACCGGAAAATTCTTCGAAAGCAATTCTTCGAAAACAATTCTTCGAAAAACAATTCTTCGAAAATGCAATTCTTCGAATACCATATTCTTCGAATAAACAATTCTTCGACTAATAATTCTTCGAATAACAATTCTTCGAAGTATCCAAAAGGAATGACTTTGTTCAGAGATATAAATCAGGTATAATTTATCTAATCCCAAGTTTGCAACTGACGATAATCCCTTGGATTGTGTTCCATAAAATATTGCTGACGCCTCAGAGGTGGAAGCGACCAAAGTGTACGAAAAAATTCGAATCAACTCGAAAATAAGTAATGATCCTCCGCACAGAATTATATCAATTGCTTCGACTACATGTTCCGGAAAAAATACCCCTATATGCGATAACAATGGCCAATACACAAAAAGTAATGAAATTTAAACTGTCATGTTAAAGAAACTAGACTATATTTGATTCATTTTACAATACAGAACGGTGGAACAACAGATTCTGGCGAATCTGTCACCGGGTTAGTTCGTTCAGGAACAATCGAATCATAAAAATATAAAAAATCGTCTTTTTTGATCGTCGACGGTGAACATTCCACAAAACATTCCAATAAAACTTTTATTGCTATTGTAAAATGAATCAACTATGGTCTAGTTTCTTTAACATGACTCAAAGTTCAAATTTCATTACTTTTTGTTATCACATATAGGGGTATTTTTGTCGTTTTTTTTTCCGGGGTTTTTCTTTCCGTGTTATTATTAGTATGATCCGCATAATACGTTTACATATCATGCGAGAAATATTGATTATTGTCTAATGAAAACTTATCCCAGATTTTAGTAAATCCAAATAATAAAGCTGTCGAAGAATTATCAGTCGAAGAATTGTTTATTCGAAGAATATGGTATTCGAAGAATTGCATTTTCGAAGAATTGTTTTTCGAAGAATTGTTTTCGAAGAATTGTTTTCGAAGAATTGCTTTCGAAGAAAATTCCTAGATCCAATTTGAGTGATATCGTTTGTGCTGAAGCTGTTTTTATTGTTGTTTTGTGTTGTCTGCTATATTGATTGAATTTGTTCTTTGTGGCGTGGACAGTTATCATTCAAAACGAGCCTCAATAAAAGTCAATAATCCGATGTCTGTTTTGTGGAAAGAATTCTAAGGACGACTCTTGTAAGTTTCTTCAGATTCCCAAGAGAACAAGAAAGGTAAGTACTTTCACTGATACCATCTCGGGTTCATGAACAGGTTATGTTACATTATTAATAGGTATTCCATTTTATTTATACTGGAGTAAATTTTTAAAATATTGTTAAGAATGATCTAAGTACAGATTAACATTTGCTTGATTCATATAACAAACTTTTACATTGAAAAAGTTTTTGCAATGTGAATCGCTGGAGGTGTGCTTACACAAAATGAGAAAGAAAAAGTGGATGAACACATTTCAACTGATTCATCCGCATCCTTACAATTAATTTACTTCATCCTTTGATTTGTGTGTCCAATAATAGTTATCATTATATGACATATATTTTCATACCTTATTATTTATTTTCAGATTTTCATTATGGAAAGCTTATGTCAATATGGAGAAGTTAGAATCAGTAAGTTCAGAATATTGTTAGAAGTTTCGATTCGATGCAGCGAGCATTTCGAAGAGGAGATGATTTCCAGCATGCAAAAAACCTGTTTAAAGAAAGGTGCCATTCCAACAGTTTTCAATTTGACATTTGAGAATATAGTTCTAGTTGAGGGTGAGATTATATTAAGTACATGAAAAATATTGGCCTATAGTGTTCGAAATATTCATATTTCGTTAGACTAAGCTCTGCATGTTATCAAGGGTAATGTTTCATTTTAGATGATTCTATAACTGAAGAACTGAAGCAACCAGCAATTCTGCTATTTTTAACTGGAGTTTTACATACACCTGTGCTTGATCCAAGTACTTCAACAGAAACTTTCAACCTTCCAGGAGATATTCAACTCGGTAAGTTTTCATTTCACACAAAGATCTGAGACAATGTCAGCCTTACAAGTAGAATGTTGATTAGATAGTATTTTCTTTGGGATTGGTATCAAATTATATAATCAGGTTTTATGTTGACAGTACCTATTTACTGCCAAAGAATAATTCTGATACCGTAATATGAGAATTTCGAGTCGAAGTTTTTTTTAAATCCTTAACATTAAGAAACATTTTTTCCAAAAAATTTCCAAGATGTCACAGATAAATAGGGGAGTCTTTCTTTTAAAATGAATATTTTTTTAATTTTATATTTTTTCTTATTCAAACACTTCTACGGATGCCCCCAGATGGCAGAACAGATTGTGTGGGCAAGATTCCTGCACAAACATGTTTATTTTTTGTGATAATTCAATATAACTGTTGAATGATTTACACAAACCTTTAGATAGCCTATATTTACATTCATCTAGAGTTATACCTTTACGGAACTTTTATGTTCATGTTGATGTATTGTACCAGGTAGATACTAGATAAAAACAATATAAAAAAACGTATACAGTACAGTAGCAAAATTATTTTGTGTGTTTATTCAAAGACCATGATCCACCAAAGCAGAGCCGGGCGGAGACGATCGTAAACAACTATAGGATTTCATTTGCAGATAGGGTACGGAAACATAATAAAATTCTATTTGCTGTTTATGACAGTCTTCGATTGATCCACCTTGATGCATTATGAGCCTAACTGTCAGTAGCTTTCTCAGACAGAAATATTTCTGCATGAGAAAGAATTTATGAACAATTCATCCCTACTCTGTGTCTCATTTATTCATAACAAATTTCAGTTGTTTTTGATGAAGATGTTGATGAAGTCCTCCACCGTCAGTGATTCATTCGCCTGATAATGAAGCTATTGCCAAACCAGGATGTTCGAGTATATCAGCCATGACTACCAGTTTTTCAGACAGTCAGCAGTATATTGGTGAGAACTAATTAGATTAGATTTAGATTGTAGAGGGGGTCGTAGAGGCCGTGCATCACCACTAGCACTTTGACCTAAAAGGTCTCTTGTGTGTGTGTGACTACTAATTAACTCATGTTGATGAAAAAAAATGTAAATATGGACATTTCACTCTTTCACAGATAACAATAACTAATTATAAACGTCCAAATGATACTCTCAAAATGTCTGATTTCATACTCAATATGATTTCTTCAAAATCATTTTCTAATTGTGTATGTTGCCCTATTCAAAACCAATTATTATTATTATATTTTCTAGATGCAATGACCCAGACATCTCAAAAATTGACGAGCAACACTTCGTGAAAAGAAGAGCTATGAGAAAGGATTCGAGGATTGAGAAGAAAGATTTTGTCTCCACCTCCTGCACCAACATCAAGCCCAAAAAAAAAGCCTTTGATGATGTTTCTGCATTTCTGAAAGAACATTTATCTGAAAAAGTTATCAACTTCATAAAAACGCAGATTGATTTGACATATAAATAAGTCACCAAAAGGCTCTAGGTTTTCCTCCGATTATAAACAGTTTGCTTTAACAGTATATTTCTTGAGTCCAAAAGTTCACAAATTCTTGTCTAAAATATTTCGATTACCCTCAATGAGAACACTATCTCGAGTTACCAACAAATGGGATATTAGTCCAGGTTTCAGTTACTTGTTGTTTTCTGTATTGAAATTTAAATCATTATGTTGACTGAACAGGCCAAAGATTCTATTTTCTGTTTGGATGAAATGTCTCTGAAAACGAATTTATTCTACAATTTATCTGTTATCTGTTGAGTTTTGGAGGCAATGTGAGAATTGATGAGAATTGTTATTTACTTTTCTTTATTTATAAGAGTGGGATTTTTTTTAACTCTGAAATTCTTCAATTGAGAACTGTGAAGAACCAAAATAATAAAGTCTTGCAGTAAATTGAATATTGTTAAACATTTCTAGTAGTATGTTTTATTTTTATTTTTTCATTAAATTTCGCCATATTGATTGTTTTGATGTGCATCTTGCTCAAGCCAACTGAACCTCTCTTATTAGGTGTGTTCTTATTCAACTTTTGCTTTTTATCTCATTTCTGTAACTTCCGTAGCTTAATTCCACAGATTGGTTGGAACCAAACAAGAAGTATATCATATGTAATATTATTATTAGTTAAATTTTGGAAGCAAGGTGAGAATTATTGAGAATTGTTATTTTCATTTTATGAAAACCCAAAATTCTGATACTAATTGCATGTTGAAATTATTCATTTGTCATAACTCAACTATTAGCATTGAGTAATGTCATAAATACTGTCATTTTCATACAGGTGTGATAGGAATCACTTTCTCTACCTTTATCTTAATCTCCTTCCTGAATGTCATTTTTTTATCCTAATAAAATAAATTTTATATTATGATAAGTGTATATTGTATGTATGTAGTATATTAATTTATTTAAATTGAGCACAATAGCAGGTGGCAATAATCCAAAAATTTCAATACTAACAATTCTCGTTATCGTAGAATATGTATAGTGTACAACTTCCGAGAATGGAAATCAATATAATGGAATTATCTGTGTTCTTTTGTATTTTTTGTTTTATATGTAGAAGTGATATAACCAACTGTATATAGCAATAAAATATGTCTCAAACTTTCAGTTGTTTAATTTTTAATTGGTCTTTTCCACATAATATCGATGTCAGTCATAGGTATGATTGTAACCTTTAGTATGACGGTGGCTTCTTTTGAACAGGGGTCAATTACTCAAACTGAAAATACTCCTACGACTCGCGTTTCGCTGACGATGCTAATTAAGTCAAGTTTCGCTGACCAAGTTAGTATCTTCAGCGAAATGTGCGTCGAATGCGAACATTTTCAGTGGTGTGTGAATAATTGAGCTCTGAAAGTTTTCATTTCAAGTCGCATAAGAGATGAAAACAATACGGTTTAATTTTGGGGCAGAACTTCTCCAAGCTTCTCAACTATTGCCATATTAAATTATTTATTCATTTGCAAATATTAAATGGATTCTGATTGGAATCATTTAGTCAATGTACCATTTATAAATTATCCGAAATATTTCATATCTGTGGTCTTGAAAGATGTTCATTTTATTTTAAATCAATGATGCTTGAAAGGGAAAAACAGTCTAAATTTTCTGAATCATTCTTTCTCTCAGGTTTTTCAGATTGGTGAGAATAATTATTCATTCCATAAAGTCTAAAATGCATTGCATATGCAATAATTCTGTTTTCCCATTGTGAATAGTACTTGATCTCTTTGAGGTCTGTTGGGCATCTTTCAACAGAAGCTAGTTTGAAACGAGGCACTAAATCAATGTATTTTTTTACTGAAAACCAGTGTTGTGGAATTTGAGAACACATGAAATTTAACCAATTGAACTATGTAAATCTTTTCTTATAAAATTTCATTGAGTGAGTATAGAGAAATATATTGGCTTTGATTAAAGAAATACGATATGAATTCATGAACTCATGTCACATTCTCTTCATAAAGAAGTGAATAACAAAGAAACTCGTTTATTGAATAATAATAAAATAATAAACAATACAATACAATAATTACAATTGATTCAATAATTCTTGTATCCTCAAAGTTTCCTAGGGTTATTTGGTCATTTATCCATATGATGAAATGTTCCATTGCATTATTATATTTGAAAAAATACAGGCAAACTTCTGAGAGATGTAAAGGTTTCATTTATTGATCATATTCCCTCTGAATGAATAACATAACAAGAAAATATATTCACACTAACACGTTAAAACACCGACTTTAAATATAAATAATATGTAAATATAATCAATATTAAATAATTCTTACTTTTGATGGATAGTAGTTTTTAAATTTAAAATACTCATGAATATAAGTAAAACGTTTTGTGTGGAGCAGCGTATGCTAGAATTCATGTGGCGGGCAGTGTATACAACCTAAACGAACGTCGACATAGTTGCGCGTAGTGGGCAGAATCAGGCGGCGCAATGGAAATCTCGTACCACCGAGATCAAAGGTGCCGACGCCAAGTGAATTTACTGGTTCTTTTAGCATTATACTGTGGTATTGGTGCGAGGTGAACTATGGGCGTGAACTGAGTTGGCGCTAGATGAGCTGGGTGCGAGAACTTGGTTGGCGCTAGGTGAGCTGTGTGCGGGAAATGGGTTGGTGGGAAATGAGTTGATGCGTGCAATGAGAGGCTTCCAGGTATTGGGAAGTCTACGTCCGTCGTCGCGAGTGTTGAGGGCGCTTCTCTATCTCAAGGGCTTCTCGGATGATCTTGGTTTGCAGAGTTTCCTCGGTGGAAATTGTTTTTGTGTTCTTGAAGTCTATTTTGTGACCTGTGTCTTCTCGATGTTCATAAAGTGCGGAAGTGGAAGATGCCTGACGCACAGCAAGTTCGTGTTCGTAGACTCTGGAAGTTACTCGTCTGTTAGTCTGGCCAATATAAGTTCTCGGGCAGTCTGAACATGGTATTTCATATATACCTCGAGAATCGTTTGGTATTGTGTCCTTGGGAGATCTGAGGAATTTGGATATTTGGTTGTTGGCCGTGAATATTGTTTTTATCTCGAGTTTTCTCAAGGTATTACTGATTTTGTCTGTCACACCTTTGATGTAAGGTAGGAAAGCTTTGTGTGGCTGAATACTCTCTAGTGGATCATTCGTTTTTGGAGGACAGGTCAGTTGATGGCGTATAGACTTGTCGATAAGCGAATTGTTGTAACCATTTTGGAGTAAGGCTGATTTCAGTTTGTCCAGCTCTTGTGGTCTATTCTGGTTGTCGGTAAGCTGAATTGATCTGTATATCAGAGAGTTCAATACGGAGTTTGTTTGTGCTGGATGGTGATGAGAGTTTGCGTGTAGATATCGGTTGGTGTGGATCTGTTTCCTGTGTACTGTGTGGGTGAAAGAGTTGTTGGATTTCGTGATGAGAACGTCCAGGAAAGCTAGGGATTTGTTCATTTCGGTCTCCATTGTGAATTTCATGTTGGGATGGATATCGTTTAGGTGATCTAAGAACGTGTTCAAGATTTCGTAACCATGAGGCCATATGATGAAAATGTCGTCAACGTATCTGAACCAGCAAGTAGGCTTGTGGTCAAATGCTTCTACAGCCCTGGTTTCGAAGTCTTCCATGAAGCAGGTCACCCCATAGATTTTGAGAAAACCAGAACCATCGCCCCAGTACATTCCAGAACCTCCAGATTCATCAGAGAAGCCATCAAAAGCGAAAAACTACCTGTTTGAGCCCTATTTGGAAACCGCTCCTTCCGACCGTAATCATCAAACCACAACATTAAATTATCCTAATCCAAAACAATCAACATCAGGCAGACACATGTAAGACGAACGAAAAAACCCGCAAGACACGCCCACTATCAGGTACCCAAGTACCATTAAATTCCGTAGTGCAACCAACATCAGATCGTTTTTTGAGATCAAGAAGTAGGCCGATAGAGACCTCGAAGTCACTCTCTTGAAAATGGCTCCAAAGCAGGAGCCGAAACGTCGAGTTATAAACTCTCAACGCGGTTCAACCCAGGAACTCAGTGATCTACATATATACGTAGGATGACTCCTTTTGTGCAGTGAGTTCATTTCTAATGTATCTATTGATCATGAAAATTCAATGGTTCTACGTTGAATATTATGGAAGATACAAGGGTGTTAGAAGTGAAACACACCGTATATCCATAAGAAAAATATTCCAGTGAAAAATAACTGTGGCTGTCCCACAAAATCAAATAACTATATAGGAGTAATAGATCAACACATGAAATGAGATGAACACGTGAGTTACGTGGTCAATAGATCCAGGAAACTTCTATATGAGTTTTACTCAGAGAAATCATAAGATAACAACTTTTACTCATTGTCTACGATTCATTAATAGAATTAATTATAAAATATTACATAAAAAAGTGAACCAGGTACGTTCCCAAAAATTCAGAACTACTAGATTCACAACAGATCTCACATTAGACAATTCAGCGAATCTCATACACGAAGAACTACATTTTATTTAGGCCCCAAATTATACAGTGCGGCTTTTAATAGTCCGCCCCCCTGTTAACTTTTGAACGGTTTGACATAGGAACATAAAAAAAACCGTTTAGAGGGTTTCACCGTTTATTTTTTGAAATATAACACATTGTGATTGCTCGATAGATGGCGCGGAGGAGCAAATCAACGTAAAATTTTTAAATGGCATGGGGGGGGGGTCGAGTGGCACATCGTTGAAAAGATAATTCAATTCTCTTTTCAACCATCTATTTTTTTTTTTTTATTTCGTTAATACGTTTTTTCACAATATGATTTGAAAGTGTAACAACAAACTATTATGACATGTAGTATTCAGATAATGAGAAACAAAATCGTTGTCAATTAACGAATTAGGTGTTCAAAATATCCACCTTAAACTTCTTGACAATAAAATATTCGATTCGAAAATTCCTGCCGAACATTATTCAACATGTCTGCAGATATATCAGCACACACCCGTGTTATTCGTTGTTTAAGTTCTTCCAAAGAGATGGATTGTGGTTCATACACTTTGGATTTGACATATTCCTACAGAAAGAAGTCACAAGGTGTAAGGTCTGGTGATCGTGCCGTCCATTCGATTGGTCCACGGCGTCCAATCCATCTCATAGGGTATGTTACATCCAGATACTTTCGAACTTGACGTTGGAAGTGAGGAGGGGCCCCATCTTGCTGGAAGGTGATGTGTTTCTGAAATTCGTTGTCATTGTCTTCTAATATTTGAAGTATGACTGGTTCAACCGTATCTCTTAGCAAATCCAGGTACAAATTACCATTTAAATTTTCTTCCAAAAATAAGGGACCTACAATATGGTCTCCTAGAATTCCAGACCATACTTTCTGTGGGAACTGTGTGTGACCTTCTCGAAAATATGAGGATTAGTATCAGTCCAGTATCGCACAATTTGTGTATTCACATTTCCGTTCAAAAAAGGGTACTTTCATCTGAAAAACAAATATTCCTAAGTAATTGGGGTTCCTAGCTATCTTTTCCTCCATAATTTCACAAAATTCCATTTTTCGGTCTGAGTCGTCTTCTGTGAGTTGATGTAAAATTACTAACTTGTAAGGATGGAATTTGTGTTTTTTAAATTAAAAATTCTCTCCGCTTCATGGTAGTTCCGATGGGCCTCACCAAAACTGTAAATTGCCTCAATTTTCTCTTCGAAAGGACGTATACGAACCATGATAATCACAAATATTCAGACGAAACTCCTCAGTAAATACGAATACGATAATTCATTATTCTTTTATAAGTAACTACTTAATTGACATTTCAATGGTCCCTTCATAGACAGTCCAGTTATTTCTGTCAAAAGTCTAGCCAGCCAAAGTATTCCGCTGTCGCTAGACGCTTCTCCTTCGTAGTACCTGTGATTTTTCTTCAAAACGTATTATTGAAATACCACTCAAAAGATTTTCCGTCCCATTATTTCACATTAAACCCTTCAAAAGTTATTGAGGTAAGGTAAGGAAACGGATTCAGATCCGCTCTTATACTTGACAATTCGGATGCATATTGTGAAAAAACAAATTAACGAAATTCAGAAAAAATTAGATGGTTGAAAATATAATTAAATTATCTTTTTAACGATGTGCCACTCGACCTCCCATGCCATTTAACAATTTTAAGTTGATGTGCCCCTCGGCGCCATCTATCGAGCAATCACAATGTGTTATATTTCAAAAAATAGTATCGGTGAAACCCTCGAAATGTTTTTTTTATGTTCCTACGTCAAACCGTTCAAAAGTTAACAGGAGGGGGGCAATTAAAAGTCGCACTGTATAATGGGCTCATTAACATTTTTTTTAATGTATTTTTTTTGGAAGTTTATGCACCGTAGATAAATGTACGGTGGTTTATGTTTCGAATAGTACATCTGCAAAAAATCAGAATTTTCACTGTTTATCTTCTCCCTCATATTAATAATTGAATGTGGAGTTCACCTAAATGCGGCGTGGCCAAGCGTGACGTCACATCAGTCAACTTGGCCACAAGCGGGTGCTGGCGAATAAGCGGAATACTTGTGCTGAAGCCGTAGAAATCAAGTTGTGTGTTGTTACTGTGAATTTGGTAGGGAAGAAACTCTAGAACATATATTTTTTGATTGTCCCCATCAATCAAATATCTCTCTAAGATTTGTATAGAGAACTAATCAATAAAGGAGTTCCAGTCCCATTTAATATTCATGTAATAATGAGACATTGCAATCATAAGATAATTAATTCAATAATGAAATATTTGAAATATAATAAAATAAAGTTATAAGAATATAAAAAAACTGGAATATTTGAAAAAAAAAAATTAATTGGGAGTTTGAAAGAATACAGGGGTACCCTTCTCTCTAAGCATTTCCACAAAGTGGAAAATAAAGGCAAAAATCTGTCAGAAAACAACTACTTTCCTGGCTAATATCACGACGGATATTGAACTACAACTGACAGATATTTGTGCAACGTTCTTCAAAGAAGACCCAATTGCAAGTGCTTGTCTCGTAATTAAACAGAAAATTATCCTTCATTTGGCTGGGAATGACCACCTGCAGACATGCATGTTTCGAGGTTTATTGCCTCTCATCAGTGACAGGGTAGGTCGGACAACATTATAATTGTCCTGTCCCTGCCAAATGAATAATATTCAACTGTTTAAATAATATATCCCCACGGATAAAACCACGATCTACAACCAAGTTGATCAAAGCGCCATCCGCACGGAACAAGACAAAACACTCCCAAGCAGCACAGTCTCTGGGAAGAGAAATCTGTAAATATTCGAACTAGTTCGAATATATTGTGCCAGAGAGGTATCAACAATGTTGAAAGAATACAGGGGTACCCTTCTCTCTAAGCGTTTCCACAAAGTGTAAAATAAAGGCAAACATCTGTCAGAAAACAACTACTTCCCTGGCTAATACCACGACGGACATTGAACTACAACTGACAGATATTTGTGCAACGTTCTTCAAAGAAGACCCAATTGCGAGTGCTTGTCTCGTAATTAAACAGAAAATTATCCTTCATTTGGCTGGGAATGACCACCTGCAGACATGCATGTTTCGAGGTTTATTGCCTCTCATCAGTGACAGGGACAGGACAATTATAATGTTGTCTGACCTGCAGGTGGTCATTCCCAGCCAAATGAAGGATAATTTTCTGCTTAATTACGAGACAAGCATTTGCAATTGGGTCACCTTTGAAGAACGCACAAATATCTGTAGTTGGTATTAGCCTCTATTTTCCACTTTGTGGAAACGCTTAGAGAGAAGGGTACCCCTGTATTCTTTCAACATTGTTGATACCTCTCTGGCACAATATATTCGAACTAGTTCGAATGTTTATAAATTGGGATTATTCAAACAAAAACATAGGAATCGATAAAATTAATAAAAATTGAGATTGTTTAGAAAAAAAAATTGAAATTGGTAATTTTTGAACTAAAGAAAAAACAATAACAAAAGTAAACATATTATCCTTAATGTATTTTTATCCATTCCTGGGTGCTTGTTATCCGAGACAGTTTTAGGGTGTGAAATGCTTCGCCGCTGTTCCTTTGTTGTATTACTTTGTTAAACTAACCTTTTAGCACCAAAACCAATAATATATATGTATATATGTAACGGTACACATAAGAACATATAAGAAGAAAGAGCAAGATATTCAAGGGCTACAAAATGATGAAAATCAGACAAAGTAGTAGCCCCTCGAAGTGACCGGGCTGAATGCACCAAGAGGTAGCAAGGGCCATGAAATTAAGAAGAAGTTTTGTGTTGTTTATTGCATTGTGTGATATCAAAATCTACGATAATATGAATACTTATAAAAAAGAACGTTACAAGTATTGTATCGTTCCTAAATGCAAGAATAGGTAAATGTACTACTTTGAACTTGAGAAATATCAAAACTATGAAATCAGGAAAAATTATATTTGAATTATAAAAATACCAACTTTGGGTAAATTACCCGAATCCGCTTAAAAATGCTGTTTTCTGATGAACACATATTGGTTCTACACTTTTAAATTAATTTAAAAACAAAAAAATGTTGAAATACGTAAGACGAGGTGTTTTTGAATCAGCAAATGAAACAAACTACGACGATGGAGGCGATTAATAATCTCCAAAAACAGGCGCGGCTGGTACCGCTAGAAGTATTTCGCCTGGTGTGACGTCACTTTGTTGCCTGGACGTTTTCACATTTTCAATTGCTCTTGATCAGTTGTTACTTGGCATCTCAACCGGAAAATTTTGTGGGATACTTGAAAGATGATTTACTAAATTAGACTGAATGAGCTCATTCTCTGCCAACAAAAGTAAAAGAATGTTTCAACAAATTCAAGTCTTCAACTAATTGATATAACTTTCAAAACCAACATATTCTGAATATATTCGAATAAAATAAAACTGGTTTGAATGATTCCATTGGTACAATTTCCCTTCTCTCTCCAACAACTTCAAAACATGAAGCTTTAAAAAATATTAGATGAAGAAAAATAGTCGTATACGTATATTATAATTGATTGATAGAGGTTGGCTTAAATGGTAGAAATATAACACAAGCCTTCTAGGCTTAGGCATTCACACCAAATTAGCTAACCATGTAATAAAATTCAACTGAGATTATTGATATAATTTCATTTTGTAACATACACCACATTTCTGAATAATGAACAGAAACTGAAGTGATTTAATTAAGGTAGGAATAGCAAGACCTGTTTGCATGGTACAGCTTCAGAATAACACCTTACAGCTCATCTTAATTTTGCTGGTGGTTAGTGTCATAAAATTTGGCACTTTTTGACTCTTCCATCAGTTTATCAGCATGTTTTAAGATTAAAAATCGTTCTTGAATATACTTTCCAATCGTGAGCACCTAGTAATATGAACTTGATTTGTGCAATTTGGTCGAAATTATTCACACTCCTCAAAAGAGAATCTGTACGTCATAATGCAGGAATTTACTGAATCCTTTTACGAAGGTATTCATTCATAATCAATATCAATTACATAGGAACATGAGTTGGAAAGTAACATATATTCTGGATGATGGATCCGACTATCTAACAGGAGAATACGGATTCAATATTCACCCAGGTACGTACTTTCCGACCGGAAAAATGGAGGAATCAAATCTGAACTATGATGTATTGGAAAAGAAATTGCGTAGTCGCCACCTCATCTCGGGAACAAAAGAAATACACCAAGAAGAGTAAATGTGCCTGTATATAACATAAAGAACAAAAACTCTAATAGAACTAAGAGAACTGGAAATGTTCGAGAAGACGTAAAACGCAATGAAAATTCTGGAGGTCCATACCAGAATTTGCAGCAGAAGCGACCTAAACCGGAAAGAGTTTTTTGCGAAGAGGTAAGTGGACACTATTATAGGAGCCTCATTTTGAAGTTTGGTTTCTTTTTGAAAAGGTCATCAAATATACGCCGAATGGATTTTATGTATTATAGCAAAATATTTTTTCAGGTGAAGTGCAGCTGTCCATACGCTTGTGAAGCTACGTGGAAAACATTGTTTGCGCAGTTTTGGAAACTGGCAGATTATAATGAGCAGCAGAACTTTTTACGTTCCCTCATTCGGCCAACTCTAATCAAACGTAGAAGACATGGAAATTAAAAAAATTCCAACCAGAGCAGACGACAACACTCTTAAGTATTGTATACCGCTTCCTGGAGAATCTAAAGCTCAGTTTTGTAAAAGTACATTTTGTTTAACTTTTGGCATTACACAAAGAAGAATGGAGATACCTAGTCAGAGATTACTGTACACGGGCATATCTGTTCATGACAAACGAGGTGTCAAACATTTTCTTATTATTTCTAGGAAATCCATCGAAATCGGTTGGGATTTCCAAGAAATCTTTGGAAATATATCGGAATTATATGCGATTTCCACGGAATCATCGGAAATCTCTCGAAATCTTATATGATTCCCACCAAATCCCCGGATATCTCTCGAAGTCACATATGATTTCCAGGAAATCCTCGGAAATCCCAAATATTTCAGGAAATCATAAGGGATTTCGGCAATACGTCTACGTTTTCTGATGAGTGGTCACCCCCTCGGGTAAAGGCGCCAATGATGATTTTGCACGACGACGCTCAAGGAACTTGGCGCATCCCTGTATATCCTAGTGAGTGTCCTTTAGGCTCGAAAGTAAAATTGGTTCCACCTGATAACGTTCTCTCTGACTTCTCGGCCTGCAGATTCACTCACTGACTCTACTGTCAGGCGAAGAAGTATTCTTGAAGTAATACTGATTCCAATTAAAGTGTTGGCGTTAGTGAAATGTCAAAACGAAAACACAGAGGTTGAAAAAATATATATGTATCAAGGTCGCCGTTTGGTACGTCTTGACAAACCAATCCGACAGAGGAGCCACCACCTTCTGTTTAATATTTATCCAAATCTCCCTCCGTGCAAATGAGTAATGATAATCAAAACTAATGTCTGTACTACGTTTCACAAACGCTGGGGAAGGAGATGGTGAGCCCTATTGCCAATGATGTTACGTATTCCGTATAATACTCATTCCAAATCAAAGTTTTTTGATAATGAAATTTAACCTTGTAATATTCTGCTGTCAGGTCCAACAGCGGCAGAAGCGAACCATTCGAGAAAAGCCCACCAATTCTTTGCGTTGTCCTGAGAAGTATAAGGCAGAGACGAGGTCTGTGATATATGGAAAGCCTTTATCATGGAATAAATTATTTCAGCGCTAGTTGCAGGGGAACGTTATTGGATTTTGTTTTGGATATATCTTAGTGATGTTTTGAAAATCTCGCATTGTCAACCAAGTTCATATTAGTTTTGAATCCTAGGTAGGTAGATAGTAGGTTCATATATATTTTTATTGCGACTGTTGGAAATGAACCAATTTTTATGAAATCATTTGATTTTTAACGATTTGAATATTTATGCCTATCCTACCATGGATGATTAGTGTTTTATTCGTTTTTGGACATTTTTATGAAAGGACATTTCATATCGAACATTTCAAAGGTGTGGTGTTTTGGAAAAAACATGTTGAAGTCAGATAAGCGAAATGTTCAATCAATGGGGTGCTTAGTTCAATCTTCATGGAAATGGTTGTGTAAATATGTAGTGTGGAAAATAAGATATTTCGTACCTAACACTAGTATGAAATATTCAGTTTCCGCACGAGTTGTACACTATACCTTTTCGACAACCAACCTGGAAACAAGATATGGCGAATAGTATTGAACGAAAACAAGTAAATTGAATTTTGCGTGACCCCTTCATTCCTTTACCTAAAAATAATTCTTTAGAAATGTGTGCTTCATACTACTTGCAAATGATATGAAGTTAATTGAAGAAGTATATTATTCAGTGAGTCGTAAGATTTTTTGACAATTTTTTTTTTTCGGTGTTATCGTCAAGCTATTTGTTATATGATGACAGTTTTACTGTACGATGTTTCGTTACCTAACAACCATCACTAACTCAATTTTTATACTTCCCTCTTTTAAAAAATACAGATTTGATAATTTTTCTTTCAATATTTAAATTATAGAACTACACCTTTTTCAAATGTAATTCAGAAAGTGTAACTTGAAATTCAGATTAGTTAAATGTAATTCAGAAAATATGACATGTAATTCAGAATTGTTAATTGGATTTCAGATACCATAACATGTAATTCAGATTAGTATTTCAGAAAGTGTAACTTCAATTTCAGATTAGTGAATTGTTATCCAGAAAGCGTCAGTTGTAATTCAGAAACCATCAGTTGTAATTCAGAAACCGTCATGGACCTAAAGGAGTACCTATGGTTTCCGGGCTTCGGGGCCGTGGTCGGTTCACCTCCGTGGAGGCGGTTTCTATGGACATTTCGCTCACAACTGAGGTGAGCATCAGCGTGAATTTTGTGTTATCGAAGAGCGACATAGTACTCATCAGTATATGACAAAATCCACGATGAAGATGCTCACCGCAGTTGTGAGCGAAACGTCCATAGAAACCGCCTCTATGGAGGTGAACCAAAGCTTGGAAACGATACTCCTTGATTATACTTCCGGTCGTGAAAGCCTTCATTCTATGCTCGTCAAGGATTTGATAAGTAAGAATAGGAAATGGGAGAACAATAAACTACAGCTGATACTCTGAATAACAACTTACGCATTCTGAATTACAAATTACACATTCTGAAGTACAATTCACTAATCTGAATTACAAATTACACATTCTGAAATACATTTCACCAATTTGATTTTCATTTAATGTTTTCTGAATTACTATTTATTATTCTGAATTACAAATTATACTTTCTGAAATACATATTACACTGTCTGAATTACAACTGAAAAAGGTGTAGTTATTCCTGTAAAATCATTTGTAGGTAAGTAAATGTTCTTGTTGAAAAATGCTTTTTTAAATTCGTAATATTCTGGTTTTCAAGTAGATCGTCGGAAAAGTTTAATGTGCAATTCTTGCGGAAACTGAATATTTTCTGTAATAATACTAATACTACCTATTAAATTCCTCACACAATTATCGACTTTTGTCTTTTTTTTAATACCTTCGAGTTCTCTAAATTTCTTCTGGAGGATAGTGCACATTTGGCAGAGTTGTGTTTTTTCGAAAAATGCTGAAATTTTTTCAAGCTTTGGTTCAAATTGCTTTGTTTATTTTTCTGTTTATTTTTGGAATATATGTAAGTGCGTTCTGTGTGGATTTACCATCGCAGAAACCGAAATATTTATCAGAAAATACTTTATATTTTTCTAGATAGTATTTTATTGGGAACTTTTGCCAAATGAATCACCAGCGATTTTGGTCGGTAATTAGTGACTTGCATTTTATCAGCTGCTTTATAGGTTTGTAGACAAAAATATCTTCCCATGTTTCTGTTTGGAGTTTTTCAAGTATTTTTTGTCAGATTCATATAATTAAGTGTAGTATTTGTTCTTTGTTTCAGTATTGACATAATTTTCCTTTTTTAGTTCTGTAGTTTGTGGAATCATCGGTAAGGGGTCTGTGATGTGTGAATGAATATCATGTTTCGTCTACTATTTTGTGTGACGGGTGAGCCCAAAAGGACGAATTCTTTAGAAATCTTTATTTACCTGGAATTTATTTCATTTCTGTTGACGCGAAAGCCTTGAAGGCATTGCACTTCTCAGATTACATGTGTCTACACAGATAGACAAAAGTTAGAACCAAGTAGCAAATGCTAATTCGGAATTGACACCTGAAGTTGTTTGGAATTTAGTCCAATTCCGACAAACTTGTATTTTGATAGTCGCCAATGAGTCAATGTTATTATGTCCAACTGTAAGTTGACACTTAGGGAAATGTAATGTGAAAAATTCAATATAATAATTGCTTTCGTTTTAATAGAAATGAAATGAATATTCGGCTAATCGCCCATGATTCCGTTCAAATAAAGGTTTTAAAATATTCGTTAGTTTGGGCTCATTATGTATCGTAACACGTAAGAGTAAACAAAAGGTTACCTTTATTCTCTGTGAAATATCAAATAATCCCCTGATTTCATCTCCCATAACTCGTCACTTTGTTTTGCTTACTGTGCGAAATGTAATCAGAACAGTTCGTTAACTTCATCTGTACGCTTCGAAAAGGTCAAGTCGATAGACGAGTTCAAAAAGCCTCACCCTGTGAGTAGGTACATCATAACTGATAAATATATTCGAAGTTAATCGATAATTTTCATAGCATTATGAATCAAGAAAATTCACTGGCAACACTATTTTCCATATTTGGCGTTAGACATTAAAATATTTCTATAGCTCGCCAGGAACAATTTCAATGAAGAAAGTCATTTCTTTTTATCTCTAGAATGATGAATCCATACCTCAAAAAAATCTACAGAGCTACCGGAATACATGTTTCCAGAAGCATAACCCAGATGATCCTTCATAATACATTGTCACCGGAGGCAGGTGTTTATCTGCCTAATTTCATAATTTCACTTGCAAGATTTCACTTGAACATACAAATAAATGAATGAACAGAGGAACAAATAAGGCAAGTTTAATCAAATCTTGAGAAAAATTCAGTGTTTTCAGAAATATTGAATAAATCAACAGCAAGATGTACACACTGTAGAAATTTAGAGAAATTACTTCGCATGTGCCGGGAAAAGTTTCGTTTTATTATATAGATTGAAACTCTGGAACCCCTCATTGATTGTTGATTTTTATTGAGGCTTCCTAAATAACACTCCATGATACGTTTATGATTGATGTGGGAATCCAAAACAACACAACGTCTTTCTTCATTTCATTTTATTGAACTTGCTCCTTCTACCGATCTTATCAAAATCACATTCCCATCCATTGAGAAAATTGAATGAATGAAATATATAATGGCGCTTTCAATCCGACAACTCCCGAACTAAGAAATGAGAAGGAATGTTGGGAAAGTAGTAACTGTTTCGCGTCATATGTTCGAATTTGGCTAATTGTAGCCCATTTCTGACTTCCAATTAGTCTCCCAAACGATATTGTATGGAGATTTGTTTTCAATCGGAAGTTGCACTATATTTATCAGTCTTTAGATTGAAATAGAACAGAGGCAAGTGTTGTCTTATTTTCCTCAATTGCAAACCAAGAAAATTTCAATATTCGATATGAAAAAAATCTCAATATATTCAATCTGTAGTCCAATGTTTTTGAGTTCACCTACCAAATTTGAGTTTTCCAAGTGTAACCGTTTCCCAATACAATTAGAAGCCACAATACACGACATCAACCGCCCACCTTAAAGCCGTAGACACAATGGAAGTTTCATATTATAAGTTTTAGGGTTTGGGATTTTGGATATCAATTTTTGAAACGAAACAAGATGCAAAACATAATTGAAAAATAAAGCTTGAATTTTACCAACAACATTGTTTATGAAGCGTGATCAGAATAATTATGGCAATGATGGTTCGCATTATGAAAATTAACACTAAAAACATAAAACTTTTATTCTGTTTCAGCCTTAAGAAAATAAACTTTAGAAATAATCAAACAATGAAAATGAAAAAATTGAAACATTAGTTTTTCAGGGTGTCTCCAACCAACTTGAGTTGTTCACTAACTATTACTGGTAAATATTAGCTTGTTGCTGTGTTTTGAGGTTCAGTTGTGGAAATCAACTTCTTTGCAAAATGCAAAAAATGTCCTCATCAACTTGGGAGACGACAACATTGGAAAAAAATGAATTTTTATTTCAAAATTAACTATAGCCTCCGAATCAAAATTTATGCAGGAGTGGGTTTCAAAAAATACAATATCACTTACTCTTTAATATCTTCGTTCTAACAGCTGATTCTCTTATAAATGTCATCTAGGAATCACTCTGTTATATCCGCAACGAGCTTAATCTGATACCTTCACCAAATTATGATTTCTAATTTTGATTCCGTATCCACCTTCAAGTAATGTGCAAGTTTAGATATAGAACATCCGATCCACCGTCCTAACCAAAAACGCGCCGAGTTTTTATTTTACTTTTTCAAAATCTATCTGATTTTTCAAAATATAACTGATTTTTCAATCTCTCTTGGACTTGGACAAGGAGCTTTTCCTGTACTTCTCTGGTCCCGATTGGACAGCCGTCTCATCCACTGAATTCAAGCCTCTCTCATTCGTCAATTCGCGCCCACATTGTGAATTCAGTATCTCTTACAAAAATAATATTTTGTAAGGAATGCGTGTTTGAGGCGAAAGTCTAATTATTCAAATATTCATTGCAACTATCAGTAGTACCAGCAGAGCAAATTGACAGTTTTTAAGTCTATCTGAACATAAATATTAATTTCGTACTGGGGTGTTTCCGTTCGTTAATATTTTGAGTCAATAGCTTCTCGTATGAGCCTGTTCAGCCTTGTATCATATCTTGTCTCAAACAAAAACAAATATTATGTGGTGTAGCTATCACGTTGTCCACAATATGTCATGGTATTTCGTTTCTATTTTAGTGAGTCCTACATTTATGTAGCTAGGAATCGAAGAAGTCTTAATAAAATTTGGATTTGTTAAGACTGAGCTCGACGGGGCGGGCTCGACGGATTAGTCTCGACGGGACTTCTGACGGTGGAACGATTGATGATATTTCAGTCTATGGAAATATCTAGAAAATAGAGACAGTCCACCAACGTTTTTACTGGATATTGTTGTTAAAATTGTTAAAATTGTTATTTCGGCCAACCGACTGAACCCCTACGAGCAACCCCCAGAAGTCTTCGAGAGACTTGTGCGAGCTAGGAAAGACGTGTGACACGGAAAAAGTATGTTGGAGATGGCGTTCTTCTCGAATTTATGAAGACAGTATAAGCCTTGTAAACACCTCTATAAGCAAATAGTTTCGATGCCTTTACGTCCGTTTGTTAAAAGACCTAGAGAGTTATTCGGCAGAAATTCAAATTGACAGCAAGGGATCTGAGGAATATCGTGGGGCCAACTTGATATAAATTCTAAAAGGTGGAATAATTGATTTTTTAAAATATCAGTAGATTCTCCAGAGAAGTAAGCGATTACGTGAACGAGACAATCCCGACAACACAACTCTTCCTTGGCGATATCCTGAAAACTTCACAAGTAATAAAAAAACTGAACTCTATACAGGGTCTTGCAGCAAGAGCGCGGTCTTCCATATCTCCATTATGGTAATAGATAGATGGATCATTTAATGAGCAAAATGATACTTTTTCCTGAGCTCTACAAATTGAAAATGATGGCACTCACACAGAGTGTTCAGTTTTTTCTGAGCGGGTCCCAACTTTGTTTTTTTAAATGGCAACTAGTATTTTTTATCAGTTTTTCGATTGCTACATGAAAAATAATAGGTACTTTATGTGAATCTTTTTTTCAAAAATATTGACGGTTTTCGATATTTTTAGCAAGACAGCTTTTTTTCCCAAAATTCGTCACTCATACTATTTGAAATTATGAATTTGTTCCAAGTCCTATTGAAATGACTGTTTGGTCAAATTATGTACGTTGATGACTCTTTTAAACAATATATCAAAAATCGATCTGTGATATACAGGGTGCGAAAAATTGCTTGCAAAACATTGTAAATAGAAATGTGCAAAATCTTCTTTATTTCAAACGGAGCACCCGGTATATTCTCAATGGTTAAAATCAATAGTCTTCTTATTTTTGTGAAAAATTACAATTCTTTTTATTTCTTCGCTATAGTCTCAAAGAACGACTTTCTTTGCCACAAAATCCATTTGAAACGACTGAAAAAAAGGTCTAAATATAATAATAAATTTTATAATAAATTTTATTCACACAAATTACAAAGTACATTAAGCACAGCGATAGAACAATTTTATACGAAAAACAATAATAACATGAACAATGAAGCAGTATTTGAACTGCTATAATAAATAGATTTGGGATAAGTACAAAAGTAACATGGCGAATAAAATACTCGGTAAGTATCAATATCACTTAATAAATCAATTCATTTCTAGTAGTTATTTCAATTGTCAACTGGCAAATTACAAAACTGTTATAGGAATAGTTTAATGAAAGTTAATAATAAAAGTTTCACTAAATATGTTCAACATATCGTCCATCTTCTTGAATACAGAGCTGAATTCTATGTTCGAAATACCGTTCCGCTCTGCGCAAGACAGCTGGTGTAATGCTGCGAAAAGCATTCGTTATTCGAAGTCGCATATTTTCGGAAGAAGTTGGTGGCTCAACAAAAACAATATTTTTTATGTATCCTCATAAGAAAAAATCCAGTTTTGTTAGGTCGGGTGATCTAGCACAGATCCATTCCGTCCGATCCATTTATTGGGAAATGCCTCATTTAGATGATCTCTCACTTCTCTCGAATAGTGAGCAAGAGCGCCATCATGTTGTAACCACATTCTATGGCGAAGATCAAGAGGAATATTTTCTAACAAATCTGGTAAATCATTTCGTAATAAATTGAGATACATTGCTCCAATCAGATGTCCCTCAAAAAAATATGGACCAATAACATATTTTCCAATGATTCATCCCCAGACATTAATTGACCACCTATGTTGATAATCTACTTATCTTAATAAGTGGGGATTTTCAGTCGAATAATAATGGTAATTATGTCGATTTACAAATCCATTTTTATGGAATGTCGATTCATCTGACAATATGTTATTGAAAAAATTCTCGTCTCCGCGAATTTTTTCCATGGCTCAATTGCAAAATCTTACTCTTTTCTCAAAATCTGTAATAATTCAAGAATAGCGAGAAATTATCTTCAAAATCGCTTTCAAGAGAGACTTATAACAACCCATGGTCCAGTCAGGTGGCCACCAAGGTCACCTGATCTTACTACGTGCGACTTTTTTCTATGGGGGCATCTTAAAAATAGGGTGTATTCCACACAGGCTACAACTCTACATGAGCTAGAAGTAAAAATTCGTAGAGCTTTCCAAGATATCACGCCCCAAATGTTGAGAAACGTTTTACATGAAAATATCACCAGAGTCAATAAATGTATTGACGCTGAGGGAATGCATTTCGAACATTTGTTTTGAATTTATTTTATCTTTAATCCTATCAATTTATTTTGGTTATTTGAATAATAATAATTGGATTTTTTGGTATTTCATTTCAAAAAATTACTTTCTATTATATCATTAGAAAGGAATGATTATGCTGAATAGTACAGGCAAGAAAAAGTTGTATGTTCCTATTTAAGTTATGGACCTACAGAGTATTGTTTTTTTCCCAATTTTTCCAATATTTTTTTTGGCGGCTTTTTATAACGCCGACGAATGAAAATAAAATATCACAGCAGTAGCAACTGTTATCAAGTGACGTATGGTTTCCATAGCCAACTTTTCAAATTTTGGCTTTCATTTTGCTTCCACGGCCTACTCGGTGAATTTCAATAATAATTTTTTTCTGATCTAGTTTCTGCTTAGATACCAACTTGTGATATGTCATTAGAAAGGGAATTGAATGCTGAATAAAGCGAAAAGAAAAAAAAAATAGTGTTTCCATTTAAAATAAGAAAGTTGATGTTACTTCCGGTCAGACCGGAAGTTAACTTCGACATGTCAATATGCTCAAATTCTAGCTCTTATGTCATTATATCGACGCTCTAAATTTCACAAACCTACTTCATACAATAACTGAGATATTCCGTAGGCAATACTTCCGTAGCCACCCGGTATAGGGAAGACAAGACGGAGAGAGTTAGCCCTTACCTATTGAAACGCGTGATACTATCTATGCACGAGACCAAGTTCATCGGCTGTACGGGATGCTATTTTCAAAAGAAATTCTCCGACCCTTGCTCTCTCAGGATCGCAGACCATGCAACGACGAGGATCTTGACTTCTGAAGACTTTACAAACTCCATACAGTACCACTATCTTATGCAGACAAACTCAAGAGTGCACGGCCTCCTCGTTGTCTAGGGAAGTATAACATTGGAATAAACGACTTACGATTCAAGCTACCAAAATGCATCATCTTGAAAGTTTTTACGTCGAGTTGTCACAGCTTTTCTTAATTAAGTCCATTTTACCACTAGTAAAGTAGTAAAGGAAGTAGGGTAGAATTTAAACAGCAAGTACATTAGTTACAGCAACTATGTTCTTCTCCGATGTTTCTGATGATATCTGTTGGAGGCTATGCCGCGAAGAGAGGTTTAAACTGTAATTACCTTTTGGTTCGAGGTCATCCTCATGGATAGATGGGTGACAAATATGAAATATCACTGGTTCCAAAATGTTTTTGAGAGATTTTTTCGGCATTGGACTTCAAGTACTATTTCCCACGGGTATTGGATGATGGTAAAGAGCACTTCGATAAAACGTCCATATTCTTTATAAAATAAGGCGGAAAGTGATTTGGCAAAATATCCCATAGTTCCTATGATTTTTGTGATGATATTACATAACGAATCTGTGAAAATTTCGAACAGCACCTGTTAAATTACTGTCCACTTACAAACTAAATATTAATTGTATCGAAGAAAATTCCTTTATTATAATAAATAATTTCAATGATCTCTCGTCAACTCCACTTTTAGATATATTTAAATCATTTCCATCTCTACTTGTATCTGGCCGAATGAAGAAAGATTAATGCCATAACAAGAATAATTTCATTCGTTGAACACTTATCAAACAACGATATCATCCTTTTTTCAATGAAAGTTGCCATCAGATCATAGATAAATTTTACTAGGAACTCTACTACATGGAAAAAAAAATTAATAGTAGCAAGTAAAATTTACATACCACCAAGTAAAAATTTGTATACTATAGGGACACGAATGCGCTTTATCAGCCACAAGAAGAATTAGATTCCTGAATTTGATTACTTGCTGTTATTAATGTAATCTGAGGAACATAATGTAACCTACCGGTATTAAAGGCTTTATTAGAAGCAGACTTTTCGTTTTATTGGCCTCAATGAACTTTCTATTTGCAGTGGGTGCTCAGTTTGATAACTACAAATAACTAGTGAATTTACCATTATTGAAGAATAATTAATTCTCAAATAACTCATATACTTAAATCTACTAAACAAGATATTAGTAGTTATAATATAGTATTGTACTGTAGCAACTAGTAAATTTACCATTATTGAAGAATAATTAATTCTCAAATAACTCATATACTTAAATCTACTAAACAAGATATTAGTAGTTATAATATAGTATTGTACTGTAGCAACATTTTTTGATTATTATAGAAATGTTGGTTTACTTGGCCTTATTGAATGACTCACTTCTGGGTGGTTTTTATTGTCTTACCTTCAATATAGCTTTCAATCTATCTTTGGTATCATAATTCACCTGACTCAAATATTCACCTGCCCTCAGTTCAATTTATTAGTTTAAAAAAGGGATCATTTGTATTTTTTAATGCCTTATTTTCAATACATCCATTTTTGTTTAAAATTCACAATAAAATGGATGGTTCGGTTGCAGCAAGGAACCAATGATATCATGCCTGCAATCTAAGAAAGTGTTTCACTTACAGAGTGTCAGCAGCTATATATCAAAATACACCATTCGAGAAAAACTGAAGATAGAGATCACATTTTTTAGGAGAATCTTTTTCTCCTTTTGTTTAAATTGTTTAAAATTGTTTTTTCCGTTAACCAGCTGTCATCCCCCTACGAACGACAGTCCTCAGAAGTCGAAACTTGTGCGAGCTAAGGATTACCGGGGTCTTACCTTTTAACGTGCGATTCCTAGCTTGATATGGAACATCGCCGCTGGACACTATTATTAATTATTATATGTATATTAACTGATAACAGTGATCAGTAAAACACCACAAAATCACCGGCAAAGTAGACTAAGATGCCTAGTAGATGTATCCTCACAGCTCTCAATTGTTGAAATGATGCCGATTTGGCGGAAAACCGTTATTACTACACCTTATCACGTGAAGAGTTGCGGCGGTTATTCCCGATTGATCCCGAACTGGTCGAAAATAAAGAAGTAAGTGAACACGTTACATTACTGTAGGAAAACCAAGTTCTGCTGCAAATGAATTGTTGTATTAGGCCAGTAACACGAGTTTGTGTTGTAGTGATACACTTTTCAAAAACCCAAAGTTAATAAATATGGAAATACACTTTTCAAGCGCTAGTAAAGTGTTGACCTGGCATTATACAAAGTGAATTACTTAGTGATGGAACTATTTGCTGTCGATGAACAATATTCTAGCTACAAAATCATGCGTTCAGAATACAATTTTTTTTTGAGGTAAAATGCTTTTTCATTTAATATAGGTATTAATTTTCTTATCATAATCTAAAAAAAGTAAGGAAAACGTTTTATTTGGACCATTTTTTTCCATGTAGGCAGACTTTTCTCTAAGTTGTCAACGATGTAATCGGAAGCTCCAATGAGATTTACCACACAGCAATCAATTACGCTCTCGGACCTGTCCAGGGCATTCGACTACGTCTCCCATGACATTTTAATCGACAAACTATAATTATATAATTATATGGATTCAGAGGGGTATTACTGCATCTCATATAATTAAACAACAAATCGATTTCAAGCAATCTATTACTACAGTGATGATGCCTGAGGATCAGTTCTGGGCCCAGCTTTGTACGTAAGTAAATGAGCTCCTTCATACATATAATATAAAGACAGTATGAACAGGTCAGAATACTATAGATTATTTAGTCGATCAAATTGAATAGTGAAAACTAAAAACTAACATTTCTGCCTTTTCTACTAGTGTATCAGCAGATAATGATAGTACTGATAATTTGATGTAACTATCGAAGTTACTGTAGACAGACGGTACTCATTTCCACTTGGATCAAATATGTTATCATTCATCAAGATTCTTTCTCATTTTCCATATTAGGGTGTTACTCTCAGGGGTGAGTCTACGGAAGTTATCACTCCGAATAACACAAAAGAACGATCAAAATTATAAGCAATGCAGGTAACTGAAAAATCATACCACTACCGGGCATGTTTTAGTTCATATATTGCAAATATTAAATGAACTTGATAATCAATTCATTAATTATACATTCGCTATCATATCACTAGACAATAATATATGCATTCGTTTTGTTATGTACACTTCAGTGGAATTTAGGTTATTTTAGGAGATATCATAATACATTAATTATATAAATATGAAACACACACCTATATGCACATGGTTTGCTCGATGATTTATTTCCCTTCTTTTTGCAAGCAAGCACGTTTGGCCGACCACCCAGTCGTTCAGAGCGCTACGGCAAATAATAATAATAGTCGTCCCCTACCCGCACAGGCTATGCCTTTGAGTACACTTTATTAGTATTGATGTGGAAGTATTATTATTATATTAAAATCACAAAATGTGGCGGCGTGGTGCTGTGGTTTGTGCATCCGACTCATGGGCTGAGGTCCCGTGGATCAATTCCTGGGGCAAGAATTTTTCATCTAATTATAGAAGTAGTTGAATTAACGTTTGGGCTGTCGCACGCGGGAAAGTTCTATTTCCGTACTTGTTACAAAAGCGACATATGCGCATGAGAAAAATATCGCGATATATCATGTAAGAATTACCTGAGATGGTGAAACAAGATATGTGCCTTCCTGTTTCAAACCATGCTTTGCTTCTCATGGTGCATTAAATAAAAAACTTGAAGTCTCACAAAGAAATCCTTCGACAAGAAGTGCCCCAAACATACAAGTGCGAAAAGTATTCAAATAGACCATGTCAATCAAAACAAGAAGCTAGATAGTAGTTGTTCATACTGATTCTCTCAAAGGACGTTATAGTCATTACAGTTTGAAGGATTTCTCCAAGATCTATCTATGGGAAGAATTGAATATTTTGCAAATGTATAACATCTAGAGCGATATCAACGGAGATCAGTAGCACATTCAGTATTTCATGTTCATATGGGTGGTCGGTGGCTAGCAGTTTGAGTCTCGGCCGTTGAAACTTCTGCACGCATCGTACCAAGATTCGATACCACAATGTGCGAGAAATTTTTTCAAGTGCGCCAGAATCGTTATCTGGTTCAGTTAGAGGAAGTGCTTTCTCTTATAAGGGTTTGACAAACATTTGGGCTTATTACAACAAAAGTCTCGTGCATGTAAAGCAGCTATGTGAATGGGTGACTATGAGGTCACCAACTACTATTTCAAATGTTGAAGCTTGCTATTCAAGAAGAAATGTTCTTCGAAAACGACACCACTAATGGACACGAAATCAGAATTCATCTATCATCACTCAACTTGGAATAATGTATGGGTAAGCGCTGTTTTGATAGAGGCAGAAAGAAAACAAGTTATGTAAAATTTTACCAGGCCCATTGTACAAATGTATGAAAATTGTCAACACGAGTTATCTATCGCAAATTTAAACTTGGAAGTTTTCCTCTTCAGGATTCCTTTCAATGCTAAGAACTTTTCCAAAAAAAGTAGTCGACACCAGAATACCAAATATAAAATGTAATCAAGATATACTGCTGTGGGCTTCAATAAATATTATTAATTAGATTTTGACAATAATTTCTATGAAACAATATCACTATCAACGCTATAGTGAATTGTATCAATGCGATTATAAAATTACCCCGCGTTATATTTTGTTGTTCTTCTAAATCTAGTCTGTTAAAACTAAAATACGACTTTCAGTGATGAGGGCATAGTTTATATCACAAAATACATTCTTCAACAAAAAAAACAAAAATGATATATTGACTCAACCTCGTACAAAATACTTTATAATTGCTTTCCCGGAAATTATCTTTTTATGTTGTTCCTTCTTTTCAGCATGAAAAAATTCATGCAAACAAACAAATAATCATTGTCTTTCTCGTTGGAAATAATGAAAAAAGTCAAGGAAGCCCTGGCCAAGAAGAATAAGCTTAAAATCTAATACAGTCCATGAACTCAAACGAAACTGAAACCTGAGAACATTGATGTTTATACATCAGTTCCCTAAGTCTATCCGAACAACCCACAGATTCGTTAAAACCATATAAAATGAACACTGGCTAAAGAAGCCACAAAATTTTATGAATCAAATTCCTCATAATTGAGGCCGAAAACCCCATTGTAAAACCTTCTTGAACATAACCTTCTTCTAAAAAAATTGATGTATACAGGCTGTAGTGGCAATACTTGAGGAAAGGATATCAAATTAATAGTTCGCCAATATACATACCATCCACACTGTATTTTACTTCATATAATTAATTGTATGTGATAGTTTCTTAAGTTGCAATAGTGCCTACAATAATGTCTCTGCATGCAATTGAATTATACCATTTGGCGAATGCGAGGGATATTATTGGCCGTGATGGTCGTGATAATGGAGCGTTCGTTTCTCAACTATTTATAAGAGCGAGAGTTCAAATCCCAGCACGGTTACTGGTCCCGTAATAGCATAACACGTTGAAAGGTAAAGGCCTCGTTTTTTATAGCTTGCACGAGTTCCTCGAGAACTACTGAAAATTGCTCGTTAAGGTGCAGCCGGTTGACGAAAACAATAAATAAAATAAATTCTGAACAAAACAAAACTTGTATATGACCTACCATTTTCAACAAGGATCGCGTAGGATAGGACACCTATGGAAAAAAAACGTAGAAAACGCCGCTTCAACCGCCGCAATCTGAAATTAGCTGCATTACAACAAACCTACATCACAGCCTAAAACGGTTATCAAACTCCACAACATTTTTTTAACAAATGCAATTTATTTGTGATGGCAAGCACGCGATTTCATATTGAACACCAATAAGCAGATGTTCAAAAGATTCAAAACTGTTGTAACGCAAACTCTTTATGTTCGCTCTGAAATGCATGTGCATACACGCTAAGAAATAGAGTTGGAAGAATCAACTATTTGTTGTGGTTTTTAATTCGTGGTAGAAAATACCGCACTTGTGATTGAATCAACCTCCATAAATGACATCAAGTATCTGAACCTTATTTGTACCGACTATGATAAAACGGTAATCCAATGAATGATTTTGTAGTATTATTTACCAGGACACCAGAAAGTTTCATCCATTTGATATTAGTTCGTGGTACCAAAAGAGTATTTATTGTATCACTACACTGGATCGTGATTGCCACCAAAATTGTCTGTACATGGTACTAATCGTACCTTGGTTAAGAGTTGTATAGAATTATAACTATATAGAGTGACGAAAGCAACTATTAATTGTTAAATAGTGTCTCATTGAACATATTTGTCGAAGTTGGTTTCATATAAAGAACTGTAACTATGCTCTCGCCAGTAATAGGGTTACTTCGAAAAAAGTATTGTATAAACTTGGTTTACCATTATTTTTCGTTTTTGGTGCGAACAAAAACTACATCAACAAAATTTCATAATTATCAATTTATATGTTCTATGCAAAATATAATCAACCAACATAATTCAAGGAGTGGAAGTGATATTTCTCTCATATAATTTCAGAGATAAGTTAATAGTTATTGTCTTAAGTAGGTAATTCACACTGATGCAAACTTTTCTTATAAAACCCAAAAAGGCCTATAGATTCCATAAATCATCACCATACATATGTAATGAAGAATTTGGCTTAAAAAAGTTCAGATTTCTCAAGTCAATCAAATAACAGGGAGCAACACATTCAGGAAGCGGATCAAAAATTTCCATTAGGAAGTCATTGTGTTTTCGAAAATAATCCAAAATTTGATGCATATCATGGAACAGAAGGAACTTTGAACCAGTTTCGAAACGCTCCCTATCCCCTACCCCGCCATACACCAATATCTTTTGTCTTTTGATACACTTCAGTAATCAGTTCAGTATAGCCATTTCGACTGAATAATGAACATGGTGTGTTGCATTATGTGAATTGTGTCATTTCTGCATGATGATTCAAAAACAATGAATGACAGTAGTAGCTTGTACGAAACATTTAAACTCACTTTATCAAAATTTTCTATGGTAAGTTATCTCATTTTCTTATCTGAAGAGACAAAACTCAGTTAGATTATTAATTCAGTGCATGATGCAACAATGGCTGCTCATATAGTTAGACCGCAACGAAGTTGCTCAAAAGTACCACGACAATGAATGTACCGCGGAGGTTCTTGTTGGGGTAATAATTTACTATCTCATTTCCATTATTGAAATTATTTCATTACAGTTTGTCTTTCTCAGTATCAGTATCTAGAGAAAGTACAACTTTCATGGCATGTAAGTAGTTAAAACTTAAGGAAATAAGGGGTGTGTTAGCTCGATTTATTGGCAAGTAATATGGCATATAGGCTAAAATTATTAAAATTGAGATTCATGTAGATTATACCCCCCATATGATGTTTCAGAAAACAATGTGTTCAAAGTTAATGATTTGTCAGATGGCTTCATTGGAAATTGAGTAGAAAATCCGAAGGATTGGAAAGTTCTGCACAACTTTTAGAGAATTGACTTCGGAAAGAAAATGTTCTTGGAATTTGTAACAAATTGACACGTATGTATGTATGAATTTTTCACAGCGTCTTCATAATGTATAAAATTTTATTGCAGATCTCATGAATGAAGTTCTTTTAGATCTGAATTCCAATTTGGTTTTGTTATCAGAGGCGGGTCCTTCTACGATTACGCTAACTTCAACTGAGTATATGAACAATGCAAGTATTAAATAATATACCTAAGTAAGAAAAATATGCTAATTTGATTAATTTTCAGGTCACACGCGGGAAGAAATAAAATGCTTTTGCTACATCAGTTGCTATTATACATTATAATATCTATCAAGTGACCATGTCAATTAATGAAGAACTTCAATAAATGAAGAATGAAAAATTACCAAAGGTTTGATTTACCAGAGCAATGATATTTTTTTCAGTATGAGCAGTGCCTTACGGCAAAGACTCTTGGTAACTTTACAAGGAAATCACATTTTTCTTTCAAGTGAACATGAAGAAGTGAACCAGCGACAATTTGCAAAGTTTCTGATAAAAGGAAAGTTATCGGCAGATATGAACAGAAAGTTAGTGGTTTGCATATAACTATACTGTAACGATTTCGAGACCGGCCCTGATCTAATTAATTATGCACCCTCGTTCAACTACAACTGCATATCTGCTGTCGTACGGATCGCCGAGAACAAGCTGGAATAAATCGATTGTTCGATATTATTCGAAGAGCCATCTAGATGAAATGTTCTATACTCCTGAATATTCGAGAGCCGTGAATGGAAACTGCTTGGGAGTATATAAGCGGGACAGGCAGAATAGAGAGTTAGTTACAGTTCCAGAGTTCGCTGATAGATAGCCACAGTAGAAATAAATTGAAATAGTAAATGTTTTAGTGAATAATTGTTGTAAATAGTGTCTCAAATAAATTAGGAAAATTAGTTAGTGCAGTTTTACTACATTTGTTGTCAGAAGTCGGATGTTTAAAATAAACAAGTGTTAAAGTGTTCGTCGAGTTGAAAAACTGATAGACATTTATCGCGCCTAATAGACAGTTAGTGAGTGACCCGTTGAAGATTTGAGTGCAAAGTGGACAGTTTTGCGCGTCGCGGGACAATAAACTGAAAACTGTGTGTGAAATAAATAATAGACTGATATCTCGGTAAAGACAATAAGAGACAAAATGTTTCCAAGAAGAGTTCACCTAGTTGACCTTAAAGTTAGTGAATTAAAGCAAGTTAGAGGAGCGTGAGTTAGAAACAACTGGAAAGAAGGCCGTACTCCAGAAAAGACTTGCAGACGGACTGATTGAAGAAGGAGAAGACCCCGAAACATTTTTGTTCGAAGTTTCTGGAATCGATATGAGTGCTATAATGAACAAACTCGAGGAAACTACGAATAGTTTGGAGGAGGAACTTCTACAAAATTCCGTAAGTCTGGAAGATAAATTTCTTCAAAATTCAAAGAGTCTGGAGGAAAAGCTTCTAGAAAATTCTGTCAGTCTGAAAGAGGAACTTCTAGAAAATTCGAAAAATCTAGAAGAAAAGCTTCAAGAAAATTCGCAAAATCTAGAAATGAAGCTTCTAGAAAACTCTGAAGGCTTAAAAAAAGAAATTTGTGGTGTGGCGAATCGGTTAGAAGAAAGAATGGGAACTGTCGAAACAGAGATGGAGAAAATCAAAGATGAAATGGAAGAAGAAATAAAAAAAAATAAGGAAACGCTCCACGATGAAATAAAGGAAAAATTTAGTGAGCTAGAAAAGCGAATGGATTCTGTGCACATTCCTGAAATTTCTAACAGAAATCCAATGCCGGATCTGAGTACCAACTTGGAGGAAGTTCAAAGAGACATCAAAGATTTCAAGGTCAGTACGGAACCAGGAAAGCTCTCATTGAAACCGCCTCAGTTCGACGGAAATACTCCATGGTCAGACTACCACCGACAATTCGAAGCTGCTGCCAAAGCAAATGGATGGAATGCTGGGGAAAAAGCTTTAGCATTGACACTGGCATTGCGTGGCGAAGCAACAAATATTTTACAAACGCTCACCGCCCAACAACAGGAAGACTATGAACAGAGTTCCAGTGGTCGGATGAATGCCAAGATTCATTCAGGAAGTTGAAAGGAGCTTTGATCAACGCACCAATCCTGAGCTACCCCCTTCCAGACGGGAAATTCATTCTGGACACGGACGCCAGTAACGTGGGACTTGGAGCTGTCCTGTCTCAGATCCAAGAAGGACAAGAGAAGGTCATCGGTAACTTCAGCAAGACCCTCAGTAAACCGGAGCGGAATTACTGTGTCACCAGGCGGGAACTGTTGGCTGTTGTCAAGGGAGTTGAGCACTTCTACAAGTACGTGTATGGACGAAGATTCCTACTGAGAACTGACCATGCAGCTCTCAAATGGCTCCTACAGTTTAAGAATCCCGAGGGTCAAGTGGCACGCTGGATTGAGAGGCTCCAGGAATTCGACTTTGAGATCGAACATCGGGCGGGGACCAGCCATAAGAATGCGGATGCCCTATCGCGAAGACCATGTCCAGACGACTGTTCGCACTGCCGACGAACAGTGGCAAAGGAGTCGACACTCTGCAGAACCACGGCGATCGATGATAACTGGAATGACCACAAGATCCAGAAAAACCAAGAGAAAGATCCAGATCTTGGTTTAGTCATCGGCTGGAAGAAGAGTGATCGAAGACCGTCGTGGCAGGAAATAGCCAGTTGTTCTCCAGTCGTTAAAACTTACTGGGCCCAATGGAACTCTTTCACCTTAGACAATGGAGTCTTCAAGCGTGTGTTGGAGTCGGAGGATGGCGGGGAAGAAAGACGTCAGGTAGTAGTTCCCAGGAGCAGAAGACAGGAAGTGCTCCGAGAAATCCATGATGGGGTCACCGGAGGACATCTGGGAGTGACGAAGACCCTCCAGAAAGTTAGGCAACGGTTCTACTGGGCCAATTGTCAAGCTGACGTCAAGGACTGGTTCAGAAAATGTGCTGTATGCGCTGCCAGTAATGGGCCTCGAACAAGACCTAAGGCCCCGATGCGCCAGTACAATGTGGGCAGCCCATTCGAAAGGATCGCCATTGACATCGCTGGCCCGTTCCCACAATCTGAACACGGGAACAAGTACATCCTTGTGGCGATGGATTACTTCAGCAAGTGGGCCGAAGCCTATGCCCTGCCCAACCAAGAAGCCATCACCGTTGCCGACGTCTTGGTGAAGGAGTGGATTTGTCGATTCGGTGTCCCGTTAGAACTGCATTCGGATCAAGGCAGGAATTTCGAGTCAAACCTGTTCCAGGAGATGTGTCAGATGCTGAACATCCGGAAAACGAGGACCACAGCTCTACATCCGCAGTCCGATGGAATGGTGGAGCGGATGAATAAGACGATAAACCGCCACCTGTCCAAGGTAGTCTCTGACCATCAGAAGGATTGGGACCAGTACCTCCATCTGTTCCTGATGGCGTATCGTTCCGCAGTTCATGAGTCAACCGGCCAAACCCTTGCTAGTGTTATTATGGGCCGAGAGCTACGACTTCCATGTGACCTGAAGTTTGGGACGCCACCAGGACAAGACACTGCGGGAGATGACTACGTCAGCAAACTGCGACAGAGAATGGACGACATCCATGAACGGGTCCGTTTGAACATCCAGAGTGCAAGCGACAGAATGAAGGAGACCTACGACATCAAGGCGGATGCTGGTGGGTATCAGACAGGTGACCTTGTCTGGCTATACAACCCTAAACGTCGCCGTGGACTATCACCGAAACTTCGGAACTCGTGGGAAGGTCCATATAAGATCATAAAAAGGATAAACGACCTCGTCTACCGCATATATAAGCCACCACGAGGAAAACCTAGGGTAGTCCAAATAGGTTGTTCCCTTACGCCGGAAACCACGATCAAGTCCGCACAGTCAGATCACCGGAGGACGATATGACGTTTCAGAGGTTCATGTCCCTGTACTCGAACGGACAGAAAGTTCAATATGGGGTAACCCGAGAGGAGTCATGAGATCTTTTCAAGGTGCCTGCCAATTACGCGTTAGCTCACTGTGTGGCAGAAGATCTCCAAATGTCCAGAGGCATTGCAGTAGTTTTCTCCAAGAAGTTCGGTCGAATCCAGGAACTGAGAGAACAGAACCCGGAAGTTGGAGGGGTGTTACAGCTGAGGAAAGGCCAGAGAAACATCTACTATCTGGTTGCCAAGAAGTGTTCTCGAGATAAGCCGTCTTATGAAGATGTTTGGAAGAGCCTTACGAGATTGAGAGACACGATGCTGGACCAGAATATTGT
This sequence comes from Chrysolina americana, assembly GCA_958502065.1. Classification (NCBI taxonomy): domain Eukaryota; kingdom Metazoa; phylum Arthropoda; class Insecta; order Coleoptera; family Chrysomelidae; genus Chrysolina; species Chrysolina americana. Next base: position 64,712,593 of record OY293411.1, read on the forward strand.
AGACCTGGCAATCCCAAAATTGGCCTGTGGGCTTGATGGGCTGGACTGGAGAGTTATAAGAAGCATGTCGGAGACAATATTCAGATCCAGCGGCATCAAAATCCTGGTGTGCTGCAACCATCTTCCTCGACCCAACTTGAAGACTGTAGAGTGCTACTTCCATCGAACGTCCAGGTGAAGACATGGAGAATCTTGCAGATATCTTCACACTCCAAGAATTACGTTTCGGGGCGAAACGTCTTTAAGAAGGGGGCAATGTAACGATTTCGAGACTGGCCCTGATCTAATTGATTATGCACCCTCGTTTAGCTACAACTGCATATCTGCTGGCGTACCGATCGCCGAGAACAAGCTGGAATAAATCGATTGTTCGATACTATTCGAAGAGCCATCTAGATGAAATGTTCTATACTCCTGAATATTCGAGAGCCGTGAATTGAAACTGCTTGGGAGTATATAAGCGGGACAGTCAGAATTCAGAGTTAGTTACAAGTAAGAGATTTGAGACGGTTCTGGGCCTCCCCCCACTACTATGACGTCATCAGTGACCTTAGGGTGACCTTCAGGGATGACCTTGGTGCATAGGTGCCTGTGTGGGTCTATGACCTTGGGATGTCCTTGAAACGATTTTTAAATTTTGTAATTTTTGACCTTGATGTAGGTTTTGATGAGGTGTCAAGGTTTTTGTTTGACCTTGAGATGACATTTGGGTGACAGAGATTTTTTTTCATACACGGACAAGTACTTTTTCCAAGTACTTATATATATTTTTTTTACCTCCAAGACTAAAAACATTTATGTGAACACTTGCTACTATGTATGACTTTCATATAATGTACTAACACATGAAAATCTAGAGAAGGCACACGACCACACACCACGGAGATCCAGTCAGATATGTGAACTCTGAATCCTCTCCGATACTTACCTTGTAGTGGTGGTAGTAAGCGTGTGTGACGTCATCCGACTATGAGGAGTGCATCTGAAGTAGCCCACGCTCGACGCTTATAATATATACGGACAAGTATTTTTTCCAAGTACTTATATTTTTTTTTACCTCCATGACTACTATTACCTTCATGTGTATGTACACTTGTTACTGTGCATGACTTTCATGTGTACCAACACATGAAAATCTAGAGAAGGCACACGTCCGCACACCACGGAGATCCAGTCAGATATGTGAACTCTGATTTCTCTCCGCCAGTGTATACCTTACAGTGGTGGTGGGAGGAAGCGTGTGTGACGTCATCCAACTGTGAGGAGCGCATCCGAACACGATCCAGTTATACGTATCAGAAGCAACCCTCGCTCGACTCTCGCTATAGTGGGAATGGTCCGCTGACGTCACACATCCACACGATGCAGTTATGTAGCGACTACTGTTCACTCTTCATCTTGTATGTATCGATAGCGAGTTGGATTAGAAGTGTGCATGGTGGGGGCTCTGTGACGTTGCACGAGTAGTCGAAGCGGATAGAATTTTTTCATCCTCTTCCCCACTCATTGAAATTATATTTAAAGGAGGTGGGAATGATTGTTAAATCAGTATCTCATAGAGTTTTGTGCTGAGAACACATCGAGAAAATGTATTCCTGTGACTGTGGTAAATCGTTTACTCGTAGTGATAATCTCCGTCGTCATCAACTTCAGAGTTGCCAAGGTGGGCCTTCTGTGAAAAGGATTAAGTTAGATGCGGCTGCATCGACACCAATGTACACATGCAATTGTTGTAATGTGACAATCCCTGCATCCCAAGTTAGTTCTCATAAAAGAACTCTCCAGCACAAGAATAATGCATGTGTCCAAGTTAGTGATGGCATACAAATTATAAGAAATGCTTTCAAGTGTAGAATTGTAAGCTATCGAGTGGAAAGTCCGAATGTGTACACTGACTATATGTCGTTCTTCAATGAGATCAGGGAGAAAGTTATTGGATTACTTGAAGAGGCAATAAAGGTTCACAAGATATTCAAAGTGAATATGGAGGTATTTGGCAGCTACATTGTCCAAACACGGGATTTGATTGATACCAAGTCATTCAACTCACAAAATAAAATTGTGGACCAGTCTACGGATTTGGATGCGTTATTTGATGGATTCCGTGATGCCATCATTGCTCAGACTACGGAATTTGAAGAACGTGATTCAGGTATGTTTAAAGTTTAAATTCTATATACACGAATATTAAATTATTTTTATGTTTCAGGATGGAGCTGTGAAAAAGTTATGTTCCTCGAAGTGAACATCAACAAGTACAGTCCACTCAGCGGATGTTCATATGTGAAGCTGCCCGAGTTCATTGAGACACGAAAAGGCGTTGTGAATATTCGCAATGAGGATCAACACTGTTTTGCATGGGCCATCACATCTGCTTTGTTTCCTGCGAATGGTAGAGTGTCAGAAGTTTCCTCATACCCCCACTATTCCAATATTTTGAATGTAACAGGTATGGATTTTCCAGTTAAACTTCAAGCTATAAAAAAGTTTGAGGACATGAATGATATTTCGATTAATGTATATGGATTAGAGTCGAAACTTGATAAGGGTAAAATGAAATATGAAGTGGTTGGTCCGTTGCGTTACTCACAGAGAAGACTAAGAAGACATGTTAATTTGCTACTTATAACTGATGATTCTGGCAATAGTCATTATTGTTGGATTAAAGACCTTTCTAGATTAGTTTCAAGTCAACTATCTGCGCATGAGCATAAAAAATATTTTTGTGATGGATGTTTATTGTATTTCTCTCACGAGCGATTACTATTACGTCATCAGTTGCATGACTGTAATCATTTGAGTACTACAACACCATCAGTCAATTTCAGAATTAATAAATATGGTAAAATGATACCGGGGAATTCACTTATGTTTGAAAATTTTGAGAGACAAATGAAGGTGCCATTTGTAGTTTATGCTGATTTTGAATCAGTTCTCAAACCCATTCAAACTAGTCAACCCAACCCTAAACACTCATACTCGAATAAAACATACAAACATGAACCTTATTCATTTGCTTATTCGATAAAATGTTCATATAATGACAAATTATCAAAATTTGTTACATATAGGGGTGAGGATGCAGCCGAGAAATTTGTCACAAAGATTTAAAATGATTTGAGAAATATTTATCACAATCATCTGAGATATCCAATTCCTATGGTTGCACAAACCCCCGCGGAAGAAGAAGAGTTTTCTTCTGCACAATTTTGTGGAATATGTGATAAACCATTCACGGGTGGTGATGTGAAAGTGAGCGACCATTGCCACCTCAATGGAAAGAAAAGATCACCAGCCGCTCATTCTGTATGTAACTTAAATTTCAAATTACCAAATTTTGTTTCGATAATTTTCCATAATCTTAGTGGGTATGATTGTCATTTGTTCATAAAAGAACTGTATAGAAACAAAGACAAAGTGGATGTTATCCCACAAACTAAGGAAAAATATATATCGTTCACCAAGCATCTATTCACTCACACATACACTGACAAAGATGGAAAAGAGAAAAAGAATTATTTGAAAATGAGATTTATAGACAGTTTCAAATTCATGTCGGATTCTTTGCAGAACTTAGGTGCTGACTTAACATCCGATCAGTGTATTGAGATGCATAAACATTTTCCACAAATTGACAAATTCAATTTGATGAGAAAGAAAGGTGTTTTTCCATATAATTTTGTTGACCATATTGACAAGTTGAATTATCCAACTATTCCCACTAAAAATCAATTTTATGACAATCTTAACGAAGAGCATATATTAGATAAGGATTATATGAGAGCAAAACTTGTTTGGCATTTATTCGAGTGTCAGAGTTTAGGAGAATACTCGGATTTATATTTGAAGTCCGATGTGCTTCTATTATGTGACATATTTGAAAACTTTAGAAAGATATGTTTAGATAAATATAAATTAGATCCGGCGCAGTATTATACAGCACCCGGATTATCATGGGATGCAATGCTAAAGTATACAAATATAGAATTGGAATTATTGACTGACATTGACATGATTCATTTTTTCAAGAAAGGAATACGTGGCGGAATAAGTCAGTGTAGTGAAAGGAAGCATATTGCTAATAATAAATTTTTACCCGATTATAACCCCGATGAACCTTCATCGTTCATATCATATTTAGATGCCACTAACCTATATGGTCACAGTATGTCTCAACCATTACTCACCAACGATTTTGCTTGGCTAACTCCCAATGAAATTATCAATTTGGACGTAATGGGTGTAGCATCTGATAGTCCATATGGTTATGTTCTTGAAGTAGATGTTCATTATCCCCAAGAATTACATGACAAACATGCTGATCTCCCTTTTCTCGTTGAAAGTTTAATACCTCCACATTCCAAATCAAAAATTCCTAAATTAATTCCAAATTTGAATGACAAAAGAAAATATATTATACATTATAAAAATTTACAGCAGACTGTGGCCAATGGTCTTATTGTCATGAACACACATAGAGTGTTGAGATTCAAGCAGTCATGTTGGATGAAACCTTATATTGATTTGAATACTGAAATGCGAAATCGATCTAACAACAAAGCTGAAAAAGATTTCTATAAACTCATGAACAATGCAGTTTATGGGAAAACAATGGAAAACGTTGATAACAGAATTGATGTTAGACTGGTTACGCATTGGGAAAGTATCAAGAGGAAAATGGGTGCTAGTGCCCTAATTTCACGTCCAAATTACAAAAGCTGTTCAATATTTTCCGAAAATTTTGTTGCAATTCAATTGGGAAAAGTTAATGTATTATACGATAAACCACTATATTTGGGATTTTGTATTCTAGAATTATCCAAAACAGTCATGTACAACTTTTTCTATGGTTGTATTAAACGTCATTACGCAGAAAATGCCACCTTACTCTACACTGACACGGATTCTTTAATTTTGAAAGTAAATACCGATAATTTTTATGATTTCATTATCAACAATATAGGTGAATTTGATACTTCCAATTACAAAGTAGGAAATCAATTCAATATTCCTATTACAAAATCAATTCTGGGTAATTTCAAAGACGAATTTCCGAATGATCCCATAATTAGCTTTTATGGTACCGGTGCCAAAGCATATTATGTTCAGTCTGTGGGTGGTGAATTTAAGAAAGCAAAAGGAGTCAAAAGATCCGTTATAAAGAATGAATTAACATGTGAAGATTATAAGAAAATTGTCGAACAGGGTGGTTTAATATTCAGGAAGATGAACTCGTTTAGAAGCATATTACATGATATGTATACTGAATTGAAAAACAAAGTTGCATTGTCATACCATGATGATAAACGGTTCATCATTCTCAATACGACACAAACTCTTCCTTGGGGTCATAGCGATATAGAATTCTACCAGAATGATCCAGAAGAGAATATTCGTTGGGTTTCCAATATTATTCAATCTTTTTCTCAAGAAAGTCCGTTAGATCAATTACTTCATTTATTAACAGCTGAATTGAACAAATGAAATATCATTCTAAATGGAAAATTCACCACCACCGCCATAATTATTTATTTGTATTCTAGATGTGATTAAGCTCAATGGATAAAAGTCGAATTATACTAGTCAATTTTAGTAAATGTCTTGTTTTCCTGTTACCAAAAATATATATTTTTAAATAAACACGTTATTCTGATTTCCCATTGTTTCATTTAAGTGAATAAAATACCTACTCAGAGATATATAGAAATGGTTGTTTTGAAATCATCAGTATGAAAGATATCGAGGTGGGAGAAAGATGTCCAAAGCTATTGATAAATTTGGTCGTTGACGAAAATGGGGTACTGTTAAAGTTCGAGTTCTTCAAGGTTCTCGGGGTCCTCAAGGTATAGGATTCAAGCTTTCACCTGATGACCAATATGATATGCAAGGTAAAAGACTGAAAAATGCTGGTGAACCGATAGATGAGAGAGATTGTGTAACTCAGTTATATCTCAATGAACAAATCAATGAGTCGAAGGCACTTGTCCTCAAAGCCTTGCAGGCTGCCATACTTGCCACAACGGCACAAATTGTACCTGATGCCCGTCAAGCTTTTAACGAAAAAATAGAGGAGGTGACAGATGAACTGGATCGCAAGTACAGTAATCTAAAAAGTGATGTGGATATCGAAGTATGGGATGCTACAGCTACAATGACACGAAACATTACAGAGTTGACAAGTGAATTCAATCACAAATGCGATATTCTGAAAGAGGATTCGGATAATGCATTGGATATTACATCTACAATGATGCAAAAATATGACGATATGGAGAAGAGGTTAGTTGTATTGGAGAAGAAACTTGAGAGGTTATTCGAATTGGAGATGAAACATCCTGATATTTGGCTCACACATAGACCAAAACTTTGGGCTCCAGGCAGTGATCCACACCCAGCTGTTTGAAAAATGAATTTGTATTATCATAAAAATATATAGAATAAATTTAGTCAAACTAAAGTTATTTTTATTTCAATACTATCATGCTATTTACACATTCACGTACAATGATGTTCTCGCTAATACTGCTTGGGAGACTCGAACGCTCTCTACTCTTATGCAGAAGAATTGTGGTGGTGGTAAACCCCATACTCTGAATGAAACATATAAAAGAAGAACTGGTCACTGAATACTTCATTCGAATTTCATAGTTCGAATATTCTATTGTATTGTGATGGATAGATATATGGAAGTCCTAGCCAGCCTGTCCCACATGGACATTAACAACTTCGAGGAGTACTGGGACGACGACCTAGAGGTGGAAGTTGTGGATGGACCAGCGGTCCATGAGCTGGAGGAAATGGTGGATCAGCTGGTGTTCGAGGACCAGGTGGAGCTAGTGGAGGCGGAGGACCCGGTGGAGATGGATGCCGCCGAAGATGAGGCCGTCGACGAGGGCAATGCAGAAGATGACGTCGATGAAGGGGTTGCGGTGGATTCTGTCAGCGAATTCGACTCCATCATAAGTCGTACCATACCAATCAACATGTCGGAGACGTTGAACAATTTTGCAACCAATTTGTATTGTTGCACATTGGCCTTCGTTGCAATTGATGCTGGTGATGAAGGCCAATTCTTCGTCTGCCGTATGTGTTATGTACGGTACTGTGGTATGAATGACAATGGTGGATTGTATGATAATCACCATTCACATGTAACTGTCGAGTATGCTGATACTCCAACCCACCATTGTTATGCATGCCAAACTCCTTTGTTTCAACTGACTCCACTAAGGACATGTATCTTTTGTAATACTTAGCGGAGTTGGAATAGGGGCGGGGTTATGACGGAGGGCGGGGTTTCGACGGAGGGCGGGGTTTCGACGGAGGGCGGGGTTATGACGGAGGGCGGGATTTAATTTGGGTGGGATCATGAGAGGGGTGTGTCATGCGCAATTCAACCATTGCGCATGAGAGGTAGAGTGAAAGGTGGGGCAATTGTTCAAAAGGAGAGTTTCCTCTGAATATTCTTCAGTTGACTTCGAGTTCTCAAAGTCAACATCTCCAGCACCAGCAGCAGTTTCCAGTCTCCAGTCTCCAGTCTCCAGAATCCAATTTTCATCGGTAAGTACACAATCTTATATTCATGCATTTGTTTAATTATTTTTTCAATGTATAGCAATGGATCCATCAACACCAGCGGCCAACGTTAGGGTCGAGGAAGAAGTCAGACGTAGAGGACCGTCTCCGCCACCTCCACCAGGACATCGATGATGATGCCTTCTTCAAAGATGTCATGGAGACGATCAGGCAGGACGCGGATATCCCGGAGCCACTGACGCCGATGGCTTCACAGGAGCAAGGTGGTGGTGTACGAAAGCGATATGGCGATACCATTGACGATGGTGCCCCCAAACGAGGAAAACCGTCAAAGGTGAAATCGTTGGAAATCATTGAGGATAGCGAGGACGAGTTCGAGCTTACACCACGAGCAAGTGGTAGCGGCTTGAAATCGTCATCGAAGAAGCAATTGGGGTAAAGCAGTAGGCGTAAGGTTGGTGTTATTCCCGCATACCGTAAGAAATGCGATAAAACCAAGGAGGATGGCCATCATCCTCAAGAGCTGCGGTCCCTGTTGTGACTCCTGTCCCACCACCTGCTAAAGTGCACGTCGTCAGCGTGGATGTAGTGGCACCACCGCCAGCTGTCCCTCCACCAGCCCCGATCGTGGAGGTAGTTGCCACCATGGATCCCGTCGCTGGACCTTCAAGGGCAAGGGAGCCGATCACACACGTCGTCGCCTTGGAGCCTATCGCTCCCACGCTGAAGACGTACGTGGACCAGCTACTGGGGGAGGTAGAGGAGACCGAGCGCGACTGCCAGCGGAGTCGACTAGCGCGGGCAGAAATTGCCCGCCAGCTGGCCGACCTGATGGTGCGAGATCGGCAGGAAGCCATCCTGGAGGCCGAAAGGGTCACCAGGTTGGAAACTGCCAGAACGCATGTGACGGCTACGACGGAGAGTATGTTGGCAGCCCTCAGACGTTTAGAAAATAAGTAGATAATTAGGTATTTTATATAGGTTTAGTTATTTGTAAGTGTGTTTTAAAAATTAATTTAATTGTAAGTTGTAAATATAAGTAGATATTAATAATAAAAAAAAGATGAAGTGAAAAAAAGGAGTGTACATTAAATTTATTGGTTTGGTACACACTGGGCAATGCGATGTTTGGGGCATTGCTCTTCACTTAATCCTAATTGTATTTTCTGATACTTGTGTTATTCAATAAGTACCTATATAATTCCAACTCTGAAACATTATTCAAGAAATTATCTCAATTGTATTATTCAATAAGTATGTTGAGTATTTCTACCACTACCACCATCTATAACCTCCACTTTCTCTCCCACCACCTCATACAACCCCTACCCTTCTCTCCCACCATTTCTATCTCATGAGTTAGTATAAATTCAATGTAAACTCAGATTATAGTATCAGTCTTCTAAGATGCCTCTCCCAGACTCCACCACAGCTCCGAGACGTTGCGAGAGATTTGAAGACGATGCCGAGATAATTCGGCAGATGCCACCGTCGTTGTACCCGGTCCAGGTACACCAAATATTCCAAGGGGCTCTCTATCATGATAGGAATGATGATAGAGTTCCCAGAGGGCCAATTCAGGTGGTCGAGATCAGCGACTCCTGGGATACGTGGAATATCCCGTCCCCGTCAACATCATCATCATCATCTGAATATGGTGATGAAATGGAGGAGCACCAGGAGGAATGGTCAGATGAGTCTGACATCTCCGAGGATGATGTGGTCGAGGATGACCACCTAGAAGATGACGAAGTGGTCGAGGATGTCGAATTCATCGGCATCGAGGATGTCGACATGGATGACCACCCGGAGGTGCATCACCTGGAGGACGATGACTCCGACGATGATACCATCATCGTGGTATCATCGGATGATGACGATGACGATGTCGTCTATGTCATCTGAGTTCCCTTCCGTGGTCGTCCCGCATAACTATGCGGGATGACACCCAGCTCTCCGGAGCACCCCATCGGCCCTTTTCAGGGCCACATACAAAAACACAAACATATGCATTTGCACCACTTAATGGTGAAAATGTACAAAGTTTCTATAACTTGAAGAGTTGTAGATGTTTAGTGATCTTTCGTCGTCTCACATAAACATGTGTGGATCGACATACCCTGGCTCTTCGAAGCAAAACAGCCCTTTTAGGGCTAAAAAATGAGTACACACGCGCATGCGCACTCAACTGGAGGAAGATATTCGGATGAAGGTTAGGTTGTCAGATTTAATTGAGTAGAAAAAAAAAGAAAAATGTTCATCAGTGCAGAAAAAAAAAAGAAAATAGGGTGCTAGAATTTTTTTTTCGACCCGCGAATTAAACCGCGGATTAACATCGCGGCCGCGGTTGCGTTCGCGGGTTTTATTCGTAGCCGCGATTTAATTCGCGGGTCGTAAAAAATTTTTCTATTTTGAGGCCGAAGGCTGTAGAATTATAACTTTACAATTTTCTACTTTTAAATTTTCCGGAAATTTTCCGCAGCCGCGATGTTGATTCGCGACCGCGGATTAATCTGCGGTTTAATTCGCGGGTCGAATTTTTTTTTTCTATTTTGAGGCCGAAGGCTGTAGAATTATAACTTTACAATTTTCTACTTTTAAATTTTCCGGTTGCCGGAGGCCGGATGCAGATGATAGAAGGCAATACAAAATCCTCCAAAATTCTTATAGAACCTGCGCAAGCGCCTAATGACCACTACCACTAAGCTATGTTACACATCCCCACTCCGATCCTTATAAATACGATGACAACCTACTCAAAGTATCATTCAGCAACTCAACATGTCTTCAACAACAGCACAGGAGATCCCACATACCACAGCGCCTCCGCGGCACTCAACAGGAGAGCATGGGTCCGATGATGACAGTTTTATCGGAGATGCTACAGAATTTAATCGCGTGTGGGCGGACACGAAGGAGCGGGCTAGGGCATTCTATGCTAGAAATGTTGGTAATGTTGGTGAAGACTCAAGCTAATCAGTCTTCACCCAAACCCCCTTGGCTCTTTGGAGCAAAACAGCCCTTTTCAGGGCTACAAAAAAATACACACTTCCATTGGGAATTATATCTACAGTGGATAATTTTCACTATGAATATATGCAATACGAAGGTGTGAATTAGAACTATGACTCACTTGGATCATTTTGTTCTAAATCACACCTTCGCATTATATTACGAAATGATTTCAATATTTATTGTCAATTGGGCAAAGTTTATGTCGGTGACATGGAACTACATACACATCTGGAGAAGACATCGGTTGGAAGAACACTGTCTCTTCTCAACACTTCTTTTTACTATGAAATTTGTGGAGTCAACTCCTGGAAGGGATATCTACCCCTTCTCCTCTTACGGCAGATTGTTGTCATATTCATGTACCAGTCGGCTTGTTCGTATAAAACGTGAAGTCGCATCAACATCAGCACCATTTCTATCCACATCCCATTGGTATCACACATTCCCTCCGAGCTGAATAATCATGACTTCCCTACCAAATGTTTCTGTTGAAGAAGGTGCAATGTCACGTATTCCAACAACAAATGATGAGTTTGGGTTTGAAAATATTCCGGTATATCACTTGTCATCCCAAGAAGGTTTCACCGATGACTATAACATTCTTGATTATCTGAAGACGGTAGATATACCGGAACCTTCAGAAAGTGTTGATCCAACCCTTTCACAACTGTCACTACCCATATGCCCTCCACTTCTCTCTCCTCTTAGTGTGGATACGAAACCAAAACCATCAAAGAGGAAAGGTACATGTACTGCTTCTAACCCTAAGAAAACAACGAAGGGTGTACGGAAACCTCGTAAGAAGAAGGTAGATGACACCTTCTTGAATGTGATGGGCGATTTGGAAGATGTTTCGCTTCATTCTTTCGGTCCACTGCAGCGCTGTGGGGACATGCTAAAGAAAGCGAAATGCCGCATTATAAAAGCGAAAGCCACCATCGTCAAATGCGATGATGATGTTCGAAGTGGCAGCTTGGACGAGGTGGCTCTTCAGGAGCTCGATGCAAAGATTGCATTAACAAAGGCTGAACTGATCAAAATGTGTGAAGATGCAGATAAACTCCGCTTCGAAATCACACACAAAAATCAGTCCGCCCATTGTTTGAAAATGCAAGCAGAGATGGAGCTTCAGGAGTCAACAAAACTTTTTGATACGGCAGCATCTGTACGTGATAAGTGGCGAAAAGAGTTTGATCACGCATTTCAATCTGATATTGATTAGCTCTGAGGATTATGAAATGTTATCAATGTTGTGAGTTGAAAATATCTAAGCGGGAATGGGGTATGCAGTTAATTTGGTTTGGCATACACAGAACGTTGCGATTGGCTGGGGCAACGTTTACCGCTACAAATTTTTTTTTTTCAATTCACTTCAACAGAGTCTACTCGAAATAAAAAATAAATTGCTTTTAATAGTTTATTTTACGAAACATCTAAGTTAATACATATATTAAACCATGTCACGTTTATCAATCCATGAATTGTGTTCACTCGGAAGGCCTAACCACTTCACATACAGTTTATTATTTTTCTTCTTCATCACCTTTTCAACTAGATAAATGTCAGGATTTTTCGTTTTTAATAACTCTTCTTCATAAAAACCACCTTTAATCGGTTGACCATTCATATCTTCAAGAATATACGTTGTGGGATATGTCCTATTAATTTTAATGATTTTGAATAGTTCAGTTGTAAAATTGGTAGTGTACCCCTTTTCAAAGATATTTTTGTACTTGCTTATACGTACAATGTCATTCATTCGGAATTTGGAAAGACTTTGTTTTCCACGGATGACTTTGGCACTTTTAAATTTTAGTTTTGTTGTTGGCGTAACATTTATTGGTTCAATACCAGTTGTACGATGCACTTTATGGTTATATTTTCTTGTTATCATAGGAAGAACATCTAACCACTTGTTGTGTCCCATCGCTGAAAATTCTCTATATAGCCACGTCTTTATTGTTCGAATTACTCTTTCTGCTATGGCCGCCTTCATAGTGCTGAATGTTGAATAATGATTGATATTATATTTGCCCATTAGAGATTAGAAAGTTTTGTTGAAAAATTCTTTTCCTTGATCGCTTTGTAGATGTTTCGGAGAATAGTCGGTCTTTCAGCACATCTTCCATTGCATCCGTTACAGCACCACCTGTTTTATTTTTAATCGGTTTTGTTCATAGATATTTTGAGTAACAATCAATTACTACAAGAACATATCTATATCCTTTATTATGTTTAGCATAGGGTTGTAATTCGGCAAGATCAATCTGCCATAGATCTGCTAAACCTTTGAGGGTGGTGGTTCTTCTGGCGAAATTACGTCTCGCCGGTGTATGTAATTCATTGACAACTTGTCGTTTAAGATCACTTATTTCATTATCCATCCTCTCAATATAACTGTTCTACTTCGTCTCCGTACACATAATTCAACAATGTTACTGCATCATATAATGAGGACAAAGTGACCATTTTCTTGAACGTTTCAATATATTATACCTTCCTCACGTAATTCTTCAATTATTGAAATTATTTCATTGTCGTGTCCAGTATGTCCAGCCGATTTCGAGGATATCAACAGTCGTAAACGATCGACTAACTCGTCAGGTGAATTCCAGTACACATAATTCGCAGGTTTGATATAATACTTTTTTTGCATCCGATTGAACCCTTTACCTTTTTTTGTTCTACTCCTCGTCGACAGATGATGTGCTAAGTTCAGTACTGGTTTGATAACTGAAATTTTTTGGTTGATGTTGTTTGTATGGTGCATTCGTTAGTCTCAATATTTCAGCAGATGTATGACGAATTTCATCATTGAAATTGACTTCAGGTGGATTTTTCAAAAAAATCATGTCGTATAACTCCGGACTACCTGGGAATTCATGATTTTTGTTTTATTGTCATTCCAAAATATAATATTCCCATCACTGAAACGTACATTGAGACTACCCATTTTCAGTTTTTGTGTAGTAGGATCTAAACGTATACCATATATTGTATCATATGCAACATTCTTTGTTTTAACATTTTCCAAATGTCTTTTCAAAACATCTCCAATATTATCTTCAAAATCAGAGAAATCAGAATCACCTATTCGAGATGATGACGGTGTTTCGAATATGGACATTTCATTTTCTCCGAATTCTTTGATAGTACCTGTCTCACTGTCAGCAGATGATATTTCACTATTATATGAGGATGGATCCTTCCCTATTGGGGTACTCGTAACTTTTGTTGGAGTAGACTGAATATTACCTCGCTTCATTGGAAACGTTGACTTTGGTGATTTGATTGTAGCAGCTGAAGATAGAACCTTTAATGGCTTAATTATGGGATCATAGAGTTTTTCAAGCGCCATTCGATTTTCAATAAGTCTACTCTTGATAGAATTGAATTTCTGCCGTACAGCTTCTGTTGTCTCAACCAGTTGACGTTTCAAATTCAATTCATTGTTTTTATTTTCAGCTACTGAATTATTTTTTGTCTTCATTTTGTTTTTGTCAAGAGAGTACACTGAAGTAACCTCTATGCAATTCAACGATCGATTGAATGTGGATTACAGTGTCATGGATATATAAAACTATCGAACCCCATGCGATATCTACCTTCATGCATTTTTCTATCCTTATCAATGACCAGAAATCCATATTGATCCTCCCAACATTTAACACACATCAATTGGAATTGTTTGAATGTTACATCGGGTGACACGTGATCAGAATAAATATGATGTAGATTCGTTTCATCTTGCTTGAACATTACAATAAAGTTTGTTTTGTCTCGCACTAACTGTTTGGGCACTCGTGAATATGTTTGAGCAAGATAAAAACAGTCAACATCTTTATGACGTCCCATACAGAAGTATGATCTTATAATGTCCTGATTTTCACATATTACATCATCGAAAATGAAACCAGAACTTGGTTTGGCATCGGACGGTTCCACTATTTCTGCATTATTACTGAACGTATAAAATCCCAAACCCTTTATGGGTTCCAATACATTTCGTAGGAATTGATATTTGGGCTGATTGAGTGACTTCGAATAGAGGTAAACGTTTGTGAATCGTAGTCCTTGTGGATGTGTCAGAAGAGAGATCATGGCATTCGTCTTTCCACAATTCGACGGTCCAATAATGAGTCCTCGAACAGATGGTGGAAGTAGCGGACCATGCCGCAACACATTCTGTCCATTCAATCCACAACCGAATTTTTCATCTAGATTATCTACAGCAAACTTTTCTTTCTGCTTTACAATGCGCATCGTACCGTGGTTGGAGACTATGTAAGCGATGATATGTCGTGAACGTTTCATTTAAATGAGTACCATCAAACGATACGGATGTGTTCGTGGTGTATCCAGAAAGAGCGGACGTGGATTTGTTAATAATTTGATAAACAAACTTCCGTTCGAATTACATTTACCCGGAGGATATCAGTACTGTGGACCCGGTACAAAATTGGACAAACGTTTAGCCCGCAAAGATCCCGGAATCAATAAATTGGATATTGCATGCAAACAACACGATATTCAATATTTGAATCATCTAACTGATCTCACAGCGAGACATAGAGCAGACAAAGAACTCGAATACGCAGCTTGGAATAGGGTTAAATCGAAGGACGCTGGTATTAAGGAAAGAGCAGCTGCCCTACTCGTTACCAATATTATGAAATCAAAGAGACGTTTCGGTATGGGTTGTAGTACTACTATAAAGAAAAAGAAGAAAAATCAACCAAAGAAAAATAATCTCAGAAAAATCGCCTTTGGTTCTGGGGTGGTTCATAAAGTGCGGAATGTACTGAAAAAAGCTGGGGGTGAGCAATTTGTAACGAATAATTTGAAGAAAGCTACCGTAGTGGCATTACATGCGGCACGTAAATACCTCAAAGTTGCTGGTGGAAAGAAAACAATCCGCACACCCCGCATAATTCCAATTCCTAAGGTTGGAGGGATTCTACCACTGATACCGATTTTTGCTGGATTGTCCGCGCTCGGAAGTTTAGCGGGTGCTGTTGCAGGCATCACCAGAGCTGTGAATTCAGCAAAAGCAAGCAGAACCGCCCTAATCGAAGCGAATCGCCATAATAAGAAAATGGAAAGTGTGGCATTGGGTAAAAGTGGTAGTGGTGTATACCTTAAACCGTACCGTAAAGGACTCGGACTCTACTTGAAACCATACAATTCAAAAAACTAGTTGATTCCCTACCTCGACGACCTCTCACCGATATCGATCTCAATTATTATGCCAAGAAAATGAAAATTCCATACTTTCGTGGTATTTTCATGCGTGATACATTACCCACTAGAGGTCCACGACACCACGAGACCGCCATTGTCAATTTAGATGGAATAAGAGGATCGGGAACACATTGGGTGGCATACAGCAAATGTGGGAAAGACATTGCATACTTTGATAGTTTTGGAGATCTACCCCCACCAAAAGAGTTGATTCAATACTTTCAGAAATGTTCGAAAGTGAAAATTATATATAACTATGATCGCCAGCAGAAGTTCAACACAGTTTTCTGTGGTCACTCGTGCTTGAAGTTTCTCTCTGAATTATTACAAAATGGATACAACTCCAGCAATGACTCGAGAGGCTATTAAGGGGATGGGATTTTCACTTAAGATGTATTCAAAATATCGCACCCTGACAAGAATGGATCGAGTGATGCTTGCAAATATGCCGAAGGAAGTAATACTCGCATGTGCTGCACATGAGATTGCTTATGTTTGGGAAAAGTTACCTAAAAGTCTACAAGATGATGTCGACATAATGAAATATAGATATTGTACTGACCACCACAATCTTGACGGCAATAGCATTCCAGATTCTGATGTGAATGATGGTCCTCTACTACGGAAAATATTCTGTTGTTACTGCAATATAAATGATATGAATATTGGTGCTAATAAAAATGAAATGGATATTGATGAACCATCTCCGAAAAGGCGTAGGTTGTCTCGAGTGTGTTGTAGACAACAATAAATTGAAGTGTTATTCATAAAATTTATCAGTCATGTCACGGAAGTTCGAACTACAAGCTGTCGGGACGAGTGTCTTGAGTGCAGACTTTTTCCCACCCATTGAATTGGACAGAAACAGTCGTTATGGATTGGGACTTTTAGGATAATATTTCAGAAATACACAATTGAAATACCATGTGGTGCCTATGAAATAGAAGAAATCAATGCAGTTATTCAGAAACATATCATATTCAGATTGTTTCATGGTAGAAAACAAAACGATACCGATGCAGATGATATATTCTACCTACATGCCAATAATAATACTTTCAAATGTGAGATGCGATCAAAATATGAAATTGATCTAACTCATCCGAATTCCATAGCAAAGATGATGGGTTTCAATTTTGATAAATTCCAACCGAATCAGATACATGAATCCTCACAACCGATAAACATAACAACTGTAAGACTCATCCGCTTAGATTGCAACATTATATCTGGTTCATACATAAATAATGACGAATCCCACATTATTTTTTCATTCGATATCGATGTGGAGCCTGGATTCAATCTAACAAAAGAACCACACAAGATTATATATATGCCCATTAGTCCAGAAGGTCGTCAGATGATTCACAACATCACAGTGCGTATTTTGGATCATAAAAATAATCTCATTGATTTTGGAAGTGCAGAAGAGATTGTCATAATTTTGGAATTGAAAAAAATCTCATAACTATCATGGGTTTTTGTTATAATAGACAGAATCGACGAGGATTTGAAAACTTTCCACAAACATCTAAAAAGGAAGGCTCGGCTAGAAAAAGGCTCATTCCAAAAGTGTACGCTAAACAGTTAGCACACCACGCTCTGTCAGTGAGAGATCTCAAATTTTTGAAATCAATTGGACTGAAAATAAGGAACAATGGTGCTCGAAACAAATAGTGAAAAATTGAATATATTCGATGAGCCGATGCTCGATCATTCCCTCACAAGTTTACATGAGCACACATACAAACCATATGGATCACCATTATTCAGAAATTCAGATGAAATTCGAATTGCAATCAATAATCAAGATGTTATACTCGATATTGCTGAGAGTTTCATTTATATAGAGGGTAAATTCACACCTAAAGATGAAACGAATTCATGTTATCTCTCGAACAATGCTATCGCTTTCCTTTTTGATGATGATCTTCAGACATATGGGCTATCAAGACAACCAATGCCCTTGAAACACCTCGTTATATCATCATTGGATTCCAAAGCACTACCACGTCTGAAGACAGGGCAAAGGACATCACTAAATTCACAACTGCTGATATCAATAACATTCGTGTGTACTTGAACTCTGAAGTATACCCATATGAACGTTGGAATTTGGATTTCGATAAGAAACTTGATACTTCAGCATATTATGCCTATGAGAACTTTCAACGAAGTTATTATGATGAAGATATGAGTGAACCTCTCATGGACATTGGGGAATTTCGACAAAATCCACTATTCATCATCGATTGTTCACATCAGCCGAATGCCACAAAATAATCAACTATTGATATTAAGCTCGAGTTTGAAACTAGGAAAGTCAACTTCCCAGCCAACACCAAAGTATATGCACTCATTCTACATGATACATTTTTGACATACAATGCATTGGACGGATCAGTTCACAGCAGATATTGAAGACACACACGTTTTTCATTATTTTGTATTGATTTTTTTCTTTCTTTATTCTTGTAAAAGAGGAATAGGTAAATAAAACATGTATGCACTATTTTATGTTTTTTATTCAGATATCACTAGCTTACAATTCAATGAGTCTTAGGTATATACAAACAATCTAATATAACTTCTTCTTCATCGTCATGATTTTCTTGACCATTTTCGATTTCATTACCATCGTTATCCAGTTGGTACTTTTGGATGATTCCATTAGGTAGGTATGGCAAGAGACGGTAGAGAAATTTTCTCAGCTCACATTCAACCATTGCATCGCAGAGTTGATCTAGATCCAAAGAACCATCTGTATATTTCTCACAAAGATCCACACCTTTCTGATAGTTCTCAGCGTCACGCAAACATAACTGGATCTGCTCTTCATCATAACACACGCTCAGGTCATAGTTGGTTTTGGCTAGCATACAGCATCCACATCTTTCTCGAAAATGAAACTGAAATCAAAGAAAAATTATTGAAATAAGTATGCTATAATAGAATTCATAAATAAAACTCACATATACTTTCGATGATGCCAACCGCCAAAGAGTGTGTTTAACAATGTATGAAAACTTTTTATATTTTCCTTACAATTAACACCTATAATATAATTCGACTTAGCCTATGATATGTGAAAATTAACTATTACTCAATGAGATCGAATTTAACCAACTCATACCAGCAAAGCTTTGTTGAGTCTGACCCAAATATGCTACGGTATATTTACCATCAGATGAATTGATGCAAGTAACATCGTCGTCACTAAATTGCTCTGAAACACGTTTTGGTAGCCATGTTTTGAACAATGTGTTATTGCTCACATCGAGTAATGTTAACAAAATGGATTTACCAAAACGAGTTGAACAAATTGACATATTCTTTATTGGATAAGCTTCATTTAGTGGCAAAGATGATATTACTCTTTGTTCTAATACTTCCATCTCTTGTTTAATTACAGAATTGATTTTTTGTAAATCCACCTTTGGAACTGACATGATGAAAATATATAAGGAAAATATAAATAATTTTCGATAGAAAAACACACTCACTGATATTCCTGTCTCTGAATGCACTGAATAACTTCACTACTCTTGCTGACTACTCGACTGCTAGGTATATAACTTCTGATTTTGTATCACAATATCCACTTCTTTTATAATGGATAGTGAACCACTCCCCCACCACCAACTTGTATAATATACTATCGCAGACATCATGTCACAAATAATCCCAGAGCGTCGAGCTTGGGTTGCTTCTGACTGGATCGTGTTCGGATGCGCTCCTCATAGTTGGATGACGTCACACACGCTTCCTCCTACCACCACTGTAAGGTATATACTGGCGGAGAGAAATCAGAGTTCACA
Organism: Chrysolina americana; assembly: GCA_958502065.1. Lineage (NCBI taxonomy): Eukaryota > Metazoa > Arthropoda > Insecta > Coleoptera > Chrysomelidae > Chrysolina > Chrysolina americana. Next base: position 64,732,203 of record OY293411.1, read on the forward strand.
TATCTGACTGGATCTCCGTGGTGTGCGGACGTGTGCCTTCTCTAGAATTTCATGTGTTGGTACACATGAAAGTCATGCACAGTAACAAGTGTACATACACATGAAGGTAATAGTAGTCATGGAGGTAAAAAAAAATATAAGTACTTGGAAAAAGTACTTGTCCGTATATATTATAAGCGTCGAGCGTGGGCTACTTCAGATGTACTCCTCATAGTCGGATGACGTCACACACGTTTACTACCACCACCACTACAAGGTAAGTATCGGAGAGGAATCAGATTTCACATATCTGACTGGATCCCCGTGGTGTGTGGACGTGTGCCTTCTCTAGATTTTCATGTGTTAGTACATAATATGAAAGTCATACATAGTAGCAAGTGTTCACATAAATGTTTTTAATCTTGGAGGTAAAAAAAAATATATAAGTACTTGGAAAAAGTACTTGTCCGTGTATGAAAAAAAATCTCTGTCACCCAAATGTCATCTCAAGGTCAAACAAAAACCTTGAACACCTCATCAAAACCTACATCAAGGTCAAAAATTACAAAATTTAAAAATCGTTTCAAGGACATCCCAAGGTCATAGACCCACACAGGCACCTATGCACCAAGGTCATCCCTGAAGGTCACCCCAAGGTCACTGATGACGTCATAGTAGTGGGGGGAGGCCCAGAACCGGCTCAAATCTCTTACTGTTACAGTTCCAGAGTTCGCAGGTAGAGACTGACACCGTAGAAATAAAATAAGTGAAGTAATGTTTCAGTGAATAATTGTTGTAAATAGTGTTTTAAATAAATTAGGAAAATTAGTGCAGTTTTACTAAAATACCATCGGATGAATTACGGAATCTATCAAACTTTTTCAGGATCACCAGAAAGAAGATGTGGTGGACGAAAACATTGACATTGTTCCAGCTGGAAGAAGATAAATATACTTTGTACCATCCAAATGTAGAGACGAAAAATGTTTTGCAAAAAAATTACATGATTACTATAATATTATTATTTTTTTTGGAAAATGTACCTGATGGTAATTTCTAGACTTAAAAGACCATAGTACTATAAACCAAAAAATAACAATTATTGCAGTTCTAAATACTAAGGTAAAAACTAACACTCAGTCATGAGACTGAAGTTGAAAAGTACTACAATTTTCTGATTCATAAAAAAGAAATTAAACTAAGGTAAACATTCACCATCGGTGAACACTGCCGCTGGCGAAACATTTTTGAGATTTTATGGAGAAAAATGTTTAAATAAATAATACATTTCTTTCGAATACAGTTTGTTAACTCGTTATGAATTGTCTGTATATATGAACCTAAGATTCTTCGCCTTACTATTTTCGGAGAAAACTGTTATGTGTTTGGTATTGTTCGATGTTCAATTCCATACACTGGACAACTAATTTTTACTAGTAGGTTCGCCCACTTGAGTAGTAAAAAAATGCTGTGCGCGGTAGATACGGAAAATAAAAAAAAACACTCCTCGGGAAGCAGACTCCAGGAAGAGGTCATGCAATGAATTCGAACGGAGTTCGAACATTTTTGCCGGACAATCAATAAAATGCAAGGAATAAACCGAATTACCGTCCTTTCTACAAGTTTCCACAAAGTGAAAAAATGAGGCTAGTATCTAACAGAAAACGACTATTTCCCAAGGTAATACCACGATGGACATTGAACTACATCTGACAGATACTTGAGCAACGTTCTTCCAAGAAGACTCAATTGCAAGTGCTCAAAATGAAATGCCAAAGTACCCTTCTCTCCACACGTTTTCACAAAGTGGGAAAAAAAGGCCAACTCCTGACAGAAATGAACTAACCTCCTGGCAAATACCAGGACAGACATTGAATAACATCTGATCGATATTTGTGCAACGTTCTTCCAAGAAGACCCAATTGCAAGTGCTCATTTTTTAATACCCTAGCAATGACAAGAGGCAAAACCTCGAAACATGTAATGTTTGCATGTGGTCATCCCCAGCCAAATGGAGGATATCTACTGTTTAATTACAGAATAAGCACTTGCAATTGGTTCTTCTTGGAAGGACGCTGCACGAATATCTATCAGATGTAGTTCAATGTTCGACGTGGTATTGGCCAAAAAAGTAGTTCAGATTTGCTTTTCTTTCCACTTCGTATAGAAAACGTGTGTACTTCGCCATTGTTCATTTTAGTCGTTTCATTTTATTGGTACTCTCCGGCAAAAATGTATTGAGAAACGTTTAATCAAAGATGTTATGTAGAGGATCGTTGAGATTTTGAAGTGCAATATTCAAGTTCGTTTCTAATGAAAGAAGGTATCTATTCCATAACCGCTACAAGTTGAAACATTACCAGAAAGTTCACTTTCATGAAATTGTAACTTATCGATGCGTTATCAGATTGGAGGAAATTCAAAGCATTATCATTTACAAGCAGATCCATAACTCTCTTGATTTTGCATAATCAGTTTTCAATAAAACGTCGGTTATTACTTTTTGAAAAATCATGCACATTGCTTGAACTCAAAAACTTTCATGAATATTTCTTTTTATCTTTTAGTATTGAAGTCTGAAATGAACATGAAAATATTGAAATCCTCAATGAACAACAACAAACTCTTCAAAATGATCAAAGGCAGTGTACAACACGAATACGCGTAATTATCCAGCAGCCACATATGGTACCTATACCTATATCGATATACGATAGGTCTATCGGAATAAATTTTGAGAAATACCCTGTCTTCTTATGTTTTGTATTCATTTGTCTTAAATTGAATTTGCACACGCATCTCAGAAAATTGTATAATTATCTTCACTTTTATTCGAATCTGAATTATCAGGTATTTTGAATACTCATATAATAGCAAATCACAACGTTTTATCGGCTTCTTGAGAGAACAAAAATTATAAAAAAATATTTCTAATATTATTCGCATTGAATTCTACAATAAACTGCACTTTTTATGCTCAAAATGATTTCCAAAAACTGCACCTTCTTTTGATTTTTCATAAAAAAACTTTCGTTAAAGAGGTGTCAAATTGTTTGAAATGTATTAATTAGTTTGCATAACATGAACTTCTAACGTAGAAATAAAAAAAGGAATATTCACCTTTACAATTATGAAGAACAGTCAATTCCATAACGCAAATACAGTTCATCTTCAATAAAGGAAGAACAATCTTCAATCGATTTGATTCCTAGATTTGGAAATTGGCCGGATTCAGAAAGACCTGCAACAAAAATAAACTTGAAATCCAACTGAATAGAAATGGGTATTGATCATTCTATGTGGAAAAAGACAGAAAATCAGTATTTTTCACAAAATTCCCCATGACACATTTGAGACATTTAATTATTTAAACGTTGCAACTAAACGTAGGACATTTTATTAAAAGTGAGGAAAGTAACATTTTTCACAAGAGTATTAAAATTTAACACTATTTTTCCAACGACCATGCGATAATTTTACGAAATAATAACGAAGTTATTTTATATGCTTTCACAAAAATCGAAGATAAGGGCTGACTGAAAACCATTGCAACTAACTTCATAAGTTCAGAATAATTATTTTGAAATGCAAAAGATTTTCTTTGACATGATACCTACTACCTGTTATATGTATATGATCATTCAGTATACATGAATATTATATCAGCATTGTAGATGTCAGGATTGTCGATTATTATATTGATGTTAGCAACTGAATAAAAAGATACTTTTGGTTTAAGCCCTTTCTTCATATACACTTTAACTATAAAAAAATGGAGAAAATCAAAAGATTCACGATGAACGATTGAAAGCAGTGTTCATTAGGGCCTGTGAAGTCAATTTGAAATTCAATAAAGATAAATGAAAATATTTAGGTCATATTTTCAATAATCAAGGTATCAAACCAGATTTTGATAAGGTAAAAGCAATTCATGAAATGCCAAGAAAATATACAAGATCTCCAACGTTTTTTAGGAATGATCAACTATTTATGATACAATATGATGTAATGGCCAAATATAAACGCAGACATAAAAAATATGATCGAACAGTGTCAAATATGTGCTAAGTACTCTCCAATGAATAGGGATGAGCCACTTCAGAATTATGAAATTTCATCATATCCATGGGAGCGTGTTGGTATAGATTTTTTACATTTCAATAAAAATACTTATTTGATAGTAACAGATTATTATTCCAAATATATTGAAATTGCATGAATGAAACATGGATATGCAGCTCAAAATGTCATAATACAACTGAAATCCATTTTTGCTAGACACGGCATACCTGCATATTTGGTTAGTGATGGGGGACCACCATTCAACTCAATAGAATTCAAGAATTTTCTTAAAGAATGGGATATTGAACATATCTCTACAAGTCCTTACTATCCTAAATCTAACAGGCAAGCTGAAAGTTCTGTCAAAATCGTGAAAAATATGTTGAAAAAATACATTACATTACAGAACTACACCAAAAAATAATGCAATCTACCAATTTTGAACAAAAAATTGAAACCAAGAGTTACTTCAATTCAAAATTATAAAAAAGGCTTCACAAAAAATAATAATATGAAAAAATATCATGTCACGAATTTATCTCCACTGATGGAAGGCGAGCATGTGTTATTTAAGAAAAATCCTTGTTCACCTTGGTTGCCTGCCACTATTAAGAGAAAACTGAAATTTAGATCTTATTTAATCGAAACACCAGATGGTGTAGAGTATCGTCGGAATAGGAAACATCTGAAAAAAGATAACTCCTGTTCATTGATCTCAAATGATGAAAACAAATTTCATGAAATTCCAAATATTCCTCATTTTGATCTAATATCAGTTCCTCCGTGTTCATCTTAAGTTCCTTCTACTTCATGTTCAATTACTTCGAATTCACCCCACTTCAACAAGACATTTTCTGATAGAGATGGGCAGCATGAGGAGGAGAGTGAGACCAAGGTAAAATTGAGAAAGTAAAAACACCTGAGGATTCAGACACATTGTATACTACTAGATATGGTAGGAAAATTAGGAAACCTATTCAGTTTCAATGATTTTTTTTTGTATTTGAGCTATTATAATATTTGGTATATTTGCTTTCTATTGAAAAGGGAGATGTTATATGTATATGATCATTCTGTATACATGAATATTATATCAGCATTGTAGATGTCAGGATTGTCGATTATTATATTGATGTTAGCAACTGAATAAAAAGATACTTTTGGTTTAAGCCCTTTCTTCATATACATTTTAACTATATAAAACTACCTACAAGATCAAAATCATAATTTGACGAATTTTATAATAATGAATAATTACTACCAATTTGAAATATTAAATGATAAGATGTAGGCCTAACAAAATTTAAAAAAAAATCACACTTCTCAAATAAATTGATTTTTGTGCTCAAATATTATGAATTTATTGCCTCGAAGCGGTCGTAGGAAAAAGTTGTAAGAAAGGTACCTCTTTTGTATCTAATGTCACTGATATCAATTAGTAAGTGGGCCCGAAAGTGACATTAGGAATCTAGCAAAATTACTAGAGAAATTATGTCAAGACATGAGTGACGTAACAAACCAGAATAAACGGATTGTCGAGATGGTTAACGGTTTGAAAAATTAAGTAAATGGTCTCATAAATGATATTCAATCTGTCAAAGTGCAAATTGCCTCTGAAGTGAACGAAATTAAAACAGAAAATATCATATTAAAGGAAGAAACTAAACGATTATCTCAACGAATCCAGTCCACTGAAAGGAAACAGAAGAAGTATAAACTGATTGAATATCATTATGTTTTCCGCCGAATATTTCCAAATTTAGGAGGTTACTAGAAAATGTAGAATCTATTTTACTTTTTGGAAATAATAATTTATATAAAAAACATAATTATTATAACAATCTAGCAAGAGTTTTCAACTCATGGCTAGATGGGGAGCAGCAGGTTCCGGATTGGTTTGTAGAGGAGCGAACCGTGTTGATCCCAAAAAACGGAGATTTGTCTGATCCGAAGAACTACAGACCAATGTTGTTATAATAATACCCCCACATAAACACTCGTTGAGTGTAAAGGCATAGCCTGTGCGGGTAGAGGACGGCTATTATTATTATATGCCGTGGGCTTCAGGACTGATGTTTTAAGTGATGTATTCATTTTTCAGCTGTATGAAAACCCAGAAAATCTACAGCACCACCTTAAACGCATGTTATGAGATGTTTACCTGCATCTTGTACATGCGAATACTCGCCGCAGATGAGCCGTTATATGAACTGGTATATGAGCAAAGAGGGTCAAAGATGGAGGTCGCTGGCTGCAAGAAGAACCTGCTGATTGACAAATGTATCACGCAGGACTCCGTGCAGTATGAGTGTAACCTCTCAATGACCTGGATTGATTATCGCAAGGCATTTAATACAACATCGCATGAGATAATCATGCATTTGCTCAGATGCTTTGCCTGACCAAATGGTGAGATGCATTGAACAGCTGATGCCGCTCCGGAGGACTCGCTTCACCATAACATCTGGTCAAGTCAGAGTCCAAATAGAGCAGTTTATCTTTAGGTGGGGCGTGTTTTAGAGACACTCCCTCAGCCCTCTTCTCTTCTGCATCTCAAACTAAATGACCCCGGAGAAAAGGATCTTCGTCAGTCCTTGAGGGTGGTGCAAGAGTATACGCATGCTATCGAAAAGGAGTTTGGGATCGACAAATGCGCCACGGTGCATCTCAAAAGAGGACGATGTGAGGAAAACTGAGAGGACGTTTAGCTCGAAGACGGAAGTATCCTACATCATCTGGATGCCAGAGAGATGAATACCCACACCCAAGAGGTAGCTACTGTCAAAAACTATCTCCGCAGCAAGTATCAGCACAAACTTCGACAGATCTGGTCATCAGAACTGTCGGGGAAGAACAAAGTTGCTGCAACCAATATGCTTGGCCGTTCTGAATCTACTCCTTAGGAGTAAATGGACTCAAGAAGAGCTGCGACAACTCGACAAAAATATCGCAAAATGATGCATCTCCATAGGAGCTTTCTTCCTAAAGAGTCCGTTCCACGGTTATACTTCCACAGACAACGGAGAGGCCATGGACTTTTGGGTTTGGAGTGTCTACATAATATAATGGTACTGGATGGAGCCTGTAAAGTCATCAGGAGTTCAGATCTCCTTCTCTGCTCGGTATGCGATGATGATAAAACAGGGATTGGAGCATTTCAAGGTAGCAAGGTAGCCGATGAACTTGTTCTCGTATTCGACACTGAATGAATGAACCCAAACCAAAGAATATTTACCTACAGGAACTAGAAGCGAATCTCACAAATTCGACAAACACACCCTGAATGCGCATGTCTACCAGTAATGTCATTCGACAGTCGGTCAGTCATACTAACTACTGGTGTTTCGTGTCTAGTAGTTTTTTGGTTTTTCTTCTTATTGTTTACTTATAGAATTGAGGTTGAGAGGTTAATCGTGATTTTCAATAATTTTTGTATTCAGAAAATATGCCGAAATCTAAATTATTGTAGTAAAACTGCACTAGCTAATTTTCCTTATTTATTTAAAACACCATTTAAAACAATTATTCAACTAAAACATTTACTTCACTAATTTATTTATTACTGTGTCAGTCTCTATCTGTGAACTCTGGAACTATTATATTCGTAACTCTCCGTGGCTATCTCTGATTCCCCAGCTTATATACTCCAAGCAGATTCCATCCACGACTCTCGGGAGTATGGAACATTTCATCTAGATGGCTCTTCGAACAGTATCGAAGCGATCGATTTTATTCCAGCTTGTTCTCGGCGATTCTTAGGCCAGCAGATATGCTGTCGTAGTTGAACGAGGGTGCATAATTAATTAGATCAGGGCCGGTCTCGGGGCCGCTCTCGAAATCGTTACATTGCCCCCTTCTTAAAGATGTTTCGCCCCCCAAACGTCATTCTAGGAGTGAGAAGATATCTGCAAGATTCTCCATATCTGCACCTGGACGTTCGATGGAAGTAGCACTCTACAGTCTTCAAGTTGGGTCGAGGAAGATGGTTGCAGAATGTTGATGCCGCTGGATCTGAATATTGTCTCCAACATGCTCCTTATAACTCTCCAGTCCAGCCCATCAAGCACACAGGCCAATTTTGGGATTGCCAGGTCCACAATAATATTTTGGTCCAGCATCGTGTCTCTCAATCTCGTAAGGCCCTTCCAAACATCTTCATAAGACGGCTTATCTCGAGAACGCTTCTTAGTAACCAGATAGTAGATGTTTCTCTGGCCTTTCCTCAGCTGTAACATCCTTCCAACTTCCGGGTTCTGTTCTCTCAGTTCCTGGATTCGACCGAACTTATTGGAAAAAACTACTGCAATGCCTCTGGACATTTGGAGATCTTCTGCCACACAGTGAGCTAACGCGTAATCGGCAGGCACCTTGAAAAGATCTCGTGACTCCTCTCGGGTTACCCCATGTTGAACTTTCTGTCCATTCGAGTACAGGGACATGAACCTCCGAAACGTCATTTCGTCCTGCGGTGATCTGACGGTGCGGACTTGATCGTGGTTTCCGGCGTAAAGGGACAACCTATTGAAGTAGACTACCCTAGGTTAGCCTCGTGGTGGCTTATATATGCGGTAGACGAGGTCGTTTTTTCTTTTCATGATCTTATATGGGCCTTCCCACGAGTTCCAAAGTTTCTGTGATAGTCCAAGGCGACATTTAGGGTTGTATAGCCAGACAAGGTCACCTGTCTGATATCCACCAGCATCAGCCTTGATTCTGTAGCTGGCACTCTGGATGTCCAAACGGGCCCGTTCATGAATGTCGTCCATTCTCTGTCGTACTTTGCTGACGTAATCATCTCCCGCAATGTCTTGTCCTGGTGGCGTCCCAAACTTCAGGTCACATGGAAGTCGCAGCTCTTGGCCCATAATAACACTAGCAGGGGTTTGGCCGATTGACTCATGAACTGCGGAACGATACGCCATCAGGAACAGATGAAGGTACTGGTCCCAATCTTTTTGGTGGTCAGAGACTACCTTGGACAGGTGGCGGTTTATCGTCTTATTCATCCGCTCCACCATTCCATCTGACTGCGGATGTAGAGCTGTGGTTCTCGCCTTCCGGATGTTCAGCATCTGACACATTTCCTGGAACAGGTTTGACTCGAAATTCCTGCCTTGATCCGAATGCAGCTCTAACGGGACACCGAATCGACAAATCCACTCCTTCACCATGACGTCGGCAACGGTGATGGCTTCTTGGTTGGGCAGGGTATAGGCTTCCGCCCACTTGCTGAAGTAGTCCACCGCCAAAAGGATGTACTTGTTCCCGTGTTCAGATTGTGGGAACGTGTCTAGCGTGTCGTCTATCCTTGGGAGAGGGTAGCTGTCCTTTTTTGTCACGTTGTTTAGTTGACGGTAGTCTACGCAAAACCGTGTTGATCCATCTTTCTTCTTCACCAACACGACTGGAGAGGACCAGGGACTGTCGGATGGCTCAATGACTCCGTCTTTCTTCATGTCGCAGACTCCTCCTTTTTCGTGAGAGGAAGTCTTCTGGCTGATTGCCTGATTGGTCGGGCATTTCCAGTGTCTATCTTGTGCTGAACCACCGCCTCTGCCTACTCCGGTATCGAAGATGTCCTGATACTTCCTGACTAGTTCTCGCTCGGTGAGGGTTTGTGAGAAATTTGCTGCTTCACCACGTAATGCCAGTTTTAGTGCAACAGCTTTTTCCCCTGCATACCAACCATTTGCTTTGGCCGCTGCTTCAAACTGGCGGTGGTAATTTTCCCAAGGAATTTCTCCGTCGAACTGAGGCGGCTTCACGTAAAACTTCCGTATTTCAGAACTCGGCACCCTCGTTTCTTCCATTTTGTTGTTCAGTGTCTTTTTCACAAAGATATTAGTCTATTATTTATTTCACACAAAATTTTCAGTTTATTGTCCCGCGACGCGCAGAACTGTCCACTTTGCAAACACTCAAATGTTCAACAGGTCACTAACTGTCTATTAGGCGCGATAAATGTCCATCAGTTTTTCAACGCGACGAACACTTATCTATTTTAAACATCTGACTTCTGACGACAAATGTAGTAAAAGTGCACTAATTTTCCCAATTTATTTAAAACACTATTTAAAACAATTATTCAACTAAACCATTTACTTTACTAATTTATTTATTACTGTGTCAGTCTCTATCTGTGAACTCTGGAACTATTATATTCGTAACTCTCCGTGGCTATCTCTGATTCCCCAGCTTATACAGGGGTATGATAAAGTAATGCACAAAATTCATAAAACGTACAACGATCACTTTAGAAAAAAATGCAAAAACACGTCAAACTGTTCTTTTTATTCCGCATCTTTTGACATAAGTTACAAAAATAACACGTCAAAGTTGTCAAAGTTATGACGTCATCAACAAATTTTTTTAATGGGAAGCTAAGATTTTTATCACATTATGTAATAGAGCTTGTGTTTGTACACAAGGGAAAAATAGTTGCAGTAGGGCTCACATTAGAAAAAAAACGAGAAAATGAATAAAAAACGAAATAAACGTAAGTTTCATAATAACTTTTCAATTAACTAAACAGTCCATTAAACCAAAACTATTTCTCATGGGAATTGTTCAAACTGTGTCCCGTTTACTAACTGACATAAGCCAAGACGATGGTAGACCGCATTTATAGAGTTTTCGATCATCTGCGGAGTTATACGAGTCATTTCGTGTCTAATTCTTTCCATTAAGTCTTCTAAATTGTCTGGCCGGTTAATGTAGACCCGACTTTTCAAATGTCCCCACAAAAAAAAAACAAGGGAGGTTAAATCAGGTGACCAAGGTGGCCACTCCATTGGTCCACGTCTTCCAATCCACCGTCCTTCAAACTGGTTATCCAGAAATCTTCGAACAGTATGACCATAATCTGGTGGTGCGCCATCTTGTTAGAACCAAATACTGGGATCCAAGTTGTCCCCATTATTTGGATCCGGAAATACCGCAAGTAGGTCCGGAAGCACTGCCATACGAAGATGTTCCAAATATCGTTCAGCTGTTAAATTCCCGTGAAAGTAATAAGGACCAGTAAATCTTCCCCGGACGATTCCTACCCAAACATAAATTTTTTGGAGACGCTGGGTGTGTTTTGTCTGCATCCAGTGGGGATTTTCCCGAGCCCAGTAGCGAGAGTTGTGTCGATTTACAGAACCACTTAGACAAAACGTTGCCTCATCGGAAAATACTACACTATTAAGAAAATTTGGATTTTCGTCACAATGCCGCATGAAGATTTCACAAAATTTCAAACGTCTGTCCGGATCATCTTCTGAGAGTTCGTGAACAAGATGAACTTTGTATGGGTTTAGTTTTTCTTTTTTTAACATCTTTACTACAAACGACTTAACATTTTCTTGTAAGGCAATTTTTGTTGTAGTTGCGTGAGGGTGTTCTCCTACTGACAGCAAAATATCTAACTTCACATCGTCGCTTATTCCTGGTCGTCCAGATTCTGGAGCATCCCTCACGCTTCCCGTTGCATCAAATTTTGCAATAATTCTGCTTACTGTGCTTCTAGCAATTGGAGGTCTTTCAAAATGTGTTGCGTTAAATAAAGCACATGCTTCTTCATGACTTCGAAGGCGATCGCCGTAACCTACCATCATTAGAATTTCTATCCTTTCTCTTTCGGTTAAACGAGCCATAATAATAAAACTGTGGTGACACTAATTGTACGACTGACACTGACAAACCGTTGTTTTAGTAAAACAATTGAAAAAATTTATAAGAACACATGTTCTTACTAGATAAGTTTAAGTTTGACCTCTTTTTATAATTGGTTTTGTTATTTCGTTTTTTATCCCTTTTTTCGTTGTTTTTCTTATGTGAGCCCTACTGCAACTATTTTTCCCTTGTGTAAAAACACAAGCTCCATCACATAATGTAATAAAACTCTTAGCTTCCCATTAAAAAAATTTGTTGATGACGTCATAACTTTGACAACTTTGACGTGTTATTTTTGTAACTTATGTGAAAAGATGCGGAATACAAAAAAACAGTTTGACGTGTTTTTGCATTTTTTTCAAAAGTGATCGTTGTACGTTTTATGAATTTTGTGCATTACTTTATCATAACCCTGTATACTCCCAAGCAGATTCCATCCACGACTCTCGATTATTCGGGAGTATAGAACATTTCATCTAGATGGCTCTTCGAACAGTATCGAAGAGATCGATTTTATTCCAGGTGCATAATTAATTAGATCAGGGCCGGTCTCGGGGCCGGTCTCGAAATCGTTACATTATTTTCGCATTGTGCCGTTTCAAACTGTGAAACGAAATATGATGGACGAATTAGTTTTTTCAGATTCCCCAAGGAGAATAGAGAAAGGTAAATGATAAGTTTATTCTCTATTGATGTAAACTAAAATTATTGTAACATTAATAGGTGCGTTGAGTGGCTGAAGAAATGCGGGAGATTAGACTTGATTGACAAGGATTGTAATTATTTATACAACAAATTGCGAGTATGTGTGAAGCATTTTACCGAAAACATGTTTCAAAACCATTTAAGGAACAGGCTTTTACCAAATGCAAAACCTACGTATTTTATTCCTAGGTAAAGACATAGTTATCCCGAAATTGTTTAATGGATGTTTACGATATTATTTATTATTTATTCTAGAATGACTTCAGCAGTAATGATGTCAGATACCCACATATCAAAAAAGTCTACATTACATTAAGAATAAGTATTACAATCATACCTAATTATTGACAAATATGTTAATGCATTATTTAGATCAAATGTTCAATTGTAGAATTCAAGAAGTATTAAGTTATTCTGAAACATCTGAGCAGACACCACAATGCTCATCAACATCGTCGTCATTAAGTCATCTAGCAGATCCTAGAGAAAATCAACCAATTGCTAATTCTAGTAGCACTTCTATCCTCCACTTGGAAATTCCTCATAGGTAGATTCCTTTTTTGGTAATCAATAATGCCATTTTAAATGATCAAGTATCGACTTGGTTTATTTCAAGCATTCAGAACCATTTACTATGAAGTATGAAGTGTATTAGTTTTCTAGGAATTATTGTTCTCCCATTCATATATAATGAGTCAATATACTGAATACATTTAATCAATGTATCTCATTGATTTTAGCTCGGAAGTTACTTTAACTTCACTGAAATTACGAGTACAAACTCAAACATCGCAATATTTCACCAGCAGGACACCACGAAAAATGAAACTACGACTCAAAATAAGACGTCAACAAGAAGAAATTAGAAAAAAGAAATAGGGGCCAACAACAGGAGGTCTCTGTAGAACAGTTTAAAAAGCTCTGTGAACAATTTCTTCCGGAAAAGTCCTGCTTTGTTGCACAAGCCCAGGTGGATCAGAAAAATAAAATACCAAAGGGTCGTCGATACACAGAAGAATACAAAGAATTTGCCTTAACTTTATATCCAATGAGTCCCAAGGCATATAGATTTGTACAAAAAAGCTTTTTTTACCAGCATAAGAAGTTTGCAAAGAATGACTCATTCTCTTAATTTTAGAGTAGGATTTAATGATTTTGTGTTTGCAGCTCTAAAACTAAAGATGTCAAATATGACTGACAAACAAAGAATGTGCACTCTTTGTATTGATGAAAAGTCTATTAAATCTGCTTTATTTTAGAATTTGTCAAAAGATGAAATTATTGGCTTCCACAATGAAGGAAATGGGAACAAATTTCTACCAGCTCAGTCAGTGATGGTTTTTATGGCTCGAGGAATTTACAGTAATTTTTAACAACCTTTAGGATTTTATTTCAGTTCTACTACATGCAAAATTGTACAAAATATAGTTGAAGAATGCATCTTGAAATTGAAACCTTATTTTGTTCTCAATGGGAACAAGATTTACTATATTTTTGATGCTCCTCATTTGATAAGGTCTGTTAGGAATAATTTGCGCAAATATAACATTTGTCATAAGAATGGCAGAGCATCCTAAAAAGATATTTCACAGTTGTATGATTCAGACAAAAGTAAATCTCTAAGATTGGTTCCTAGATTCACAAATTCACATATGAATCCAAATCGTTTCGAAAAAATGCGTGTGAAATATGCAGTGCAAGTTTTAAGCGAAGCTGTGGCAGTTGGAATATCAACCTGTGTCTTTAGGAGCAATGACTCCACAAGCTGTTGGTACTGCATATTTCCTATAAAATTTTGATAAGCTATTTGACATGTTCAATTCTCAAAGAACAAAAGATATTAAGAAATATAATTTATCTTATATGGGTGCAGAATATCAAAATAAATTTTTGGACGAAAAGTTGAATTTTATTGGATCAATAAAAATTTTTGATGATTCAAATAAAAATATTACTAAGAAAATTAAATGTTTTCGGGGGTGGTGTACTTCCATAAAGGCCCTAAAAAAATTTGTGGTTGGATTTGAAAAATCAGGGATGTTCATTCCTTCTAACGAGACGCCTTAATCAGGACAGTCTTGAGAATTTATTTGGTTCTTTGAGAAGCCAGGGAGGCAATAGCACCAATCCCACTCCATAGTATTTTATAAATGCATTTAAAAAATTGTTTTCATTAACTTATTTGCATCTTAGTGAGGGTGCTAATTGTGCTGACGATTTTGACCGCATTTTAACAAAAATTAATACAAGTACTATTATATATAGCACGAGCTCACGAGGAGAAAGTTTTGGGTAAATAAGAACTACTTACATTTGATTTTACTGATTTCCGAGAACTCGATTCAGTGAAAGAGAATGCTCTCTATCTTATGTATGTGGCTATTTATTCAGAAGAAGTTTGAAGATCCATGACTGTGATTTGTGTAGAAATGCTTCCAAAGATGAAACTTTGACATCGTCTACTATTTTTTTCCACTTCAAAGCATACGAAACAAAAGACAAAAATACATTTGGGAATTTAAAAGTGCCTGTTCAAAGTTTCATAAATTTTGTAGGAAGCATGGACAATGTTTTCGTTGCAAATTTTGAAAAGTTAGCAATATTGCCACAAATTGGTCGGCAGTTGCTTTCAATGTTTGATGAACTTCAATTTGATCTTCCTTGTCCCAATTTTCCCAGATTATATGTATCAAAACTGTTTTGTAGGATGAAAATATTTCACACTATCAGATATGCCAATAGTCAGATAAAAACGTCTCCAAAGAAGAATAGAAAAATTGATCAAATTATTGAGTTTATAAAATTTAAACAATAAAATCTTAACTAATTCTTTTTTATATCATCATCACTTACTCCACACATTTCGGTTTCATCACTTTCACATTCTAAATGTAATTTCAGAGGAAACTACATATTTATATTTGTAAGGTTGATTACAATTTAATATAATAAGTTGAATAAAACATTTCATTCAACCATCCACCCTGTAGTTTTATAAAAAGTAAAACCACTTTCTTGGTGTTCCTTCTACATAACATCATTTGAGTTAACTACGTCTTTAATACCATATTCCGAATAAACCTCTTGTTTTTTTGCAGTACACTAGTTTCCGAACGGAAAATAATATCTTTTTTCATAACAAGTGCAAAATAAGCGTGTTTTTTGCATTCGGCATGAATACACGAACTCTGCATTGGTCAAAAATGTTGTGTGCAAAAGTCTCGATTCTTTATAATGTGTTATATAAAAGACTTTTTCTACTTTCGGATAATTTCATGTCAATTGTGAGTTATTCTTATTATATAATTGAGGTGGCTAATGACCATAGCAGTCGATGCCACTATAAAACACAAAGAAAAAAATATAATTGAGGTTATCTTGTTGCTGACAGAAATGCAGCATTAACTATTATTTAAAATTGAAAGGAAATCCCAAAGAAACAATGTTAACGTATTATTGAGTTTTTCAAGTGTTTTAGCATGTTTGTACACCAAATTCAATAAGTGACTGGGAATGACAAAAAACCAGTATGATTTTTTTTCTACCGTATAGTATCTAATAGCTGCATTTATCAAGTTATTCAAATTTATAAGATTTTACTGCTGTCCGTTCATTTAAATTTAACACATTTAATAAATAATTTATATCGAATAGGTACCTATAACACGGCTGATGTTTATGTAGGGCGCTCCCGATAAATTTAAATTCAGCCCGTTATTAGTAAATAACATACCTAACAATGATGGTGAGAAGTTCAATATCAACATGTCCAATATTATATAATATACTAAGATTATTACTGAATATGGCTGTCTTATTTAAAAGACTATTTTCGAACACAATTAGTGTTTTGGAATTATCCATTCCGTTATTTCCATTTCATCAATTTCACGTCGCCTCTGGCTAACAATCGGGGATCAGACATTTTTTAAATATCAAATACCTACGCCTTTTGCTGGTAGTCATGCGTAGTCGCAACAGAAATTGGTTTAGAGGTCATGAAATTTGGTAGTGGTGGGGACCACAGGAGTAGCGGCAAGTGTCGCTTCTTGTTCCTGTAGGTAATTATTCTTTGTCCAAACTCTGTCACCTAGTTGCAACCCGTTCAGCAAAAAGCCCAAGTTAGAATATCGGAAAGTGAGAGTCTTCTGCAGCTACATAAGAATAAGCCAATGCATGGGGTATTTTTCAAGAACATTAAAGACCTTGGCTTATCCAGAAACCTGACATTTGCTTCTTTCAGGTCAAGTGGGTTGAAGTCGGAAACTGAGGGATTTATAATGTCCTGCCAGTATCGTGTCTTCAACACCCCCGTCTACCGTAGTAGCGTGATGGGTATAGAGGTTTCTGATACTATATGCAGAGCGCATCGTGGGGCAGCTAAGACCATAAAGTATTTGCTGTCAGTATGTCCAGCTTATGCGATCTCAGCCTATATCCACAGGCATAACGCAGCCCTACAAGTGTTGTACTACCATCTACGGCACTGGTACGGTATAGACGAGACACCGGTGTTGCCTTATGCTCCAAAGTATAGTGAGACAGTTGTAGAGAATGAGAAGTGCCGAATCTATTGGAACTACTCATTCCCCACCCTCAGGCAAATACAAGCCAATAAGTCTGATGTAGTCCTCATCGATCATCAAAGTAGGACGATTTCCGTCATTGAGTTTTCAGCTCCTGGCGAAACGAGCGTCATCCGAAAAGAGGAGGGAAAACAGATTGAATATCTTCTTTTGAACTCCGCAGGCTTTATCCAAACCATTCTGTTAAAATGGTGGTTCTGATAAAACTTAAAAATCATGCCGTCTTGCCGTAATATGGCAGAAATACGAGATAGAAATAAGCGATGCATTTAGACTTGGCAAAATTGAAAATAATAAAACTTGTTCCATTGAGTGCTTGACTAATAAATTGAAGTTTGGAGTATTGAATAGGGCAAATAATTGGAAAGATACATGGCACCATACTATATACCAAAAAACTACTAGATCAAAAAATTTCAGGTGTCACAACAAAAGGCTGAAAGAGGAAACGGTGATGAAGGTAAGATAAATAAACTTTCTGATAGTGAATAAGATAAGCAATACTTACGAATATCTACAAAATGAGAAAACCTCCCAATCGTTTTAAGGATTGAAAAAAAGACAAGCAGAAATGTGGTATTGTCACTCTTTGGTGAAACGAAAATGAAGGACATGAAAATGTCAAGTTGGCAGTTGAGTCGAGTTGGGACAGTTCTATTGATGTTAGCAATACATTCTCTTGTAATTTGTACTCTACATTGAATACAGTCTAGTTTAGAAAAAATCAACTGTATTATCCCCCTTTATTGTCATACTACAATGAGTCTATGGTAATTTTTTTCAATGACCATTTATTTACATGATTATAGATTTAAGGGTCATGGCAGTATAATAATTATTATTACAGCAATAAAAGTGACATCGACGATTCAGATGCAGATCAGAATTTCCTTCACAGCTCCTCTGACAGTTCTAGCAGTTCCTCGAGTGTTTCAAGTCGTTACTTCAATACTGCATATTCCATTTATATTCAGGCCAAAGATGGTATCGACGAAAAAGTGAAGAAAATCAAACAAAAAAAAAAGAAGTGAATAAGAAAGTGAAATTGCTTAGAAATAGGTATCATTATCAAAATTTAAGAAACAAGTTACTGAGAAGAAAGTTCACTTATTTTGTGGTGTTGAACAGTGTGATCACTTCTTCAGACTAATTAATCATAAAAGAATGTTTTTATACTTCAACAAAAAAACTCTTGGGGTAGTACTCATTATGCGGTAATGTATCTTCACTCATAAAAACCCCTCTTTCTCCGACAAATCCATTGTCATCTGGACTGGGTACCAGAATGAAGATCAAAAGGGTTGATAATTTCACAAATATGTCCCCTGTTTCCGAAAAATCCGTTGTCATTCGGCGTCAATACCGACATAGAGATCTAAGGAACCTGATAATTTCATAGTTAATTCTTGATTTTCACAATCAGACATCACTAACACAACACAACATCCACGTACCTTTTTTGTGAAAGGATGAATTAAGGTCCTCTCACTGTCGCTGCCGACCGGAACTGATATTGATTACTGCAACAGTAAAAGAATCATACCTAAAGACGACACAAATATTAAATATATTAATGAGTCATATGGCACAGAGGCTTTGGAGAGTTGCGACACTACTTTCTCGAAGCTCGGATGCAAGCAACTTTTTCTTTAATGTCGCCCAGGGGTCTAATTTAGTCTCACTTTACTCGTTCAGAGTTGTAACATGAACTCAGGATGCATCTTCATAGATCATAGTTTTACCATCAACAGGGAAGGCGTGGAATTTCGAGTTTTTAGTGCTTTCATCATATCGTAGCCACACAAAGCGTTATTTCTATGTTCGATAGATTTGCGATGCGTTCCAAATGAAACACAGTAAGGAACAGATAGAGTTCAAATTTCGATGGCAATAGCCTTAACCTAGTTATTTCAAATATAGCTCGTATTTGTTTCATAAGTATCCGCTTATACGGTCAATCGTACGCTGTGTTCGTTACGTTAGTGTTATACGCAATGGTCATACGTTAGCTATGTACGCAATGACGCCTGGTATTTGAATGTTTGCAATATTTTGGAAATGTTGCTATAATAGCTGTTTCTGCGTTTGAATACTGAGCTTTCTCATAGAGAACATCGCGTACGTAGCGAACTTAGCGTACATTTGCAAATTAGCAAATCTAGCATAATGTTGTGTGTAGCCTCGGCATAACATATTGTGACGAATTCTCCTAAAGCCGGTTTTGATGGAGCCCGTAAAGAGCACAGAAAACAGCGGTATTTATAGCCGATGATGTCACCATTAACTTCGCCGCTGGCGACTGACACAAGATCATTCAAGAAGCGACATCTAGACGACAGTAGAAATTCGAGAAAGAACTGGAGTCTTTTCACCACGCTATATAAAGAAATCTCCACGGCGAGACGACAGTTTTGGAATCAACCGGAGTACGATATTTGGATAATAGAGAGTGTCAGTAAGGTAAATTAAAATTAGGACATTGTAAATAAATTATAAAAATTAGTTAGTGCAGTTTTATTACAATATTGTTATTGAATGGAACCTAGGAAGGTTTGATCATCTCAAGTTCAAGTGTTTGAGTTTTTATTGGTCAGGTTTTACAAGTAGAACATAAATCACCATTTTCACTTCTCATTAACAATATAAAAATTGAAGAATAATGTACTTCATAAAATAGAAACATTCACAACATTCATGAAATAAAAGAGATTGCTTAATCATAATTTTTCATGAAGAAATCTCTTAATTATTCAAGGAATAAAAGCAATTTGACTATTTCTTGACTTTTTTGAATTTCTGTCAGTTTTCCCATTCTGCAATTGATATTGCGTGGTGAAATGTATATAATTTTGCAGATGCATAGGGCGACGATTTTTCGAATTCGAAAAAATAAGAAATAATTCTTACTACTATATCAGTAGTAACGAATCGAAATATTAATAGTGCGTAGGGCCGACGGTATGTGATTGTGTAGTTTCAATATGATTTTATTTTTCAAATCAGTTCGGTTCAGTTTATTTTAGCTCTCCTCTGCTAAGTCTGCGACCATGGAAAAGCAGGGATTGGAGCCTCTTCAAGGCAGCAACCCGTGCAGCGGATGAACTCGGTTTCGTATTCGACACTGAACGGACGAACGAACCCTAATGTCACCGAGTTCAGCAAAAAGCTTACGCACGTCACAGCTGCGGAGAGTGAGGGTCTCGTACAGCTACATAATGGACCGGGAGATGGTGACACAAAATATTAGATCATTTGTACCAGTATGGCGGTTCTTCAGGGGTCTAATTACGGAATGACAAAAAAATAAATGATGGTCATAGCGCTGGTACCGGCAGCCCAATTGCGTGAGCGTTAATCAAACGTGTCGGATTTATATATATATATATATATATATATATATATATATATATATATATATATATATATATATATATATATATATATATATATATATATATATATATCTATTTATTCAATTCTAAATTTGTATTTATTATAACAGTTCTCTGTATGATCATAAATGGAAGTCTGATCATGCCATACCTGTGGGAGGTGGCGAATATGTACAATATTTTTTTTAAATTCTAAAATTTTATTCGTAATTCGAACGATTTGTACCAGTATGGCGCCACTTTTTTCCTCTACTAGAAGTATGGAAAATATAATAATGGTCACATTGTATCATATAATCTCCAAAAATCCAAATGCCATACTGGTACGAATCGTCAAAACTTAATTTTTATTTAACTCTTGGCTTAGGTCCGAAAGTCGTCCGCCCCATAGTTACTATCTGGAATAATTTATTTTAGGTAGAATTACATCCATACGAACAGAATACAACGATTCCATAATGTAAAAAATTATTTTCCGTAATTTAAAGTCGTATTTTCAAAACGTGTCGAATAAATAAGTTTTTCAAGTATGGCAGCACTTTTTCCCCCTACTAGACGTATGGGAAATATAATAACGGTCATATTTTATCAAACACTTTTAAAAAATTCAAATGCAATACTGGTACAGATCGTTTGGTAAAAGAAAATTAAATTACACCCTTGCGGTGGTATGGCGGCCATTGGGAACCGTCGTAAACGTATGGCAAGGTGATTTCCGTGAATGGCGACTCGACGATGAGTAGCTGCGCAAAAATTAGCCTGGTACAAAGGGTTGAATTGTTTTTTTCAAAATTAATGTATTCGTGTCGGTATGGCGGGCTGTAAGTCACACCGTAGAAGTATGGCATTACGCTATCGTCCACTTTTTTTTTCATCGACTATCGGAAAATACAAGCATTTTTGGGGAACAAATCGTTCGACACTCGTTATTTATCCGACACGTTCGATTAACGCCCACGCGATTGGGCCGCCAGTACCAGCGCTATGACCATAATTTTTTTTGTCATTTCGTAGTTAGACCCCTGAAGAACCGCCATACTGGTACAAATGACCTAATATTTTGTGTCACCATCTCCCGGTCTATAAGGATGAGCCGATGCATGGGGTCTTCTTCAAGAACATTGAAGACTTTGGCTTATCCAAAAACCTGACCTATACAATTCTCAGGTCAGGTCATCTAACGACTCTCGTACGGTATAGACGAAATACCAGTGTTTTCTTATGATTCGGGGTATAATGAGTCCGTTGTAGAGAATGAGAAGTGTCAAATATATTGAAACTACTCATTAACCACAAATAGGCATATACAAGCCAATGAGCCTGGTGTAGTCTTCCTCGACCATCAGAGTGAGACGATATTCGTCATTGCGCTTTTGACTCCTGACGAATTGAACATCATCCAAAAAAAGAAGGAATCACGGACTCTTCGCAAGCTTCATCCAAATCATTTTGTTGAAATGGTGGTCCTGATGATAGGGGCACTTAACTTCAAAGTCATACCGGTCGAATGCAGAAGGCCGTCATCCTTGGTTCGTTTCGTCTGCTCAGGGCAAATTATTTTCGGACCCAATAGTTACTTACACTAAAGCGTGCTGTTAGGCAAATGATTCAACGCACACTCCGGAAAAATCGTAGCTTCGGAGTCAGGGCCTGACTAAGAAATTCCTAATGGAAAATTGTTATTGTTGTTGTTGTTGTTGGAAAAAAATCTATCATACACATAGTTTATGTGGGTAGACGACAGTTGATAGTAATTTCAGTGGCGCTCCGGGCGACTTACTGATTTTTGCTGATGTAATACATTTTCAGCTGTAGGAAAATCCAAAAATCCTACAGCACCACCAACGTCAATCAAGTTCTTTGGACAATGAAGTATTTTTTTATGACCGCTTATCAAAGTAGCCTTTGACGCTTTCAAATCTCACCGCAAAGTTTGCGTTATCCGAGAAATGTAATTTTTTGACATCATTACGCTGGTGACACACTTGGCAGTTTGTGCCGTCGTGGCAGATTTGCCGTCGCCGTCGTTCAGACAGTAGTTTCAAGAATTAAATGAAAGCCTTCATTCACACTTAATGGCATAAATAACGAGCGGTCGATGTGCAGCCGCCTCCTGTCACTACTTCGACGGCAATTTTACCGTCGCCGTCTACGTAGTGGCGTACGTGACTCGATGTATGTCCACACACTCAGCGGTTTTTTCTCGGTGTCAAAGTTCGGAGCAATGGTGACCACAGTCTGTTGACCTTGGTTTGTCGCTTCATGGGCCTAAAGTAGCTAATTAATAATCAAAATGAGTGATTTAATCGATAATGAAATCCTAATATCTTCAGTGGAATCAAGACCGTTCGTATGGAATAAAACGTTAGAAATTTTCAAGGATAGGTGTTATATTTTTGTTGATAATTATATTTTGAATGTTTAAGTTCACACTGTATGATAAAATATATGTTTCTAAGTAAATAAAAAGATTTGGATTGAAAGTCTGACAGAAATATTTCACTACAATTTAAAGTTATTTATAACTAAAGATAGTCATAAACCTACGAAAAGAAGATTTACCATTGGTCCTTCGAGCAATAGTTGGACTAGAGAAGAAAAAATGTCCTCTGGAGGAAGTAAGTCTATCTAAGATCCGGAAAAAGCTGATCGCAAATGTCGAGACGACATTCGAGGCAAAAGTCAATTTGGATATGAATTCCAATATTTCTAAAAAAGAAAGTAGGAAATCTACAACAAGGAGCTCTGCTAGGAAACTGAAAACTCAAGCAGAAATCGAAGCCCATGATCAATTGGCCAAGATTGAAGAAGAAAAAGAGAGAATAGAAATTAAACGACTAGAAAGAATGCAGCGAAAAATCATGTGAGAATTGGAATTGAAAAATGCAGTTATATCAGAAGAATCTGAATTCGATGAAGAAAAACCTGAAATATGTGTTAACGAACTGGATAGTCAAATAAATAGAGTAAAAGAATGGATTAATGATTTATCCTACGAAAATGTTAAAAAAGAAAATAGAGAAGATATACAGATGGTAGTGGGATACAAATCGATACCAACAGCTGAATAAAGTACAAAACCTATTGTGAAGAAACACTCATGAGGCAAAAAACGGCGGAACTCGAAGACAAACAAGAAAAATTTAAAGTTCCAACAGAGAAACAGTACTTAGAATCATAACCAGGCAATCTCTGAACAAAGATCTTCCCTATTTTTCTGGAAATCCCTTAGAGTGGCAAAACTTCATTACGCAGTTCCACGAAACCACTGATTTATGCTAATTTTCGAATAGGGAAAACATGAGTAGACTCCAAAAATACCTGAAGGGCAAGGCTAGGGATACAGTATATGCTCTATTGAATTTTTCTGATAGATTAAAAGATGTTTTACTGCTGTTGGAAAGAAGATTTGGAAAATCTGATTGAGCTTTCGAATACTCTACAGAGTATGACAGTGTGTCTAGAAAGTCTGAATTGTGAAGAATATTTGATAAATCCCCAAATTTTGAGAGAACTAGTCGATAAAATACCATTAAATCTGAGGATGAATTGGGGCATTCATGTGAAATTGCTAGACAAAAAAGTAGTTTCTATCAAAGGCTTTTCTCTTTGGTTGGAAGAATTCACCCAAACTGTTGGGTACATGCAATTGTCAACTGAAAAAAAAGACAGGAAGCAAAAATCCATTCTTACTAGAAATCTCGATTTTGTTCATATTGCAAGAAATCCGATCACTATCAACTGACAATCTGTGAAAAGTTCAGGGAAGCGGATGTTGCTGGAAGATGGAAATTCGAGGTTGATAAGAAACTGTGCTTTTGTTGTCTCTTGGGAAATCATAAAACTAGTTTTTGCAAAAAGAGACAAGCATGCAATGTAAATGGATGCAAAGGTAGACATAACAGTTTGTTACATAACCCAGATCACATTTCACCAAGTTCCAACGAAAATATCATACCAACTGAGGTAACTTACCATGCCAAACAACTGGAATCAAAAGAAAATACAGTTTTACTCAAAATTGTTACTTTGGAGAGACCGAATGGAACGTTAGAAACATGTGCTCTATGTGATGAGGCATCAACAATCGCCATCATACAAGAAGAAATCGCAAATTTTCTGGGATGTACTGGAGAAAACGAACCATTGACGATGAACTGGACAGACGACACCATCAAGAAGGAAAATATTTCACGAAGAGTGTCTCTACGTATTAAAGGAAAACATGAGATAAAGCAATTCACTATCAGAAATGCCAGAACTGTAAAGCATATGAAGCTGCCAAAACAAACAATAAATGTTCAAAAATTACAAGAAAAGTATGGATATATGAAAGAGTTCAACAACATGGAAGACTTCCTCGAAATGAAACCAACAATTTTGATAGGGCAAGATAACTGGTCACTCATAATAGGAAGGGAAGTTATTTATGAAAGTTGGAATGGCCCAGCTCTTTCAAAAACGTGGCTTGGTTGGATAGTTCATGGAAATGTGCCTCCCAAATTTCAACTAGAAAATTATACCCTACATATTCGTGAAATTCCGCTTACAGCTGAGGAAGAACTCCATAACATAGTCAAAGAAAGTTTTTCCATTGAAAATAATGGTTTAAATGTGGTTTATTGAATGAAAAAGCTAAAACTATTATAGAAAAAACTACAAAAAAATAGGATAAAAATGGGAAACAGGTCTACTAGAGAGAAAAATGGATGAAGATGAACAATTCAGAGAAATATATAAATCGAAAATTGATGAATAGTTGAAAAAAGGTTATGCTAGAAAATTATCATACGAAGAATCTCTACAAAAGACCAACAAAACATGGTATCTACCACATTTTGCTGTTTATAATGAAAACAAACTAGAAAAACTAGTGATCTGATTTGCATTTTGTTAAAATTCCGAGAAAAACGTATTGTTTTTGCTGGAGATATTACAAAAATTCTATGTATAGTTTACGAGATACAGAGTGTTGAAGTTGTAAAATGTTGCTTTCGGGCCATTATTAACTGAACTTTATGGGTGATGATATTAGAATATTATTAGCAGGTGTTCTAACTACACCACAGTATCACACTTGGTCAGTGCAATAATATATTTTTCAAGCAATTTTTTCAAACAATAAACGGGGCAAATCATGAGTTACGGAAAATGAAAATCATCAAAAAAATATATATTTATTGTGAAATTACTTTCATTTTCCGTAACTCCGAAAAAGCAATGACTTACCCTGTATATTGTTTGGAAAAAGGCGCAGACAACTTTACAACTTCAACACTGAAATATCGTGAAATAAACTTTCATCCAATAAGATTGCGACAATGGAAATCCGAAACGAGAGTAATGAAGGTACCATTAAAACAACTATAATTTTGTTAGTGATCTACAGATTTCTGCTTAGATTTTTATGAGAGATGAAATATCAATAAACACAGATTTTGGATAAATATTAGTCTGAAATATTGTAAGTTAGTATTAATTTTCGAGGGGAGTAGAGTAGAAGTATTGTTCTTCATATACAATATTTTAACGATCTCGTGAAAGTTTCAGCAGATATTATTAGGTGATAAATATTTCCTGAAAGGGTGCCTTGAACATTGTGGCAAAACTTCATCAAAGTTTTCTCGAGCAAAAATGTGATGAAAATAACGTAACAATGTATTTTGATAGTCGACCTCTTATTATGCGATCTTATAAAGTTCAGCGAGGTTTTGCTGCAGAAATAAACGGTAATATTCCAAGTAATTCATCCACCCAGGAAGTTTAGGTAGTTACAATATGAAGTAACTTATTGTTGCGCCCGTTCTCCTTGAAACTTCGTTGAAATGACATCGAATTTGTTGTCTATTGAAATAGTTGAAAAATGTACCGAAAAGTTAAATGCGTATTGCAAAATGGAAAAACCGATTCAGTAATTCGATTCAGTTTCTTTGAATCATGAATCAATATGAGAAGGGAGCTACTCACAAAAGCTATATCATTTCACCTAGGTGTATCTCATTACGCCTTAAATCTATATGTTGAACACGTTCTTTAGTATTTTACCTTACATGAAGATACTATAAGCTTCTGTGGACTGAGGCTTTCGCATGAATGGTGCTCCCTGACAGGAACCCTACAATGTTCATGCATCATAATGACCAATCGTATCCATTACTTTTACGTTACTTCATTTTAGAGATCCCACATTCTGAGAACATCATATGGTTAACACACCAGTCTTTCAAAAATAAGTAGGACACATAATAGAAATATCATACTTAATATAAGAAATGACCAAGCTTGAGGTAGAGCTAAAATGTTTAGAAACCCTGGCATAAAATATGTTAACTTTGTTTTTAAGAAACACCCAGATTGTTAGAGAAACCCCTCCCAAAAGCAGAGCTTGTGCGAACAAAGGAGATGAATCTACAGCTCACTTACAAGTGGATTTCGAAACACTTCGGTTCCGTTGCAGCGGTGAAGATCCCACGTCACCTGGGTGAGAGGCAAACGCTTTAACACCACGACCACTTCACTTTAACGACACATTTTGTTGAGATTGAGAGAATAATTTGTATAGTTTTTGTCGAACCAAATAGAACAAAAATAATAGTTATTATCCTAACAAGTACGGAAAGAGTACCTTTCCCGCATGCGACTGCCGTTACCCGAACGACGCAAAGCGGAGTTCGGGTAAGCAGTCGAGTGCGGGAGAGTACCTTACTGTATGAGGGAAAAATTTTTCCGCACTAGTGCGGGAAAATGACACCTCTCAAACTAAATGGC
Source organism: Chrysolina americana (assembly GCA_958502065.1). Classification (NCBI taxonomy): domain Eukaryota; kingdom Metazoa; phylum Arthropoda; class Insecta; order Coleoptera; family Chrysomelidae; genus Chrysolina; species Chrysolina americana. Next base: position 64,759,351 of record OY293411.1, read on the forward strand.
GCGCGGGTATAGGGTGAATCACGCACGCTTGTAGGAAAAAATATTTTTACTATTACTTGACATTGGACAGTTTTTAAAATAATGAAAGAACAGTGTAACACACAACTCATCACACATATCACCTTTAAAAAGAAATTAAATTAAACTCAGAGACAAAACTATTATTTAGAAAACGTTATAATGAAAACTCAGGACACAATTGTGCAAATACCTGTGCATACTGGGACAAATATCAGATATTAGGCACCAGATTGTGAATTTCCAAGCAGCTGAATTTCGATACTTTTATGTGAAATGAGTGATTAATATTTATTCCAGCGAATTTTATCTCAGCACAACAAATATAATGTATATTCGGTAAATTTTAATGATTATGTTGATTTATTCATTTCATTCTCAATACTTAAAACTTCTGTTTATGAAAATTCATCCTAACAAGAAAATCGACAGTGGCGGTTCCCGCAAGTATCGCGGAATATTTGGAAAGCAGAACGCGATTTCATTTGTTTTCTCGTATTCAAGCTGGCGACTGTGTAACATTCAATCTCACAATTTTGCAACTATGAGTCGGCAAACCACAGCCTAACCTCAGAGCATCTTAGAGCTTGGACGTGACATTTATCTCAATTCACTATAGTATCTCTGAGACCAAATCTGAATTCAGTTTCTCAAAACATTCCTCTAAAACTCAATAACCCTTTTTCCTTTCTCGAAACCAAGGACAATGACTGCTTATTTCTTTAGTACCATCTGAATCTCCGGTCTTCCTCTTTTTTCAAAAATGTTAAAAACTGTTCAATCACCCAATGTTGTGAATAATCTACGACTTACGATTCCAATATTCTCGTCAATTCGACTTTATTACACTCATAGTACTTAAGAAGGATACCCAAATATACGTTCCATCATGTTTTAAATTTGAACAACTCCGCAAAAGATTATGTACATATCATGGTAGATACATATCAAGAAATATAGTCATCCGTACACCAATCAGTTTCATTTCACTTCGGTGAATGAACTACTTGCAATCTGTCTGACTACGTCTAGAAAACATGAACCACAAAGCCAATTTGGAGTTTAGAAAATAAATTATTTAATGCAAGAAAATAAATCAAGCCATGCTACTCTCAAAAGTTACTCTACATTTTAGTGGAGGATCTTGCCAACAATATTCGTCATTTGTTTTCAGCTCTAGAAGGTTTGTGGAACACCAGCTGATTTTTTGACATTGTATCATTTCTTGGGATGAAATGATGTCATACCTACTGAGGCTATTTAGAATATATACCCCACTCAAAAAGCAAATGACTGACATGCCAGGAAATGAACCCAACAGATGAGATTCGACGTTTCCTCATATTATGAGTCTATCTGTAAGGTTCCGGCGCCGGCGCCAAATAATGCCCGTTGCTTAATAAATAATATGGCACACCTTAATTTTTTTAGAACAGTGGTGGCAATATGGCGAAACGGTTTCCGTACCGAACATTGATTAAGTACACAATCAGATAAAAACGATTATTAGAAAAGAGCGCCAGGTTATTGGTCAGTTTCAGTAGTTAAACCTCTGGATCGTGAGTGTAGTTCCTAAAAGAAATTATACGAGTTTAACATTTTTATGGATTATAATCATTAAAATTTAGGCGTTAGTTCAGCATACTCCTTTTATTCAAAAATTAATTTGGTAATTTTTAACTTCAATGTATAACGTATCGTGTTCTGTGAGAAGAAGGTATCCAAATGAGGCCATCAACTTTGGATCCGAATAAGGCCCACATTTTATGGAGTGGGTGTTGTCACTCAGTTCCGTGGTAGTTTTTGATTTAACCACACCATCCCTGGGCTAAAGAATCAATTCATTTAAGAGTAGTATTGCTTGTTGATGACGTTTTATTCATGAAAACTATGATAATTATGTATGATATTCACTTCACTGAATATCAAACAAATCATTTATACTTAAGGACTCATGGGAGAGAATGAAGATCGAATACATAAGAAATAAATAATTATATTTTTACTCGATTATGTAACATGAACATGTTGATGTATCATTCACATTATGATCGTAAATTTGAATTCATTATTGAAAACGTTTCTAACACAATTGTATTACGATGACGTGTGAATGGTCTTGAAAAAGTAAATTTTAGCTTTGAAATGTCAGTTTTATAAAAGTACTATTGGCAATGCCAGTTTTTTCATATCAATATCATTAGATAACACAAAATTAAACATCGAAATAAAAATAGAACAGAATAATATATGTTGTGTCCTGCTTTTCAAAAATTACAAAACCAAGTTATTGAAAGTCTTCCTCTATTAATTTTTGTCTCATTAAATTACGATTCTGATTGTGTGAATTTTTTTAGATTATTTTCCAATTCTACAAATACATTTTCATCATGTTCTTTGACTCTATTATTTACTGCAAACCACCAGTTTTCAAAAAGTAACTTTTAACTGATTCCTCTTTCACCCGATAAAGTTAACTCATACATTTCGAAGTTAACTACAACATGTGATGTTATCTTCTATAGTTATCAGTCAAAATAGTTTCATAATACTGGCCCTCAGTGAGTTAGTTGTACAAAGAAAGCTATCAACTTTCGGTGAGGTTATAACAATTCAGTATATCAAATCCTTGGTATATAACTCAATAAGAAATATTGACCAAGCGGAGATATAAGTCCTCTGAATGTATCTTGAACACCACGATGACAGAAAATGTTTAATGAAAAAGTATCGAAAGCTTAGCTATGACTGAATTGCATGATCAAAATTTCTATCCAATATCAGCTCTGGCTTTAGAACTCCGCGACTCTTCAAATAGGCAAGTTGGTGAATTTTAAGAATGGAACTAAACAGTTAGTCGGTAATTTTATCCGTTGTCGATATTAATAACCCTCAATTCTGTTAGACCTACAAGTGATGGCCGTTAAAATTTCAGATTCACATTTATTATGGTCACTGTGTCATCATCTGGACGAAAGCTTCAGGTCAACGCAGAGAATAAAGTTCAATTACGAATTACGTCCTCAACAGGTTGATACTACTCTCTTCCTTTCGATTCCACCACAGGTTCAGAGAGCGAGAGAGAGAAGGAGATCTTGAAAATTATATCGCGACAGAGAATTGTTGAGAATTCTGGACAACTAGATTTGTCAGACATAAACATGTCTTAAGCCGCTCGTTCGTAGATATCACTACCAGTAATAAGTGTGGTTCATAACAAAACAATAACATATGGATAAAAACACACATCTGTAACAATTTTATCGTTACAAGCTATAGTGACACACAAAAAAATTCTTGGTTGAAAAAAAGAAAAAAAAAAAGAAAGAATATAATTATGAAAAATGACAGAACAAGAAAATATCAAACTGTGAATGTACTTGCACTGCACTGTTTGGAACCTTTGGTGTAGTTATGAATATACTGAGTTTATATTTTCACTCCGGAATATGGTCAATTTGTTTTTTTACGAATCACTAAGGTTTCCGGAGAAAACCCTCCCAAAGCAGAGAAGGGACCTACAGCTTATGTACAAGTGGATTCCGAACCACTTTAGCTCAGTGGCAGGCGGTGAGGATTGAACTCGGGCCACCTGTATGAGAGGCACACGGCACACGCTCCAACACTACGACCACTTTGCTTCTGGTGACTGAAACACGTGTCCAGGTGTGAAAATTGCTGTTTGGTGTCGGGATGAAACTCCAGTATACTTAAACTGAGGATGAAAAATTATTGATCGCACCAGGATGACTATCAAAATTCGAACTCTACATGCACTTATATGATCAAGTGGGAAGGTCAAAGTTATACCCAGTTTTAATGATAAAAATATTCCTCTACAACACCTAATGCATGTACAGGGTGGCATCACAAACTGTGTATCGTTTTCTGATCAGCCAGCATCTTGAACATTAAAGTTTTTTATTTTTACAGAAGCCACACCGACAAGTCGAATTTCTTCTTCACCCTGTCGAGCTAAGGTTTGTAGACATATATTTATCAAGAGTGGAAGTGGAGATAAGGGTTGGGTCAAGACCTAATAAATAATGATACAATTTAGAGACAGAAATACAATGATTAGACAGTACAAGTTACATTTCTATCTACAATAGGACACAAGATGATTGATAAGAGATAATTTCATTCTCTCTCTTAAGGCCGATTCGGATACATGCGTGCCCATGCAGGGTTTTTGAGGCACGGATGGTTTTAAAGCATTTTACTCACGTTTCTATCACAAGAACATATTTCATTTCAATGCTGGAGTAATGCTCTATTTGAGTATTTTTCACTGTATCTTCAATCCAATGCAGAATGGCACCCATGTATCTCAGATAAGCCTTAAAGGCAGTGAAAAATACATCGAGATTATTCGAAAAACTCAAATAGCATTAATCGAGCCTTGACAAAATTATTACAGAACCAAATAAAATATATTCTTGTGATAGAAACGTGAGGGAAAGGCGTTTGAACCACCCGTGCTTCAAAAACCTTACATGGGCACGCATGTTTCTGAATAGGCCTTTACACCTCACGAAGAAAAAATTATATATAAATGAAAATGTAAACAAAACGAATAATTGTAAACATAATGGATAATAATGATAGCAAAACAAGCATGAAGTAAATCTCATAAGGTATTAGTGGATCCATTTCGAATTTTTCGACAGCAAAAAAGTTTTCCTTGATCGCACATGCTTTTTTTCAATGGAGAAAATATGTAAATATGAAAAATACAAACGACCACGCAAAATCTTTATGGAATTTTGGTTTCGGTTGAATTTTTTAAAATTTTCGATATGATGTAGTCCATGTAATTCTTAACAAATGTTTTCATTGCGCCAACCCCAAAAAATAATAACTTTGCTGCTGGGGAACGTTGGAATAACCCCTTGCATAGAATAGACTATTTATATTCAAAATTGGGAAAAATATTGTGACTTGTTTCAGTGTAGCTAAAGTTGCATCATTGTGCTAGTTTATAAAAAAATCCTTACCTCCTCCCCCCCCCACTCCTAATATGAAAAATGATTTTTCGAGTGCTTTCAAATGCTTCGTCGAATGTTTAAATATGCTTGAATTAGGGAAATCCCCCGGGAACACATAACAAAAAAAAATCGCTGATTTTTTTTGAATTTTTGATATGATGCAGTTCGAGTATACTCAAATAATAAGTAAGGTAAGTCGTACCTGGTTTAAGCTAATTAAAACATTTATTTAAAAAATTATCCAATAATTATATATTACCGAGATTAAAAACTTAATTTTTTTTATTTGCAATATCATTCAATATAATCCAAAATACAACACGTAGGAATAGTGTTCCTTTCTATATTCATAAATGGTCTATTCTGAGCAACGTATGATTTAACGCATCCTAGCATCAAAACTATCAATATTTGGAGTTTGTAACCCAATTAATTAATTAAATGATCTGAATTGCATCATATCAAAAATTCAGAAAAATTCACCTATTTTTTTTGTTATAGCTCTCTGGGAGGAAGGGGGGTAATCATAAAAAAGAGAGATTTCCCCAATTCAAGCATATGTACATATTCGACGATGCAGTTAAAAGCACTTCAGAAATATTATTTTTCGCGTTTCATTATAGAAGTTTGGAGGGGGGAGTAAGCTTATTTTTGTTCGTGGCCACCTATTCACAACCTCAAATAAAAAATATTGAAATTTGTTCAATCGCCATAAATATCTACTTTTCAATTCATTGAGCTCTATGGGAGAAATATATGTGAACGAAAATTTTTTCTTGAATATTCCTTCCATTTCTCTATATGATCAGCTGATTTTTGGTCGTGGCCGCCTATTCTCAACCAATAAAAAATATTGAAATGTGTTCGATTGCCATGAATATCTACATTTCGACTCATGGGAGAGATATATGTGAACGAAATATTGTGCCTGAATAGGTACTCCTTTTTATCCATATGATTATTAAATTTTTCTAAATGATATTTCTATGGATATCTACATATCATGTAGTTCATGAAGCAGGACCTCAGGGAGAAGAGATATTCAAACGAAAATATTTGCCTGAATACTCCTTCCATTCCCTATATTGTCAACTGATTTATTGATGTTAGGTGGCCACCCAATCCCAAAGCCCGAAAGCTGGCCCTTTAGCAGCTAGTCTTTGATTATTCCATCAAAACAAACTGTTTGGATTATCTCTATATCTTCTTATCAAATCAATTATATTAACAATATAAAATATGATTATTCAACGTGATATTTAAGAATAATTCAAATACTGTGGAACCAAGATGCAAATTTAATTTGTTTCGATATCAGTTATATTGTTCAATAGATAGAATCACAATTTTAAAATTCTGTACTTTGATCGAAATAAGAAGATACCTTGGTGGAAAAGTGGCGCTTGGAGCTGGCCGGACGGGAGCTAGAATCGCCACGGTTGCACTTCTACTTCATCCAATTTTAATACCAACTCCCCAACTCTCGACCTAGTTCCATATCGCCCGAATTAATTAATGAGCACTTAGCGATATTTATGCGGAGTGCATATTTTCACAAAATGGTTTAATTCCTCATTTAAAACATTCACACTCTCTAATATTTCATTGAGTCTGAATGAGTAAATCATCCGCATATATATGATTTTTCAATTTATTCAAGCCAACAGGTAATTGTGTGGTATAAATTATGTAAAGTATAGGTGCTAGAATTGAACCTTGTGGTACTCCTGAAAATAATGCCTGACCACCTGATATTACATTCTTTACTTCAACTAGTTGGGATCTATTCGAGATGTACGAGTCAAAGAATTTAATAGTTATGTGACAACCCATTGTAATGTAGTATGTATAGTATGTAGGCAACAGCGTCAAATATTTCCCAATGGTAGAATGGGTTTTTAGCAAAAACCAATGATTTCTGAAAAACATAGTTTTTTTGAAAACATCATCGTAACTAAAAATCACTGAAGTTCTTGAATTTACAGAAAGGAGTTAAATCAATTGATAAAATAATCGTTAAAAAACTGACGGTATAAAACCGACTCTCCAGGCTATGAATCTTAACGTTTCAATGCAAAACGACTATGGACATTCAACATTCCATTTTTCTGTGACAGCATTTTAACAAATGATAGAAATAGTGCAATAATTTCTGCGAAACGCCACTTCACTGCTCTATATAAAGGCTCAGTCACCGCTTCTAACCCTCATTGTAACTACATAGTTTAACGATTTACGATATTGGCTGGAAACATAGAGGTCGGGGCCTCTGAAATGTAGCGCGATGTTGCAAACAGACAGCGTCAGGTATTGTTGGGAAATTTCCCAGAGGTACAGTTATCCGGGTTATCCCTATGTACCCTCGTTATCACACTTGTGCTGTTCTGCTCTCTGCTGGTAGACAGAGGTGTATTAAGGGAATTTTATTTTAACTGAATACTTGATGGATCGATTTTCTTGTTTTATTCGGCCTTTTTCTGCAGCACTCGAGAGATAATTGAAGAGATCCTATACATTCATGATAAATGTGAACTTGGATCAATCAGAAATTAAACGTCATTTATGGGATGCCTCAGGACACAATTTTTTCGCAAACTCTCCTAACATTTAAATGAAATGAGCAATTTTGAGAATGTCGAAACACCATTCTCCCCACATACTCCCACGAAGTACACTAAATAACATCTGCCAATTCATTTGTGCAAGTATTAAGAGGAGGAATGAAGAAAAATGGCTATGCAAACATATTTTGCAGGCCACTGTTTGTGCGAATTCAAACTTTAACTGGAAATTGATGGAGAATAGGTGTCGAGGTGTGATGAAGGTATAGTTCAAACTAGAAATATGAGTCTGCATTTAGTTTTTCAAACGACAACATTAAAAACTTTTCGTCTCAGATATGAATGAAAATTTCCCAATACCTATTATTAATATTGTTACGAGATTGATAAAAACTAACAATATTTTACGAGAGCTGTAGAAAGTATCAGCTTTTTAATATAAGTCGTTTGATAAAAATACATAAAAAAAGTAATTTTGTTATTTGTTATTGTTATTGTTGTTGAAATTGTTATATCCGTCAACCGGTTGCACCCCTACGTGCAACCCTCAAAAGTCAGAGACTTGTGCGAGCTAGGGGAAGACGTAGCCCTAATCTTTTAATACGTGTGATGCCATGCACGAGACCGGTGGCAATGCTGAGATTCGAACTCACGCTCTCTGGCTTATGAGGCGAGACCCCGCACACCACCGCGGCCCATATTTCTGTTGCATATTTTTCACTAGAGGTAAAAGCTGTCATTTTGGTAGCGTATATCGAAGAAACAACACAGTTTTTTGACATTATGTACCAGATGGCCGTGGAGAAGGTTACTGAATTTTTCAAATCCTGCAAAATTGCACATGGTGGCCCAAATACCAAATTCGTGAAATTATGAAATTTCTTTGGCAACTTTCTTTTAATTAGATGATCAACTTTTGAATAGATTTGATTAGACTTATACGAATGTGAAGGACAATTTCGTAACATCATTCACTTTCCTAGCGCTAACAGTATCTGCTTGAGAACTAAGCGTTAGTGACATGGTGCAGATACAGCTTTACATTTGAATATTTTGAAATGAAGATAGCATATTTGAAATATTGGTATGGTTTACTTCAGTTTATATTTATGAGCATTTGTTTTGCGAATAAGTGTGACTTGTAATCGGCATGATATTCAAGATACTTAAATGTTTAAAAACCTGAATTGTCAGAGATCTTAGAAAATCTTCCACTGTCTCAGCGAATGAAACTGTATTTACAACAGGATTGTGCTTCAATCCACTCAACATCAGAAGTCAGGGAATGGTTGGATAGTGAATTTGGTGAAAAATGGATTGGGCGATATTCAGTTAACCCTTGGCCAGCTAGGTCACCAGATCTCATCCCCTTAGATTTTTTGTAGGGATATTTGAAAAAGTTCAGGCCCTTCAGAGACCTTCAGAACACCATTTGGAACCGTGTATGAGAGATTGCGTAGCATTAATTACCCCCTCTATGTTGCAAAATGTACGGAGAGAAATGTCGTCTATAGGACAATGTTATGCATGGAGCGTGAAGGTGGACATGTAGAATGCAAGTGATATTTTTGTTCAATGATAACACTTGAAATTCAATTAATTAGGGATGATAATGATTATGATTTGCTAATCAGTGTAGGATTCTAGCCCTCAGCAGTCAGATAAATATCGTGTTCCTTTTTACTTTTCATGGTTGTTCTGGTTCCTAAAATAAAACATTATTTGTTCCTTTTTCACTTTTTTGGAAAAAATTATTTGATGGATATAAAAATGAGAATATTTTTGGGGAAATAATGAAAATGGAGTTGATAAATTAGAAAATCTCAACTTTCTACCTTGAACTGCGGAATAATAATAATAATACTCCCTCATAAACACTCGTTGAGTGTATCCAAAGGCATAGCCTGTGCGGGTAGAGGACGGCTATTATTATTATTTTGCCGTGGCGCTCCGGGGCGACTTACTGATTTTTGGTGGCGTATTCACTTTTCATCTGTAGAAAAACCCGGGAAACCTACAGCACCACCTCGGGTGGTCGGTGTGCACTCCAAGATAGCACCAAACGAGATTGGCACCTAGACAACTCACAATACACTTGCTTTTTAACAAGGCATGCGGTCGCCTATCGATCCGATATAAAGTAGGTGAGAAAAATTCTCCTGTACCTACATCGGGCTCGAACCGACTATCGCTATGCTGGAGTTTCGAACGGCCTGTGCATTAGACCTCTGATCCACCGACCACTCCCACTCGAATGTATTATGTTTTCCTTTTTTTGCCACAAAACTTGATTACGGTCAAGAACAGTGGTCTATGTTGACTCTTCAAGTTTGAAAAGTTTCAAAAAAATCGAATGAAGTTGGAAGATATGAACCATTGCAACAGCAGGAGTCATAGTTAAAACTGGTTTTCGAAATTTTGCACTACACTACTTGGGGATAAACCTAAATAGTACCATTTCATTGATTACATAAGTTTATAATGATCCCTGAAAATTAGTTGATACAAAAAAGGAGCGTTTTTTTAATCAATCGAAACATATTTGGAAAAAATTGAGATTTTCAATTTTTTCGAATTGATATTTCAAATTTCGCTTGTGGGCCTACAATTGATTTATTAACAACTTTGTCAAATAAATTTTTTGCTATCATTACAAATAACCCCACTTCTGCCAATTCGTAAATTTTTCCAAATTGCCGTCATATGTCAAAATCGATTATTAGGTTTTCCAATATGCACAACAGGATTCCCTATAACGTATTTATTTTAACTCTGATAATAAAATGTTTTCCCATATGCTGCAATTGTTAAGGCCCATACTGTATAACGTTAGAACTCTCATATGAGGATATTAAAGAAGTATTAAAAAAATAATTCCGTATCAAAGGTGCTTTGTTCCTAAAAATAGCAGATGACTGCCAATTTCGAAATAAATTCAAATGACATTGAATCTCAGCAAAATTGAGGAAATTATCCCTCTTATTTCGATCTAAGGGACGGAAGACTTTGTAGATATCAAAAAATATCATTCTAATTCACTAGAGCTAGTTGATAGCCATATTCATTCCAAAAAATCCTCTTATGAAAGTTCAAACATTATGTTCCGCCACTTTATTTTCCAAGAATATTTTTGTTTTAAATTTTGTTGTTGTATAGAGAATTAAAAGCCGTTTCGAATGGGGATTCACTCTATCCCCAATGCAATTGAAAAAATCCCGACCCCATTTTGAAAGATGGATAATATTTTTCAATATGTCAAAAAGCAGGTTTTGAACTCCCATTCAACCAAAAGAAATGACAATCAGATCAAAAGTTAACAGGGAGGTAACTTTATGGGCAGACTGTATATTTAAAATTTGTAGGATGCGGAGGGATTTAGAGCTAGTTAGTATAAATTCCAACTGAGTTGGTGTAAAAGTAGTCGCTGACAGGGTTGACTTATCAGAAAGTTGAAAAAAAAAGTCCTAATAGATGTGTAGGACAAACTGACTAAAGCTAAGTTTTCATGTACACGAATTATTCGTTTTTCGTACGAAATCTGTCAAAAGCAGTTCAAATATATTTCGTGGCGGCAAATTTCAACTGATGGTACGAATAAATTCAAGAAGTTGAAATAAAGTCAACTTGTCTGAAATTTTGAAGGGAAACAATGATCAGTGCGGCTATGTATGTTTGTTTCCAGGCATATTGAAAATATTAATATCGACAGCAATCTCATGATTAATAATGTATGGATGAGAACAGCCGTAATATTTTATATTTCACTGATTTTGTTGACGTAGTGGAGTTTCGAATTGAAGAAAAAAAGAAAAATGCGTGGCCTTAGTGTCACAAAGGCGTAACTACATTTTGAGATATTTTTCATTATCAAGTTTTTCAAATATTTTAGATGGTCCCTGAATATCAAGTAGTTATTCATCTGACACTAAGTCCTCGAATGGTTCCCAAACGTTTTTGGGTGGGACCTATTTTCAAACTATGAAAATTACATGGCAATAACCACAGCTTAATTAACGAGCTGAGGAATTTACTTGAGAAAAGGGAAGGTTAATTAGGGGGTTGACGTTGAATATTTCATTTATTCCGTGAAGGCATTTCGCACAAATGAAAACCGCTCAAAATATCATTCGTACGGAAAAGTGACACTACTTTAAAATTTCCTACGAAAAACCGAAAATTCGGATGCATGAAACCTTAGCTTGACACTTTTTTAATGTATAAAGCTGAGTTTTCCCCCTAATTTACAGACCATTTTCTTAAGTAAATTCCTCAGCTCGTTGATTATGCTGTGGTTATTTTCGTAGTTTGAAAATAGGTCTAATCCAAAAACGCTTGGGAGCCCTTTTTCTTCTTTTCTTCATTTAAAAATGTCAACACGTTAACAAAATCAGTTAAATATATTACGGCAGTTCTTATCCTTATATTATTAATCATCAGATTGCTGTCGATATATTTGACATTGAAATTTTTAATATGCCTGGAAACAAACAGACATAACCGCACTGATTATTGTTCTCCTTTAAAATTTCGGACAAGTTGATTTTAGCCGTTTTCCAATGGCCACAGGGAGTAGCTCCGAGGAGCTCCGGGTAGCTCCTGAAGTGATTTGACAGATCACGACAAATTATGTTCCAATTAATCCCAGTTATGAAGTCAGGTGCGGTTCACTTCAGGTTCAGTTCAGGGGTAACAAGCTCTACTGGGGGCTACTACCCCTGGCAGTTGGAAAGCAGCTTTTATTTCAACTTCTTGAATTTATTCGTACCATCAGTTGAAATTTGCCGCCACAAAATATATTTGAACAGCTTTTGAAAGATTTTGTACGAAAAATAAATAATTCGTGTACATGAAAACTTAGTTTACTCTTCTTAATGTATCAACCGAAACTGAAGCTCTTATTTCTGATTCTGGCGCGTCATTTATAGTGCTGTTTTGGCGCGCACCTGCTGCGGGGGTAGGTAAGCGTCTAAAGTTAAATATTCATGCATCCGAATTTCTGATTTTTCGTAGGAAATTTGAAAGAATTGTCCCTTTTTCGTACGAATAATATTTTATATATTTAATTATTATTATTTATATATTTATATATTTTTAATATATATGCCTTCACGGAATAAATAAAATATTCAACGTCAACCCCCTAATTAACCGTCCATTTTCTCAAGAAAATTCCTCAGCTCGTTAATTAAGCTGTAGTAATTGCAATGTAATTTTCGTAGTAGGTCTCACCCAAAAACGGTTGGGAGCCCTTTTAATTTTTTTCTTCAATTCAAAATTACAATACGTTAATAAAATCAGTAAAATATAAAATATTACGGATGTTCTTATCCTTATAATATTATTAATTATGAGATTGCTTCCATATTTTACATTAAAATCTTTAATATGCCTGGAAACAAACATACATAACCGCGCTGAGCATTATTTTCCTTCAAAATTTCGGACAAGTTGACTTTATTTCAACCATCAGTTGAAATTTGCCGCCACGAAATATATTTGAACAGCTTTTGACAGATTTCGTAAGAAAAACGAATAATTCGTGATCCTGAAAACTTAGCTTAATTACCCGTCACGCCCCATGCAAGTTTATGTTACGCATTTTATCGATACATAATTAATGTAAATAACATTTTTTATGCGATAATTAACATTTCTATGTTATAAAAATGTATAACATGAGTATGATATGCTAGATAAAATGTGTTCCTAGACCCGTGAAATAGCCTAATAACCCTCAACCCAATAAGAGTTTTGGGTATATTATATTTTTATATTGTTGTTGTTGTTAAAATTGTTATTTCCGTCAACCAGCTGCACACCCTTAAGGGTACAACCGTCAAAAGTCTTCGAAAGACTTGTCCGAGCTAGGGAAGACGCAGCCCTTACCTTTTAACGTGTGATGCCATGCACGAGACCGATGACCATGCTGGGAATCGAACCCATGACCCTTAGGTTAAGAGACAAGCGCTCTACCATCATGACCATCACGGCCCATATTACTTATACTTATACAGCATAAGATATATCGTCAAAAATGAAAGTTAAATCGAGTTTTTCATTGAATTCAGAAATATTAAGCACAAATCTACCGGCAATACTTCGAAAGATTTGAAGAATTATTCAGAAGTATTGATGGTCCATAGCACAGTCTATAACACAGAATTATAATCTCAAGGTTGACAGAAAAGTAATTTTATTTTCACGAATTTATCTCATATATAGTGCACCTAATACCTTGCTGAATAAACTAAATGCCAATAGTACTTGAAAGTCCTCTATTTCATTTGAAACCTCCAGTAATCTGTAACATTTCTTGGTAAATTCTAAAGACAAAATTCCAATGTTGGACAAGTGGGGTTTATAATTTGAAAGTAGGTATTTTACATTGAATATTGAACTCGTCTTATTGAACACGTTAGACTAATAGATTACAACTCCAAAAAAGAACAGATTAATTAAACAGTTTTTCTTACTCATTTCATAAATGAGAAACACAATTCTGTTCCCAACTCTAACTTGTTTTCACATGTTTGTAATAAAGGTACAAAATTCGATCTACTAGAAACTCTTGAAATGAACGAAAATAAAAAAAAATCAGATTCAAAATGAATTATTTGACATCCTAAAACTTTTCAATTATTTACTATTTCGATATTTTTCTGGACCAAATTTCATCACACATCTATCTCTATGCTACACTCGGTTAGTTACGTGTTTCTGCATGTCAATATTTTCATGCATTTCAATTCGTAATAACATTATTCTCAACAACGAATCTCATTTGATTTTTTTCGTAAAGGTCAAAATAAGACAGTTCTATCAATAGGAAACATTCATAACAAACGGATTTGATAAAGCGCTATAAAATATCGAGTAAATGTTCAAAACCACCGCCTTCTTGTTGAACACATATTTGGGCCCATCTATTGAAACTTCGTGTGGCATTCAACACAGTTCGGCCATCAATTCTATTAATTATAGTTTCAATATGTTTCATTTTGTACACCTCATTTTTCAGATATCCCCAAAAATAAAATTCTAGAGGTGTCATGTCTGGTGAACGAGGGGGCCAATTAACAGGACCATTTGTAGCAATCCATCTGCTTCCAAAACAGCCTCGCAGCATTCTTTTTACGCCATTGACATTATGTACTGGTGCTCCATCCTGCTGAAAATAGATCATCTGACAAGCCTCCAGATCAAGATCATCGAAAAACTCCAACACTCTTGTTAATAAATTAATGTAACGGAGTCCGTTCAAAGAACCATGGAAATGGATTATGTCTACTCCAATAATGAAAATTCTTTCTATTATACATCCCACGATTTGAAAAATTTGCCTCATCGTTCCATATAATATTTCTATAAAAGTTTGGATCTTGTCTGCATTTATTCATAAACCACCGACAAAACCCAAATCGTCTCTCAGGATCACCAGGTTCTAGTGTTTGCACTGGTCTTAACTTATAAGGAGAAATCTTATGTTTCTTCAGAATTTGTTGAATACCAGACAGTGGAACTATTTCTCTAGATAAATCTCTGATGGAATTATTTGGAAATACCTCAAAGTAGGATAAAACGTCAGATTTTACTACATAACGTTTTTTACTTCTCCTCTTCTCAAAAACTTTTTCATCGTTCCTGAATCGACGATGAAGCACACCAAAAAAAATGCCGATTAGGTAATTCACGATCGGGGAAATAATTGCTGTAGTGTTGGAGTGCTCTTACGCTATTTTTCTGACAAACCAAGTAGGATTCTAACATATCACATTTTTCTTGATGGGAAAACAGCATTTCGAAAAATATTCGAACAGTTATGGTAATGGTAATGGTAAATATGGATGGTGACTGATGCGCTGCGACCTAATTAGATCTATTGTGCCCCATCTTCTTCTGCGATTTCAAGGTGTTCTCGTTTACAGCAGCCCCTCAAGCCCCAATTCCTTGAGGAATTGAAGGATTTTGAGAGGTTCTATTTTTGGTATTTCTTCCACAGTCAGCTGGTGTGATCCCAGTATATTCAACCTGTTGTGATGTACAGCATAACACTCCATCAATATATGATGTGGTGTTTCTGGATGTTCCCCACATAATCTGCAGGTGCTGTCCTCCTCTAGGCCTAGCTTCCTTAGGTATTCTTTGAGTCTGCAGTGCCCCGTAAGAAATCCCGTGATTGTCTTTAGACTAGTTTTGCTGAGGTTGATCAGTGTCTTCGATCTTGCTCGGTTAAAGTTGCCGAGGAGATCTTTGGCCTGCCTTAGCCCTGGAAGTCTTTGCCAGTATGTTGCTCTCATTGCTTCTTCAGTTTTATTGAGCTCGTCTTGGAAGTAAGATTTTCCAAGTTCGCAAAATGGTTCTGGCCCGATCAGTGGCGTTGATGCCCCTTTGCGTGCCAGGGTATCTGCTCTTTCATTGCCCTCCACTCCGACATGCCCCGGCACCCAGAGGTTGTTGTTCCTGCCTAGATCATTAAGTTTGTCTAGGCATTCCCAAACGATCTTTGAATTGATATTATATGAGCTCAACGCTTTGATGGCTGCTTGACTATCGGAGAGGATTTCGATTTTCTTGTTCCGGTATTTCCTGTCGAGGTTGAATTGAATGCACCTTTCTATGGCGTGAATTTCCGTTTGAAAAATACTGGGAAACAGGCCCATGGGTTCGGAGTATTTGGTGCGAGGCCCAAAGACTCCTACTCCTGTGCCGTCGGGAGTTTTGGACCCGTCCGTGTACCATGATATTGTATTCTTTCCCAGTGCTCGAATAGATTCTATGCTCCATCCACTCTTGGTATTTAATTCCGTTCGAAAAAAATTCTCGAAACTAAATTTCCTGGTAATTTCGGCATTTGGGAGATTGACAAGGTGTACACTTTCGGTGGGGGTTGAGCCCCTTACGATGTGTGCTGTCCCTTTAAGTCCGACTTTAGCCAATCTGAGGTTTGCTCCCCAAGTAGTTCTCGTTACCATGATATGGAGAGGAGTGGGGTCCAGAATTACCTCTATTGCTGCTGTTGGAGTCGACCTCATTGCTCCTGTTATACAAAGACATGCCAGTCTTTGCACTTTCTACAGGATTTTCTTTGTTATGGCGAGTTCGGTTCTACCATGCCACACTACTGCTTCGTAGATGATCATAGGCGTCACTATCATGGTGTACAGTATTGATGGGTTACAGTCCCACGTTTTTCCTGCAATGTTCCTGCACACCATCAGTGATGATTTTGCCTTGTTAACGATCTTTTCTACGTGTCTGTTCCAAAGTAGTTTTAAGTCTAGGGTAAGCACTAGATACTTCACCTCTCGCTTCCATTCTAAGTCTGCTCCGTAGAGGCGAACAGCCCTTAGGTGCTAAAACTTTGTTCTTTTAGTGAATGGTACCACTGTGATTTTTGATGAGTTAATTCTCAACCCCACAGAAAGGCACCATCTTCTGGTAGTCCCTAGCTCCCTTTCTATGAGATCGCAGAGGGTTCCTTCGAATTTGCCTTTGGCCATAATGACTAAGTCGTCAGCATATCCAAGGCAAGAGACTCCGTTCCCGGTTAGTGTTCCGAGTAGTTCGTCTACTCCCCTCCTTGTGGGCATCCCCTGTTTGTGCTGAAAGCAGATATCGCCCACTTTCGTTTCAGCAGTTCTTGTAGCTAGCATTTGGCACATCCATCTGCTTGATTATTGCTTCGTGGGAAATGTTGTCGAATGCCCCCCTTATGACTAGGAAGGCGCATAGGGCCATTTCTATATGGTCAAGTGATCTCTGGATGCTTTCGGTAAGAACGTACAGATCGGTTTCCGTTGATCTACCCGCCCTGTATGCATGCTGCCCGGGGTGTAATGGCACCCTCTTCAGTATCTCGGTTCTAATGTAGTTATCTACCATCGTCTCCAGTGTCTTCAGTAAGAAGGATGAGAGACAGATTGATCTGAATGACTTCGGGAAGGTAGGGTCCTTCTTTCCTACTTTCGGAATGAAGGTTACCCGTGCTCTCCTCCAGTTGCTCGGTATCTACCCGAGCGCCAGACTGAATCTGATTGCTTTAATAATAAATGGCAGTAGCTTCGTTTTTCCTTTTTGTAAAAGGGCCGAAAATATACCGTCAATTCCGAGTGACTTGAATGGTTGGAAGGAGTCAATTGCCCATTTCACTCCTTGGAGAGTGCATATGGTTTTTGTTACCTCCCAGTCTTCTCGTCTGGCTCTACCTGGCTCTACCTGGTTCTTCCAGTGATCTGTCGAGTTCAATGGTATGCTACCTGGAAAGTGCGTCTCCAGTAGAAGGAGAGCTCGTTGCTCTTCATCCTCTGTGTAGCTACCATCTGTTTTTCTGAGTGACATTGGTCCTTGCTATCTGTCTCTCGCCATAGTTTTATACAATCTGGCCGCTGCGGGGCTTGATTTGATTGTCTCACAAAAGCTCCTCAAGCTGTTCCTCTTGGCTTTCCTTATTTCTTTATTGTATTTTGTCAGCCTTTCGGTGTATCCCTGCCAATCTCCGTCCCGCTTGGCTTTGTTCAATAGCCTGCGGACTTCGGATCTCAGATTTGATAGGTGTACGTTCCACCAAATGGTACCACTGTGTGATTTCTTTTCTCTTATGGGGCAGCTGGATTCATATGCATCCATACTTGACCTGTTAACCGTCTCTAGGGTCTGCTCAAATTCGACGTGACTGTTGCCGTTGAAGTTGATCTGTTCTAGGTTGCATTTTAGATTGGTGGTGTATTTTTCCCAATCCGTGTTCCTAGGATTTCTGGTGAAGGTTGTTTGTGTCACAAGCCCTTCCACGTTGAACATAATGATTCGAATAGTAGTTGACAGTTACAATAACATTGTCATGATATATTTGAGAATATTTGACAAATAGTATTTCAACAAAGTATCAAGGCAACTTGATTGCTCGTAATAATTATGTTTTATCGAATCAAACACATTTTTTCCAACCACATTCATATGACCCTCCAGTGTTTTCTGTTCTGTAAAAAACGGCTTCAAAGTTATCATTACAGCAGACACATTTTGATTCACAAAATAAATGCGGCTAGCAGAATGGTTTTAAGATGGAAATTATACCCGGTTTTTTGCAACAGCCTTTTCCGGGACATCATCGAAACAACCACCTCTAACCAAACCTTGGACAAAGCATTTTCTGCATAGAAGGCAAACTGAACGACATGCATAAGCTTTGCAGGAGGCATGGATTATACGAACCACACCCGCAATAATTTGGAACACTCGACCCACCGCCACCATCAGCGGGGGCGGATGCAAGCGTCCCTTCGCCGGGATCCTATGCACCCCTTGGCACGGGCGCTCCCTCATCCTTCGTCCAGAAATGGTCGGGGGATGAGGGAGGCGGCCTTCAGTGCGTCCTCCCGAACCTCTTCCTCTCCTGAACCCTTTTGGGCGACGGCAAGATGAGTCTCCGGAGTTATGATTGTATCAAATTTTGTGTAGAAGTCAAATTAACTGTGAAAATAAACCTTTATTTATTTATTTTTAGATGGAAATTATCGTTTTGTACATTAATACCAAATAGCACAGTGGTTTCAATTGAGTGGTGCGACATGATGATCACGGGTTTCACGAGTCAACATCCCATCGCAATTTTTTCTTTTTACTGTCTTACTTTGCTATTAGTAACAAAATATTGTCATTCGTATAAGTACAAAAAATGGGTTTTTGGACAATCATGAGGTTTTATTCGCCAAAATAAAGAAATTTTTTGTACCAGTGAAAGAAATAGATATTTCCACATAAGTCGCTCATTTTCCACTTTAGGAAGAAATATGATATGAGCTTTGTTGTTGAGAATATTATTACGAATCGAAACGCATGAAAAAATATAGGGTGTTCCATTGAAAGAAATATCATTGTATGAAATATTCTGAAAACGCGACTCAATTTTTTTTGTTTTCGGCATCGGAAAGGCCATTAAAAATGCTAGTAGTTTGCCCATTCAACCGAATTCGTAGCATCAATAATAACGGAATTAACACAATACGAAAATAAAGTACCTGCAGAGCGATAATGAGAAGGCTGAATATTGTAGTGCTAAATTTACCATATTTTTAAGAGAATGCTGAATCAAAAGAAGACTTTCCTGTACCTATACGCCTCAGCAAAACGGTATACCTGAACGTTAAAATAGATCGTTTTTACATAAAGCAAGATATCTAATGACCTTTTGAAAAGTGGATGCAATGGGTGTAACATTGTTAGCAGAGTCTTTGATAATGGCTAAGAAGGTTTTAGATACTTTGTGATATAAGAATATACCACTCAGGAATAGGTTTGTTTATTTTAACAACTGAATCAAAAAAAGAATAAACATACTTCATACAACATATTACGTAACAAAATATACCATGTGTTAACAACCATCAATGAGACATCTCCATATTTTTGGATCAAAACCATTAGTACTCAACAAAAAGCCAAATGAAGGAAAATTTTCAGCAAGGGCTGGAGAAGGTATTTTCATAATTTATTCCGAAACGTCAAGAGATGCTAGGTGATTGATGATAAAAAAAGTTATTTACATGATTTAAAAGTGTACTATGAGATATTTGAATATGTAATGATTAAAAAATCAGAAGAAACTCGAGCAGACTTCACACATAATCAAAGCAACAACTCAGATATTGATATTTCTATCTTCAATCAACCTGAGAATGAAAATCGAACTAAAAATGTATATGAAGAGAATCAAGAAGAGGAAGAAAATGAAAATCTATCCGAAAATTCACATGAAAAAAACCAGAAAATGGAAAGAAATAATCCAGATGAGGCAGAATTACATGAGAATATAACAGAAAAGATACATGTACAGAAACAGAACATTATCAAGAGAAAACCAGAAATGAAAGTAGACCAAAAAGAAACATAAGACACCAAAATGGACTGAGGATTATGTGTCATATTTCACAGAAGAAAAAACTCAGAAGATGAAGCTGAAAATGAGCAATGGAATGAATTAATGAAAAATGGAATAAAAGCCCACTTCAAAAATGGAACTGATAAAAAGCAAAATTTGATGTCGGCGTTCATTCACGTTTTCCGATAAACGGGCGCATTTCGTAAGGAATTACTAGGGATCATTCTTGTAGGGAATTGAATGATCTTCAACCCTATTCAAACTTTTTTTATGAACTTCATTATTTCCATGACAACATAACAAATAATGTTTTCTAAATCAATTTTTTTTTGGGTTCCACCCCCAGATTTGTGATGAACAATTTTTTTTCTTGTTTGACATGATTTCAACTATTAGCATGCCAAATTTGGTAGTGTTACAACCAATCCTTGTCTCACAAACTAGGTGGACTGGACTATATAGGCATGGTTCCGAATCATAGACGAAATTCAACAGGTGCGCAAGACATTTCTCGATTGTTATCGTCTCAGCAATGTCTAACAAGTGAACAGTCCTTTTCAAGTGAGAATCTAGTTTTATCCCAATATACATGTTTTATTTCGTTTTCTGAGAGATGAGATATATCGGTATTCTTAACATTTATTATCTGATTCTTATAGGTAAAAATTATTTTTATTACTAGTAAAAGGGACAATGTACGTTTTTATGGTAAATCGTTATCATATTATTATGATTGAACTATTCTAAAATAATTTTTCAAACCTTCTCTAGTATTGAATGAATGTATATTAAGAATGTACGCGCTGGTTGCAATTCTTTTCTTTCAATGAATGTAAATTACAAAGTATGAAAATTTGACAATTCAACTTATTTATTATATTTTGACATCGTTAATGCGATTTTGTTTTCAACGTCGCTAGGTTCACCTGGAGCAATCATGGGCGCCGACTTGGGATGGAAATTGGACATGCCCCCCACCTTGAAAGAGTGGCCTTTCAATTCTGCTTCAGCGGGACAGCCTCACGGGACAGAGGCAGAGGACACAAGTTAGATATAGCTCTTCGAATTTCACCTTCAACTGTACGTAAAGCAGCAACTCGTGGAATGACATCGGAACCAGGATACAACTGGATGACTCTACCAAGCTTCCATTGTAAAGGACTTAGGTTGCCGTCTTTGATAAGAACCAGGTCGCCAATTTTCATTTGTGACTTATTTTCTTTCCATTGCTGTCGGCTTTGAAGCTCTGATATATACTCGAGAGACCATCTTTTCCAAAGATGCTGATGGAGTGCTGGAGTCTCTCAAATTGATCCAATCGATTCACCTTGATGTCCATGTAGTTATGCTCAGAAATAGAGGTGAGCGTGCGGCCAATTAGGAAGTGGGAAGGAGTTAGGGCGGTAAGATCAGAAGGGTCTGAGGTTAAAGGACGGGAGTTTAAAAGAGCCTCCACTTGCACTAAAACAGTTTGAAAGTTTTCATATGTGAGAAGTGCTTCAAATGTCTTTTCATTGACTTCACGCCAGCCTCCCAAAGACCATCGAAATGTGGGGAGTACGCAAAAATGAAATGCCATGATATCTCTTGTAGCAGATTCAATTTCATCACTGTGATTTTTCAAGAATTTACCTAGTTCCAATAACCGGTTTTTGGAACCTACAAAATTTGTACCGTTATCGGAATAGATACTTTGCGGCTTGCCTTGTCTTGCAATAAACCTCTTGAGAGCAGCAATAAATGCATCACTGGTCAGGCCGCTGACTAGTTCAATATGAACCGCCTTTGTTGATAAACATAAAAAGGCTAACGTTACCCTTGTAAGTTTTGAAACCTCGGCCAGGTTTGTCTCTCAACGTAAACGGATCGACGTCATCCACTCCTGTATTGATGGAAGGAAGAAAATGAGTTACTCGTGGTTCAGGAAGATCTTCCATAAGAGGACTTTTAGCAACCGGTTTGGCTTTGAAGCACACGATACACTCATGAACAGTTCTCTTTGCAACATTTTTCCCAAGAACGGGCCAATATGTTTCACGTATTGAGTAAAGCAATTGCTGCTGTCCAGCATGAAGAAGCCTTTGATGCTCGTAATGAAATAGTAACTTTGAGAATTGATGATTTGCTGATATGATTATAGGGTGCCTCTTATCAAATTCAAATGGAGAATGACTTAGTCTGCCACCAACCCCGAGAATACCCGTTTCATCAATAAAAGGATGTAGGGACAACAGTCTACTCTTGCGAGGGAGTGTTTTGCCTTTCGATAAGTTATGAAGTTCGACTGAGAATGATTCAGCTTGAAAAGATATGATAAGATAACGAAGTGAGGAATCCAACTCCTGCATAGAAAGATGACCTGAATTTCTTTCCGAGCATTTAAAACGAGCTGATGCATTGTGAACAAATCTAAAGATATAGGCACAGGTGCGTTTGAGACGATTTAATGATGAGAATCGTTCGAAAGGAAAACTGGAGAGGGCTGTCAAATTTAGGGAAGTTATTTCAGTTCATTTCATCTCTGGAAGTTCATTGGTTAACTCAAGCATTTGAGGGGAACAAAGAATGGAATCATTCAGACATTTGGGACCATGCCATCAAAGCTCAGATGATTTTAAACTTTGTACAACCATACCCCTAGAAATAAGATCGGCAGGATTTTCTTCTGTACTTACATGGTTCTAACAAGATACATCCGCACTGGATTGAATTTCTGAGACTCTATTGGCCGCGAATGTTTAAAGAAGATGAAGAAAAATTTTAAGCTATCCAAGAACCACCATAGAATCCGACCAATAAAATATTTTACTGAATTTAAGAGAGAGGGATTCGAAAACTTTGGTAGCTAGTCTACTAAGAATTACAGCAGCGCAGAGCTCAAGACGCGGAATGCTGATTTGTTCAAGTGGAGCAACCTTCGACTTTGCACACAATAGATGGGTTTGGACGTTACGTGATTGATCTAAGCTACGGATATAAATAGCGGAACCATACGCTAGTTCAAAAGAGACGCAAAACCCGTGTAATTAAATATGAGTAGCGTTGTCTAGTATTACTTTACGGGAAATTTGAAGATCATTGAGTTGTGGGAGTTGATCTCCAAAAGATAGCCAACTAGTATGAATCTGTAAAGGTAGATACTGACTGATCCCACTCCAATTTTTCCAGCCAAAGTTGCTGTAACAACATTTAGCTTGTATTGTAACTGGACTGAGAAGACCTTAAGGGTTGAAGATGCGAGCTATACCCGACAGGATTGACCTCTTCGTGATTGTCTTTGGAAGAGTTTCCGATGGGAGAACATATCTAAGAGAGTTACACTTGGGATACCAATGGAGTCCAAGAGTTTTTGTGTTATCGTTTGAACCAAGAGAATAGGCAATGTCCAAGGAAGAAACTGATTGTTGAATAGCGTCCAATATCAAGGATTGTTAGAGACCCATTTGCGTAGTGGAAAATGAGCTTTGGACAGGATATGGACGATTTGCTTACAATAAAGAATGATTTCCGAGATTGAATCAGATCCAGTTAAAAGATCATCAACCTAAAAATCGTTCGCTATTATGTTGGTAGCTTTAGGAAAACTTTCAGAGTACTCCTGTACTAATTGACTCAAGCATCTGGTAGCAAGGAAGCTAGCCGATGCAGTACCATAAGTGACCGTATTTAAGAAAAGGTTTGCTAAGGTTGACATGGATCAGACCGCCATAATATTTGTTGCAAATGTCTCTGAGAAGGACAAACCAATATTTGGCGATAAAACTTTGCAATATCCGCTGATACTACATGAGAATATTGCCTGAATCGAAGAACGATAGACATGAGATCACTTTGAACGACTGGCCCGACCATTTGGATGTCGTTGAGTGATAAACCGGTTGAAGACGAAGACGATCCGTGAAACACAACCCGAAGTTTGGTGGTTAGACTGCCCTCCTTCAAAACTTCATAATGAGGGAGGTAATAGCTGAATGGTTGATGATGATCAACCTGAGTCATGTGACCCATGGAAACGTATTCTTCCATAAATTCAACATAAATTTTTTTCAGGGTTGAATTGTGTTGAAACTTACGCTCTAGACTATAAAACCTCTTCTCGGCTCTGGTTCTCGATTCCCCTAGCCTTTCAATTGACTCTTTGAAAGGCACTGAAACTACGAAACGAACATCTGAATTTCTTTCATGGGTAGATTTGAAGTGCTCCTCACAATGTTCCTCCTCCTTAGAATGGAACCGAGCAGTGGAAAACTCTTGTATTTCCCAGAATCGTGAAAGTTCATCACAAACAGTATTGTGCGAAAAGTTACAGAAGGCATTCTGAGAAGGCTGTAACTGGGGAACAGGACCTGAGACGATCCACCAAGCCTTGTCATTTGAAGTATGGGTTTTTGCGGGCCCAGATTGATCTGCCCCACGCAGAGCAAGTTATAGAAAAGGCTGGCCCCTATCAGGAGGTTTATCTCTGAGGTCACATTGAAATTTTTATCTGACAGCTGAATATTATCAGGAATGCACAATGCAGAAATATCTACTGGACATCCTGGGAGCTGATTGCATATGGCATTGCCGACTAAACAAGTTAGGGATGCCGAAAATGAAGAGTGAAATGACTTAAGGAACACGTCACAATGGAAGTTTATATTAGAGGAAGTTTGAGCAATCCCTATCACAGAAATGTCGATTCGCCTTTTGGGAAGACCTAATATAAAGAAAGAGATTATTTCGAACAGCGTTACTTGAAAGCACATGCAAAACTTCTTTATTTGAGTCTGCTTCACTGGGACTCGGAAATAAATTTTAAACATTTGTGGTAGTTTCTATATGAATAAGTGTGTTGTGCTTCTTGCCACACTTATTGCATTTACCAAACTTACAATTGGAACTCACGTGGCTAAGATGCAAACAATTCAGACAAACCTTTAATATTTTGGTTTGCTCTGTTCTATCGGTAATGCTCAAATCGAGAAAATCACGACAATTGTTCAATTTATGATTTGGAGACTTGCACAGAATACAAGAACCTTGGTTTGCTAAGATCTCGTAGAAGATTTTTTCTCAAATTGATTGCTTTCTTTATTGCCACTAGAAACCTGATTTGCCTCAGTTTTTTCAAGAATGTTAGCTTTTGTTTTCAAAAAATTCAAAACATCTTTGAGAGTTTCTCTGTTGATTTCTTTGACTCCCATTCAAGAGTGGTTTCCGAATCAAGCTTTTCCACGATTAAAAATCAATGAAGTGTCTACAGGTTGATTCAACGATTGCAGAGAATGCAAGTTACTTTGTAGACCATCAACAAGCTGTCTGATATTGAAGGAAGACTGTTTGGTAATTTTTTGCAAATTGAATATGCATTTAGTGTGATTGTAAACAAGAAGTTTCCGAATACTATAATAACCTTTTCAGCTACGCCACTGACAGACGATTTCAAGTAATGAAATGTTTGTACTGAACTGATGCTCAAATTTTTAATTATCATAGATTGAAAAGAATCATGAAATTCTAACCAATTCTCATAGTTACCGGAAAATCTAGGCAATTGAACAGTTCGTAATTTGATACCCAAAGATGTATGACTATTTTCACCTTCATTTGAAATAACTGAGTGAGAATTGTTAGACCTATTTTCATGTGGATTTTCGTTCACGTTGGGAGACTCCCCAACACTGACTGTATGTTTGGAAAGGAGAGTTTCGGCCTTTGCGATTATGCCAAAGTAATCATTTCAAAATTGTTCACTTTGTGCAAATTCATCTTGAACATCATCGACCTGACAATCGATTTCAGTTTGAATTTCTTGAAATTGATTCAAAAGAAGTTCAGACCTTGGTAACCTCAATTTCAATTCGTTTTCAGGAAAAATATACTCTGGAGTAACTAAATCATTTTCGAGATTATTTATGTAGTTTTTGAAAATTGTAAGCTTTGATTTTATAGATGCGCGCCTTTTTCTCAACTTGTCAAGAGTAATTTGTATTCCGGCTTCTGTCATATTTATCATGACACAGAAACTCTGCTTTATATAGATATTTTTTAGATAAATGAAACGTGAACTATTTACTGAACTGTTCAATAGTATGAAAATATGAAATATGATCTGTGAAATATGAAAATTAGTTCAGAAGAGTAGAAATTCGATGCTGCGAAACTGGAAACTCAAACCACGTATGGAAAACGGACTTCGACCTTATCGACTGTGCCAGTGACTTCGAGTTTGTTTCCGAAATTTTCACGAATTTCTGAATCTTCTTACTTGAATATCCGGCTCTAAGGACCAATGAATGAATGTAGATTAAGAATGTACGCGCTGGTTGCAATTCTTCTCTTTTAATGAAGGTAAATTACAAAGTATGAAAATTTGACAATTCAACTTATTTATTATATTTTTACATCGTCAATGCGATTTTGTTTTCAACGTCGCTAGGTTCACCAGGAGCAATCATGGGCGCCGACTTGGGATGGATATTGGACAAGCATCATATATTATGGGTCGTCTGCAAATCAAATTAGTTTAGATGAAGACTTTTGGGACAATATATTATTTATATATAAATTTAAAATATTGTCCCAAAATAGTTTCTTGAGGCACCCCAAACCACACCTTTTTTTTCAGAACTCAGTTCCTTTTCTATTCTTACCATCTGCTTTTAACGTGACAAGTATTATATTACAAGTAATTTTCAAGTGATTTATGTGTCCCCCGTATATCAGCTTCATACAAGACACCTAACAACTGTGGATACTCCACAGTGAACTTAATCTGTGATAGTGTCAAACGCTTTTGCCAATTCAAGGAACGGAACGCTACTGCTGTACTACTACCGGTTCGGCCTTGTCAGTAGATTTATATAGGTTTGATGTTTGGGTAGTCTCTATTGCTTGAATTTGATAAAACTGTTCACGTTTATTTTATTTGATGCATTCAATAATAATAATTAGTCTATAGTCTATTGCAATGATATGTAAAATACAATATAAAATCAATTATATGTTTGTTTTTTGCAATAATAAACAAGACGCCTTAAGAAGTTAAACTTGTAAGGATTGAAATAAAATAAGAAAATGAAATGAAGTGATTCATTGATGTTTTTCTTGAAGGAAAAAAGTGATTTGATTCTTTTTATTTCATTTGGTGATGAGTCATACAGATAAGGAAATGATTTACTTAAGTAAAATTATTTTGACCTATTGTTTTATGAACTTGATTTTTTGAAGTGGTTGTTTTTTTGTGTCATGAGTATGTGAGTTGAAATAAATACCTTATTCTTTATACAAATGTAAAATAATATTAAAACAAAATAATTTTTTGCTTATTTTGAATAAGTCGTCCGACGAGTAAGTATTTTTTTATCATAGATTATTTTCAAAAACCATAAAAACCATTTTTAAAGAGTTTCAACATTTTTTAAAAAGTTTTCATTAACGCCACCCCAACCCAAAATTCCATAATTCATTTGTGATTGAACAATAATATATCTAGATAATAGGTATATAAACTTTTCTCAACAACTTGGATTTCGATAAGAAATATCTCAATTCTTTTATCACATAGTCAATTTTTCATAAATTTTTTTGTCATCAATCTTGAGAGGTCCTTAATTTGGTAATGTATTTCTGTATGAAGTAAATGGATGTTTATTAGTCTTTTCAAAATTTACTGTTTATAGATTATCATTAAACCAGCTTTTGATTATTTTGATGTCTCAACTATTTCTTGAAGTTCATTCCAAGTGGAAGCCTCATATAAAGTGCGGCTTTCCATAGTCCCCCCCCTGTTAACTTTTGAACGGTTCGACGTTCAAACATAAAAAAAACGTTTGGAGGGTTTCACCGATACTACTTTTGGAAATAAAACACATTGTGATTGCTCGATAAATGGCGCGGGGGGCACATCAACAAAAAAAATTTAAATGTCATGGGGGTTCGTGTCACATCGTTGAAAAGATAATTCAATTCTCTTTACAACCATCTAATTTTTTTTTAAATTTGGTTCCATTTAAAAAAAATTCTGTGCCGTTATTTCACATCAAACCATTCAAAAGTTAACGTGGTCAGGTAAGAAAAGGGATTCAGACCGCCAGATCCGCAATTATTCTGACATTTCAAATGCATATTGTGAAAAAACGTATTAACGAAAATCTAAAAAATTTAAATGGTTGAAAAGAGAATTGAATTATCTTATCAACGATGTGACAGATGACCCCCCATGCCATTTAAAATTTTTCAGTTGATGTGCTCCCCCGCGCCATCTATCGAGCAATCACAATGTGTTGTATGTCAAAAAGTAGTATCGGTAAAATTCTCCAAACGTTTTTTTCCAAATTTGTACGTCAAACTATTCAAAAGTTAACAGGGAGGGGGACTATTAAAAGCCGCACTGTACATATAATAATGGTATCATAGTTTTGATGTTTGGGTAGTTTCTATTTCTTCGCGTTTATTTTATTTGATGCATTTGTCAATCCATACCATTGAAAATTTTGAGCAAGAGCTTAGAAAGAAACATAACAATTTTCAGAACTCCCCTTCTGGTGCATGTTCTCATTTTTTTCAGTAATAATTCAGAAATAAGTTGTTCTGACGGACACCCTGAACGTGAAGCATGGGTATCCTTCTACTCCTGTTGTACGAACTTTAAGTTTCCTTTATTTCTTGCTGATGATTTCTTCTAGGTATTTATTCGTTCATTAAGTATATCACAAGAACTATAAATTCAATCGATTAAACTATCAAAATATTTTGAGCATGATTATGCTTCGAAAATAACTTTGGTTTTTGGGTTTTTATTTTATAATTATCATAGCATATGAAACTATTTACCAAAAAGCACAACCATAAAAAATATATAAATTTATTGGTCGAGTGGTATACGGATAAATTATTTCCTGAATCACTTAGATTGATGACAACAACAAAGAATTGTATTCATGATAAAACTTGACATGAGAAGTGTGTTTTTATAGTGTTAATTGATACACTTTTATGAATTGTCCAATTGATAGTATCATACGAAATATTAGTGAAACGTAAATTCATTTCCACTGAACGTGCAATCAATAAAAAAGACGCTTAGAATCGAATGACGCTTTGTTGATAATGTTTGTGTTCCTATTACCTTGGTTACACATTCCATTAGTGCATTGAAGGAAACCAAAGACTCCTTTATAGCAAAGTTTGCATGTGAACATCTCAAATTCTGACATATTTTCATCGTCATATGTCAAAATACCTATTTGTATTAAAATTCTATCCCAAATGGAATATTTAATTAAAACGATTAAGAAATTAATGTTTCCTCCTAAACTGTTTCCAAGATGTGAAAAAATTTGTGATTAACAACAAACAATATGTTAATATGGAAGACAAACATTGTTCCGTAGTTTGACAGGATTTAATCACTTTTTCAATCGAAATTTATTTAAAAACTGGTGGTGTCCGATTAGTCTATTTCATAATGAGGAAAATAATCATGTAACTACCTACAACCTACAACATAACATAACAAGACCTAATATTTTTCCGGCTAAAAATGTTGGCAATATTGATAGGGAACGAAAGCATTATTGCCTAGCATGGCACGACGCATTTGCCTAACTAAAAATCCAGAGCTTTTTAGCACAAGGCATATTTTTTTCAGATAAGGAGTACTCATGCTCTAAAACAAAAATGCTTCAGTATAATATACTTTCAGCCGAGTTATATTTGTCAATAAATTAGAAATAAAAGAAACTTTTTCTATCAACTCATAACGTCATTACACAACTTATATGATATAAATGCTTGACGCGAGAGGTAGGTACTCGTATTTACTTAGTTTGAAAATTTCAAAAATTAAAATCAATGAGATACAGAATTTATATCGTTAGATTAGTGGGAGATAACGGTATAGTATACAGAGCAGCCTCTGTAGAGTTCAAAAGAAGATACCCAAATCGTTACCCTATATAAACAACAACATGGTTTCGAGAATAAATAAATAATTCGAACTGATACTATAGCAAGACAAGAAGGGGTCAAGAAGAAAGAATAAATGCAATTGAAGATGCAATTTCAGAGAGAGTTGCAGCTGATTCTTCTATTAGTGTCAAACTTGGGTCTGGAACACACACCTGGGTGGAGGGTACTGGGGAAGAACACAAAAAACCTTTCAAACCCAAATTCCTTCACACACTTAGACCTGGTGATACTGAAAGAAGAACGGAGTTCTGTTTGTGGTCCCAAGGTTTTTATCTAAATGATAATAACTTCCTCAAGAACATTTTATTCACAGATGAAGCTACATTTTCAACAAATGGGGTAGTTTCATCTCAAAATTCGAGATACTGGGCATCGAAAAATCCTCATTGGATCATCAATTGTAGAAATCAATATTCTGAAAAATTGAATGCATGGTATGGAATTTCAGAAATCAGAAATCCCCATAAATGTTCGCACAGCTATCATTTTTCAATTGGATGGTGCTTCTATCCATAATGCTGGTAATGTACGAAGATGGTCGAAACAAATATTTCCTCTGAAATGAATTGGTCGTAATAGTCCGTTAAATTATAGGCCGCCGCGTTCGTCTGATCTCACCCCTCTGGATTTTTACTTTTGAGGAAATATCAAATAAAAGGTTTATAGAAGTAGGCCAAGGGCTAAAGAAGAGGTGCGACGAAGAATTGTGTCAGTTTGCAGAGAAATATCACCAGGAGAACTGCGAAGAGTTGGACAGAACTTGCGCAGAAGGTACGAAGAATGTATAGAAAATAAAGAGGGATGTTTAGAACATACAAAGATTTACAAATGTTGGTGTCTCCATTTTTCATCTGCTTGTTTGATACATATTCCATTTCTTCATGTTTGTTTTAAAAATTTGTTAGAATTTAAAAATTAATAATTTTTGTGGAAATAATGTGTTTTTATTAACAATCAGTAATCAGATCGTCTGAATCCGACCCCTTGCCTCAATTCATTCCCATTTACACGGAATTTTTTATACTTGAAACTTGAAAGATTTCCTTTTTCGAAAATTTTAACAGGTATAAAAAACCACCGTAAGATATCATGTTGAAATTCTGCATGGAGCCATTCGGGACTGGTCTGAATCGAATACCCCAACCAAAATTTTGCTAAAAAAATGCCTAATACTTTTTCTCGATTTTTGGCATGCATTCTGTGATCGTAGTAGGTCGAAAAAAGTGACTTATGAAACGTTTTCACCTGAGAAGATAAAGCATATCGAAGTTCACACTGGAATGAAAAAAAAAACAATTATCTGAAATCCACAGAAATACAGGGGTGGGGCTTAGTAAAATGCAACACTGTACATAATAACCGGCAATTTTGATCAACAAATTAGTTTTTTTCTTTCCGGTTTTGCCGGAAGTGATACCAACTTTCGATTTTTGAATAGAACATCCTGTATATTATTTCATTTAAAAAATCTGCCTAATTTTTTGAATACCACATAAGTGACATTTCAAACGTCAAAATTTTTGATAATTAAATTTTTAGTTTTTTCTATTGCCATGATGGTTCAGCTAGTACTTTAATAAGGAATTTATTCCTGTTGATAAAATGTGCGATAAATAGAATCAAAATGACAGCTAAAGAAAAAGAGAAAGTTCAATGAATTCACAGTTTTAAAGAAAAAGAGAAAGTTCAATGAATTCACAGTTTTTGCCGATGACATTAATTCTCTGCAAGAAAAAATCGATACTGACATGAAAGCTATAAATCTGTGGTGTAATTCAAATCGTCTTATTTTGAATGTAACAAAAACCAACTTAATATCTTTCAGGTGTGAACTAAGTAACATAAATTTGGATGACAGTTACATGGAGAGCCGCGATAACATTAAATTTCTGGGTATATTTATCGACAATAAATTGAAATTTGAACAACATGTGGTAAAATCTGGCAAAATCAACCTACTATGCCTTTATAGAGTCCCACCTAAGATACGGAATTCCATTTTTGGGAGTATCCAATAACAATCTCATGCAAAACACCATGATACTATCAAAACTGGCAATCAGATAATTACAGAAAACACACGTGTTCCCTGTGAACCATTGTATGTAATCCTAAAAATACACCCATTTTTTTCGCCATTTTCATTCTTGAAACAGTATGCTTAATCAAAAAAATATTGAATAATTTCGATACTACTTCTTCCCATTACGCTTTACGCAAACATAATAGCATCAACTTACCAAGACCAAATTCGTCCCTAGTGAAGGATTCATTTATTTACAATGGTTGCAAGATGTTTAACCATCTACCAAATTATATAAGGGATATGGCCAACACTGATCATTTCAAAAAGGCTGTGCATGTGTTACTATGTGATCGACCTTATTATAGCCTGTAAGAATTCTATTCTGACACTTTTTAACCTTTTATTTTATCAATTAACTTTACAATTGTATACATTTCTTTGATTGTGTTTATTATTAATGTTTTGACTGTGTTATATATGTATAGATACAATTTTAGATTAGTGTAAGTGCTTTGTCCATAAGAATGTGTTTCTTCTATGGCATTAAAGTATATATTATGATCAAAAGTATATATATATCATCATTGTTCTGATTTAATGCTACGAAGTTACTAAGGAGGCTTTGAAAACAATTAAATTATTTCTTCAGATTGTCATTGAATATTTGTTGGTTAATCGGTGTTTTATTGTGTATTAAAATAGTCTCAACATTTGTTGTTATTTTGGTCCAAAATGCCGCACATTTATACAAGGGATGAAAAAGTGGACATGTTAATTATTAATAGGGAATATAGAAAAAATGCCGTTGAGGCTAGGAACCTTTATGCTGACCGATATCCTGATAGACAATTTCCAGCGAGGAATTATTTTTATCGTCTGGAAAATCAATTCTGAAGAGCGCCTAACCATGATCCCGAAGAAAACGTTATAATTGATGAAGGAACGGAAATTGATGTTTTAGCTTGAATAAAAGTGGATAAGACTGTTCTTTAAGGCAAATTGGGTTTAAATTGAAAATAACTCAACAAACGGTGAGCCGAATCATGCAAAAACATAATTATAAATCATTCAAATATCATTGGCACCTGCACCTGTATATGCAAATGTTATGAAACAATGCTTTTTTGGGAAGGATTTTATTTTCGGACGAGTCTAGGTTTTCATATATGGGATTATTCAACCGACAGAATACAAGGTATTGATCACAAGAAAATCAAAATTTATTGCGGGAGGAAAACTTTCAAGTGCGGTTCGGTTTCAAAGTTTGGCTTGGAATACTAGGTCGTAGAATTATTGGTCCAATAATATTCCAAGGATCTGTGACTGGAGCTGAATACTTAGGATTTCTGCAAAATGAAATTACTACAGGGAATGTATTTCTAACAATATGGAGCTCCTCCCCATAATTCAAGAATAGTAATTGATTACTTTTAACAGACATTCGAAGAAAACGTAATTTCGACGAATGGTCCTGTGCGATGGCCTCCAAGGTCACCTGATTTGAAACCCCTTGATTTTTTTGTTCGGGGCTATCTAAATAACATTGTTCATGCAACCTCCGTTACAACCCGCGAAGACCTGGAGTTACGAGTAAGAAGCGCAATCAACAGTATAACAACCCAGCAATTAGCGAACGTTCTTCAAGAAGCAGCTAGCGAGTTCAGAAGTGCACTGATGATAATGGACAGCATTTAGAACACTTGCTGTAATATTTTGTGACAATTTTTTGTATTTCAAAGCAACCTTAGTAACTTCTTAGCATTAAATTAGAACAAAATAATGTATTTTCTTATTCTTTTTAGCTGTAATTTAGACTGTATTTATCGCACATTTCATCACCAGGTACGAATGAATTCCTTATTAATCGTATACTTAAAAATAGTACCACGGTATCAATATGGTTCCATTTGAAAAAATTAAGTTTTACCCCAAAATAGATTACGATGAATTTTATTTGTTAATAAAAATCGCAATTTAGTATTTTGGACGGGATTTCGATTTTTCCAGCAATAGACGGGTCAATTGGACTAAATCGGAACCATCATGACACACTTAAATGGAAAGTTAAAAATTAGATTTTCAAAAATGTTGACTTGAAATGTCACTTATGTGGTATTATTCGATTCAGAAAATTAGGCGTATTTCAGACATGTAATAATATACGAATATCGAAAATTGGTATCATTTCCGACGAAA
The DNA here is from genome assembly GCA_958502065.1 of Chrysolina americana. Lineage (NCBI taxonomy): Eukaryota > Metazoa > Arthropoda > Insecta > Coleoptera > Chrysomelidae > Chrysolina > Chrysolina americana. The sequence continues at coordinate 64,793,971 of OY293411.1, forward strand.
CCGAAAGTGAAAACAAAAATAATTTTGTAGGTCAAAAACTACCGCTCATTATGTATACGGAAAATTCCAAATTTCAATCAATTATACCTTCAAAACTAACGGAGATACTGGGGATGTATCATGATCCTGTTACATCCGGTATACGGACAGATGGTATGTCAGTATCATACATTTTTTGTACTCTCCGGAAGCAGGGCCATATGATTTCTGTGATATGTCCAATGGGACGCACCACTTACCATACCTTTGGACATATCTACATTGTAACGCAACATCACTGTTCGGTTCCCAATATCATTAATATTATTATCATAGTCATTAGTCTGATAAAAATTCATTATCATTAAGTTTGTTCAATTCATCATATTCATATAACCCAGTATAATCATTTTCGCGTATGAGAGGGTTTAATGTTCCACTACCGATACGATGTTCGCCTCTGGACTCAAAAACAACTCAATAAACACGCAAAAAACGAAGTACCTTTCGGAGGTAAAAAAAGGACTTCGAGCATTCGAGGCAGACGAATTATTATTCTGGTAAATGTTTCTCATCGATAACGACCAATTTTCACATAGAAAAGTTTTTTCGATTTTTCATATAAATTCAGTGTTTTGTGCGTTATACCATTGATTTTTTGCTGCACCACCATAACACCGGCCGGCTGTTACACCGCAGGAGTTCTCTCGTTATCATTTTCATTTAATCAATCTATCTCAAACATGCAAGTCCTACATCACAATTGAATATATCTTTTTTTCTGTGACGGGAAAAAAGTTTGACATTTTATCTCTGTTGACAGGTAAAAAAATATCACTTTTCGGAATTACATTTTTCCCCGGGAAAAAAGTATAAAAAAGTAATACTTTTTTCCCGGATATGTATACACATAAGTAAGTAAATGAAAAGTAACTTGTGACATCTAAAGTCGCTAGTTTGAAACTTAATTCGACACGAGTTATAGAATCCAAAGGTAGATGTTTACCTACAACTTTGACATGGATGGTGAGGCTCTCGGAATTGAATCGAAAATACTCTATTTACTTCTCATAAGTAAAGGTAAATATTTATTTTAGAATATTTTATTATAAAAAAAGTAACTTTTCCTTTATATCAAAAGTACAATAATTAAATGTGCATTGTATGTATGACATGGTCCTTGAACTATTCGGTACAACAGTCGAATTTTCTTGTGTTGAATTTATATTTCCTGCCACGGACACAACTGCCGTTGATGTACCTGGTAGCAAATCGGGTGTTATTTCAGCACTGCTACACGTTTTAAACACTGTATTAGATATTTCAATCCTGCGTGCTACCGATTCATCAACATACCCTTCAGCGACCGTTGATGACTTCCAACCGCCATGTTTCTTTAGTGTCATCAAGTCTCCCCCAGATTCAACTAAAAGTGTAGCAGACATCTTCGAAATGAATGACCTGTATATGAGTTAGCATTTTCAAGTTGAAGAAAATTAGCCGCTGATTCAGGTACCTTATAAAACTATTTTTACCCACAACCTGATTGATGATACATTTTCCATTGCGGTATGCATAAATCAGGCGACAATCCTTCGAACTTCATCGGGAGCATTATTTAAAAAAAAAAAATTGTGTACTCGTAAAAATCGCACCTTTCTTGGGCGTGTAACCTTTCCCATTTTGTTTCAGAAATATAGTTAGTTTGAAATGTATTGAAATGCCTACATTATTATTGGATTGTAACGTACTTTTAATCATTGAATAATTCAACCACACTGTTGATGGCTATTCTGCCGTCCTAAGCAAAAGTACCGTATCTACAAAAAATATGAATATTGTGATATTAGATTCTGTAGGTTCAAAAACATATAAATTTTGTTTTTACCGAACAAAGAGGAAGTATACTCGATTTAAAGAGCCAAAGTTGATAAATAATATTGCCATATATACGAAAGTTGAAGAATTTCCTATGTAAAAAGGTCGGACCTAAAGAATTCTAAGCTAAATAGCAGATAGCAGATACGGTACTTTTGCTTAGGATGGCAGTATTGTTGTTGTGCCAGTTCAGAAAAATAAGCCAATAACACCGTCTCCGAGGAAGAACTGCATGACTTTTTCATCTTCCATGTCATGAATCTAATACGCGTTTTCGTAAATTTTCCGCAATTTAGCTGGCAATCATTTTTGTGACGCTACTTTTGCTGCTTCTGGAGTCAGAGAAAACTCGATATCAGACAGTTTTTCTCTTTATAATATTCAAAATAACTCCCAAATAATTAACAAGTTCGCAATTTTTAAATGAAATCACAGAATTGAATTGACAGATTTTTGTTTACTTTAAAGGTTTCCTTAGCAACGCAGTTCTAATTGTCGCTAAAAGTACAACAGCCTACTAGTTTAAAAAGTCAAATTTCACATCGATAATTTTCTAACTTTAATTATTGTGATAATATGTTTTGTCAATATTAAATCGTCGTTTTCCCCGTCACAGAAAATAATTAAATAAAAAAATATAAAATTTTAGCTCTCGCTTTTTTGTCTCCCGACCTCGAGCTAACATCTGATACTTTTTTCCCTTGTATAATTAATAATTATTGATTCATGGTGAATCGGGAAATTGGCCATAACGAATATTTGTAACTCCTTAGGTAGCCACTCCAAAAGCCCCACTATACTAAAATTTCAGATAGATTGGAGCAACGAAGTTTATGATCACCATCTTATTTTTTTTTAACCCGCATTGGTATTATTTTTCTAGTTATTCTCAGCAAGCGACTTCGGTCCGCTTGACCTGATGAATGAGATCAAATTTTGGATAAGCCAAGACCCCATGTATTGGTTTATCCTTGTGTAGCTTGCAGGAGTACCTCAGCTTCCGCAGCTTCAATGTGAGCTTTTTGCTGAACGGGTTCAGGCTTTTACCAATCATAGCAAAATAACGGAAATGGCGAATAACGGTGACATTATTTTTAACGGAAGTGGTACAGCATAGGGCTGATTATTGATATTCCATTTTTCAAACTCTCAATCAATCAAAACAAACAAAACAAAAAAAAAACCATTGAACATAATCAAAATAAAATCGATGAATCATTTCGCAAACCTGTACTATTCGTGGTAAATGTCAGTCCTGAATTCTTTTTATTTCAACAGAAAGAGCTATAAAATCATAAAGGGTCAGTTACTTTTAAGTTTTGGTTAAACCCCTTACTGGAGTAACTTCATCTGAACTGAACTTCACCGTAGTAATGACCGTAGTAGGTAATGATTAAATGAAACATCCTCTAAACGCTGGATTATTGAACAATGTCTGGCCAGTTATTGCCATCGTGAACTCCCAGGACTTCAACAGTTTATTCATTAAAATATAAAGTTTCTTCTTAAATAAATAAGTTTCTTCTTTATACTTTCTGTTGAGTTTCTCGTTAAATTTTTATTTTTTATTTCTCAAAATTTTTTATTTTTCTTCTCAACAACCAAAACCATCACAACCGTCCATCGATTTTTCTTTCCATCTTTTCCTTCTTGAAAAACTTAGATTTATTTGTTCCACTTTTCACTAACTAGGTACACCTCTTATTACTAATTTGAAATTATTTTCTTACTTATTCATATTGAAATTCAATAATTATACCTGTTTTGTCTCAATTTTCTTATATTCCCTCATAATACCATTAGTTATTTGCTTCCTAAAGTTTTTATTCTCAAGCTGTCATCTTTCCATTCAAACTTTCAATTTCTTCCTTGATATACAATATGTTATTTTGTTATTTGGGTTCAATTTCTAGGATAAGTATAAATATTGATATTCCTTTTAAGTTTTGATATTTAAACTATTCCAAAATTTTCAATTATGTATTGCTATTATTTGTTTTCTAAGTCTTATAGGATTTTCCATCGTACACTGGTTTCACTTACTCAGAATACCATGAAATTTGATAAAATACATTTTTGCTACCCTGCTGCTGGTTTTTGGAGGACCACCACATTACAGAATGTTCAAATGAAGACAGTTCAGTGCAGGTAAAATATTTATGTATTTGTATTAAATTAATTCATTTTATTTATTATTGACTTCTAATTTTTTTTATAAAATTCAACATTACACCATCCACATCACAACAATATATATAATATGGACCTATTTCAAACACTCTGTATTCATAGCTTCATTATATTTTGGTCGATCAACAAACCATTCTAATTAATCCTTAATGATAAATTCAATCAACTTATAACCTCGTAGGCGAATTCCATCACTGAAGAATTGAATATATTGTTGACTACCCCGTATAAAAATAATGGGGTACTTTTTCTCTGTATTATGGAAAAATATTTCTCGCGAACATTAGGAATGCTCAGTCGCACACAATATTGAATATAAATGAGATATTGATATTTTTTCATTCAGCTGAATTTCTCAAAAAATCACAAAATTCATGATTTGGCGCCCGCTAGCGCCGAATCTAGTCATACGATCAAGTTGGGTCAATGGAGACTTTTACTTAGAATGGCTCCAGCTACAACATATCAAAAATTCAGCCATTTTCACGGAAAGACTTTTTCCCATAAAGTGTGAGCGTGGTCCTTACATACATACAGTTCGATGAATGCAGGTCTGGAAATAGCATAATACCAGTGTGGTATGGATGCGGATATCCTATTTCAGAATGTTCATATTACGCTGATTGCATCAATAGAGGATTATTGAAATGATGCACTTCTCAGTATGGCTCTAGCCTATCTAACTGGTAGCTAACCTTATATTTGTTTGCGATGACATAACCGGCGTTTTGGCTTTTAGAAGAAAATCTCATATTCTTTTCATTATACCCTATTTTGTGAATATTCTTTTTATTTTAATGAATAAACTGTTAAAATCAACAAGTCCTGGGAGTTCACGATGGCAATAACTGGACAGCCATTGTTCAATAATCCAGCGTTTAGGGGATGTTTCATTTAATCATTACCTACTACGGTGAAGTTCAGTTCGGATGAAGTGAGGGGTTTAACCAAAACATAAAAGTAACTGACACTTTTTGATTTTATAGCTCTTTCTGTTGAAATAAGAAAGAATTCAGGACTGACATTTACCTCACATTGAAGCTGCGGAAGCTGAGGTACTCCTGCAAGCTACACAAGGATAAACCAATACATGGGGTCTTAGCTTATCCAAAATTTGACCTCATTCATCAGGTCAAGCGGACCGAAGTCGCTTGCTGAGAATAACTAGAAAAATAATACGAATGCGAGTTAAAAAAAATAAGATGGTGATCATAAACTTCGTTGCTCCAATCTATCTGAAATTTTAGTATAGTGGGGCTTTTGGAGTGGCTACCTAAGGAGTTACAAATATTCGTTATGGCCAATTTCCCGATTCACCACGAATCAATAGTTATTAATTATAGAATGGAAAAAAGTATCAGATTTTAGCTCGAGGTCGGGAGACAAAAAAGCGAGAACTGAAATTTCATATTTTTTTATTTAATTTTTTTCTGTGACGGGGAAAACGATGATTTAATATTGACAAAACATATTATCACAATATTATTAAAGTTAGGAAATTATCGATGTGAAATTTGAATTTTAAAACTAGTAGGCTGTTGTACTTTTAGCGACAATTAGACCTGCGTTGCTAAGGAAACCATGTAAACAAATATCTGTCAATTCAATTCTGTGATTTCATTTAAAAATTGCGAACTTGGTAATTGTTTGGGAGTTATTTTGAAAATTATAAAGTGAAAAAATGTCTGATGTCGAGTTTTCTCAGAAGCAGCAAAAGTGGCGTCACAAAAATGATTGCCAGCTAAATTGCGGAAAATTTACGAAAACGCGTATTAGATTCATGGCATGGAAGATGAAAAAGTCATGCAGTTCTTCCTCGGACACATCTACCTTTGGATTCTATAACTCGTGTCGAATTAAGTAGATGTCACAAGTTACTTTTCATTTACTTACTTATGTGTATACATATCCGAGAAAAATGTAATTCCGAAAAGTGATATTTTTTTACCTGTCAACACAGATACAATGTCAAACTTTTTTCCCGTCACAGAAAAAAAAAATAAATTCAATTGTGATGTAGGACTTGCATGTTTGAGATAGATTGATTAAATGAAAATGATAACGAGAGAACTCCTGCGGTGTATCAGCCGGCCGGTGTTATGGTGGTGCAGCAGGAAATCAATGGTATAACTGAATTTATATGAAAAATCGAAAAAACCTTTCTATGTGAAAATTGGTCGTTATCGATGAGAAACATTTACCAGAATAATAATTCGTCTGCCTCGAATGCTCGAAGTCCTTTTTTTACCTCCGAAAAGTACTTCGTTTTTTGCGTGTTTATTGAGATATTGATATATTTTCATTCAGCTGAATTTCTCAAAAAATCACAAAATTCATGATTTGGCGCCCTCTAGCGCCAAATCTAGTCATACGATCAAGTTGGGCCAATGGAGACTTTTACTTAGAATGGCTCCAGCTACAACATATAAAAAATTCAGCAATTTTCACAGAAAGACTTATTCCCATAAGGTGTGTGCGTGGTCCTTTGATTTATTTATATATATTTCATCAAATGTTGAATCTAATATGAAGGTAGTTTTCTTTGTACCGTGTTTTCAAAGGCCTTCAAGTTTGACTGCTACAGTTAGTTCTCAATCCTTACATCAATTCCATAAATATCCGACAATTCAAAAAACTCCGTCGAGTACTTTCATCTAGATTTTATTCTGGATCTACACTGTAATATAATGTACTTCAATATACAGGGTATTAATTAAGTACGTTGACAAAATTCAAGAGTTGATTCTTCGAAATATTTCAAGACGAAAATTTCATCTAAGCATCTAAGTATGTCCCAAACGGCTTGGTTTTTGAGGTACGTACGAGGTGATGAAAATGCACTATTTTCAAGATTTTTTTAAGTTAACTTCCACATTTTCGACAATATTAAGTTCAAATTAGGCCAGTACAATCCATTCGCACGTTTCAAAATAATTTCTTTCTCAAATAATTCACAGGGTCCTCCTTTTTTCAGTATCAAGCCTTGTTCAACCCGTCAGAATATTTTTTCCGCCACCACTGAGAGATTGTGAGAGCGAAATAATCAGTGTTGTTTCATTCAGCATCTTTTTGTTCTCTTAATATTTTTCATTTACTTACATACGGTTCAGGAGCTATAATGAATATTACTGCAAACGTTTTCCAGTATCGCATAACATAAATAAATTTGAGAAGCAAATATTCACACAAAATTCGAAGAATTATTTTTTGAAAGATTTCAGGATGAAAATTTCATATAAACATGTACCAAATGGCTTGGTTTTCGAAGTACATGGTGATAAAAATACATTTTTAAATAGTTTTTGGAGTTGACTTCGAAATTTTCGACAATAATCGATCCAAATTAGTTCAAAGCCCATAGACTGCAGTATACGTCAACTTCAGACGATATTAAAAAATATTTAGAGAAAAGGATACAGGAACAGGAATTTATTGTTACAAAACTGAATAGTTTAGGACGCAACTTATCTTAAAAAGTGGAAGCATATTTTAAACTTCTAAATCAACTCTATAATCCAAGTTTTTGGCCGAAAGGTGTGACTGTGAAAAGATTTCAATTTCGAAACGAACATTATCAAGCAAGGGAATTCTTACCCTGTACAGAATAATTCAAAAAACATAATTAGGTTGCTGTGTATAAATAGTCAATGTATAACAAATAAAATAGAACAGTTTGAGATGGTAATTGCAAAATATAACCCTCATATTATATGTCTGACAGAAACATGGTGCTCAGAAACTAATATTGATTTGGTCCATTTTAAAAATTTTGTATGTGCAAGCTTTACGTCAGACCGAACCGTATACATGGTGGAGTAATCATACTAGTCAGAAATAATATACAATGTAAGAAAATTAGTTATATAGACAAATTCTCAATAGAAATGCATTTAGAAAACTGTGCTGCACAAATCTGTGGAAATAATGTGAAATATTGTATCTTTGTAGTCTATAGACCGTCAGGTTCTGACATAGAAATATTTTTCAAACAAATCTTTGAAATGCTTGATTACTGTGTAAAAAAAATTCGACAGAGTTATATTTTGTGGTGATCTAAATATTGACTACTGAACATTATGTAGTGCTACCAATTGAATACACAAAACACTAAACCGACCAGAGTTTTTAAAAACATAAATGGTAATCTATCAATATCCAAACTTGATTATATATTCACAAACGAAAGCTTATTGTGAAACTATAACTATAAGTTTGGGAGATCATCTTGGCCTTATGATGGATATTGAGTCAAGTAACACTACTAAGCCTATTAAGAAACTGATCCTAACTAAAAATTTGAATGATTATAGCATGGCTGGATTGAGTCACTACTTACAACATGAAGATTTCTCTGATATTGTTAACGGAAATATCATTAATGAAATGTTTAATATTTTTTATGGAATTAATAATTTTGCTATTGATAAATTTTGTCCTTTAAAAAAACAATTAGAAAAAAATGAAGGTAAAAGTAAAAATAAGTGGTTTACTAGAGAATCATTTGAGTTACGTGAATCACTAAACAATCTCTATTGGTTAAAACAGAACCTTAATGATGAAAAACTAGAAATTGAATATAAACTTATTCTTAAAACTTAAAAAACAGACTAAAATCAGACAAAGAGTTATATTACCGAAAAAATATTGAAAATAAAATAGATCCTAACGAAAAACAGAAATTTGTTTGAAAATTAGTAAAAGAAAAAACTGGAACAAATAATAATAAAATAAGAGAAATGAAATTGAATATCAATGGGTCAATTGTTGACAGGGACTTAGATGTTACGAATAGTTTTGTCAATCATTTCAGTACCTCTGTAAGATTGTTAAACGAAAAAAAAAATTAAAATTCGGTATTGTCTTGTACAAGATGTGATCTGAATAATAGTTGTTGAAGAATCTTGCTTATAATAAAATGATTAATTATTTGGACAATCACAATATTGTAACAAAATGTCCAAACTGTTTCTACCCTGGGATATTTACAGAAGAGGCTGTTTATGAATATGTCGAATTTATATATAAACAACTCGATGATCAGAAAACTATCGGGGCACTATTCTTCGATCTAACTAAGGCCTTCGATAGCCTAAATTCAGATTCTGCTGAAGAAAAACTATATGCTTTGGGATTTCGTGGAAACGTGTTGACTTGGCTGATATGTCACACTTAAGATATAGGAAAATAGCAGTCAAAATAAAGCAAACTCAGTCAAATAAGGCAATTGTTAATCTGGGTGTTCCTCAAGGTTCTGTGCTGGGTCCACTTATATTTATAATGTTTATTAATGAACTACCAGAATTTATGAAAACGAAGTGTAAGGTCATCATATATGCAGATGATGTTTCGTTTGCAACTTGTGGCAACTCTCCCGAATAACTTGCTGATAATTTAAATCTACTTTATAATAAATTTACTGAATGGTATTTGAACAATCATTCAATTCTAGATCATTGGAAAACGGTTCTAATGAAATGTAACGTAACAAATGATCCCAACACGTCTTTTGAAATACATACTGAAAATATTAACATTACATCTTCTGAGACAATAAAATTCCTTGGAACTTTTCTCGACTAGTCACTTTTTTTTAGATATGTACTGATCATATTTCTAAGAAGATATGTAGCAGTTACTATGCAATCTTACAACTCCAAAATATATTCTCCCAACAACAACTAATAAATATCTACTATGCGATGACACACTCGTACTCATCTTATAATGTTATAATATGGGGGAACTCTAGATTATCAATAAAATTGTTTATTTTACAAAAAAAGTAATACGTCTCATCTTTGGAACTCATAAACGAACTTCATGTAGAGGCTACTTTCATGATAATAAAATTTTAACTCTCCCCTGTATTTATATTCATAAAACTATCCTCTTCGTTAAAAACAATTTAAATGACTTCATTAAATGTGCTGACAAACATAACTATAAGACAAGGCATAGTAATCTCCTTCGAATACCGCCTCATTGGACAACTTTCTATGAAAAGAGTTTATCTTATACAGGTATACAGTTGTTTAATGAACTACCAATCACTATGAGAGAAATCCAAAATCTCAATATATTTAGAAAATCTCTCAAAGATCTCCTGTTGCAATACTCATTCTATAGTCTGAATGAATTTATGGAATATAGTTTTTAATACCTTGTACCTAACTATTTATATATTTACCTAAGTAACAACATATTTTATGTATTCTACTTTCTCTACTGACTTTTCCAATATCGTGTAAATGATCTCAATGGAATAAAATATTATTTATTTATTTTTTGAATATTTATTCATTTATTCATTTATTCATTTATTAATTTATTCATTTATTCATTTATTCATTCACTCATTTACTCATTCACTCATTTATTCATTCACTCATTTATTCATTCACTCATTTATTCATTCACAGTTAAACAGTTTTGAGTTAAATTCATTTACAGTTCTATTTTTGTTTTTAAGATCAGGTTAGTTCAGGTCCAGATCGGATAAGGTTGGGTGAGGTTACTGTACTATAAGTTTTAAATCAATGCCATTTAAGGTCCTTGTTTATAATTTAATTTTAATTTTTTAGTTTAGGTTAGGTCTAGCCAGACTTTCGTTGATTAAAATAAATATTTATAATAACAATGTTCTCCAACTTCTCTGGGGATTTCCCGCATCCATAACTTGCCGTCAATGGTTTTCCGCAAAGTCAAAATGACATATAATTTAATTGAGTAGGATATTGCTCACTTATCCATATCAATACAGATTTCCAGGTTGCCAGTAATCCGAAGTGACTAACCTGGCAACAGCGCATTTCCGCAAAACATAAATAGTACCATTAGAATTAGATGAGGGTCCACAATCGCGACGTTCAATGGTTTTTCCTATATCAGATTTCCATATCTCCGAAGTCACCAAAACTTGGCAACAGCGCATTTCCGCAAAATAAAAATAGTACCACTAGAATAAGTTGAGGGTCCACAATTGCGACGTTCATTTGTTTTTTCCATATCAGATTTCCAGTAATCCGAAGAGGTCAACTTGGCAACACCGCATTTCCGCAAAACAAAAATGGTGCCACTACAATTGGCTGAGGGCCCACAATCGCGACGTTCAGTTGTTTTTTCCATATCAGATTTCCGTTTCTCCGAAGTGGCCAAAACTTGGCAACAGCGCATTTTCGCAAAATAAAAATAGTATCACTAGAATTACTTGAGGGTCCACAATCTCGACGTTCAATTGTTTTTTTCATATCAGATTTCCAGTAATCCGAAGAGGTCAACTTGGCAACAGCGCATTTCCGCAAAACAAAAATTGTACCATATGAATCGCCTTATGGTACAGAATCGCGATTTTCAATTTTTTTTTTAATAACAGATTTCCAGTAAACCAAATTTATACATGCATTATTAAATTTTACCTGCGAGGTAGATAAAATAATAGATACACTGGAAAGACGGTATGGCAAGTCAGAATTCATCATAAATGATTCAATAGCATCTATACGGAATATTCCTCAATTGCGAGACGATAAACTTGAAAATTTATTGGATTTTTCCACAGCGGTACATAATCTGCCAGTGACAGTGACAAGTCTCGACTGTCAACAATATTTTTTCAATCCACAGCTACTGGGTGAACTTGTTTCGAAGTTATCAACTTCTCTATTAGAATGGGGAAAAAGAGTAAGTAGCCTCAATGTCAAATCTGAAAAGCTTAATATTTTAGATTTTTCTAACTGGTTCGCCGAGATAGTAAATGCCGCAAGCTGTGATAGGAAGAAAAAATATGTATGTGCTGCCATTGAGGAGGGTGTCCTGCATAAACTGTATTGTCTGTACTGCAAGAAGAACAATCATTTGCCAAATGAATAATAACCAAGATTATTATTCATTTGGCAGAGACAGGACAATTATAATGTTGTCCGACCTACCCTGTCACTGATGAGAGGCAATAAACCTCGAAACATGCCTGTCTGCAGGTGGTCATTCCCAGCCAAATGAAGGATAATTTTCTGTTTAATTACGAGACAAGCACTTGCAATTGGGTCTTCTTTGAAGAACGTTGCACAAATATCTGTCGGTTGTAGTTCAATGTCCGTCGTGGTATTAGCCAGGGAAGTAGTTGTTTTCTGACAGATGTTTGCCTTGTATTGTCTGTACTGCAAGAAGAACAATCATTTGCCAAATGAATAATAACCAAGATTATTATTCATTTGGCAGAGACAGGACAATTTTAATGTTGTCCGACCTACCCTGTCACTGATGAGAGGCAATAAACCTCGAAACATGCCTGTCCGCAGGTGGTCATTCCCAGCCAAATGAAGGATAATTTTCTGTTTAATTACGAGACAAGCACTTGCAATTGGGTCTTCTTTGAAGAACGTTGCACAAATATCTGTCAGTTGTAGTTCAATGTCCGTCGTGGTATTAGCCAGGGAAGTAGTTGTTTTCTGACAGATGTTTGCCTTTATTTTCCACTTTGTGGAATTGCTTAAAGAGAAGGGTACCCCTGTATTCTTTCAACATCGTTGATACCTCTCTGGCACAATATATTCGAACTAGTTCGAATGTTTACATAACTATGATTGACAAACAATTAGCATCATATTTAGGAGCGAATGGTCCAATAGATCCTCTGAGAATTCGATGGACAAATTCAACGATAAATGAAGAAACTGATTCTCAGAGCGTCAACTTGACCATCAGAGGTCTGAATGAAACCGAAGAATTTTCAATGACAAATATTAGAACGGTTAGCAATTTGAATTTACCAACACAAACAATCAATTATGAAAAATTCAAAAAGAAATGGAAACATTTGTCTTTAGTCGATATGCCAACCATGGATAGTGCTCAAACAAAACTACTTATCGGGCAGGATATATTCACTTAATCATTTCCCGCGAAATTATAGAGGGTGGAAAAAATTCACCAATATTATCTCGTACAAAGCTTGGTTGCGTTATTCATGGCACTATGATGCATCATGGACGTGTCGACGATGAATTTGTTTTACATGTTGATCAGGACGAAATATTGAATGAATTAGTTGAAAGGTCATTTAGGATTGATAACCTAGGAGTCAAGATGAAAGAGAAAATATCAGTAGAAGAAGTGAGAGCTATAAAAATAATGGAAGAAACAGCTAAGCGAGATGGAAACAGATGGGAAATAGAACTTTTGTGGAAGGAAGATGTAATGATGCCAGAATCAAGGCAAAGATCTTACTACAGGAAATTTGGAAAATGGGTTCTGGATGGGATGATGGGTTGAAACGTACATTAATCGAAAAATGCTTCAAATGGTTGAAAGAGTTCGGAAAGATTGAAGAGTTAGGGATTCCATGATATTATATTGGTAATAATATGGAAAGTGTTGTACAGCTACATACGTTTTGTGATGCCAGTTCCAAAGCGTACGCATCCGTTTCCTATTTTCGTATAAAATCACACTCAAATATACATACCACCATCGTAATGGCCAAATCCAGAACGAGTCCATTGAAAATAGTTTCTATTCCTAGGTTGGAACTTCAAGCAGCAGTTCTAGGAGCTCGACTAGCAAAATCGATTGAAGAAAATCATAATATACTCAGTTGTCAATATTTCTGGACGGATTCAAGAACTGTTATAAGCTGGTTGAAATCAGATCCTCGAAAATTGAAGCCGTTTGTGAGTCATCGAGTAACTGAAATTTTGGATATTTCTGACGAAACGGAATGGCACTGGATTTCAGCCAAAGACAATGTTGCCGATCAAGCAACCAGAGAAAACATATTTTGTGAATGGTCAGAGTTCAGTCGTTGGAATAATGGACCAAGCTTTCGCAGATGTCATGAGGATACATGGTTTGAAGGTGACGATATGAAGTTAGACGAAGAAAATGAGGTAATTGATGAATTTATTAAAGAGATCAAATAAGAATATGTGGAAAGTGGAAAATTTGAAAAATTATCTGAATTCATCCCAAAAATTGAAAGACATTTCTTCCACTTGTTTAAGGGCGATTCAGATTTTCAAAGGTACAGAAATATCTTTTGGAGAGCTATCAACGAAAGAAGTGGAAGAAGCAGAAAATTTATGGATAAGACATGAACAGGACATTTGTTTCAGAGAAGAAATCCAGAACCTGAAGGGGAAAAAGCCTATCGAAAAAACAAGTCGTTTATATAAGTTGTCACCTACGTTGGACAGTGAAGGAATTTTGAGGATAAATGGAAGAATAGGAGGATCGGAAGATATACGATATGATACCAAGTATCCAATCATTCTCGAGAGAAGACATAATTTCACGCGTCTTTTGATATTTCCTCACCATAATAAAGCTGGAAATCGAGGACAGTAGTTCGTTTTGAACGAAATTCGCCAGAAATTTTGGATATTGCAAGCTCGTGCTTCCATAAGAACGGCTTGGAACTCATGCTACAGGTGCAAGAATTTCAGAGCCGAACCGTTAGTCCCAGAAATGTCTCCACTTCCGAAGTGCAGGGTAAGTGCTTTTAGCCCAATGAATGTTACCATTGGGCGTCGTCATGAAAAACGTTATGAATGTTGTTCACTTGTTTGAGTATTCGAGCCGTTCATATAGAGATTGCAAATTCTCTTACAACCTACTCCACCATAATGGCTATCAGACGAATTATCGGGAGAAGAGGTTGCCCACAAATGATTTTTACTGACAACGGAACTAATCTGAAAGGAGCCGAAAAAGAGATGAAGAAAGCGCTAATGGAGATGAATGAAAATCAAATTCTAGCTGAAATGACCACCAAAGGAATTGATTCGGTCAGGATACCACCGTTAACACCGCACATGGAAGGCTGCTGGGAGAGAATGGTGAGATCCATAAAAACAGCTCTGTCAGATTGCTTCTGGAAACGCTGGATTAGACAATATCTTCCCACGCTCACAAGAAGGACTAAATGGTACGAGAAGAAAGGAAACCTAGCCGTCGGGGATGTTGTGATGATAATAGATGGAGCATTGCCTAGGAACTGTTGGTTGAAAGGAGTAGTTGAAGCAGTTTTTGCTGGCCGAGATGGACATGGCAGGAGTGCAGATGTAAAAACAAAGTTAGGAACGTACCGAAGACCTGTTGTGAAGTTATGCCCCTTGGATGTGGGATGAAACCATTTCATTGATATTATTAATTTTTATTTTATTTTGGTGGGAGAGAATGTTACAGATTATTATTGTCATTATTATTTTGTTCCTCGCTATATCATTTCATTATACACAGTTGCTGGGTAAAATAGTTGAATAACTTTGATATAAAAAAAAGTCATATTTTAGAAAAAGTTGTGTCACTGATATAAATAAATTGCAAAATATAAGCCCAGAGTCGTTATTCAGTAATAGTGAATAGCAAAGAAATATAAGCCAACAACAACATTCCATAAGGAAAAAAATATTCATTAATTTCATTTTTCGGAGTTATGCCTGGAGATTCCTAAATGAAAATCATATTTGATCTCATCTACAACTATTAGATAGACCTTATTAACTATATTCCATCGTACAAGATTACATTATGGAATATTTCAATTTTTTTATTTTCAGTGCATTTTATTTTATAATTTTTATTCATCGTAGAATTTTCTAATTTGGAAATTTTATTTTTTCCAATTCATCATGATAATGTTTTATATTAAAATTTCCTTATGTTATGGACACAAAGTGTTTGCATCAATATTTTCTTTATAGCCCCTGTGAACCGTAGAAGTGAATGAAAAACGTCAAGAGAACAAAAAGATGCTAAATGAAATAGCACTGATTATTCCTCTCTCACAATCTCTCAGTGGAGGCAGAAAAACAAATTCTGAAATGCTGAACAAGGCTTGACTGAGAAAAAAGAAGGACCCTGTGAATTATTTGAGAAAGGAATTATTTTGTAACGGGCGTACTATTGAATAGATTTCACTTATCTAATTTGAATTTATCATTGACGAAAAATTCGAAATTAATTTCAAAAAATCTTGAAAAATTTTTTTTCATCACCCTGTACCTCGAAAACCAATATGAACTGTTAGTCGGGAAATCTTCCAAAGAATCACCAGCAGTATTTATTTAGGAGTCCTGAAAACTAACCTGTGATCTGATATAAAACGAATGGAACTATTTCAAGTGGTCATAAGTAGTGAAAATTTTGGTACTCAATCTCATATACCTGTTGAACAATAAAAATCGAGTCTGACAGCCCTCAGTAGCCGGGTTGTTCTCAAATTAATTATTAAAATAAAGCATTAGGCGAGTTATGTCGAAAATTCCTCAAGAGCCTTTGATCAATAATGTTCAGGGCATTATTCACAGATTGGCTCATTGTAAAGAGACAAATTGACTACATTTGATAGACTGGATTGATTAAAATCGTTAATAAAATGTTTATTCCTTTTTATATCAAATATTTCTTCAACCATTAGTGGATTAATTTGATTGCAATTTGAATGCATCATTTATAGTGCAATGTATTTCATTAAATGATTATAAAATATTACTTATATTTATAAATAAAAGTTTTTCAGCAAAAATTTATACCTATATGAATTCTAATATTACTATAATTGCTTTTTTTATTGTGATTGTTGTGATTATTCTTTTTTGTTTTTCTACGAATGAGAAGTTGAGTTTGAGGGATATCTATCTGAAATTAAGTAGTTTTACGTCAGTAATTAAATTCAAATCAAGAAGAAGTTTTTGGCATCAAAGACAGAAAAATTGTAATTGAAACTGATATAAAAAAATATTTGATCGACCAGGATTCGAACCAGTGATCCGTCGGAATACGGCCAAGTGCGTTAGACATCTACGGTATTGATCCTATTTCAAAAACAACTCACAATTCAAATTCAGCTCTGTGTTAGTTGATGAAGATTAATTTTTTTGGTGTGGCAACTGATGACAATCACATACAGGATTATCGAACGACTTCACACCTCAAATTTCAAGTCTGCATGTTTCAGCCAAGTAAACATTATTAGGTAATGAAATAGTTTCACGTCTATTATGGAGTTTATTAAAACAAAAATGAGTGTTTGTTACAGCAGACGGAAAGATGATTTTTTTTTTATCGTCAAAAATCAACTCTTATCATTGCATACTAACACAGACCTGAATTTGAAATAAGAATCACCGGGTTTTGAAAAAGGATCAATACCGTAATGGTCTAACACATTTGGCCGGATTTCAAAAGAGGGTTCGAATCCCGGTTTAATCAAAGTTTTTCAATCCAGTTTCGATATTCATTTTTCCGTCTGCTATACCACCAATGTATTTCTATTAATATTTTATTCAAATTATTGAGAGTCAATATGCCAGATATTGATGTGCAGGTTAGTGGGGTATGTCTTTCCATTAATTTGTTATATTTTGTCTATTTTTATCATTATGATTATTATTATTGAATAAACTTCGTTATGTTCTTTGTGGTGGTGAAGAAACCATTACAAACAATTATATCAAGAAGTTTAACCAGAATTTCCCTAACGAACTCAAATTCAGTATCTCGTACCAAACCATTTCATTTAGCTTCATTTGTTGAGCAGTTTGAACTACATCATTCATTCAATTTAGAAGTCCATTGCATCGGTACGAGGAATTCACCCGACACCTATGAAACATCCCCAAACTTTCAGACACGTATACCGCCTTTCTCACCACACTGAAAAAGGGGCGACAAGCCATGAAAGCTATGAAGCTGTGAGATCCGACACAATAGAGAATAAGTTTCAGGCTTTGAAAGCTCTGAGGGCATCTGAACGCCATCGCTGCCGGAAAATGACAGAGTTTGAACTACTACTACCTCATTTTCAACCTTATGAGAGGAATATTAATGTCGACTTTCGTGTGACACAAGAAAGGGACCGGGACTTCCTTTGATGTTGATTACCCCTCAGTTCTGTCACCACCGCTTTTCTTGATAAGAAATATTTGAATGAGACCTGATGGAGCTACCTACTTTATCATGGTTCATCGTAGATGAGGACTTTTATAACTTGTTAATTGGATTTACTGACAACAAAAATATGCATAATATAATAATTTCGATCAATAATAATATAACCTTTCAATGGTGCTGAAACAGAAGCGAACGTGCACAATAGAATAACATAATATAAAAATAAAATCATTTTTGTTCGATGTTGTGAGATGAAACTCATTGTTAGTTATTGTTGATGTTAGTGAACCATTGTTTATGATGTTCTCCAATGAACGATTGAAAAGGTGAATAATTATAACGTCATATAAATGGTCTGTTTGATTCGATTCACTGTGGTAAATATAATAATAGTAATAATAACAATAATGAAATAGCAGTGGGGCCAACTACCATCAAAGGCCTTGGTGAGTTGCGACACCACTTCACCGAGCAACTGGTGAATAACCGGACCGGAGAAAACGATCATTCCTTCTGATGTCAATGACAATGAACGAGGAAGGGGCCCTCACAACCGACCCGCTCGGATTAGGGGTCAAAAGCAAGATGGTGAGGCCAATAACGTTGATTTTCCAAACGATAACAACCGCTATGACAACGGATGCATTTAGTGGACGGATGAACTAAGGGCATTGTTATAAGAGCAGTGAGATACATCCAGAACATGCCGCCTTTTCCGCCCAAAATCTGAGGGATTACGTTACTTATCTTCGGGGGTCGAGTCTATGCTAGTGCTCCTACTCCAGACGGTTAACGAAGTGGCAGAAGTGGCAGATACGCCACGTGTCGGCCTGGCTATAGAGAAGACCCGCATCATACCGCCAACTAAATGCATCAGAATCTGCAGGGCGCTTCATGAACCGAAGCCTCTGAAGTCACAACAACTAGCACAGCTGGATGCGTAGATTTACGATGTCCTTTCAGAAGAGGCTGACATCTGGCAGATAAAATCTGCCTTTTATTGTTGAAGAATTGTTAAAATTGTTATATCCGTCAGCCGGTTACACCCCTACGTGCAACCCTCAGAAGTCAGAGACTTGTGCGAGCTAGGAGAAGACGTTATCCTTACCTCTCGATACGTGTGATGCCATGCCCGAGACCGGTGGCAATGCTGAGATTCGAACTCATGCTCTTTGGCCCATATGACACCGCTCAGACTCTATCTCAAGCAGAGAGAAGAGATACTACCCAGGATTGGGAGGCATGAGCGACGTATTCACAAGACGGAAGCTGAGATTGAGTTGGAGGGACAACACGCGTCTCGTATCCAGTGTGTGGCGGACTACGTGGGGGCCAATAAGCCCTTCACGCCGGCAGTGCGGCAGATTCTCCAAAAGCTACCACGTGTTGTAGATGATCCGCCGACCGC
This sequence comes from Chrysolina americana, assembly GCA_958502065.1. Classification (NCBI taxonomy): domain Eukaryota; kingdom Metazoa; phylum Arthropoda; class Insecta; order Coleoptera; family Chrysomelidae; genus Chrysolina; species Chrysolina americana. Next base: position 64,813,316 of record OY293411.1, read on the forward strand.
TGATCTGCTGGAAATCCTCTGAAAGATTATTTACGAGTATCTGCAACCACTCAACGTAGAAACTCCAGCCCTAGCGCAGTTCGAAACTTCCTGTAGGAGGTGTCAACGAATGGGCAAGACGGGATTTTTGTGGAAAAGGGCCGGGTAGCTCGGTTTTCCATCCCGACGGCCCAAAGTTGCCAAAATTTATTTTTGTTTCGGGACTTTGGAAGTGCTTTTATTGTCGTTGAAATTCTTATTTCCGAATAAGCTCTGAAAAGAGCTCTCGGAGTTGATTGCATCCAAATGCGAATACGAATTCTTTCTAATATGTGGTGTTTCCCACCGAAATTCCACTTAGGACAAAAAGCCAGGCCGTAGATTTCACTACTTGAAACAAAAGACACCAGAAACACTGATATTGGAAAAATAAATAATAAAATCAAAATTAAACGAAAACTCAGACTTTCCGGACCCCCGTGGGCCATCAGAAAGAGTCTCTTATCGAGCATAGCTCGAGTAAGAAATCTCTGGCATATTTTCGAGCCAAAACGCTCATATTTATACTTTGGCTCACTCGGCCGATATTGCGTCTGACCAATCAGAGCGCTTGGACCGAGTGGGCGGAGCTTAGCGAAACATGAATTCTTTCAGATTTTCTCTCGAATTTGAGATTTTCGAGAGAATTCTTTTGCGAATTTAATAAAACTTTCACGAATATTTGTTATAAAAATCAGTGGTTCTGGGGGATCATTACACTCCCCCCCACAAGAAATCGCTTGGCTTTTGTGTGAAAGTTCGTTGGGATTTCTGTCCTGAAAAGGACCGTTTTGTTTTGATACATGGGCATAAGCCTTTATTAATCAAACATTCAAATTTCGAATTCTTTTGTAACTCGCTGAAAAGGTAGAAATCTCATTATAAGCTAAAAAGTAAAAAGTTAAAATTAATATATACAATCTTAAACAATAGAAAATATTTACAAGTACTGAAAAGCAAACTTATGATTAAATATATACAATTTTAAGCATAAAAATATGTACAAAATCCTAAAAATAAGAAGTTATTATTAGATATGTACAAGCATGCTGAAAAAAATGTATAGTTAGTACATTTTATCAGTAAAATTCACAAATTGTCCATCAACAAGAAAAATAATTTTTCAAAAAAAAAACAAAATTTTCTGTTCTACGGTTGTGCTTTTCCAGACAACAGGAAGGCCGTGGACTTTTGGGCTTATAGTATCTACATAACAGAACGGTACTGGATGGAACCTGTAGAGCCATCAGGAGTTCAGGTCTCCTTCTCTGCTTAGTCTGCGACCATGAAAAAGCAGGGATAGTGAGTCAGACGAACATTTTGCAACCGGTGCACTTTTTGCTTCTCTCCATTTTCAATTGCTTAAAGATGATGATAAAGAGATAAAGATCGTTTATTTCCGTCGACAATACATTACAGCATCGTATAGAAAATTGTCAATCAAGAGCAAGCATGTATACAATAGTATATGAAAAAGAGAAACATAAATAAAAATATAGAGGCCCTAACGGCTCTAACGGCTCATTTCTGTATAGGGCTTGAGGCAAAATTGCTTAAATTATCTTTACAACCCCTATCAATTTGTCACAATAATGCCCATAACTAATTTTTTCAAATAAATAAATTATTTGTTTTTAATATTACTATCATACTTCCGAATTAACCTTTTTCTATATGGATTATGGCATGTATCCAGTGGTGTATTCTGAATTTTGGATGAGAGTAGAAATTGAAATGGTGGGTTGATTAAATAAAACGGCATATTTTTTAAATTTAATTCTTCTATAACTTTTTTATTGATGTACGAATTTCAACAAAATTTGAAAAAGAACCACTTGAAAATGACACAAATCCAGTGGTGTAGTCAGATTTTTTCTCAACAAATCACTAACAAATTTTTCAGTTTTTTACCTCGAAAATAAAAGGATGGTTGACCCTGAAAAAGAAGAAATTTGGTGTTCTAGTGGACTCTTCGATTATCTACCTAATGGAAAAAAAGCATTTCAATCGGTTGAAAAGAGTTTGTTTTATGAAGGGCCACACTGTATAAAACATCGATATCATGTTTTCGACTTAAGACTTTTTTTTTTGTCTTGACATACTATTTTCTTCTCACATATCAATTCCCATCAACAAGAAAATGAAAAAAAATACACAAATATCCCTACAACTTTACAACTTATGGTTTTTCTTGAGGTACATGCAAAGCTTATGGGAATTTTATTATGATGTTTATCCATCATCAAAATTATATGGTTCAAATGCCATAAACGAGAAAGTTTGCCAAAAAACAAAATAAAAATTACAAAATTTTCCGCCCGGACAATATACCAAACAGCTTTCCGGCTTATGGAAAAAAAAAATCGGGTTCCTAGCGATATTAAATTTCATTCTGTCGATTGCCATAAGCGAGAAAATGCAAGATCACGCCCCTATTTCAACCCTTTAAGTACGTGCAAACCCTATGGTTTGGTTTTTCACTTTTAGATTGTTATACCTATTCATATATTAAAATGCCATAAACGAGAAACTAAAATAAAAAACAATTTTTTTTTGCAAAAAGAAAATGAATTTTCTATATGCCTCGCACACGTCCGATCGCTGAATTTTCACTTTTTGAGCTCAACACTGACATAATTTTCAGTGGTTAAAATCCCAGAAACGAAAAAATGAGTCAGCAACATCTGTCGTTATCTGACGGTCTATAATGATTCGAATGCAAAAATTCGCATCTCGATCCGTTTGTCTGGGCAAATTTCCTGGGTTCTGTGCCAAATTTCATATAGCAGTATGTTCAAAGAAATTTTTAAATTTTGGATAAACTTATTTGCAGTTTTGTGAAGTTTTCATAGGATCTGGAACAAAATAAGATATTTATATTGCTTTCTTGTGATCACTTTTACTGTCTAAGTTAGGGTTGACATGTTTTAATATCTGAAAATCGCTTCAAATATTCTTGGTGAGGGCCCACAAAATTTGGAGACTAAATGAAACCGTCATAACTGATGCATCATTGAATCTGGAATAAAAATCATATTCAAAAAATTACAATGATGATGGATTATCGATAACGAACTTTTGGACCGTTACGACAAATAAGAAACCAAAAGAAAAAGAAATAACTTACGCAACTTTGTTTCCGTTTTCGACATTTCCAGGGTGAACCTTCTCCTTATCGTGAAATCATTATTATAGATAGGTATTATATTTATTTGAGTGAAATTGTCAAGCTGTGTGTACGTGCCAATATACTTGGAAGAAAAATATTTGTATTTCGTGTAGAAAATAAAATTTATTAAAATTATAGCAGAGCGCTTTCGACTATAAGTCAGAGCATTCCTTTCAGACGGCCATGTTCTAGTAGAACTGTTTTACCCAGGATTACCTTGGCCCAGGTTTTAATCTAAAAAAAATTAACAATGTTTTTAATATTTCCCATCGTCCGTTGGACGCATGATGTTTTTATGGTTATTAGCTCGTGTACACCTGACGAGTAAGCACTGATGATGACAATGATGGTCGAAAGCGCTCTGCTATAATTTTAATAAATTATATTTTCTGCATGAAATCCAAAAATTTTTTTTTAATTATATTTATTCGTTTGTCCTGTATGAATTAATTTATATTTAGTTCATTATGTCAGTCAAACTTATCCGGAAATACAGGGTTCTGCATTAAGGGCGCGGTCTTTCACATCTCTATTATGGTAATATAGATAAATGGATGATTTTAGCAGCAAAATGATACTTTTTTCTGACCTCCACAAAATGAAAATGATGGATGGCACTTACACAAAATGTTCCGTTTTTCTAGGCAGATCCCAACTTGGTTTTTTTAAACGACAATCTGCATTTTTATCAGTTTCTCGGTTTCAACATGAGAAATAAAAGGTACTTATAAATCTTTTTTTCGAAAATAATGATGAGTTTCGAGATTTTTAACATGACAGCTTCTTTTTCTAAAATTTTTCACTTATAATATTTGAAATTATGAAGTTGTTCCAAGTTAAACGATATATCTGAAATCGATCTGTGATATATAGGATGCCAAAATCAAAAGTTCTTCTATTTGTTTTTTCGAAAAATGTCATTTCTCTCTATTTCTTCCCAGTAATCTCAAAGAATGACTTTTTTCCGCGATATTTCATTTGGAGGCCATTTATCTGTTGAGAATAAATTCTACTTGCCAATAAGCAATGCCTGTCTAATTCACCAAATATGAAAATCATAAAACAAATCAGTTTTTGTGATTTCGATTGAATTGTATCGAATACAGCAACATTCGCTGAAAATTTCAATTTTCATACTGACATCTAAACCCTTTCGCTGCGGATCGGCATGGTGAGTAACTCGTCCGGAGCTGCACTTATTTTTTTAGTGAAAATCTAATTTTTATTATCAATACTTCAGTATTTGCTGAAGTTTAACAAATAGTAACACGATGTTAGTATTTTTTTCCCCGACATACGTAAGTGCAAGCAGCACTCAGCATCCAATTTGTTGCCCAGTGCGCCCTGGCACACATGTGTGTCATATACATATATTTGTTGTTTTGCATAAAAAATAATGAAACAATCAGAATATGAATGTTTATTTTTGACAAAACAGGAAATAAGATCCAAAATTTAAAATAAACGGAACGTCATATTGTTATAAAAGCTATAAGAAACAAAATTTAATATTGTATCGGGTCTTCACAACACGCTCCCAACGATAACACACCTCTCTGTAAGGCTGCTAGCGACGTACTGGCCATTTGTTTAGACGTAGACCCAGGGCATACATGAGTGACAGTCGCACCGCGCGCAGAATCGCTGCGTCGCGCATGTGCGCCAGGCGCACTGAAAGGGAGATTTCAATACTGATACATACTGGTAGGCAAAACTAATTGATGCTTAAAGCTGCTGAACTAATTATAATAAAAAATTCAGAGTGCGCTACCAATTATCTTCGACTTTTTCAGCAGTAAGCTTCTTACAGTTAATATAGAAAAAACAATGTACTTACCACTTACCAGTTATGAGCCAAACTTACGTGAATTTGATGAAATTGAAATAATACAAGGAAATAAAAACATGCGGCTGATGGCAAGAAAAACTGTTAAATATCTTGGTATCACACTAGATAGTCACTTGCGGTGAGATGCTCATATTTGTGTTCTGGTAAAAAAAAACTTCGTTTTTATTTGAGTAAATTCAAATACTTGAAAAACTTCTTTGATATCCACCATCTTAGAATTATGTATTATGCCCTTGCCCAAACACATATTTTCTATGGAATAATTGCATGGGATGGAGTAACCAACAATCATTTAAAAGATCTCGAAACGTTACAAAAATGGTTTATAAAAACCATACTTGGTAAAACAATGGACTACCTCAGCGATGATCTCTAAAGTGAATCAGGGTTCTTTGATATACGCCAAGCTTTTTTTCTTACTCTTATATTATACCAACGTAGACATATCTCATTGAGTAAACAAGTTGATCGTGTTTATAACACCCGATATAAAGAAAAAACTCTAGAAGTACCTAAAATGAATAAAATTATTGGACAGCGATGTTATGTGTTTTTTGCTCCTAGGATATTTAACATGATTCCAGTTGAGATGAGGAATCTCAACTCACTATCCTTACTCAAGCAAGAAACTAAAAAATAGATTTTGAAAAAAACAAGGAAATACACCGTTTGATAGACCTCAAAAAAATGTTTGTTGAAATATACCACACTTCAGAATTATATTCAGTCGATCTCATTCAGTTGTCAGTTAATCCGAATTATTTTATTTAATCCTTGTTATTGTATATTATCCTTGTAATTGTATTTTATTATGTGTTTTACCATATATAACAGTTACATCATATTCAGAAATCATTCGAAGCCTTATGTACTGATAATTAATATTCTATTTACCCTTTCATAGCCGGATTATTTGGCATTATGATTTATTTGTTATGGTATTTTATTGTTATGGTTTTAAGTGTTGATGTTATATTATCATGTTTAATATTACTACTAAGTAAGTTTATTTTAGTCACTACTCATGCTACTCCATCGGATAACTAACCACGAATAATACATATAAGTTTGTAAGAAATTACATTTCAACATTCTTGGATAAAATATTCTTGGCAATCCACGCACAGGTTAGCCTTTGTGGATCTTCGCTATGTTTATTTACCAACAAAAATTGATTAATGACAATTTCTGTATTTACAAGTCTATGTGGTGAATAAATATTATTATTATTATCATTATATTTGCTTTTTTTGAACAGTTGTTGTAGACCGGAAGATAAGTGATGGCCTGATGGCACAAATTTCGAGATGATTGAAGTTATTGTATATAAATATTTCAAAAAATACATTTTGATGTGAATGAAAATAAAAATAGAGGGATGGTAGGATTCACAACTTGTTTATCTTCCAAACGGGTAATTATAAGCATAGAGCGATATGTCTGGATCTCCAAAAAGCTCTCATAGGGAATATTGAATGAAATTTGTAGAGCCTTTCTTGGCGTTTCTTATGGATCGATAATATACAGGGTATTCCATTCAAAAATTCTAATTGAAAAAAATTTGGCACATCTTCATTTACAATGTTTGCTGACTGTTTTTTGCACTATGATTATCACAGGTTGATTTTTGATGTATCGCACAATATTTAACAGAAACTGAATTTTAATGGGATTTAAAACAACTCCACAATTTCAAATATAGTAACTGACGAATTAAGAAAAAAAAGTTATGTTAAAAATCTCGACAACCGTCAATATTTTCGGAAAAAATATTTACATAAAGTACCTATTATTTCTCATGCAGAAACCGAAAAAGTGATCAAAATACAGGTCGTCATTTAAAAAATCAAAGTGCCATAATTTCCATTGGGTAGGTAGGGTTCAGAAAACAGTTTCATTCTGCTGATAAAATCATCGATGTATCCATTACCATAATGGAGATATGGAAGACCGCGCCCTTGTGGCAGGACCCTGTATATATCTGAAGGCATGCAAAAGGTTTCTTTTGAATGCTCAGTCTATTCACTCATGAATGTTCTTTGGTGACATGATTATTCATATATTGGGATTTTGACATACCAATGAATGATTTATTATGTATCTATTTAATTACCCACAGTCAAACCTTATGTATACTGAAAATTAAAAAAAAGTATCACTATTTACTGTTTGAATTCGCAACCTTCCCGTGATTTTTCGATATGTGGGATGGAGATGCGTTTTATTTTTTCCAGAGAATTCCTTCTCTCATGTTTTGTTTACTAAGCTTCATCTATGCGAATTAATCTGGATTAAAACATAACGTTTTCAGAGAAACTTTTGAGAAATTGATGTTCATATCCTCTCGACATAAACTATCAAGCGCCCTCGTTCATCAAGATTGAAAAGTTGCGTGCACCTGGTCCTCGAGGGATACGATTAAGTATGAGCCAAGAAATGTTTGAGAATTATATATTTATCTCTGAGTAGATAAGTTCATAGGCATAGCCGTTCTTCAGAACGTAGAGTGTTGTGAAAAAACTTTCGATATGAGTATCACATTTGAAAAATACTGCCATTTGTTCAAGAATATCAATTGTGGAGATAAAGGAATGAATTTAGATACAGCGAAGCGTTCAAATCATCATATCTATATGCGACTGTGGAAGATTTATTTGTTTTTATCCAATTAGGAATACGAGCGAAAAAATGATCGGATTTTTTATTTAATTCTAGAACAAAAATGGGGGTCCTAAAATTTTTTCCAGAGACGATGGAAGGCAATGCAATTGGGCAAAAAATAAGATTAAGGAGTAATCGATTGAGTAATCTTGAATTCTGTACTTGATAGGTAATAATACTCCCTCATAAACACTCGTTGAGTGTACCCAAAGACATAGCCTGTGCGGGTAGAGGACGGATTATTATTATTATTTGCCGTGGCGCTCCGGGGCGACTTACTGATGTTTTTAGGTGATGTATTCACTTTTCAGCTGTAGGAAAACCCGGAAAACCTACAGCACCACCTCGGATGGTCGGTGTGCACTTCAAGCTAGCACCAGACGAGATTGGCATCTAGACAACCCTATAATACACTTGCTTTTCAACAAGGCATGCGGTCGCCTATCGATCCGATATAGAGTATTTGAGAAAAAATCTCTTGTACCTACATCGGGCTCGAACCGACTATCGCTATGCTGGAGTCTCGAACGGCCTGTGCATTAGACCGCTAAGCTACCGGCCACCCGGTATACCGGTAGGTATACATTGTTAATGTTTTAGGGCAGGTTTTTCAATCGTCTGCTAAAAGTCCCAGATAGCTGGCTGTCAGCTAAGCTTAACCTACAGCTATAGTGTCTGCTACAAACTTTTGCGTTTTTTCTTCAAATATTTGGCTCTAGGCTATCTAGCTTGAAGCTAACCTTGTTTTAATTTTCGTTGGCAGCAATGATATTTCAGCCAATATGAATTTCAGTGTGTCAATTGTCATTCCTTATTAATAATTGTTTTTCATTATTCATTTGTTTTCCGCTTATTGTTATGGTAGGGGAACTCTTGTCTATGTATTGTAGGACCAGTGTCAATTGAACGTTTATTTCGCGTGGCTTCGATTTTTATTTTCGACTAATTTTATATAGATACATTAGTTTTATAGAAGAAAGTTTTATTAAATGCAAAAAAAATTACTTTTCAACCTGGAGAAACAATAAGCTGGTTATCTGGAGAAAAATTGGAGTGATCAATACCCATAATCAAGTAATTCCATGGAATTACCTGTATACAAAATTGGGGTTTGGAAAGACGCTCTTTGTTTCTTCTCTTCAGTTCAGGCATATACAAGGAAAAGAAATATTCCAGCTACAAATTGTTTTATTACAAACGCAATGGATGTTTTATATTTTTAGTTTCAATTTTTATAATTTTAGATTTCCTTTTTACACTAAACTATCATTAGTATCATTGCCTTTATTATTCTGATCACGCCCCACAAACAATCTTGTTTGTAGAATTCAACCTTATTGTTCAATTCTTTTTTGTATCCTGTTCTCTTTCAATATTGATATCCAAAATCGCAAAACTCAAAACTTATTAAGTAAAACTTCTATTATGTCTACGGCTTTACAGGAAAATATCAATGTACTTTTATGAGTAAGTAGATGTATTGGGATATAACTGAAAAGCGCGAATTCTGAGTTGATGTTCAGTTTATTTCAATATTGCGAAAACTAAGCCCTTCGAATTTCAAAATTGTATATGAAAGTCCAAGTCATCATATCCCTCGAAGTTATTTTAGTACCTAATTATTATATATGTGGGACCTTCTTTCATACTCGACGAACTGAATTATTTTTTCATCGTTGTCACTGATGAAATCACTTGCATCCATTTTTTCAACAATACAACTATTAACTATTTATATCCTACTTTGCAAACCTATAGGTAAATATAATAATTGAAAAGGTCACTCCTAACCTAACACTTTTCCTTGCGCTTGCGCCACTTCGGTAGCCATCAGTTGAAAGCTTGACTGGCACTTCGAAGTTGCTGCTAATGTAGCCGGTTTGGCTTAACTATGAATGAAGAAATAGTTTGGCTGGAGGTTAGAGATAGTTGACAGCTAAATTTGCCTAACTGTCGATTGGAAAACCGGCCCTTTATCTTCTTTTATAATCTCTATCAAACTAAAGAAGAATGTACGCAACATATTTGGGGGTTTCAATTACCCAGACTGAATATCGATCCGAGCTGGCCAAATACCCTATCTAGAGCCAAAGCCAATTTTCCTTAAATCAACCTCAATCACTACACAAAATTCAGAAGAAGAATTATTTGTTTCGTGACGATTTGACGGACGACAGATTGGACTAGGGATATGTTTATGATTGAAAAAAAAAAAGAATGACAACAATGGAATATAATTATTCACTTCACAAAATTACCTTTATTTCGTATATATGGTATATCTGTCGTTAATGGTGTGATATTGAATTACCGTTAGTATACATACCACAGGTTTACATTAAACCGAAAACTATCGCAGGTACGTATTATTGGTAAGAATGACTAAAATGATTCCATTTATATATTTACTGGTGTCCTTTCTGTTGTTTTAGCGTTGTAGGGCGATATCGGCGATCTACTGGTTGCTTAAGAAGGCTGGATAATCTGACTGGTATAAATAATGGATAATTGTTACCTGGTTAGTAGATAGACAAAGGCAATTCTGGTTCACTTTTACACCAGATTTGTCACTAGATTATTTTTCCAAAGTTGGTACTCAAGATGGCACACCTTTCACACCAGATTTGTCTCTAGATTTGTGACGTCATAGGGCGTGGTCATCCGGAATCCAAGCTGGCCGCCTTCATGTTTATATCATGGGGCGTAATCATCCCAGCACTGGCCAATCACGTGGCCACGTCAAAGCTTGTCATAGGGCGTGGTCATCCCAGCCTCCTCACTGGCCAATCATGTGGCTACGTCAAAGGTTGCCATAGGGCGTGGTCATGCCAGCACCGGCCAATCACGTGCACGTGCAGTGTCGCTGAGTCATCGATCGTATATTTATAATAACTTATCTTTAATACCCAGACATCCGGTGTTTATGTTATCTGCCAGCTCGTGACCTCGTTAAAGCCACGTGCTGCTGAGTCATCGATAGTATGTTTATATTAACTCGTCTTAATTACCCAGACATCTGATGTTTATGTTATCTGCCAGCTCGTAGGTCCTTAAATTTAAATTAAAGAAAAAGGATTTGTTTTAGCGGAGAATCGAACACCAACAAGTTCTTATGAATAGAGAGAGAAGTAACCAAACCAAAATGGCCCTTAAACATAGCAAATTTATGCAGAGTTATTAAGATTTTCCTAGGTACGCAAATAACGCAGCCCATTATTCAAAATTATGCTAATTATTCTTATACAAATAACGCAACCAATTTGTTTTTCAACAGTGGCGGTTCGTGGAGTTTCTGTTACCGTAGTTGCGAAGTTCGCAAGATGACGATAAATATTGGGCTCGAGTGATTCGCCGATAAACATCTAGATGGGAAACACGAGGGAAATGTAAAAACTTAACGGTTTGTTATCAGATTAACAGCAGTAGTGCAGTGAATTTTGTGAACAGTGGTTATTGCGTATAATTCCTTTTCAAGTAACCGCCACTGGTGGTGTCATGAGCACACTTTGTGACCATGAGCTAGTGGGCTGGTGTTCTCTAGTTGCGTAGGAAAACTGTCAATTGTTGGCGTTATTTTTGAGCCCAACAAAGCTTTCACGTATATATGGGAATGCTTCATCTAGTATATATGAAATCGGTGTCGAACACGGGACGTTCGCGTGGTAACAAAACACCTAATCACTAGACCATCGGAGCTTATGAAAATATATGGTGAAGAGTTGTATATAAGCACCGACAATTGGTGGCCCTGGACGATCGGTACCTACGTGTCAGTTGAATAAACAAAGCGTTTCGCCGCCGTCTCAATTACCCAAAGTTTTTATGTTATCCAGTAAGATGAACACGTGCAGCATTGCTGACTTGCAAAAATTCCTGTCTAGACTTATCTGTGAGAAGCGAGGTCATGTCTCGAAGATGACATGTATTCTTATAGGAAAATGGACATTTCTTTATAAAAAAAAATTATCGAAAATTGACATGGTGGAAAAAGCTGAGTGAATACTGAGTGAATGCTGAGTGACTCAAAAATCACTGAATTTTTGCGAATTGATGGAGAATGGTTGAATAGGGGAAATAGGAAAAAGAAAAAATACTCGTAAATATTTTTAGCATAGACGTCCCGCCTGGAGCACAGTTTCTATTCCAGTTTCACACATATTTTGTAAAGAATTCATCATCATGCGGGTTCTGAGCAAATCAATACTTTTCATTCAAGGTGGTGATAGATTCCCAAGTAGGGTGATGTAATTTAGTTTGTTTGCATTTCAGCCTGTTTTTGACACCCAATAGTATGACTTTCCGTTGCTCGTGAAGTATTTTGAACATCCATCACAAAAATATACTCTATGCCTGTTTCTACTTATTTGTGTACTAAGCAGTCGGGATAAATATTTGATGAAGCAGTAGTGGTATCTAATTTTGGTATCATCAACTGTCTCTGGTGGTCCTCAATAACCCTTCAATTTTGAATGATATTCATTCTGAATTAAAAGTAAATTAACATGTCGGTCCAATCTCCGTTTGGTGAGTAGACTCGGAACAGTTACGAAAAATGCCTCTCTGTCCGCCTGCGGCTGAGTTAATTCCAAGCTGTACAAACTCACAGATATGTTGTTCAGGTGTTCAAATTTGGTAATTTGCTCTAATTTCATCGGAATGTAGTAAAACTGCACAAACTAATTTTCCTAATTTATTTGAAACTCTACTTAAAACAATTAGTCATTAAATCATTTACTTCACTATTTTATTTCTACGGTGTCAGTCTCTATCTGCGAACTCTGGAACTGTAACTCTCTGTGGCTACCTCTGACTATGACAATCTTATATACTCCCAAGCAGATTTCATCCACGACTCTCGATTATTCGAGAGTATAGAACATTTCATCTAGATTACTCTTCGAACAGTATCGAAGAGATCGATTTTATTCCAGCTAGTTCTAGGCAATTCGTGGGCCAGCAGATATGCTGTCGTAGTTGAACGAGGGTGCATAATTAATTAGATCAGGGCCGGTCTCGGGACCGGTCTCGAAATCGTTACATTGCCCCCTTCTCAAAGACGTTTCGCCCCGAAATGTCATTCTTAGAGTGTAAAGATATCTGCAAGATTCTCCATATCTGCACCTGGACGTTCGATGGAAGTAGCACTCCACAGTCATCAACTTGGGTCGAGGAAGATGGTTGCAGCACACCAGAATGTTGATGCCGCTGGATCTGAATATTGTCTCCAACATGCTCCTTATAACTCTCCAGTCCAGTCCATCAAGCCCACATGCCAATTTTGAGATTGCCAGGTCCACAATATTCTGGTCCAGCATCGTGTCTCTCAATCTCGTAAGGCTCTTCCAAACATCTTCATAAGACGGCTTATCTCGAGAACGCTTCTTGGTAACCAGATAGTAGATGTTTCTCTGGCCTTTCCTCAGCTGTAACACCCCTCCAACTTCCGGGTTCTGTTCCCGCAGTTCCTGGAGTCGACCGAACTTCTTGGAGAAAACTACTGCAATGCCTCTGGACATTTGGAGATCTTCTGCCACAAAGTGAGCTTATGCGTAGTTGGCAGGCACCTTGAAAAGGTCTCGTGGCTCCTCTCGGGTTACCCCATATTGAACTTTCTGTCCGTTCGAGTACAGGGACATGAACCTCTGAAACGTCATTTCGTCCTCCGGTGATCTGACGGTGCGGACTTGGTGGTGGTTTCCGGCGTAAGGGGACAACCTATTGAAGTGGACTACCCTAGGTTTTCCTCGTGGTGGCTTATGTATTCGATAGACAAGGTCGTTCATCCTTTTCATTATATTATATGGACCTTCCCACGAGTTCCGAAGTTTCGGTGATAGTCCACGGTGACGTTTAGGGTTGTATAGCCAGACAAGGTCACCTATCTGATATCCACCAGCATCCGCCTTGATGTCGTAGGTCTCCTTCATTCTGTCGCTGGCACTCTGGATGTTCAAACGAACCCGTTCATGGATGTCGTCTATTCTCTGTCGCAGTTTGCTGACGTAGTCATCTCCCGCAGTTTCCTGGTGGCGCCCCAAACTTCAAGTCACATGGAAGTCGCAGCTCTCGGCCCATAATAACACTAGCAGGGGTTTGGCTAGTTGACAAATGGAGAGGAACTGGTCCCAATCTTTTTGGTGGTCAGAGACTACCTTGGACAGGTGGCGGATTATCGTCTTATTCATCCGCTCCACCATTCCATCTGACTGCGGATGTAGAGCTGTGGTTCTCGACTTTCAGATGTTCAGCATCTGACACATTTCCTGGAACAGGTTTGACTCGAAATTCCTGCCTTGATCCGAATGCAGCTCTAACGGGACACCGAATCGCGGCCCACTTGCTGAAGTTATCCATCGCCACAAGGATGTACTTGTTCCCGTGTTCAGATTGTGGGAACGGGCCAGCGATGTCAATGGCGATCCTTTCGAATGGGCTGCCCACATTGTACTGGCGTATCGGGGCCTTAGGTCTTGTTCGAGGCCCATTACTGGCAGCGCATACAGCACATTTTCTGCACCAGTCCTTGACGTCAGCTTGACAATTGGCCCAGTAGAGCCGTTGCCTCAGTTTCTGGAGGGTCTTCGTCACTCCCAGATGTCCTCCGCTGACCCCATCATGAACTAGTCGTTTGCTGATGTACTTGAACACTTGTTTCAAAGAGTCCGAACGGGGTTTCGGATCGATGGCCTGATCTGAATCGGTCTCGAATTCGGAGGTAGACCCAGAGGATCTTGAGTTCTCTCTCAAAAACAGCAACATTTGGGGTCACGCCAGTTACCTCATGTTCAGCCGACCTTATCGCTCAAGCGACTTTACAAAGATAATGATTTCATTGTCGATGATTATTGGCCACGTAAGCCCTTATCATTGTAGCATTGTTTTCACAACCCTGTGCACCCGCTCTACGGCATTGGCTTGAGGGTGGTAGGATGCAATGAAGGCAAGTTTCATATCATATTCGAACATTTTATTCTTGCTCGTGAATTGTACACCATTATCAGTTATAATCCGATTTGGTGCTCCAAAAAGAAGAATTACTTGCTCTTCTAAAATCTTCGTTACTTTGGCAGCCGTAACTGCACGGAGTAGGAATAGAAGAGTGAACTTGGTGAAACAACCAAAAATTGATAATATGTAAGCGTTACCTTGAGCTGAACGCGGTAATGGCCCAACAATGTCTACGCTGATGGTTTGCCACGGTTTTGTATTTTTGGGGGTTAAACTCAACATGAGCCAGACGTTTCTGTTTCGGTTTCGTCTGAAGGCATATCCTACACATACGAATAAATTTGGCGATGTCCTGTTTCATCTTTGGTCAATAGAAGGTCTCAGAAATACGTCCTAGGGTTTTCCAAATACCCAAATGGCCACAGGTAGGTGGATCGTGATTTCCGCGAATTATTTCAACGCGATTTTCCTTCGGAACTACTAGAAGCCAGTCTTCGGACTCTTCCAGCAACGCTGGATAGTTTGGTTTGGAGCGCTTGTACAATTTTTCCCCTTTAATCCTCCAGAGGAAATATCTGATAGGAGAGTCCTGAACTCTCTTGAACATGTTACCAACGATTGTTGGAGGGTGATTTCACCTCCACAGTTTGAACATCTATAGCGTCCACCAGCGGAACAGCGCGCGAAAGGGTATCTGGAACAATATGTTCCTTACCTTTTTGATGGACGATATAGAAGTCGTATTGTTGGAGGCGTACTGCCCACCGAGCGATGTGACCAACGGGATCCTTTATGTTGTATAGCCATTTGAGGTTGTAATGATCCGTTAGTACCGTAAAACATGTCCCTTCTATATTAGGCCGGAGTTTTTCAATGGCGAATAAATAGCCATATACTCCTTCTTTGTGGTGCTGTACTATCTCTCGATTCTTGTCAGGGACCGACTGAGGTAACCTTCTCCTCCTCTTCCTGTTCCTGAGAAAGCACCGCACCCAGACCATAGTCAGGAGCGTCCGCTTGTGTTACGAAGGGGAGCTCGACATTTGGGCATGATAATACCGGAGCCAATACGAGGTGATCTTTTATGGTGTTCAGAGATTTTTGACAAGCTTCATCCCAAGTAAATCGTTTGTCCTTCCGCAAGAGTGCCGTCATGGGGGTTACTACTGTTGAGAAGTCTTTGACAAAACGTCTGTACCATGAAGTCAGTCCTACAATGCGTCCGACTTCCGTGACAGTCTTTGGCTAGGGTATATGCAAAATAGCTTCGACCTTTTCGGGGTCTACCATGAGGCCAGAAGCGTTTAGAACATAGCCAAGGTATCTTAATTCTGATTTACAGAAGTTACATTTACTTCGATTCAATGTTAATCCTGCCTCTTGTATGCGCTTCATCACTACCTTCAAAACCTCAATATGCTCCGGAAAGGTTGAAGTACAAACAATTATGTTGTCAAGATAGACGAAGACATATTTTTCTAAATCGACACCGATGACCCTATCTATGAAACGCCGCCAGGTAGCAGGCGCATTGTGAAGCCCAAAAGGCATTCGCTTGAACTGAAATAGTCCACGCGTTGGTACGACGAAAGCTATAAGGGGACGAGATGATTTGGACAAAGGAATTTGCCAATAAGCTGACTTTATGTCCAAAATAGTTAGATACTTTGCGTCGCGCAACTTATCTAACGTAAAAGTAACAAAGGGAATAGGGTACGCATCTGACAGATTAACTTCATTGAGTTTTTTTATAATTGACACAAAACCTGTAGCGACCATCTGGTTTTTTGACAAGAACGATTGGGGAAGGGGAACGATAATAACTTGTTGCTGAAGGGCCGGAGACAATGCATAATGACGTTGTTTTATGGGAGGGGATTCAGTACGAATTTCATGTTCCAACAACTCTATTCTTTCCTTTTCCTTTCTCTTTTCTACATCTTCTCATAATTATTGTAAGTAAATTGGTGGCGCTGGTGGAAGAACAGAAGTGAGAGTTAGTCCTACGCTATCTCTCACATTCTGAACCAGAGGGGCCCTTTGTCTACCAAATGCATATATATATATATATATATATATATATATATATATATATATATATATATGTATATATATATATATATATTATAATTAAATTGCTGCTTCTGTAATTGAGTTGATGTCCTGTATTTGGTAACCAATAAATTATTATTATTATTATTATTATTAATATATTGGTACACCATAACTTACTATCTATAATTTGAAAATGAAAGTGATTTCCTCTGATCCACGGAAAGATTATCGATGGCATGTATTGCGTTTACATAAACCTCTTCTAATTCGTTGTCAGACCGGAAAGACCATTGTCCTGATTACCGGACAGGAACGGTGCCCATTTGCTGCCAAAGGTCAATACCCAATATTAACGAATGTCGAAAAAAACGGCACCACAAGAATCTCCAAGATCCTAACCCGATCACGTAACTGTAAAGGAACCGTGATAGCACCTTCTGCTCTACACGAAAAGTATCACACTAAGTCTAAGTTTCTGATATCGGAGGACGTTAGAAATGCCCCTTCCAGGAATTAAAGCCCCCTGCAGAAGATCGTTGGGCATTCACAAAGCAGATATTCTGCAGTTTCCGCGAAGTTCTCGCAGTAGCGGTAACTTTCACTCTTTGACTGATACCCCAGAGGGCAGTGCCCAGTTACCGATTTCAAGTGTTTTTTGTCCAACTCGAGAAGCTGTTTAGCTTTCCTTGGCGATAGGCTCACTAACCTTTTCACTTGTCTTTGTCCTGGCACTTTATTCCAGTAAGATTTCATTTCATCGGGTTCCCAGCGTTGGAAATCTTCCTATAGGTGGGCTTTAGAGAGTCCACAGAAGGGTTCTGGGCCGGGAAATGGTGTATTTGCCCCTTCTTTGGCAAGGCAGTCTGCTTCTTCATTACCTTCGATGCCCCTGGCACCCACATCAGGGTTACCTAATTGTTTACTGCCAGTTGTCTCAGGGTTTTTACAGTCCCAAGTCAGCTTAGACTCACAAGTGTGTGACTTCAGCAGCGGGATTATGAACGTTCGATGCGAGTGAGACAACGAACCGTAGGCAAACTCGATGAGAGCTAGCGACGAATAGAGATGGTATTATGGAATACCGTCGATTCGATGCAGCAGTATCTTCGGCAAAACTCTTTTTGGTAACCAATGAAATTATTAGTTGAGGTTGTACTGTTGTTATCTTTGTTCTGAGTATTAAATTGTTTTGGGTTTGTTGATTGTATAAAAAGTATTTATATTAACAACTGTAAGATGCTGTGATACTAATATAGTATTCGTTAATATGTTGACAATTGCAAGATAAGTAGTCCGAAATCGCCGAAGAAGGCAAAAAAATCAAAGATTGATTTCAATGCGTAGGGCAATCAGAGATAAATATGATCCATTCGACTTGCCAGACGCGAGATTTGTAGAAATATATAGACTCAATAAGGAAATGGTTAACGATTTATTTAGAATACTGATTCCCCATTTGAAAAGGCCAGTAACCAGGAGGGCAATAACGGGTGAAAAAATAATTCTTACCACCCAGCGTTTTTATGCCACAGGCTCCTACCAAAGATGTGTTGGGGAAGAATCGCTGTGCACGTTTGTGTTTATGAAGGCAGTAGAGTCATTGTGGAGAATTTAGTTCAACTAATATCATTCCCAAACACTATGGAAGCGAGGAATATTGTAAAATCACAATTTATGGCAAAGTTTGGATTTCCAGGATCAATAGGAGCAATTGATGGAACACATATTGCCATACTGAAGCCTTCAGTGGATGAACATAATGTCATCAATCGGAAAGGTTTGAACGTTTTAGAAAGAGTGTTTGTTTCATATAATTTTATATTTTATAGGATATCATTCAATTAATTGCCAAGTAATATGTGATGCAAATTTGCGGATCATCAATTTACTGGCAAACTAAGGAGGATCCACCCATTAATCTTTCATTTGGAATAATTCCCAAGTGAAAGAATATATATATCCTCAGACACTCATCCTGATGAACACGTTCTTAGATCCTCAAGATGGTACTGCTAATGTCAGATACAATAGTGCACATATAAGGGCAAGAAATACCGTGGAGAGGTGTGTAGGTGTCCTGAAATGAAGATTCAGGTGTTTTTTGAAAGAAAGATCCAGTAGGTATAAACCATCCTTCATGTGTGACGTTATAAAGGCTTGTGCAGCATTGCACAATATGTGTGTTGCAAGAAACATCATAGCAGATGTGGAAGATGTGGCTGATCATGAAATAAATGATGTACCAGTTGCTAATCATCCAGGTGCAGCACATGCAGCTGGGCTTAGAGCCAGAGGATCGTGGAAAGATATTTTCATCAATAAATTTTATCAATATAAAATATCCTTTAGTACAATTCTATATTATATTATTATTCATATGACAAATAAAACATTTTGATTTCTTGCTCCATCTTTTATTATCTCTGGATGTGCAACAAATACAACTTCATTACTTGAAAGGACAAAGAAAATAGTAATTCCATGCAATTATATTTCAACATCGAGTTGTCATTGCTTACTAGCAGTACGGATTCTGGTTTTCTTTGTTTGAAGATCCTGAAAATTGAATTTTTACATGTAATATAAGATTTGTCCAAAATAGGCGTGATGTTACAAAAAATATAAGGATAAACTTAAAATATGAACAACTATTCAACTTTATTCAACATTTCAAAAGTGAAGGAAACAAAACTAAATACTAAAAATTTAACAAAAACTCAACATTAAGTCATAAAAATAAATATGAACTTAATGTGGTCCTCAGCATATGCGTTTGGAAAGGTAGGTCGGCTCTATTTGGAATTGGTCAGAAACTCTTTCAGTGTGTTACTGATTTCTACCATGGTTTCCTTTTATTCCTGACGAATCAGTTTTAATTCAGAGAGTGTTTCTTCAAATATTTTATTTTCAAAATCGGCCTGTGTTTTTCTCTTCTTAGCTTTTGGCAAATAGTCATGGTCATGATGCGAAGTATTTTCAAAATCTGCTTGAGTTTTTCTCTTCTCAGCCTTTGGCAAATAGTCATGGTCATGATGCGAAACCTAAAAACCACAAGTGATATGAACAAAATGGTTGATAGGTATAGGGATGGAGGTAGCATAAATTGCTGTTATCGGAAAAAGTTACATACTTTGATGTCTAATGACGTGATATGTTTTGGCGACCCTCCTAAGGCATTCAACACACGCTTCCACAGTTGTCTGTGGATTGCTTTTCCTGTAGGTCCAGCGAATTTACAATTGGCAAAAGAATCATGGTTCTCCATAAAAGCCACTAACACTTGCCAATGACTTCCATTCATTTTGAAAGACATAGTATCCAACTGTCCTAGAAGTATTCTATATTCTCGATTTCACGTTCGAAGTGTTGAATTATTAACGTTTTTGTTTAGATTTGTCTCGCTAACGAAATCCTTGACCACACTTTATTGCTACTCGATACCTTCTTGGATATCGCCTGAGACGTATCGTATTTTTCCTCGTATCGATGGTTCATAATCGCTATTCTCGTTTAAAATGGCGGATACGATACGGATAGACCGTTCGTAATCCCAATGCAGAGCTTTTAATGCTGCTTGGCTATCTGATAGTATAAAGATTTCTACCCTTCGGGTGCCCCTTTCAATGCATTTCTGGGCACAGATCTCTATAGCATGAACTTCTGCTTGGAAGATGGTTGGGGTCTTGCCAAGGGTTTTGAGAGCCTGAAATTTGGCCCTGTAACGCCCACTCCAACCCCTTCGTCCATCTTAGATCCATCTGTGTACCACACTGAGGCATCCGTTGCCAATTGAGGCCCGTTTTCTGTGCAAACCTGGTGGTTGTTTATGGCCACTTCAAAACTGCACTTCGAAGTCGTACCTGATCGGCATGATATCTGTCGGTTTAGACACGGCTTCAAGGGAGATTTGTTCTAAAATTTTTAGATGTCCGATCAGATCTCCTGCTTTCAAGTTTTTTGTCTGGCTCAGTCTGAAGGCACTGTTTGCTGGTTCTTTCATTACACATAGGTGCAATGGCGGAAGGTTTAGCAATACCTCTTCTCTAAGGCTGCAGTAGGGCACGTAAATATTGCCCCTGTAATTCCCAGACAGGCTAGGCGCTGCACTTTCTGCAGCTTGACATTTGCCGAAAATTGTTGAATTTTTGACCACCATACCAGTGAGGCGTAGGTGACCATGGTGTTTGGATGCTTTCGGTTATAATTACAGTAGAGTCAAATAAAATCAGCGTAAATTAAACAAACGTACTGATTTATTACTTTCATAATTACAACTTTTGCCAAAATTAACATCTGTCTCAAAATTGTATTTTTTTGTCAAAAACATTAAATTTTCATTGCCATCTAAATGTTAACATAATAAAAATAATATAAAATGTGGCCCAAATTATTCTTAAATATTCAACACATGGGTTTAATGATTGTTTGGTATGACCAATAAATCATTTTTGGTTTCAGACTTACCAAAGACTTCGCGGCATGTCCAGCTTGCCGCAATAGCTTTGGAAAGAATTTGGTTGATTTGGCTGTTCCAAGTCAGTTTCTGATCTATTATAACTCCCAAATATTTCACCTCTTTGGAAAATGATAGCTGGGTTCCATTCAGAGTTGAAGCTTTAAGTTCGTACTTTCGCCTCTTGGTGAATGGAACCAGCACTGTTTTGCTAGGATTGACGTCGAGTCCTTCCTTAGCGCACCAGCTTCTGATTGTGTTTAGGGCTAATAGCAACAACCCTTGGAGGCAACCATTTTCCACTATCATCCTGACTGTCTCTATCCCCAGGGTCCAAATTATCAAACTTAGACAGAGCAGTATCTACATTGAATGCAAACGAACGACATGCATAAGCTTTGCAGGAGGCATGAATTATACGAACTACAACCCCTCGCCGGGACCCTATGTGCCCCTTGGCACAAGCGCTTCCTCACTCCCCAGCCAGCAATGGCTGAGGGGTAAGGGAGGCGTCTGTCAGTGCGTCCTCCAGCCCCTTTCCTCTCCTGGAAACTCTTGGGCAAAGAATTGTGTTGATGACAGAGAAATGAATATAATAACTGATTGGTAGATAAATCGGAAACTATGTAAAATAAACTTTCATTCATTTTATGTAACTTTTTGAACATGTAATCGGTAGTACGCGGGATCGAATCCCACCGGTGTTAACTCTTTTTATTTTATGAAAAAAAAAATTACTTTTAAAATATTTTTTTTTGTGCTCAGAAATTATAAATATGATAGCTTGAAGAGGTAAATCTAATAGAAATACACCTATTTCATAGCTTATCGACACGCGTGCGATTTACATTCCGCGCACGAGTGTGGATATAAGCTACTTTCCGTGGGACTCTACAGTGCCATAAACGTTAGGTGGTCAGTCATAAAAGAGGATCAAGAAAATCAAATAAATTATGTAGCATTGACAAAACTTTCACGTGCGGGAAAAACTCATTTGAAGAAACTTCATCGTGCGGAAAAATTATTATTCTCAAACTAAATTGCGTTCGGGTGCACACTTGTAGAAAAAAATTATTTCCTGTTTTTTTTTATCCATTCTGCCGAAAGCATAGTTCGAAACATGACACTTCTTTTCTGTTAAGTTATTTACTATTTTGTCAGATGTTGAAATGGTTGTAACGTCAGCAAAAAGTACGCATGGTAAGATAAATTGGATAAAATCAATGACGGTAATCAGAAAGGAAATAGGCACTAAAACGGTATCGTGTATTGGCCTGAAATAAATACAGATATTCAGAATTTTGTCAGCCAATATGTTTGTGATCCAGTAATCAATCCGAATCTCAACTATTTCAACCATATCAAAGTTTCAGTGGGATCGAGTTGATATAGATTTATTCCATTTTAATAGTTCCTTCTGTTATATTACGCATAGTTATTAATTTAATTATAACTCGAAATATGTAGAATTTGCAAAACTCTTCACTTGATATTCAGCCGCTCTAACAGTCACACAAAAGGAATAAATTTGGGTTCGACATGGTTTATTTGATATGGACCTATTGGTTTATTTGATTCCTGATAATAAACCGCCATATAGGAAAACAAGAAAATACAAATTGCCATGACGAATATAGTCTTGAAGCAAAAAAAGAAGGAATGTGAAAATATGGAGAGATTTAGGTGAGTAGTCTTTGGTTGCCTGTAGTAGATTCTAAAGCTATATGAGAAAATATCATAGATCTTATGTAATTACTGTTGAAGTATGTGGTAGTATGTGGTAGTAGTGTGAGGAAATAGGGAAATTATACAGTAAAAAATTGCGTTTTATTCGTTAAGAATTATTTTATCTGTATACATGATGCATGCAGAATCACTTCACGAACCAATTTCATATCAACTATAACGCACTTCAAAACTGTTCCAAACTGAGAAATATTCAAACGACATATTTTCGCGGGCTGACGTCACTTGTACTACAAACATTTGTTCTGCAAGTGCTTCGTACAAGGAAGTATTCACATTTTGAATCAAGTGTACACTGAAAACTAAGGAGACTTTGACGTCACTTGGATTTGCCCGATGAAATTCCGGTAATATTTAGCACTAATTTGAGCTGGTGTTTGAATTCATCTCCAATCCTTTTGATTTCTGAATAAAGAAAATTAAAAAAACTGGTGAAATTGTGTTTTACCCAGTTTGACTAGTGAACCTTTGAAAAAAAATATAAAAAATTACCAGGGTAATTCCCTGTTCTGTATTATTTTTTTAGTGCCAGATTTCAGCAACTTACAATAATGTTTTGTAGTTTTACGTTCTATGATAGTTTCTATTGACATTGACTGTTGTAATTCAAGAGAGTTTATGGCTAGCTGAGCTGGAGAAGAAGTTCAACGCTTTCTGTAGAAGTAGAAGGAACTCAGTTTTGGTCAACGATAGAAGCTTTTTTATTGCCTTAAATCAACAGGTAATGGACCCAGTACTCTCCTAATGAAATACAGTAGAATTTGCTATAAGAAAGGCGCGGAAAATTAACGCAACACGGAAGCATTCAAAACAGTGAAAATGCTCTGGAATTTTGGTAGGAAAACTTGGGAATCATGGCAAGAAACAATCGGCTATTTGCTGTGGAACTATTCGATGGGAACAACAATTGGCAATTTAGAGCAAAACTATTGCTGAAATAAGTCCAAGTCAAAGGTAATAAGAATGTTGGACTGAACTATTTGAAATCAGGTAGCTATAACAAAAGTCAAATTAGGTCAGCGTATATGTTAATTCTGAGTTTGCTTACAACCTTATCGACAGGAAAAGTATTACCGCAGATACGGCATAAAAAATTTCAATAATTCTGTATTTTAATTAAGCTGAAGCAATTTCATACTAAAAACATGTTTTGTAGTGTGTTGGTTCTTTTCCGGATTTTACCGTGGTCGTCTTTGGTTTAAATCTCCAAACGTTTTGACTGCAAGCCGCAGTTGCAGTTATCTTCAGTGGCGTGGTCGAAATACTCTTCTTGACGTATCAGCTGAACAAAAATAAAAATACAAAATTGAAATTGAGGAATGTTCATGAAAATACCCAATTGGTTATTCACATTGTGAAATTATCATAGCTTACGTTCAGTAGGTACTGTACGTGAACACTCAAAATCCCAAATATTAATATGAATAAATTCAAGCGGGTAATTCATGAATGGAAATTAAATATTAAATATGTCTTACAGGCCTGATTGCCTATTGAGCTAGGCAAGGTGGAATCTGGGTTCCCTCAAAGACAACGTAACTTGAAAGTTTGACAGATAAGAAGTGGAAAGATGAACCAATGGGTGGAAATAGTCCATTTTTGGAATTCACCTTAATTTATAGCTATCAGCTATGCGGCAGAATGGATCATCCATCCTCATAATCAAATAAGAAATGAAGAGACGACCACCATGGGAGATAACTCAGTTCGCTATACATACAGTGCTGCTTTTAAGCCCCCCCCCCCCTGTTAACTTTTGAAAGGTTTTACGTAGAAACATAAAAAAAATGTTTGGAGGGTTTTACCGACACTACCTTTTGAAATAAAACACATTGTGATTGCTCAATAGATGGCGCAGGAGGGCACATCAACTAAAAAAAATTAAATGGCATGGGGGGTCATGTGTTACATCGTTGAAAAGATAATTCAATTCTCTATACATCCATCTAAAAATTTTATGAATTCCGTTCCTTTCAAAAAAATTTCTGTCCCGTTATTTCACATCAAATCCTTCAAAAGTTATCGTGGTAAGGTAAAAAAAGGGATTCAGACCCGCCAGATCCGCACTTATTCTGACATTTCAAATGCATACTCTGAAAAACCGTAATAATGAAAATCTAAAAAATTCAGATGGTTGAAAAGAGAATTAAATTATCATTGCCATTTTAAATTTTTAAGTTGATGTGCACCCCGCGCCATCTATCGAGCAATCACAATGTGTTTTAATTCAAAAAGTAGTATCGGTGAAACCCTCCAAACGGTTTTTTTAAAGTTTGTACGTCAAACCGTTCAAAAGTTAACAAGGGGAGGGACTATCAAAAGCCGCACTGTATAGTCATTAAATTTCGTTTCGGGGCTAATGCACCTACAACCGTATATGGAGGGTGCTCTGTCACAAACTTTAAATAGATAAGAGCAACAACTCTAACCTGGAATTCTAATGAAGAAAGATTATATGTATCATATCTCAGGAATTTTGGTTACACTCACCCCACTCGGAGGAATACCAATGGGAATAATAACCAGAATTTGAATCGAGTCATTTGTAATTTTCATATTAGTCAACTCTATGAATCGTGCACACATAAGCGTCCATCAGTGGAGGAAAGTCTTGAAATCATTGGTAGTTTTACTTGATGAAAACTGAAGGCAAGAAATGTTATTGAATGTTTTCAAATAAGTTTTCATCCTGAAACCTTTTGAACTGACAAACTGTATATAAATAAACATTAATTTTAATACTGAAAGAATATTAAAATTCATCATCTATTACACCATTTGTACGTTTCAAACGTGACAAGAGCAAGAACATTTTTCTCAAGTTTATCGGAATCCATAGTGGCAACCACATTACATTCCAATACCGACGTCTGGTACTTTCTTGGACTACGCACCGACCATCCGGGGTGGTGCTGTAGATGTTCTGGGTTTTCCTACAGCTGAAAAGTAAATACGCTACCAGATATCAGTAATTCGCCCCGGAGCGCCATAGCGAATAATAATAATAGCTATCCTCTACCCGCCCTGGCTATGACTTTAGGTACATCTATGAAAGACTACTATTATTATTATTGCTCTTTCTACAAAGTTGCGTTTCAATGGATGATTACGATTTTGTAAAAACACATTTTTTCATAGTAATGATTACAACTGAAAGAAAACCTTTCTGTTGAAAAAACATTTTGTCCTCATATTGACCCTTTGATGGATCTTATAAAGAGTCATGGGGTATACTAAACGTTTTCTTTGTTTATCTTCATTGTATTTTCGGATGAACTCACAAAATATATGCCTTGTTTTTGTTTTCATCTCTTTCGTTTTTCGTACTAAATACTATAATACTAATACACTCTTTCTGGGTCCATAACTCACTCCTTCGCACGGAACTGCGATTACTGTAATACTGATTGAAGAGATACGCCAATTCGATACAGCAGATCAAGTTTGCGAGCATCTACTTGTGTGAGGTTATCGCCCAACGCTGGCGCCCATATCCAGCGCTCACCTCCCACCACCTAGTTCAGTTTACACCAGCAAAACGAACAGGATGCTGGCGCCCTTATTATAATAAGAACTATTCAATTAATTCACGGTTCATGAATCAAAAATCAATACAATGATTTTTTTTTCAAACAGGAAATTTGTAGCGGATTCTGTAGGTCTTTTTCAAGAAGCTGTGGAAATATATTTTCTTTTTCTCAGAAACAAGCTTTTGAGAAAGGATGCGAACTGATGGAAAACGTTGGGAAAGAAAAGTTGTATTCACCTACGAATTTTCAATACCTAAAATATCAAAATATCGGTTTTATAGAAAGAAAGTGCTCCACCATAATCTAAATTAATTTTTCTCTCAGAAATAAGCTTTTGATACAGGATGCGATTTGAAAATGTTTAGTAAGAAAAGTTGTGTTCACCTCTGAATTTTCAAAATACCGGCGTCATAGAAAAGAAGTGCTCCTTCACCAATATCTAAATTAATTTTTCTCTCAAACACAAGATTTTGTTTTAATTTGGATTATGGTCTGGGAGCACTTTTTTCTGACACCGGTATTTAGAGTATCGTGAATTCTAAGATGAATACAACTTTTTTTTCTGAACATTTTCTATCAAATCGCATCCTGTTTCGAATACTTGTTTCGGAGAAAAAATAATTAAGATTTTGGTAAAGGAGCACTTTGTTTCTATGACGCCGGAAGTTTGGAGCATTGCAAATTCGGAAGTGAATATATCTTTTTTTTTCTAAACATTGTCTATAAAATCGCATCCTGTATCAAATGCTTTGTTTCCGAGAGAAGAATTAATTTAGATTTTGGTGAAGAAACTGTTTGCTTCTATGCCAACGATATCTTTTAGGGTATTGAATATTCGGATGAGCTTGTTTTTGAGAAAAAGGAAATATAATTATAACGGCATCTTCTTGAAAAAGACCTACAGAATCCGCGACAATTTTTCTGTTTAGAAAAAATTATTGTTCAGCCATAATATTTTTGTATATTTTATTGTATTGATTTTTAGTTCATGAAACGTGAATAAATTAAGTAGTTTTTACTAAAATAAGGGCGTTAGCGCCAGCATCCTGTTCATTTCATGTAAACTGGACTAGGTGGTTGGGCGCTGGGTGAAGACGCCAGCGTCAAGCGCTAACTTCACACAAGTTGTGCATCTCGCATTCAGTATTCTCGTGTAAAACAGCTCCAAATAATAAACCCCTTTGAAAAGCTAATTTATGTATTCAGTTATGGAACTTTAACAATTTCATACACGCAATACAATAATATCATTCACATTTAGTGAAAAAAAAGTACGATTTGATTCGGTAATTAACGAGGGACACTGACATGAAATAATAGAGATTCAGACCTGCTTTCGGTTGGTGGAAGAAACAGAACTGAAAATATTCAAGATGTCGTTATTTTACTTCCATTTTTATTAAATCCCAAAAACGCAAAAACTCACAAAAAGAAAATTGATTGAAAATATTCGAGCCTTCCGCTTATTCCCTATACAATAGGGTGACAAAGTTCTTCACTAAAAATATACTTTGCAATACTTCCCGTAACAACTACCAAATGATAATCGAAAACAGGTGTACGTCTACTGCATACTAGTTTCACGGTTCAACCCGCTCATCAGTACAGTCCCGGTCCCAACATGAAAAACGATTTCCACTTGATTTTGTCAACTGGCCCTACGACAACCCAAGTACTCACTATTCAAGTGAGCACCAGAGCCATCTATAGGACCACAGAATGTACTCCGACCCGTACACAGACTCAGTTTGGAGCCATTTCATTATAAAAAATATTCAAATATTTTTCATGTGGAACTGTGCGTACTTGTCGAAAGGCAATGAATTCACAAAATGAAAATTGAGTAAAAATAATCGAGCCTTTCGCTTATTTCCTATACCTACAATAAAAAATCCCAGAAAGTGAAATATGTTAAAAAAAAGCAGAAAATATCACTTAGTGAAATTCCATTTCTAAAATAGAATGAAAACAATACCAAAAAACTTACGTGGGAGTAATTGAAGAACAGGTGTCCCATTTTGACCCATAGTACAAGAACCGACTGATTCCCAATGAGAATATTTCTAGAAAAAAAAGACGTTATCATTCATCAGCATTTTATATTGTTTCGATATTTGGGTTCACGGCTACAGAAAATACTAGACAGTTCAAAATTAACAATAAATTTGAAGAAACTAATCATAAAACTCAAACACGACTATACAATAATCCGCCTAGGGAGTCCCTCTCTGGAGCAAGTGACAAACCCGCATCAGAGAACCAACTTTGAATTAAACCTTATTTACTTGGTAATCTATGAACAAAATATTCTGAACTGGAAGAACAGTTGAATTACATAGTCTGTGAGTACAGATCAATTCATCCATTTTGTGGTAAATAAACGAATATCAAATACGTGTAGGAAACAAAACAGTAAGCTCGTATTGGAGTCGACCGTCGGGCATGTCAAGTGCGGCTGAGTGAACCAGATCCGTATCTAGTGACTGGCGGCGTTCGAACGGAAGCAAGATGTCAATTCTAACTACCGGGTCTTCTGAGTACAGGAGTTCCCAAAACAGAAATGCCACGAACCAAACTCATTCAGCTGCCTTAACCAAGCCTCATTTTCCCACTAAAGAACAGGCCATAATATTCAACGCAATGGAAGGAATACCAATACAAGAATATCTTTTACAATTAGGCGCGGAAATCCAACCAAAAATTATAATTTTTTCATCTAAATTATCCAACAGTAGAGTATGCATGTACTTATCAAGTAAAGAAATTATGGATAAATTTATAAATGAAGGTGGACTCATAGAAATCCATGGAGAAGTTATTAAAGCTCGAAAGCTAATTACTCCAACGGAAAGGCTAGTTCTTTCCAATGTATCACCAACCATACCTCATGACTTCTGTTAAATACGGTTGACAACTTTTTATACAGTGAGGACCAAAAGTCCGTCGCCCCCCCTGTAACTTCTTTATTCTACATATTACAAAAAAATGTTAAATACATAAGTTGTAGGGTTTCATTCGATCTCTTTAATGGTTCAAGTTTCATTCATACAGAGTGTCTCAAAAAAGCACGGTGACTTAGAAGTTAATTTTTTTAAATGGGACACCCTGTATTTCATTGCATTATTACTTTCTCCGTTGAATTCTGAACAAGTTTGATAAATGGTTTTCTATCAAAAAAGTTAATAGTTTTGGACTTATGAACACTTGTAAATAATTATTTCGACTACTTTTGCACCAGTTCACGAATAAATTAATGAGGTAGGCTATGCACGCTAGGCGCGTTTATTTTATTCATGACTACGAAAAAAACTCTTATCTGTTTTCGCCAAATGTCATTTACATTTTGTAGGTTTTCAAAACTTTGTTTCAAACGGTTTTCAATTTCTCTTGTTGATTAATATGGCTCGTTCAGTAGCAGACAAAGTTGAAGCCGTCATCATATTTGGTGAAGCTAAACGAAATTACCACGCTGCTATTCGCATTTTCAATGAACGCTTTCCAGAACGTCCGATGTGTCGAAAATATCTGCAGAAATTGGTGGCAAAATTTAACCAAACTGGCACCGTGAAAGATGCTCCGAGATCTGGGAGGCCGAAAATAATTACGGAAGATGTTGAAATTCAAGTACTAGCCGAAATGGTAAATAACCCACAACAATCAACTAAGCAAGTAACTGAGACATGTGATGTTTCTAAAACATCAGTACAGAGGGTTTTAAAACAAAATAAATTCCATCCTTACAAAATAAAAATTTTGCACCAATTGGTTGAAGATGATCCAGACCGGCGACTTGAATTTTGCGAGACCATGGCAGAAAGAATTGTTGCAAATCGACTTTATTTGCAACACTTCTGCTTTAGTGATGAAAGCACTTTTTACCTAAATGGAAATGTGAATACCCAGAATTGTAGATATCCCCATGAATTCCGCGAGGGGCATACTCAATTTCCCCAGAAAATTAATGTTTGGGCTGGTATTTTAGGTAACCACATTGTAGGTCCCATATTCTTGGAAGAAAATTTAAATGGTCCCAGATACCTCCAAATGCTGCAAGACACAATAAGTCCCAGTATCGATGAGATCGTTGCGCAAAACCCACATGAATTTTACTTGGATGTAACATTTCAGCAAGATGGCGTGCCACCACACTATTTTCGGGAGGTGAGAAATTACTTAGATAAAAGGTATCCAGGTAGGTGGATTGGACGTCGAGGTACAACAGAGTGGCCAGCTCGCTCACCGGACCTCTCACCGCTTGATTTCTTTCTCTGGGGCTATGTGAAATCCGTAGTTTTTAAGACAGTTTGTGGGTCGTTAGATGAACTGCGCCGTCGAATTATTGAAGTGTGTTCAGAAATAACACCTCAAACCTTGATTACTGTTAGGGAAGAGTTTACAAACCGACTATTTATGTGTCAAGAAATGCATGGTGGACATGTCGAACATCTTTTGAAATAGATAAAAACTCACCGTTTTTAGTTATAAATTGAAATATCTCTTCAGTTTTTAATGATTCTTGATCTGTATTTATGGACTACCTTTTTTGTTAATAAAATGTTTCAACTTCATTTGTACTAGTTTTTCGTGAGATTCAACAACTCTAACAATTGTAAAATGGTACGACGAGGTAAGTTACACATGGTGCCATCAGCAGTTTGCAACATTGGATAGCTTTCAAAAAGTTAGGATAGGAAAGTGGAATACATTGTGATCCATTTGTTACGATTTTCTAATTGAACTGGCGCAAAAGTAGTCGAAATAATTATTTACAAGTGTTCATAAGTCCAAAACTATTAACTTTTTTGGTAGAAAACTATTTATCAAACTTGTTCAGAATTCAACGTAGAATGTAATAATGCAATGAAATACATTTAAAAAAATTAACTTCTAAGTCACCGTGCTTTTTTGAGACACTCTGTATGAATTAAATTCAAACCATTGAAGAGATCGAATGAAACCCTACAACTTATGTATTTAACATTTTTTTGTAATATGGAAAATGAAGAAGTTACGGGGGGAGCGACGGACTTTTGGTCCTCCCTGTATATTTTTGGACAAAAAGTCTGACTGACTTGAAAATTACTTTTTTATTTCAAATAACTAGTTCAACTGACAATCGTTATCATCACAACGACATAAGTGAACATAAAAATAAACAAAATGAGCAAAGTAACTTGACGAATTAACATTCTTCCCCTCGAAAAGGAACCTCTCAGTCAGCAACCTTTCCCAATTTTGAAACGGGGCGTTTCAAAATTCCAGTTTTTGTTTTCACTTCTACTCTTATTCTTCCATCGGGACCATGAAAAACTTTTACTATCCTCCCCAACTTCCAGGAGCTCTTTACTTTATTTTCGTCCATTACAATGACCACATCATTTTCTTTAATTTGTTCGTTGTCTATAGTCCATCGATTTCTCTTGGTGAATTTTGGAAGGTATTCTTTGACCCATCTTTTCCAATAGTCATTTGTGAGTTTTTGAACTTTCCTCCATTCTTTCCTCAAATCAAAATTATCGCCTAACTCTCCGACCTCTTTCGAAGATCCAATAAGGAAATGATTAGGAGTTAGAGCGTCTAAGTCATTTGGATCCGTGGATATTTTTGTAATGGGTCTTGAATTTATCATGTACTCCACTTCTGCGAAGAGAGTTAGCAGTAGTTCATGTTTCAATTGTTGTCCATTGAGAATAATATAAAATGACTTCTTGACAGATCTTATAAGCCGATCCCATGCTCCACCCATGTGTCGGCTCGCTGGTGGTATAAATTTCCACTCAATTCCTCGCAACAACATTTCGTCGTCTATTTTCGTCTGGTCTATTTCAGCTACAGCATTCTTCAGTTCTTCAGAAGTTCCTCGTAGGTTTGTACCAATATCTGCAAACATTTGACGTGGTTGGCCTCTTCTCGAAATCATTCTTTTTATAGCCATAATTGCCGAATCTGTCGTGAGTTGGTGTGTAACTTCGAGGTGAATAGCTCGTATCGACAAACAAGTAAAGATAACACCTCATTTCTTTTCGTCTACCTACGCTGACTATGAATGGTCCGAAATAATCTACCCCAGTGAAAGTAAAGGGCCTCACGTCTGGGGTTAGTCTGACTGCAGGAAGTTGTCCCATGAGAGGAATTTCAGGTTTTGGGTTGTTCAATTTACATAATTGACAGTTTGTAAATACTGATTTCACTGCAGATCGTCCATCTATGATCCAATATTTCTGTCTCGACTCACTAAAAACAGTTTCTACTCCTTTGGTGACCAAATTTCTCGTGAAGATATGTTAAGAAAAGTTTCGTGTATCTATGTCTTTTCGACAAAATTGGTGGTCTTTTTGCAGATTCATTCATCGTCGGAGCTAAATCTGTTCGTCCACTCAAAACTATGACATCTCTATCATCCAGTATTGGTGAAAGTTTGCTGAGGCGGCTACGTCTATTTAACGGTTGCTTTCTTCTAAGTGCTTCAATTTCTTCTGGAAAAGTGTCCTGCTGACATTTTTGAATCCAGCAAATCTCAGCTTGTCTTATCCTTTCCATAGTCAATTTAACACAACAGTCTTCGTGGCGAATTCTGGATATCCATATTTTTGAAATTGTAATAATCCAAGCTGTGACTCTGAGGAGTTTTTGCCAATCTGAAAATCGTTCGATATCAGGTAAAGATGTCTCCATGATCTCAGAAGTCACAATAATAAATTCGTTTGTCATTAAATTATTTTCCATTTGTAGGTTCTGTAACCCAGCTATGTCTCTATTTGGCCAATTTGACTCTTCCTGTTTTAAAAAGGTAGGCCCATCAAACCATTCCTCAAAATTGGTCGAATTACTTCCGTCTTCATTGTAAGTCCTGGTGGCTTTATCGGTAGCGTTTAGTTTGGATGGTATCCAACGCCATTCAGATGTTTCGGCCAGCTCTTGGATTTCACCTACTCTGTGGGCTTCAAACTGCCCCAGTTTTTTGCCATCACTCTGAATCCAATATAAAACGGTTGTTGGGTCAGACCAGTAAAAAACTCTGTTGATTTCTATATCGAGTTCATCTCTTACTGTTTTTGTTATTCTGCTGCCCATCAATGCAGCCTGGAGTTCGAGTCGTGGTATCGAAACTGGCTTATTTGGTGTTACTCTGGCTTTGGCAGTTACAAGGGCTACATCAATATTGTACTCTTTGATTATTCTTATGCAAACCATAGCAGCATATGCATTTTTTCTACTATAACAAAATGTGTGAAGTTCAATTCGATCAGCTGTCGGAATGAATTTCGAATAACATCTAGAAATGGACATGTTATCAATTCTTCGAAGATCGGTTAGCCAACATTTCCAAATTTGATTTATCTCATTATTGACGCAGTCATCCCAGCCAATACCGGTTCTCCAAATATCTTGAACTTTAATTCGACCTCGAACAGTAAAATTGACAATCAATCCCAAGGGGTCAAAAACTGACATAACAATCCTCAGAATATCTCTTTTGTGGGTATTTTAATGATTTGTTCTTCGAAAATGTCACTCTTGTCCTTGAATACAAAATTATCTTCATTTGGGTTCCAGTAAAGTCCCAACACTCGTTGTAGTGATAAATCAGCATCAAGATTCAAATCTATTCTCAAATCATTATCAAGTGACATCAGTTTCATTAGTTCCTTCGAATTAGTTGTCCAACTGACAAGTTCAAAACCCGCTATCAGTTGAACGTTTCTCACTTGACTTATCAGTTGGAAAGCTTCCTCTGGAGAATCTACGCAGTCCAAGTAATCGTCCACATAATGGCGTTTCGTAATGGCACTGATGACTCTTTGTGATGGCCCAACATTTTCCGCATTGAAGTTTTTAACGAACTGGGCGCAGGTAGGTGATCATGTTGCCCCAAAAATCATAACTTGCATGTGGTAAATGTCTGGTTCTTGATTTGCGTTTCCATCTCGCCATAAGAAACGTTGAGAATCTCGATCATCTGGTCTGATGGCAACTTGGTGGAACATTTCCCGGACATCACTAGAAAAGGCTACCATTCTTTCTCTGAATTTCATCAAAACCGCTATTATAGGTTGCAGAAGATCTGGACCGGAAAGAAGATACGAATTCAGGCTGATACCATGCGATTTTGCCGCAGCGTCGTTGTGATGATAACGATTGTCAGTTGAACTAGTTATTTAAAATAAAAAAGTCATTTTCAAGTCAGTCAGACTTTTTGTCCAAAAATATATAAAAAGTTGTCAACCGTATTTAACATTGAATAAGAGTAGTAGAAGTGAAAACAAAAACTGGAATTTTGAAACGCCCCGTTTCAAAATTGGGAAAGGTTGCTGACTGAGAGGTTCCTTTTCGAGGGGGAAGAATGTTAATTCGTCAAGTTACTTTGCTCATTTATGTAGGTATCTATGATGTAGTCTAGTACAATTACCAACACCACAACTTTTACGCAGCCTGCACTTCAATAACTGGTGGTTTTTATTCAAGCAAGAAAAGCATAATTTTTTACTTCTTATGACTTTCCACCTCGTATCAACATCGTCTGACTTCATTTTTCCACAATTTTCAATTCTATGATCATTTTTATTGCAATAGGTACACTCTCTATTTGTAGAAACTGGGGATGTAACAATAAAGGACTTTTCAAATCTGCGATTTTCATGGCGATATGAATTAGATTTAAAAGAAGTCTTCATATGACTGCTAGGTTTTGATGTAGACACATAACAAGCTGCATTTGCTATTTTTGTCAGCCATTTGCCAAAATCTTCCAAATTCACGATACCTCCTTTGTGACAATCTTCTTCTCCCCACCTAAGCTTAAGCATGTCTGGTAATTTGAGAACAATTTCTTTCAAAATCATCGGGTTATGAAGATGTGCTTAGTTCAACGATTTTATCGTACTGACAATATTACTCATGTGGCTTGACAAGCGAATGAGATTCTCCATATCATTTTATTTCACAATTGGTAGTGATTTTATATTCATTAGCAAACTTTCAATGATTTGTTCAGGTTTTCCAAATCTCATTTTCAATGTTTCGATCACTTGCTCTAAGTTTTGTGGACTAATCAACATTCCTGTTACAGCAGATCTTGCTTCTCCTCTTAAACATTTCTGAAGCTTGATCATTGTCTCTTCGTTTGTATATTGGCATAGTTCGGATATTCGCTTGAAACTATATATAAATGTTGGCCAGTCTTCA
Organism: Chrysolina americana; assembly: GCA_958502065.1. Taxonomy (NCBI): domain Eukaryota; kingdom Metazoa; phylum Arthropoda; class Insecta; order Coleoptera; family Chrysomelidae; genus Chrysolina; species Chrysolina americana. The sequence goes on from OY293411.1 coordinate 64,848,931, forward strand.
CATTGTCCATCAAATTTTGGAAAGTCTTTTTCCACTGAATGTCTTGTAAAGTATTTCTCATTATTTGAGTTTCCACTGTTTGAACTGACATTTTTCAAAAGATTGTTCAAAGTTTCACACAATTGATTGATATCAGATTTCCCGTTTGTGTGTTTCTCGTGAACAATATCTGGTTCATGAACATCATTATGATATGGTTTTACTTTCTGAACCCAATCAGCAACGAAGGATTTCACAGATGTCGATTTGGAAGTATTTTCGACATTTGATTCTGCAAGTTGATTTGCACAAGATTGCTGATGGCAATATAGTAATTTTTGGGTACAAATTCATAGAATCTCTTGAAATTGAACTATTCGATCTTACTGATCTCATTTCATTTTCCGATAATTCTGCTTCCCTTATTTGAGCTTCCATTTCAACCAATTTCAATTCCTGAAGATATTTTTGTTTTTCTAGTTCCAGTTCCTTCTCTAGCATTCTTGTCTGTAGACACTGCTTTTTCTTCTCAGCCTCAAATGCAAATTTTTTCGTTGGAATTTCAGTGCTAGGTGTAGCGGAGATACGAGTAGATCTACCTTCACTTCTTATGCTGCTTTGTGATACTTTCGACTGATGTATTTCTGTATATAAGACAGGTTCCTCCTTTCTCGAATTTTTGTCTGAACTCACGCTGGGTTTGGATGACATCCCAAATCCAAGCGGCCATTCGAAATCAGGATTCAAATTTCTGTTGACACCTTTCTGAAGTCGCGTTTTGCCTGACGTGCCTTCCATAGGATCTGAAGTTTTTGGCATATTTGACGAATACTGACGATTCTATTTATTCACAGAGCTTGTTCGAAGGTTCTAAGGACCAATGTTAAATACGCTTGACAACTTTTTATATATTTTTGGCCAAAAATTCTGACTTGAAAATGACTTTTTTATTTCAAATAACTAGTTCAACTGACAATCCCTATCATTACAACGACAAAAGTGAACAAAAAAATAAACAAAATGAGCAAAGTAACTTGACGAATTAACAACTTCCTTATCCAAGAATTACAAAATATAGGTCTCACTCTTATTTCCCCAATGACCTTCCTGAGAATAAACGCAACTAATCCTGAGTATAGTCACATCCTAAGCTTCAGGAGGCAAGTCTATATTAATTCTAATGACCTAATAATTCCTGAATCCATCGTGATCAAATTTGATAACACATCCTACCGCATTTTTTTTTCTCAAGATGGTCACACTTGCTATAACTGCAGAAGGGCCGGCCATATTGCATTCCAGTGCAGACAAACCAAAGAATTAACCAGTCAAACACAATCAACAAAGTGAGGAAAATGTAGTTGATTCCTTGAAAACACCTACCATAATAAAAAATTCTCCAGAAAAAAATAAACCAGTAACTCAGGCAAACGTTCAATCAACGAAATAATTTCCTCAATAAGAGAAACAACACACGAATCACCTCTAAATTTGTTCCATAAACCAACCAAAATTACTAAAAAGAGCAAAAAATCAAATACTGCAAATCTCATGAAACCCATTGAAAATTTCATTATCGAGCACTCAGAAGAACTTATCTTAAACTATGAACACATCAAGGACCTGTTTGAAAACGTTTATGGATCTCCAGATCCAATAAGCGTAATCAAGAACTATACCGATGATTTTGCTGGACTGTTGGATATGCTAACGATGATCTATCCATACTTCAAGGATAGAAGTATCAATATGAGATGCTCCAAACTCAATAAAAAACTCCAGACATATCTAGGGATGAAAGTTCCACACTTTCTTATTGACACTGGGACTGATTCGTCACAGGATATGCACTAACCGCGTAGCCGAGAAACAAAAATCAATATAAAAATGGCTTAATTATCTTTTAACTCTATACTACAATGGAATATCAACGGTTTCTATCACAACCTACCATCACTACAAGAACTCCAAAGATTTTTTACCCAAGAGTGAAGTCATATCTCGACGAATTTGGTTTATCTTTTCCTGACTCCTACCCCGTTCTGTACAAACCCACCCACCCTGGATCATGAGACAGCCTAGCTGCAACACATTATTGGATAGCTTCAATAAAAATTACACCTGTGTTCAAACTTACAAAAACATGTTGAGAATAATCATGAACCAATACGAGGGTTTTGATAAAATTTATACAGATGGGTCAAAAACGGAAGAAGGAGTTGGAGCAGCCGTCATCACATCCTCTAATAACTACATGTTGCGATTACCCCCTTCTTCTAGCATATATACGGCAAAAATATATAGAGCTTTGGTGCATACCAACTCCACGGAAAACATGAACCATATTATCCTCACAGACTCACTAAGCGCTGTTCATACCACACAACAGTTTTATCCCAAAAATCCTATTGCAAAAAAAATTCAACGGGAGTTACATAATGCGCAGCAACTTGGAAAGCAAATTGGAATCATCTGGATACCATCTCACATAGGGATTCCAGGAAACGAAATCGCTGACAGATTAGCCCGCGAAGCTATTTCGAGTCCAGAATCACAGACTATCTCAAAATCATCTTCTGCAGATATAAAAACATTGATGAAAAATTCAGTGAGATCTGTTAGTTAGTGGTCATTTACAACTGGATCAAGGAAGTCTCAAGTGATCCTAAATCGACTTCGTCTGGATCACACCAACCTCACTCACGGTTATCTCATAACTCACAGTGAAGTACCAAATTGTATCTACTGTGATGTGGTTCTCTCAATCGAACATTCATTTGTTGCCTGTTCAAATTACCTTACCCAGCGAAATTCAAAATTGAGGGAAATATAGCAAACATCTTAGGCGAGAACTGTAACATGACAAATATTATGAACTTTTTGAAGCAACTAGGCTATTAACCCATAGGCTTGAGTCGGTTTATTCTTGAATAAAAAAACCGCCTACTTCAGTTCTAAGTACTTCAATTCCTCTATAAACTAAGTATCTCTCTGAATCAACTTGTCCGTATGCTCGCATTATCTCACCTATATAGTGAACGGTGGAAAGTACACGTCATCGAGGATTGTTTTTTATTTTTGACAAATTAATATCGATACGTGAAATCGCTTCTTCATCAAAAGAAACCCCAAAAGGAGTTGTACAGTGGTATCCATCTATTTGAGTTTGACCGGACATTGAAATAATTTAAAAAGTATGGTTCACAACATATAAAAAACATCGAATAGACATTCAGAACGACATTTAATAGCTATCCATAAGTTCTGAAAAAAATCGGAGTTAAAAAATTAAAATAAATTCTTAGCCATGAAAAAAATTCCATTCCATTTGACAAATACATTTCAGACTAAGAAACTCATTAGTTAAAACCAAGAGTTTGTGATGATTCTCAAGCTATTTCAATTTTTTTCGAAGAAAATTAGAAATCTATGAATGAAATATCTTCGGAACATTATACAGTGCACGCGTAAAGTATGGACACGAAGATATCTTTGACACCCCATAAGATATAATAAAATTTTGGTTATGTATATTAGATCGACCAGCGATTTCAAATTCTATATTTTTGACGTTGCCAAATGTACAGTTGCTGTACACTAAATGAAACAACCAGTATATTTTACAATTTTCTGTTTTTTTTATTTTTCACAATTTCGTAGGAGTCGATATGCAATGTAAATTGTCTAGGTGGCAATCCCGACGTCTGATGCCTGTAATACATAACACATGTATATAGCTGTATTTGTTATGAAAGTGGCTACAAAACTCAATGAAGACAACTAGACGTCCTTATTTGAAAAAATAAAGTTGATGATGGAATCTGATGAACGAAAAGTCGCATTGCCTAATAATAAAAACTAACGATAGTTTTCAAAAATTCGAACGAGTTCGAATATATTGTGCCAGAGAGGTATCAACAATGTGAAACAATACGGGGTACCCTTCTCTCTAAGTATTTCCACCAAGTGGAAAATAAAAGGCAAACATCTGTCAGAAAACAACTACTTCCCTTGCTAATACCACGACGGAATTGAACTACATCTGACAGATATTGGTGCAACGTTCTTCCAACAAGACCCAATTGCAAGTGCTTGTCTTGTAATTGAACAGAAGATTATCCTTCATTTGGCTGGGAATGACCACCTGCAGACATGCATGTTTCGAGGTTTATTGTTCAATTGTCCTGTCCTTGCCAAATGTATAGTAATCAACTGATTAACTAATATTTCCCCACGGATGACACTACGATCTACAAGAAAGTTGATCGCAGCGCCATCTGCACGGAACAAGACAAAACACTCCCAAGTAGCACAGACTCCGGAAAGAGAACACTATTTTCCACTTGGCGGAATCGCTTAGAGACAAGTGTACCCCGTATTCTTTCACATTGTTGATACCTCTCTGGCACAATATATTCGAACTCGTTCGAATTTTTACAGTTTTCTCTTCCCGGAGTCTGTGCTACTTGGGAGTGTTTTGTCTTGTTCCGTGCGGATGGCGCTGCGCTCAACTTTTTTGTAGATCGTAGTGTCATCCATCGGGAAATATTAGTTAAACAGTTGATTATTATTCATTTGGCAGGGACAGGATAATTATAATGTTGTCCGACCTACCCTGTCACTGATGAGAGGCAATAAACCTCGAAACATGTATGTCTGCAGGTGGTCATTCCCAGCCAAATGAAGGATAATCTTCTGTTTAATTACAAGAAAAAGCACTTGCAATTGGGTCTTCTTGAAAGAACGTTGCACAAATATCTGTCAGATGTAATTCAATGTCCGTTGTGGTATTGTGTTGTGTTTAAATCAAAGTTAACTCATAGAACTCATACCTGTATGTGTTTTGTGCTTCAACCTTTCTATTTATGGTATTTGGTATATCGTATTTAGGTATACTGTAATTTAGTTAGTTATTATGAACCAACGTTTGTCAAATAACAATTTGGAATACCAAATTGAATTCATATGAGACGTGAAAGTTGTAGTCTCCCCCAAACGAGATGGCTAAATATTCCTGACCGAAGGCCGTGTAATATAATATAAATACTTAGTTTGAGTATTATTCAATTCACTCAAACATTAATGTTTTGGATGTATTAAATCGGTTTATTTCATTTGAATAATAGGTTTGTTTCAATTTCTTCTTGAAAATTACTCAAATCAATGCAATTATTTGATGAAGTCAAACGTGTACCATCTGTGATGAATAAGAATTTGAATAACTTGATCTTGTAAAATATTTGGTTAATCATTTTGTCAGATTTCTTTGTAATGTGGATATCACTCATGCGTCAATGTCACGTGGTCAATGTGAGTTTCGCATTCTCGCCTCTCTCGCGAATAGTCGCGAATCAGTAACAGATTTATCTGAATGTTGGTTTGTAGCGTTCTATTCTATGAAAGTACCTACATTTGATTTTAAGCAAGATTTATACATATTGTTGATAGTGATACACTCAATCGGTTATTGAGTTATTTTCCTCGTGTGTGAAATGGATGAGCTGAGGAGAATTAAAAGGCAGAAACTAGAGATAAGTTGTTTGTCTTTAATTCTATATAGGAACTTTCATTCGAGTTTTGTTAACCTAAGTACTAGATACCTACATGTCTGTTATGTTTGATTCAATTTATTGAATGTTTTCAAGTTATTTCATTTGAGTCCAAGTATTTATGTTGTTTCGATTCAGTATTTCACTTATTTCGATTTAGTGTTTCTTTTGTTTCTATTCAGTATTTTACTTATTTCGATTCAGTATTTCATTTATTTCGATTCAGTATCTCATTTGTTCCGATATAGTATTTCATTTGCTTGTATTGAGTATTATTTCATCTGTTTCGATTTAGTAATTTGTTTGATTTGATTTATTGTATTATAAAGTTGCAGTTAATTCATCAACAAAAAATATATTTTAGCATTTTCTACTTCACTGAATATCGTTAAATGAAAAACAAGCTTTTTTATTTCCTAGGCGTTATATTTTTGTGTGAAAAAAAATTCATGAAAATTATAACATTTTATCATATCACAAAAGATTTCTAGCAGACACTGACTTTCACATTATTATTCATTAGGTTTGAGAAGTTTTTCTTACAGTCCAATATATTTTTCATTTTGTTTTCAGATTCCAAATATGGTATTTTCTCATATTCATTAAGGTGAATGATTTCATGTGACTACTTCACTGGGTCTTGAGAACTATCAGAAATCCATTGGAAACGATATATTTCAGGAAATGGGAACCTTATCATCGACATCAAATCAGCAGGAGATTTGGAGGATGCAAAATGGAAAAGGATAAATTTCAACCGTGGAAAATTTTTGAAGTTACAATCTTCCGTGGTCTTAGTTTCAACTTGGAACAATAAAACAGACAAAAGTATTCGTATCTACCTCTTTCTGAACATCACCTAGCTATATGTTTTGATTTGATTACTATTCAATAAATGTTCGTTTTTTATGCTTTTTGTTCCTAAAACTATTCTGAGGATTGAATATATTAATGATATGTATTTAACCATATTCCCGTCTCAACAAAATATTAGAAATTCTTATCAATATTAATTTCCTTAAAGAAAATATTTGTTTCTTACAAGTATTTTGCATTCTTGAACTAGTTTTGCCAATACTGAAAACAAGTAGGAATTATGTATTTGATTTCAGAGAACAATACTCTAAATCGAATACTATTGTAGTAAAACTGCACTTACTAACTTTCCTAATTTATTTAAAACACTATTTACAACAATTATTCACTAAAACATTTACTTTACTATTTCAATTTATTTCTACTATGGCTATCTATCAGCGAACTCTGCAACTGTAACTGTCCCTCCATTCTGCCTGTCCCGCTTATATACTCCCAAGCAGTTTCCATTCACGGCTCTCGAATATTCAGGAGTATAGAACATTTCATCTAGATGGCTTTTCGAATAGTATCGAACAATCGATTATTCCAGCTTGTTCTCGGCGATGCGTACGCCAGCAGATATGCAGTTGTAGTTGAACGAGGGTGCATAATTAATAAGATCAGGGCCGGTCTCGGGGCCGGTCTCGAAATGATTACATTGCCCCCTTCTTAAAGACGTTTCGCCCCGAAACGTCATTCTTGGAGTGTGAAGATATCTGCAAGATTCTCCATATCTGCACCTGGACGTTCGATGGAAGTAGCACTCCACAGTCTTCAAGTTGGGTCGAGGAAGATGGTTGCAGCACACCAGAATTTTGATGCCGCTGGATCTGAATATTGTCTCCAACATGCTTCTTATAACTCTCCAGTCCAGCCCATCAAGCCCACAGGCCAATTTTGGGACTGCCAGTTCTACAATATTCTGGTCCAGCATCGTGTCTCTCAATCTCGTAAGGCTCTTCCAAACATCTTCATAAGACGGCTTATCTCGAGAACACTTCTTGGTAACCAGATAGTAGATGTTTCTCTGGCCTTTCCTCAGCTGTAACACCCCTCCAACTTCCGGGTTCTGTTCTCTCAGTTCCTGGATTCGACCGAACTTCTTGGAGAAAACTACTGCAATGCCTCTGGACATTTTGAGATCTTCTGCCACACAGTAAGCTAACGCATAATTGGCAGGCACCTTGAAAAGATCTCGTGACTCCTCTCGGGTTACCCCATATTGAACTTTCTGTCCGTTCGAGTACAGGGACATGACCCTCTGAAACGTCATTTCGTCCTCCGGTGATCTGACTGTGCGGACTTGATCGTGGTTTCCGGCGTAAGGCGACAACCTATTGAAGTGGACTACCCTAGATTTTCCTCGTGGTGGCTTATATATATGGTAGACGAGGTCGTTTATCCTTTTCATGATCTTATATGGACCTTCCCACGAGTTCCGAAGTTTCGGTGATAGTCCACGGCGACATTTAGGGTTGTATAGCCAGACAAGGTCACCTGTTTGATATCCACCAGCATCCGCCTTGATGTCGTAGGTCTCCTTCATTCTGTCGCTGGCACTCTGGATGTTCAAACGGACCCGTTCATGGATGTCGTCCATTCTCTGTCGCAGTTTGCTGACGTAGTCATCTCCCGCAGTGTCTTGTCCTGGTGGCGTCCCAAACTTCAGGTCACACGGAAGTCCCAGCTCTCGGCCCATAATAACACTTGCAGGGGTTTGGCCGGTTGACTCATGAACTGCGGAACGATACGCCATCAGGAACAGATGGAGGTACTGGTCCCAATCCTTCTGGTGGTCAGAGACTACCTTGGACAGGTGGCGGTTTATCGTCTTATTCATCCGCTCCACCATTCCATCGGACTGCGGATGTAGAGCTGTGGTCCTCGTTTTCCGGATGTTCAGCATCTGACACATCTCCTGGAACAGGTTTGACTCGAAATTCCTGCCTTGATCCGAATGCAGTTCTAACGGGACACCGAATCAACAAATCCACTCCTTCACCAAGACGTCGGCAACGGTGATGGCTTCTTGGTTGGGCAGGGCATAGGCTTCGGCCCACTTGCTGAAGTAATCCATCGCCACAAGGATGTACTTGTTCCCGTGTTCAGATTGTGGGAACGGGCCAGCGATGTCAATGGCGATCCTTTCGAATGGGCTGCCCACATTGTACTGGCGCATCGGGGCCTTAGGTCTTGTTCGAGGCCCATTACTGGCAGCGCATACAGCACATTTTCTGCACCAGTCCTTGACGTCAGCTTGACAATTAGCCCAGTAGAACCGTTGCCTAACTTTCTGGAGGGTCTTCGTCACTCCCAGATGTCCTCCGGTGACCCCATCATGGATTTCTCGGATCACTTCCTGTCTTCTGCTCCTGGGAACTACTACCTGACGTCTTTCTTCCCCGCCATCCTCCGACTCCAACACACGCTTCAAGACTCCATTGTCTAAGGTGAAAGAGTTCCATTGGGCCCAGTAAGTTTTAATGACTGGAGAACAACTGGCTATTTCCTGCCACGACGGTCTTCGCTCACTCTTCTTCCAGCCGATGACTAAACCAAGATCTGGATCTTTCTCTTGGTCTTTCTGGATCTTGTAGTCATTCCAGTTATCATCGACCGTCGTGGTTCTGCAGAGTGTCGACTCCTTTTCCTCTGTTCGTCGGCAGTGCGAACAGTCGTCTGGACATGGTCTTCGTGATAGGGCATCCGCATACTTATGGCTGGTCCCCGCCCGATGTTCGATCTCAAAGTCGAATTCCTGGAGCCTCTCAATCCAGCGTGCCACTTGACCCTCGGGGTTCTTAAACTGTAGGAGCCATTTGAGAGCTGCATGGTCAGTTCTCAGTAGGAATCTTCGTCCATACACGTACTTGTAGAAGTGCTCAACTCCCTTGACAACAGCCAACAGTTCCCGCCTGGTGACACAGTAATTCCGCTCCGGTTTACTAAGGGTCTTGCTGAAGTAACCGATGACCTTCTCTTGTCCTTCTTGGATCTGAGACAGGACAGCTCCAAGTCCCACGTTACTGGCGTCCGTGTCCAAAATAAATTTCCCGTCTGGAAGGGGGTAGCTCAGGATTGGTGCGTTGATCAAAGCTCCTTTCAACTTCCTGAATGAATCTTGGCATTCATCTGACCACTGGAACTTTGTTTGTCCTTCCGTGAGCCTGGTCAGTGGTTTTGCGATGTTAGCAAATCCCAGCACGTATCGGCGATAGTAAGTGCACAAGCCAAGAAAACTTCGAAGCTGGTGAATGTCTTTCGGAACGGGCCATTCCTTAACAGCTTTGATCTTCTGCTCATCTACTGCCACTCCTTTCCCAGAGATAACGTGGCCGAGATAACGTACTTCTTTTTGAAACAGATGACATTTCTTGGGGCTCAGTTTCAGTCCGGAGCTTCTCAGTCGCTGAAATACCTCTTCCAAGTTTTTTATATGGTCCTCGAACGATCTGCCAACCACAATAATGTCGTCGAGATACACCAGACACGTCTTCCATGATAGTCCTTTCAAAACCGTCTCCATCAATCTTTCGAACGTGGCTGGAGCATTGCAGAGGCCGAATGGCATAACTGTAAACTGTCATAATCCGGAGCCGATGGTAAAAGCTGTCTTTTCTCGATCTTCCTGCCAGTATCCGCTCTTCAAACCTAAGGTCGAGAAAATCGTAGATCCAGCCAGCGTGTCTAGCGTGTCGTCTATCCTTGGGAGAGGGTAGCTGTCCTTTTTCGTCACGTTGTTTAGTTGACGATGGTCTACGCAAAACCGTGTTGATCCATCTTTCTTCTTCACCAACACGACTGGAGAGGACCAGGGACTGTCGGATGGCTCGATGACTCCGTCTTTCTCCATGTCGTAGACTATTTTGTTAGCCTCCTCCTTTTTGGCGAGAGGAAGTCTTCTGGCTGATTGCCTGATTGGTCGGGCATTTCCAGTATCTATCTTGTGCTGAACCACCTTTGTTCTACCGCCTCTGCCTACTCCGGTATCGAAGATGTCCTGATACTTCCTGACTAGTTCTCTCAGTTCAGGCTTCTGTGCTGGCCCCATGTCCTTGGACGAGATAGCAACCAACTTCTCCAATTCTGCTGGCATGTTACTGGCTTGGCTAACAGTGCCACGTACACTCCTGATTACAGAGGAAATTGACGAGCAGTGCCCCAAAATCGTTCCCTTCTTCAAGGTCACCGGGTAATAATTGACATTCATTACCCTTACTGGCACAAATTTATCAGCACGCAACAAGGTTTTTCCTAGTGCAATTCCTCGTCCAATTTTCTCATCACCACCTTTCCACTGCTCGCACCTCCATCCAGGCGAGCCTCCAAAATGGTTTCAGCCCTCTCCGGTACGCTTACGTCTTCAGCCAGCAGAACTCGAACCATTTCTTCATTTCTCCCATGAAGTACCAGCTCTTCTCCATTCACTCGTAGAACGCCGTCTCTGAAATTCAACTCGAACCCTCTGGAGTTCATGATGTCCATCCCTATTATTACCTCGTCCTCGATATCCGCTACTAGAGCCCGGTGTTTCACTTTAGTGCTGCCCAAAGTCAGTTCAATTGGAAGTTCACCATACACAGTTGCCGGCTCTCCAGTTGCTGTGCGTAGCTTCCAATTCGACGATTCAATTCTTGCCGGTGTTTTGGCAAATGTAGGTCCAAGGATTGTCCTAGTCGCACCCATATCAAGGAGCATGGTGCGAGGCTCGTTGTTAATGAGACCGTCTACGAAGACTCCTTTGTCTTGTCTTTGAAGTACAGCGACATATGCATTGTTAACTGGGGCTTGTTGGGTACGGGCTGACGATTGCTCCTTCTTGACCTTCATCGTTGATATCGATTTTTTCAATGTCGGACATTTGCTACGCACGTGCCCAAGTTCTCTACAATTTCGGCATCGTATCAGTCTTCTCTCAGGCACAACTTCCTTCAGCACTTCTCGCATCACAGCTTCCATATTAGTAGTCTCCTGTCGGTCTTCCTCGATCATCCGGACTCTACTCTGGCTTTTGCAGGATTGCTTTGCTGCTTCGAATTCCAGAGCGCGTGCCAATGCATCCACGAGATGTGCGGGGCGAGCTAGTGTTAGGGCTTGCCGGGTTTCCTAGTCACGAAGTCCATCCAAAAATGCTTGGACCGCTAGTCGCTCCATTACATTTTCCGGCGTAGCTAGGTACGCAAGACGAACCAAGCGTGCAATATCTGCTTCAAATTCTTGCAACGATTCGCTTGATTTCTGGCATCGGTTCTTCAGCTGTGAGTGATATACGTGTTCAAGGTGGGCTTGGCCATAGCGAAGTTCCAAGTGTTTTACCAACTGTTCATAGTCTTCCTGTTGTTGGGCGGTGAGGGTCTGTAAAATGTTTGTGGCATCGCCACGCAATGCCAGTGTCAATGCCAAAGCTTTTTCCCCAGCATTCCATCCGTTTGCTTTGGCATCAGCTTCGAATTGTCGTCGGTAGTTTGTTTGCCCATGGAGTATTTCCGTCAAACTGAGGCGGTTTTAATGAGAGCTTTCCAGGTTCAGCACTGACCTTGAGATTTTTTATGTCCTCCTGAACTTCCTCCAAGTTCATACTCGTGTCCAGCATTGAGTTTTTGTTGTAAGTTTCTGGGGTATGCGCAGAATCCATTCGCTTTTCCAATTCACTGAATTTTTCCTTTATTCTGCCGATTTCTATCTCGATTCCGCCTTTTATTTCATCATGGAGCGTTTCCTTAATTTTTTCAATTTCTTCCTCCATGTCATCTTTGATTTTCTCTATCTCTGCTTCAAAAGTTCCCATTCGTTCTTCTAACCGATTCGCCACACTGCAAACTTCTTCTTTCAGGCTTCTCGAATTTTCTAGAAGTTCTTCTCTCAAATTCTTCTAGAAGCTTCACTTCTAGATTTTGCGAATTTTCTTGAAGCTTTTCTTCTAGATTTTTCGAGTTCTCCTGAAGCTTTTCTTGAAGTTTCACTTCTAGACTTTTCGAATTTTCCTCAAGTTTTTCTTCTAGATTTTTCGAATTTTGAAGAAATGTATCTTCCAGACTCGTGGTTTCCTCGAGTTTGTTCATTATAGCACTCAAATCGACTCCAGAAACTTCGAACAAAAATGTTTCGGGGTCTTCTCCTTCTTCAATCAGTCCATCTGAAAGTCTCTTCTGTAGTACGGCCTTCTTTCCAGTTGTTTCTAATTCACGCTCCTCTAACTCTTGCTTTAATTCACTAACTTTAAGGTCAACTAGGTGAACTCTTCTCGGAAACATTTTGTCTCTTATTATTTACCGAGATATCAGTCTACTATTTATTTCACACAAAAGTTTTCAGTTTATTGTCCCGCGACGCGCAAAACTGTCCACTTTGCACTCAAATGTTCAACGGGTCACACTAACTGTCTATTAGCCGCGATAAATGTCTATCAGTTTTTCAACGCGACGAACACTTTTACACTTATTTATTTTAAACATCCCACTTCTGACACCAAATGTAGTAAAACTGCACTTACTAACTTTCCTAATTTATTTAAAACACTATTTACAACAATTATTCACTAAAACATTTACTTTACTATTTCAATTTATTTCTACTATGGCTATCTATCAGCGAACTCTGCAACTGTAACTGTCCCTCCATTCTGCCTGTCCCGCTTATATACTCCCAAGCAGTTTCCATTCACGGCTCTCGAATATTCAGGAGTATAGAACATTTCATCTAGATAGCTCTTCGAATAGTATCGAACAATCGATTATTCCAGCTTGTTCTCGGCGATGCGTACGCCAGCAGATATGCAGTTGTAGTTGAACGAGGGTGCATAATTATTAAGATCAGGGCCGGTCTCGGGGCCGGTCTCGAAATCGTTACACTATGTACCCTGAAATGAAATAAATATCCAAAAAAATGTCTTTGAACGAAAAAATATGTTTCCTCAACTCAAATAATTTTTTTTTTCATTTGGGTGACTCAAATTCTAAAATGAAATAGTTCATATTCTTGAAGCAATTCTATCAATTCTAAATTCACACAATTCTTCATTTGGTTCCAAAGAGCACTATTCTCCACTCAATTCAATATATTCTTAAATGAAATAAATAGAAAACAACAACAATGCATTGTGAGTTTTGCATCAAACAAATCAGAAAATTGGTTGAAGAAAATATATCACTCAGCTTCGTTCCAGATTTTTTTGTATCAAACAAATATTTCTTCTGGAATTCAAATAAACTCCCGTTTTCTTTGGAACAATAGGTTTATTTCGCCATATTGAAACAACGTATTTGTTTGACTGAAATAAAGTTTGTTTGATTCAATACTATTTTTTTTTCAGTGTATATACATATATCTATAAAAATTTAGGATATGGCAAATAAACTAGGGAAACGCCCATAAAAAGGTAGAAACCTTGTGCATGACGTGGGGAAGTGAATGGAGGGTTGTTATTTAAAATGCAGGAACAGGCCTAATCTATACATATACTCTTATGGTTATTTTATAATATTAACATTTTTATTCTTTGCATATAATTGGTTGTAAATTAACAGAGAACTCCATATCAACCGTGAGGTTGTGAATGAATGTTCAATGTATTTTTTTCTTGTATACTATGTTATATCGAGTATATCCTCTTGTATACAATAACGGTGAAATGTAATATATTGGCAGTTATTTAAAGTCGAAAGTAAATATTCGATTTAATGAGGAGTATGCATTTACTTGTGAAAAATAAAATTGGATAATAAGAATTATAGTAGTTCATTATCGCGGGTAAGATAAGTCTGTCAATTGACTCGATGTATTTTTTAAATTTGCATTCAATGAGTCGTATTGAGTGTATCACTTCTAAATAGGTTCTGTACATTTCTGGGAGTGCGTTGTATATTCTTTTTGTTTGATACATTAAAGAGCACTGTCCGATTGATTTATTCATTCGGTCAAATATTTTCGTTTCATTATATAGATCTTCTGAAGAATAGGTTCTTTTTTTCGAGTATATTATTTTTATAATTTTTTTCTGAAGGATCTCTAGTTTTTTCATATAAGTAGGAAGGGCTGTACCCCAACTTAATAAAGCATAATATTGTATTCTAGATTCAACGAAAGCGTAATATAATGTTTTCAAATATTTTATATTCAAAATCCGTTTCATGAATTTGAATTTATACAGCAGTAGTCTTAGTGTTTTCGTAATATTATCTATATGAATGTTCCATCTCAAGTGTGAGTCTATTGTGATACCAAGATATTTAATATAACTTTTTGATTGTATTTCAATTATTTTCTGATTGTTTAGTATTTCAAGTATGTTTTTTCTACGTTTATTGTTGGCTTTCTGTGATTAAACAAATTTAATACGTTAACTAAATCTAGTTCTACTTTGGTTTTTAGGCTTTTCCAAGAATCGTCTGAGTATAGTATAGCAGTGTCATCTGTGAAACTAATTATCTTACCGGTACTATGCGTTGTGAGTAGGTTATTTATGTATAGGGAAAAATGTAATGGTCCCAAAACTGTACCCTGTGGGACACCATATTTTATTGATTTTTCTTCGCTTATCTCCGTATTGATTCTGACAATCTGCATTCTATTACTCAGATATTCCTTTAAAATAGATAGTGGAGTTCCTCGTATTCCAGCCTCTTCCAAGACCTCGACTAGTTGTGTATGACAGACAGTGTCAAAGGCCTTGGCTAGGTCTAGAAATACACACAGGGTAGGTTTTCTGTAATCAACTGACTTAAATATGAAGGGCTTAGAATACAATGGATATAAGTACTTATTTAACAATTTTGAGTAAATTGAGTTTAAACTTAACTGGCCAAAATAAAATCTATAAATGACATAAGGTTGAAATTTTTATTTAGAAAGTTCGTATAAGGAAGATTACATGTGAATATCGTGAGTTAGATGAAAACTGTAATGTTTTTCAGAAAAAATCCAGAAAAAATCCACTTGTCCCCTTTGTATCCCGACGCATTAAGAAAAAATAAATAAAAAGAAATCACCTTCTTGTATTATACGCTTTATTGACCCAGTGACAAACAATTCAACTTATATTTTCATACTCGGAATCAATTATGGCACTATCATCGATATCTTTGTCTGAATCGGATTCATGTTCAACCCTAGACGTTCAAGTTGTATGGGACTCCTGATATTTTTTGTTTTTTTGCCTTCGTTTTTCATTCTCTATGCACCAGATTATTATAAAACTGATGAAATATAGGTAGTATGTAGTCTTATAATGATTGAAGGACCTTCCACTTGGCTGTACAAAGGGTACCAGTGTACTTACACTCATTGTATGCTGAAGAAAACTACATTTAAATTCTCATACTTTTTTTAGTAGCTATGAGATGGCGCTCAAAGTCACAAAACTCACTTAGATTCTTTGTATTCCGACAAATATTTATGTCTACTTTTCTCAGTTGGACTTATCTCATTTTGACAGAAAAATGTACTTGCACCCTCATCATTCGTTGATAAGCCTTCTCTAAATCCATACTGTTTGTCAGATATAACTTCATATTTATTTAGATAACGTGTCAATTTGTTTTTGATTGCTTTTTCTACTATTTTAGCTAATGCTGATATTATAGATATAGTTCTGAAATTACACATTTTGCTTTTCCTGCCTTTTTTATATACCGGTATTACAATCGTTTTTTTAATGCATTGGGAAATGTCCCAGTTTTAAAAATTGTGTTTATTAAATCAGTTAGGGGTTCAACTATTTCTTCTGCTACTTCTTTGAGAGTTTCAGTTTTTATTCCATCAATACCTGGCATCTTTTTTGATTTTGGTGATTTAATTATATTCAGTGTATCATTTCTATTGATGCTAGTAAAGAAAAAGGAATTTTTTAGTGTTTTTTTTTGGTGGCGGGGTTATTGGTTTGCTTATTTTTGATGCATATATTTCGCCAACATCTATGAAATAATCATTGAAGGCATTTGCTTTCAGTCTTTCATCAACAATTTCATTTCCATCTTCAGTAGCTATTTCGTTTATCTTTTCCGTTTTCACAGGAGAGTCTATTTGTTTTATAACATTCCAGAGTTGTTTATTGTTGTTTTTACGACTTTCAATCTGTTTTGAATAATAATTAGTCTTTGCTTTACTTATTAACCTATTTAAATAGTTTCTGTATTTTGTGTAATTATTTTTTTGTTGATATTTTCAGGATCTTTTTTATGTTCGGCCATTAGGAAGTTTTTTCTATCAGTAGAGTTTACTATACCTTCAGTGATCCATTCTTTCCGCCTAATTTTATTTCTCAGAATCCTCTTTTCAGTTGTATTTTTTTCAATATTGTTCATTAATGTCTCAATGAATAAATCAATTTTTTCCTCAATATTTTTCTGATTATGGTACCTCTTCAAATCATAATTTTTTAAATCGTTTTTCAGTGTTTTATAATTTATATATTTAATTGTTTTTCTTTCTACATTCAAATCACGACTGTGCAAAATAGATAAGCTTGTTATAGTTGCCTTATGATCCGTTATATTTGCATTAAAAATAATTGCTTTGCAGTTTTCTTTTGTTTTTTGTTCTCTACTTTTCAAAAATATATGGTCAATACAGCTAGAAGAAGTATTTTGTACTCGAGTAAACTTATTGATTAGGGATATAAAATTGTGTTCAAACATCAAATCTAAATATTCTGATACACTTTAATTTTCATTCAATATATCTAAATTGATATCTCCAATCAAAATGTGATTTTCTATATTTTCATTCTCTGTATATTACAAATATTTAGCAAGATTGCTGATAAATAGTTTTTCATCAGTTGAAGGAGGCTGATAGATACTAGTTATCATAGTAACCTTTGTCTTTCCATATTTAATCTTTAATTGTATGGCTTAAATTACATCAATGTTGGTTATTTTATATTCAAAATTAAGATTATTTTTCACATATATGATAACTCCGTCATTTTTGTAAAGTTCACCTTCATTGAATATAAGAGAATAATTTGGCAGCTGGTATAAATTAAGGTTACAATAGTTAAATGTCTCACTTAAGACAATACAATCATATTCAAAAGATAGCTGGAGCAATAGTATTTTCAATTCATCAAAGTTTTTGGAAATGCTCCTTATATTCTGATGGAACATTTTAAAATTGTTTGTTTCCTTTTCTGAGCCAAGTATATTATTTACTTCGTTTACTGTATCTATTTCTATTGTATCAAAAAGTATGTATTCTATAGCTTTGTTCTGGTTCTGAAAAATAGTGATTCTGGGACGTCAGGATTCTGCGCAGTTGAATGAAAGTGAACAAATTTGAACCTTAAGTGCATTCTTCTGATCAACTGCGCATGATCCTGACGTCCCAGAACCACTATTTTTCAGAACCAGAACAAAGCTATTATATCTAATAAACGTATCCATTTAAATAATCTAAACGTTTACTCAGTTATATAGTTAAATATAACCTGTGGTAGAAGTCCATTGTGTCTCGAAGTGGATTGGTATAGATTCACGATGAAGAAAAACTCAAAATCATCTCCACAAATTAAATATAACCACCAAATGTTAGTGCTGTAAGAACGATAAACGACTATCGATCAGTTCAATGGTTTCATTGTAGTACATGTTTCGAACCTATATAGGTTCATCATCAGCTAAGTTTAAAATTATGGAGAGAAAATTATGTAGAAAATTATTAATGAAATAAAATGAATGTCACCACATGATTCCACAAGGAGTTATTTTTAAAAAATTTAACTTGTTAGGTATCTCGAAAACGGTTGAATTTAGGAAATGATGTGCTATATCAATTTTGTTCAGAATTTTGAGCAGAATTGAAATGTGGAATAATATATTGTTTCGTCCTGACTTTGACTGTATACTTTATTTTTCGTTAATATAATGGATTATGAAAAACCCCAAAACATTTGTATTTTAATATTTTTCGCTAGCTATCTTACTTTAAGAGATAATCGCCCGTTTCCATACATATCAGCGACCCTGTATTTTATGCATATAGTGTTATATTTCCTCATTATAGAATCAAAATGTTCAGAGATTTCAAAAAGTTTGTATTATTTTCGTTTTAATCAACAGTCAGTTGCTGAGTACCTACGCTGTTGATGAGCGATTGTGCGATCATGATCTACTTACGAAATCAGTAAATGTTCTGCTTATTTTAACGTTTACATTTTAATTTATTAAAATTGTGCGTTTTGCTTACGAAAACTGTGCGATTTGTTTACCGTTCGTAATGAGCTATTTACTGAGACTGCGTGTCGTGTGTTTTCGTCTATTTTCTACAGTGGCCGTAGGTTAACGTTTCCCTAAAAAAAATTGGCCTGCAAAATAATAAATATATATCGAGAATATTTCTTCGTTATCAATTTTAAAACAAATTCCACTTTTGTGTTACTCGTTGCACATAAAGAAATGTTTGTTGGTTTCAAATGTCTTCGAGATTGAAATATGACATCATTTGGGAATAGTAATGACTCTGTCAGCTACAGGTACTTGAACATGAACAACACAATAATTATTTCCAGAAAAATTATGTGATTTAGCGGTTGTGATTCAACCCCTCCACAAAGTCACATGTCATCGTTGTACCACCTTTCCGATATGAGAATCGAATGGAAGGATCGTGCCCTATTATTATACTTCATGTCTTCATTGTTTGTGTAGCCATAAATTGATTTTGATCTTTTGGAGTTTTCAGTATCATTATTTTAGTTGGCGTGATGTGAACCCAGTTAATAATCAACTCATGATATGCATGTGTGTTTCCGTTTATAACGACACGTATGTGCATTTGTGGATGCCCTTTCCGTCGAGGGCCGTGGATTCTACGGGTGTTCGTCAGCCATTTGGATGTTTGTGGAAATCTGATATGCTATTAGTGCTGATGTCATAAATTAGGTTAGGTTATTTTCATTAGAATTTAATTGAAATATCAAATAAATTACTAACCAATATTTTTCTACTCAGGATAGTACAAAGCCCTGGAAGGAACGCCTGAAATATAAAAAATATTTTTCTTTGAAATTCTGGGTTATAACTCGGAATTTTAAAATTCCGAGATATAACTCAGAATTTTGATATTAACAATTCTGACTTATATCTCGGAATTTTACCTCAAAATCTGGAGTTATATCTCGGAATTTCAATATTCCAAGTTACAACTTGGAATTTTCCACTCAAAATTCTGACTTATATCTCGGAATTTTAAACTTCCTAGTTACAACTCGGAATTTTAAATTTCCGAGTTACAACTTGAAATTTTACATCAAAATCCCGAGTTATAACTCGGGAGTTTAAAATTCCGAGTTATAACTCGGGAGTTTAAAATTCCGAGATATAACTCAGAATTTCAAAGATTTTTTTTTATTATTCGTGTCATTTCCAGGGCTTCGAATGATACAGACATAATCTTTCATTATGTATTATATGTCAGAGTGATTTCAATATTATTCAGTTAGAGTGACTTTTATATCAATGGTCCTAATAAAATTACTACTAAAACTTGTTTTCTTTTTGTTAAAAGGTCAATTTTGGTTCTTCATACATAAATCGAAGGTTCACTTGAGACCATCGTTTTTTTCGCCTCATGTCTTATCAAACCACTTACCTCGTAGGTGACTATCACCTAGAAAACATTTCGTCTAAAAGGGATGACCTAGGCACAAGTGTCTGTTTTGTCCTTGTCCATTATAAACACTAAAATATAATCAACTAACTAGATAACTGCGAAACGGAACAGGAATAGAGGTTGATAGTTATAGGAAAATGTCAACATGAAACAGAGAACAGTATAAAGAAATGTATTGAAAATATATCAATGAGGAACGATAGTTCATTAATAGAATTTTGGAGAAGGGGTGTTAAGGAGATTTTTCAGAAAATATTGAATTGTGCGGCGTTGTTGAAAATTAGTTTTTTTGTTTCACATTTGAATTTAATTTGGTTACGAATTATTTCTATAACGGATTCGATTGTTATAATTCTCGGCTGCGCCTCGGATTACAATATTTAACCTCATCCGTTATTTGCTACATATCGGCCTTGAAACGTTAATATCTATTTTAAATGATGTCACAGGATTAACGTCTCCATCAGATAGCACCACAAAAAACCTTTCCATATGTGTTTTTGAATCAGGAATTGTGATTACTCTCTATAGAATGTCAATATTTTCCATGGACATTTTTGATATTTCATTCTGCAAACTCCGTCAATTCCAATCATAAAAGATACTTTTATCATCAAAAATGTCTCCTCTGGGGCAGTACGAACAAATTCACTAACCTGCTCTTTCCTGAATACTTTCGATTTTTTCGCTCTATATTTCACTTTTTTTCAATAAATCGTATCAAAGTGCCATACTTGCCGATTTCTATTCATTACTTCAACTCCAAATCAGCTCGAAGTCATTGAGAGTTTCACAAAATAAGCGTTTTTTCAACACCTTGAACCTGTTATGTATTGTTGTAACCTTCTCCTTCTTTGGAAATTGGGAGATCTGTGAGTGGTCACAGAACGTACTCAGATGCTGAATATTTATAGTGGTTACCAAAATGATAGATGGAAAATGTGTTTCCCCGTGGGCGTTTATTAAACACTTCCAAAAGTTTTCAACAGGTCGTTACAGAAAATACGTTGTTATAGTGTCGAAGTTTTCTTACTAACTAACTAAAGTGAGTTTTTGCTAAAAGAGCACAAATTATGAAAAAAGGTTTGATATAAAACTAGCATAGGAATAAAATGATAAAATGCTTTACATATGGACAATATAATAGAGTGCTCTATACTTGTTTCCTATTCTGAACAAGAAATTTTCTGATATGAATTGTATGTGCATAAAACAAGTTACTGGATTAATATTTCCTACGTATCAAATGAAGATTCGTGAGCTTTATTAGTTTCGTGATTGATAAGAAAAGGAGTTTCATATGTCTACTGAGAAAAACAAGTATTAATTATATAACCTTGCATTGACTAATTAGAATAAAACGCAATAATTATTCTAGAAGCAATATACAGTTTGGAACTACAACAAAACAAAAATATAGGTTGGTTCAAAAGGCAAAAATATAGGGTGGATTACAACAGTATTTCGCCACTCACAAAACTGAAGGTACTCTTTCTCGTTATGGATTTTTTATTTATCCGGAAGCAAATCTAAGGTAAAATTCCGTTAAATAAATAATAGCCACAAACTATCAACAACATTTTTGTGGAACTTACATAGTTTGGCCTCCTGAACAAAAATCCAAATAAAACTTTTGGTGGTCTCAAGTAATTTCGAAGATATGAGCCTATTTTTGAGTGATGACTGGCATTTTCTAGCACACATTTCTACTGCAAAAAACATTCAAAACACTCAAAATTCTTCCTTCTCATCACTAGCAGTTTGTAAACACCACAATTGACCTGTTTCACTATTGAAAACGGCAGTTTAGGAAAACAATCATTATTCTATTATGACTACATAACCAACAAATCTAGGTAAAATCGTTTTTTTCCGCAGCAAATGTGTCCTAAAAAGTGCCAGTCATCATGCCCATATCTCCGAAACTACTTGATTTTTGTTCAGGAGGCTAAACTAGGCGAGTTTCAAAAAAAAAATTGTACATAGCTTGTGGCAATTAGTTAACGAATTCTACCAAATCTAATGTTACAGTGCGGCAAGTATATTTTCAAGAAAATCAATATCGGTCATAATTTTCGCCAGAGTTTCAAATAAGTTTTAATTGGATGATGATAATTGAAAAGGAACCAAGCGCCAAATTGCAAAAACTAAGATAATGGTTCCAAAGGACAACATTACTTTAATTCGTTATGTGTAAAAGTATTAAGCGCTTACTAGAATTCTGGCGTCATCTATTGACTAATGATCCAAGCGACTTCGATGGCAAATGCAGTTGCCCATTATAGAAAAAATCCAAGAAAGATTACAATACCGTTCATAGAATATGATCAAAGTCGCTTGGTTCTTTTTCAATTATCTTCATCCAATTGAGACTATATCAGTTTCATGGTAAGCTAAAATGACAATAACTTGACAATAACGAAAGCTGTTGATTTCATTTTCACATCATCGTTGTAAATGATACGATAAAGCTCCGAATGTAACTAGATTACTATGCAATTTAAATAAATATCGGAAGTTGCAACAGGCGACTCGGTGCGAATCGCCTTGTCGCCTGGTAACGTCCTCGATTATTTTAAGTCGCATACTAATCTGGTTACATTATTAGCTATAATATATAGAATTGAATTACTTCATACTTCGTACAGTGAGGGCGGGTTGTACAAAGCAATTTCGCCAACAGTTTAGCTAAACTGAGTTCAGTTGCTAAGGAACTGGCAATTTCATTGGCTAATTCCTAGCAACTGACGGGAGTTTACTTGAACTAGTTTAGTACAACCCGCCCTGAAACTGCAGTATTAGTTACCTTGGTCAATTGTGAATCACCATTACAATTCCTTATATGTGTTTGCCAAAGGGACCACCTAGGACCATCTTTCGAAATTGTTTTTATTTATACAGGATACATCATTGAAGCGTGGATAAGAAGAGTTTAATTTTTCAAAGAACTGTGCAACGTTCCTTCAAGACGGCCCAATTGAAAATGCTTCTATCACTCACACGGCTGAGCTACTCATGTCCTGATCAGAAATGGACTAGTTTCGATATTCATGCCTCTGAATAGTGACAACGTAGGTCCTACAGCCGAAGCTGTCTATTATACATCATTCTCGCCAGGTCAGATAATTGAGTATTTTTACACAGCTACAAGCTATGTCCACAGCTCGTAGTAAAAACGAGCCGCCCCTCATTTCATGGCAGAGGAAGAAAGCAATCCTCTAGGTAGAGAGTAAAGGAAATTGAACAAATTTAACAGTCAAAGTCAAAATATACTCTTCTCTCTATAAATCATGCTAAGCAGGATATGAGGTGAATATCTGACAGAAAACAAATTTGAAATGGTGATTAACAATGGAGAAATTGACCAAGGGAATATTGTTGACTTATCCTGTATATGAGGTATTTCATTTGAAAAGTATGCATCACTCTGCATTGTGATGTTCTCAAGTTATAGCTATCAATTTTGCCACAGCGGTTTTTTCTCAATTTTGAAAAGAAAAGTATAGATAAAATCTACCCTTGCACTGTTGAAATTACTTGAGTAATTAAAAACATCTAGTATATTGAAAAAAATCCAATATATTGGTTTTATTTTTAGTAGTGAATTTTATTTTCGATATATTGAATAATTTTTATCAGATTTTCAAAATATATATAACAAGACGGAAACTATGACATCTACAGTATACGTTTCCGTGACGACGATCTTGATAAAATCACTTATGCAGTTTATTGGTAATATTAGTAACGTTGTTTGAGGCCTTGTGTCCATATGTGAATGCTGCCTTTAAAGAGCGTTTAAACCTTAGTTCACTTCACTACATCTACTACATTCACATTGAAATTCACAAACTCTTTACGTAAATAAATTCAAAGTGTGTAACTACCTCGACTTCTGTTTGGCATTTTTATTATAGCTGGATTTGCTAATTGCTGTTACGGCAAAATTTGTTGGAACACATCAATAAAGTCAATTCGAATTTTTTTTCGCTTTTTCCCATTCTGTCATGCCATACGGTGAAATGAATTAAACTCACATTAGTTTTTATTTCATGGCGGTGTTAACAGGAAAATTCTACTGCAGTACTGCGCATCAATCACGTTTTCGAAAAGCCCTGGAAACAAATACTTTTGGAAAGAGAACACAGTTCTATCGATTCACGGGTTCATTAGAGAGTGTGTCTGCCTAACGAGAATTGCTTTCCAGTGCTTCAAGCCCTTCGCAAAAATTTAATACGCATAAAAAACTTTCTAAGTAACCTTATTTCATTGATATTTGAATGATAGTAAGATTCTTTGAAATAGCTATTTGAATATTTTCGAAATATGCTATCAAACTGTATTTTGCATAAACTGTGGAAACTTTGATGGAATTGTTTCCACAAAAACCATGAATTCTCTTTCACTGTATTTTTCTCGAAATTTGAACTCGGGTTTCTTCATATTCACTAATTCTGTTAGCAACTCACCCTTGTTACTACGCGATGATGACATTGTTAGGGCGATGGTGAAAATATTGACACATGTTTACCTACCTACTGAGAACTCAATAGACTTTCAGTCGGTGTCAATATTCATTCGGGCCATCAACATACATCAAAACCTGCTTTGTGCGTACGACTTATCCAAGAATAGTTAGGTGTTTTATGCCGTAGATATAATGGAAGTTTAATGTAACTAATAAGTTTCAATTATTACGATTTTGAATATCAATTTTTGAAATGAAACAAGACGCAGAACAGAATTGAACAATAAAGGAACACCAAACAAATTGATCAGATGTTCGAAGTGATATCCTCAATTGTTTTCAGAACACAACTTCGCCGTGTTATAACAACTTGAGTGCTTACTCTCTTTGGTGACTGACGCTGTTCTGTTCACGGTCTGGTACTCATGGCGTTTTATGTTGTAGAGGAATTCGATATCTGCAAGGGCTTCAATATAAGCACATTCTTTGAGATAGGGCCAGAGAAAAACCACCATGATGATAATATCTGGTGACCTAGCAGTCCTTTTAACACTCGTGCTCGACGTTTTTATGATGAAAATGTGTAATATTTCATATGGTCGGACTCAGAAAGGTAGCATCTATCATAATTGATAATAAAAAATATGTCAATTCATTTGAAAAAAAAGGTTCTGTGATAATTTATTTTCTTTCTGTTTATCACTTCATTTGGTTTATTCCTGTATGTTTTAAGTTCGTTCCAGTAATCAAGAATGGTGGAATTCATTTTGTAGCGTTCTAATTTTGTGTCCAGTGACTTTATGATTCCATTTTTTATACATTAAGATCTCTTTCTCACGTTCCTTTTACTCTTGACTTTTTCACTGCTTTCATACCACCAAAGTATGTATAAAGACTTCGTTCACATCGTTTGATATACTTTGATTTCAACGTCAAATAACTTTTTGAATTCTCTGCAGACGTGCAGATACTTCCTGAGAGTCTCATAACCCAAAAATAATATTATCTTTCTTAGTACTCATTTTCAATGATTCGATCTTGTTATATAGAATTGTATTTTCAGTTTCAAGGTTATTCACACTGTTATTGAGTTCTCCTATTTTGACTTCGGAAGCCACAACAGCTCATTTAATTTCTGTTCGATTTTTCACAATTTCTTTCCTCAATATTTTACTGACTTTTTTCCATTCATTTGCCATTCTGTAAATAATAATTCAGATAGAGACTTAATTTTTGATGTAATTTGAAATTTTGAATGCAGCAGTTTACATACAAATATAGTGAGATCGATGAATTTCACAGCGAGACGTCTTTTCAGTAAAGTACAGCGTACAATGACACAATATACTCCATGACATTGGGTTTTCTGCCATCTGCCCATCTGAGCAACCGGTAAGAAGCAGTCTTAGTGTTATAGTCTTTACCTGTAATATTCTTATTATATACGGATCGAAGGTCGATTTCTTAATTTTATTTGGAAAATTTCGTCAATTGAAAGTTCTCGTCAGAGTCATACATTTTATTATTATTTTTGTTTTTTTTTCACTCTAAGGTATCAAGATGCAATATATAAATGTGTATCAACGAATATACAAAGTGTAACGAATACATAAATCAAGTAAATAAAAACACAACATTTCTCCCATATAGTAATTGATCTGGGATATGGGCAATTACTTCTTCACATCTAGTACAACCAATCTAGATACATGTCGTCGATATATGGTTTGATTAGCGTTTCTCACATCCACTATTCTAGTTTTTCCATCCTTCGCCGGGTAAAGGTTGATGACTACAGCCTTCTGCCATCAATTGCGGGGTCCATCTGGATCAACCATAACGACGATGTCTCCCACTTCTATTCCCCTTCCTCCAGTGTCTTGAAACCACTTACTGCTTCTGATGAAGGTTGGCGAATACTCTTTCGTCCATCTTGACCAAAACATATCCGCTAACCTCTGTGCAGCTCTCCAGCAGGACATCCAGTTAAGATCTTTGTCCACAGTTTCAGTCAATAGCAAAGAAGTATAAAAGAAAATTATTTGGCGTCAAACTTTCTGCATCGTCCGAATCGAGAGATACATGAGTCAGTGGCCTAGAATTCAAAATAATTTTTATTCCCTGATTGATAAAATTTGCTAAAAATCCTAGTGGGTCGAAGACTGACATCACAATTTTTAAAATATCTCTTTTTGTTGGTCTTTTGTGATTTTCCAAAATATCTTTATCAATTTTGTTGAATTTTATTTAATAATAATAATAATAATAATAATTTATTGGTTACCAAATACAGGACATTAACTCAATTATAGAAGCAGCAATTTAATTATAAAATATATATATGTATACACGTCGATTTTTATTTCCAAATTATGATTTTGTGGCAGATATGTCATACTAGTGACGTCATCCATCTTTGCGTGATGACGTAATCGATGATTTTTTTAAATGAGAATAGGGGTCGTGTGATAGCTCATTTAAAAGGTTATTCAATTCTCTATTCAGTGATATGAACATCAACATAATTATTTATACAGGGTGGCCAAAAAAATATTTAATTTGTAAATGAAATTAATTGTCACAAAAAGAAGTATTATCATTTATTAAATACAAAATTACATTGTACTACTGTCGGAAAACAGAAAAAAAAATTATTTGACAAATAAAAATTGCTTTTCGCTTAAATTAAATGTTCAAATTGCCACCCACCGGCCTCTTGGCAGTAATGGAACCGACGAATACATTCTTCTTGAACATTGTGGATCATTTCTGGAGGTATATTACGAATTTCCAATCTAATTCTATTTCTTAAATCTTGTAAATTCTGTGGTCTATCGATGTAAACTTTTGATTTTAAGTAACCCCATAGGAAAAAATCAAGTGGTGTAAGATCTGGAGATCTTGCGGGCCACTCTATTGTTCCTCGTCGACCAATCCATCTCCTAGGGAAACATCTGTTTAAAAAATCACGAACAGGACGTGCAAAGTGCGGAGGTGCACCGTCTTGCTGAAACCATATGTTTTCATTTGGCGAATTACGATCATTTTCATTTGGAAACATGTCTGTAAGGGCGGGTATAAGTTCATTTTGTAAAAAATCAAGATATATTTGCCCCGTAAGAGACCCATCGAAGAAAAAAGGACCTATAATTCTATCCTCGACTATCCCTGCCCACACGTTTAGTTTTTGAGGGTGCTGAGTGTGTACCGCAGTCATCCAATGGGGATTATCTTGACTCCAATATCTGCAGTTTTGCCGATTCACTGTTCCATTTAAACAGAAGGTTGCTTCATCAGAAAAAAGGATTTCACGAATGAAGCGTGGATTTTGATTACATAAATCTTGCATTACTTCACAAAACTGCATTCGGCGATCTGGATCATCCTCATTGATTTCGTGGACATTATGAATTTTATACGGATGATATTTCTCTTTTTTCAGCACACGTAAAACAGACCTTTTAGAAATGTTTGTATCAGCTGCAATTTGCCTAGAATTAATTTGAGGATTCTCTGCCACACTTAATAATACAGACAGTTTCACATCCTCATTCATTGGTGGACGACCAGCATTTGCAACATGTTTCACGTGTCCAGTTTCTCTAAATTTCTTCTCAATTTTACTAACAGTGGATTGTGTGATAGGCGTATTAGGATATTTTATGGTAAATAAATTACATACTTCTTGTTGTGTTCTGGTTCTATCTCCATATCCAACCATAATTAATACTTCGATTCTTTGTGTTTCAGTTAATGGGGCCATTATTTATTTATTTCATGAAATAAACTAGTCCTTATGAGAAAATGTCAAGAACTGACTTACATTTGACCCAAGCCAACTCGATTTGTAAAAACTATACTTTTTGCTATCTTTTTAGTTCTCATTATTTATTTGCCTAATATCGGAATTTATTTTTGTTTCTTCATAGTAGTAGAAAGCACAGCAGTTCTAAACATTTATTTATAAACTGTTTCAAGTGTTTCAATAGTAGACAAAATCAATGAGGATGATCCAGATCGCCGATAGACCACACATTTCCAAGATATGACAAATAGCATTACATTGGAAATTCGTAATTCAACTCCAGAAATGATCCACAATGTTCAAGAAGAATGTATTCGTCCGTTCAATTACTGCCAAGAGGCAGGTGGGTGGCAATTTGAACATTTAATTTAAGCGAAAAGCAATTTTTATTTGTCAACTAATTTGTTTTTCTGTTTTCCGACAGTAGTACAATGTAATTTTGTATTAAATAAATGATAATACTTCTTTTTGTGACAATTAATTTCATTTACAAATTAAATATTTTTTTGGCCACCCTGTATAAATAATTATGTTAATGTTCATATCACTGCATAGAGAATTGAATAACCTTTCAAATGAGCTATCACACGACCCCTATTCTCATTTAAAAAAATCATCGATTACGTCATCACGCAAAGATGGATGACGTCACTAGTATGACATATCTGCCACAAAATCATAATTTGGAAATAAAAATCGACGTGTTTCGGGATTTGTCTCAAAAGTTGCCTATTCTCGTAAAAATGAATTTATTCCATAATATTGCCCCTCACTGTATATATAACTAAGTAGGAATTCTCGGGTGGCGGTCTGTTGAACAATGAAACTCATTCGATTTAAATCTTCAATATTTCGTCAACCTTTATTGACTTCTTCAGGAAGAGCTACAATTAAAAATGAATATAAGTTGTTGAAGGACTACATAAAAATAACATGATAACTTACAAAATTCACAGAGTTAGTTCTAACCTATGGAACATTTGGGAGGACAATTGTTATTCTCCGCTGCAGACTAATCGCTTAATTTACCTGACTGGAGTGTTACTATGGTTTGAATAAGGATTCGTTTAAATACAATGGTGTTAATTAGTGTAGGTATTCCATTGGCACCAACTGTCAAACTACACACAACGTTGAATGGAATTTAAAATATTACAATATATACTACTAAGTTGTCCTGTATCGGTTTTGTAGTTAACTGTGTTAGGATTTTTGTTGATATGGACCATCTCAAGGAATAACCTGTTTTTTTGATTGCTGACTTTGTCTAGAATTTTTGGATTTGAATAATCAAACCGGTGGCCTGTTTCTGGGTGTGGTCGACTGCTGCACAGGAGTTTTCTCCCAATTGGGCATCACTCTTGTGCAAAGCTAGCCGTTGTTTTAACCACTGTGAGGTCTGTCCGACATAACTACCTTCACAACCTTGGCTTGGTAGTTCATAAATTACATTGCTAAGGAGTAGAGTTGGTGTTTTGTCTTTGATTTTGGAGAACAAGTTGGAAAGTTTTGTATTATTACGCTTGGCTATTTTGATTTGTGGAAAGTCTTTGAAAATTTTTATTATGCGGTTGGATACTTTGTCGATGAATGGGATTGATTTGTACTTATATTGTATTGTAACGTCATCAGTTTGTCCGTCATAAAAGTTGGAGTTACAGATTAGTTTTTTTAAGATATGTTTTGGGTAACCGTTGTGGGTAAAAATGTCGAATAACTTTCTCAGATTCGCTTTCAAAAACGTTTCATGGCAGATGTGGGTATATATATATATATATATATATATATATATATATATATATATATATATATATATATATATATATATATGATGACCACGAGGTGACGTACGCCCCCAAATTCTTCTATAGTTTTAAAGATAAAGGTTTCAAATTTGGTACGTCGATGTATTACTTAAATACGCATATTTTGATTCCATTACCGGAAATTCACCACTTCCGGTTTAACCGGAAGTGACACCAAACTTTTTTTTTCAAATGACACCCTATACAATTTTTTTCATTATAAATTCATTCGCATTACATTATTTTAGATTTAGTAACTTGAAACTTTTTTAGTTCAGCCCACTTTTCTTTCACAGTACTGTTCTGTAATTTGAAATTTAGATATGGTTTACTTTCAGATTTTATTGCTGATGTTGTAAAATTTCGTAATTGTTTATAATATTCAAAATGTGTAGAGCCTTATCTCTCAATTTCTGCATTAATTTTATATTATCTGTGATCCAGGGGGAGTGTTTATATATCTTAATGGGGTAAAAAGATCTCACAAGTGCGTGTAAATCAATGATATTAAACAGGTAGTTATTAAGCAATGTGACTTTGGTATTTACATCATCTGCATCGTATATACTATACCAATGCGTTTGTTGAAGTCCCCTTTTGAATAATTCAATATTAATGTTCTTAATTGGCCTATAAGTTATTTTTCTCTTTGTATTTTCAATAACACAGTCAATTTTGAATTTACAATGAGTACAAAAGTGATCAGAGATTTGTACATCTTCTACCACTGGCTCACAATTCTCTGTATCTAAATTTGTGATTATTAAATTCAGCAGTGCTTCTGATGTATCAGACATACGTGTTGGTTGATCAAGTACTTGTTTGAAGTTAAATGATTCAAGGATAGAATTAAAAGTAGCTGTTGCGCTAGATGTGATATCCAGCATATCAATATCAAAGTCACCAACACACAAAATATTACTGAAGTCTGAAAAAATATTGGAGAACAAGTCTTCTATCTGATAAAGGAATACATTTTTATTAGATTTTGGTGGTCTGTAAATGGTTCCTATAGCTAGTACGTACCTACCTTTTTATATAAACTTTCAACCATATATATTCAAAAATTTCGGTACTGTCCTCGATAACTACTTCATATCTAAAGTTATTTTTGATGTAAACACCAACACCTCCGCCCCTGGTCGACCTATCCCTCCGAACAAAGTTATAACCGTCAATTTGTACAATTTCGGTGTTCAGGGCAGTATGCAGCCATGTCTCAGTTACTCCTATTACATCCCAATCATTATCACAGACCCATTCCTTAAATTCGTTGAAGTTTGAAGTTAGAGATCTTACATTAGTATGTGCAATTTTCAATATTTGTGACATTCCAATCAACTAGAAAAAATAAAGATGAAATTAGAGTTATGAGAAGAAAAGAGAAAAAGGACTAGGAGAGTAGAAAAAATAAGTACCTGAAACAACAATGTAACATAAAGAGAAACTCTTGTCAGAGATCAGTAGTAATACACAATTAAGCCTCTCCGGATTTGGTATTCATAAAAGGAAGCTTATGTTATTGGCAAAAAAAGAGGTACCTTCTCCATATTCATAAAAATAATCTACAAACCTTATTAATCTGAGGCATTCAATTAAAAAAAAACATATTTAGCTAGCTCATTCAGTGAAAAACTAGTAACTGTAACATCGTACAGAGTAAAAACAAGAAAGTAAACAGTAAATATTAAATATTTAAATCAAGAAATCTTCTTCTTCTTATATATTTTTATCGGACATTCCACTGTCAAGTCCAGCCAAACTCAGATTTGCAATCGGGCAATGTCGCCAAGCTCCTGAATACGCTAAACTCAGATTTGCAATCGGGCAATGTCGCCAAGCTCCTGAATACGCTGCACTTCATTATTGTACCTGACACAGATTGTCCCATTTCTGCTCCAAACATCTTTTTTCGGAAATTTGGCAATGGCGCTCTTGAACAGAGATAGCCTATGCTGCGTTAAGTCTTCTTGGATTGATATTCCGGTTGATTTGAGGAATTTTCGATTCCTTAGACCAGATGCAAACAGAATGTATCTTCTACAGAATTCCATTAAACACCTAAAATTCTTTCTACTGTTTCTTCCTAATTACCTTTCAATTCCTCATTTCCCCGTGCTGAAAGTTCTTCATCTACGTCCTGGAGGACTTTGTTGTCATTGGCTATCCAACTGCATATAACAAAGCCACCTTTCTTATGAACATGTATAACGTCCCGAACCAAGTTCTTAGCCCTTCTAGTGTATCAGCATTACCCAAGTAGTCGTCCATAAAATGGTGATGTATGATAGCTCCCGCCGCGTCTGGAAAAATGTCTGCGTAGTCTCTGGCATTTCTATTCTTAGCCTCTTGAGCAAGACATGAACCGCATGTTGAACCAAAGAGTACTACCAAAATTTTGAAAATGTCTGGTTCCACGTTACCTTCTAGTCCTCTCCAGAGTATTATTTGAGAATTACAATCATCTTCTCTAACTCTCACTTGAAGAAACATTTCCCTAATGTCTGATGTGAAAGCATAACTTTTTATTCTGAAATTCAGGAGTATCGTTTGTAGAGAATTATGAAGGTCTGGTCCAGTCAACAATCATTAAGGTGGGCGTCTAATGTCGTGTATTGCGACGTTTAATTGCATTGAGATACGGTTACACTTAGAGAGCTGAAATTTGGTAGGTGAACTCAAAAAAGATTGGAGTACACAGTGAATATATTGAGATTTTTTTCATTTCGAAAAGTGAGATTATTTTGGTCAGCAATTGAGGAAAATAAGCCAATACTGGCTTCTGTTTTATGCTAATCTAAATATTGATAAAAATAGTGCAATTTCTGATTGAAAACGAATCTCCAGACAATATCGTCTGGGAGATTAATTCCAAGTTAGAAATGGGCTAGGAATAGCCAAATTCGAACATATGGCGCGAAACAGTTCCTACTTTACCAACATTCTTACTCATTTTTTAGTTCGGCAGTTTTCGGATAGAAAGCGCCATTGTATATTTCATTCATTCAATTTACTCAATGAAACGAATGTGATTTTGATAACATTGGTAGGAGGAGCCAGGTCAAGAAAATGAAATAAAGACGTGTTGTTTCGGATCCCCAAATAAATCATAAGCGTATCATGGAGTGCTATTTGAGGATACATAAATAATAATCAACAATCGATGACGGGATCAGGAGTTTCAATCTATATGTAATACAACGAAACTTTTCCTAGCACATGCGAAGTAATTTCTCTAAACTTCTTGCTGAGGATAGTGTACATCTCGCAGTTAATTTATTCAATACTTTTGAAAACGCTGACATTTTTTCAAGATTTTATTGAACGTGCGTTTGTTTCTCTGTAGATTCATTTGTATATTGAGGTGAAATCTTGCAAGTGAATTTTGACCCACTTATAGTTGCCCGATTATCATGAAATTGGGCAGGTGTTTATGATTCCGATGACAATGTATTATGAAGGGTCATATATGCCACTGGAAACATCTATTCTATTCTAATTATCACAAAATTCAGTGTTTCTAGAAACATTTTTATATATTTTTTTATAAATTTTACTTTTGTTATGCAAATTTTCTCTCACTGAACTGAAACTGTATAACCGTTTCCGATATCCCCGTGATGGACAACCTCTTAGACTCACTGAATAATACACTTTTTCAATCAATCAATTCTATATCATGAGCAAGTAGTATGAAGCACACTCATTTCTAAAGATGAATTATTTTTAGGTAGGTAGGTATGAAGCGGTCACGCAAAATTCAATTTACTTGTTCTCGTTCAAAAATATTTTTCAAATTCTTGTTTTTCAGGTTGGTTGTCGGAAAGTTATAGTGTGCGGAAACTGGATATTTCATACTAGTGTTAGGAGCCATAAGCGAGTGGTTAGTATGAAATATCCTATTTTCCGCACTAGTTGCACATAATACTATTTCTATGAAGATTGAACTAAACACCCCATTGACTGAACATTTCACTTATCTGACTTCAATATGTTTTTCCCAAAACACCACACCTTTGAAATGTTCGATATGAAAATGTCCTTTGTAACAAAAAAACGAATAAAACACTTTAATCCATGGTAGAAAGAAAAATATTCGTTAAAAATCGGTCCATTTCCAACAATCGTAATCATAATATAGGTACCTACCTACGAACATATTGCAACGATTTCGAGACCAGTCTCGATACCGGACCTGATCATCAAATTACACTCCACACTCGAAATGTAAACAATTTCTCTTCTGACAAACACATGACTCATCCGTGGAAGAGACGCGAACGTCTAACCGAATATTCTAGGGACCTCTCAGAAGTCGCCGAACAGACTGGAAAGATCGAAAACTGTAAATGCCGCTGTATAGCAGATGGCGTAGTAGTTAGAATTCAGAGTTAGTTACAGTTCCAGAGTTCGCAGATAGAGACTGACACAGTAGAAATAAATTTGAATCTAGTGAAGTAAATGTTTTAGTGAATAATTGTTGTAAATAGTGTTTTAAATAAATTAGGAAAATTAGTTAGTGCAGTTTTACAACAATATCTACCTTACCTACCTAGGATTCAAAACTAATATAAACTTGGATGACAACGCGAGATTTTCAAAACATCATTAAAAAAATCAAAAACAAAAACCCAATAACGTTTCCATGCCACTGATGGTGCTGAAATATTTCATTCCATGATATAGAATTTTCTTATACTTCTCAGTACAACACAACGCAATAAATAGGTGGGCTATTCTCAAATAATTCGCTTTTAATTTGCGTAAAAATAAGAGGGAAATATATACCTATATAAGTATTTCATATGTATTGATGTGAAACAGAAAATCGCATAGATACGTACAAACTCGAGAATAGCACACCTGCTGGCATGTTGCCAAGAGCGCCAATATAATTACTATCTCTAGGCTTATTTTTTTTTGTCGCTGTTGTACCTGATAGTAATGAATATAACAACATTAAATTTCATGAAAAAAAAAATTGATTTGGAATAAGTATTCAATGAATCATTTCTTCTTGAATAATCTCCAAACCAAATGATAATTATTGATAGTCTGAGATTATACGGAATACGTAACAGTATTGGCAACAGACTGGCTCCGTCGCCGTCCCCATCCCCAGCGTTTGCAAAGCGTAGTAGTAGTAGACATTAGTTTTGACTATCATTACTCATTTGCACGGAGGGAAACTTGGATAAATATTAAACAGAAGGCATGGTGGCTCCTCTGTCGGATTAGTTTGTCAAGCCGTACCAAACGGCGACCTTAAGACTTATACCTTCATTGTTTGCCGATGCATCGAAAACAATTCCAAGTTTATTCGGCTTATTTGGATTGAACCGAAGTGGGGTAAATACCAAGTTCTTTCAGATTTTTTTTTGAGTTTCAGATCTTGAAAGTTTTATGATGTACCCCTTGTCTTCCATTTCTACAAATTTCCTATCTTACATTTCAGCACACTTCTTAGCCTTGTCCATTTTTCTTTCAACAAAATGAAGTCCTCTCAAAGCATTCGTTTTTCATTCTGGCAAAATCACATTTTCTTTTTTCCAAAGTAGTCCTGTCTCATATCTCTGCCCTATTCTTCTCAACGTACTATCTAATATCAACTGAGCTCTTCTATCTTCAGGAGATGGTGCCAATTCTTGAGGATTTTCTATTTTTTCTAGTCTCCATTGTAAAGATAATTTTGTTGTGCATACGTGGCGTAATTGGAAGCATGACCCGTTATTCTTCCCTTTTACTGTGAAACTTAGTTTTCTAGAATCATTCTCATGACGCAAGACATCTTCGTTTGTCCATTGCAAACAGAGATATTGTTTTGGACCGTTCAAATCTAAATAATCGGCAAATTCTTCATCAATGAGAGTGATGGTAGAAGCATCGTCCAACAAAACGTGAGTTTCAACTTCTTTACCATTATGACAAAATAATAGGTATGATTTTCAAAAGAGTATTCATATTAGAAATATGGCAGTTGGTTTCAGTTACATTTTGTGCAATCAAATTACCATTATTTCTAGAATGATTATGTAAAAGTGTGTGATGAAGTCTTTTGCAATCATCTATTCCATACACTGTTTTCTTTCGGCATTGACGTATGTTATGGAAAGGTGAAAGACAGTAAAATCAAATTTTCTTTTTAGTTATTAAAGACCATCTATTATCCACTGACAAATCGGAAAATTTAGAACACGAGCTCAATGGATGAATCTCCCTGTCGCAACAAAAACATCTTTTGTTCGATATTTTATCGGACGTTCTCAACGTACCATCTTTACAGCCAATAAAGGATTTATATTTTTGTTGCCTGTCAAACTTTGGAAAGTGAATCTGTGATATTGCATTTGCTTTTTCGTCCAACCAATTTGATAATTCAATGAGCTTTATTTCAGGTTTCAATTTAGATATGTGTTTTACCCACAACAGTTTGTAGGCAATTTACTCAAAATTTATGTGATCAGCATTGGATTGCGTAGATGATCGTTCTCTTCCAAACATTGCATGGTAGTAACAAAATTTTTGATATCATCGGAAAAAACTACGAATGAGTCCAATTTCTCTTTCTTTATCTGAGGGAATCTTCTGATTTTATCAATAACATTGATATTATATACTCAGCATGCCCAAATCTAGTTTCAAGTAAGTCTATGATTTTATTTACATTCTGAGGTAGTGTGAGTAGTGACTGAACTATACTCCTGGCATTTCCTCTCAAACGCTTTTGTAAACGAAATTGATTTTACTCGTTAGAAAAACCACAAATTTTTGATGAATTCCTAAACTGATAAATGAAGTTCGGCCAGTCGAGTGGATTTCCGTCAAATATCGGTAAATCTTTTGACAAGGATTGTCGTGTCAAAATGTTCGTTACTTGTGGAAGAGTCATTGTATTTTCATGTCGTGAAGTAGAAACTACTTCATTATTATTGTCATATCTCAAATCTCTTACCTTTGAATATCCTTGTATTTCATCCTTTTTACCTATGGCTTCACCGTACATATCCCTTAAATTCCAGTTCGAAGCTTAGTCATGTTGATAATCCCAGGGAAGTTGACCGTCCATCCATTCTTCCACTTTAGGCTTAATTGACTCATGTACCGACTCGGACTTGAAATCGGACTCACTGCTACCATCATTTTCTTCAATTTCTGTCAATTTGAGGGCCAACTGAAGGTCCAACATTTCTTCTTTTCTATAGCTGTTTCGATTTCGGCCCTTCTCTTACTTGATGCTATGTTACTTCTACTTCCTCTTGACTCAGACTTCGCAATTTTAGTTCGATTTTTCTCTTCGTCTTTTCTGTGTTTGGCTGTTTCATGTCTATCTTCTTCAACTTCGGCAAATTGCAGTCTACTTTCGCTTGCAACACGTCTAGCTGCTTCCTTAGCTTGTAGTCGTTTGCTGCTTCGAACATTGTCTGATATCGCTTCCATTGTATGTCTACCACAGTGCTGGTTAATTCAAAACGATCGAATGACCAAATGTTATAGTCTTTACCTGTGATATTCTTATTATATACGGATCGAAAGTCCAAATGTTATAGTCTTTACTTGTAATATTCTTATTATATACGGATCGAAAGTCCAAATGTTATAGTCTTTACTTGTAATATTCTTATTATATACGGATCGAAGGTCGATTTCTTAATTTTATTTGGAACATTTCGTCAATTGAAAGTTCTCGTCAAAGTCATACATTTTATTATTATATTTGTTTTTTTGTCACTCTAAGGTAACAAGATGCAATATATAAATGTTTATCAACAAATATACAAAGTGTAAGGAATACATAAATCAATTGAAGTAATTAAAAACACAACACTTAGTAGAACGCGACTGCTCTGAATTTCAGCTCGTTATAAATAAAGTTCCGTAAGGTTTAATATTGGTCCCAGTGTTATTCATAGTCTACACTCACGATATTCAAAATCATTTGAAATTACAGTTCGATTATTTTATTTTTACCCATGCGTCATCAATTTATGATAGAAGAAATCACACAAGCTCTATCGAACATCTCTTTCTAACAACCGCAATGAGCAAATCAAAATTCGTTAACATTTGTCTTCTAAGCTAAGAATTATGGTATTGTGATGATGACGCACGGGTAAAGATAAAATAGTCGAACTGTACGTAGCAGGAACGTTTATGTGGATGACACCCAGTTATAATTATCTTTTTCTAATAGAGATCTGCTCCTAGCAAACTTTTGACTCCTTCCTGATTTGGAAACTTGGAACAGTGCTAGATAAAATTTATTCAGAATATATATCCAGAACAACTTCTTGAAGTTTCTATATTATATTTGACAAACCAGTTGTTATCATCAACAACTGTACAGCATGATTATAGAAATAGGAATTAATAAACTACAATATTACTAAAAGAATCCCCCCAGTAAATTTGAAAATTTCCGATAAAAACACGTTTTTATTTAAAAACGATACCCAGGTAAGAAATGAAATTACCATGGCATTAGGTGTCGATGAGATTTCAACCGGTCAATTTAAATGTTGTCAAATTTTGTTTTGATTTTCAGTGTGAAAAAT
Organism: Chrysolina americana; assembly: GCA_958502065.1. Taxonomy (NCBI): domain Eukaryota; kingdom Metazoa; phylum Arthropoda; class Insecta; order Coleoptera; family Chrysomelidae; genus Chrysolina; species Chrysolina americana. Next base: position 64,887,555 of record OY293411.1, read on the forward strand.
TTATCACTTCTCATAAGGACCACCGTAAGGTTGTTGTCAACGAATTCCTTCTTGGAAAACCTAAGTTGAACTGAAAAGATCTGGATGAGTGAAGGGTTTTTTGAGTTTTGGTGTTTAGTGAGAGTACTTTTGAGCTGATTCATACACAATTTTAATATAATTACATATTTAGTATTGTCTTGAGGTTAATGTTCAGCATGGGATGAGTTTAAAAAGTCTCCCGGTGAACGTAATGTTGTACCATATACCAGCTCTTTTGAAGTCGATCTAATACCTAAGAGGAATGAAGGAAGGACATCAATCCAATTGATAGAATTTGTAGTTGTCATAAGCTTTCAGTAGTCTGTGAAAACGTTCGATTATTCCGTTGCTGGTGGGATGATAGAAAGGTTGCAGCAAAAAGTCGTTGATGCATGCGCAGCTGATTCAAAAAAAGTGTATCCATAATTTCAGTTAACTGAAAATTGTTAAAATTGTTTTATCCGTCAACCGGTTGCACCCCTACGTGCAACCCTCAAAAGTCTGAGACTTGTGCGAGCTAGGAGAAGACGTAGCCCTTATCTTTTAATACGTGTGATGCCATGCACGAGACCAGTGGCAATGCTGAGATTCGAACTCACAATGATTAGAAACAATTGTTCATGACCGTATGGTATCAATACATTTGTTTCAGACACGCGTAGTTCGCGAGTATGACGAGCGAAGCGACAGTATTCATAAATATTTTCACGTGCGCGTGAAAATCATACACGGAGATTTTTTTGCGAAAGTACTATAGTGTTTTTAGCTTGTGCTTCTGAAAATTTCCTTCCAAACTTGAGCTTGGCAAGCCAACTGTTCACCACATACGGCACCGGGGACCATTTTGCTCAAAAATCTTTATGTATAAAACATTCTCTCGCCAATTGTTCAAATTAGACGCAACCCACAACATGCAGCGCATGCGCATATAATGGAAACTTGTCTGACTTTCATTTGAAAGTTTGATTTCACCAACCTCGATTTCAGGATTTGATCAGGATTCTCGTTGACCATCGCCAACATCAGTCATTTCCTTCATTTTCCCTTCATCAGCGTCAACTGGAACTTGATGTTTTCTAGCTAAAATGCAACCAAATTTCAAGTTATTTATGACACGAGGAGTAACTGTTGGTGAATCGGTTTTTGTTCGTACGAATTGAGTTCCTTCCATTACACCATTCAACAATCTCCACTTTTTCTGACACGTCATAGAGATCCATTTTAATAACAATTTATTTCCTTTTGACAGTATCGAACAAACCGTTTGAATATGACAAAATTTGAAGACAGTTTGACGTGTGCTTTGGACCTATGTTCGCACTTGCCTGGTTTTTACTGTATATACAGAACAACTTTTCCTATATTATATTTGACAAACAAATTGTTGTCATCAACAACTACACAGCATAATCATCGAAAAGAAAATTACCTAATGAACTACAATACTACTAACACGTGTCAACGGTTAAATTTTCACTAGAGACGTCCATGCAACATGAACAGAAGAAATAACGGCCTAAGATTACCAACAACGTGAAAATCTACCTTAACACAGCAACAAAGGAGACCACAATTCACTGTATACAGTGAATTGAGTAGTTGTCGACTACAAAAATCTCTCTTGAAGGTGTCAATCACTCGTGTTGACGACACGTCTATTCTAACTCGTAATGAACTTTGGCTTTAAAACCCGAAAAGTCGTCATGTAAAAAAAACTTGAAGCATCTTAGCGTGACTTGAAAAACGAAGATGAATACGCCAATGATCGAGCCCATCCGAGTTGACTACAATTATTTGGGATATCCCCTAGATGAGACCTCCACGAGAATACACAAGAGTCAATCAGATAGGACATCGCACAGGTACTTGAAAACACCGACACGAAATATATCTCACAACAAACACCAAGCACTGAAAACTCTGCGAGATAATGAGGAGATCACCATTCTACCCGCGGATGAAGACAATGCAGTTTTGAATACCAAAATGATAACTCTACTAAATGATCCAGAATACAAAAAAAATATCAAGAGACCCAACCACCTATCTGGAGATATCCACAATATAACTCTCAGCACTAATTCGCCAATCGACAGCCATACCAAGAAACATCTCATTCCAAGGGAGAAATCATCTAAGTGCCCCTAACTTCTTGGGCTTTCCAAAGTCAATAAAGATGGCGCACCGCTCAGACCAATCGTGAGTTCTATAGGTTCTCCAGTCCATCAATTGGTGAGATACCTTGCTCACGCTCCCACCCATATGCAGAAAGAGTTAGTTTATTCGAACGCAATACTGATGATTTGATAGATATAATGGATAATCGAGAGAAAATATAAACCAGAAGAACATATTATCACCCTAGCAGAAGAACACCTGTTCATTAATGACGACCAACGATACCGACAAATTGAGCCAGATCGACACCAAGAACTTTCAAGTTTTTTCAATAATCTGAATGGAATCCATCCACTGATGAAATTTACGAAAGAGGTAGAAGAAGAAAACACTGGGACACACAGTATTTCGCAAGGCAACACACATCAATAGATACCTGTATGCAAATCCACACAACCACCCCAAACAAATCTACTCAGTAGCAAAAAACACTGATTACATGTTCAAACAAGCTGGCACACAAGAAATACAGACAACAAGTTGAATAACACCGAGACAATAGACACTTAAAGCCAAGTCGAAATTCCAACCCTATCCTTATCCTTTCGTTATACGTATCCGGAGACGGGTCTGTCAAAAATATTCATATTTAAATGTCATCGAGAGGAATATTTTGAATGTTCCGTATACGTTTGGGCTGACGAATGGCTTTAGAGGCTTATTTCCCTACCAACGTAAATCGATGCGATATGTATACGTATACGGATATGTATAAATATGCACAATTGGCTTTAAGTGTCTAATAATATTACGGATGAACGGATACGGAAAGCGGTTGCAAACATGATATCAAAGGGACTATAGACAAAATTAGTAGAATTTTCTGCCGACACAACATAGAAATAGCATTCGTACCAGAACGTACAATGAGATCGATTCTCCTTTATTCAGCCAGAAGTGGAAGGGGTGATGAGATAGTTGAAGGTGCAATGCAAGGAGCCAACATATTGAGCCTGGAACGGGTCCGCACCTCTACCATAATTAACTTGGTATAGTTAACAGAAATGTCACGGATTTAAGTTCCAACTTAAGTATAAATGGGATGATAATGCTCCCCGCACCCAAAACCTTACCATTGGGATTTCAGTTTCACAAATACAACATCCAATACCTGTACTTTTTTCGTTTGTAGCCTTTTCCGCGGGACTACCATATGACAACGAGCCACATAAACTTTGAACACCGATTTATCTACATAGAATATGACGTTTAATCCACGCATAAGTTTCTCCATTATTCCTGGTGATGATAGAGCTTTATGGCCAACATCTGCCGCCAGTGCCCCCTAACCGGAGCCCTGAATTATAACAAATATTTCAGTATTGAAAAATCTGGGATCCTATTTAAAAGAATTGACATCGGTGTCTTGACTCCCTAACGGATACAACTGATGATGACGTAAACAAAAGGACTTTTCTATTTCGAAATCATCTGCATTCACGATATATAGATATCCTCTTTCATTTTGCAGATATTTGCCGTCTTGGTGACCAATATTTTGAGATTTGTTACTAAATTACTTTACGGCTTAGTTTTGAGTAAATCACAATAAATCATTCCTGATTCTAGTGATAGCGTATACGCTCTAAATGATAAAATACTCTGTTCATATTTTTACTCATTCTGAAATAAAAACTATCGATTATATGATTTCAAAGAAAAAAGCCTTTCATACTAGGTTCATAAATATAATACAGCGGGATAATTAACATACTCGCATAAACAATCTATAGGGATATATAGCGTTACTGAAGTGGGCTATGAATTATTTTCTGAAATTGATCGTAAAGTGCTTTTACCACCCTCAATAATTCCGTAGAAAACAGTTATTATCAATGAAGTCTAGAAACATTTTGAAATAGTTATAAGTCCATTTTTATGTCGGCGATGGATATCAAAATAGAAAACATCTCGTTCATTTATGAAACAACTTTGTGGGATGGCTATGTAGTAGGCAATGATGTATCTTTGGAATGGCCCAACTTACATTAATAAAATTTTGTGTATGTATATTTTGTGAGACTACGAACTTCATTTTTGTTTTGCCGGTGTTGGCCATATTTCCAATTTCAACTGAATCATCCTATATATTTTCAGATGATCCACTACAGTTTTTTGTTTTCGATTCAATGATCCATAATTGAAAAAAAAAATTGATTTTGTGATCAAAACTAAGATAAGTACCCTAAACAAACATAAATAAATGAAAAGTATTAAAGAAGAAGTTTGATATAGTTTCCATTTTTCTATAAACTGAATTCAATTCCAAATGAAAATTCGTAACTTTCGTTACAGTTTCCCGCTAGATAAGTTCAATTTCTTCTTTTATTACCTCTTTTATTTTGTGGTTAGTTCAAATAGAGCCCACTTCTTAAGTTTCCCTATAAGGAATGGTCCAATGGGGTCAATTCTGGAGACAATATGGAAATATCACGAACATCATATAAATCATGGAAAGGAGTTCCGTCTTGCTGAAACCAAAGCGATATATTCAGGAGATTGAGATTTATTTGATCAATTCTAATTATAAAATTGTCTGATAGTGCTCCTCCTCAGTTTAATTCAATATTGTAAATTTCTGCTCGTAAACACGAAACAACTTTAGCGTGCGGGAAATTTTTTACTGCACTAGTGCGGGATTATTACACCTCTCAAACTGAATTTTCAGTATTGAGCTATCGAAGATCTTGCAGGGTGACACATATTTATGTGATAATGTCTGCTGAGTTCGTATATCAAACATACGTATGCATTTTTTACTAACTCAAACTGATGCGACGAGCGTCATTGTTGTTGATGGCGGAACCGTTAATGGAAATGTTAGAGAACTAGTGACTCACATACAGTATTCTTTCTCTGTGATCCAAGATTTAAATATTTATAAATCAATTTAGGGTTACAGAAAGCTCTTTGAATGAGTAGATTGACATGTCCGTTGTATTGAGAAACGAATCGAGAATAACTCCCAGATTTTTTGCACTATCAGAAAAAGGATTGGTATTGTATTTTCCCCGATTTTTAATGTAATAAAGTTAATGTTACGACTTCTGGCGATCTTTCTAGCAAACGGTATAGAGGTGGATTCGGAAGGGTTAGCTTGTTCGAACATAGGGCTCTCGCTAGTGAGGTGAAAACAAGTGTTGAAATGGGCAACACTTGATCGCAAGTGAAACAACAAGCAAGCGGTATCAACAACCAGGAAGCCAACCGTACATTTGTTGCTTATAATCCTGCACTTGGATGTCACGCAGGTAGCTACAGTTGCCTCCGTGGCAATGTCATTTTGATGCATTTTGCGTGAGGCATGTACATTGATAAAAGGTTAAGCTCCAGTAAGTTGGGTACCAAATGCATAGGGAAGATGACTAGCTCACAAAGAATATACAGTGCGGTTTTTAATAGTCCCCCCTGTTAACTTTATAACGGTTTGACGTACAAACATAAAAAACCATTTAGGGGGTTTCACTGACACAAATTTCTGAAATAAAACACATTATGATTGCTCGATAGATGGCGCGGGAGGGCACATCAACTAAAAAATTTTAAATGGCATGTTAATTTTACAATATCTAAATGTCAGAATAAGTGCGGACCTTGCGGATCTGAATCCCTTATTTTTCCTGACCACGATAACTTTTGAATGGTTTGATGTGATATAACGGGACAGAATTTTTTTTTTTTATTTTCAGATGGTTGAAAAGAGAACTGAATTATCTTTTCAACGATGTGATACATGACCCCCTATGCCATTTGAAATTTTTCAGTTGATGTGCCCCCCCTGCGCCATCTATCGAACAATCACAATGTGTTTTATCTCAAAAAGTAGTATCGGTGAAACCCTCCAAATGGTTTTTTATGTTTGTACATCAAACCGTTCAAAAGTCAACAGGGCGGGGGGGGGGCTATAAAGATCCGCAGTGTATACATAACTAATAAATACATCAGATAATAGTTTATAACATAAAGAACGAGGTATGCTTTGAATATTGAATTGGAAAAAATTGTTAAAATTATAGATGACGTGACATTGCTGAAGATTTTTGAGTTCCATTTTGAATTTTGAGTCGGTTAACATATTCAGTGATTGAGGAAAGTGATTGTGAACCTTGATTCCCAAGTACAAGTCATCAAGTCTTTAGTGTTGCCAGTTTTTCCTTGAAACCTTTGAACCTCTATGAAATCTATTTTCTGGTTTTCTTCCAACTGTGTAGGTACTTTCAGTCAACTCCACCTAAATCGATCTTTAATAAATGTAGTCGGAAGACTTACATTAGCTCAGACATCAATCCTTCATCATCAGTGAAAAGGGTTAGTTATTATGATGGGTTGAAAATAAAATAAAGATCAGTCAATTCCACCACAAAAAGATCTTTAGTAACGATGTAGTCGAAAAGTCATGTTTCGAAGGACTAATCCTTCATCATCAGTGAGAAGGGTTGGTTATTATGGAGATCAGTTATTTCAAGGCGAAACACGTCACTTAGCTAACAGGCTATGGTACCTGGGATAATCTAGGCATGAAGAGTGATGGAATGAATTATCCACCCCTATAAGTTCGAGTAATAAACTTTTGGACACCCTGTATAATAATGGATATAACTATCTAACGTTTATGCATATGAGTGCATTCGTCCACTTCTGATCACAATCAAACCATTTTCACTATCAGCAAGTTTCACCTTTACCTTGGACGGATAATTTTCCGGTTTTTGTAATTATCAGCAATATGCTTAGAAAACTCTGTGAACGATTGACCAGCGTTCTATATTTCAAATCGTGTTATCAATTATACAGAGTAATTAATTTTTACTGATTTAAGTGTTTCGATTCCAAACTTTATTTATTATTTCTTTCCTTCCCTTCACTACTTGTAATAAGTAGATGGGTCTTGTTGATACAACAATTTAATATAGAAATCATATTTTATAGAGGTATTAATAATTTGGTTGCGGATGCACTATCAAGGTACGCTGTGTCTGGTGGGGCAAACAACCATCCAAAGGAGATAATGATTGCAATACAGAAAGTTGATTTTGAAAAATCGTTTATGAATAAACTAAAAAAATTTGAAACATTACAAAAAAATTATGAAAAAACTCAAAAATTATTAACTCTTTTACAAAATGGCGAACATTTCATGTCAAAAAAATTTGATTTCACATATTTCAATAACATTCTATACTGTAAAATGAAGGGAAGTAACGATTGGAAACTATTTGTACAGCTTGGCAAATCTAGCTGTGAATGTCGAGAAACGTACGAGATGCGCGAAGTTAGAATGAGAAAGTAGTCGAACGACAAAGAGGGTAGTATACGCTCCGGTAAAATATTTCTAAATTGTACATTCAGTAATAAAAGTAAAAGTGTAAGTGGTTGTGGTATTTCTATTGTAGTTTGCAATGAGAATTTAATGTACCTGTATTAGAAATCTACTACCTAGTTAGAACTTTCAAAAAGTATTGTAGTGTATTTTAATATAAATTGAAATTTGACCAACTGATGTCATCATTTTTTGTCTTATTGTATTTTCATTTTTTATTGAGGGAGGAGTATTGGGAGTAAAAAGAAAAATGACGTGTCGTATAGAAATAAATTAGTTTGAACAAAAAACATTCATTGCAGTACTACATATGCATTTATTATTCAATATACTGGATGAACTCTTCATATGTCACTGTCATTATCGTTTGTGTCACTCCCATCATTTTCTAAATCTGAAACGTCACTGTCGTCGTCCTGTAGATTAATTATAATTTGGTCTATTGCTGAATCAAGGCAAGGTTCTTGGTCCATATAAAGTTTTTCATACTTTTCTGCATGGTTACACCGCGATTTCCACTCATCTTCATTGAAAGTATTAAAAAATTCGGCACAATAGTTTTTTACGTCTGTTAGGTTAAAATTCACGTTTCTGTCTGCTACATATTGTTTCAATGATGCCCATACCAGTTCAATTGGATTGAGATCAGTGTGATAAGGCGTGACCATGGGTTTTTAGAAGTTGGTCGATTTCATAGGTTTTGAAGAGTGGCTTATGCAGTTTAATTAAATAGTATAAATCAACTTTGAGCATATCAGTTGTGAACGGAATGTTTCGTTGTCTTAGCCATTCTTGCATTTCTGCGTTTCTAGTATTGTAGTTTGGACATTTTTCAATTTCTACATTATGGTAAGGTGCGTAATCACAACTACACTTTTTGGTGGTAAGTTAGGTATAAGTTTTTTCACCAGCCATTTTTTATAGTTAATGTAATTCATTTCCCCGTGATAATCACCCGATTTGGTTTGTGACTGGAATATTAGGCAAGCATTAGGAACAAAACCGCTTGCACTACCTGCATGCACTATGATTAATCGTTTACCTTTCGACACCGGCTGACGCAGACCTTCATTGGAATCGTCACTCCAAGACTTTTTGTGTGTATGTGATGAATGAATATATGTTTCATCCATGTAAATTATTGGCCGATTTTCTTCCCGAAATTTTTTTATGCGTCTCAAAAAGTTTACTCTTTTTTGCCTGATATCGGGTTTCTCCATCAACAGTTTTCTATTTGTTTTAGTTTTCCTCCATCGAAATCCCATGCTGTGAATGATTTTTCTTAAACTTTTTCTTGAACCCGTGTAGCCATAGTCATCGTGAAATATTTTATGTATATTTCGCAGAGTTGGTACTTTCCTATTGGTCACTTGGTGATTAAAAATCGTCTCAGAACTCCTTTATCGAAATTATCCAAGTCTGTCTTTTTATGTGCTACTTTTCTTCTTTTGTTTGGAGTAGAAAATAATGAAGATTCCCCATTTTCTATTTTCCGTATCTCCTGTTCAATGTTTGAAATAGTATGTACACTGACACCTGCGGCAGTAACAACACGTTCCTGAACTTTTTTTAATATTTATCACAGGTTCATTTTGTGATGCTTCGCGTCGCATAAAATGAATCACATTTGCCAAAATTTCTCGACTCTGTCCACTCAAAACTTTTCTATTCACTTTGGACTGGAATTCCATTTTATAGTCAATAAATCACTTGACAGTGCACTTCGCGTTGCGACAGATAGTAGAACTGACCAGTACATTAACTAATACTCGTTTAACAGACTGTACTGAACCCTTCTGATACTGCGCATCGGCAGGCGTGGCGATTTCACATTCAGAGATAGATTTGCCAAGCTGTAACAATAAAGAAATTCTGTAATGAAACTAGAGGTCTGATAAAAGCCATAATTCCCAAAAGCAAGGATGACATGATTGCTATTGACTTATTTGGGCCACTTCCTCCATCTGAAGGTGGAGTTCGATATATTTTAGTTGTTTTGAATGTCTTTTCAAAATTTGTATAATTTTATACTTTGAGAAACCCTACTACTTATATAGTAGAAATATTGTTAAAAAATTGGAGGATGATTATTTTATTAATATTTTGAAACCCAAAAGATTGTTATCCGATAATGGATCTCAATTCACGAGTGCTATGTATAAAAACTTTCTTATAGAAAATGGTAATTAAGAGATGCATTGTTCGGTGAGGTATCCACAAGGAAACCCTAGTGAAAGAGTTATGCGTGCACTAACAAAACTATTAAGAATATATTGTCATTTGAAACATAGTGCTTGGGCATTATACGTAAAAAAAATTGAATTTTTGATTAACTGTGCAGTGCATGAATCAACGGGAGTTTCTCCGATCACAATTCAATTTGGTAAAGATCCTGCACGTCTAGGTAAATTGTTTTGCTGTGAAGAATTAACCTATAACAGGAGACGTAGTAAAATGGTTTGATAATCGTAGGTAAAACCATTTCGCTGGACGGTGATAGGTGTTACTACTATTTTGTACACCTATAGCCAATCATTAGACTAACAGAAACTCCATAGTCGATTATGGTTATTGATCAGTAAACTCATAGCTATCGTATAGTATGCCTACCCTTGCCAATGAAGTTATTATAAAATTGTTTAAGTGTCATTAACGACTTTACTGTAACTACAACTGACTGGATCGATAACCACAGACGTTCAGTTTCCTGCTATCATCGATCAATCTCTCATTCGTGTGTTGTCGGAGCTCATTCGTTGATCGTAAGGCCCAATGCACATAGAAATGGTGACGGACGGTGGCGCGGTGCAGGCAAGGTGCAGGCAAGGTGCAGGCAATGTGCAGGCCAGTCGAGCCACCGACGTGTTCTACAAAAAAAGATGCGAAGAGGTGAAGGTGCAGGCATAGCAGAGAATCAGCTTCCGGCTAGTACAGAGTACAGGCAGTTGCTCGTGGAGTACCGAGCACTCCGAGCAGCCAATGTATGTTCGAACGACGAACGTGACGAGGACATTTTGGCATTTGTTCTTTTGTCTAACTTGAAAACGGAAAATTCTTGGTGATATCATATAAACAAGGGAATTTTTCCGCTTCTTCACAAAATCTGATAATAATATCTGGATCGTCATGCATATTAGTACAGTATATACAAAGTCAACTTAAACAAAATCGCAATGAAACGATACTGAAAAAGGCATGCGGCGTGAGGCAAGCTTCTTCAAAAACAATCGGAAGGTGGGAAAGAAGCGTGGCAAAGGCGATTGAACGGCAGCCCGCGCTTCATCACATCAGTGGACATTGCTCATAAGTTTAGATAGATGAAGTGTGGAAATGTCGCGCTTCTCGCCACGCCTGCACCGCGCTACCGTCCGTAGCCGTTTCTATGTGCATTGGTCCTAAGGGGCGACAGGACGCTTGAAGCATCGCAGTTCGCCGGCAATCATTTATTTAGTAGCCGCCATTTCGTATAAGTGTGTATGTAGGTTGTAACAGTCAATTCGTAAATGCAGTGTGGGCAATAAGTGTAAAAATGGAATACCAAAAGACACTGGAGGAGTGGAACTTGAAATGAGCATTACAACGGTGTCAAGATATATCAACACAGGTATATTTGAAAGGAGTACTGTATAGTCTTCTATATATCTATAGGATTTATCATTCTGAATCTGGTGCAACCAGATTTGAAGGGATTCTTTCAAACAACTGCAATTATGATATGAATAACGAGTGCATGAAAATAATTTTTTAAGTCTTTCACACCTAAGACACATGGGAGCGTTTTTTGTCTATGTCTTTGAAGCCATTTGAAATAATCGCATTGAACGTGGTACCACTGGATTCGATGATAATCCTTTATCAAATATGGAAAATCGTACAGTGTGTCATTTGAATATACCCAGTTAATATTTTTGGCCGGCTTAGCAATGCTAATTTTTTGATTCAATACAAAAACATGGCAGATCAAGGAACGCCCTTCAAGTTTCATCTTGAAAGATTTTTCCATTTTCATACGCTACAGAGGGGGGAGATTATCCAGTACATAAACGGTAGTAATTTTGTGTTTCAAGGCTAAAGCAAAGTTTTCATGCATCCGAATTTTTGGTTTTTCGTAGGAAATTTGAAAGAAATTTTACTTTTTCGTACGAATGATATTTTGAGCGGTTTTCATTTGGGCGAAATGCCTTCACGGAATGAATGAAATATTCAACGTCATCCACCTAATTTACCGTCCATTTTCTCAATTAAATTATCAAACTTTACTGGCGACATTCTGGAGCAGTTGAAAATAAATGTTCCTCTGGATCACCATTTCCCAGCTCGTTAATTAAGCTGTGGTAATTGTCATGTCATTTTCGTAGTTTGAAAATAGAACTCACCCAAAAACGTTTGGGAGCCCTTTTTTTTTCTCAAATTCAAAATACCAAAATACGTCAACGAAATCAGTAAAACATAAAATATTACGGCTGTTCTTATCCTTATATTATTAATCATCATATTATTGCTGTCCATACTTAAAACATTGATATTTTTAATATGCCTGGAAACAAACATACATAACCGCACTGATCATTGTTTCATTTAAAAATTTTGGACAAGTTGACTTTATTTCAACTTCTTGAATTTATTCGTACCATCAGTTAAAATTTGTCGCCATGAAATATATTTGAACAGCTTTTGACAGATTTCGTCTGAAAAACGAATAATTCGTGTATATGAAAACTCAGACTAACTTGAAAATTTTGATAATTTGTATAAGAACCAATACGTATTAATTTTACGCTGTACAATGGAACCTGCTGTCTCTCATCACTTGTTGAGTTTTCCATTAGTTGAAATTGTTTGAAGTTTTCATTTTTGATTTCATTATCTTTGAAAAAACATCCTAGATGTTCAAAACAAATGCTCAAGGATAAATGTGTTTTTATTTTGTTTCATCTTGTGTTTTTAATATCCTGCACATATATAGATTATGTAGGTATCTGAAAGGAAAGTGTTAATGAATGCTGATTCTTATCATTCAAATGAGACTTTAATATTTCTGTATTTATTTTTCCATGTGACTTGAAAGTAAATATATTACAATTAAACTGGGTACTCACATGGTAGGTACTTAAATGTTGAGTTTGTGAATTTAATTTATATATGACAATCGAGAAAAATCATTTTACTTATAATACAATTTTATTTCACTCTTTTTGTTTGCACTTCTTCATGTGAACGACATATAATGAACATTTTTCACCTGAAGAAGCTGTTGGACTATAACACAATTGTAGTGAAATTGTAAACCAACTCTGTAAAAATCCATACAATTAATGTTTCACAAATATTGACAGGGATTGTCATCACGTATTAGCTATATCAATTGAAAATTTATGATATATCGTATTACTCATACAGAGGGTATGTTTTACTCCTACTGTAGGTAAGTATATTGAACTGAGAGAGAGTGTTACATAAAATGTTAAATTATTTTCAATTTTATGAATTTATATACTTGACGATGCTTTTAGTATACTACCAACATTATACAGGAATGTATCAAGTATCTTCATAGAGGTGTGATTTGTTGTAGAGGTCAATTTGGGTAAGTCAATTTTACTTTATGTGCTCAGTATGTGGTTGGGTGATTGACACACTACACGTGGATACACTGACTAGAGGTTAACTATAAAAATAAACATATACTGTGTTACTAACCACTTATTCGAGTATGTGGCTGGGACAAGTAGAACCCAATAGAGATTTCTTTTGGCTTCCTAGACACCGATAAAAAGAGACGAAACTTCTCAATTTTCCATCCTTGTTGCCAGGAAAAGTTCTCTGTGATTGGTCACTATGAAGGCGGTGAGTTTAAATGACACGACAGGAGTATGCTACCTCAGTTGAAAATATCATTCAAACTCCCCGCCATTGAAGTGACCAATCACAGATCGTGTCTCCTGGCATGGAAGGAAAAATTAAAAACTTTTGCCACTTTCTAGCGGAGTCTACGGAGCCATTACAAATCTATATTAGTTGAACAATAACTGTAAGCTCAAGAGTTCACTAAAGGTAAATTACTTCAATAATTAGTTCAAATAAACGTTTCTGCAATAGAAGTGAAAATAATCATTTGCCATAAGTGGATGAGGTCACTAACGGTTAGTGATTTGTATACCTAATGTCAATTCACAATATATTCGGTGGCGCGATATTAGCTCACTAAGGGTAGTCATTTGGAAAACTTCTAGCAAGTCTACTAATTAATACTTCTGACAAAAAAAATGCTAATGACAATACAAGTGATCATTTTCTACAAGGGGATGAGTTCACTTACTGTTAATGACTTGTATACTCAACATCAATTCACACAGTGGATTCACTCACTGAGGGCAAGTCAACTGTTCACTTGTGAGTAGTCAGGCTGAATCATCTGGGGGTACTAACTTGAGTCAGTTCCTGTTATGCACTGAAATGATTATACATCAGGTGAATAACAGCTAGTTATTTTTTCCAGCAATCTGAATTTACTTGTGCTTATTGAATTGTTCATCTGTCCCATATAGTATTCAACTTTTTACTAAGGAGTATTAAATGTTCGCTGTGGGTTAGTGACTTTTTTTCTCTGTGTGAATATGATTTGAGAAAGATTTTGGAATTTCCTGATATCGATATTAACAAAACAGAAATTAAGCTAGAATTGATAAAAGACAAACTGATTTTTAGGGCTCAAAAACGTAAAAAGAAATATGATAAAAAACATAAGCCTATATGTAACGTATAATGTAGGTGATTGTATGTGGTTAAAAGCGGATAATTATTCATAAAGAAATAAAAAGAAATATTTTTTCTTTATACAGGGCCTTATAAATTATTAGAGAAGGTAGGACATAATGCATTTTTATTGCAGGATGATACTACCATAAGAAATTAGAGGAATATTCAATGTGAATAATTTGAGACCTTGTGTATAGCGTGTTATTATTTATGTTCATGTGTTCATGAATATATATTTGTGTATATAGGAGTGCATATGTATACAGTGAGGACCAAAAGTCCGTCGCCCCCCCTGTAACTTCTTTATTCTACATATTACAAAAAAATGTTAAATACATAAGTTGTAGGGTTTCATTTGATCTCTTTAATGGTTTAAGTTTCATTCATACAGAGTGTCTCAAAAAAGCACGGTGACTTAGAAGTTAATTTTTTTATTTCATTCCATTATTACATTCTACGTTGAATTCTGAACAAGTTTGATAAATGGTTTTCTATCAAAAAAGTTAATAGTTTTGGACTTATGAACACTTGTAAATAATTATTTCGACTACTTTTGCACCAGTTCACGAATAAATTAATGAGGTAGGCTATGCACGCTAGGCGCGTTTATTTTATCCATGACAACGAAAAAAAACTCTTATCTGTTTTTGCCAAATGTCATTGACATTTTGTAGGTTTTCAAAACTTTATTTCAAACGGTTTTCAATTTCTCTTGTTGATTAATATGGCTCGTTCAGTAGCAGACAAAGTTGAAGCCGTTATCATATTTGGTGAAGCTAACCGAAATTACCACGCTGCTATTCGCATTTTCAATGAACGGTTTCCAGAACGTCCGATGTGTCGAAAATATCTGCAGAAATTGGTGGCAAAATTTAACCAAACTGGCACCGTGAAAGATGCTCCGAGATCTGGGAGGCCGAAAATAATTACGGAAGATGTTGAAATTCAAGTACTAGCCGAAATGGTAAATAACCCACAACAATCAACTAAGCAAGAAGCTGAGACATGTGATATTTCTAAAACATCAGTAAAGAGGGTTTTAAAACAAAATAAATTCCATCCTTACAAAATAAAAATTTTGCACCAATTGGTTGAAGATGATCCAGACCGGCGACTTGAATTTTGCGAGACCATGGCAGAAAGAATTACTGCAAATCTACTTTATTTGCAACACATCTGCTTTAGTGATGAAAGCACTTTTTACCTAAATGGAAATGTGAACACCCAGAATTGTAGATATTGGAGTGATGAGATTCCCCATGAATTCCGCGAGGGGCATACTCAATTTCCCCAGAAAATTAATGTTTGGGCTGGTATTTTAGGTAACCACATTGTAGGTCCCATATTCTTGGAAGAAAATTTAAATGGTCCCAGATACCTCCAAATGCTGCAAGACACAATAAGTCCCAGTATCGATGAGATCGTTGCGCAAAACCCACATGAATTTTACTTGGATGTAACATTCCTGCAAGATGGAGCGCCACCACACTATTTTCGGGAGGTGAGAAATTACTTAGATGAAAGGTATCCAGGTAGGTGGATTGGACGTCGAGGTACAACAGAGTGGCCAGCTCGCTCACCGGACCTCTCACCGCTTGATTTCTTTCTCTGGGGCTATGTGAAATCTGTAGTTTTTAAGACAGTTTGTGGGTCGTTAGATGAACTGCGCCGTCGAATTATTGAAGTGTGTTCAGAAATAACACCTCAAACCTTGATTACTGTTAGGGAAGAGTTTACAACCCGACTATTTATGTGTCAAGAAATGCATGGTGGACATGTCGAACATCTTTTGAAATAGATAAAAACTCACCGTTTTTAGTTATAAATTAAAATATCTCTTCAGTTTTTAATGATTCTTGATCTGTATTTATGGACTACCTTCTTTTGTTAATAAAATGTTTCAACTTCATTTGTACTAGTTTTTCGTGAGATTCAACAACTCTAACAATTTTAAAATGGTACGACGAGGTAAGTTACACATGGTGCCATCAGCAGTTTGCAACATTGGATAGCTTTCAAAAAGTTAGGATAGGAAAGTGGAATACATTGTGATCCATTTGTTACGATTTTCTCATTGAACTGGCGCAAAAGTAGTCGAAATAATTATTTACAAGTGTTCATAAGTCCAAAACTATTAACTTTTTTGATAGAAAACTATTTATCAAACTTGTTCAGAATTCAACGTAGAATGTAATAATGCAATGAAATACAGGGTGTCCCATTTAAAAAAATTAACTTCTAAGTCACCGTGCTTTTTTGAGACACTCTGTATGAATGAAACTTAATCCATTAAAGAGATCAAATGAAACCCTACAACTTATGTATTTAACATTTTTTTTTTAATATGGAAAATGAAGAAGTTACAAGGGGGGGGGGCGACGGACTTTTGGTCCTCACTGTATATGTGTATGTGCATATATCTTTTCTCATTCTTATTAATAATTTTACTAGTTTTATGTGAGGCTATGATATGAAAATTAGGTAGTGTTGTTAATTCTGTTACTTGAGTACACAATTATCCACACTAATTTGGTGGGGCTGTGCAAGGAATTTATTATCTGATTTTTAATCATACTGTATAACGAAAGTAAGCTCTGTCATTATAATGATCAATTTGACATCATGACATTTACAAATATTATCCATGAATGTATTCTTGGTGATAAAAACAAAATGAAAACACAGAAAGTAAACAACGTTTGTTGAAAAGATTTTGAATACTAAAATCTGAAATTACACAATTAATGGTAGAGAATTCAAATATATCATTAGAACCACAAACCATAGTAGTGTTGTTGTTCAAATTTCTAAAGAAATTAACTTACTATCTTCTGCACATTGGATATTGCATGTCATATAAATTTATTGAACTATTTATTGGATGCTAACCACGCTAATCAGGCTGACGATTGGAACTTTAACGTAACTTGCAGAATTTTGCTAATAGGAGTGGAGCCCTATAAATTTTCCTTTATTATTTCGCCTACTACTAAATTCGGATATCAAACGACAAGCTGAGCTGAATTATTCCCCATTAGAAACACAGGAGTTGTTCAAGATTAGATTATTACTCTATAATTTTTTTTTAAAGCATCAAGCAACTTAAATAGACTATACGAAGGTACATCCCGCAGCCTCATTATTCTATTTACTTGTCAGATAGAAATATTGTTGATTCCACAATAAAAAGAATATGTAAAAATGTCTAATCCTTGATTTTTAATCAAAAACAAAAAACGTTACACCCACTGGCCTCATTTTCGGCATACTGATACCTGCTATTAATGAATCGTTCATCTGAAACATTATTTGGTCTGAGCCATATCGGTAATAACGTCAATCAATCAAGTCAATTGGGGTAGTTAGTAACTGGAGAGTTTACCATTCGGTCACGATCCTTACCGGGAAAATTTTGAAACTCTTTATGAAGGATACTTACCTATGATCACCTGCTTTGTTCATGTACAACTTCACCGCTAAATAATACACACGGAAAAAAAAATTAATATTAGCAAGTGAAATTTACACACCTCCAAGTAAAAATTTGCATACTATATGGGACAAGTATGAGCTTTATCAGCCACAAGAAGAATTATTAGATTCCTGAATATGATCACTTGCTGTTATTAATGTAATTTGAGGAACATAATGTAAACTACCGGTATTAAAAGCTTTATTAGAAGAAGACTTTTCGTTTTATTGGCCTCAATGAACTTTCTATTTGCAGTGGGTGCTCAGTTTGATAACTACAAATAACTAGTACTGAAGAATAATTTATTATCAAATAACTCACGTAATAAAATCTACTAAACAAGATATTAGTAGTTATAATACAGTATTGTACTGTAGCAACATTTTTTGATCATTATATATATAGTCAAATGAAGTTTCAACTAATGACTGTAGACGTCATAGTTTCCGTCTTGTTATATATCTATAGAAATGTTGGTTCACTTGGCCTTATTGAATGACTCACTTCTGGGTGGTTTTTATTGTCTTACCGTCAATATAGCTTTCATTCTATCTTTGGTATCATAATTCACCAGACTCAAATAAAATATTCACCTGCCCTTAGTTTAATTCATTAGTTCTTCAAGAAAAGGATCATTTGTATTTTTTAATGCCTTATTTTCAATACATCCATTTTTTTCTCAAATTCACAATAAAAAATGGATGGTTCGGTTGCACCAAGGAACCAATGATATTATGCCTGCACTCTAAGAAAGTGTCACACTTACAGAGTGTCAGCGGCTATATATCAAAATACACCATTCAAGAAAAACTGAAGATAGAGATCACATTTTTTAGAAGAATCTTTTTTCTCTTTGTTGATATGGAACATGGCCGCTGGACAGTATTATTAATTATTATATGTATATTAACTGATAACAGTGATCAGTAAAACGCCACAAAATCACCGGCAAAGTAGACTAAGATGCCTAGTAGACGCATCCTCACAGCTCTCAATTGTTGAAATGACGCCGGTTTGGCGGAAAACCGTTAGTACTACACCTTATCACGTAAAGAGTTGCGGCGGTTATTCCCGATTGATCCCGAACTGGTCGAAAATAAACAAGTAAGTGAACACGTTACATTACTGTAGGAAAACCAAGTTCTGCTGCAAATGAATTGTTGTATTAGGCCAGTAACACGAGTTTCTGTTGTAGTGATACACTTTTCAGAAACCCAAAGTTAAAAAATATGGAAATACACTTTTCAAGCGCTAGTAAAGTGTTGACCTGGCATTATACAAAGTGAATTACTTAGTAATCGAACTATTTGCAGTCGATAAACAATATTATAGCTACAAACTCATGCGTACAGAATACAATATTTTTTTGAGGTAAAATGCTTTTTTATTCAATAAAGGTATTAATTTTCTTATCATAATCTAAACAAAGTCAGGAAAACGTTTTATTTGGACCATTTTTTTCCGTGCAGTTATTATTCCAGAAAACTAAAACTTTCTGGCTGAAGATTTCGAAATTGGATGTTATTGTACCATTTGTGAAAGTGGAATTAGGTACATTAGGAATTATACGAATGCCAGGAAAAGGAATAGGGGCAAATAACACGAGGTGTTGTGTTTGTTCCGTTTTGTGGTTTCTACTTTTAACAACTTGAAATAATTTCATGAAGATCAATTGAAACTTTTAAAGAAAACGTCTTGTCATAAGGAACTGATATCAAGAACATATTGAAATGGTTCACTACACGGGATGTATGATAAAATGTCAGTATTGTATAAAGCAAAATGGTTATGGTATTAGAGCGTTTGCTTCTCACCCAGGTGGCCCTGATTCGATCCCCACCGCCCATCACCGAGCTGAAGTGATTTGATTCCACTTTTACAAAGGTCCCGGATCTCCCTTGCTCGTACAAGATCAAATTTTGAGTGGTTTTCTCCGAGAACCTGGATGATTGATAAAAACAAACAAACAAACAAATTGTCAACCCTTTCTTCTTATTGATATATTTTTAGAATCAAACGAAATCAAAACTTTTCAATGAGATACCTCTTGTGCTTGAAGAATTTCAGGATCCCAAGAGGCTCGTAGAAGTATATTCAATGTAATTTTCAGAACAGCATTATTACATGTCGATATCTATTACCTTCGCTGACCTTTTCGTTATAAAAGTAATATATCTCTTCGATTGTTCACTTCTGCGATTCAACTGCCCATTCTTCACAAGTTCAATTGAACTCTGATTGTCCACTCTTAAAGGGACCTTAACTTACTGATTTGTTAACTCTTCAATGATTTCAAGTATGATAACTATTTGTTATAATCTGCTGCGGTAATATATTCAGCTTCGGTTGTTGATAGAGCTATATAGAGCTACTACAATCGACTGTTTTCTCGAACACGATCCCACTGGTCCACCACAGAAGGAGATAACAAAGTGAATGCTATTTTTCTTTTCCAAATCAATGTTTTCAAAATGACCCTACGTGAAATTCCTGCCTTTGTCCCATACAAAATTTTTCCTTATGTTTTTTTTTCCACAATTGTGCTAGAGTCCTTATTATTCACAATTTTGAATTGTTTTCCCGAATATATATATACAGGCCGTTTCTTTTATCATGTAACTTTGCTATATTCTACACCGTAATAGATACAAAGACGATTATATAGGAAAAAATGTAACTATTGTGGTGAGCAGTACATTGGTCACAGAAAATCTACGGGGACTCTCGCCCTTCCCGACTTAACAGGGAAAACTAAAAATGCTGTTTTCGGTTTTTTATAGAATGGTAATTACAGAAAATATAAAAAAATGAAAGAGGAAAGTTTTATTGTATTCAAAATGTACTATCAATATTTGTGATGAAATAGACAGTTCCGTATTTAAAAAAAATAGTTGATGATGGCGGTGTTGACACGAAACGTTTGATTAAAAATTTATCGTTACGTAGTTCTAGTACATTTTGAATACAATAAAACTTTCCTTTTCAATTTTTTTATATTTTCTGAAATAACAATTCAGTTTTCCCTGTATACATTGGGAAGGACGAGAATCCCCGTAAATTTTCTATGACCAATTTACTGCTCACCACAATAGTTACCTTTATTCCCATTTAGTCGTTTTTGTATCTATTAGGGTTTAGAATATAGCAATGTAACCACATGATAAAAGAAACGGTCTGTATATATAAAACCTGGAAGTTCGGGTTGATACAGTAAATGAGATACCTCATCGAATATTGTAGTAAATTATCCATCTGTTTTTGAATTTCTGCCAAGCAGTTCGTCGTCCACATATAGATTCAAGAATAATGTTTTTATTCATGAATATGCAATGATCTGCATTCAAATGACTGAGTCTTCTTTCTTTCATTGAACATATGAATTTATGATTCCTTTTCAGAGGAGCCTGTTTTAACTCGTATAGAATTTTTTTAACTTATTTATTTCAAACCGTACCGGAATATGCATAAAAATCATTTCAGCCAGTTATCCATATTTAAACGCTGTATTGATGATCAGATTTCTGTTGGCTGATGCAGAAGCGGTAATTAATTACTCAGTGCATAACCAACTAATGTGTACTTCTTGCACGAGTATCCAATTTTTTAAAGTACATCAAAACTTTTCCACCTATGAACCTATGAAAATGGTTTTCAGCAAATTTTGATAATTTTTTTAATTTGTATGGTTCAAGACACTTAACAATTTTAAGAAGTTATAAGAGGATCGCCTTGAAATAACTGATCTTCATAATAACCAACCCTTCTCACTGATGATGAAGGATTAATCCTTCGAAACATGACTGAGCTGATGTCTTTCGACTACATCGTTACTAAAGATCTTTTCGTGGTGGATTTGACTGATCTTTAATTTATTTTCAACCCATCATAATAACTAACCCTTTTCACTCATGATGAAGGATTGATGTCTGAGCTGATGTAAGTCTTCCGACTACATTTATTAAAGATCGATTTTAGGTGGAGTTGACTGAAAGTACCTACACAGTTGGAAGAAGGGAAGACCAGAAAATAGATTTCATAGAGGTTCTTAATATGTGGCTGAAAAAAAGTAGATGGAATTGTTTCAAGGAAAAACTGGCAACACTAAAGACTTGATGACTTGTACTTGGGAATCAAGGTTCACAATCACTTTCCTCAATCACTGAATATGTTAACCGACTCAAAATTCAAAATGGAACTCAAAAATCTTTAGCAATGTCACGTCATCTATAATTTTAACAATTTTTTCCAATTCAATATTTAAAGCATACCTCGTTCTTTATGTTATAAACTATTATCTGATGTATTTATTAGTTATGTATACATTGCGGATTTTTATAGCCCCCCCCCCCCTGTTGACTTTTGAACGGTTTGATGTACAAACATAAAAAACTATTTGGAGGGTTTCACCGATACTACTTTTTGAAATAAAACACATTGTGATTGCTCGATAGATGGCGCGGGGGGGCACATCAACTGAAAAATTTCAAATGGCATAGGGGGCCATGAAAAGATAATTCAATTCTCTTTTCAACCATCTAAAAATTTTAAGAATTTTGTTCTATCAAAAAAGAATTCTGTCCCGTTATATCACATCAAACCATTCAAAAGTTATCGTGGTCAGGAAAAATAAGGGATTCAGATCCGCCAGGTCCGCACTTATTCTGACATTTACACATTATGAAATTAACATGTATTTGAAATTTTTTAGTTGATGTGCCCTCCCGCGCCATCTATCGAGCAATCACAATGTGTTTTATTTCAAAAAGTTGTGTCAGTGAAACCCCCTAAACGGTTTTTTATGTTTGTACGTCAAACCGTTTAAAAGTTAACAGGTGTGACTATTAAAAACCGCACTGTATATACTTTGTGAGCTAGTCATCTTCCTTATGCATTTGGTACCCAACTGACTGGAGCTTAACCTTTTATCAATGTACATGCCTCACGCTAAATGCATCAAAATGACATTGCCACGGAGGCAACTGTAGCTACCTGCGTGACATCTAAGTGCAGGATTATAAGTTACAAATATACGGTTGGCTTCCTGGTTGTTGACACCGCTTGATTGTTGTTTCACTTGCGATCAAGTGTTGCCCATTTTAACACTTGTTTTCACCTCACTGGCGAGAGCCATATGTTCGAAACACGTGTCAATGGTTAAATTTTTACTAGAGACTCAGTCCAATAAATATTTCTGTTCTTTACGCTAATACATGTTGGAAGATAGAGGACGTACTAGCGACAGGACACAACAATGATTTCAAAAATACTAAAACACTAGTAACCGACGAAAACTTCCACAATCGAATAGCAGAGAAGATATCGGAACTGAAATCGTCCATACAACATGAACAGAAGAAATAACGGCCAAAGATTACCAACAACGTGAAAATCTACCTTAACACAGCAACAAAGGAGACCACAATTCACTGTAGACAGTGAATTGAGTAGCTGTCGACTACAAAAATCTCTCTTGAAGGTGCCAATCACTCGTGTTGACGACACGTCTAATCTAACTCGTAATGAACTTTGGCTTCACAACCCGAAAAGTCGTCATGTAAAAAAAACTTGAACCATCTTAGTGTGACTTGAAAAACGAAGATGAATACGCCAATGATCGAGCCCATCCGATTTGACTACAATTATTTGGAATATCCCCTAGATGAGACCTCCACGAGAATACACAAGAGTCAGTCAGATAGGACATCGCACAGGTACTTGAAAACACCGACAAGAAATATATCTCACAACAAACACCAAGCACTGAAAACTCTGCGAGATAATGAGGAGATCACCATTCTACCCGCGGATAAAGACAATGCAGTTTTGAATACCAAAATGATAACTCTACTAAATGATCCAGAATACAAAAAAAATATCAAGAGACCCAACCACCTATCTGGAGATATCCACAATATAACTCTCAGCACTAATTCGCCAATCGACAGCCATACCAAGAAACATCTCATTCCAAGGGAGAAATCATCTAAGTGCCCCTAACTTCTTGGGCTTTCCAAAGTCAATAAAGATGGCGCACCGCTCAGACCAATCGTGAGTTCTATAGGTTCTCCAGTCCATCAATTGGTGAGATACCTTGCTCACGCTCCCACCCATATGCAGAAAGAGTTAGTTTATTCGAACGCAATACTGATGATTTGATAGATATAATGGATAATCGAGAGAAAATATAAACCAGAAGAACATATTATCACCCTAGCAGAAGAACACCTGTTCATTAATGACGACCAACGATACCGACAAATTGAGCCAGATCGACACCAAGAACTTTCAAGTTTTTTCAATAATCTGAATGGAATCCATCCACTGATGAAATTTACGAAAGAGGTAGAAGAAGAAAACACTGGGACACACAGTATTTCGCAAGGCAACACACATCAATAGATACCTGAATGCAAATCCACACAACCACCCCAAACAAATCTACTCAGTAGCAAAAAACACTGATTACATGTTCAAACAAGCTGGCACACAAGAAATACAGACAACAAGTTGAATAACACCGAGACAATAGACACTTAAAGCCAAGTCGAAATTCCAACCCTATCCTTATCCTTTCGGTATACGTATCCGGAGACGGGTCTGTCAAAAATATTCATATTTAAATGTCATCAAGAGGAATATTTTGAATGTTCCGTATACATTTGGGCTGACGAATGGCTTTAGAGGCTTATTTCCCTACCAACGTAAATCGATGCGATATGTATACGTATACGGATATGTATAAATATGCACAATTGGCTTTAAGTGTCTAATAATATTACGGATGAACGGATACGGAAAGCGGTTGCAAACATGATATCAAAGGGACTATAGACAAAATTAGTAGAATTTTCTGCCGACACAACATAGAAATAGCATTCGTACCAGAACGTACAATGAGATCGATTCTCCTTTATTCAGCCAGAAGTGGAAGGGGTGATGAGATAGTTGAAGGTGCAATGCAAGGAGCCAACATATTGAGCCTGGAACGGGTCCGCACCTCTACCATAATTAACTTGGTATAGTTAACAGAAATGTCACGGATTTAAGTTCCAACTTAAGTATAAATGGGATGATAATGCTCCCCGCACCCAAAACCTTACCATTGGGATTTCAGTTTCACAAATACAACATCCAATACCTGTACTTTTTTCGTTTGTAGCCTTTTCCGCGGGACTACCATATGACAACGAGCCACATAAACTTTGAACACCGAGATATCTACATAGAATATGACGTTTAATCCACGCATAAGTTTCTCCATTAATCCTGGTGATGATAGAGCTTTATGGCCAACATCTGCCGCCAGTGCCCCCTAACCGGAGCCATGAATTATAACAAATATTTCAGTATTGAAAAATCTGGGATCCTATTTAAAAGAATTGACATCGGTGTCTTGACTCCCTAACGGATACAACTGATGATGACGTAAACAAAAGGACTTTTCTATTTCGAAATCATCTGCATTCACGAAATATAGATATCCTCTTTCATTTTGCAGATATTTGCCGTATTGGTGACCAATATTTTGAGAATTGTTACTAAATTACTTTACGGCTTAGTTTTAAGTAAATCACAATAAATCATTCCTGATTCTAGTAATAATGTCCTGGGTACATAAATAGCGGATACGCTCTAAATGATAAAATACTCTGTTCCCATTTTTACTCACTCTGAAATGAAAACTATCGATTATATGATTTCAAAGAAAAAAGCCTTTCATACTAGGTTCATAAATATAATACAGCGGGATAATTAACATACTTGCATAAACAATCTATAGGGATATATAGCGTTACTGAAGTGGGCTATGAATTATTTTCTGAAATTGATCGTAAAGTGCTTTTACCACCCTCAACATTTTTATGTCGGCGATGGATATCAATATACAAAATTCTCGTTCATTTATGAAACAACTTTGTGGGATAGCTATGTAGTAGGCAATGATGTATCTTTGGAATGGCCCAACTTACATCAATAAAATTTTGTGTATGTATATTTTGTGAGACTACGAACTTCATTTTTGTTTTGCCGGTGTTGGCCATATTTCCAATTTCAACTGAATCATCCTATATATTTTCAGATGATCCACTACAGTTTTTTGTTTTCGATTCAATGATCCATAATTGAAAAAAAAATTTGATTTTGTGATCAAAACTAAGATAAGTACCCTAAACAAACATAAATAAATGAAAAATATTAAAGGAGAAGTTTGATATAGTTTCCATTTTTCTATAAACTGAATTCAATTCCAAATGAAAATTCGTAACTTTCGTTACAGTTTCCCGCTAGAAGTTCAATTTCTTCTTTTATTACCTCTTTTATTTTGTGGTTAGTTCAAATAGAGCCCACTTCTTAAGTTTCCCTATAAGGAATGGTCCAATGGGGTCAATTCTGGAGACAATATGGAAATATCACGAAAATCATATAAAGCATGGAAAGGAGTTAGGTCTTGCTGAAACAAAAGCGATATATTCAGGAGATTGAGATTTATTTGATCAATTCTAATTATAAAATTGTCTGATAGTGCTCCTCCTCAGTTTAATTCAATATTGTAAATTTCTGCCCTTAAACACGAAACAACTTTAGCGTGCGGGAAAATTTTTACTGCACTAGTGCGGGATTATTACACCTCTCAAACTGAATTTTCAGTATTGAGCTATCCAAGATCTTGCAGGGTGACACATATTTATGTGATAATGTCTGCTGAGTTCGTATATCAAACATACGTATGAATTTTTTACTAACTCAAACTGATGCGACGAGCGTCATTGTTGTTGATGGCGGAACCGTTAATGGAAATGTTAGAGAACTAGTGACTCACATACAGTATTCTTTCTCTGTGATCCAAGATTTGAATAGTATTATAAATCAATTTAGGGTTACAGAAAGAATGAGTAGATTGACATGTCGGTTGTATTGAGAAACGAATCGAGAATAACTCCCAGATTTTTTGCACTATCAGAAAAAGGATTGGTATTGTATTTTCCCCGATTTTTAACGTAATAAAGTTAATGTTACGACTTCTGGCGATCTTTCTAGCAAACGGTATAGAGGTGGATTCGGAAGGGTTAGCTTGTTCGAACATAGGGCTCTCGCTAGTGAGGTGAAAACAAGTGTTGAAATGGGCAACACTTGATCGCAAGTGAAACAACAAACAAGCGGTGTCAACAACCAGGAAGCCAACCGTACATTTGTTACTTATAATCCTGCACTTGGATGTCACGCAGGTAGCTACAGTTGCCTCCGTGGCAATGTCATTTTGATGCATTTTGCGTGAGGCATGTACATTGATAAAAGGTTAAGCTCCAGTAAGTTGGGTACCAAATGCATAAGGAAGATGACTAGCTTACAAAGTATATACAGTGCGGTTTTTAATAGTCCCCCCTGTTAACTTTTTAACGGTTTGACGTACAAACATAAAAAACCATTTAGGGAGTTTCACTGACACAACTTTCTGAAATAAAACACATTATGATTGCTCGATAGATGGCGCGGGAGGGCACATCAACTAAAAAATTTTAAATGGCATGTTAATTTTACAATATGTAAATGTCAGAATAAGTGCGGACCTTGCGGATCTGAATCCCTTATTTTTCCTGACCACGATAACTTTTGAACGGTTTGATGTGATATAACGGGACAGAATTTTTTTTTTATTTTCAGATGGTTGAAAAGAGAACTGAATTATCTTTTCAACGATGTGATACATGACCCCCTATGCCATTTGAAATTTTTCAGTTGATGTGCCCCCCCGCGCCATCTATCGAACAATCACTATGTGTTTTATTTCAAAAAGAAGTATCGGTGAAACCCTCTAAATGGTTTTTTATGTTTGTACATCAAACCGTTCAAAAGTCAACAGGGGGGGGGCTATAAAGATTCGCACTGTATACATAACTAATAAATACATCAGATAATAGTTTATAACATAAAGAACGAGGTATGCTTTGAATATTGAATTGGAAAAAATTGTTAAAATTATAGATGACGTGACATTGCTAAAGATTTTTGAGTTCCATTTTGAATTTTGAGTCGGTTAACATATTCAGTGATTGAGGAAAGTGATTGTGAACCTTGATTCCCAAGTACAAGTCATCAAGTCTTTAGTGTTGCCAGTTTTTCTTTGAAACCTTTGAACCTCTATGAAATCTATTTTCTGGTTTTCTTCCAACTGTGTAGGTACTTTCAGTCAACTCCACTCAAATCGATCTCTAATAAATGTAGTCGGAAGACTTACATTAGCTCAGACATCAATCCTTCATCATCAATGAAAAGGGTTAGTTATTATGATGGGTTGAAAATAAAATAAAGATCAGTCAATTCCACCACAAAAAGATCTTTAGTAACGATGTAGTCGAAAGACTTACATCAACTCAGTCATGTTTCGAAGGACTAATCCTTCATCATCAGAGAGAAGGGTTGGTTATTATGGAGATCAGTTATTTCAAGGCGAAACACGTCACTTAGCTAACAGGCTATGGTACCTGGGAAAATCTAGGCATGAAGAGTGATGGAATTATCCACCCCTATAAGTTCGAGTAATAAACTTTTGGACACCCTGTATATTAATGGATATAACTATCTTATGACTAACGTTTATGCATATGAGTGCATTCGTCCACTTCTGATCACAATCAAACCATTTTCACTATCAGCAAGTTTCACCTTTACCTTGGACGGATAATTTTCCGGTTTTTGTAATTATCAGCAACATGCTTAGAAAACTCTGTGAACGATTGACCAGCGTTCTATATTTCAAATCGTGTTATCAATTATACAGAGTGATTAATTTTTACTGATTTAAGTGTTTCGATTCCAAACTTTATTTATTATTTCTTTCCTTCCCTTCACTACTTGTAATAAGTAGATGGGTCTTGTTGATACAACAATTTAATATAGAAATCAAATTTTGTAGAGGTATTAATAATTTGGTTGCGGATGCACTATCAAGGTACGCTGTGTCTGGTGGGTCAAACAACCATCCAAAGGAGATAATGATTGCAATACAGAAAGTTGATTTTGAAAAATCGTTTATGAATAAACTAAAAAAATTTGAAACATTACAAAAAAATTATGAAAAAACTCAAAAATTATTAACTCTTTTACAAAATGGCGAACATTTCATGTCAAAAAAATTTGATTTCACATATTTCAATAACATTCTATACTGTAAAATGAAGGGAAGTAACGATTGGAAACTATTTGTACCGAATAATATTATTCAAGAACTTGTGATCTATTATCATGAATCTTATGGACATTTTGGGGCATGGAAATGTATTGCAATGATAAAAAAATCTTTCTACTGGAATAATATGAATAATGATATTAGAAAAATCGTATAAAAATGAAAAAAATGTCAACAATAAAGAAATTCTGTAATGAAACTAGAGGTCTGATAAAAGCCATAATTCCCGAAAGCAAGGATGACATGATTGCTATTGACTTATTTGGGCCACTTCCTCCATCTGAAGGTGGAGTTCGATATATTTTAGTTGATTTGAATGTCTTTTCAAAATTTGTATAATTTTATACTTTGAGAAACCCTACTACTTATATAGTAGAAATATTGTTAAAAAATTGGAGGATGATTATTTTATTATATTTTGAAACCCAAAAGATTGTTATCCGATAATGGATCTCAATTCACGAGTGCTATGTATAAAAACTTTCTTATAGAAAATGGTATTAAAGAGATGCATTGTTCGGTGAGGTATCCACAAGGAAACCCTAGTGAAAGAGTTATGCGTGAACTAACAAAACTATTAAGAATATATTGTCATTTGAAACATAGTGCAACAGATTTTTTTTTTTTATACGCGGCCTTATAAATTATTAGAGAAGGTAGGACATAATGCATTTTTATTGCAGGATGATACTACCATAAGAAATTAGAGGAATATTCAATGTAAATAATTTGAGACCTTGTGTATAGCGTGTTATTATTTATGTTCATGAATATATATTTGTGTATATAGGTGTGCATATGTATATATGTGTATGTGCATATATCTTTTCTCATTCTTATTAATAATTTTACTAGTTTTATGTGAGGCTATGATATGAAAATTAGGTAGTGTTGTTGATTCTGTTACTTGAGTACACAATTATCCACACCAATTTGGTGGGGCTATGCAAGGAATTTATTATCTGATTTTTAATCATACTGTATAACGAAAGTAAGCTCTGTCATTATAATGATCAATTTGACATCATGACATTTACAAATATTATCCATGAATGTATTCTTGGTGATAAAAACAAAATGAAAACACAGAAAGTAAACAACGTTTGTTGAAAAGATTTTGAATACTAAAATCTGAAATTACACAATTGTTGGTAGAGAATTCAAATATATCATAGAACCACAAACCATAGTAGTGTTGTGGTTCAAATTTCTAAAGAAATTAAATTACTATCTTCTGCGCATTGGATATTGCATGTCGTATAAATTTATTGAACTATTTATTGGATGCTAACCACGCTAATCAGGCTGACGATTGGAACTTTAACGTAACTTGCAGAATTTTGCTAATAGGAGTGGAGCCCTATAAATTTTCCTTTATTATTTCGCCTACTACTAAATTCGGATATCAAACGACAAGCTGAGCTGAATTATTCCCCATTAGAAACACAGGAGTTGTTCAAGATTAGATTATTACTCTATAATTATTTTTGAAAGCATTAAGCAACTTAAATATCAGACTATACGAAGGTACATCCCGTAGCCTCATTATTAATTGAAACTTGTATTCCATTTACTTGTCAGATATAAATAATGTTGATTCCATAATAAAAAGAATATGTAAAAATTTCTAATCCCTGATTTTTAATCAAATACAAAAACGTTATTGAATCGTTCATCTGAAACATTATTTGGTCTGAGCCATATCGGTAATAACGTCAATCGAACAAGTCAATTGGGTAAGTTAGTAACTGGAGAGTTTACCATTCGGTCACGATCCTTACCAGGAAAATTTTGAAACTCTTTATGAAGGATAATTACAAAGCAGGTGATCTGCTTTGTTCATGTACAACTTCACCTCAAAATAATACACACGGAAAAAAAATTAATAGTAGCAAGTAAAATTTACACACCTCCAAGTAAACATTTGCATACTATATGGGAGAAGTATGAGCTTTATCAGCCACAAGAAGAATTATTAGATTCCTGAATATGATCACTTGCTGTTATTAATGTAATTTGAGGAACATAATGTAACTTTCCGGAATTAAAAGCTTTATTAGAAGCAGACTTTTCGTTTTATTGGCCTCAATGAACTTTCTATTTGCAGTCAATTTGAAGAAACATTTTGTTAGAAAAATATCAAAAGTTTCTCGAATATGTATTAAATAAAAACTGAAAAACCGCATGCATTTATAAAAACTTTTTAAGTTTCGTAGCCAAAATGACCCACTTAATTAGTTAGTTTATGAAGTAGTACGTTTGAAGTTTGAAGTAGAATTTCAACCAATCAAATTTTTCGGTTATCTACGGCGTCGCCGGAGACTGACAAATAATGCTGATTGGCGCTGCGATCAGTTTATGGATATTTGACATTGTCATCTGTAATTGTCATTTGTCAATCGTCAAACGCGCTATGAAAATGAAATTTGTTTAGTTTAGATGTTTTTAGTGGAAGTGAAAGCTGAAAGCCCTCGTATGGGTGGAAGTGTTGTAGTGCTGTTGAGACTATTATTACATATTCCAGAAAAAGTTGATAGAAAATATCCGCAGTTGAAATCACCCAACGACTCCTGGTAAGATAATTCGGAATGTAACTCATTCTCCGAATCTCCTTATCAAAAGTTCCAAAATCTTTTCTGTTTTTAGTTTTCATTCTTTAGTATAACAAATAATATATTTTCCAGGTAATAATTTGCAACTATCCAGCTCGTGTCAGTTTGTAACAGTATCAGTGGACTAAGAAAAGGAAGTGAATGCAGTAACTCGGATCTGTCGAACTCAAGAATCTATTTCACCGCAGCAAAACAAAAATATTTATCCTGTAAAAGTAAGTAAATCTCTAAAAAGTATATTTATGCATTTTTTTCATTAAACTTTCCTTTGTTTTGTAGAGATTCTACTGAAAGTCCTATGAGACTTCTGAATATTTTTAAGGCAAGTGCCACACAAAATGCAGAAATGATAAAGGCTATAAGAAATTCTAAGAAAGGAAATAATATCCAAGATAATCCAAAATCAGTAGATATCGATATCCCATCATAGTCTTTCATAATAGAGTTGATGGAGTTGGATGGAAAACTTACTGACAAAATCATAGTATTTTTTACTTCCTTCACGATTACTTTGATAACTGAAAAGATGTAATAATTTTATTTAAAGCTTCTTCATGTTGGACGCATCAGTGTATTAGATGTATGCCTCAATTAGTTGACGATGATGTTTTAAGGCACCTTTAACTAGGTTGGAGGAAATGGAAGGAAAAAATTATCTAATATAGATATGGCTACTTTGATAAAAGGTAAAAATATACCACAGAGAATCTCAGATGACGTCAATTTGAATTAAAATTTACCTTCACTTAATTTATACCATTTACTTAGTTTAACATTTAAAAAAAAAACGTTTTTTCTCAATGTTGACCAAATGTTCTCGAATATTTAATATTTTTTTCGGTATTTCCATAATCTGCATTCCTATATGTAATAAGAGATATTGTATATAAAAATTAGAGGCTTGATCAGGCGCAGGTACTTCAATTAAATTAAATTTTAGACTAACCTTACCATAGTGTTTTTACAATATTTTAATGTCAAATATTATGTATTTACTTACATCATTTTCAAGTATTCCCCCTTTATAAAATGTTGCAAATATCAATATGATTAATTATCAAAATAAATATAATTCATCAATTCTTTTCGATAATATATTGATGGTATTTTTAGGGGTATGTAAGAAAATCCCACTCGCATAGCAATTTACTGAGAAGTCGAAGAAAAACATGCTATTTTCCGGCTCTAAGCTACTGAGAGTTGCAATAGGACACTGTAAGTAAATTATTGAACAATGAGGCTTATTTTCTTCTAATTGGTTTTTTAGGATCAAGAAAAACAAAGAAAGATCCTGAAGAACTGAAAAGTGCAATGAGACCGATTTGAGTAATTTGTGTTAGTGAACTGAATTTCTAAAGGTCTTGATAATTGCCAAGAGAGTGTATTAGAATACATATGTATGTTGTTTTTCTCGTTTTTGCAATAAATACTTTTTTCTGTATTTAATTTTTTATTCTTATTATATATACAGGGTGTTTGATGTAGGTGCTACAGACCAAAATGCCATTTTTTAAAATAGAACGCACTGTATATCATCACATATTCAGATTCTACGCTTAATTCTGATATCATTTCATGTTTAGTATTGAAAATCGGTTACGGCGTTGTTGAGTTATTGCACTTTAAATAAGGTTCAAAATAAGGTTTCAAAAAACTTTCCACAATAATGGAGTTGTGAATCGACATAACAGTCACTATTGGTCTCAAGAAAATCGCCACTGGATCCGCGAAAGTAATTTTCAAACTACTTGGGGTATTAATGTATGGTGTGGATTGTTCAATGGCCGCATCATAGGATCTTACTTTTTCAATGAAAACCTCAATGGATTGCGATATTTACATTTTCTAGAAAATGATTTGATCCAGTTGATGAAAGATATTC
Source organism: Chrysolina americana (assembly GCA_958502065.1). Taxonomy (NCBI): domain Eukaryota; kingdom Metazoa; phylum Arthropoda; class Insecta; order Coleoptera; family Chrysomelidae; genus Chrysolina; species Chrysolina americana. Next base: position 64,920,987 of record OY293411.1, read on the forward strand.
CCATAGCAGAACGACAAGGAATTTGGTGGCAACAAGATGGTGCTCCTCCTCACAATTCATAGGTTGTTACTGAATATCTGGATAGAACGTACCCAAATAGATGAATTGGTAATAAGGGTCCAATTCGGTGGCCGGCTCGTTCCCCAGATTTATCACCGCTTGATTTTTTCCTATGGGTTTATTAAAAAGTATTATTTTCATTTTGTTTGAATGTGAATGATCTGAAAATGAAAATTCGACTAACGTGCAGTGATATTACGCCTGATATTATAAGAGCGACTTGTTCGAGAAGTAATTCGACGTTTCGAAGACTGTATAATATCTAATGGGCGTTACTTTGAACAATTTTCATGACATATCTAGGTACTATTCTTATGAAATGATTCATCAGGTTATATTACATTTTTATTGACGAATACACCTCTTTCAATTTCGCAATTGTTTCATATTCAAAATGATTACTGACTGAATTCCACAACTCAAAATTGAAACGATTTCTTCGAACACCCATAATTTTGACTAATTTTCATGTGATCTGATGCAGAGAGAATAGTTATTGTATGAGATATTTTTAAAAATAATAGTCGTTCTCAAGACTTTTTAAGCAATAACTCGACAACGCCGTAACCGAATTTCAAAAACTAAACTTGAAATGATATCAGAATTAAGCGTAGAATCTGAATATGTAATGATATACAGTGCGTTCTATTTTAAAAAATGGCATTTTGGTCTGTAGCACCTACACCAAACACCCTGTATATTTGAAAATTATATTAAAATATTGCTCTCATGAACTCATAAAACTTTTGTATGAAACATTTTTGTATATCTCCTCCGACAAACCAGATATTGCCTGTCACATAAAATGTGGGACACCCGGTATATAGCATGTGCCATGAATGTGTTTTAGGATATTCCTGGAATATGTTTGGAATATTCCTGGAATATGCGTATCACATGTTTTGGAGGATATGGAATATTCCTGGCATATGCCAATATGCCGGTTTAAGATGTATGGAATATTCCTGGCATATATTTCATGGTGACCTTGAATATCTATGGAATATGCATAGCACATGTTTTGTAGGATATGGCATATCCCTTGAATATGCCTAGGATATTCATGCAATATTATTGTGCCGTCTGGGTTAGCAATTATACGAATGCCAGGAACAGGAATAGGGGCAAATAACACGAGGTGTTGTGTTTGTTCCGTTTTGTGGTTTCTACTCCAAGTTTTAACAACTTGAAATAATTTCATGAAGATCAATTGAAACTTTTAAAGAAAACGTCTTGTCATAAGGAACTGATATCAAGAACATATTGAAATGGTTCACTACACGGGATGTATGATAAAATGTCAGTATTGTATAAAGCAAAGTGGTTGTGGTATTAGAGCATTTGCTTCTCACCCAGGCGGCCCTGATTCGATCCCCACCGCCCATCACCGAGCTGAAGTTATTTGAATCCACTTTTACAAAGGTCCCGGATCTCCCTTGCTCGTACAAGATCAAATTTTGAGTGGTTTTCTCCGAGAACCTGGATGATTGATAAAAACAAACAAACAAATTTTCAACCCTTTCTTCTTATTGATATATTTTTAGAATCAAACGAAATCAAAACTTTTCAATGAGATACCTCTTGTGCTTGAAGAACTTCAGGATCCCAAGAGGCTCGTAGAGGTATATTCAATGTAATTTTCAGAACAGCATTATTACATGTCGATATCTATTACCTCTTCGCTGACCTTTTCGTTATAAAAGTAATATATCTCTTCGATTTTTCACTTCTGCGATTCAACTGCCCATTCTTCACAAGTTCAATTGAACTCTGCTTGCCCACTCTTAAAGGGACTTTACTGATTTGTTAACTCTTCAATGATTTTGTAGCATAATATAGAGTTGAACATAGCAACGAGAAGTGAGCTATGGGGGGATTGAGAAATGTTGTGGAATCAGTTGTTATTTTGGAGTTGAAAAATAAAGAGATATAAAAGTTACTCGCACATTCATTACATGGTGTCAGATGTAAACTACTAAAAAGTAAAATATAATGAATGAAGAACAGGAAACAGTTCTTAGAACTGAAAATGAAGAATTACGCCAAATGTTGTCCCAGCAGCAGATTCGAAACAGTGGTGAATACAGTACCGTCGCCAGAAGTATTTTCACTCGAGAAAGATGAGTGGCACGGCTGGATTATGAAAGATATCGTTCCGCAACAAAAATTGATTCATCAAGCGAGAAGTCGCAAATTAACAATCTACTCCTTTATATGGGTCCGAAAGTTACGAGACTACTTGATACCCTTAAAAAGAAAGAAGAAGATTTCGAAACGTACAGAGAAGTCAAAGAATTCTTCACTAAACATTTCTGTGGATCCAAAAATTTTATATACGCACGAGCCAAATTTAACTTACGTGATCAGAAAGACGGATAATGTGTTGAAGACTATATCAGTGATGTGGTAAGTTTAGCAAAAGCCTGTGACTACAAAACATTAGAAGAGAACTGATAAGAGATCGTTTAGTCGTAGGAATTCGAAACAGAATATTGAGCGAAAAACTTCAAATGGATGATAATCTTACTCTTCAGAAAGCTATCGAACGAATCACCCAATCAGAGAGAGTTAAACAAGAAAAGATAGAAATAAGACATAAAACCAAAAATAATTGACAAAATTGTCAAGATTTATCGAAGGAAAACGAGAAATGACAAAAGGATGGATACCAAAATATCCGGATGTATGAGATGTGGTAACAAACAAAGACATCCAAAATTCAAATGCCCAGCCAATCGAACCAAATGCCATCGGTGTCACTTATTTGGACATTTTTCTGCCTATTGCAGAACAAACAAAGTATCTGAAATCAGAGAAGAATCATCATCCAAAAGTTCTGACGATTCAGACGAATCTTCCGAGAATAATTATTTGAGAGAAATAAGAAACATTAGTTCCATTTCAAATAATAACCCATGGATGATAAAACTAAACATAGGAAAATATGGCAGAAGAATTATCAACTTCAAAATCGACACTGGAGCCGATGAAACCATCATTTCTCGTTCGGATTATAGAAAATCAATTTATACATGATTATCCACTGAAGAAAACGAGCGCAAAATTAGTTGGTCCAGGCAGCGGACACAGCAATATACTGATTATTTCAGGTCGAATAGACATACCCGTGCAATGGAAGGGTAAAACAGCAATTTTGAAATGTTTCGTAGTCGACACAAATGAAAATCTATTAGGTCGCCCTGCCCTGGAATCATTAGGAATCGTACAGTGGAAGAAAGATGAGTTACATATTACCAATTCTGTACAAGTCATCGAGAGAAAATACAATTGTTCGGAAAAAGAATTCAAGAAGAAAGTCATAGAGCAATTTCCCAAGTTATTCGATGCAGGCCTTGGTAAAATGAAAGGTTTCGAGTATTCAATCAAACTTTGTCAGACTCGTTTTCCATATGCAATCAGTAATCCAAGGAGAATTCCCTTCCCGTTGATGGAAAAAGTAAACGAAGAATTGAACAGAATGCAAAAGGATGGAGTCATAAAACAAATTGAAGATGCCACAGAATGGTGTGCCCCTATGGTAGTTGTACCAAAAAAAGATGGCGCGGTTCGCATATGCAGTGATTATACAGAACTCAATAAGTTCGTAGTGAGACAGCGATTTCAGTTACCATCTGTGGAAGAAACATTAGCGAAATTGAGTGAATCGAAAGTGTTCTCGAAACTAGATTTTTCTTGCGGATTTTGGCAACTCCGATTGGACGACAAATCAAGTAAATTTACTACCTTCATTACACCATATGGACGTTATTTTTATAAAAGGGTTCCCTTCGGGATATCAAGTGCCCCAGAAATCTTTCAAAGTACCGTTTCAAATCTCATAGATAAACTGAACGTCAATGGAGTTGTTGTGCATGCCGATGACATTTTGATTTTAGGCAAAAACCTTGAAGAATACGACGCTAATTTATAAACTATTTTAAAATGTCGCAGTGAAAATGGACTGAAATGTGAATTCAGAAAAAAGGAAACAACATATTTGGGATATATCGTAAGTGATGAAGGTATAAAAATTGACCCAAAAAGAATCCAGGCAATAAAAGAATATCCTATTCCCCAAAACAGAACAGATGTTAGGAAATTTTTGGGACTTGTCAATTATGTGTCAAAATTTGTAAAAAATTTGTCCGAGAAGACAGATTCTATACGCGAGTTATTAAAAGAGAATAGACAGTTTATGTGGACAGAGAGACAACATGAAGACTCTTTGAACTTTTAAAATCCAATATAGTGTCATATCCTGTATTAGCAAAATTTTCAACTAACAGAAAGACAAGGGTGTCAGCTGACTCATCGCAGTATGGTCTCGGTGCTGTTTTGGAACAATTACAATATGATGGATGCTGGAAACCCATATATTACTGTTCAAAAACATTGAGTGAAGCTGAGAGGAGATATGCTCAAATAGAAAAAGAAGCGCTAGCCGTGGATTGGGCATGTGAACGACTAGAACAGTATCTACTCGGATCAGAGTTTCAAATTTTAACGGATCATAAACCCTTGACCGTAATCTTGACAACCAAAGAAATAAACAAATTGTCAAATAGATTGCAGCGTTTCAGAATGAGACTCGAAATTTAATATGACTATCAAATATGTACCTGGAAATACCTTTTACGTCCCTGATGCCCTGTCCCGAGCTCCTCTTGAAGAAGGATTATTCGACGAAGACGTCCTATCAAAACAGGACAACAATATTTATTTGGATGCGGTGATATCGGAAGTTTCCGATATTGGATTTTCGCTTGACATTGAGAAACATAATCAAAATGAAGATGAGGTGATGAAAAAAATCAAACATTTTGTTCTGAGTGGCTGGAATGATAAGAAAAAGCTTACCGATGGGATACAAGAATATTATAAATATAGGAACGAGATCAATTCGAATGATGGGGTTCTTTGTTATAGTGATCGAATTATTATCCCCCCTGCGAACAGAAAAACGTGTTTGAAAAGATTGCATGACGGTCATTTTGGATTTACAAGATGTTTAGCCAGGGCACGAGCAACAATATGGTGGCCCATAATGTCACAGCAAATCAAAAATATGATCGAGTCCTGTGAAATTTGTTTGAAGAATCAGACTCCGACTATTGAACCTTTAATCGCGCCAGAAATTCCATCAATACCATGGTCAGTATTAGCAGTGGATTTAGCTCAGTATAAAGGAGTCCATTATTTGGTTGTTCAAGATTATTATTCAAAATTTCCAGAAATAAAAGAATTGAAACAGATCTAGTCCTCCAGTGTAGTAAATGCTCTGAAAGAGATATTTTTCCGTCACGGAATTCCTGATGTAATCAGATCGGACAATGGAACTCAATTTTCTGGTTATGATTTCATCCAATTTTCCAAAGAATATGGATTCAAGTGACATTCATCGAGTCCTGAGTATCCACAATCCAATGGACAAGCTGAATCGGCTGTTAAGCTTTTAAAACGAATTCTGAAGAAAAATCCCAACAACATTTTCATGGCTTTACTGTCATATCGAAACACGGAGCTGCCATGTGGTGCATCTCCTGCTCAAATATTGTATGGAAGGAATCTAAAGGATCGCCTTCCTGTTCTGAACGAAAAGCTCATACCTGTTCTACCGAATCATGATGAAATTAAACGTAGAATGACTCAAGAAAAAGAAAATCAGAAAATAAATTTTGATATAAGACACAAGACGAGGGAAAACAAAGAACTCTTGGATATAGAGTATGGATTATAAACATGGAGCGAGAAGGTATGATTCAGAGAAAGTCAGAGTATCCGAGAACTTACTACGTGAGAACAGAAGATGATAAAATAGTCAGACGGAATCGCCAACATCTACAAGCGATACCAGAGAAAGAGCCCACGGCAGAAAAACGTGTTGAACAGCAAAGAGTATGGAATACCAGACCGGAGAGAATGAATAGAAGATTACCTGAACATTTCCATGATTTTATACTCCATTGAAACATTTTTAATTTCAATTAGACATTTCGATTTTTATTCTTTTGATTTTTATTATTTGATACATTTGTCATTTATACGTTTTACAAGTTATTATACAGGGGTTCGAAGAATAGTTGAAAAGGGAGATGTAGCATAATATAGAGTTGAACATAGCAACGAGAAGTGAGCTATGGGGGGATTGAGAAATGTTGTGGAATCAGTTGTTATTTTGGAGTTGAAAAATAAAGAGACACAAAAGTTACTCGCACATTCATTACAGATTTCAAGTATGATAACTATTTGTTATAATCTGTTGCGGTAATATATTCAGCTTTGGTTGTTGATAGAGCTTTATAGAGCTACTACAATCGACTGTTTTCTCGAACACAATCCCACTGGTCCACCACAGAAGGAGATAACAAAGTGAATGCTATTTTGATTCTTTTCTTTTCCAAATCAAGGTTTTCAAAATGACCCTATGTGAAATTCCTGCCTTTGTCCCATACAAAATTTTTCCATCTGTTTTTTTTCCCACAATTGTGCTAGAGTCCTTATTCTTCACAATTTTGAATTGTTTTCCCGAATATATACATATATACAGGCCGTTTCTTTTATCATGTGGTGACATTGCTATATTCTAAACCGTAATAGATACAAAGACGATTAAATGGGAAAAAATGTAACTATTGTACATTGGTCAGAGAAAATCTACGGGGACTCTCGCCCTTCCCAATTTATACAGGGAAAACTGAATTGTTATTTCAGAAAATATTACCACACCACACATTAAATCAAGACGTGCTGTTTACCATCAAACAGCACTGTCTTGATAGGATCGAATGCTGGTAGCTGCAAAAAAGTCACTAGTGAGGCGGGCGAGAAGCATCACGGAAAAATGAAGTTCTGCGATAAACCTTCTAGCCTATTCCAAGAGCTTCCACCTGTTATGGAAAACCTGTCGGCGGCTGATCGGATAGAAAACTTCTGGAAGGGCATTTACGAATTTCCGCAGCCACTCAGCACAAGCGCAGTTCGAAGCTTTCTGCAGGAGACTTCGTCAGCCTGAGCTGAATGAACTTCGCCAGAGGAAGTTCGACGGGCCTTCACAGGCTCGAAGAACTTTGCTGCTCCAGTCCCTGATGACCTAAATAACTATTGGTGGAAAGAATTATCATGTACCCACCATCTGGTAAGAGTTTTTAACTCATGGCTGGACGGGGAGCAACATATTCCGGATTGGTTTGTCGAGGGGCGAACTGTGCTAATCCCCAATAACGGATATTTGTCCGATCCGAAGAACTACAGACCGATAACATGCTTGAACGCATCTCATACATGCGAATACTCTCCGCAGTTGAGCCGGTGTATAAACGGATATACGAGCAAAGAGGGTCAAAGAAGGGGGTCGCTGGCTGCAAGGAGAACCTGCTGATCGACAGATGCATCACGCAGGACTCCGTGCAGTATGAGCATAACCTTTCAATGGCCTGGAACGATTATCGCAACTCATTTGATACAACATCGCATGAGCTCATCATGCGTTTGCTCAGATGCCTTATGATACCCGATCAAATTGTTGGATGCATTGAACAGCTGATGCCGATCTGAAGGACTCGCTTCACCATAACATCTGGTCAAGTCAGAGTCCAAACAGAGCGAGTAATCTTCAGCCCTATTCCCTTCTGCATCTTACTACTGCCATTGTCCGTTGCATTACGAAAAACCCGCGGATACAACTGCGGCACCACCAGCAACCGGAGGCATAAAGCATCTGTTTCACATGGATGACCTGGAACTTTATGCCTCCGGAGAAAAGGATCTTCATCAGTCCTTAAGGGTGGTCCAAGAGATTTGAGCAATGGACCGTATAATAATTGAGGTTTTATTTAATCAATTCGATGCATGTAATAAGAATTCCACTTACCATTTGATTTCGGGCACTAACATACGAGTATATTGCGAATCGAGAGTTCATTCAGTACTGCCATTTTCCAAAGTAAGTAAGTACTTCTTCTTTGCGTCTTGGCCCGCGCACAGTGGCGTTATAATCTCTCGCATATAAGGGTACGTGAGCAAGTTTATTTACTAATATTGGATTAGTTTGAAGACAAAATGTTATCGCAGAGGTAACACACCGACCACCAAAAATTAATAATTTTTGATGAAATGAATGTAAAAACACTTTTGTCTAATTTCCACTGGATATTTTATTTATACGACCGGTTTCGGGTTTTATCCCATTATCAAGTATAAAACTAATTAATTAATTAGACAAAAGTGTTTTTACATTCATTTCATCAGAGTGATCATGAATTTCCACAAAATGAATAAGTCATCAATTACCCATATGAATATTTTTTAATTTATATCAAATTTTTATTCAATTGTTTTGAGAGAGATTCAAAAAAAAATAATTAGAACTCAAATATACGACACAAACATATAGTTAAGTGAGAAAGGTTTAGTACATCGGCGATGGGCAAACTTTGCACACTGGTCTCTTCAAAGTGTTACCTGAAGAGTTCTCAATGGTAACAGCTCTAGTAACACCGTCAGCGCGCCAGAGTGCAGTTGAGTGATTCGACCACGAGACCATTTCATAGGTGGGTTGGACTCTTCTTTCAGAAGGACTACAGTGCCGATTTCTATCAGAGTGGATGGCTCGAGCCATTTACTGCGTTGCACCAAAAGGAAGTGCGTGGCCTGATATCCCGGATAACAATATTAATTATGAGTGTATTTTATTACTAAAGTCGTGAAATTATGAGTACTCGGAAGAAGAATGGAATGTTTCTGATTGTAAGCAATCTCTGAATATTTCAAACGACAGCCCACTCTTAAAATTCCTTTATGCACTAGCGGGCGGTAAAGTACACTTTACCGCCCGGTTCGCCGGGCGTAAAGTGGCACTTTACCGCCCGTGGGCGCATATAATTTTATATTAACTATGCAATTGTTACAATTTTGAATATTGAAATATTGAAGGTGGAATATATTGGAATAAAAAAAACAATAAATGCGTAACAAAAATAACGGGTGGCGATATTCGCTTTACACGCTCTTTCCATACAACCACCATATTCACTTTTCTCTTGAAAATAATTATTCCCTTTTGAAACATCCTCACCACTCATTTTAGATGTGGATGGTAGGTCCAAATAATTATTATTTAGTATCGGTCCATCACCATCGCCGGCAATTTTTTTGTCAATATTCAATTTATTTGAAATCGATTGTTCAATGTAGCTCTCTGCTACTGTAGTTGATTTCCAACCAGCGTGTCTTTTGATATTGGTGATACTTTCCCCAGCATCAGCCAATAAAGTGGCTAAAGAACGCCTGAAACAATGACCCGTATATTCTTCTGGGCCTGGTAGCTTCAAAAATGCTGCAATTTTTCTTGGAATTTGACCGAGGATATTCTTCCCAACAACTTGTTTTGAACATTTGTTGTTCTTATAGAATATAAAAAACGCCCATGTTCAGTATTTGCGGGACGTAGACTAGCATATCTTCTATAAATATCCAAATAATTAACTGACTGGTTTTCAGTACTGCAGATGGTAAATGATCGTTGTATTTTAGTTTTTGACTCTCGAATTGTAATCAATAAAGCATAAGTTAGGTTTTGAATGTCATCAAGCTTGAGATTTGTTAAGTCTTCTCTACGACAAGCACCATGTACCCCAAATATTAATGCAACCTATAAAAGAATCAATAAGTTTTTTAATTACTCAATAAATATAGGTAGGTATAACATACCTTCATCATCAGATATACATTATCTGGAGCTTCTTTTAGAAAAATTTCAATTTCATCCCTATTCAATATTTTGGATTTCTTCGGCTTATATCCATCATTCTTCCGTTTCAAAAATGCTATCAAATTTGGAAATTTGCTCATGTTTATATTATTATACAAATTCAAAGTAGACTTTAACATCGAATAGTATGACCACAAAGAAGATGGTTTTCGATTCTTGGACTTCTCAAAAAAATATCCCAGTAATATATCTTCTGTAATCACCTTCACATTATTTTCATTGCGCCATTTTATGAACTCATTATACGTCTTTTCGTAAAGTTTCTTTGACTTTGTTGGTAGCAGTTCGAGTTAGGCACTCTCAGCCGATTCCAAAATTTCCATTGGTATGTATATATTATGTTCTTCATCTGATGATTCCATAATTTTCGTGTTGAGTTCACTCACGCACTTTTTCAGATGACCGTTTACCTTGTTTATTGAATTTGTTGCTAGACAACAACCAGCTTGCTTAACAACGTCATAATGAGGTGGGTATACCGGGTGACCCGGAACCAATTTACCCCCCTGTATCTTCGTTGTTATTTTATATGGATGTCTCAAATTTGGTACTTAGATTTGATGTTATGAATGTACAATTTAGCAAGTATCAATCCAAATATGACACTTCCGGTTTGACCGGAAGCACATCTAATTTTTATATTTCAAATGGGAAGTATTTTTTTTTTTTTAAATTACAATTCGATATAGAATTACCTTCACAATGATATATCACAATGATACTTTCAATTCACAATCTGCTTACATAAGTGACATTTTATAAAAAAATTACTTTTTGTATTTCCCTCGTAACGAAACATTTTCATGAAAGTATGCTGTGGAAGATTGAACAATATAATGTAAGTAACAATAATTCGTGGCACAACTTTCACACAATAAGTTTTATGCAGACTAATTATTTTTATGATTTTAGTTTTTCTTAATTTTTGGATACCAATACATAGGAATTTTTAATGTTGCTTAGAAACTCAAATACATATTGAAATACAAGAATTGAACGAAACCTTGTTTTGTTTCCTAATTATTTTTTATGAAGATAATTTCCATGCTATACCTACCTTTTATTGAACAATTCAACTTCATGTTAGTTGGCTATGGAATTAAATTTGTTGAGTTGTTCTGTTGTTGTGTTTACGCCAAATTGTTGACATTTCGAATGTTCTGAATTGTGGGATTCTGGGAAGATAATTATTTGTGAAATGAACAACTACTACCGATTTACCCAAACTGAAAAGGTTGATATGTTGTTGATATATGGAGAAGCAAGGAAAAATTCCTATTTAGCCTTGCGTCTGTACCAGGATAGGTATCCTAACCGTCCGCACCCTAGTAGTAGAAACTATTTTGCAATATTGGAGTCACAGTTCAGGAAAGAACGGAATAATCATGATGGGGAACATGTTATTGTAAGCGAAGATACGGAGATCACTGTTCTAGCAGCGGTTGAAATTGATCCAAATACATCATTAAGGCAAATCGAATATGAGGCCGGGGTACCTAGAGAAACAGCTCGAAAAATTTTGAAAAAACACCGGTATCGTTCATTCAAATATCAAATTCATCAATATTTGTATGAAAATGATGTGCAGAGAAGGATTGCGTATTGTAACTGGGTTATACGAAAAGAAACAGAAAATCAAAATTTCCATTACAATATTCTATACAGTGATGAATCACGCTTTACAAACAATGGTCATTTCAATAGAAATAATTTACGTTATTGGGCACAAGAAAATCCGCATGTGTTCAGAGAAGGAAGACACCAGGAGAGATTCGGATTCAATGTTTGGCTAGGAATTTTTGGAACCAGAATAGTGGGACCAATTATTTTTGATGGAGCTTTAACAAGTGAACGGTACCTACAAATTTTAAATGATGAAGTCCAAAATTTTATTGAAGACATTCCCTTAGCGACACGTCGCGTTATGTATTTCCAACAAGATGGAGCACCTCCACATAATTCGAATGTAGTCCGAGGACATCTTACTAGAACTTTCAACGACAATTGGATTGGTACTCATGGCCCAATTCGTTGGCCACCAAGGTCACCAGACCTCACGCCAATGGATTTTTTTGTTTGGGCTCACTTGAAGAATAAAGTTTATGCTCATAATAGACCTCAAAATCGCGAGGAACTTGAAGACAGGGTAAGGAGAGCCATTAACGAAATTACTCCGGCTCAACTCGTGAATGTTATGCGGGCATGCTCCGAAAAAATACAAAAATGCATTGACGTTAACGGGCGACAATTTGAACAATTAGAATAATTAAGTCTGTCATAGGTATGGAATTTCTTTTGAATTGAGTTATAAAACTGTACATGTTCCAAATGTCTACTATTTTGTAGAAAAATTATCGAAATAAATATTTTGTGAGTCCGATTTTGCAGTTTCAAAAATAACTCCAGACCTTTAGAATAAATTTAATTCCATAGCCAACTAACATGATGTTGAAATGTTCAATACAAAGTATAGCATGAAAATTATCTTCATAAAAATAATTAGGAAACAAAAATGTAGAAGTTTTTTTTCTAATTTTTTGTATTTCAATATGCACTTGAGTTTCTAACCAACTTTAAAAATTCCTATGATGTTGAAACTTATTGTGTGAAAAGTTGGGCCATGAATTACTGTTACTTAGATTATATTGTTCAATCTTCCACAGCATACTTTCATGAAAATATTTCGTTACGAGGGGAATACAAAAAGTATTTTTTTTATAAAATGTCACTTATGTAAGCAGATTGTGAATTGAAAGTATCATTGTGATATATCATTGTGAAGGTAATTCCATACTGAATTGTTATTTTCAAAAAAAAAATATACTTCTCATTTGAAATATAAAAATTAGATGTGCTTCCGGTCAAACCGGAAGTGTCATATTTGGATTGATACTTGCTAAATTGTACATTCATAACATCAAATCGAAGTACCAAATTTGAAACATCCATATAAAATAACAACGAAGATACAGGGGGGTAAATTGGTTCCGGGTCACCCGGTATACTGGGTATTCTGTGTACAATTTGAATAAATGAATCTATTTCAGTATACAGAGATGATTATTGATACGATAATTGCGATATGAATATATATACAGTGTCCGCCAAAATCTTGGAACCATATGGAAAACTTTTTTATTAATAGTTTCTCAGAAAATGTCATTCTTCATGAAAGTTAGTTTCCCATGCTGTTCCAAGATTTTGGTGGACACTGTATAAACCGCTAGTGCATAAAATTTTGTATGTATCACGTGCGTAAAATACGTTTATGGCCTGCGGCGTGGATAATGGCCCGAAGGCGTTAGCCTACTTTACGCCTTGATACATAATAGTTATCAACTACAGTAGCAGAGAGCTACATTGAACAACCGATTTCAAATAAATTGAATATTGACAAAAAAATTGCCGGCGATGGTGATGGACCGATACCAAATAATAATTATTTGGACCTACCATCCACATCAAAAATGAGTGGAGAGGATGTTTCAAAAGGGAATAATTATTTTCAAGAGAAAAGTGAATATCCCACTCTCAATATTCAAAATTGTAACAATTGCATAGTAAATATAAAATTCTAATTTTCAGGGTTATGGAGCAAAAATGTAGATTATGAATAAAAGTTGTTAAATGAGTATTTCTTTATTGAACTGATTGTTTCGTCGTAGGTCTTCCGTGAAATGATGTGCGTAGGTATATATATGGACAATTTTAGTATATTGTCTACTTTACCGCCCGCGGGCCATGATGCGCCCACGGGCGGTAAAGTGCCACTTTACGCCCGGCGAACCGGGCGGTAAATTGCACTTTACCGCCCGCTAGTGCATAAATAACTATTATCGTCGATAAATGGATTGAGTTTTCAAAAAGGCTTAGAAAGAAGCCTTTTCTGGTGGATTTGAGCTAATTCCGAAGCAAATGCCTCTTGCTGAGTGGCTTTGATGAGAAAGTGAAATGCGAATTCCATTTCAGAAAAATATATATAAGAAACCCTTCTGACAATCGGATCCGAGGAGAACCTTATCTGTTTTGTTTGAGTGTTAATGAAACGAAGAATATAACATACGATGCGTTGGATTTTTGAAAGTGAGGAGAAGCGGGATGATAAGTTGAGAATGACATTTTCTTCAACTTGTGTAATGAGAACAACTTTTGTTCAGTGTGAATTTTAGGCCAAAAAAATTTAGAATAAAAACTTTTTTTGTTAGAGAAAAAATGGAATTCACTTATTCATCAAACTAATCCGTTGAGAAGGATCAAAATATGTACGAGATTTGAGTAATGGACCGTATAATAATTGAGGTTCTATTTATTCAATTCGATGCAAGAAATATGAATTCCACTTACCATTTGATTTCGGGCACTAACATACGAGTTTATTGCGAATCGAGAGTTCATTCAGTACTGCCATTTTCCAAAGTAAGTACTTCTTCTTTGCGACTTGGCCCGCGCACAGTGGCGTTACCATCTCTTACATATACGGGAACGCGAGCAAGTTTATTTACTAATATTGGATTAGTTTGATGACAAAATGTTATCGCGGACCCAACAACACGCATGCTATCGGAATCAAAGTTTGGAATCGACAAATGTGCCACGGTTCATATCAAAAGAAGACTATGCAAGGAATACGGAGAGGACGTTCAGCACGTAGACGGAGTGGAACAACGCTACTCATAAGAGGTTGCTACTGTTGAAAACTCTCTCTGCGGCGAGTATCAGCATAAGCTCCGATAGGTCTGGTCATCAGAAATCGTCCGTTCCACGGATATTCTTCCCCAGACAACGGAGAGGCCGTAGACTTTTGAGCTTGGAGTGTCTACACAACATAATGGTACTGGATAGAGCCTGTAAAGTCATCAGGAGTTCAGACCCCCTACTCTGCTTAGTATGCGATCACGAAAAAGCAGAGATGGAGCATTTCTTTCCATGGCAGCAACCCGTGCTGTCGATGAACTCGGTCTCCTATTCGACGCTGAACGGACGAACCCAAACGAGTTGGAACCCGTTGAGCAAAGAGCCTACATCGAAGCTGCGGAGAGTGAAAGTCTCCTACAGCGACATAGGATAAGTCAATGCATGGTGTCTTCTTCAAGAACATTAAAGACCTTGGCTTATCCAAAAGTGGGCTGAATTCGGAAACCGAGGGATTCATAATGGCCTGCCAAGATGGTGTCTTCAACACCCTCGTTTACCGTAGTCGCGTGATGGGTATAGATGTCCCTGATACTAGATGCAGAGCGTGTGGTGGGGTTGGTGATACTATAATGCATTTGCTGTCAGCTTGTCCAGCTTATGCGGTCTCAGCCTATATCTACAGGCATAACGCAGCACTACAAGTTTTATACTACTACCTACGACCTTCATACGGTATTGACGAGACACCGGTGTTGCCTTATAATCCGGAGAATATTGGGTCCGTTGTGGAGAATTAGTTCCATATCCACAGACAAATTTGTGACAAAACCGAAGGATGAATTGTAACACTATGAAACTTGGCAAGTGACTTCTTGACATCATGTTTGGTTGAAAAAAAATTTTTTTACCAAAAATTCAGGGGTGGATCTCAAAAAAATTTTTACTTCAATAAAAATTAAAAAAAAATTGAAGTTTTCTCGAAAAGTGGAAAAACTATCGTAAAATGGGTTCTATAGAATAAATGAAATTACATAGTAGTCTTGTGATACTCTTAGGAGGCTGGGTTAGGTTGGGTTCGGTGAGGTTAATGCTTCATTTTTGAAGAAAATCCGTCTTTTGGAGCTCTGGAAACAGTGTTAGTCGTCCTAAAATTGCGATTAGGAATAGCCGCCATTGTAGAAAAAAGGTGAAAATAATTTTTGAGATGATGGATAAGCCTCACATCTCATTCATGAATAAATATTATGAGAATTATGAGATTGGCCAGTCTCAGTGATATTTTGCAAAAACCGCTACTAAATATACATGGGCTTTTCATAACTGCTTTCGAAATTTCATCCTAACAAGTAGTTGTCACTTTTTCAATAGTTTTGTTTGGAGCTTTAGAAACTGTACTGAGTGGTCGATTCATTCTTGTACACATTTTTGGGCAATACGAAGAATCGGAGCTTCCTGAACTGTTCCTAAGTTTGGATTCCATTGGAGAATATAAACCAATTCGAGGGTCAGGGCTATGAAATTTTTCATTGCCATACTTGAACTTCTTAGAGCTTGAAGCCCTGAGTGTGTATATCTGTCGAAATTTTTCATTTGCTTTGACGTCCACCAGTTCATCAAGATTTCTGTATGAGAACCCCCTTTCTCTGCTCACAGAAATCATTGTTTCCAGCCCTGCTGAAGTGAAAAGACACCAATTATGGAAAAATCTATCTGTATTGCAAATGAAACAAATCCGTCTCTTTCATTCAACCATTTAAATCTACCCCTATGTTCTCTCTTATCCGACCGACATTTTCCTATATAACATTCTCTCAAACAACTCTGCAAAATTACATATTATTATTATTCATGAAAATATATTGAAAACGTATTTATTCATATAATTGTCCTGGGACGAAAAAATCCGTATGATTTGTGTACGTATTCTCAATTCTGCATGTATAATTTTTAAAATCCTGAAAACAGAATATACTTGCGTTTACTTCAGACAAGATCAGTGAATGATAATATGTAACATTCCATTATTTTTACTTCAAATACCCCTGAGGAGATAATATTCGTATGACTTAGTTATCAACTCAGATAATTCCTTTAGGAAAAACTTCTACATAACAAATTCAAATGGAATATCACTTTTTTGGGAGTGAGAAAATTGTGGTATATGAAAAAGTAGAAGTCTTCACGACCAAAATACACTTTAATTTTAAATTTTTTGATAATTTTTAGCAAAGTTAAGACACATTTAACGTTCGGCACCGCCGGAACTTGCAGCGGCGGGATAACACAAGCCTGAAATTTGATTTCGCCGTTCAAGCACGTTTTTTGAGAATACGGGCTCATTTTATAGGGAATCACTAATGATTATTCTTGTAGAGAATTGAATGATCTTCAACCCTATTCAAACCATATTTTAAACGTAATTTTTTCCAAGATAAACCAAACAAACAATTTTTTTTCTTTTTCTCATTTTACATGGTATCAACTACTAGCATGCCAAATTTGGTGGTGTTACAACTGATCCTCTTCTCAAAACTGAGTAGACTGTAGTAAATGAGAAGTGCTGAATCTATTAAAACTACTCACCCTCGGGAAAATACAAGCCAATAAGCCTCATGTAGATCTCGGCCATCAAAGTCGGACGATTTTCGTCATAGATCCTGGCGAAACGATCATCGTCCGAAAAGAGGAAGAAAACGGACTGAATATCGAGATCAACTCTTTGAACAAAATGGTGGTTGTGATCATAGGAGTACTTTGTGAAATGATGGACACGCTGCTCTCGAATCATAAAATCATACCAGCTTGCCGTGATGCGGCAGAAAACTTATTCGGAAGAATGCAGAAGGCTGTAATTCTTGGTTCACTCCGTTTACTCAGAGCACTTGATTCTCGGACCAAGTAATCACTCATCTCACAGACGTGGGGAGTGTTTACTGGGGTTAATGACACACCAGGAGCCCTCCGGTTGTATCGGGGCTCCGGAGACAGGTATATCCCTGATGAAAAAAAATAAAGCTTTTATTGATGATACATTTTTCATAATGTTTACATTTTTTTTCAATACATTTGTTATATTCTATGCAGTATGGAACTGCAGAGAAAACTTAAACAGACTGGCACAATGCTAACCTAGTCTGGATACCAGGTCACACGGGCCTAGAATGGAACGAAATAGCGGACGCCCTGGCAAAAGGGGTGGCCGAAATAACGTTCACTGGGCCAGAACCGGTAATCGGTATAGCACAGCTCTGCCAAGAATGGTATAACATCCTGGGCAGACAATAAAATTCTCTCGAGTACAAAGCATTTATTGTTTGCACAAGGTAAAAACAGGACTCCGACAAACTGCTAGAACTCAGTAGAGCACATCTCAGAGTTATAGTAGCATAAAATCGGACTCGCACAAGATGCTGAGTGCCGTCTATGCATGGAGGCGGATGAAACGGCTAAACACATTTTATGTACATGCCCCGAAGCGGCCAGAACCAGATTCTCAACATTTGGCAATACAACAATAACCTGGTAAATTTTTCTCCCAATACCCACTTGTTGACACAATAGTATTTGCTCTCTCATCGTATAATTCCTCTAAATGTGATATTGTTACTTGGAATATATGCTACTCATCACTCATTTGCTAGGACATCATTTTTAAAATAGCATTTGCCGCAAAAAAAGTTGTAAATTCCACACGTAGGCAAATTTGTCCTTTCCGTTTCAAGTTTTTGATGTCATCTACCTTAGCATTGTGAATGAATTCAGCAACTGACAATATTGGTGTTAGTTTTCCAGATTGAAAGACACCTGTACATACATTGTTGTTCATTGGTATGAATTTGTTGTTTATTCGTTCTTGAATATCAGAATCAGGCGGGTCCAGTGGGTCAGGGGGGCATTACCCCCTGGCTCCGTCTCCATTTTCAAGCGGTGTGAAGCTGGCAGTCAATTTTATAGCAGCCGTTTTTATCTATAGTCAAAATCGGTCTTATCGTGCGGGTTCAAATGTCAGCAAGTATATGAAAAATCGAAAAACCTAGTGGTTACCAAAATGTTTTGTATTTATTAAGGTATATTTTCACGGTAGGCAATCGTTTGTGCAATGTTATTGGAATAAACAGTCGAATAAAGTCTCACTCACCCGGACGTTAAGACCGATTTTGACTATAGCAGCCAGTTTGCCAGTGGCGTCGGGGGTGAAATTAAATTCGGCTTTCGATCCGATTGAAGTTCACTTTCTGGATGTAAACTGATAAAAAGCTCGAGAATAACATACCGAGAAATAGTTGATTTGCAGGCCGGCTAAGGGGCTGTTTATACTTGTCGATTTTTGAAAAATCATTCTGGAACACCCTTCAGAAATGTTAAGCCAATATCACTTCTTGGAAATATACTAATAAAAGCCTGAGAATGATATGCCGAGAGATGGATGATTTGCAGGCCGGATAAGGGGCAGTTTATACTTATCAATTTTTGAAAAATCATTCTTAAACACCCTTCAAGCAATTTTTAGCCAAGATCATTTTCTGTATATAGACTAATATGAAGCTTGAGAATCATATACTGAGAGATTGTTGATTTGCAGGCCGGATAAGGGGCAGTTTATACTTTTCGATTTTTGGAAAATCATTCTGAAACACCCTTCAGAAATGTTGAGCCGAGATCATTTTCTGGAAATATATTAATCAAAAGCTCGAGAATGATATGACGAGAAATGGTTGATTTGCAGGCCGAATAAGGGGCAGATTATACATGTCGATTTTTGAAAAATCATTCTAAAACACCCTTCAGAAATGTTTAGCCAAGATCATTTTCTGGATATATACTAATGAAAAGCCCGAGAATGATATTCTAGAAGATGGTTGATTTGTAGGCCGGCATTCTGAAACCTGACCTGAAATATTTGAATATGTAGTTATCACCCTTTTTGGTATTGATAAAATCAAAAATTCCAATCAAAAATGCATGAGAATCCCTTTATTGGCACAGTGATATTAATTATACTTTCAATCTTATTTTTTTCAATTAACTAATACCCATATTAAGTGTATATTTCAATAGAGAAAATGAAGTACCTAGGTGAAAATTATAATTGCTAGCTGACACTCAAATCGAGTAAATACTAAAAATGAAACTTTGTGAAACGTACTCACAACTTATGTTATATACGGTATATCATTCTCGGGCTTTTATTTAGTATACAGGGTGTTCTAAATTAGTTCGGCACCATTGCCAACTCCTTTATTATTGATGCTACGAATTCGGATAATTGGGCAAACTAGTAGCATTTTTAATGGCCTTCTCGATGCCGAAAACAAAAAAAATTACAGTCGCGTTTTCAGAATATTTCATAAAATGATATTTCTTTCAATGGAACACCCTATATTTTTTCATGCATTTCTATTCGTAATAAATAGCATTCTCAACAAGAAATCTGATTTGAGTTTTTTTCGAAAAGGTGAAAATAAGACAGTTTTATCAAAAGGAAACATTTATAGATAGAAAGATAGATATATTTATTACCTTATTTGCCATTTTTACAAACAAACGGATTTGATAAAGCTCTATAAAATATCGAGTAAATGTTCAATAGCACCGCCTTCTTGTTGAACACATACTTGGTTCCTTCTATTGATACTACGTGTGGCATTCAACACAGTTCGGCCATCAATTCTATTAATTACAGTTTCAATATAATTTTTCAGTTCATCTGAGGCCATGTGGTAGAACAGGGTCATGATGCAATCGTTGCTGGTTGGATCATGACACTGAACACGGTCTCTTTCAGTAAGTTTCTATAATAGGTATGAATAATATGGTATTGGACTATGTAATAATTACTTACTTACTGAATAAATTATTTATTATCATTATTATTATTATTATCTACATTATTATGTTTCATTTCGTACACCTTATTCTTCAGAAATCTCCAAAAATAAAAATTTAGAAGTGTCATGTCTGGTGAACGAGGGGCCACTTAACAGGACCATTTGTAACATTCCATCTGCTTCTAAAACAGCCTCGCAGCATTCTTTTTACGCCACTGACATTATGTGCTGGTGCTCCATCCTGCTGAAAATAGATCATCTGACGAGCCTCAAGATCAAGATCATCGAAAAACTCTTTCAACACTCTTGTTAATAAATTAATGTAACGGTGTCAGTTCAAAGAACCATGGTAGAAAAATGGACCGATAATTCTGCCTCTAAATAGACCACACCAAACATTAAAACTAAATCGTCTTTGCGGATTGTGGGGATGGACTAGAAATGGATTGTCTACTCCAATAATGAAAATTCTTTCTATTATACATCCCACGATTTGAAAAATTTGCCTCATCGCTCCATATATAATTTTTGGATATTCGGGTCAATTATGTTTCTCACTAGCAATATTGTTATCATAGCAAGGTAATTTTCACAGCAAAATATATCTCGATTTTATAGAAGGATTGATATCTATCTTGCTTTATTGGCAGTAGATGATGTGGCAGCAACATCTCCTGCCGATATTCTTCAAGCCTTCTACAAAATTGAGAAATATTTAGCTGTGAAAAATGTATTGCTATGATAACAATCTTGCTACTGAGAAACAGAATTGACCCCCTTGTCTGCATTTATTCATAAACTACCGACAAAACCCCAATCGTCTCTCAGGATCACCAGGTTCTAGTGTTTGCACTGGTCTTAACTTATAGGGAGAAATCTTATGTTTCTTCAGAATTCGTTGAATACCAGACAGTGAAACAGCTATTTCTCTAGATGAATCTCTGATGAAATTATTTGGATATACCTCAAAGTAGGATAAAACGTCAATTTCTGAACCTTCAGATATTACAAAACGTTTTTTAGTTCTCCACTTCTCAAAAAATTTTTCATTGTTTCTGAATCGACGATGAAGCACAGCAAAAAAACGCCGATTACGTAATTCACGATCGGGAAACGAATTGCTATAGTGTTGTAATGCTCTTACGCTATTTTTCTGGCAAACCAAGTAGAATTCGAACATATCACATTTTTCTTGATGGAAAAACGGCATTTCGAAAAATATTCGAACAACAGTTGACAGTTCCAATAATGTATGACATTGTCATAATATACTTGAGAATATTTGACAAATAGTATTTCAACAAAGTTTCAAGGCAACTTGATTGCTCATAATAATTATGTTTTATCGAATCAAACACATTTTTTTCAACCACATTCATATGACCTCCAGTATTTTCTGTTCCGTACAAAAACGGCTTCAAAGTTATCATTACAGCAGACATATTTTGATTCACAAAATAAATGCGGCTAGCGGAATAGCTTTATACGAAGGCGTAGAAGGGCTGAAAAACAATATTTTTGCATGGAGTTGGCAAATTATGTGCCAATTGCCAGTTCAAACTGACAATTGCCACTTCAAAGTGACAATTGCCACTTCAAAATGACAATTGCCATTTCAAAGTGACAATTGCCATCTCAAAGTGACAATTTCCAGATCAAAGTGACGATTGTTAGATCAAAGTGTCAATTGTCACTTCTAAGTGGCAATTCAAACTATTATGAAAAATATTTTGTTGTTGGCCCTTCTAAGCCTTGGTAGCTTTTAGACGGAAATTATCGTTTTGTACATTAATACCAAATAGCTCAGTGGTGTCAATTGAGTGGTGCGACATGATGATCACGGGTTTCACTAGTTCACATCCCAGCGCAATTTTTTCTTTTTACTTTCTTATTTTGCTATTGGTAACAAAATATTGTAATTTGTGTTAGAACCAAAATTGGGTGTTTGGACAATCATGAGGTTTTATTCTCCAAAACAAAGAAATTTTTTGTTCTAGTGAAAGAAATAAATATTTCCACATAAGTCGCTCATTTTCCACTTTAGGAAGAAAGGTGATATGATCTTTGTTGTTGAGAATGTTATTACGAATAGAAATGCATGAAACAATATAGGGAGTTCCATTGAGAGAAATATCATTTTATAAAATATTCTGGAAACGCGACTGTCAATTTTTTTTTCGGCATCGGGAAGGCCATTGAAAATGCTACTATTTTACCAATTTAACCGAATTCGTAGCATCAATAATAACGTAGTTGGCAATGGTGCCGACCAAATTTGGAACACTCTGTATACTCGAGAGACCATCTTTTCCAAAGATGCTGACGGAGTTGCTGGAGTCTCTCAAATTGATCCAACCGATTCACCTTGATGTCCATGTAGTTATGCTCAGGAATAGACGTGAGCGTGCGGCCGATTAGGAAGTGGGAAGGAGTTAGGGCGGTAAGATCAGAAGGGTCTGAGGTTAGAGGAGTTAAAGGGCGGGAGTTTAAAATACACTTGCAAATATATTAATATCTTTTCATGGACTTCAAGCCAGCCTCCCAAAGGCCACCGAAATGTGGGGAGTACGCAGGAATGAAATGCCATAATATCTCTTGACAAGATGTAGCAGATTCAATTTCATCACTGTGATTTTTCAAGAATTTACCTAGTTCCAATAACCGATTTTCGGAACCGTTATCGAAATAGATACTTTGCGGCTTGCGGTAACCCTTGTAGATTTGCTGATATGATTATAGGGTGCTTCTTATCAAATTCAAATGGAGAATGCCTAAGTCTGCCACCAACCCTGAGGATACTCGTTTCATCAATGAAAGGATGTAGGGACAACAGTCTATTGTTGCGAGGAAGTGTTGCGAGGGATAAGTTATGAAGTTCGACTGGAAATGATTCAGCTTGAGAAGGTTTCATAAGATAAGGAAGTGAGGAATCCAAAAATTCTAAAGATATAGGCACAGGTGCTTTTGAGACGATTTAATGTTGAGAATCGTTCGAAAGGAAAACTGTAGAGGGCTGTCAAATTTAAGGACGTTATTTCAGTTCGTTTCATCTCGGGAAGTTCATTGGTGAACTCAAGAATTTGAGGGAAACAAATTTGAATGAAATCATTCAGAAATTTGCCACCAAAGCTCAGATGATTTTAAACTTTGTGGATTGATACCCCTAGAAATAAGATCGGCAGGAGTTTCTTTCGTACTTACATGATTCCAACAAGATATATCCGTACTAGATTGAATTTCTGAGACTCTGTTGGCCACGAATGTTTTAAGATGAAGAGAAATTTTAAGCAATCCAAAAACCACCATAGAATCCGACCAATAAAATATTCGAAAACTTTGGTAGCTAGCCTACTGAGTATTACAGCAGCGCAGAGCTCAAGACGCGAAATGCTGATTTTTTTAAGTGGAGCAACCTTCGACTTTGCACACAACAGATGGGTTTGGACGTTACCTGATTGATCTAAGCTACGGATATAAATATCGGAACCATACGCTAGTTCAAAAGAGTCGCAAAACCCGTGTAGTTCAATATGAGCAGCGTTGTCTAGTTTTACTTTATGAGCAATTTTAAGTTCATTAAGTTGTGGGAGTTGATCTCTGAAAGCTAGCCAACTAGTATGAATCTGTAAAGGTACTGACTGATCCCAAAGTTGCTGTAACAACATTTTAGCTTGGATTTTAACTGGACTGAGAAGACCTAAAGGGTTCAAGATGCGAGCTATACCCAACAGGATTGACCTCTTTGTGATTGTCTTCGGAAGAGTTTCCGATGGGATAACATATCTTAGAGAGTCAAACTTGGGATACCAATGGAGTCCACGCGTTTTTATGTTATCGTTTGAACCAAGAGAATAGGCAATGTCTAAGGAAGACACTGATTGCTGAATAGCGTCCAATATCAAAGGATTGTTAGAGACCCATTTGCGCAGTGGAAAATGAGCTTAGGACAGGATATAGATGATTTGCTTACAATAAAGAATGATATCCGAGATTGAATCAGATCCAGTTAAAAGATCATTAACATAAAAATCGTTCGCTATTATGTTGGTAGCTTCAGGAAAACTTTCAGAGTACTCCTGTGCTAATTGACTTATGCATCTGGTAGCGAGGAAGCTAGCCGATGCAGTACCATAAGTGGCCGTGTTTAAAGAAAAGGTTTGCAAAGGTTGACCGCCATAATATTTGTTACAAATGTCTCTGAGAAGGACAAACCAATATTTGGCGATGAAACTTTGCAATATCCGATGATAATACATGAGAATGTTGCCTGAATCGAAGATCAATAGACATAAGATCACTTTGAACGACTGGCCCGACCATTTGGATGTCGTTGAGTGATAAACCGGTTGAAGGAGACGATCCGTCAAACACAACACGAAGTTTGGTGGTAAGACTGTCCTTCAAAACTCCGTGATGAGGGAGGTAATAGCTGAATGGTTGATGTGATTTGAAGTGCTCCTCGCAATGCTCCTCCTCCTTAGAATGGAATCGAGTAGTGGGAAACTCTTCTATTTTCCAGAATCGGGAAAGTTCATATCAAACAGTATTGTGCGAAAAGTTACAGAAGGCTGTACCTGGGGAAGAGGACCTGAGATGATCCACCCAAGCCTTGTCTTTTGAAGTATGGGTTTTTGTAGGCACAGATTGATCTGCCCTGCGCAGAGCAAGTTATAGAAAAGGCTGTCCCCTATCAGGAGGTTTATCTCTGAAGTCACATTGAAATTTTTATCTGACAGCTAAATATTATCCGGAATGCGCAATGATGAAATGTCTATTGGACAACCTGGGAGCTGATTGTTTTGTATTGACGACTTAACAAGTTAGGGATCCTGAGAATGAAGAGTGAAATGACTTAAGGAACACGTCATACTGAAAGTTTATATTAGAGGAAGTTTGAGCAATCCCTATCACAGAAATGTCAATTCGCCTCTTGGGAAGACCTAACTCAGAGACGAAATGGGATGAGATGAAATTTGATTGCGAGCCACTATCCAAGAGAGCTCTGCATTTATGAGCCGTACCAGAACTATCCAGAACTTGAACTACTACTGTGGATAAAAGAATGAGATTATTCCGAACAGCGCTACTTGAAAGCACATGCGAAACTTCAATATTTGAGTCTGCTTCACTATGACTCGGAAAGACATTTGGAACATTTTTGGTAGTATCTATATGAATAAGTGTGTGGTGCTTCTTGCCACACTTATTGCATTTACCGTACTTACAATTGGAACTCACGTGGCCAGGATGCAAACAATTCAGACAAACCTTTAACTTTTTAAGGATATCACGACCATTGTTCAATTTATTATTTGAAGACTTGCATAGAATACAAGAACCTTGGCTTGCTTTCAAAGATCTCGTAGAAGATTTTTTATCAAATCGATTGCGTTCTTCAGTGCCACTAGGAACCTGATTAGCCTCAATTTTTTCAAAACTGTCAGCTTTTATTTTCAAAAAGTTCAAAAGATATTTGAAAGTTTTATCTGTTGATATCTTTGACTCCCATTCAAGAGTGGTTTCCGAATCGAACATTTCCACGATTGAAAATATCAATAAGTTATCCCGTCTACAGGTTGATTGAACGATTGCAGAGAACGTAAGTTACTTTGTAGCATTTAGGGTTATTGTAAACAAGAAGTTACGATTCGCAAACCTCTCGCAAAGCATTTGCCATGCCACCGAGAAATTTTCGGAAGACACCGGAATACTATGCCACTGACAGACGATTTCAAGTAATGAAATTTCTGTACTAAACTGATCCTCAAATTTTTAATTATCATAGATTGAAAATAATCATGAAATTCTAACCTATTCTCAAAGTTACTGGAAAATATAGGCAATTGAACAGTTGGTAATTTGATACCCAAAGATGTATGACTATTTTTACCTGCATTTGAAATAACTGAGTGAGAATTGTTAGACCTATTTTCATGTGGATTTCCGTTCAAGTTGGAAGACTCCCCAACACTGGCCGTATGTTTGGAAAGAAGAGTTTCGGCCTTTGCGATTATGTCAAAGTAATTATTTTCAAATTGTTCACTTTGAGCCAACATTATCGACCTGACAATCGATTTCAGTTTGAATTTCTTCGAATTGATTCAAAATAAGTTTCGAGATTATTTACCTATATAGTTTTTGAAAATTGTAAGCTTTGATTTTATAGATGCTCGCCTTTTTCTCAACTTGTCAAGAGTAATTTTTATTTCGGCTTCTGTCATATTTATCATGAAAGAGAAACTCTATAATATATTTTTTGTAGATAAATGAATCGTGAACTATGTATTCACTGAACTGTTCAATAGTATAGAAATATGAAATAATTCAGGAAATATGTATGCAAGTGCAAGTATAATCTATTAAAATAAGGAAAAGGGACCAAGGATTAGGAAAAATTACCTGGGAGACCGCAAATTAGTTCAATAGAGTAGAAATTCGATGCTGCGAAAGTGGAATCTCAAACCACGTGTGAAAAACGAACTTCGACCTTATCGACTGTTGTTGTTTCCAAAATGTTCACGAATTTCTGAATCTTCTTACTTGAATATCCGGTTGAAGGACCAATGAATGTATGTAGATGAAGAATGAACGCGCTGGTTGCAATTCTTTCCTTTTAATGAATGTGAATTACAAAAAGTGAAAACTCAACTTCTTTATTATTTTTCTGATGCGATTTTGTTTTTAACGTCCCTAGGTTCACCAGGAGCAATCAAGGGCGCCGACTTGGGAAGGAAACTGGACATATCTGTTTGAAATATTCTGAAAAATCGTAGATATTCCTCATGATTCTAAAAGTCAACCTGACATTTTAAATGGTTTATTGTTATGGACGTTTACGGCGAACAGGACTTTATTTTGAAACTTTGGTTACTTGGGTAATTAGTTTACTCCATCGATTTGAAATATTCTGAATGTTGTAATGTAAGGCTTGTGCAACAAAATTGCATATACCTACTCGTGTGAAACGTCATTTCATGCTTATTATACAATATACTATTTACAACGTAGTCATAATGAGTTTTGCGACAAACTGCCAACCATTTTTGATCTGTTGCAACAGTTACAAGTTTTCTGATGTATTCAGCAGCAAGTCCGTAAGTCTGTTGGATGAGGTATATTCCAACCAAGTGTGGAAAACGGACTTCGACCTTATCGACTGTTTTCCAGTGACTTCGGGTTTGTTTCCAAAATTTTCACAAATTTCTGAATCTTCTTACTTAAATATCCGGTTGAAGGACCAATGAATGTATGTAGATGAAGAATGAATGCGCTGGTTGCAATTCTTTTCTTTTAATGAATGTAAATTACGAAATGTGAAAATTTGACAACTCAACTTCTTTATTATTTTTCTGATGCGATTTTGTTTTCAACGTCGCTAGGTTCACCAGGAGCAATCATGGGCGCCGACTTGGGAAGGAAATTGGACATATCAGTTTGAAATATTCTGAAAGATCGTAGATATTCCTCATGATTCTAAAAGTCAACCTGACATTTTAAATGATACTTTTATTGTTATGGACGTTTACGGAGAACAGGACATTATTTTGAAACTTTGTTTACTTGGGTAATCAGTTTACTCTATTGATTTGAAATATTCTGAATGTTGTAAGGCTTGTACAACAAAATTGCTTATACCTATTTGTGGGAAACGTCATTTCATGCTTATTGTACAATATACTAGTTACAACGTAGTCTTACTGAGTTTTGCGACAAACTGCCAACCATTTTTGATCTGTTGCGACAGTTACAAGTTTTCTGATGTATTCAGCAGCAAGTCCGTAAGTCTCTTGGACGAGGTGTATTTCATCCATGTGTGGAAAAGGGACTTCGACCTTATCGACTGTTTTCCAGTGACTTCGGGTTTGTTTTCAAAATTTTCACGAATTTCTGAATCTTCTTACTTGAATATCCGGTTGAAGGACCAATGAATGTATGTAGATGAAGAATGAATGCGCTGGTTGCAATTCTTTTCTTTTAATGAATGTAAATTACGAAATGTGAAAATTTGACAACTCAACTTCTTTATTATTTTTCTGATGCGATTTTATTTTCAACGTCGCTAGGTTCACCAGGAGCAATTATGGGCGCCGACTTGGGAAGGAAATTGGACATATCAGTATGAAATATTCTGAAAAATCGTAGATATTCCTCATGATTCTTAAAGTCAACCTGACAATATACTAGTTACAACGTAGTCTTACTGAGTTTTGCGACATACTGCCAACT
Organism: Chrysolina americana; assembly: GCA_958502065.1. Lineage (NCBI taxonomy): Eukaryota > Metazoa > Arthropoda > Insecta > Coleoptera > Chrysomelidae > Chrysolina > Chrysolina americana. The sequence continues at coordinate 64,949,505 of OY293411.1, forward strand.
ATTTTTAATCTGTTGCAACAGTTACAAGTTTTCTGATGTATTCAGCAGCAAGTCCGTAAGTCTCTTGGATGAGGTGTATTCGAGTATAAAAAAGCTATTTACGAAACTGTAACAAAAAAGATATTTCTACGACAGTTATTATACTGAAAAATTGTAGCAACGATATCGCACGAAGACCTCGTTAATCCTTAGCTCGCACAAGTTTCGACTTCTGTGGGCTGTCGTTCGTAAGGGGACGACAGCTGGTTAACGGACAAAACAATTTTAAAAATATTTTAATTTCAAATCACAATTTGAAAGTTTTATCTTATGAAGTTTTGAATTTTTGCTGTATCAATTGAATACCTTTTTTGCGTGAACTGTTTACAAAATATCGTAGAAAAAATATATTCAAAGTAATTAATGACCTAATGTTGATATACATATATCTATTTGATTTTGGTTTCTTGTTTTGTTGGAAAAGCCGAGTAGTACGTAATTAGAAAAAACTTCTTCTAAATAGATTTTTACTGTGAAAAGAGCTATTTTCACAACTCTTTCAGTTGAGAAACTAGAGTTCCAACATGCAGGTGGTAGCAGGTAAGTAAGTAAGCCCTAATGGGGCATTTTTGCCATCCGCTGCTTTCCACATATCTACATTACTTGTCCTAATATTCTTTTTTCAATTCATCGTGATCTTCATTTGAAGGTCAGTATGTACGTCCACTCCAAGTCAAAGCAGCTTTTCAATTAATCAAAATGTTATCCTACCATAAGGCTTGCACTCGCCAAGAAAGTAAGACAAAGTATCATCGTTATGTAGTCGATTGTACGCTTCTGGATTGTCACCCTGTATTCAACTTATGAAGATATCACTAATTCAGGATATTGCTGAATAACATAAATGAGATCCACAAGCTTCAATTGATTTTCTTCAATTCCCGTTGAAAATGAATGTTGAAACCCAAAAGACCAACTTGTAATGAGTCATTAGTCACGACCTGACCCAATCAAAGGTCTTTTCTATGTAATTTAGAACGAAGCTTCTCAAATGTTCTAAGTGATGATATTCATGAAAACGCTTCTGCAATATACCTCGGCATTCTGTAATTCAGTTTCAAGTATGGCGCTGCAGAATTAAGTATTGATTTTAATTTAATTCAAATCCATGAAATGCATGGAAAGGGTTCACCTAATCTCATTAACTGAAAAAAGAGATTACGGAGTTACGAGTGGAATCATGCCTGAAAGACAAAATGGAAATTATTCACTGCAGCTACCTTCCCTAATTTGTTCAATGTTTTTTTGGGATTAGAGACAGAAGCAAGATTTTCTACGGATTTGTAAGAGCTTGAGGGTGATAATTAGAAAAAAGGGAAACTATTGCTGTCTAAGGCGCCATTAACACATATTTTGGTCGGAATCGTAATCATCCAATTTTTTCATACATACAGATCGTTCAGAATTAAGTACCATCATTATTCCTTACCAGGTTTGCGGGCTTGTTTGTTGGAATTGCCTCCTATAACGTTTCGCTAGTGCAAATGCCTAGCTTCTTCACAGATTCGTCTATCTCCGATATGCCACAATAACTGTATTTATATACGACGGGTAGGGTTGGTAGCGTGGCCACAGAACATATTATAACCTACACAGAAGCGTTATTCAAGCATTCCGCCAAAACAAAATATTTTTTCACGTATAATGTCATTTCTGCGCGGTAAATTCAAACTAAAACGCTGCCTTTCCAATTCGAATTTATGTTCAGGGAGTCTCAATACTCAAGTAGAGTAAGTAAGTACCTTCTACCTAACGAGAGTTCTGCATTGGATGTTTCCAAAGGCGAATCACTTAAAATGTATTTCAACCGACAGTTTGAATTTTCCGCCCAGAAATGACATTATATTTATAAGCCAAATTTTAAATATAAGTCAGAAACATTTGACCTCAAAAGATCAAAGGGCCCCCTGGAAGTGACGCGACGCTTCTATGCAGTTTAGGTGTGCTGGCTATGAGGTCAGCTAACATCCAGTTGGCTGGCAAATAATTGTTCATCCTATTGTTTTTGAGAATTGGATTCCAGATTTGATCTAGTTTTATGGTTTCCTGCGTTATTTTGAAATTATTCGTATGTTTATTGATTTCAAATGCTTCTCGTACGGTCGGTTATGATACCGTTGATTTGGGACAAGAAGTTGCACGTCCCCAAGATTCTGTGGTCTACCTCGATAAGCGCATGTTCAGCTAGTGATCATATCAGATAAAAGCGATCTAGCCTTGACAGATAAATGCAATATAGTTTTTGGCAGACTGCACGAATGGTATTCTGTAAATCAACTGTTTCTAAATATTGAAAAAATACAATCGATAAGGTTTCATAACCGTCAAAAACAGTGTCAAGAAATCACATTCGGCTCGGATGATGCTTCAACGCCATTTGTCTCCAGTAACAGTATAACGTTTCTAGGTTTCCAAATCGATTCGTGTATGGACTGGAAAAATCATTGTCGATCACTTATATCAAAATTGAATTCATTGTCATATCAATTCAGAACCACTAGAAAGGTATTGGAAATAAATCAGCTACATGCATTGTATTATGCACAAGCTGACAGTAGGTTGCGATATGGAATATGTCTATGGGATTTATCTGTTTCCTTGCATGATGTTTTCATTTCTCAAAAGCGGGTTTTGCGTTCTCTCGTTGGCATATCGGGTCGTATAAGTTGCAGAGATGTTTTCAAAAACCATAAAATTTTAACATTGCCTTCATTATACATTTTTTAACTTTCTGTCTACTCATTTGAGAACAGATGTACTTTATTCATTACCAATAAAGACAGACATCAATTTGATACCAGAACCAAAAATGACCTTCATGTACCTTTCAATAAATTCACAGTATCTTTCAACTCTCCTTCCTCTATGGCGCCTAGGGTATTCAATAAACTGCAAAATTATATAAAAGAAAGTAAATGTACGAAAATATTCAAGAAACAATTGCGAGAATATTTACTAGAAAAATGTTTATATAGTGTTGAAGAGTTCATGTCGTAGATTCGTATTGTTTTGTTTGTAAGTTTTTATCCGGAGATGTAGGCATGCTTGCTATAGAATATTTTTAGGACAATTCTTATTGAGGTTGACACTGTTCATTTGAAACCTTCAGTTTCAGATTTTTGGTTTCATGTGTAAAACTTTTAATTCTGAATTTTTCATATTTTCATATTTTTATATTTTTAAATTCTCATATTTTGATATTTACCTAGATTTAAGCGATATTTTGACTACTTCTATACAATGTTGTGTTGTCTACTGGAAAATAAAGATCTTATCTTATCTAGGGTCCATTTGTCTTTCACGTTCTTTCTGCTTTGTACTCGAGACCACTTGAAGATGATCCAGTTCTTTATGTGAATATTCTAGTTCACATATTCTTCGAGTTCGTTATGTCAGAGTGTTGATAATCAACACATCTTTCTGCAAGTATATCCAACATGTTTTCGAGTGATATCGTCGGAGTCTTTCAAGCATGTCTCATCGGGAGCTACTTCCAGTGGAAACTAGACATTTATGGACGAACAGATGACGTAGCGATGGGAAGTCCACTGGGATCGGGGATTGTTAATTTTTTATATGGGGCGTTTTGAGTAAAGGCATGCGTCTACACGTTTGAATTCAAACCCACCATATTGTTACGAAACGAGGTTGACGCCTTTGTCATTTGTAGATAAACGGGAGACTGAATCGTTTCCTAGGCCACCTAAATTTTCAACACCCCATCATCAAGTTCTCCATGAAGACTGAGCAAGACCAACGGTTAATCTTCTTATATGTGCTTCAGAAAAATGTGGCACCAGACTGACCCATAATGTGTACCTACCAAAAATCGAGACCTCTACCCATCGATCTAATATTATCGACTCCTAATTGATGATTTTTTTTATCGAAATAATTCAAGCTACAGATGCATGCTGAAAATATCACTGTCGTTACGATTATGGAATTGAAAAGAAAATACCTATACCACCATTTCATTGGCAGATGTGTGATATTTCTTATTCATTCTCATATCCTTAAATTACAGAGAGTGGATAACATTTATTTATCAATTTGGAACGCTTTGAATTGAATTTTATCATATTTTTCAAATAGAACGTCCCGTATATTTTTCGACCGTATGGAGTAGGTTTGGGACACGACTAATGTTGCTATTTTTAGATATTTTCGATTATTTTATTTCAGAAAATTGTAAGTTACCAAGTTCAATTATTTAAGTAGTTAACTCCCATTACAACTTCCCCCATGGACACAGCAAAAAAATTGATGCAAAAAATGCAAAATCGAGAAAAAACTAAATTATCATCTTGTTCATACGAAAAGGAAATTCCTGTAATATTCAGGGCCGAGGAAAAATTGTAAAAAATTGGTGTTTTTGAATTTTTAGAGGCTGCATGCGTCAGGAAACACCTCTTGAGGCACTGAGTTCCAACGCGTTATTGTTCATTTCTAAAGTGACGACCAAAGGCCAATGTGAATGAAGACTGAGCTTTCCTGCACTTGGAACAGTTTTTCAAGACAGGACAATCGAAAGCATTCAAGCTAAATTTACTTTTAAACCAAATACCATACTAGTTTTTTTGAAGGCTCGTACGTTCAACTTGTAATAAAGAGAAGATATTCGAAATAATAAAGATTCGATAATCATGTCTTTTCTTACAGGGCCCAGAGAATATTGAGACTCTTAACTGAACATTGAAAAACCGGCCCTTAATCAGTGAACATCTCAGTAAACATGAAGCGTTTATGAAATATTTCAAAAGTACTTTAGTTGTGAATAATCGAAATATTTTTTGGAAACATTTCTAAAATATTTCAAAATCATAGAATCATTTGTGGAACATTCCAAGACAGGTTATTTTGATATATTCAGAAACATTTCATATTTACATAAATTTTGGATAATTGAAACATTTCAAAATAACTTCAACTGAGAATAATCGTAGCAAGTAGCAAGTAGCAAGTAGCAATATTTTTGAAATGTTTCAAATTGATTCAAAAAGTTCAAAACATATCAAGATATGCTTCAAATCAATGCATTTCGAAACAGCACAAAATAAGTTGTGAAATAATTCCAAATAACTTAACTGTTAAGAACCCGAAACATTATAGTGCCATTTCATGAATGTTTCAGAAATGTCCAATTGACCTATATTTAGAAACATTCCAAATGAACAATGCATGGTAGACATTTGAAACAATTTAAAATATAGGTTATGTTTTAACTCAATTTATTGATATAGGTATCAATTTTCCGGATAAAATATTTGGTGTTTGAATGAATATTTACTTGAAATAAAAGACCCGATAGATATAGGTAGTAAAATTCACTGGGGACGCGCCTTTTGTGATTGGGTGGTCTTTGCGTATTGCCCATATGTTTAAAATGACACGACACTCACTTACAAATAGTGAGTTCAAATGGGTAAATTATATTATGTTGCCATTATATAGTAATGGTGGTATAGGTGCAAGACAACAATAAAAGGCACGCAATAAACGCTCTGTGATTGGTCACTGTAAGGGCGGGAAGATTGAATGAAAGACAAGAAAAAAGCAAGCTAAGTTGAAAATGCGTGAATTGGTACTAGCAAACCTAACCTGACCTCACTCTAGCGCGAACAGAGTAACCATGCAGAATGATAACGATATAACGACTATTCACCCAAAATTGTTGATAACATAATGCAAGTGAGTTGTGATTTGTATTATCAACCTGCCCGCCATGTCATATTTTATTTCATTTCTCTCTAATAATCTCGTGTCGTGTCTTGTTCGTATGAATTGTTTTTGAAATTTTTAGTGTTTATTGTTTGCTGGCTTGCAGAAACGTGGAACAATGAATACCCACGATAATGTTAATAAGGTAAGTGATTGATGATTATTCAACTAAAACAAATTGATAATACCTATCCCTACGGATGTAAGAACATTTTCATGGTTGGTTTTTGGTGGAAATTAGGATAAAAATACTTGTCTTATAATATATTTCAAAGTCTCGATATATTCAGATATGTTTATGATTTGTGAAAGAACTTACAATCGTTTCCTCCAATAATCACAAATTGAAAAGTCTCTTTGATGCACACACATGATATCGATATTATATTTTATGACTTTATATAATGAAGTGTGGAAAGCAAATTGAAACAAAACCTTTCAATACCAGGAGACATATTCGTAGATTAATTCAAAATAAAATCAGGAAAGAAAGAGTTGAGGTCACTGTAGATATATGTGAAGATCCACTCATTCTAAGAAATCAGAAAAATGATCAAGATTTAGGAGATGGACTTCAAAACATTGATTTTTCTGACTTGCCTGCAGAAAATGAGTCTTTGCTAGATACTTCAGCCAATGGGGATTCCTGCCTAAATATTAGTTATCATGATAAGTATAAAATACCCTTTCGTTTTTTGTGAAGCAAGAATTGTATTTTTTTTGTGTTTGAATATACAGTTATTATCGGTATATGTGTGTGAAATAAAATATATGATATTAGGTACGATTATATGTTTATTTTTTATATTTTGTGTTCGAAATTTTTTTGTAATTAAAATATATCCTATCAATAGTTTAAATGACTTATTATTTCTGAACACGTCTTTCTTAAAAAATTCCAGAATGTTTCTATATTTGCATCTGAAACATTCATATATCATCTCATCGCAGATATTTATGAAATATCTATGAATGCCCATAGAGAAACATTGGAATATATACCTTCCAAACATATCCGAAATATTTCCTGGATGTTTCTATATATATGTGAGTGACACATTTATGAAACATTTGACATTCCTTCTGAAATATTCACATATTATTATTATAAATATTTATATGTTTGAAACATTTCTGAAACTCTTCACCGAAATATACATTGGTACTTTTCTTCTCAAATACATCTGAAACGTTCGAATGAATATTTCTGAAATGTAACACAAAAATTAGTTTCGCAAACAAATCGGAAATGTATCAAGAATGGTTCCATAATTATCAACTCATAAAAAGTTTTTTTAAAACCTCTCTGAGGTAAGACATATTCATTTTTAGAAATGTCCCGGAAACACGCTATATTCAGTAGGTTTCAAATATTACAGAATTAGGATCCTGAAACATTTCAGAAACAATAAAATGTCTAAAATATTTATTGTTGTGTCATTTAGTAACTTGAGATGTCTCTTGAATGTTCCTGAAATAATTACGAAATATTAGTAATGAAATGTTTCCTTGAAACGTTTTTGAGGGCGGACATCTTCATTTTTCAAAATATTCCTGAAACGATAAGTTGGAATGTTTCAAGCTTACAGATTATGTTCCAGAAATATTTCTGAAATAGAAAAATGTTTACTGGGATGTTGCATTTTAAACAGCAGAAATGTGAATGGGAGATAAGTAAATTATATAAAACTCGCAATCTGTCGATTCAACTGAAATACTCCAACTTCCTAGCAAAACTAGAGTATAGTTGTTATCCCTGTAATGATTTTTGAGATCCAACTTACCTACCAATCAAATGATTTTGTCCAATATTTTTCTAATCTTCAAAATGAAATAGTAGTAAGTATACTATACTGATATGCCAATCTATTACGAAAATGGCATATGAATATTCATTCTAAAATGTTTAAGAGTTCTTACGATAATTGAAGAACATTCGCATTGAAGCTGAATCCATCAGATATACTCCTATAGTTCATCCAACTATAACTTCAAGCTAGCTAGTCTCGGATGACATATTAAAGCAAATCACAGGCGGGATCATTCTAGATAGGAATGTATATAACAGCGCTCTATTGCTAATCCCCAAAGTTCTCTTACGCCCAACATAATCCAGGGGCGAAAAATTCAGAACTTCTCAGAGATGAGGGTAGCGAAATTATTCAAACAGACGCGAATGCTGTATTTACACTCTAGACTCCGAGTAAAAATGTATTAGGTTGTTCAGATGTTAGGAATTCTTACTGGCGTTCAGTTCTGGAATATCGATTAACGTCACTGTGGGCCATTTCTATTCAACACCGGACAAAATACAGTAGATGAAAATTCGTATTTCAGTTACATCCTTGGCTCAACGGAAATATCGAAAGAGATGACTTGAATAATTAAAATGTAAACTTCATGGATATGTTGAGCGATGGATAAGGTGAGAAGAAGTATATATATATATATATATATATATATATCAACATCAACTCATTTCCTACCAACCCAGTTCCCGCACACAGCTCACTTAGCACCAACCAAGTTCCCGCACACAGCTCATCTAGCGCCAACTCTGTTCCCGCCCATAGTTCACCTCGCGCCAATACATTGCACACGGCCATTACAGCCACGTCCACTATAAATACAGTTCCTCAACCCACAATTCCTCAGTTCTCTCGAAGGAGTAGGCAGATTGAGACCTTAGAGAGAACCAGTGACGAGACATGGGGAGTAGGCAGATTGAGACCCCGACGTCAAGTCACAAAAACCTAACGTAATTATACCTGAGGAGTAGGCAGATTGAGATCTCAGCGTAGAATTACGTTTCAACCATTTATTAATTTTCTTTCTTTTTCAGTTCTTGAAAATGGCTCCAAAATCGGAGCCGAAACGTCGAATTTCAACAAATTCTAGACGCGGTTCAACCCGAACTTTTAGCTTTCATATATATATATATATATATATATATATATATATATATAGGTATATATATAGGTATTCCATTGGCACCAACCTACACTAATTAACACCATTGTATTTAAACGAATCCTTATTCAAACCATAGTAACACTCCAGTCAGGTAAATTAAGCGATTAGTCTGCAGCGGAGAATAACAATTGTCCTCCCAAATGTTCCATAGGTTAGAACTAACTCTGTGAATTTTGTAAGTTATCATGTTATTTTTATGTAGTCCTTCAGCAACTTATATTCCTTTTTAATTGTAGCTCTTCCTGAAGAAGTCAATAAAGGTTGACGAAATATTGAAGATTTAAATCGAATGAGTTTCATTGTTCAACATTTAAACAACATTTAAATTTTATCCAAACATATTGAAATTGTTCTGAATTCGTATAAATTTCTTGAGGTTCATTGGCGGTAGATTCGGATACATTTCATTGAAGTTTCTACATGTTCTGCTGATAATTTTGTCACTCTGTCCAAAAATAATAAACAAATTCATAAGAACTTCGTTTGAATAGTTTTGTTCCATCGTTTTGAAGGTATTTGCAACTTCTGATGTGACGAAAATGTCGATATTATTAGGAGAATGTCACAACGCTACTGTCAAATAGTAATCATGGCCTGCTTACCAAATGGACATTTTCACAAATAAATGCTCATAAGTCCGAAACTTGACTAGTTAGGTATAGGTATGATATACATAGAAAGAAAGCAAATTTCAGCAGCTTTCCGAATTTTCAATAATATATAGGGTGTTCCATTTAAAATAATCAAATTTCAGCAACTTTTTCAAGCAAACGAAAAAACTGTATTTTTTTACCACCCTGTATTGAAGTAACGGAGATTAGGCTGACGTGTGGGAAGTGTCCAAGTATCACCTAACTCCAAACCAAATTTCGATATCATAGTACTTCTTAACTAAAAGATATCGGCATTTTTAGAAGTCATGATTTTCGAAGAAAAAAATTGAAATTAATTTTTATTTCGAAAACGGTAACAGATAGGTATAGGGAAATATCAAGAAAAGTTGTCGGGCAATTGTTGGAGATTCCAAAAATAATATTATATACAGAGTGTTCCATTTGAAAAATCAAAGTTGCGACTGCTTTCTAATAGAAGCGGCAACACCGCATTGTCGAAAATATTTTAGTTGGCTAGAGAATGTCCGAATATGCCCTCCATTAAATTTTCAAAGTGATCCGTTGTCTGGTTCACCAGAAACGTCTAATGTGCCATCCACCGTGAATCAGCCTATATATATATATACCGGGTGGCTACGGAAGTATTGCCTACGGAATATCTCAGTTATTATATGAAGTAGGTTTGTGAAATTTGGAGCGTCGATATAATGACATAAGAGCTAGAATTTGAGCATATTGACATGTCGAAGTTAACTTCCGGTCTGACCGGAAGTAACATCAACTTTCTTATTTTAAATGGAAACCCTATTTTTTTTTCTTTTCGCTTTATTCAGCATTCAATTCCCTTTCTAATGACATATCACAAGTTGGTATCTAACCAGAAACTAGATCAGAAAAAAATTATTATTGAAATTCAGTAGGCCGTGGAAGCAAAATGAAAGCCAAATATTGAAAAGTTGGCTTTGGAAACCATACGTCACTTGATAACAGTTGCTCTTGCTCTATTATCGCCATACGCAAATATAACATTAAAAATAATGTGGAATGATAAATTATATCCTGTAGGTTCTAGGTTAAATAGGAACATAAACGTACTTGGTCTGTGCCATCGTCCATAGATATTCTAATATCTGCCTATGGACGATGTTTGTGCTATTCAGAATAATCATTCCATTGCAATAATCATTCGAACCAAAATATTAACAAGTAGGCTGATTAAGATGTATTTTGGAATGAAACAAAAAAGAAACGAGAGCTCTCACGAACGCTGCTATCCATATTATTTTGACGTTCGAAGTAGTGTTTTTGATTCTGCCATTTTGAAAGGGTTTGGAAATCGAAATCAGTTAGTGGAATATTCAAAAAATGCCCCGTTATTCACGAACCGAACAAATTGACATGCTTCTCATTTATAGTGAATGTTTAAAAAATTCTTATGCCGCTGAACGATTGTATTTAGAGCGATATCCAGGGAGGCAGCAACCGTCAAGAAGGTATTTCCAGTGGCTTGAAGAAAAATTAAGAACTGAGCCTGATGTTCACGAAGACCAAGAAGCATTTGTTATTAATGAGGAAACTGAAATTAATGTATTAGCTTTAGTACAATAAGATAGCACAATTTCCTCAAGGCAGATTGGCGCCGAATTAGCTATAAGTAAGGACTCTGCTAGGAAAATTTTGAAAAAACATCGATTTAAATCCTTCAAATATCAGTTGCATCAACATTTGTATGAAAATGACGGTGAAAGGCGCCTGGAATATTGTAATTGATTTCTTCGACAAAATGCTGAGAATCACCTATTTAACTATTATATTGTAACGATTTCGAGACCGGCCCAGAGACCGGCCCTGATCTAATTAATTATGCACCCCCGTTCAACTACAACTGCATATCTGCTGGCGTACCGATCGCCGAGAACAAGCTGGAATAAATCGATTGTTCGATACTATTCGAAGAGCCATCTAGATGAAATGTTCTATACTCCTGAATATTCGAGAGCCGTGAATGGAAACTGCTTGGGAGTATATAAGCGGGACAGTCAGAATGGAGAGAGTGAGTTACAGTTCCAGAGTTCGTCGATAGAGATAGCCACAGTAGACATAAATTTGAAATAGTGAAGTAATGTTTTAGTGAATAATCGTTGTAAATAGTGTTTCAAATAAATTAGGAAAATTAGTGCAGTTTTACTACATTTGTTGTCAGAAGTCGGATGTTTAAAATAAACAAGTGTTAAAGTGTTCGTCGCGTTGAAAAACTGATAGACATTTATCGCGCCTAGTAGACAGTTAGTGACCCGTTGAACATTTGAGTGCAAAGTGGGCAGTAGAACTGGCCCAGGAAGATCGAGAAAAGACAGCTTTTACCATCGGCTCCGGATTATGGCAATTTACAGTTATGCCATTCGGCCTCTGCAATGCTCCAGCCACGTTCGAAAGATTGATGGAGACGGTTTTGAAAGGACTATCATGGAAGACGTGTCTGGTGTATCTCGACGACATTATTGTGGTTGGCAGATCATTCGAGGACCATGTAAAAAACTTGGAAGAGGTATTTCAGCGACTGAGAAGCTCCGGACTGAAACTGAGCCCCAAGAAATGTCATCTGTTTCAAAAAGAAGTACGTTATCTCGGCCACGTTGTCTCTGGGAAAGGAGTGGCAGTAGATGAGCAGAAGATCAAAGCTGTTAAGGAATGGCCCGTTCCGAAAGACATTCACCAGCTTCGAAGTTTTCTTGGCTTGTGCACTTACTATCGCCGATACGTGCTGGGATTTGCTAACATCGCAAAACCACTGACCAGGCTCACGGAAGGACAAACAAAGTTCCAGTGGTCAGATGATTGCCAAGATTCATTCAGGAAATTGAAAGGAGCTTTGATCAACGCACCAATCCTGAGCTACCCCCTTCCAGACGGGAAATTAATTCTGGACACGGACGCCAGTAACGTGAAACTTGGAGCTGTCTTGTCTCAGGCTACTTCAGCAAGACCCTCAGTAAACCGGAGCGGAATTACTGTGTCACCAGGCGGGAATTATTGGCTGTTGTCAAGGGAGTTGAGCACTTCTACAAGTACGTGTATGGACGAAGATTCCTACTGAGAACTGACCATGCAGCTCTCAAATGGCTCCTACAGTTTAAGAACCCCGAGGGTCAAGTGGCACGCTGGATTGAGAGGCTCCAGCAATTCGACTTTGAGATCGAACATCGGGCGGGGACCAGCCATAAGAATGCGGATGCCCTATCGCGAAGACCATGTCCAGACGACTGTTCGCACTGCCGACGAACAGAGGAAAAGGAGTCGACACTCTGCAGAACCACGGCGATCGATGATAACTGGAATGACCACAAGATCCAGAAAGACCAAGAGAAAGATCCAGATCTTGGTTTAGTCATCGGCTGGAAGAAGAGTGATCGAAGACCGTCGTGGCAGGAAATAGCCAGTTGTTCTCCAGTCGTTAAAACTTACTGGGCCCAATGGAACTCTTTCACCTTAGACAATGGAGTCTTGAAGCATGTGTTGGAGTCGGAGGATGGCGGGGAAAAAAGACGTCAGGTAGTAGTTCCCAGGAGCAGAAGACAGGAAGTGCTCCGAGAAATTCATGATGGGGTCACCGGAGGACATCTGGGAGTGACGAAGACCCTCCAGAAAGTTAGGCAACGGTTCTACTGGGTCAATTGTCAAGCTGACGTCAAGGACTGGTGCAGAAAATGTGCTGTATGCGCTGCCAGTAATGGGCCTCGAACAAGACCTGAGGCCCCGATGCGCCAGTACAATGTGGGCAGCCCATTCGAAAGGATCGCCATTGACATCGCTGGCCCGTTCCCACAATCTGAACACGGGAACAAGTACATCCTTGTGGCGATGGATTACTTCAGCAAGTGGGCCGAAGCCTATGCCCTGCCCAACCAAGAAGCCATCACCGTTACCGACGTCTTGGTGAAGGAGTGGACTTGTCGATTCGGTGTCCCGTTAGAACTGCATTCGGATCAAGGCAGGAATTTCGAGTCAAACCTGTTCCAGGAGATGTGTCAGATGCTGAACATCCGGAAAACGAGGACCACAGCTCTACATCCGCAGTCCGATGGAATGGTGGAGCGGATGAATAAGACGATAAACCGCCACCTGTCCAAGGTAGTCTCTGACCACCAGAAGGATTGGGACCAGTACCTCCATCTGTTCCTGATGGCGTATCGTTCCGCAGTTCATGAGTCAACCGGCCAAACCCCTGCAAGTGTTATTATGGGCCGAGAGCTGCGACTTCCATGTGACCTGAAGTTTGGGACGCCACCAGGACAAGACACTGCGGGAGATGACTACGTCAGCAAACTGCGACAGAGAATGGACGACATCCATGAACGGGTCCGTTTGAACATCCAGAGTGCCAGCGACAGAATGAAGGAGACCTACGACATCAAGGCGGATGCGGATATCAGACAGGTGACCTTGTCTGGCTATACAACCCTAAACGTCGCCGTGGACTATCACCGAAACTTCGGAACTCGTGGGAAGGTCCATATAAGATCATGAAAAGGATAAACGACTTCGTCTACCGCACATATAAGCCACCACGAGGAAAACCTAGGGTAGTCCACTTCAATGGGTTGTCCCCTTACGCCGGAAACCACGATCAAGTCCGCACCGTCAGATCACCGGAGGACGAAATGACGTTTCAGAGGTTCATGTCCCTGTACTCGAACGGACAGAAAGTTCAATATGGGGTAACCCGAGAGGAGTCACGAGATCTTTTCAAGGTGCCTGCCAATTACGCGTTAGCTCACTGTGTGGCAGAAGATCTCCAAATGTCCAGAGGCATTGCAGTAGTTTTCTCCAAGAAGTTCGGTCGAATCCAGGAACTGAGAGAACAGAACCCGGAAGTTGGAGGGGTGTTACAGCTGAGGAAAGGCCAGAGAAACATCTACTGTCTGGTTACCAAGAAGCGTTCTCGTGATAAGCCGTCTTATGAAGATGTTTGAGCCTTACGAGATTGAGAGACACGATGCTGGACCAGAATATTGTAGACCTGGCAATTCCAAAATTGGCCTGTGGGCTTGATCGGCTGGACTGGAGAGTTATAAGAAGCATGTTGGAGACAATATTCAGATCCAGCGGCATCAACATTCTGGTGTGCTGCAACCATCTTCCTCGACCCAAACTGAAGACTGTAGAGTGCTACTTCCATCGAACGTCCAGGTGCAGATATGGAGAATCTTGCAGATATCTTCACACTCCAAGAATGACGCTTCGGGGCGAAACGTCTTTAAGAAGGGGGCAATGTAACGATTTCGAGACCGGCGCAGAGACCGGCCCTGATCTAATTAATTATGCACCCCCGTTCAACTACAACTGCATATCTGCTGGCGTACCGATCGCCGAGAACAAGCTGGAATAAATCGATTGTTCGATACTATTCGAAGAGCCATCTAGATGAAATGTTCTATACTCCTGAATATTCGAGAGCCGTGAATGGAAACTGCTTGGGAGTATATAAGCGGGACAGTCAGAATGGAGAGAGTGAGTTACAGTTCCAGAGTTCGTCGATAGAGATAGGCACAGTAGACATAAATTTGAAATAGTGAAGTAATGTTTTAGTGAATAATCGTTGTAAATGTTGTTTCAAATAAATTAGGAAAATTAGTTAGTGCAGTTTTACTACAATATCTTGTTTACGGACGAGTCAAGATTTACCAACAATGGATTATCTAACAGGATTAATACAAGGTAGGTACTGTACTTTATTTGGATTATTGTCGATAGTCGAAGTGTAAAGTGCTAAAAGTGTGAACGGTCTTTTGTTTCAGGTACTGGGCGATAGAAAACGAGCACCGGTTTCGACAAGGTGGCTTCCAGGAGAGATTTGGTGTGAATGTTTGGGCAGGAATAGTTGGAACTCATATTGTTGGCCCCATTCTTTTTCAATGCCAACCAACCGGAGAGAGATACTTTAATTTTTTAACGAATAAAATTTCGGAATTCATCAACAACCTACCAGCGGAAATAACTGAGAGAATGTACTTCCAGCAAGATGGCGCCCCTCTGCATAATTCAAGAATAGCGAGAAATTATCTTCAAAATCGCTTTCAAGAGAGACTTATAACAACCCATGGTCCAGTCAGGTGGCCACCAAGGTCACCTGATCTTACTCCGTGCGACTTTTTTCTATGGGGGCATCTTAAAAATAGGGTGTATTCCACACAGCCTACAACTCTACATGAGCTAGAAGTAAAAATTCGTAGAGCTTTCCAAGATATCACGCCCCAAATGTTGAGAAACGTTTTACATGAAAATATGACCAGAGTCAATAAATGTATTGACGCTGAGGAAATGCATTTCGAACATTTGTTTTGAAATTACTTTCTATTATATCATTAGAAAGGAATGGTTATGACGAATAGTACAGGCAAGAAAAAGTTGTATGTTCCTATTTAAGTTATGGGCCTACAGAGTATTGTTTCTTTCCCAATTTTTCCAATATTTGTTTTGGCGGTTTTTTATAACGCCGACGAATGAAAATAAAATATCACAGGAGTAGCAACTGTTATCAAGTGACGTATGGTTTCCATAGCCAACTTTTCAATTTTTGGCTTTCATTTTGCTTCCACGGCCTACTCGGTGAATTTCAATAATAATTTTTTTCTGATCTAGTTTCTGGCTAGATACCAACCAACGTATCTGAACCATCAAGTAGGCTTGTGGTCAAATGCTTCTACAGCCCTAGTTTCGAAGTCTTCCATGAAAAGGTTTGCAAGGACTGGAGAAAGGGGGGAACCCATGGGAGCACCTTTCACTTGTTGTAGTAAGTTCCTTGGAAGAGGAAGTACGTGTTGTTCATACAGTGACTGATGAGGTCCAGGGTGTCTTTTGGAATTCTGTGTTTAGTTTTAAGGATTTCTAGCGTGTCCGTTAGGGGAATATTTGTGAAGAGGGAGACAACATCGAAGCTCACTAGGATATCGGTGTTCTGGATTCTATAGGATTTGAGAAGGTCTAAGAAGTGGAATGAATTTTTCACGTAGGATGAAGCTTCTTCTGCTCGTGGCTGAAGAGTACTCGCCAGATACTTGGCCAGGTTCTGGGTTGGTGATCCAAAGGCACTGACAATAGGTCGGAGTGGAATATCAGGCTTGTGTATTTTTGGTAGTCCGTAGATACGAGGGGTGCGTGATGACTTCTCTCTAGGGATAGTGGCTTTCTTGGTTTCGGCTGGTAGTTTAGAATTAATGATCAGATTTTTGGTCTTCTTTTCGAGGTAGGTTGTCGGGTCTCGTTGGGTGATCTGATACTCGGATGAGTTTAACAGTGTGCTCATTTTGTCTACATAATCTGAGGTATTCAGAACTACCGTGGCGTTGCCTTTGTCTGCTGGGAGAATGATTATGTCAGGGTTGTTGTGGAGGTTTCTGAGGCAATGTTTTTCGGCAGGTGTTATGTTGGATGGAGGGAGTTTTGCTCTCCTAAGTGTGGTGGCAATATCTTGTCTGGTTTCTTCAGCTGTGTTTTCTGGTAGATGGGTTATAGCGCTTTCTATTTATGTAATGATGGTTTCTGTTGGGATTCTGTTTGGTGTGATGGAATAATTGAATCCTCTTGATAGTAGTGCAAGGCTAGTTTGATCTAGTGGTGTGTCGGAGAAGTTATGTACTAATACAGGTGATGCGGCTGGGACCAAGGGTGTGATGGTATTCGTTAACAATGCACAAAGTTTGTTTTTCTGTGTTTCTGTTTTCTTATTGCTGATGTGATCTGCTTTGTCTTGAGATATCCTGGTCAAAGTGTCCCAGATGACTGGATGGATATCTACGGTGGATAATTTGCCAAAACATTTGTAGAGTGAGGTGTTGGTGATGTCCAAATTACGTCTGATGTCGTGAAGTGTTTTTCGAATGAGTGCTTGGCTGGCTTTATTGAGAATACGCTGGGCTGACGATGAGGTATCATGATGTTTCAACCGGAAGGCTTTGGGAATGACTCTGTGGTCTCTACATGATTTGAGGAACGTGAGGTCGCACAGGAGTTTGGATCTTCGGATAAGGAGTGATGAATAGTTTTTCGTGAGATGGAGAATATCCTCCCCGTAGAGGCGTGCAATGTGTTCAGATAGGCTTCCGCGGTCAGATATTTGAAAACTAAAAGTTCGGGTTGAACCGCGTCTAGAATTTGTTGAAATTCGACGTTTCGGCTCCGATTTTGGAGCCATTTTCAAGAACTGAAATAGAAAGAAAATTAATGAAAGGTTAAAACGTAATTCTACGTTGAGGTCTCAATCTGCGTACTCCTCAGGTATAATTACGTTAGGTTTTTGTGACTTGACGTCGGGGTCTCAATCTGCCTACTCCCCATGTCTCGTCACTGGTTCTCTCTAAGGTCTCAATCTGCCTACTCCTTCGAGAGAACTGAGGAATTGTGGGTTGAGGAACTGTATTTATAGTGGACGTGGCTGTAATGGCCGTGTCCAATGTATTGGCGCGAGGTAAACTATGGGCGGGAACTGAATTGGCGCTAGATGAGCTGTGTGCGGGAACTTGGTTAGCGCTAAGTGAGCTGTGTGCGGGAACTGGGTTGGTGGGAAATGAGTTTATGCGTGCAATGAGAGGCTTCCAGGTATTGGTAAGTCTACGTCTGTCGTCGCGAGTGTTGAGGCAATTGGGGCGCTTTTCTATCTCAAGGGCTTCTCGGATGATCCTGGTTTGCAGAGATTTTCTCGATGGAAATTGTTTTTGTGTTTTTGAAGTCTATTTTGTGACCTGTGTCTTCTCGATGTTTATAAAGTGCGGAAGTAGAAGATGCCTGACGCACAGCAAGTTCGTGTTCGTAGACTCTGGAAGTTACTCGTCTGTTAGTCTGGCCAATATAAGTTCTCGGGCAGTCTGAACATGGTATTTCATATATACCTTGAGAATCGTTTGGTATTGTGTCCTTGGGAGATCTGAGGAATTTGGATATATATATATATATATATATATATATATATATATATATATATATATATATATATATATATATTGAGAAATATCACACAGATTGGGTTT
This sequence comes from Chrysolina americana, assembly GCA_958502065.1. NCBI lineage: Eukaryota > Metazoa > Arthropoda > Insecta > Coleoptera > Chrysomelidae > Chrysolina > Chrysolina americana. The sequence goes on from OY293411.1 coordinate 64,967,878, forward strand.
ATTATATTTATAACTATGAAACTTGGATATCAATTTTGTTTTCTTCGACAAATTCTTCAATTAGGTCATATACAGTGTCTTTCAAAAGTATCGGAACTGTCTCATATTGCAGAAACGGCCCTGAGAAAATTTACGAAAAAATTTCGATAGGGTGGTTTAGAAAACCCTATTCATTTTCATTGCAATCAATTCAGCGCCCCGTCGTTACTTATGTCTCCAAATACCAGATTGCGAATTAATGTAATTTTTTAAATATGAGAACATGGTTCGTTGAAATGTCTGCGAACGGTCCAATATTTTCAAAAGGGCACGAGAAAATTTCATGAAATTTCATACAAAATGAAACTGAAACTGAAAAATTCAAAGAATTCTGATATATAAACTCGAAATACTGAAGAGATTCAACCCTTACTGGTTATTTAACGAATAAGTGTATTAATAAGGGTGATTAACAATTGAGATATTTTAATGCGTGATCGGAGCGAGCGCGTTAATGTTCGTTACAAAACTTTTCCTTTAACCGTAATTTTCAAAATGAAAAAATGGTACCGCTTGGGGATTGAACCCTCGACCTTGCTATCACTTCAGGACTCAAACCAAATAAATAAATGAATATATAATGGTTTATTTTATAAAATTTTGTAAAGTCACCGCAGAGTTATCTAGGTACAAACATATCACCAGCGTCTTCTTTCTTCACCCCACGCGGCTTGGAAGTCCAACGGCGGTATACGGACGCACGGAGTGCCGCCTCCTCCCCGCCCCATTGCTGGGGAGGGAGGGCGAGCGCTTGTGCCAAGGGGTGCCTAAGGTCCCGATCAGGGGGCGCTGACAGCCGCCTCCGCTGGTGTTTGCGGAAGGTCAACCTATGCAACTCATGTGGGTTGTAGATGGCATATACACGCCTCCTGCGATGCTTATGCGTGTCGTTCATTTGCATTCTATCTAGATACTGCCCTTGTCCAAGTTCGTGTGAGGCTGACTATTGCGAGCTGATCCTGAAAAAGACTGACAGCAAAAAACCGGGTTGAGGTACTTGGCGTTTATCAATTCATGCGACTTGGTTCCCTATGGAACCGGTTCTTCCCATCTTTCCTGGAAGATATCCAGCGCTTGATATATGAGCCCGCCGTGTTTGCGGGGCTCATTATCGAATATTCGGAGTCTGGTAAGATCTCTGGTTAGAGAATTCTTGGGGAGGTGGAACTTGTAAAATTTGTATGACGAGTTTTTTACATGTGTCGGGATCGAGTCGACGCCAGCAAGGTCGCGCAGCGCATCCAATCGGATGTAGCGATCACTATTAGTGATAATCCGGAGTGCTTTGTTCTGCATCCTGTCCAACCTCATGAAAGGAGTTTTGGGCAGGCTGCAGAATGCTGGGCAGGCGTACAACATAGCCGACCGGATCATCTGTTTATAGATGGCCATCTTGGCTTCAAACGTCATGCGGGAACCTCTGGCTATTAGTGGGTACACGCGTTTCACCGCTGCTGCAGCCCTCTGAATAGCCAGGTTCAGGTGCTTGTGCCACGTTGTGCGCTTGTCCAGCTGTACTCCCAGGTATCTCACATTGGTTTTTACCTCCACCGCTTTGCCCTTGACCCTCAACTTCTGCAGGACTTTCGAGAACTTGAATTTCTTGGAGAAGGTGATGGCCTCGGACTTAGCCGAGTTCACCACGATCTTGTTATCCTCCAGATACGGTATGATTTCCCTGTCCAGACGGGTCTGGACCTGCTTAGCAGCTGCAACGCTGGAGAACGAACGGTATCATCCGCGTATATAGCCGTTTTCGTTCTCTCGCACATAAGCAAATCATAGGCATGTAGAGAATACAAGTGTGGGGATAGGCTAGACTCCTGTGGAATACCTGCTTAGATTGCATACTCTGCGGATCTTGTATTGTTCACCCTCACCGCAAAAGTTCTGTTTACAAGGTAAGAGTTCACGAGTCTTTACCGCGTTTTGATTCTAAGTGAAATAGTTATAGAAGTTAATTGAATCCACTTCTTCAAAAAATATACATTTTTAAAGAAAGAGTATAGGGACAGGTGATACATTACAGGTTACGAAAATTTGACAAAATATTTATATACTGTAACGATTTCGAAACCGGCCTCGAGACCGGCCCTGATCATCTAATTAATAATGCTCACTCGACAAGTTAACAAGTTCTCCGCTCTCAAACACAAGAGTCCCGCGTAGAAGAAACGCGAACTTTCTAAGGAACGAAACCAAAGATTCGAGAGAGCCATCTGACTGGATCGACGTGTAATCCAGATTGATCGAGAACTGTAAATGCGAGTATATAAGGCGCTGGATAGCAGAGGGCAGGGCAGTCATAGATAGTCACAGAGAGTATCAAATACAGTGTGTTACACTTCGCATGGAAAAATTCAAATTTGTTTCACTTCTCATGGAAACGCCCGTAATTTTCGACGTAGGACCATGAAATTTTCAGGATTGATAGATACACTAGAGATGAACTCTCTACACGAAAGGGGTCATCATACGTGAGGTAGGTGAAAAAAAATTGAATTTTTCAGGACTGAAATTTTTTAGGAGACAGGTGTATTTATAGTAATTTGGGGGTGCTGATCACGAATCTGAGAGAATTTTGACCGAATTTTGCCTCCTAGTATGTTTTACCGTAAAAATGGGTGGTTCCATCGCTGCTGGCGTGCAGTGTATATCACGTAGGTTGACCCTTTTTGTGCAGTGAGTTCAGTTCTAGTGTATCTATCGATCCTGATCCATGATTCTGCGTCAAAAATTACGGAAGATACGAGGGTGTTTCCATGAGAAGTGTAACACACTGTATAGTTCCAGAGTTCGCAGATAGAGAGTGACAGTAAAGATAAATGAAAATAGTGACTGTGATATGAATTATTGTTCAAGACGTCTGTAAATAATTTAACAATATTAGTTTAGTGCATTTTTACTACAATACTATTCTGTTTGATGACAATGTTGTGTGTATCGGATTCGTACAGAAAAATCACTTGATACAAACACAACAACAATGACTTCTTCCTCGACAAGAAATACTACTGACTGCTATGCTTTGTTTCGATTATCTAAATGTTTGGAGCCCGTGGCTCACGATCAAATAATTTAATCAAACTGCATAGAAATGACGTTATTTCTCTCGATTCGATTCACACAATTCGAATGGGTGGGAGAAGAACTGTATTATAGCTACAGACGTCACTATTTTATAAAGAGCTCTGTAACTCTCTCGGCCAATGCAGGGGCGACATTATATCCACAAACGCCACTAAGGCTGAAAATCTGCCACCGTAGCAGAAACATATATAGAAGACAGTTGGAATAACAATATTGGTATTCTAATAAAATATAGAATTGTTCATCTGCTTCAAGAATTATCTTGGATTTCTGAGCATCAACAAGGTGAAACATCTTCGGGAATTTTTAAAACTTTACTATCAATAATTAATTTAATAAATGGAATTGATTCATGATGAATCATTCATAATTAGTTATTAGGTATGTTGAAAATTAATTTCCCTACAAGCGTGCGTGATTCACCCTATACCCGCACGCAATTTTATTTGAGAGGTTTAATTTTCCCGCTCTAGTGCGGGAAAAATTTTCCCGCATGCTTGTGTCACTACGAGTGAGTTATTTCCGTACTAGTGCGGGAAAAAAAATCCGCACGCGAAAATATATTCAAGAGCGCTCTATACATTTTTTTTTTCTAAAAGCGTGCGTGATTCACCCTATACCCGCACGCAATTCAGTTTGGGAGGTGTCATTTTCCCGCACTAGTGCGGTAAAAATTTTCCCGCTCGCTTAAGTCACTTCAAGTGAGTTATTTCTGCACTAGTGCGGGTATAGATATTATTCTAACAAGTACGGAAAGAGTACTATTCCCGCATGAGACTGCCGTTACTGCCCGAACGACGCAAAGCGGAGATCGGGTAAGCAGTCGAGTGCGGGAGAGTACCTTTCCGTATGAGTTAGGATCAAGATTTTTTCTACAAGCGCTTAAAAAAAATTATGTAACGCTCTTGAACAAACTTTCACGTGCGGGAAAACTTTTTCCCGCACTAGTGCGGGAATAACCCACTTGAAGTGACTTTAGCGTACGGGAATATGACACCTCTCAAACTAAATTGCGTGCGGGAATAGGGCGGAACACGCACGCTTGTAGAAAAAAAATTTTCCCGCACAAGTGCTACTGTTAAATATTCGCGATGCACCTACCCGGTGACTGAATATGTCAGATAAAAGGACTTATTTGGATGAGGTTGCAGTAAGAATACTAGAAAACCTTCAATTTGTATTGAATTTTGAGGTGACACAAGAAAAATTTCTGGCGGGCGTAGGTCATCTCCGAACGGCTAATCCGGCATACTATCCCATATAACCGCCTACAAAAATAAATTTAAAAATTTTTGCCTTGTTCTACGCCGTTAATTTAACACGATACACTTTTGAAAAATTGCAAAAAATCAAATTTCAAATTCGACCCGTTTGAAGATGCAGACGTTCGTTGAAACGCCTACATAAACTTTGTTCGGCCAGCGATCGCTTTGAAATTCGGTGAAATTATACAAAAAACTTTGCATTTCACGAATATTTTATGGAAAAAAATCAGAAAAATTTCTGGCGGGCGTAGGCCATCTCCGAACGGCTAATCCGGTGAACTAACCCACTATAACCGCCTAAAAAATACTTTCGAAGGTTCTGGAATTTTTTCACTATTTTTGCCGTGTTCTACGCCATTGATTCAACACGATATACTTTTGAAAAACTGCAAAAAAATCTAATTTCAATTTCGACCCGTTTGAAGATGCAGACGTTCGTTGAAACGCCTACAGAAACTTTGTTCGACCAGCGATCGCTTTGAAATTCGGTGAAATTATACAAAAAACATTGCGTTTCACGAATATTTTATGGAAAAGAATCAGAAGAATTTCTGGCGGCCGTAGGTCATCTCCGAACGGCTAATCCGGTGAACTAACCCACTATAACCGCCTAAAAAATACTTTCGAAAGTTCTGGAATTTTTTCACTATTTTGCCGTGTTCTACGCCATTGATTCAACACGATATACCTTTGAAAAACTGCAAAAAAATCTAATTTCCATTTCGACCCGTTTGAAGATGCAGACGTTTGTTGAAACGCCTACAGAAACTTTGTTCGACCAGCGATCGCTTTGAAATTCGGTGAAATTATACAAAAAACATTGCGTTTCACGAATATTTTATGGAAAAGAATCAGAAGAATTTCTGGCGGCCGTAGGTCATCTCCGAACGGCTAATCCGGTAAACTAACCCACTATAACCGCCTAAAAAAATACTTTCGAAGGTTCTGGAATTTTTTTACTATTTTTGCCGTGTGACACTTTGTAAAAGACAATTCAATACAAATTGAAGGTTTTCTACTGCAACCTCATCCAAATAAGTCCATATGACACCTACCCGGTGACATATTCAGTCACCAGGTAGGTGCATCTCGAATATTTAACAGCTACCTAATTTTTTTTTTATTCGCTTGTAGAAAAAATATTGATCCTAACTCATACGGAAAGGTACTCTCCCGCACTCGACTGCCTACCCGAACTCCGCTTTACGTCGTTCGGGTAACGGCAGTCGCATGCGGGAAAGGTACTCTTTCCGTATTTGTTAGTATAATAACTATTTTCAAAAAGTAATGTTACGTTTTTTTGTGAAATCATTCTGGCAGGGGAAAAAATACTTGTTTTCAGGGTGAAGAAACGAAAACATTTAAGCATCAATAGAGATGCAAATGTGTCAAGTATTTTTGATAGTTGTACGAAAAAACAATGTATTGTCATTTTGAAGTCTTTTTCTAGGGTGTTTTCTAGCTCGGTTCAACTTTTTGATTTATAATTGGGGTATCATTAGCAAAACTCATTGTAGTACCTTTTGATTCAATTCGAACAGGTTATTAATCAAATATTGATATGTGCCAAGATTCTCTCCTGTGGAATTTCCTATTGTACTCCTTTCAATTCACAAAATTCAATTTCCATTTGATTCGGATCTTTAGATAACTATGAATGGATACGTAGGAGTGAGAATTCTCTAAAACCATCATATCGAGTAACTGAGAATGATTTATACAATGTTTTTTACGAGTCGACAAAAATGTAAAGCATTGGAATTTTTATTTAGTGTGAAAGTATACTAATTGAATCTTCTGTTGATATGTTTCCTCTGAAGCCATACCGATAGTTAAATATTATCCTTCATATTTTCATCCTTCTTTGGTTGGTGATAGAATTCATTGAGGACCCCGCATATTTACGTAGTATGTAGAATGAAAGCATGGTGAACTCATTTACCAGGCATTGGATATTTTCAATGAAGATCTAGAAGCCGAGCAATAACCAGCTCAACAAACCATGTTTTAAACCCGGTTTTTTCGTTGTTTTTCCGGGAAATCCTTAGGACACTGAAAACCCGATAATAAAAGTCCAATAATTTCATGTTTTACATACGAGCCAAGAAAACCCCTCGCATAACTAGGAGGAGGCGGGGAAGACACCACTGAGACTTAGCGAGTACGGCAGAGGATAACCTACATAACAGCGTAGGGCCTGCCATTGAGCAGGTATGAGCAGGTTTGCCCAGCCCTCTGAAACACTCAGACGGGCAGGAGCGAACTATCTCTGTAGAATACAGTCAAACTCCCTCCTTTACCCCATACCCTGTGGCGAAGTGATAGTTTTACGGTGTTTCATTTATTTATCTGTTGTAATGTCGCTATACAATTTTATGAAAACGTAATCAATATACCCTTTTTGCCTTTTGCCTTTGCTTTCAGCTAATTTCACTCAAATTTTGATATATTGTAGATCCCGCATCCTTATGACGTAGTCCAATTTACAGATCGAACCTATTACCAGTTTTCGAGTTACAAGGTGTCAAAAATTCTTTGCTATTTCGGGTATTATACATCGATTTGATTCTTATGCACCAATTCTAAAGTGACCTTTCTTAGAAATTAACTCTTCGCAGCTAAGTTGTAGATAGCTCATGAGTCCTTCCATTCAAATCGCCCCCATTATCACGCATGGACGTGAAATGTGGCAGAAAAGTGCAAAATTGAGATATGCCTGTTTTATGATTTACACATTTTTTATATAACGGCATAACATGCATTTGTGTTGTATTGGTAGGATTTTACTTTAAAATATTACATATGGAGAACTATAATAGGTCGCTTAACTTGTCACCAATTCTCATTTTTATCTGTACTCTAAAATATTTAGAAATCAGATACGCCCCTATGTGATAAGGGGGACGAAATAAAAAACAATATTTCACGAAGCGTGTTGCGTTACAGCTTAGCAAGACAATGTTCATAGAAATAGATAAATACTGTTACGAAATTGATAAAAATCCCCTAGCTACGCCGCTGTCGAGTGCCGACTATAAAACGTAACTCATTCGCATAACAAATGAGCCGACGCCGACTTCAGTTATTATTTCCGCTTCTCTGAATTGTTTATTAGATATTTTTCTGTACTGAGTAATCTGGAGAACAGAATCCCGAAGAATCTAGTCTAGACGAATTGAGTATATAAGGCGACACTCAGAAGAGATGTTTTTAGGAAGTTATAAGGAAGTCAAAAAGTTTAATTGAAGAAATCTACAATTGTTTGGAATATTCAGCTAGTTGAGGCAGATCTAAGTGTTTTATCAGTCAGTGTAGTAGTTTTGTGTTTATAGCGAAGTTAATAAAAACAGTTTAGTAGTGTGCTCGCCGTATTATTTAGTAATATCGTAACAATATCATTACCATAATCATTTTGATTTTAGTAGTGTGCTCACCGTATTATTTAGTAATATCGTAACAATAATACCATAATCATTTTGATTTTCACTCCATCAGCCAAACGGCTAGAATTTGCCAATTTTTTTAAAAAATGAGGGTTTTCATCAACTACATGAACAAAATTAAATAATTATTACGAATTGTCCATAATTGTTACTGGGATATGAATGTTGAACTGAAATGACTCATGACTATATTTTTAGTCCTAATTTTTTATGACAATTCTCAAAAAGGTCTATCAAGTTACACATGCATATCAAATATCAAATTATTATTTCTTGTCGGTCAAAAGATATTTAAGAAACACAAACTAATACCAAAAATGAAGGAATCTGATTCAACTCCACGAAATAATTCAAGCAGTTCAAAAATGTAATTGAAGTATGTGTTTTTATCATTTCTTTGTCAAATTGGCTTGATGTTGACAGTGTCTATGAGTGATTTTTCGATTCAGATAAGAAGGTTCCTTTGTAATCAGAATTTTATGAAACATACAAGCACTGCGAAGAGTTCTCCTATTCTCCATGTTCAGCTATCCAGCCTCGCGAAGTTTATAAGAAACATGTTTTCGTTTACGAATCCCGTAAATGAGTCGAAGACACGAATTTTGCACTTTTTGAATCTTATTTTTATACGTATTTGTCAAATTAGGGCCTTACAGGCCGTCTGCATAATTGAATAATGACAAAACAAGCGTTTAACACAATATAGATTTGACTGCAGTTGGAAGGAAGTATCTATTACCATAAATAAGTTTCAGTGATGAGTAAGAACGTTGTATGAGTTTGTTGATATGCTTTTCAAATCTTAGGTGGACATCTAACAAAACACCAAGGCTTCTCTGACTAAAGTGAGTGATTCATTATGTACTTTTACATCAATGTCATTGGTTACTTGTTAATTTCTACCAGTAAATAGCATCATATTCGACTTAGAGGTATTTATATTCAGGCAATGATCGGCTGCGGCTTTGACGAAGGATTCGAGATCTCTGTTGATGTGAGTGCATGGATTGTTAACTTCTTGTTGGGAAAAACTATAATAAATTTTTGTGTCATCTGCGTATAAATGAACTGAACATTATTGCAAACATTTTACCAGATTTACGGTATACATAGTGAACAAGGGTCATAGAATAGATCCTTGAGGTACTCCTGATTGTAGCGTTAAATAATTTGATTCATCATTATCTATCTTGACCTTCTGTTGTCTATTGACCTCGATTCTTAGCCCTGAAAATATCATCTTGAAGCTGTGCAGTCGTGCAGCTGTATCCTTTGCGGAAGCCAGATTGTACGGAAGGTAATGAGGAATATTCCGCGAGATGTTTGCTTAGCTGAACTTCCATTCCTCACTCCATTACTTTGGAGAGGACAGGAAGAATGCCTAAACCTCTCAAATCTTTGAATTCAGTTGGAACTTGTTTTTTCGGGATAACTTTCACGATAGCTTTTATCCATGCTTCAGTAAATATATTTTTGGTCAGGCAGGTATTTATTATATGGGTGATATATGAAACAATATGGGGACAGCATAATTTTATGAGTTTTATGTTCAAGTAGTCGCATTCCATAGCATTCGTTTCGATTTTACATATTGTATCATAAATGAAAAGATCATTTACCTCCTGGAACACAAACTCTTTTTCTGTCAAACAGTTAGAGTTGTAAAATGTTGAAAGTTCAGGAGGGGGTGAATGAACAGGAATAGAATGGATGAAAAAATCATTTACTTCATTTACTTTCTTGAGGTCATTTGGCAGAAATTTATCAACTAATATTTTATTGTTCTTGAGTCTTTCCCACATTTTTTATTCTGTTGGTAGTATTATATTGTTGCAGAAAGTATGCTTTCTTCTCTCTTTTTATTGCTTTATTGACATAGTTACGCATGTCTTTATAAAATTGAATTTTTTTTCAGAATGATTCTTTTTATATTTTTTCAATGCGTTATCTCTTGTGATCATCATTTCTTTTATGGCATCAGTAAGCCAGGGTGCTCTTGGTTTAGTAACTCTGGAGGTAATAACAGGTGCGTGTCTATCGAAGAGATTAAGTAAACAGTTTACTAAGAAAGAGACTTTTTCATCAATATTTTCTCGATCGAAAATTCTGAAGAAAGTTGTGTTGAGAAGATCCCTCAGAAAAAGTTCATCATTGAAGTATTTGAAACTTGCGTAAGTATGAAGTCGTGAAGCCCGCTCATCATCACTGACCTTCAACTTGCAAAATACAAGCATATGATCTTCGAATCGATGACACCTTTATCCAAAACATGTTCATCACTTGTGATTATAACATCCAAAAGTGTGGATGTTGTTTCTGTCAATCTGGTAGGACTGTCCACAACTTGACTTAGATTGAAGGATTCCAAAATGAATGAAATTACTAGAATTTAAATCCAAAAGATTAATATTGAAATCCCCACAACATATTAACTTATCTACTGTAGGGAAAATTATGCTAAAAGAATCTTCCATATCGTTCAAAAACTGGGTTGTATCTTGACGGGGAGGTCTATATGCTACACAGACAGCAAGATGTTTTGTTCCTAATTTGATTTTTATCCAGAGTTGCTCAGTATTTTCAATATTTATATCATATATCAACTGACTTTTCAAGGCATTTCTGCAGTATATACAAAGACCTCCCCCTCTTGCATTTCTATCAATTCTATATAGGTTGAATTCATCTTGGTCGGTCGGTGGCTCAGTGTATAAGGTCTTGTAGCAGTGGAACTTCTAGCTCGCATCAGACAGACGTTCGAGGCTCGGGTACGGAATCTTTTTTCTCAGGTACACGGGTCTCTTTAGGTGGCCACATGCCTTTTCGTGAATCAAGTGTGATGTGAGTTGCCTAGATGCCAATCCCGACGTGGTGCTAGCTTAAAGTGCGCACCGACCAACCGGGGTGGTGCTGTAGATTTTCCGTGTTTTCCTACAGCTGAAAAGTGAATATACCACCGACAATATCAATAAGTCGCCACGGCAAATAATAATAATAGCCGTCCTCTACCCGCACAGGCTATGCCTTTGGGTACACTCTACGAGTGTTTATGAGGGAGTATTATTATTATTATTATTATATTTATCACGTCATCAGCAATATCATTTCTCAGCCAGGACTCACAAATCAAAAGTAAATCAAAATTGTTATCAGATATTAATAATTTAATTTGTTGAAGTGATGGTAACAATGATCTTACGTTTAAACTACCTATTTTTATTGTTTTCATAGTTTTGTTTACCTATAGAAATAATGTGTTCTTTTTATTTTATAATCTAGAGATAAAAACAATTTGTTTTCTTCATCAAGAAAGATCAGAAAAAATGGTACAGAATGTGAAGGTATTGGGCGCGGGTCAACTGCACTAATTGTGACATCGTTTTTAATATTTGACATATTTATTAATAAATAGTTGACATGTTCGAGATACTGGTTGAGAGAAATGGGAAAAATGATTGTTTGAAATGGCATAATACAACAGGGCAAATATTTTGAATAAAGTCTTATAGTTTATTCACATCATCCATACAATTTATTCTAGTTATATTTTCTTCATCGTTGAATTTCACAAAAATGTTTCCAAAATTTGTTCACACCCTCCTGTCTCTGCCGACAAGAGCAGACTTGAAGATGTTCATGCGGTTTTTCGTTAGGTCCTCTTGAATAACGATGCCGGTTCCTTTCAGGATTTTTTTTTTAAATAATGTTTTTGTAGAAATCCGTCGAGAATTTTACAAGAATTGGCCTATTTTTATTTGACATTATTTTCCAACTCTGTAACAACTTTCAATATGTAAAACATTAGTGTCTATGTTCATGTTTTTTGACAAAACTCTCCGAATAATCTCGACACAAACTTCCCCTCTGTCTTCTTTCACGCCATAAAAACGGATTTTTCGATTCCTGAAGTTTTGATCATTATTCAGCCCTATGCTGTATCACTTCCGTTAAAAATAACATCACCGTTATTCGCCATTTTCGTTATTTTGGTATTGCTTGGTAATAGCAAAATAACGGAAATAGCGAGTAACGGAGACGTTATTGAGATAGCGAGTAACGGTAACGTTATTTTTAACGGAAGTGATACAGCATAGGGCTGAATATCTTCTTTTTCAGATAGAGATTGTATCAGATTCTCCTGATTTTCCAGTTTCTTCATTAGTTTAGTATTTTCTCTTTTTAGATTTTCTATTTCTTTAGTGAATTTTTGTGGTATTGTTTCTGTAATTGAGGCAGTTAGGCTATTAATGAAATCCTCAGAATTACATAGCTTTGTGACTACACTCTTATTAGTTGAGTGCAGTTCGTCTTCTCCCTTTCTGGTGACTCTACTCATGTTGAAAAAATATTCGGACTTGCTGCAATTTTCAGTACACTAGATAACTTGAATTCCAGGTAACTCGATGGACGGTAACTGTCTACGTCTCTGTTAGAAAAATTTGATTTTTACACTGCCTATATCGACCACAAAATTTGAAATACTGTCACACTATGCAGAAATACGTCTATTCCTTATGAGACATTGGAGACAATTAAGGTATACAATGATGGGTCAACATAAAAAAAAAACTTTTTTCGGATGAGTAGCACTGATTTGAAATGGGTACTGTGCAAAATTAGTGTGTGTGCGTAATTCACCTTAGACACGTACGCATTTTCATTTGGGAAGTGATACTTTCCCACACTATTGTGAAAAAAAGTGCAACCACTTATATTTTGCGATAAAATTTGTCGCAAAATATAAGTGGTTAATGACAAAATATTAAAGTTTCGGTTCGTTTAGTGCAGAAGTTTGATCAAAACTGTCCATAAGTTTCATAATTTTCTGTAATAATTAAGAAATGAAAGATAAAAAATGATTGTTATGAAAGTCCCCTCGTATGCAATCAGATTGATCTAATATCATACCTATTGTTGTTATGCCAATTAAAACATAAATTTTGTTGTGATTTTCAAAGTGGCAGACAAAGCGTTACGTAAGGAATTTTCGATTTTGTTAAATTTCCACAATGGATTATTCATCTGATGAAGCACTTCCTCAAGAAATTGTGCAAGCAGCCTTCGATGCAAATTTGGAATTATTATCAACAAAGTCTAAAGAAGCTATGAGAAACAGTATACGCGATTTATTCAATAGTGCAATGATAAAAAAAGTGAAAATACTAAATGAAGAAGTATTTTCGGTTTATTTTCTATAAATTTTTAAAACCTGGAGTTCAAACCTTATGGGTCAAATATAATGCTGAAAAGTGAATTCAAAATTAAGCAAAATTTGGATATTACCAAATTTTACAAAATAACTGCATTCTTAAAAAAACAGAATATCGATTTTCATCCACGAAGACGTTACAAAATTGATGAATGAAGCACTCGATAAAATATACTTTATAATCAAGTTGGTAGCAATTTTTGGATTAGCTGGTGCCTGCAGACGAGAAGATCTGACAATTCTCACCATTAACGAAATAGACGATAAAGAAAATCAAAGGATTCCAAAAATCATTCATCTAGATCCTCGTGATATCTTCCACAATATACCTCCATAATGCGTCACACTGTAGGTCCAGGATCTCCCTTGCTCGCACAAGCTCTGCTTTTGAGGAGGTTTCTCCAAAAACCTGGGTGATTCGTAAAAACAAATTTTACAAAAACAATTTAATATAAATATTACCAATAATAAGTAGACAAGAAATAAGTTAGGTGGGTATTCTTGTTCATATTTGCATTAATACAAAATCAAATATATCAAAATTTCCATTAATTTTTTCCTTATACGCTTGCAAAAAAAATGTTGATCCTAACTCATGCGGAAAGGCACCTCTTTATAACTTTCTGAGTATATCATGAAACGTTGAAATTTGCTGTAACGGAAAAACTACCTGTAATTGGTAAAATTTAATTATTTCTAGTGTCTCGAAATAACCTATGCACCGAATAATGATTGATTATAATTTTTTCGCTCAGTTTATTGAACAATTCTCGAATGATGAAAACATATTTGTTGTAAAAATTACCATTCTTGAATAGTCGGAAAACTATAAACTTTCAAATGCTAAATAATGGAGATATTCCATTTTCTTAGTAATACACACACATTGGTTGATTTTTTGCAGCTGAAAATCAACCCATCATCAATTATTATTGTCGAATGACAATAACAAATTTGTCGTGGAACATTGAAATTTTCTAATTTGGCGGAAAAACTACCTGTTATTGGGAAAATTAAAATGATTTTCAGTCTCTTGATATTACCTCACTGAATGATGGATGATTATAATTTTTTCGGTCGAAAAGTTATATGGATTTATCCCTGGAAAACTATGAACCTGAAGCTGGCGGCCGGAGTTAGCAGCCTGCCAGAGCAGAACTCGCTAGAGCGCGGTATTACTTCGATTAACATGTGTATGGACAAAACATTAAATCGACAACAGAGAACTTGGATTGAGCATTGAGTTTATTGAAATTATCAGTATTTTTAAAATAATCCCTGGATTGATTACTCGTATAAGGTATGGCATTATGAGATGCTATTTGTGTTTATAGGACTTCATTATAATTTTGGGTGAAGAATGTAAAGATGCCACTAGTCTTCTTCTTTTTTCACCCTAAAATCTCAGATAAAACTACAATCACATTTTTATGAATATATAAATAAGATCTTTTGAGTACTTGAGTAATGTTTTCAAAGAACAACGCGAACAAATACCATAATCTCAAAAATATTTTGATCGTACAAGAAACCAGAACTTAATTTTCATGTTACAAATAATTTATCGACATTACAAATATCTTCAACCTATTTTACCACTTTCTTCGACTCCTATTAACATTCTGCTGAGTCTTTCGATATTCCGATAACAGAATGAATAAAACAATAGTACTGTTCTTGGAAGTGGAGACTGCAAACATTCATATTTTTTGTAATAGATTTTCCAATCTTAAGGACTGTCTTTCATCTGAGACACAGCTTTTTAACACCAAGAGGAAATTGTGCAATAAGAGGGACACTGGGGTATAGAACAAAATTTCCGCAATTTGGTAGGTACAGCCAAACACTATAGTTCACAAATAGTCTATTTTAAGCACTTTTAGTTGTTCATCTGCTCATAAATAGTAAAAAACTGAGAAATATAAATAAGTCGTTATACAGCAAACAATGGTCAATTATTTGTTGTTCACCCTCACAGTAGTTCCTGGAAAAATTATTAGAGGGCGTACACTTCGCTTTTTTCGCCTATTTCTTTATTGAGGTACCTATACAATTACATGAATTCAAAATCATCGATCTTTACAAATTAACAATTTATTTACTAAAAATTGAATCAGAAGTAAATTTGTAGGTTTATCTACTTTAAATTATATTTTTCTACGTCAATACGAAAACTATTTGTTACTTCGACTATTTCACTCATCTTAAAATTCTCACATAATCTGACCAATCGCAAACCAAAGACAACTCGTGTTCTCGCGATAACACCAGCTGTCGTTCAATTCTGATTGGAGGATCAGCTTTCAAAGACGTAACCATGGCAACACAAAGTTTGGCAGTTCTATAGTTTAGTTCCTAAATTCTAGATAGTGACCAAGATGCATAGAAACCCTGGTGTGATCACTTATACCTGTGATACCGACATACAAAAGTGTTGATGTACGGCCTACTTGATTCATGTTATTTTTATTGCATTGGTACCGTTTCACTTCTTAAGCACAGATGGCGGCAAAATTACAGATTAATGTTGTCATTGACGATTGACGGTTGGACAAGCGACAAGTGTCATGTCAACATTCAAAAACAATCAAATGACAAATCAAGGCACCGTGGGATGTTGGAAACTCGGCTATTTTCGACTTCTGCGCCATCCATCGACGAACTAAGCCAACGGTATCAATGTAATTACAGTATCAACAACTTTGGTAGAAACAAAATCGAATCTGTGATCGCACCAGGGTTTCTATGCATCTTGATAGTGACTCATCGGTTGTACGGTCCATAATGTATATGAAGCAGGCCAAAAAATATATCAGAAATGAGCTAGGCAGTTTGGCTTCAAAGCAAGTTTTACTTTGCCACTTTCGTAAATCCTTTCCGCATTTTCAAATTCCGTAAAAACCAGAAAATGTACGATGAGTCACTATCTACAATTTAGGAACTTGACTATATCAATATTAATTGTACCTGATTGTGTCAAAAGAGTCGCTCCGGCGCAAATTCAAATGAAATTATGAAACGAAACATTATAATATTGAAATAATTTGTTTATGACTGTTATACATTGTTCGTATTTATATTAATGAAGAAACTTTATTCGTGGAACAGTCTAATAAAATTCAACTCGTGATTGAATTTATCTCATAAGTCTGTCTTTCATTTCTGAACTCAACTGAATTGTTTTGAGAAACCACTCGTCCTGCCGTCTCGTGGTGTTTTCACGAAGCAATTCAGTTTCGTTCAGAAATAAATCGACAGACTTATCGCGAAAATTCAATCACTCGTGGTATTACTCCTGAAAACGTTACAGCTTGTCTCAACGATAGCTAGATAGTTGTTACATATGAAAAAATCGAGTTAAACCAGTGGAAACAAAAAATGCATAAGTCACTAATGAATCAGTCTGATCAAAAGTTGTTTGGGTTGCTATGTCTAAGAACGTTGAGATAGGGGAAAAATAAAAAAATGCAATTCGAGGAATTCGAAGATTCTTTCCTGTAGCAGCCTTACGCCTTCGTGGATTTCGATAAAAAATATTTGTGGGGATAACATATGAATCGGTTTCATCAATAGTTGAATAGGCTGCTAGGTCCAAGAACGTTTAGATGGGGAAAAAAACAATCAAGAAAATTCGAGAAATCCCAAGTTTCTTTCATGTAGCGGCCTTACGCATCTGTAGATTTCGATAAAATTATTTGTGGAGGTCACTCATCAATCAGTTTTATCAACAGTTGTATAGTCTACTATGTTCAAGAACATTCGAGAAATATGAAGATTCTTTTTTGTAGCGGTCTGACGCATCTGGGAAATTCGATAAAATCATTTGTGCATGAAGGTCTCTTATAAATCAGTTCGATCAACAGTTGTATAGGCTGCTACTCCAAGAACATTTAGATGAGAAAAAAATAAACAAGATAATTCGAGAACTCCGAAGATTCTTTCCTGAAGCGGCCTTACGCATACGTGGATTTCAATTTTAAAAAAATGTGGGAGTTACATATGAATCAGTTTGATCAACTGTTGTAAAGGCTGCTAGATCCAATAACGTTTAGATGGGAAAGAAAATTATACAAGATAACTCGAGAAACCCTAAAATTCTTTCCTGTTGCTATGTATTTCACTCGTTCATTATAAATAAAAATAACAAAAAAAGGAATGACATGAGAAATAACTTTGGGGCGATTACGCTTTTTCTGCGATAAAACTACGAAGAACGCAATTTTTTGCGAAATATGCAAATTTGCTCACTCTATAGTCCTACATTCAAAAACATTTGATGAAAGTTATAGAAAATTCTGCCATCATTAACTTTATTTGTGGTGTTTTTTTGATAAAATTAATAGATCTGGAGTCTTAGGAAACAAAATGGAAAATATGTGAAAATTTCCAGTTTTTGTGAATAATTTTGTTTTCGTGCAATTTGAATTTTCCGGTTGAACCGGAAGTGCACACTAATCTTATTTTCAATACCTACTCTACTTTTTTACATTTTTTTTAAATTTGTCCAAATAAAACTGGAAATCGTCGGTTTTCCCCTTGTAAATTCTAAAAGAAAACGAATCATCTTGAGAAAAATTGTTTCTTCCGTAAATATTCCACACAAGAACATAATAAAATTGCTTTTTTGTCCAACGAGGAAGTTGAGGGAACCAATCAATTCATTGTAGATTCGGGATGTTCGTCTCATATGTGCAATATAAAACCTTTTTGAACACTTCGAAGAAAAGAAATCGGAAATCATGGTAGCTAAAAGAGATCATTCTATGGAAGCTGAAGGCAGAGGAAATATTGAAACAAGGTCATGTACATTGGAAAATGTTCTTTATGTTCCTGAGTTGAGTAAAAATTTACTCTCTGTTAATGCCATAACTGAAAACCCAGGAGAAGTAATTTTTCGAAATGATAAGATATTCATAATGAAAGAAAATAAAATGATATTGGAAGGAGAAAAACAGAACGGGCTCAATCATGTGAACCTCGATCGAAGAGCAGAAGAAACCCCCTTTGACTGAAAAAGCAGACATCATAACTTGGCACAGAAAGCTAGGACATTTGAGTGGAACAAAAATGAAAAAACTGAATGAGATAACGACTGGAATGGATTTGAAAAATGAAGATTATGTTAAATTGGATGAAATCTGTGAAATTTGTTTAAAATCAAAACAGACTAGACTACCATTTACTAGTGAGAGATATCGCGCAAAAAGGCCTCTTGAAATTGTACATACGGATTTATGTGGACCCATAGAACCAATCACATGGGATGGAAAAAGATATATACTCACTTTTCTGGATGATTATACACATTTCTGCATGATATATCCACTGAAGCATAAATACGAAGTACTAGAACACATGAAAAATTTTGTTTGTGAGGTTGAAGCGTTCAAAAACACAAAAGTGTCAAAGATAAGATGCGATAATGGGGGTGAATATATTAATAATGAGCTTCAAAGTTGGTGCAGAAGCAAAGGAATTATTCTGGATCATACCATACCATATACACCCCAACTGAACGGAAAATCAGAACGTCTCAACAGAACTCTGATGGAGAAGGCTCGTGCGCTCATTTTCGATTCTAACTTGGAAAAAGAATTTTGGGGCGAAGCAGTGCTTGTTTCCGCATATCTATCAAATAGAAGCCCTCATTCTTCCATGGATGTGACTCCCGTGGAGAAATGGACAGATCGCAAACCAAATTTGTCTCGATTGCAAATATTCGGATGTGAAGCATTTGCGAAAGTTTTGGGGTACCTTAAGAAATTGGATAGTTGCAGCAAGAAGTATACATTTCTTGGTTATGCACTGAATGGTTACCGCCTCTGGGATGCTGAAACGAAACAGTTCGCCGAGATGTTTTATTTAAAGAAAAAGTAAAAACTAGCACTGACAACGTCTGTCCTAATGACAATCAAAATATTGAAGTTGTCATGCACAAGCCAAATGACAACGGTTTTGAAAACCATGGTGACGAAGAAATTTTGGAAAATGAAGCACAGGGTGATGAAAATATAAGAGAAGAAATGATAACAAATCAAGAAGAGCCAAAAGTACAAGATGATGTAGTCTTAGGAGAAGAAAATCGAAATGAACCAGAAATACGAAGTGATGCAGTCTCAGGAGAAGGAAGTCGGCAAAGAAATATCAGAAGACCAAAGAAACATGAAGATTTTGTATTGCTAACGTATCAAGAAGCAATGACAGGACCAGACAGAGATAAATGGAAAGCTGCTATAGAAAAAGAGAAAAAAGCCCTAGATAGAAATCACACATGGACCTACGTTGAGAAATCGAATTCGGAAAGACAAAAAGTATTGACAAGCCGATGGATTTTAAAAATCAAAGATGATGGACGATATAGGGCAAGATTGGTCATAAGAGGTTGCGAACAGGAATATGGGATTGATTTCACAGAAAATTTTAGTCCCGTAGTCAATAGCTATTCAATAAGAATTTTATTTACTCTGGCAGCCAACAAAAACCTGATCATTAATAAATTTGATGTGAAAACAGCATTATCATGCGGAGAACTCACCGAAAAGATTTTTATGCAAATTCCGGAAGGTTTTGAAGATAATAATTGTGTCTGTTTATTGAAAAAGTCCCTCTACGGCCTAAAACAGGCTCCTCTAAAATGGAACGAGAAATTTACAAGTTTTTTGAAAGAAAGGGGACTTATTTCTTTGAAGGCAGATCGTTGCATATTCAAAATCGAAAGCGGATCACTGTTCTTGGCTATATATGTAGATGACAGACTGCTTTTAGCAGAAAATCAAGGAGAAATGGATAGCTTACTAGAAGATTTAGAAAAAAAAATTTAAATATCGAAAAATAAGAATCCTAGTACATTCCTGGGAATCGAAATCATAAGAAAAGAAAATTATATTGTACTTAGGCAGGAAGATTACGTTAAGTCAATTTTGAGAAATTTTAATATGGAAGGATCCAAAACAGCGTCTACACCTATGATTACTATAGATAAGATTGGAGACAATGTTGAAATTGAGAAATATTTTCCCTTTCGAGAAGCAGTTGGAAGCTTACTTTATCTAATGAATAAAACACGTCCAGATATAGCATTTTCAGTGAGCTTCTGCAGTCGGAAAATGGAAAATCCCACTATTCAAGATACTTTGAACGTAAAGAAGGTGATGAGATACTTGGAAGGTATATACAACGAAGGAATACGCTTTACAAGGAACTCGAATCAGACAGAATTAATAGGATACAGTGATTCGGACTTTGCTGGAGACATGAAGGAAAGGAAAAGTACGACAGGCTTTGTAATTTTCTTCTGCGGTGGACCAGTGGCATGGTGTTCGAGAAAACAGCCGATTGTAGCCTTATCAACAACCGAAGCTGAATATATTGCGGCAGCAGAGTGCACCAAATATACTTGAAATCATTGATTCAAGAGTTGACAAATCAATATATTAAGGTCAAATTGAAAGTTGACAATCAGAGTTCCATCAAACTCGTGAAGAATGGGCAGTTCAATCGCAGAAGTAAGCACATCGACGTTAGATATCACTTCATTAACGAGAAGGTCAACGAAGGTGAATATTGCTGTTTTGAAAATCAGATTGGAGATATTTTCACGAAGCCTCTTGGAAACATGAAATTCTTCAAGCACAAGAGGTCTCTTCTTGAAAAATTTTGATTTTTGATTTATTTTGAAAATGTATTAATTAGAAGGTGTTGAGAATAATTACTCCATTTTATATTATACATCCTGTGCAATGAAACATCTGAAGATTTGTTGAATGTCAGTTTGTTATGACAAGATTTACATTAATAAAACGTTTTAGTTGATCTTCATATAACTCAAATAGTTAAAACCCCAAGTTAAAACCAGATACCTGAACATTCTTGACAATTATTCGACAATCACTAGAATTGGTTTCATCGATTTTCCGGCAAGTGGCCTTGCTAACTTTATATACATGAGTGTATTACTATGAAAAGGAAATTGCTCCATTATTTAGCGTATAAAAGTAATTTTCCGGCTATTCAAGAATGATAATTTTCACGACAAATATGTTTCCGTAGTTCGACAATTGTTCCATAAATTTCCACCCGAAAAAATTATATTTCATCATCACAGCCACCCCAAATAAAAAAACTATGAACGCGACAAATTAATCATTACTCGACAATCACTAGAATTGGTTCCATCGATTTTCAGGTAAGTGGCCTTGCCAACTTTATAGACATAAAATTTTCCATAAATGATTGCAAATTGAAGTTATGTTCATTTTCAAATTCTGAACGGGGCATGATGAAATATTTCACTACGATTGGAAAAAATAAATTTTTTCATGACGGCTGCATTTGCAGTTATATCGAGATTCGTCGTGGATTCTGAAAAAGCAACTAAAACCAGAGTGTTCCTTAAAAACACAAAGTTGGGGCTCACTTCCGGTATAACCGGAAGTTGCAGACAGCTGAAAATATTTCAACCCAAACGAGCTCCTCGGAGCACTTCCGTTGGCAAATTTTCAGAAAAATTCTCCCTGTAGTTTTCCATATACAGATCGACTCAACTCATCGTGGTATACCCTGTACAACCAGGATGGACTTTTGTTAATTCAAGATTCTTGGGTATTTTTCTCTAAAACTGCGTTTGTAGAAAAAATCGAGCACAAACTGGTCATTGTCGCTCTCCAAAGAATACCTCATTCATTCCTTTGTTGAGCGGCAATCTAACACTTTGCGCTCTAAATAGACGAATAGCTAATATGAAGTTGATATTTCTTTCAGAGTATCATGAAAGTTTTAGTTGACAGACCAAGACCTACTCTGTTAGAAAGATTTGTAACCACTGCTATCAAACTAACCAGAATGAGATTTTCTTTCAACACAGTTTGTGAATCAACCATTTAAAATGTTTGGTACCAACATATTCGTTCGCTGAAAGCCATTTTAGTTATGTTAGAAAAAAAAAGTATTAGTTATTTTTTGGACTTGTGAAGTTTTCTCCGAAATAGTTAAAAACTTGCAGTTTCCAACTTCAATATCTGCTTGTGTTGAGAGGAGACAGTATCATACCTTGATTCTGATGAAAATGCCCAAAAACCTGAGCTATATATTATTCACCTCGTACCTAGAAAAGGAGCCAGCGATAATAGAATGTCAATTATCAGGAAAATTTCTAGTGACATGTTTTAAAAATACGTACACCTATTCACGGAGATAGGTACATACTCAATTCAGTCAACATCCGGATACCTACAGTTCGGAAGTGATTTTCACACGCCAGGGAACATAAACAAACAATATCGACGAGTTCACATTACAAACATCAGGTACTTACCCTTTTTAACATGGACCATAACCTATATCAAGCAAGGGACCTTATTTGATGATAGACTACGAGTTCAATATGATAATTTCAGTTCATAATTGTCCAAACGTTTCAAAACGGTGCGAAAGGCACTGTAAAACACAAGCACAAGACACGGATCCCGGCACAAACGTAACTGCAGTGTTTTCCTTCCCCATTCTCGATGAACAAACGCGCTGCTAGATCTGACAATTGGCGCGTGCCCGCGTGCTGATTATGAATGCGCCGTATACTGGAATCACCTGATCTATCGGGCACGCGAGAAAGGTAACGGGCGTGAGAGCTACAAAAATCACCATGAATTTTGAAAACATCATTACCATACGATGGCATTTTCTTAATTGAGAAGTGCATTCAAAATATTCCCTTTTGTATTCTGTGATAGATCGCGTTTGAAACACCTTTATAATATTACATGAAACAATTTCTAGGTTTTGCTAGCCTCAAGCCTCTAGCCTAGCGCCTACTTCTCCCGAAGCGAAATTTTCCTAAATATAATTTTCTGGGTACAATCATTAGAGAGCTTTCGTATATTTGTTACGCAGACATGGATGATAAGAGGTATTAGATATCAATTCGAGTTACAAGAACTCTTAATCGCCATAATTTCTTTTCCGTGAAAACATTTTTTCATTGTGTATTTTTCATCATATTGTGACATATCTACCTTATTCATAACTGTGTGACACAAAATAAATGAATAAACAAATAAACCTTATTCACTTATTCACTTATTCACTTATTCGATGAAACACGGTCTATACAGAAAAGTTGATATAAGTTAGTGAGTAACGTGGTACTTGATACGTTGCAATAACTTATATCAAGAAGTGAAAATAGGCATACTTACATCTTAACATTGTTGACTACATAAACATAATAAAAAAAAATAAGTTGGAATGTAATGAATATTATACAAATCTACAAGAATGATAATATAAGTTTGGAATTTTTTTAAATAGTTAATAGATAAAATTTTTTCAGAGAATAGAAATAAGAAAAAACTTATAGTACGTATTTTAGATATTGAATAAAAACATGTATTTTGAGATAAAATGGAACAGTACCTCATGTACCTATATAAGCATTTCCACAAAAAATATAAAATTGAAAAACACCATTAGTATATTGCCATATACCATATGCCATAAAAACTGTTCGATAAATTGGATGATTATGGACTGAGAGGAAATATCTATAACCTACCGAAAAGCTACCTAGAGCATCGTGAACAAAGGGTTAACATCGGAAGTGAACTGAGCAACAATGTTTGTAACTTACGGAGTGCCGCAAGGGACAGTACTAGGTCCACTCTTGGTCACACTATATATTAACGGCGTACTTAATCTCAACATAAAAGGAAGGATCCTAAGTTTTGCTGATGACACAGCGATATTCTACGAATCAAAATCATGGGACACATTAAAGTCTCAAGCGGAGAATGACTTTAAAATAATAGAAAAGTGGTTTAGACATAACACCCTCACACTCAACCTGGATAGTTAGGTAGTTGTTCAAATATATGAATTCATATAAGAGAGTTTGGACTTTTCTAGTTACAATTTTATATGACAATCCCATTTGAGATGTGTGTATAGATATATTCCTAAATGTTTGATTACAGGTACAGAGTTTAATTTCAAAATTTTTCCATCAATATTTATTTCATGTTGTTGAAATGGAGGGACGTCAAATTTATTACAACCAAAGGGTACAAAATTAGTTTTTTCAGAATTTTCATCAAACCAGTCTTTCACTATTTTGAAATCATTTTATGTGCTGTTTTTTAATTTCTTCCATGTTTGAGATGATAGAAAATACCGGTATGCTGTGATCTTATGATGTCACCTTCAATATCTATGGAAAATAATTCATCTTCGTATAGGTTGAATAATATTGGGCCTATAACTATAGCTTGGGGTATTCCATACTCTATGATTTTTGAGCTACTTATGACATTATCTTTTTCACTATCTGGGTTCTATTATTCAAGTAACTTTCCATTAGCTTATAGCAATTTAAACTTATTCCTATTTTTTCGGGAGTTTTCAAGAGTAGCTAATGCCTTTTTCAGGTCAATGAATAAACATTAACATGGGTTTCCTATTTCAACAGCTTGGTGTTTATTTTCTGTGATATATGAAATTGCATCCTCTATGGAAATCACTTCTCTAAAGCCGAATCGCTTGGAAGAGAAAAGTCTAAAATTGTTTATAAACTATAACAGTATTTTTTTCAGTTATTTTTCGAACACTTTGGATTAGTGTAATCAGTGAAATGGGTCTATAATTAATAACTATAGATTTATCTCCAATTTTGTGTTTTGTGAAAGGAGCTGCTAATTTCATAAAATTGGTGTAGGCAGGACACAGCAGAGTCCACTGATTTCTTACAATAAATTTTTATGCTCAGGGAAAAAATTAAGGTACTGCAAATTACACCAAATTCACAGACAGACGGCCACTGATTCCGAAAAACGTGGTCTCGGCTGTCTCCACCCAACAAAAAACTAAAGGCACTACAAATTCCACCAAATGCACAGACAGCAGAGGCTGCTGAATGACGTATTCCTCGTGGCCTTCAACAAACAAATAACTTGGTGTTCTGTAAAATTTACAAAGTTCACAGACTGGACTGAGTACACTGAACACTAATAAAATAATACTTGTGGTCTTCACCCACAATAAACCGAAGACCTAGCAAATGTGAATGGTGCTATATTATTCTCGATATTATTATCATATTAAGAATCAAAATAATGAAGGGCAAGTCATAATATCCCCGAAGGCAATACAAACCTTAAAACTGCAGCCCTATAAGAGTGCAGCAATAGTACAATTCAGAAAAGTCAAGAACGGAACCCGAAAGGTACATACAGCATATGGAGACAAATGAAACTAGCCCGCTACCATAAAGTCTAACAGAATTGAAAGGACCAATGGAAAATAGAAAAGCACAAGTCCAAAAAACAAGAGACGTACTGCACGTGAGAGCAGGAAAACTGCCAAACCCTCATATACTAGAAAATAAAAACCTCCTCACCGAATGTGGGAGAACGTTATTACAAGATGAGCTGAAATTCGTATTATTTCAGCCAGAAGAACTAGAACCGAGACAAGCTACTCTGAAGATGGAGGCGAAGATCAGACCGCACAAGACATAAGGATGAAACGAATAGGTACAATTAAAGTAGAATAGATGAACTAAACAAACTCGTTTCAAGAAAAACAATTAAAGAACTAAACAAATATGAAAGGCTAGCTTCAATACCAAGCGTGGCCAAGGTAAGGATATATGGTCTTTTTTTGTCCATATATTCTATACATTTTCAGAGAGTTACATCACCACGCCCCTCACAGGTGGTCGAACTTTCTAGAATTCCATTTGAGTGTGTCTTCAGTATGTTCTGAAACGTTCCGGAGGCTCTGGTGTGGTTCATTCTACAGTTTTCTCAACATTTTTAGCACTTTCCAGAAGCATCGAGAACATTCCAAATTTTTCTCTCTAATATTCTAGAAACTTCCAGGGAGTTCTACATACTACGCCTCTTCACTGGTAATCGAACTTCCCAGAATTTTACCTGAGTGTTTTGTCAGTAAGTTCGATAACCTTTCGGAGTATCTGTTATGATTTATTCCGCGGTTTTTTTGATTACTAATCATTCATTATAATAGGGCGTTCACAATCTCCTGGATATACCTATAATTCTAAATCGTTTCTTCTGGATTTCATAAAATTTAGTTCTATTTCTTCAAAGAATGTTTCTTGGTGGTCTCAAACATACCGGGTGGCTACGGAAGTATTGCCTACGGAATATCTCAGTTATTGTATGGAGTAGGTTTCTGAAATTTGGAGCGTCGATATAATGACATAGCTAGAATTTGAGTATATTGACATGTCGAAGTTAACTTCCGGCGTGACCGGAAGTAACATCAACTTTCATATTTCAAATGGAAACCCTATTTTTTTTTCTTTTCGCTTTATTCAGCATTCAATTCCCTTTTTAATGACATATCACAAGTTGGTATTTAACCAGAAACTAGATCAGAAAAATATTATTATTGAAATTCACCGAGTAGGCCGTGGAAGCAAAATGAAAGCCAAAAATTGAAAAGTTGGCTATGGAAACCATACGTCACTTGATAACAGTTGCTACTACTGTGATATTTTATTTTCATTCGTCGGCGTTATCAATATTGGAAAAATTGGGAAAAAAACAATACTCTGTAGGTCCATAACTTAAATAGGAACATACAACTTTTTCTTGCCTGTACTATTCAGCATAACCATTCATTTCTAACGATATAATAGAAAGTAATTTTTTGAAATGAAATACCAAAAAATCCAATTATTATTATTCAAATAACAAAAAAACAGATTTATCGAAAAAAAAAATTCAAATTGATAGGATTAAAGATAAAATAAATTCAAAACAAATGTTCGAAATGCATTCCCTCTGCGTCAATACATTTATTGACTCTGGTGATATTTTCATGTAAAACGTTTCTCAACATTTGGGGCGTGATATCTTGGAAAGCTCTACGAATTTTTACTTCTAGCTCATGTAGAGTTGTAGGCTGTGTGGAATAAACCCTATTGTTAAGATGCCCCCATAGAAAAAAGTCGCACGGAGTAAGATCAGGTGACCTTGGTGGCCACCTGACTGGACCATGGGTTGTTATAAGTCTCTCTTGAAAGCGATTTTGAAGATAATTTCTCGCTATTCTTGAATTATGCGGAGGGGCGCCATCTTGCTGGAAGTACATTCTCTCGGTTATTTCCGCTGGTAGGTTGTTAATGAATTCCGGAATTTCATTCGTTAAAAAATTAAAGTATCTCTCTCCGGTTAGTTGGCCTTGAAAAAGAATGGGGCCAACAATATGAGTTCCAACTATTCCTGCCCAAACATTCACACCAAATCTCTCCTGGAAGCCACCTTGTCGAAACCGGTGCTCGTTTTCTATCGCCCAGTACCTGAAACAAAAGACCGTTCACACTTTTAGCACTTTACACTTCGACTATCGACAATAATCCAAATAAAGTACAGTACCTACCTTGTATTATTCCTGTTAAATAATCCATTGTTGGTAAATCTTGACTCGTCCGTAAACAAGATATAATAATAATAGTTAAATAGGTGATTCTCAGCATTTTGTCGAAGAAACCAATTACAATATTCCAGGCGCCTTTCACCGTAATTTTCATACAAATGTTGATGCAACTGATACTTGAAGGATTTAAATCGATTTAACTAATATATCTTGTCCGATACTACCGGAGGACGCGCTGGTGTATCATTTGCCCCAGCAAACACTCCCCACGTCCGTGGGGTGAGTGATTACTGGATCCGAGAATCATGTGCCCTGAGTTAACGGAGTGAACCAAGAATAACGGCCTTCTGCATTCTTCCGGCTAGGTTTTCTGCCGAATCACGGCATGCCGGTATGATTTTTAGGTTCGAGAGCAACGTGTCCATCATTCCACCAAGGACCCCTATTATCAGAACCACCATCTTGACAGAATGATTTGGATAAAGCCTGCGGAGTTCAAAGAGTAGTTCTCGATATTTAGTCCGTTTTTCCTCCTCTTTTTGGACGATATTCGTTTCGCCAGGAGCTTAAAACTCAATGACGAAAATCGTCCTACTTTGGTGGTCGAGAAGGACTACATCAGGCTTGTTAGCTTGTATTTGCCTGAGGGTGGGGAATGAGTAGTTCCAATAAATTCGGCACTTCTCATTCTCTACAACGGACTCAATATCCCTCGGAGCATAAGGCAACACCGGTGCCTCGTCTACACCGTACAAGTGTCGTAGATGTTCAACACTCGTAGGGCCGCGTTATGCCTGTGGATATAGGCTGAGACCACATAAGCTGGACAAGCTGACAGCAAATGCATTCTGGTCTCAGCTGCCCCACGACACTCTCTGCATCTAGTGTCAGGGACCTCTATACCCATCACGCGGCTACGGTAGACGAGGGTGTTGAAGACACCATCCTGGCAGGCCATTATGAATCTCTCGGTTTCCGACTTCAGCCCACTTGACCTGAGAAAAGCGAAGATCAGGTTTCTGGATAAGCCAAGGTATTAAATGTTCTCGAAGAAGACCCATGCATTGGCTTATACTTATGTAGCTGTAGGAGCCTGTCACACTCCGCAGCTTTCACGTGGGCTTTTTGCTGAACGGGTTCCAACTCGGTGACAGAATTTGGATTCGTCCGTGTCAAATATGAGACCGAGTTCATCGGCTGCACGTGTTGCTGCCTTGAAAAGAAATGCTCCAATCCCTGCTTTTTCATGATCACATACCAAGCAGAGAAGGGGATCTGAACTCCTGATGACTTTACAGGCTCCATCCAGTACTATTCTGTTATGTTGACACTCCAAACTCAAAAGTCCACGGCCTCCCCGTTGTCTGGGGAAGTATAACCGTGGAACAGACGATTTAGGATGCAAGCTTCTATGAAGATGCATCGTTTTGCGAGTTTTTACGTCGAGTTGTCGCAGAGTCCATTTCATTACTCCAAAGGAGTAAAGTAGAATCGGAACGGCAAGCATATTAGTTGCAGCAACTTTGTTCTTCCCCGACAGTTCTGATTATTATTATTATGATTATTATTATTATTTTCGTTTGAGTTCGAAAAATTTGATGCAAAATTATAATGAAGTTTATTTATCAACGGTTGAAATAAGATGTTTTTTTTATTGGATAAATTCTATTTTACGACAAAATAGTTTTGTCTGTTAGTTCTTCGAGTAATGTAATCAATAAAAAAAAGTTTGAGTGTTTTTGCCAAGATACATCTACGACAATATATAAATTCACTACAATAATAAATACTTTCATTGAAACGATTATTTAAAGAAACAGTTAACAAAAACACAATTTATTGATGTAATCGTTTTTGTGATTTTTGAAACAAAACTTCAACACAAAACGACACAAATTATGCAGGCGCGTGCCTAGGGTTCTTCCATGGGGAGAGGTGGTAATCATCTTTTATTTCAAACTTGATCGTAAAACACTTTCACATAGGTACTTGATTTTAGTCCGGTAAATACCTTTTTGTACGGATGCTATACAATGTGCCACTTCTCTCATCGCTTTCATACGTTCAAAACGAAAGATTTCTCACGCAGTGAGAAATATCCGCTGTTGGATTTATAATTAATATTTTGGTATTTCAGTTTCATTCTGTATTTTATTTATTTTGACAATTTTGAAAATTGTTTAAATAAAGGAATGTTGACAAGTTGAAAGATAGAAAAGTATATTTTTTACTTTCCAAATAATACATCAGAAATAGTCATATCATATTATAATTCTCTATTATACGAACGTATCAATCATCTGGTAGGTGTTTGTACGTAATATTATTGGCGACCGTGACAGGACCACTTCCGAGACATGGAGAATTGTAGACGTCTGTTGGAGATTCATCGGCTGTCTTTTTCACGTATTTACGAAGCTACAATGAAGAAATTACAGCTAACTGATCCCGATATTAATGAGATATGAGGTAACTTGGTTCTCCTTGAACAGAAAAAAGAAATTATTACAGACATCGACAAACAGATGCTGAATTTTGTGTTAGAATCAGATTGCACCGAAGAAGATGTATACTCTCAAGTAGCTATAGCAGACGATTTGATGACTAAATTCAATAAACTTAAGTTCACTGTAGAGCAACTTGTTGAAAAAAATCGAGCCTCTAGCATGGACAAATGTTGTGATATTGGCTCCATTCATTCTTGTACCACTCAAGGTGAAATGAAACTTCCCAAGATAGAATTTCAAAAGTTTCAAAAGAACGGCAGACCTGTTAGCAATGAACAGGATCCAGTTGAGAACCGTTGCGGGACTCCTGACTGGACATGTACCAGTTAAGGAGCACCTCAAAAAATTGGGGCAATATGATGCGGAGACCTGACCTGCAGACTATGCTGTAAGGATCCAGAAACCGTGAAACACATACTGTGCTATTGCGAAGCTCTAGACCGCAAAAGACAGGCAATTTTCGGACAGCCAACTGGTGACCCAGAACTACACAGTTCCCACCAAATACGGAACTTGTACAAACTCGTACAAGGCACAAAAATATTGAATTGGGTATTGTGACATTGAAACAGCGATGCCTTGGTTCGCGGACCTGCTGGCTCCATTGTTGATACGTGAAGCTGGCGGGTTTGCGAATTAGGGCATCGATAGGTACGATACAATGGGCTAATAAGCCTAAGTGTCACCGGAGGCAATAGCCGACTGGACCTACACAGAGGTGAAGGTTTTAGTGAGTATGCCTACTAAGGAGAGTCTCACAGTATCAATCGAGTCAGTAGATTCAATATTTCTCCATAAAGATTTCCTCCACCTCCCCAAAAAAAAATAAAAAATACCTCAACGTAACTTGATTTCGGATTCTATAGAGAACCCCAATAACTGGAGATATCCTTTTTCTCAATATTTCAATATGTGTAGACCATGATGAATATTGAACAATGTATAAACCCAAGAATTTAATTTCATTGGAATATTTGATCATATCATTTTTTAAACAAATGGGAATTTTATAAATATCGGATAAAGGTCTTTTATATACGTATATTTATGAAGATTTCGAATAATTTAACGTCAGTTTATGGAAAGAGAGCTATGGTGATAATATATTTAAATCGCTCAATATTTTTTCAATAATTTCCTCCACATTATTTCCTAAATAAACAAGTGTCGTGTCGTCAGCAAATAAATAAGCCTTTCCTTTGAGGCCGAGATACATGATGGAATTTATGTGGATAAGAAAAGAAACTGGACCCAGTGTTGATCCTTGTGGCACGCCACATAGTACAGTTTTACTGGAGCTCGTTTCTTCTCCCATATACACAAACTGCTTTCTATTACTAAGATAATTTAGATACCATGTCTGTACACGCCCTCTCATCCCTAAATTATATAAAATGCCCAACAATATATTATGATCAACAGTATCAAATGCGTTTTTCAAATCAAGTGACAAGAGTGCACAAATTTTATTAGAGTTCACCTCCATCTGGAAATGAGTAACTACATCCACTGCTGCTGACTACGTATCACAAGACTTGAGAGAGCCATACTGATATCTGTAGAGATAATCGATAGATTTTAAATAATCACATAATGTTACATTCATAATTTTTTCAAGAATTTTGGAGAAAGTGGGTAAAACAGAGATAGGCCTGAAGTTTTCAATTTAATTTTTTACCACTTTTAAAAATCGGCCTAACTTTGGCAATTTTCATTTTTTCTGGAATGATTCCTGTTTTGAAGGATATAGTTATCAGCTTAGTTAATTTTGATTTTACGGCCTTAACAAGTTTGACACTGATTTTATCAAATCCGGGAGCTTTCTTGTTCAAACTATCAATCACTTCTTTAATGTCTTCTTCATCAACAGGTTTTAAAAAGATGAATTGGATTATCCGAAATATTTTTTATTGGCGACGTTGGAATAAGGGCAGCTAAATTTGGTCCGACTTGTATGAAGTATTCATTGAAAGCTTTACAAATTTCACTCTGAATTTCAATTTTCTATCCACCTACTATAATGTACTTCATTGTTTCATTTTTCTGTACTTTCTTGTTATGAATTAAGCCATTTATAATATTCCATGTAGTTTTTGGAGACGCATTAGTAAATTCTGAATTATAAAACTTGTCTGATAGTTTATTTCATCAAGAACCTCATAGGTTGTGACTCCCAGTAGGAAAAGAGAGTTGCAAGATGCAGGAAAATGTTTGTATTGGATCAAGCCATCAGGTAACTGCTTTATTATATTTTCAGCAACGCTCTTGAAGTGAGCATTGAAGGTAGTTTACATATTGGAGTTTCAGGATTACCTTTAGTTTTTCTATTTAACTCGTAGTTTATAATTTTCCAACTAGCTTTTGATTTGTTTACTGATTTACTAATATAGTCTCCATATGAATTTCTTTTTGCTTTTTCCAATTCCTTTCAGTAGCTTTTCTTAAGTGACTTAATTATATACCACCTTATCAGTAGGATTTTTATTTGTATCACAAATACATTTAACTGTTGAAAGTGTATCCCGCTTTGCTTTTACAGAATCATTGTATCATACCACTGGTGGTTTCTCTCCTATTTTATACTTTTTATGTGGAAAGTGGACTCTCACATATTCGGCATAAATATTAACTAAGAAGTTTGCTAGAAAGTTTGTACCTACATTTGGATTTTCAAAAATACCCCAATGTATGCTTTCAAGGGATTCTCTACATTTTTCCATCGAAGAGTGTGTTATGGACCTTTTTATAATGTTTGGTTTACATTCAGTGATTTTGTTTATAATGATATACTGTCCACTATTGTCAGATAGACATAGATCTAATACATCTGCAGTCATATTCTGTTTCTCTACATTTGTCAGTACATTCATTATCAGTGCAGCTGGATGGATATGCTGTTATCCTGGTAAAGTCGGTTATAATAATGGCTAGGCCAAAAAAACTTAGTGAGCATTTCATCTCTGAGAAGACAGTTGAGTTCGATTTAAAATTAATATTCAAATCACCTAGAATAATGACTGTTTTTGTACCTGTTATGTACTTATTTAAGCAGTATCTGTAGAGTGTGATAATTAAAACATGGTTTGATAATTCTAAACCACAAAACTCAGAATGTATCTCATCATTAAAAATATTCAGTTGTAATTGTTTGGACTTTATATTATTTTTTATAAACATTGCTACTCCCCCATGATTATTGTGTTTTCTGCAGAATTCTGCTGCCAAGGAAAATCCTGATATGTTAATGCTTTCAAGATTAATTTTTCTTGCCAATGTTTTGACGTATTATATCAAAATTGAATTTGTTCAGAAATAGTTCAATTTCTTCAAGTTTATTTGATAGACATTGTATATTTATATGAAATACACTCACCACATATCGACCCTCTTCAATTCCTTTCACAAGATATTGTTTTTTGGTGTATTTGCGGCTTCTATATGTGATAATTAGACTGATGGGGATATAGTTTGACCCATTTTTGTATTTTCGGGAATCTACTGATACGGACGATTTCTTATATCAATTTAGTAGAAGTCTCTCTTCCCCCCTTTTAAAAAAGAGGATGGACCCACTGCAAGCCCGTCTGTTCTGAAGTCATATCTGCGATATCCTACACCTCTAGGCCGAAAGTATGGTTTGTAAAAATCTTCCTTAAATTTAAAATCTACAGATACCATGAAACACTTGAATACATTTTGTTTCAAGAAAGTGACGGTAAAATCCTTTATGCTTTGGTTAGTCTTTTCATGTACGTATTCCTGGATGTCTTTTCCTTCAATATCTTAAATGACACTGTATAAAAACATCCATACTCTTGGCTGCCGTCCTTTGAATTTTCCACTTCCATCCTCTGCTTCTCAAATGTTTTTTCTATAATATTTTTTAGGTTTTCTTTTCACTGTTTTCCACTCTCTGTGTTCCTCTGTCTCATTCTGATTTGGCTCTTCTATGGATGATCTAAATTGATGATGTTATTCATTAATTTGATCTGTTCCCTTTCAATATTTGATAGCTTATCGTTTTGCTTTGTGTTAGATTTGTTGATTTTCGTCATTTTCTTTATTGTGACCTGTTTTTCTGAACCTCCTTTATATCGGATTTCGGAATGGATGATTCATTTTGTTGTTTAGAACCACTCGGTTTTTCATTACTAATTAAATTTTTTTTGACTAAGGGGATGCCTGTTTTTATCTCAGAAATAGCAGTGTTTCGTTTTTGCACGTTAAAGAT
Source organism: Chrysolina americana (assembly GCA_958502065.1). NCBI lineage: Eukaryota > Metazoa > Arthropoda > Insecta > Coleoptera > Chrysomelidae > Chrysolina > Chrysolina americana. The sequence continues at coordinate 65,002,056 of OY293411.1, forward strand.
TTTTTCTTGAATTAGCTCTTTACTTTCTTTCAACAATTTGTTATTTTTATAAAATAGTTTGTTATTGTCTTCCAATTGCTTGATAATTTTTCTTTGCATTTTGAGTTTTTCATATTCTATTTTCTCAGCTGTTATGAGTGCATCTGTGAAATAATTTGGACCAGTGGCATCCCATGGGTGCACCGGGCTATTGACTAGAAGTTGACCTTTGGATTGTCTCATTATATATGTTCATTACTTTCCTGCGTGCAGCAGTTTTTCCTCTCCAGGCAACTTTTATGGTATGCTCTCCTGCAGTTTTGGCACAATACTGGATTTTTTATCACACGTTTTTTGCAATATTCACACTCTGGATTCAACACAAGATCTTTACTTTCCGCCATCTTGATTATTGAGTACCGTAATGAACTATTCTTGTAAAATTGCCATTATCACATCTTCATTCACGATATCAACCTTGTTATCCCATTTCCACTGACAAAAAAAAATTGTATTCTTTCTCGTAACAAGAGAAACAATGAAAAACAAAATAATTTTTATACAAAAAATCGTTCCGAAAATATAAATATTTTATATCAAATCAATAAATCTAAAAAAAATAGATTCCCTCTTTTAGAAATCATATTATTTGATATTTCCCAGGAGACACTGTTCTATCGTAATGAATATTAATAATGTTGCCAGACCATTCAGCTGGTTTTACGCAGTAGTCCTCAATGATGAGAATGACCTTTCAGCCGTACTGGTAGTAATGTATTACAAAACTCTTTAGGGGTACATTGATATAAAATTTGATCAAAAACTATGTAGCTCTGCACGGCATTTAACGATTTTTTTGAACTTATAATTCCATTAACGGAATTCGCTAATCAAAATGGAATCAGTGGATATCATCAAATCTACAAAAAAGGGTACCCATTTTTTGAATAAAAAGCGGGTAGTTGAAATGTCTTCGAGTTTTTCTATGTTATTTGGGACACTGATGCTCAATGAACAAATACAGATACGCCCCTGACTGGCGGACCTATATAGTAGAAAGAATAAAGTTGTAACATCAACAGCCGTAAAAGAAAACTTGAATCTGGAGGCGGAGGCTGGGCCCGCGTTGTTTTTACGATCAGTCAATTTAAGTCATCACTATTGCCAGTATACTCAGTCAGCTATGGCCGTAAGCACGTGTATCTTGTGCACGCTGCTTATTCTAAATGTATACTTTTCAACTCGTGTTGCTTCCGAACAAACAAACGCAACTAAAACTTGTGTCCAGTGGTACGAGAAAGGCGTGGAGTCTTATTTAGAGAATAACTGGAAGAACTGTGCAATAAATTTCGAAAAAGCCATTGAAAAATATAAAGAATATCGAAAAAAGTTGAAAGATTGCAGGTTGAAGTGCAAAAATCAAGCTGAATCCTCCGAACCATTATATCCAGTCGATATCGATAATTTATTGTTTTATGAAAGAACTATACGACAGACTCTGTGCCTTATGGAGTGTGAAAAAATGAGCCCGGAAATCCTGGAAAATTATTTAGTCAACCCTGAGACAATAAAGTTGTTCGAAGAACAGAAGCCGTATGAATACTTACACCTCTGTTACTTCCAGGTAAATATAAAATTTACAATAATACTTAATACGGTGATGAAAATTTCTGTGCATTTTTGTTCTTACCAGAAAGTAGCTAATATATCATACCAGGTCTGGAAGCACGTAATTACTTTCGATGTTACAAGCTCGAAAAGAGATATTTTTGTTCTTGTCTTGTAGTTCCTCACTTTAATATTCAACTATTTTTAATACTATCGCCCATCATGTAGATACGATCAAATGTACATTCCTCGTTATTTCCACTGGATTATCCATTATCCCGTAGATTTCAATTTTTCAGATTTTGAATAAATTCTATTATATTATAATTTCATAATTCCTTTTAATATTCTGTACCCAAAAGTATCATGGGTTAGCAAAACCACGACGATTGTTTCGCCATACAATGTCTTCTTCAAGTGAAAGTATAACTACTTACTAAATGACATTTTGTAGCGACACCCTTTGATAACCAAACTATTGATTTATTTAAAATTATTTTTCATTTATTTGTTTACATTTATTTTATTTACTCAAATAGTGGCGAATTTATTTCATTATTTTTTCTCAATAATATGTTTCTATTATATAAACATGCGCATCATCACAAAGTAACAGCTTGTAAGATATGATATGCAGCCTATTCAATAGGTAGGTATTTCTCTCGGTTTATTAAATTTCAATAAAGAATTACACATAATTAAATAAATATCTGTTAAAATAGCCATGAATCTTGAATAGTTAAAAACAATACAAAATAATAAATTTCGAGTAGTTTGTCCCAGGAGTAGGTACCTCCGCTTTTCCACCTCGTATATATCTTCCCAATATTCAAATTTTTTTATGATCCACTTAACTTTTTAATTTTTCTGAAATCGTATTACTTATTGCTAATCCCGCAGAAGGGTTCAGGTGCCAAGAATGGTCTTGTTACCTCTTTTCTTGCGATTTCAACGCCGCCATGACAAATGATAATTATAGTACCCAGACTTTGAAAGAACACAGCGCATTTATATATTCCAATTACCTTAGTTTTTTTTTTTTTTCGATTATGAACTGACCACATTTTAAGATAGTATATATTTCTGCCTGAGAAACTCTTATGTGATCATCACTATTTCCATAATTTCATATTTTAGTTTCTTCTGCTGTTTTATGATCCCGTCCACTTTTTACGCTCATCTTTATGTTCCAGATATTATAGACCTCGGAACGAATCAAGTGCCTAAAGGTGTATTTTCAAGCTAACGCTGGGTGCTGGATTTGAGCATCAAATGTTGTCACGTGATGTTATGTCAAATGTAGCATCAAGTTTCAGCGTAAAATTTTATCGGCAGCATAATTGGAAGTAAAACAAGCTCCAAAATTAGACATATGACTCATTCATAAGTCAATAAAAATTATTAGATTCACATCTTCATATTGGCTTACCATAGTGGTTCGCACGAGACCAAGGAGACGAGATTTTGATGAAGTCTTGTCTCGTCTCGCCAAAGAAATGATAAGTCTCGTATCAAGTCTCGTCTTGATTCTCGTACGAGAGTCTTGTAAAAGTATCTTGTGGTTTCAGTGCAATAAGGAATGCTTAAATACTTGCTCTAGTGTAAGAGTCGGAAAAGAATATTACATTTGTTGAAATATCATGTATTTGAGATTAATACATCTAAACAAAATAAAAACTTAATATAATTTATTCATTTTAGAAATGAAATAAGTAAGAAAATCAAAGTTGAAAAAATATCCCACAGCTCTTTTCATGATTTCGATGGTTTCTTAAAGGTAACGAAGCACGTAAGAATGATATTTCCGCCAGGACTGAAGTAGTCGGTATGCTTAAGAGATCTCGTGCCATTGAACGTAGAATAGAAAATTCAGAAAGGTGAATTTTCCACTATTGTAATATATGTTTCTTCATTACAAGGAGGCATGAAATAATATTTGTTTTGCTGCTGCATCCTTTCTCCGTCGGAAGGCGTAGGATTTGATGCATACAAAATATCATTATCAATTACAAAATCCGACTTTTATCAACTTCTCAAGTCCGCACGTAAAATATGCACATGCGTACGAGACGCGAAACCTCATGCACGATACTTGAGACAAGACCAATAAAAGTCTCGTCTCATCTTGTCCGAGTATCGTCTCGAGTCTCGTCTCGGAAACGAGACGAGACCATGCGATACGTACGCATCACTAGCTTATGACACGAAACAGATCGTTGATCCTTGTAAATGATTATCATTGAGCTGTATTATAGAAAAGACAATATGCGTGTTTTTCTATTAACCTGTGGAGTAGGTAATTCATTTTTAGATATTTATTGCAACAGGTGATTATATCACATCAATATCATATTGATATCTTGTTGGTGTAACATCAGCAGCGAACTTAATTGCAGAAACTGTGAACTCAATTAAAAGCTGAATAATGTTTAGTTTAGACGCTTCATTATTTCAAGATGGCTTTGATGTTGAAATTCCATCACGTGATCGCATCTGTCGCTCAAATCCGTAAAACTTTATGCGATCTTTTTTGCTATACAGATTGAGGTTCTAGAACATCTCCATCCCCAATAGAGACTTTTGGGCACGTTCTTAGAAAGGTTAATACTCGTGCTGGTAATATTATTTCTTTTATCCCAAGCCACTGCCCCCAAAGGCGGATTTATCGGATTCATGATGCATAATTTATTGCATATGCGTAATTTCATTGCACAATTCATAAAAGTTCAACACACAGACTCAAATGAAATGGTTTATCCGTTTCCTAATTTATAATTGATATTCACATTTCATAATGCATAACTATGAAGTCCCCAACTTTTTACTTTGTGCACTAATGAAGTGGAAAAATGAGTTATGCGCCTGCGTAGCCTCAAAATTTGAAGATGGCAACATATTTCACTTAAAATCCCGTGGTCTAGAGGCAAAATTTTGTTTTGTCAGTGTTATATTATGAGAATAAGTATGTAGAATGGTTTTTCCATCAAGTCGGAAATTGTTCTACTGTTGAGAAATTGTAAACTGTCCCTTGTCAATACTTATGCTTGTGCATTGAAGAAGTAGTGAACCAGATTTTTCTAATCTCTTATGCATTAATCAAGTTCAAATATTTATCAATTTAGTGAATAAATTATGCCTTTTGATAATTGGTATCTCTCTCTCTTAATAATTTCTTTGTTCAATTCCCTCACGGCGCTATTTTCTAACTCTCTCCCAACTACACCTGGTTACTGGCGTGAATAGTGGGTACTTCGACGAGAGATGGATTGGGGTATTGCTCTAAGAACATACCTTAACAGATTACAAACAAACGGACACTTTTTTTACATGTATGGCGAGGTCGGTGCTCAAAAAAAGTTTTCCTGCATTAACTGAAGGAAATTACTACCTTTAAAACTATATAAATCTCCTCAACGAGACAAAGAAATTTTGCTCCGATAGTGTCCTTACTACTTCAAAATAATACTCCCTATATGAAGCATAAGTAAATTAAACAATCTGTGCCTTATCGTATCTTCTCAAATATGAAGTTTTAGCCAAATCAGATCCAAATACCACAAAGGCAACTGCCTAATTGAATTTTTCTTTGGTTAGTGGGGCAAAAGGCGTTTCTAGTGCGTTTGTCTTGGAATTTTTATAAATGATACAGTTACAAATGGAATCTTCAATAACTTTGCTCCCTTCAATTATCCAAAATCTCTTCCTCAATTTTCCGAGAAGAGTTTGGACCCCTGCGTCCCATCACCTTTTTTATAACAATATGTTTGTACGTTTCAAGAAATTAACAGGGCCCAAACACGAAAACTAGTAATTTCACTAGATTCGCCAACAAAGTAAGCATCTTCAGGAGATCAAATATTTTGGTGACAGATTCCTCCTCTAGAGTAGTCTTTGCATTTTAGGAGGCTATCACTTTTTCCTGTATTTTCTTCTAGCATTCAACAAACAAATGAATAAAAACAATTTTTTTTTTAAACCCTAGTGGCCGCTGAGGCTTAGTGACGGGTATTCAATATGCTGTTATTGCTGTTGGGCATTCAGTTGTGTGATGTTGATGCTTTCTGTGTCTGTTGCTCTCATAATGTTTTTTATTATGTTTGAGTGTAGTCTCCACCAGTTCTGTCCACTCCTTCTTTTTCATCGTCAACCTACATGACAGTTCCCTCGGATAATGTTTCTATGGCAATTGGCATATGTAGAGATCTTAATGGGCTTCTTGAGAGGTGTTGGTTCATCCGTTTTACCCTCTTCATCAATTATTCCTCACACTTCGACAAAAATATTTTTTTCCGCTTTTACAACATAGAAGAACTTAATTTAGATAAAAATAAATACTAATGGGATTTCGTCATATCATATCAAAGACCTTGTCAATGAATATCCTCTCTTTATTTCATAAATTGACAAAACAATTTAACTTTCTATCCTAAAAGATAACAAAGGTCAATGACACGAATTATAGTATAAATTTATTATTTTCTTCAGACATGTATCACATCGCAAAAATCAATTATAAATGGATGACAAGCACACTTCACTTCCTGAAATGCGTATGTAACAATTGCCATTGCCATGTGGTTGTTCAAAATGACGTAACAAAACTATCAGTGATAACAATTATGTAGATAATTTATTTTCATGAATTTAACAGGGTTGAATTGAGAAATATTGTTCCATAGAGTTAACTCTTATTTGATGAGAACAACACATTGAAATACAAAGAAAATTATATTAAATATTCAAAGTTCAAGGAGTAGAACCTCACTAATTATACATACCTAGGGGTATCTCGTTTCACACATACAACACCTCGTCAGTTTTCATATCGGACAACACGAAATGTAATAGTTGTTTGTGGTGGCCGGTGGCTCAGCGGTTAGGTGTCGGCCGTTGAAACTTCTGCTAGTGCTGGACCCGGTTCAAGAGTGTGACCACCCGAAAAGTGAGAAAGTCACAAAAATATCAGTAAGTCACGCCACGGCAAATAATGATCATAGTCGTCTTCTACCCACACAGGCTAAGAATTTGCGTATTGGATTATGATCATTACTGTAATCTTCCACATAAATCTGTACAATAGGTACTTTCATCGGCAAGTATCGAACAGAAAACAACTATTGCCCTCTACGACCGTTGACTAATATCTGTTTTATACATGGCAAAGTTTCCCACAAGAAATAGGTACTTTGCAATGCTATCTAAATATCTTATCTGAAATTATATTACGATTCGAACGGGAGGACTCTCACGTACCGGTTTCATGGTTCTTGCTAGCGAAGGGTGAACCCAATTGAATTGAAAAATCCGTTCAACTTTTGTAAAAAATTCGTAAGTATTCAGCACCATCTCTAGGTTCCAAAAGCCATCCGACTATTGTATCGACTTCAAAATGGAGCCAAAATCGTATCATAACGAGCTATTTACATTACCAGTCCGACAAGTGGTATATTACAGTTCTAGTTCTTCAAGGATAAAATTGACCAATTTTCAAAGTTAGTACACCTTGAAAAATACGCAAGTCACTGTCGTACGAGATGTCGGTGTCATCGCGATGGAGAAAAACTGTATAGACGATGCTATCGATTGAAAAGTAAAACTTTTCCGAATGATTCAACGTGAAAAAGTCGGTGTTGATATTATGAATATACTAGAATATCAGTGTATAGCTGCAGAAAAGGGTTTCCATTTCCGTTGCAGGAAAAAATAATTTCCAAATTCTTTCCCCTTCTGGGACAATTGAACAATCTGGAATTTAGACTATTATTTTATATTTCCATTTTCGTCGTAGGAAAAAAGAAATTTCAAACCCTTTCCAGTTCAGTATTTTCGTTTTGTTCATAGTGGCATCGATTGCTGTGATCATCAACCACTATGTGTTCTGGGAAGGCTGTGTTATTTTGAACAGTAAATCGTGCAGTTCTCACCCCGGTCGAGCAACGAAAAACTGTTACTATTTCTTGGCATAGTTTCTTGGCTGTTTTTACTCTTGAGGGTGCCGCAGTTATATCCGAGGGTTTTCCGTAGTGGAACGGACAAAGGCAGAAGAGAAGTGGGCTGAGGGAGTCTCCCTCAAACACGCCCTTTCTAAAGATATCCTGCTCTGTTTGGATTCTGATTTGACTAGATGTTACGGTGAAGCGAGCCCTCCAGAGCGGCATCAGCTGTTTAATGCATCTCACTATTTGATCGGGTACCGCAAGATATCTGAACAAATTCATGATGAGCTCATGCGATGTTGTATCAAATGCCTTGCGATAATCGATCCAGGACATTGAATGGTTATGCTCATACTGCACGGAGTCCTGCGTGATGCATCTGACAATCAGCAGGTTCTCCTTGCAGCCAGCGACCCTTTCTTTGACCCTCTTTGCTCATATATCCCTTCATACACCGGCTGAAATGCGGGCAGTATTCGCATGTATAAGATACGCGTTCAAGCATGTTATCGGTCTGTAGTTCTTCGAAACAGACACATCTCAATTTTTGGGGATTAGAGTATTTGCCCCTCGACAAACTAATCTGGAGTTATCGGATTGCGTAGTTCATTGAGCTCAGGCTGACGAAGCCTCCTGCAGAAAGCTTCAAACTGTGCTAGGGCTGGAGTATCTACGTTGAGTGGTTGCGGCAACTCATATATGTTCTTCCAGAAGGTTTTCACCCTACCAGCAGCCAGCATGTTATCCACAACACGTGGAGGCTCTTGGAATAGGTGAGAAGGTTTATCGCGGAACTTCATGTTTTCCGCGATGCTTCTCGCCCGCCTCACTAGTGACTAGCAGCCACTGGCATTCGTATCCTATCAAGACAGTGCTGTTTGATGATAAACAGCTCACCAATCAGAGGGGTAGTATCACTCCTTTCCGATTGGGACAGAGTCTGAGCAGCGTCATACTCGGCAGAGTTGATTTGCCAGATGTCAGCCTCTTCTGACAGGACATCGTAAATTTCCACATCCGCCCGTACCAGTTGTTGTGGCTTCAGGGGCTTGGTGTTATACAGCTTCCTAAGGGTTCTGATACATTCCGTTGGTGGTATGTGAATCTCACACCACAGAGCATGCTCTCATAGCAATGCAGAAGACCGTCCCTTAGTCTATCCGTCCACTCAAAGCGTCCATTGTCATCGCAGTTGTTTTTGTTTGGCAAGTCATCGTTGTTGGCCCCACCACCTTGCCTGTGACCCCTGTTCCGAAGGTGGTTGGTTGTAGAGGCCTCTTCTAACATTTGGAACCGAGTTTTGGGGTATAATGGGGGGTTAGCCTAGTATACCCACGGCCGACATCAGAGGAAATGAGCATTCCCTCCATGGTGCGCCGTGGCTGCCGACCGGTTTTGCACTGGTTGCTCAGGAAAGTGGTGTCGCAACTTACCAAAGCCTTGGATGGTGGTTGGCCTTCCTGATTATTATTATTATAATCATCACTGAACAGCCCGAAAAGTAGAACTGCATTGACAATACAATCTCATTGTTAAAATTTGCTGAACAATCCTTTACTCAAAAACAGAAGCTTTTTACAGCAGAAGTAACAGACTAATACATTGAAAAAAAGGAAGGCCAACTATGGAATTTCAGCGATGATAATTAAAACTCTAGCACTCAATAAACGCAACTTAACTACCATCTATATTTTACTATTAGTTTACTTTTTGATGTAACTTTTTTGGAGCTAATGGCTAATGTTGCCCCTGATAAAGGGTTGGAAGGGTATCTAATCCTCTAGCCAGTTCTACTGAAAGGAACTCAATGCAAAAATTTTTTCCAAATTATAATCTGAAAACCATGCGTCTCAGTGCAGGCAAGTTCTAATTACTTCTCTTAGTTTAGAACGCTATTATTCGAGAACTGCTCTCAGGGTACCATGGGAAAGAGGTTTAAATGCCTTTCAAAATGACGTGCCACTCAACCCTTTTTTCCATTTAAGTTTTTGAGGGTAACATCTCCCGCAAAGGGGTTGAATCACGAGGGCTACAAATATTATTATTGAAATATCAAGGGTGGGGAGTTTTCAACTTGACGCACCCTGTATAACATGAGGTAATAGTTATTTTACATTTGTTGGGAGCCACCATGACACAGATTCGCAGATGATTAACCTACCTTTTCTGCCATGCTAAGCAAAAAATCGTGTTTTACTGTACATTGGGGGCATTTTTTGCAGATAAGACAGTTTCCATAAACTTGTAATATCAGCTAATTTTAAATTGCGACATTCAATCCTAGTAAGATAGGTGTAAAATGATGCAGACAAACCAAAACTGGCCTAAATTCAACACCCACAAATTTGTCAGATACACCCTTTATGCTTAGCACGGCAGTTTTCTTCTCGATATCTGGGGGAAAAAGGAAGAATTCATGGGCGTCAATTCAGCCCCTTTTCATAATGAACTTAAACTTAGACAGTAACTACCAAAATTGAGTTGCAATTGGCAGCTTGTCACAGTCTGACGATTACTTAATATTTAAACTAAATGACACTTAGTTCATTATGCCCAACATTTGAGAACTAAGAAATACGCAGCTTCATCAGTGCACCAGGCTACTCGGTATCATTTGAATCCCATTCGAGAAAGGAGTATCAATATTTCTTCACAGATATTTCCATTGTTTATGCATTTCTGTCCGAGGCTAACCCGACGAGTTCAGACTTCCTATTCTTCCGTTGTGTAGTATAGCTACCAAAGTAAAATCTGTGTCGATGATCTTAGTGCTCGGTAGATTCTCTATACGAAGATGACACAAAAAGTTTCGAATAACCTCATTTAGTCAATCATCTTTCCCTCTGACAAATCATTCTCTACGATAAATAGGAAGCTTTAACGATTCGCAGAAATCTGTTCAGCATACTTCTGTCCTAGATATTTTCTATTTTAGGACTAAGAGCGATTTTCGTATCGAACTATAATTTTTGAGGTGGACGGCGAAACCTTGAAATGCTTCGATGATACAATGGATATGTATTCACTGAAATTTGGTATAAGTATTTTTTACCTTGTTCTTGGTGAATATAATTATGAGGAGCATCACTGAGTTACAAAACGGATGAATTCTTCGTCTTGGCATACTCATATGAAGCAACAACTGTGCAAAAAGGGACTGTTTGGAGACAATACGCAACTCACCCTAAAATCTCTTCGGGGTGAATTCAATATACAGTATCTTTCAATTATTTCACTCTAGCACTATAAATAGTGAAATGAATACGGAGTACCCTTTTCTCTTGGCGTTTCTATCAAGTGGAAAAATAAAGGAAAAAATCTGTCAGAAAACAACTACTTCCCTGGCTAATACCACGACGGACATTGAACTACATCTAACATGCAAGTGTTTGCCTTTTAATTAAACAGAAGATTATCCTTCATTTGGCTGGAAATGACCACCTGCAGACATCCATGTTTCGAGGTTTATTGCCTGATGGTGGTAGGTAGGTCGGACAACATTATAACTCTCCTTTCTCTGCCAAATGAATAAAAATCATTGACCTACCCGTTCACCGATGAGAGGCAATAAACCTCGAAACATTCATGTCTGCAGGTGGTCATTCCCAGCCAAATGAAGAATAATCTTCTGTTCAATTACAAGACAAACACTTGCAATTGGGTCTTCTTGGAAGAACGTTGCACAAGTATCTGCCAGATGTAGTTCGATGCCCGTCGTGGTATTAGCCAGGGAAGTAGTTGTTTTCTGGCAGATATTTGCCTTTATTTTTCCACTTGGTGGAAACGCTAAGAGAGAAGGGTACTCCGTATTCATTTCACTTTGTTGATACCGGGACTGTCGTGATGGTAGAGTGCTCGCCTCATAATCAATCATAAGGTTGTGGGTTCAAAGCTCAGCACGGCCATTGGTCCTGGATGTTTTTCTTGCTCGCACAAGCTCCTAGGAGCATCAGAGGGGTTTCCTCGGAAACTTAAAAGATTCGTAACAAAAAAAAATTAAAATAAAATAAATACCCCTCTGGCACAATATTTTCGAACTTGTTTCGAAATATTACTATAAATAGTTCTGAAAATGAACAGCTTTCATTGGTAGACATATTATTACTTAGTTTGTTCTCATGATAAGAGAAATCGAAAATAAATATTCGTTTTAAAAGCTTTGTCTGAAATAAAAACTTTTATTGCACTTATGTACAAGAATGAACCCATATAATTTCAGTCATTCAATTCTTATGAACATATAAAGTTGCTTCAAAATTGCGACGGAAACGTTTTTAATATACCCACAAATAAGAACAACAAAATAACATAGTGATCTAAACAAGGAATGAACTCATGTAAGTATATGAACGGAATGTTACATGGCATAAAACTGTTTACATGAACGATATTTTTGCAACCTCAATAGAAAACTTCCAGTCATACGATCCGCGCTGAACGATGATTTTATATTTCAGTTGATTCGTTTGCGATGTTCAGGATCGTATCGACTCATTTGCGATTTTTTCAATTTCATTTTTTGCCTCTGAATAGAATGGTGACCAGATGACTGATGCATACTCTAGAATTGATCTAACAAATACATTGTAAAGATTCTTCAAAGTTTTTTGTTTTTGAAAACCACATGAATTTCTGACAATGAACCCAAGTAGTCTGTATGCTCTGTCAATATTTTAAATGTGCTTATTGAAAGTTAGTTTATCATCAAATATTACTCCCAAATCTTTCGCTTCTTTTTTCTTTGTTATCAGAGTATCATTGATTTGATAGTCATATAAGATTTGTTCTTGCTTTCTGGTGAATGTGATATAGAAACATTTAGATATGTTGAAGGATAACTTGTTGTCGACTGACCATGAGTAAATTTTGTCTAGGTCTCGTTGAAGAAGGAGGCAATCATCAATTATTTTTATTTCCCTGTAAATTTTGGAGTCGTCTGCAAATAATTGGGTTATAGGTGATAATGTAAAATGTCACGCAGTCAAAAGGCCTTTTCCTGTTTATTTTGTCTTGCAATCTCGTTTATTTCCAGGAGATAACGTTTTTTCAACATACATTCACGATTTTGCTCGAAATTGAATCGTATAATAATGATAATAATAATAATAATATATCTCAGCCGGACGAATGCAGGCCGTAAGTCTTGGTTCACTCCGCCTGCTCAGGGCACATGATTCTCGGACCCAATAGTCACGTACCCCACGGCGTGGGGTGTGGTTATTGGGACAATTGATCCAGCGTGCCCTCTGGAAGTGTCGGGGCTCCGGAGACGGGGCCTGTCTGGGTAATTCCTAACGGATAAAGTAAAAATAATAATAAGCATAAGCAGGGAGGGCCAACCACCATCCAAGGCCTTGGTGAGTTGCGACACCACTTTCCTGAGCAACTGGTGCAAAACCGGACCGGCAGCCGAGGCGCACCCTGGAGGGAATGCTCATTCCTTCTGATGTCGGCCGTGGGTATACTAGGCTAACCCCCCGGTATACCCTACAACTCGGTTCCAAATGCACGAGGAAGAGGCCCCCACAACCGACCCCTTCGGATGAGGGGTCATAGGCAAGGTGGTGGGGCCCAAAACGATGGATTGCTACATGACGACGACCGCAATGAACACGAACGCTTTGAGTGGACGGATGAATTAAGGGACGGTCTTCTGCATTGTTATGAGAGCAGTGTGGTGTGAAATACACCCAGAGCATGCCGCTTCTTCCGCCCAAAACCTGAGGGATTGTGTATCTCATCTTCGGGCACGAGGCTATGTCAGAGCTCCTCCTCAGCCGGTTAACACAGTGGCAGAAGTGGCAGATATGCTACGTGTCGACCTGGCTGTAGAGGAGCCCCGCATCATACCACCAACAGAAGGCATCAGAACCTGCAGGGCGCTTCATAACACGAAGCCCCTGAAGCCACAACAACTCGCACGGGTGGATGCGGATATTCACGATGTCCTCTCAGAAGAGGCTGACATCTGGCAGATCAACTCTGCCGTGTATGACGCCGCTCATGCCCTGTCCCAAGCAGAGAGGAGGGATACCACCCCTCTGATTGGAAGTCATAAGCGACGCATTCACAAGATGGAGGCTAAGATCAAGTCGGCGAGACAACACGCGTCTCGTATCCAGTGTGTGGCGGACTACGTGGCGGCCAATAGACCCTTCACGCACGCAGTGCGGCGAATTGCCGTAAATTCGAGACGAGCTAACCACACACTAAATGAAGGCGTGCTGTTTACCATCAAACAGCACTGTCTTGATAGGATACGAATGCTGGTGGCTGCAAAAAAGTCACTAGTGAGGCGGGCGAGAAGCATCGCGGAAAACATGAAGTTCCGCGATAAACCTTCTCGCCTATTTCAAGAGCCTCCACGTGTTGTGGATATCCCGCCGGCGGCTAATCGGGTTGAAACCTTCTGGAAGTGCATTTACAAAATTTCCACAACGTAAATACTTCAGCCCTAGCGCAGTTCGAAGCTTCCTGCAGGGGGTTTCGTCAGCCTGAGCTCAATGAACTGCCCAACCCCATAGCCCCGGAAGAAGTTCGACGGTTCCTCAAAGGCTCGAAGAATTTTGCTGCTACAGGTCCTGATGGCCTTAATAACTATTAGTGGAAAAAAATTCCAAGTACCCACCACCATCTAGCAAGAGTTTTCAACTCATGGCTGGATGGGGAGCAACAGATTCTGGATTGGTTTTTCGAGGTGCTAATTCCCAAAAACGGAGATTTGTCTGATCCCAAGAACTACAGACCGATAACATGCTTGAACGCATATTATAAGATGTTTACCCGCATTTTATACATGCGAATACTCTCCGCAGTTGAGCCGGTGTATGAACGGATATATGCGCAAAGACGATCAAAGAAGGGGGTCGCTGGCTGAAAGGAGAACCTGCTGATCGACAGATGCATCACGCAGGACTCCGTGCAGTACAAGCGTAACCTTTCAATGGCCTGGATCGACTATCGCAACATCGCATGAGCTCATCATGCATTTTCTCAGATGCCTTGCGGTACCCGATCAAATAGTGAGATGCATTGAACAGCTGATTCCGCTCTGGAGGACTCGCCTCACCATAACATCTGGTCAAGTCAGAGTCCAAACAGGGTAGGTTATCTTTAGAAGTGGCGTTTAGTGTATCAGGGAGACTCCCTCAGCCCTCTTCTCTTCTGCATCTCACTACTGCCATTGTCCGTTGTACTACGGAAAACCCGCGGATACAACTGCGGCACCCCTAGCAAACGGAGGCATAAGGTCACCCATTTGTTTTACATGGATGACCTTAAACGTTATGCCTCTGAGTGGAGTGTGACAGGCTCCCACAGCTACATAAGGATGAGCACATTGAAGACCTTGACTTATCCAGAAACTTGACATTCACTTTTCTCAGGTCAAGTGGGCTGAAGTCGGAAACCAAGGGATTCATAATAGCCTGCTAGGATGGTGTCTTTAACACCCTTGTCTACCGTAGTCGCGTGATGGGTATAGAGGTCCCTGACACTAGATGCATAGCGTATCGTGAGGCAGCTGAGACCATAATGCATTTGCTGTCAGCTTGTCCAGCTTATGTGGTCTCAGCCTATATCCACAGGCCTAACGCAGCCCTACGAGTGTTGTACTAACATCTACGACACTCGTACGGTGTAGATGAGTCACCGGTATTGCCTTATGCTCCGGGGGATATTGAGTCCGTTGTGGAGAAAGAGAAGTGCCAAATCTATTGGAACTGCTCATTCCTCACCCTCAGGCAAATACAAGACAATAAGCCTGATGTAGTCCTCCTCGACCATCAAAGTAGGACGATTTTCGTCATTGAGTTTTCAGCTCCTGGCGAAACGAATATCTTCCGAAAAGAGGAGGAAAAACGAACTGAATATCGAGATCTTCTCTTTGAACTCCGCAAGCTTTATCCAAACCATTCTGTCAAGATGGTGGTTCTGATAATGGGGGTCCTTAGTGGAATGATGAACACACTGCTCTCAAACTCAAAAAATCATACCGGCTTGCCATGATGCAGCAGAAAACTTGGCCGGAAGAATGCAGAAGGCCGTAATTCTTCGTTCACTCCGTCTTCTCAGGGCACATGACTCTCGGACCCAGTAATCACTCACCTCACGGACGTGGGGAGTGTTTACTGGGATTAATTACACACCAGCGCGCTCTCCAGTAGTATCGGACCTCCGGACACAGGGCCTGACTGGTACATTCCTTATAAAAATAATAATAATAATAATAATCCGTCATAAACACTCGTTGAGTGTACCCAAAGGCATAGCCTCTGCGGGTAGAGGACGGCTATTATTATTATTTGCCGTGGCGCTCCAGGGCGACTTACTGATGTTTTAGGTGATGTATTCACTTTTCAGCTGTAGGAAAACCCGGAAAACCTACAGCACCACCTCGGGTGGTCGGTGTGCACTCCAAGCTAGCACTAGATGAGATTGGCATGTAGACAACTCGCAATACACTTGCTTTTCAACAAGGCTTGCGGTCGCCTATCGATCCGATATAAAGTATTTGAGAAAAATTCTCGTACCTACATCGGGCTCGAACCGACCATAGCTATGCTGGAGTTTCGAACGGCCTGTGTATTAGACCGCTGTTCCACCGACCACCATGATGGATTGAAAATGTCTACTGGGCCCAATGGAACTCTCTCACCATGGGCAATGCAGTCCCAGACAGTAGTATACAGGAGCAGAAGACAGGAAGTGATCCAAGAAATCCATGATAGGCTCACCGGAGGACCCTTCAGAAACTTATATAATGGTTTTACTTGGCCAATCACCAAGCTGACGGAATGGGCCGAAGCATATGCTCTGCCTAACCAGGAAGCCATCACCACTGCCAACGTCTTGGTAAAAGAATGGATGTGTCGAATCGGTTTTCCGTTGAAGCAGGAGGGGTGCTACAGTTGAAGAAGGGCCAAAGAAACATTTTCTACCTGGTTACCAAGAAGCATTTCCAAGAAGATATCTGGAAGAACCTCACCAACTAAGGAACACGATGGTGGACAAGAATCTGGTGTTCCTGGCAATCCAAAACTTGTCCTATGGAATTGATGGGCTGGACTGGAGTGTTATAGGAAGTATGTTGAAGCTAGATCCAGCGTCATCAAGATATTTTGGTGTGCTGTTACTTTTTAGCCCCTGGGGACTCGTGGCTAAAATGAGTTGATTCCAGGTACAGTCTGCCTGTCGTAAAAGGCAACTAAAAGACTACACCGTCAACCGTACCAAGGGCACTGACCTGAGGAACCCTAAGGGTGCCTCAACATTGCAATCCTAGGTGTGGAGGCGGGCACTCGATAAAAGGGAACTAGGGAAACCGAAGGCACGCTCAAATTATCAGGGGAACCTCCTAAGAGACCCCCGAAAGCACCTATAAAGAAAACCGAAGCAAATGAAGCCGCGACCCAGAACTAAGTTGGTCACAGCTCCCTCCGTACGGATAATCAAGAACAACACTCTTCTGACAGCACATACTCCAGGAACATGGTTCAAAAATTTGTCGCGGCTTCATTTGTGAGGAAATATCAGTTGAACAGTTGATCATCTTTCATTGGGTAGGTACAGGACGACTCTAATGTTGTCTAACCTGTTCTATCTCTGACGAGAGGCAGAACCTTAAAACATGCATGTCTGCAGGTGATCATTCCCAGCCAAATGAAGGATAAACTACCGTTTAATTACAAGATAAGCCTTTGCAATTGGGTATTCTTGGAAGAACGTGTGGTGAGAAGGGTACATCGACATTGTCGATCTTATTCGTTCCATTATGTTTTTTACTGTTTGCTGTTGTATTATTAATTCTGTTTGACTAGTGAAGAAAGAACCCTTTCGATGTGACAGGATAAATTGCACATGACAAGCCACGCCCTGTGAGTATTAAATCATGACTCACGGCATTTGGCCAATCAGCGACAAGCAAATTCGTTATTTAATATTCAGTTACCTATACACAAAATTGAAAAGGTGTGTAGGTCAGTTAAACACAAGTTCATTGCTCATTATTATCCATTTAATAAATATACAAGGGGACTGCAGGGAGAATCGATCGTGCGAGGCAATCCAGGGCTGACTGAACTAGTCAAACGGGCCTTTTTATCCCTAGGGATTTAAGGTCCACCATTGCCTAGGTCCTAATCGTATTAAATGTTTCCCACCCCCTCTGAATTGTGTGGGAGGTATCTATTGTTCGTACCTTTTTATGCTATCAGGCAACTAAAGTTTGAGAAAAATCGGCAAGAAACTGGGTTCAGACGATGTGTTCCAGTGGCAATGGTATTCTAATAATTCTGGAATTCCATACCAAAGGCCTTGTACATGAGGCCCTCATGTTTTTGGTAGTGTTCATTATTATGATCTCTAATGCTGGTCACGTCCCTAGTAAATATGCTTTTCAAAATGATTCCAAGATGTTTTATATATATTCTTGGCCAGCTCACATAACGCTTCTAGCCAAATGTATCTATCACTATCTGTGACCTTACGGAGTATCTTGTTCTGTATCCTCCAAGTATAAGTGCTAACGGTAACAATAGTGGCCTCATATTTTGCATTTTGTGGGAATATTTGGAAAGTTGATGTCTTGTCAAACATGTGCACATATTAAATTTCGTTGCAACTTACATTGTCTTAAAATATTTTCTGTCGACCTTAACCGTTATTTCTATAAACTCTTTGGATTTCAGATGAAAGACATACCAAAGGCAGCTTCATCGGCGTTCACGTACTTAGTTTCGAATCCTGATGACAAAATCATGAAAAGTAATTTGAAACATTATTCAAAAATGGAAGAAGTAGATCTGAAAAATATCATTAATTTTGAAGCCAAGGTAAGTTGAAGTTTATAAAATTGAGGCACAGTGATATACCAGAGCTTTTGGGCCAGCAGATATTCCAGTTATTCGCAGAAAAAAAAATCAAAAAGAAATATATGGCGTAGGGGACCATAAGCTCTTTCATGCACCATCGCTAAATCCAACCCCTGGCAAACAACCCCCAAAAAACCAATCCCCACATTTTTTTTTAATTGGACCCCATGTTTGTTGTTGTTTGAGTTACAGCCCTATTCACTTCTCATTCAAAGATATATCATAATATGTAGTTATATGAAGACAGTTAGTCCAGATAATTGAATGCGTTAGTGGGTTCTATTCATTCGACTGAAATAATTGTTTCACGTTGTAGAGACAAGAAAAAGTGGATGCCAAAAACATAAACGTACTGTAAAGAGGGTGT
This sequence comes from Chrysolina americana, assembly GCA_958502065.1. Lineage (NCBI taxonomy): Eukaryota > Metazoa > Arthropoda > Insecta > Coleoptera > Chrysomelidae > Chrysolina > Chrysolina americana. The sequence continues at coordinate 65,020,817 of OY293411.1, forward strand.
AGAAGCAACGCTTTCCGGATCGTCGACAACCAGGTCGCAATACTTTTTCTTGTGTAGGAACTACAATGCAAATGGGATCACTTCCAGGAAAAAAAACATCAATTACATTCCATTCATGTGAGAACTGAGGAAAATTGTACGAACGTTTTGTCCTACGCCGAAACACATCTTCAAATTTCGGTTCGTGCATTTGTGGTGGAGATTGGAAGTTGTCTGTGCAAATAATTCTCAAACAGTACAGGTATCATCCTTTCAAAATACATTTACACCAGGTTCTCAGACCTACAGATTTCAAAAGACTACTGGCATTTATTGCCCACATTCAAGTTTTAGTCCATGACAATCTCAACTTCCTCAATAAATTCTTGTGGAGTGACGAATCCCGCTTCTATAATAAGGGCACTGTTAACCGACATATGCACTATTGGTCATAGAACAAACCTTATTGGATAAGAGAAATCAATTTCCAAACGATGTGGGAATTGAACGTGAGGTGTGGTTTTCATAATGAAAGTCTCATCGACCCTCATTGTTTCCAAGACACTTTGGCGGGCCATCGATATGTAAAATTCGTGAAAACTTGTACTCCTTCACCACTAGAAGACATTCCTATCCAGGAGAGATAAAAAAGGTGGTAGCAACAAGATGGTGCTCCCTCACATAACTCTCATATAGTAACTACTTTCCTCAATAATACCTTTCAAGACCGTTGGTTTAGCAATAGAGAACCCCTTCGTTGGCCTGCACTTTCTCCTGATCTCACGCCATTAGATTTTTTACTATGGGAATATTTGAAACAAGTTGTTTTCGAAACTCAACCAATAAGTGTTGAAAATTCAACCCAGAAAATTTCAGAGGCTTGTACTACCGTTACTCCGTAAATGATAAGAGCTTCCTGTACTCGAGCGCTGATTCGGCGACTTGAAGCATGTGTGGAGAGTGCTGACCAATGTTTTGAACCATTTCTGTAGTGTTATGTATTATTCAAAACGCAGATGAGCTTATAAATCAATATTTCATTTGTCTTTTTATTTGCCATACTTCTGCATGACATTCTAGCTACTAATACATATCATTGAATGAGACATGAAAAGGACTGCAAGTTGAACAAAAATTAACGTGAGGGTGCAATTTGAAAAACAAGTCAGGGGTGGTTTCTCTGGGGTTGTTTGCCGGAGGATGAATTTTGCGATGGTGCATGAAAGAGATTATTTTTTAAAATTTTTTTTCTACATATAACTGAAGTATCTGCTGGCCTAAAAGCCCTGGGACACATGGTATTATCTATTTCTGAATTGTGGGAAAAATTGTCTTTCATAGTATTTGTTGGTGATCATGATCATTTCATTTTAAACAGTGGGTATTTATAGTTTCGAGTAAGTTCACGGCAGAATTGACAAAAATAATGATTTTCTTTGGGTTCTACATACCGAACTGAGTTGAGAAAACACTTTTGGATTTTATCGAGTTATTAGTTTTAATTAAAATAATCCTATACTTGAAAAACACGAACTTCATAACCTGTGTTGGATTCGTTTGGCTGAGATTACATCCTGTGAAAAAAATATAACCCTTCATTTCAAAAATATCACTACTTGTACAAATAACGCGTGACTGTTTATAAATTGTGTACAATTTACAAAGCCACGGTCCGTTTCAATCAAAATAATGTACACATGGATCAGTGATCACTCTAAGAAATAGCTTTCATCCACCAAAGAGATCTAACTATTCTGAATCCTGTACATAGGTGGTAACCAAGTTAAGAATGAGACAAGGATCAGTCTCAACAATGTTCTGTGATCATAAGTCGGTCGGAAGTGATTATGTGTTCTGTTAGACAATATAGCCTGGGAAGCAGTCATTTCTTGATCGACATTCGTCGTCGTGATACTTTTCGTGCTGTTCTAGAGTGTATCATTTTTCTAACCAAATAATGCTCAGAACCGTGTTAGTTCATGTGTCAATATTTCAGGACTATGTATACCTATACGTACATGGAGCAGATGCTTATGAAAATAAAGATTGGGAAGGCGTGGTTAATAATATGGAGGAGAGTTTAGATGCTTACCTTCAATCGGAAGATGAATGCAGAGCTCTTTGTGAAGGACCATTCGATCATGGATGGTATCCAGATTTTATACCATCAATATCCAGTGAGTATAATTCAAACATTGATCATGACGAGTTTTATATCACAAACAATAAAATTTCCTGGATAATGTACATGAAAACCCATAACACCAAATAATATTTCACAAAGTAAACCATGAGGTTTAAGCTTTCTTGTTTATTCTCTTCTGCATAGAATCAATCGATAACAGAAGAGACTGAATTAGTGGGTTAAACTCGCTAGTACTAAGCATCCCAAATTCATCATCGAATGACCTTTCATATAGCGATGTCCTCGAGATAACATCAGTCAAAGTGAACTTCAGCTAGTAGAACAATCCAAGCGCTAAAATCACCATAATGGCGGGTCCTCAAGCTAAAGCTTTCACTACCATCATGTGACCGCAGGTTGAACTACCCACGCGCATTTCTAATGCCAACAACCAGTCATCCAATACACTTGATCATTACCTCACCACCAATCATGTCCAAAAAGTACAGAATCTGTGTTCCACTTAACTAAACCGTCCTATTTTACAATTCAGTCAAGTGAGATGGTATTTGCATATTTTTCTCATCGTTTCTTTCAATAATTATATTTTTCCACCACCAAACAAGAAAGATGGGCCTCTAGTCATTTTCGTCAATGAAAAGCCAATATCTTTGTCAACTAGATTTCTGCATATTCTACTCTGAATTCCTCGGAAAAACAACTTTTCATCATTACCTTTTTGGACAGTCATATGCCTGCAGTATCCCGTAGATTTTTTTCCGACTATAAACAGGAAGTCGATACTAGTATGAAATAATCTTATATTGAAATAAACGTCATTTTATTGCAAACACGATGATTATAGGGTTGGTTGTCTGCGAAAAACCTGGTTTGAATAACAGCGAGCTTTAAAAAGCAAAATTTTGGTGCAAATGAAAATGGGCGACAAAGTGATCTGAGCCCCCTGTAACTATGTCACATGCATAATGATGATGACGAATGGGCAAAGATCCAATAATTGAACTGTATCGTCATTAATTGACAATAAAGTGTGATCAAAATTGACTAAGAAGTGTTTTTTGTGTGACACGGCCGACTGTGTACTTAATTGATTTCTGTTAAATCTGTTCACTTTCTTTATATTGTTATTTATTTATCTTGGACAATTTGTATTTTTTGAAATGGTGACATTATGTCAGATAGATGACAAGTAAAATTTTTTGAGTAAAACTATACTATATTTTTATTGATTTTGACGACTAAACATTGGTCCTTGAGCCGTATTAACTAGTTCTGTGGAAAATACAACATAAATATGGACAAGAAAAGTTCGAGTCTACCAGGTACCCGCCGCCGAGGTGCAGGTTTAAACAGAAATCAAGATGCGAACTTCGTATGGCCGAATGGATTTGGTTCGAAGGAGATACCCGAGAATGCCGTTCCGTCCATCATCACTCCAGTAAGACAAAGTATCCGACAAGAAGGTGAGTACGAAAGACGGAGCTGAATCGTTTTAGACCGGAGGTATGCTGAAACCAATAACAGTGGGCCGGTGGCTTAGCGGTCTAATGCACAGGCTATTCGAAACTGCAGCATAGCGATAGTCGGTTCGAGCCCGATGTAGGTACAAGAGATTTTTTCTCAAATACATTATATCGGATCGATAGGCGACCGCATGACTTGTTGAAAAGCAAGTGTATTGTGAGTTGTCTAGATGCCAATCTCGTCTGGTACTAGCTTGAAGTGCACACCGACCACCCAAGGTGGTGCTGTAGGTTTTCCGGGTTTTTCTACAGCTGAAAAGTGAATACATCATCTAAAACATCAGTAAGTCGCCGTTGAGCGCCACGGCAAATAATAATAATAGGCGTCCTCTACTCGCACAGGCTATGCATTTGGGTACACTCAACGAGTGTTTATGAGGGAGTATTATTGTTATTATAGTAAAGTATAAGAAGACAACAAGCCGTCAGTAGAGACCCCATCTACTAGTTACCGATGTTCTAAAAATTCGTCAATTCATTCAGCAATTGAGTCAAGAGGTTCTCAGTCTAGTTTAATGTTCAAAAACGAGTCATTGGAATTGAAAAAGTCAGAGAAAAAATTTTATTGAAGAAACTAGAACATGAATTGGAATTATTAGAATTAGAAATTAAAGTTTGTCAGTCCGAACTTTCTAGAAGTCAACAATCGTCAGTAAAATCTCGTTGTTATCATACACATTCAATTATTCTGTCGGTTTGTTCTAGATTCAGACTTAAGAACCGCTCAGTGGATTGATAATATTTCTGATCAAGTTGAACCTGTTGCTATCAACAACGAAAAATCATAACTGAGCCAACTTGGCTACACTGCAGCTGATGCTATCAAATCTATAGCTAATAGTTCATTTCAAAATAAACTGAGTGCAAGACAGGTGTTGAGAAAGATTTCCCCTTTGAATTGAAAAAGTCAGACAAAAAATTTAATTGAAGAAACTAGAACATGAATTGGAATTATTATAATTAGAAATTAAAGTTTGTCAGTCCGAACTTTCTAGAAGTCAACAATCGTCAGTAAAATCTCGTTGTTATCATACACATTCAATTGTTCAGTCGGTTTGTTCTAGATTCAGACTTAAGAACCGCTCAGTGGATTGATAATATTTCTGATCAAGTTGAACCTGTTGCTATTAACAACGAAAAATCATAACTGAGCCAACTTGGCTACACTGCAGCTGATGCTATCAAATCTATAGCTAATAGTTCATTTCAAAATAAACTGAGTGCAAGACAGGCGTTGAGAAAGATTTCCCCTTTTTTGACGGTGCTTCCGAAGATTGGCCAATGTTTATTAGCCAATTTCAGCGCATTTTTTCGTTATGTCAGTATACACACGAGGAGCAAATGATCAAATTACAATAATGTCTAAGAGGTGAGGCAAAATTTGCTGTGTCAGGAATGATGATGTCTCCTGAAAATATTGACTTAGTGTTGAGGATATTGGAGATACGTTTTGGACGACCAGACCAGATCATTGAAACACTCATCGCTGAAGTCCAGTTGATTCCTACCATGAAAGACCAGCATTTCGAAAATTTGATTCATTTTTCAAATAATGTCCGTTGCCTAGTGACTACCATTGGATCCCTAGAATGCGTGGATCATTTGAAAAATCCCAAAGTCCTAAAAACTTTCCGATATACTTAAGCTGAGATAAGGCGAAGATGTTGCCAGATATAAATAATGGTAAAATGGATCTAGAACAATTTTGAAATTGGATAGATTATATGGCTACCACGGCATGCTACGTAACAACAACAAGAAGCCAAAAGGTCGAGATTAAGACGAGGCAGTATGGTAACTACCAGTCAAAAAGATCGGAATCCCCTTTATGACGGCAGAAAATAGCAGCCATGACTATTTCTGCACTTACTGTCAGACGAGAGGTCATACAGTGGAATTTTGTGAAAAAATCAAAGCAGATGATGTGGAGACGAGGTGGAATATCGTGACTAAGCAAAAACTATGTTTATCTTGTCTCAAAAGTAAACATCAAACCAACAAATGTCAATCAAAACATTCATGTGGAAGCGACGGATACAGGAGATCTCACCACAGACTTCTTCATAAGAACATCTCGAGATACAAGACAATTTCAGAGCTAGTTCAAGAAATTCAACACAACGAGAATGTTCTTGCAGTTGGCAGTGGAGATAATAGATGAATCGATTTTTGAAAAACTTGGACTGGAATGTGACAAACAACCGCTTTTTATATAGTGGACCAACAACATGAAAACAACAACAACATGAAAGCCATGAGGATTTGAGCAGCCTGAATATTGGTATCTCCGGAATATTCGAAGGTGCCAGAATATACGACATGAAGAATGGAAGATTTATACTTGCCCATCCAAGTCATAAAAAAAGGATGATTGGACGCAATGTTCTCACCTGAAGGATTTGCCATTCACTGAAATCGTTAAGAGACACCTGATTTTGTTAGGCCAACATAAAATTCGACTGACAGAAGCAAGACAGGTTATTAAAGGACAAGACTAACAACCTTTTGCTTCGAAAACGAATCTTGGATGAATTCTACATGGAAACTCACTTGACAACAAATCAGGAATATGTTCAAAGTACACATTTCACGTCTGCAATCACAAATTCTCCGACGGAGCACTTCATCAAATGGTCAAACATTCTTTCACAACCGATGCCTTCGGAGTTATGATTTTGCCATCGAAGATCTGTAAAGCTGAAATACGAGCACAACAAATAATGGAAAATACTTCCCAATGTATTGGTAACCGATTTGAAATCGGTCTTCTGTTGGAAAGAAGATGACAACCACTTACCTGGGAGCAAGACTGTTGCGACACAATGACTCACTGTGTGGAACGACAAATGCGACTGAACGATATTTTCCGGCAATCATATTGCGACAAAACTCAGGACTACATTAGAAAAGGATCTGCTAGAAAACTGCCTCAGGAAGAATCATGCAAAGAAGGTCCAAGATGTTGATATTTACCGCACTTCGGAGTTGTCAATTCCAAAAAACCAAAGAAATTTCGCCTGGTCTTTGATGCAGCTTCCCGTTTTAATGGAGTTAGTCTGAATGATCATCTTATTTCGGGTCCAGATCTCTTGCAATCTCTGGTAGAAGTTCTGTTGAAATTCAGACAAAAGAATAATAATAATAATATATAATCTTTATTTCATGGAATGTTTCATACTTTTTGCACAGAGAAAGAATATAAAACAAAAAATTAAAATAAGCGTCAAGAAACAAGATCACAGTTGAGAATGTGAGTGGGATTAGTGCTTTGTACATGTATGTAGGTGATAATCCTCAAGGGAGTAAGGCTCAAGGTCACTTCTCTTTTGAATTTACCGATGCTCTTCAAAATTTTTACATTGTTTGGTAATTTATTGAAGAATGTTATAGAGGCATATGCTGGATGTTTTTCTGATAGTACTAATCTGTGTATCGGAAAGTTCAAATTGGTATTGCGGATTGGATATCTTTGATTAGGTCTATGTTCAGAGAAGTTTGTATTCTTAAACAAATACAAAACACATTCATATATACAGTGTGTCCCGCTTTTCATGAATACACCCTAATATCTCAGTTATTAATAATGCGATTTTCTTGAAATTGGTGGTGATTATATGTTAGGTAAATGAAGTATTTTGGCATAGTGAACATTTTCATCGACTATAGGCGTGCGGTGTGGGGGGGTAAAAAAAAGCTGTTTTTTGGTAAAAGGATATTAGGGCTCATTTTAGATAACTTTTTTTAGAACCAGCATCCCCAAAAACCCCCCAATCCATATTTTCGAAATCTCAAGAGCTGATTTGAGGAGAATAAAAAATAAATTCACTTTTTTCGTCTCGGAATCAGCATCCCCAAAAACCCTTTAATTCATATTTTCAACATCTCAAGAGCTGATTTGAATAAAAAATTATTCAACTCTTTTTTTAATAAGTCCTTGTGAGCAAAATTCAAACCGTCTTTCAAAATAACCATTTAACACGGTATGTGGAAATTTTGGTTTAAATGCCCTAATCCTGTTGCGTTTCAAACATCTCTATACTTTGTTTTTCGTTGAATTCATTGTCCTCGCAACTGCCCTTACAGTACCAATTGGGTTGTTTCGAAATTCGAAATGTTCGTCGTCCGGATAGTGTCTTTGATTTAAATTGTACCTCCCTGGTCATGTCTTGAAAACCGCTCTAGTCTTTGCGAACAATCTGTTGATTTTGGCGTGAGAAATTGGTTCTCGATCATGATGCCTTCCATTGAATATTCCAGCAACCTGACGGAACTTTTTAAATGCAATTTTCCCTATGAAGTGGATAGGTAGAAATTCTCCTTTGGAACCATGGCCCCCTAGATCGCCAGATATTACCCCTTGTGACTTTTTTCTGTGGGGGCATTTGAAGAATAAAGTGTATGCTACTCGGCCGCGTACTAGAGAGGAACTTTGCTTTGCAATTAGGCAAGCGTGTCAGGAAATAACTCCCCAAACTTTAAGAAAAGTGAATGTACGTTTGAGAAGAATTGTTGAAAAGTGTATTGTTTCAGAAGGTAGTTATGTTGAAAACACTAGAATCTAAAATAAAGTTATTCGTTATTTTGTTACCACTGTTACAAATAAAGAACTTATTAAAAAAAAGACTTAAACTTTTTTTATGTTTAAATCAGCTCTTGAGATGTTGAAAATATGAATTAAAGGGTTTTTGGGGATGCTGATTCCGAATCTGATAAGAAAAGTTGTCTTGAATAAGCATTAATATTCATTTCTCAAAAAATGCCTTTTTTCTCTCCCCAACTTCGCACGCCAATGGTGAATGAATATGATCACTATGCCAAATGATTCATTTTTCTAACATAAAATCACCACCAAAATCTCAAGAAAATCGCTAATAACAGATATTCGGGTGCATTGACAAAAAAAGTGAAATTATTTTCTTTTTCTCCTCAAATCAGCACTTGAGATTTTGAAAATATGGATTGGGGGGTTTTTGGGGATGCTGATTCTAATTCTGATCTGATAAAGTTATCTAAAATCCCAAATAGCACATGTATGTCTAATGTTTGTCAAATGGATGTACAGCATGGATCTAATGTACGTCCACTGGACGTCCGGTTACATCCATAAATGTCCGGTGAAAGTCCATCGAATGTCCAGATACACTGGATATAACATCTTATGTACGTACGGCCGTGGATATCCAATGGACGAACTTAACAAACGTCCAATGGACATACTTAACAAACGTTCAATTGCACGTACAGAAATATATCAAATTCACGTCCAATGGACGTACTGCATGGGTCTTAAGTACGTCCGAAATGAGCACATGTACGTCTAATGTATGTAGAGTGGATGTACAGTATGGATCTTATGGACATTCGTTAGACATCCAGTTACTTCCATAAATGTTCGGCAACAGTCCACCAAATGTCCAGATACACTGGATATACTTAACATCTCAAGTACGTACCTACGTGAGGATGTACAATAGAAAAACACAAACCATTTCCATCAAATGCCTCTGAAAAAAAAAAATGTATAACATGGATCTTATACATTTATAAAGATCTTATATTTCAATGGGATCTATCCAAAATCTAAATATAAACTCAACAACGATCCTGAATGAGAATACATAACAAGAAGAGTTCATCAAAATGTACAAAAAACAGTAAACTGACAGAATAAATGGTACAATAACTTCACAAAAAAAGTCAAGGTTTTATTATAAAAATTGTATGTTTTACATGATATAATGATCAGAAAACTATATAAATAAATAAAAACAGGAACATTTTTATAAATGAATATATTTTTACAGTATAAAAAAACAATTAGAATGTTATAAAATAGAGATTATTGACTCTTTGCTAGCACTTTCATAACAAAAATTAAAAACATGTATGTGACATAAACAAAATATCAAAATAAACTATTCAGAACAGAAGATATTTTCAACAAAAATATAGATGAATTTTTCAATCCTCTCCTCTCAGTTTCCGTTCTCAATCATTGGGATGTGGAATCTTATCCAGTCTCTTTTTCTAGTAGATGACACGTCTCTTGATACTGTTGTGCAGCTCTGTAAAATTGAATTCGAATCAAAAATTTTCATTAAGTCATAAATGTAGGAACTACAGTAATCAAAATGTATTTGTTAGCCGATTAGTGACTTCACATATTCAATTTCACGTGTCAATATTGAAAATAACTCCATACTGACCTGATGTTGTTCGTTTCCCCCTTTACATACTTCGAAACTTGTCTAAAGATTTGTCAAGAAGTTTTGATATTACACACACAGCACACATGTATACAGAAAATAGAATAATGACGTACCATTCGTACCAAAACCGAAACGAAGAACAGCATCACGATGAATTTCCCCTTTATTCTACTATCGAGGGTGCTCGTACTCAACCGATCATATCCGAACATACAGAGTGGGGAACGTACAGATATTATCCTCTTTTCTACATCCAGTGTACATCTTGAAACAACCAATTAAAAAAGTTTCTTTCAAGTTAACCAGGTCCAGATGATGTTTATTCAATATGTACGTACAACAGGGAACACGTACAGATGTGGTCCAGTATTCCACATTCTATATGTACATCTCAAAAGGTACAATTGTAGATGCTTCAAATAGACCAGGTGCTGTACGTTCAATGTACGTACAGTTGTGAACTAACAAATGTGGTCCAGTATTCTACATCAGATGTACATCAGAAAACGTACAATAAATGACGTTTTAAATTGACCAGGTGCTGTTCGTCCAATGTACGTACAAGTGTGAATGTACAAATGAGGTCCAGTATTCTTCATTCAGTGTACATCCGTAAATGTACAATAATGGAAGTTTCTAATGGATCCAATTTTGTTCATCCAGTGAACATACAAAAATGTTATACATAATTAACGTACAGATTAGGTCCAGTTTCAACATTCAAATATACATCCAAATACGTACATTTTATAGATGCATCAAGTTGATCCAATACTGTTTGTCCAATGGACGTACATATACGTATGATAAGTAACGTTCGCATTATTGGTAGATTATTGTACATCCATTGTACTTCTAAAATCGTCATCTTTTCGATGTTTCATGTTGGTCCAATATTTCACATCCATTGCTCATCCATGGGACGTACAATACGGAATGTACAAAATATATCCATACCCGAACATCCATTGGACATTCATATCGAGTCCATGGACGTTTGGACCAATCTTGGACCTAAAAGGGACATCCATTGGACGTCGTGTGCTATATGGGATGAGATTAGGGGATTAGGGTTTTTTTAAACGCACCGTATTCAGCCAAGTGTTTGCCCAAAATTCCGAATAATGTTCTATCCGGCTGTTTTCTTTCCGGATATAATTCAAAATAAATTTGTGTTGTTTTCGTACTATTCCTATCAAATTTATAATAAAGTTTTAACATATCTCGTTTTTCTTCATTTGAGAATGAGGACATTTCGACTGAAGTATTTGCGCAAACTTATGATGTTTAATGAGTTCTGAGAACTAGTGTTTATTAAACAAAATTTTTCGATGGAGTCAATACCATCTCAGATGAAGTTGTTTTTTTAATATCTGTGGTTTCAGAAGTGCAAATCATAACAAATTATACATCAATGAAATCAGAATGAGAATCACTATTTTTCTATATAAAAAAACAATATGGCGCCTGTAACAGAAAAATAAGTTGATGATGATTGCCAGAAGACGAAACGACGGATAGTAAATCTGAACATGAAAACGTGTAGCTGAAAAAAAGTATCAATAAAAATGTACTTTTGTTTTTGAGCTATGTTGTCAAATAACGATATAAAAAAATAAAAATGAAAATTCCGATTTTCTGTTTTTTCCCGATATTTCCGGAAATACTCGGAATTTTCCAAATTTCAAAAGAGCATTTTGTTAAGCACCAGAATACGCAACTTTGTCCCAATTTAAGCTTCGACGTATCTCCTGTAGTTTAGGAGATCCCAATGGTGGGGGTCGAATTTGAATTGCCCTGTATAAAGACTCTCAGAAATTTTGTTGTTATTCTGAACTTTCATTTCGTTATTAAGTAGGTATATACTGTCTGGTGTTTCAATTCTTTGTTGTTTGGTCCTAAACGATATAACGTTGGTTTTCTCAACATTTAGTATTAATTTATTTTTTGTAAACCAATCGTAGATATTTTTCGTTACTTCCTGAGTTTTTTGTATTAGGTCTGGATAATCTGAACTGGAAACCAACAGATTAGTATCATCTACATAGTTAGTCACTGTAAAAACTGGAAGAGACAGGTACAGAGCCAGAATTTATCGTCCTTGTTCCTCAATCGTACATTGCTTGTCTCCCAGATGTCCCACGATTTTCAAAGTAGACAAGACTCATGCGAACTACTGCCTACGTAAAAAAGATAGCAAAAAATTGGATTTTGAAAATTAGAGACAAGCGTTGCCAACTATCGTGGACTTTATCTGTTGATGAAATCCAGAGCGCTGAAGCAATATCGATACGGCGATGTCAACAGGAAATTTTTTCCGAAGATATTGAGGCCTTGAAGAAAAACAGAATGCTGAAAGGCCGATTACAAATAATGTGCCCAAGTTTTGATGAAAACGGACTACTTGTTTTGCATGGACGAACTGGCTTGGCGAAGGAGTTGGAACAGAATCCAAAAAGACCCATTATCCTTCCATCCAAACCTCGACTGACAAAAATTCTGTTGATGTATTACCACGCAAAGTTCGCCCATCAAGGTATAGAAATTATTCTCAATGAAGTCAGACGTAAATATTGGGTAATTGATGGTCGAGCATCAGTGAAATCTGTTTTTGCACGATGCCATAAATGTCAACTTCTTAGGGCAAAACCACAGGTTCCAATAATCGGAAAGTTACCTACTTTTCGTCTGACATCAACTTCTAGAGCCTTCACGTACACAGGTGTAGACTACTTTGGACCACTGTAGTACGTCAAAATAGGACGCCGACATGAGAAACGGTGGGGAGTGATATTCACCTGCTTAACGGTTCATGCTATTCACCTTGAGGTGTCTTATTTACTCACCGCCGATTCGACAATAATGGCTGTACAACCAGAAGAAATTCATTCGGATAATAGTACAAATCTTCACGGGGAATCAGAAGAGTTGAAAATTGCCGTTGCGAGTATGAATACAATAAAACTGACTGACGAAATGACTACAAAAGGTATAAAACGGAAATGTATACCACCAGCTTCTCCACACATGGGAGGAGACTGGAAGGACTCGTACGTTCTGTGAAAAGCACCTCTCACTGTATACTGAATGAACAGGTACTGACTGATGAACTCCTCTTGCTGAGTGTGAGAACATTATCAACTCTCGACCGATAACTAAGGTCTCTGTGGACCCCAATGATATGGAAGCACTTACTCCTAACCACTTTCTGATGGGATCTACTAATGAATTGACGCCGTTGGCATTGGAGCAGCTGCAAGCTCTAGATTTGCGCCAGCAATGGATGAAATCCCAAATATTAAAAGATTACTTTTGGAAGAGATGGATGAGGTAAAGTCTACCAACGTTAACGAAGAGAACCAAGTGGAATGATGATGGCAAGCCGATCCAACAACACGATATGGTAATCGTCGTAGAAGGAAACGCACCTAGGAAGAGTTGAGAAGAGTGGAGAAGATTTTTCCTGGGGCAGATGGAAGAGTTCGTGTGGTGTACAACCGTTCAGTCTCGAAACTATGTCGTTTTGAAATCAATTTCAGTGATTAATGTTTCAAAAATTTTTCATTGCAGTTACTTTCTTGTATAGTAAAGAATTACAAGTACAATGAACTTGACCTAACTAGAGCATCACTCGAATTCGAGAATCAAAATGTTAGTTCAGATGAATCAGATTCGGATTAATGCTTATAAATAGGAGAATTTTTATAAATATTTTTCCAAGATAAATACCTACTCACTATCATGTTTCAATATAGAAGAACATGTGTAAACTATAATATCATTTATATCGCACGAAATAGTTCGCTCAGACCTCTTTGTCACACATTTTCATTCGCACCAAATTTCGCTTCATATAAAGTTCGCCAATTCGTCATTGAAACCAAGTTTTTCGCAGGCAACCCTATATATCACCATGTTCATTTAAAAAAAATATTCATTCATTAAACAGATGGATGTAAATTACTAGTACTGACTGACCTGTTTATACCTGACAACCCAATAGTTATGTCATGAAAAAAAATAGACAACCCATCGTTTGTTTATTTTCTAGACTTCATACTTTCGATTTCGATGAAAATTATTTTTGAATTTTTAATTAATCGCAATCTGGCCAGGAATATTTTAGCCAACCCACTCGCTATATACTTTTTAACATAGGTACTAAATTTGTTATGCAATACTTTTCATCCATTAAACAGATGGGTGAAGGTCCTTTGTAATTCAGATCTTAGACTTTTGTGTAAAAAACTTTTGTCATTTTGTGAAAAATCACTTGCACATTCCACAAAATTCTTCATGTTAAACAAAATGTTTTCTGTAACTGCTAGTTGTTATTTTTCATTATTTGAATTTTGCAGCATTCTTCTAATTATATCCATTTAATCGAGTTATTGCTTAAGACTAATTTCTTAAATTTTGACTTTCAGATCACTTCACAGTGTGTCTGAAATGTAAGCAAGGATGCAGGAAAAGGTTAGGTTCTTTGAATGGAGAAATTCATGATGATTTATTACCCAGTCATTACCATTATTTGCAGTATGCCTTTTTCAAATGTAAGTATGACACAACCATATATATATATATATAAATATATATATATCGAACATCTCTTGGGAATTTGTCAATTGATCATGAGCATGAAGTGAAGAACAATAATGGATCGTCCAGCATGAGAAGCAAAAAACCAAAAGACACCCTAAAAACTCCGATATCAGCCGGTTAAATCAGAAATTAATGGGGGAGGAACTTGAACGAATTAAATATGGTTCTATCAACATGGTAGAATCCAATGCGAACAAAACCCAAACGTGTCTTTTCTATTATAAAATAGGGTGTCGGCGAATGTCGAACAGAAAATGATTCAACAGCCCTATACGACTGCCGAATCACTCAAGCCCAACTCCTGGCAAAGTTTTTGTACGAGAATATACTTTGCAATACTTCCTGTAACAACTACCATATTATAATCGATAACAGGTGTGTATATCTACATACTAGTTTCACAGTTCACCCGATCATCAGTGCAGACCCGGACACAGCATGCAAACGATTCCCACTTGGATTTGTCAACTGGCCCTACGACAACCCAAGTACTCATTGATAAATTGAACACCAGAGCCAGGAACCACATAAAGCACTCCGACCATGTACACAGACTTCGTTCGAAGCCAAAGAAATATCATATCATCCATCGTGAAAAATATTCATGTGGAACTGTGTGTACTTGACGAAAGGCAATAAATTCACAAAATGAAAATTTATAAAAAATAATCGAACCTTTCGCTTATTCCTTATACTATACAGTGTGTCCAAGATAAGAATGAACAGAATGGGGATATCGGAAACGGTAAGTGATACGGGGTCGATTAAATTAGAGAAAAGTAGCGCATTTATGTGCCTAATAATAAAATTCCGAGTTATAACTCAGAATTTTGAAGGAAAATATATTTTTTATTGTAGGTGTCCCTTCGAGGGCTTCGTACTAATAATATGCCATATAGAAAGTTTTAATATTCCGAATAGTTTCGGAGATATTCGAGAAATCCCGAAATTTTAGAACTTCATTTGTATTTTCTCTCAGCTTTATTTACAAAAGAAATGTAAAACAAATAGCACTTTGCCATCGCCACTCTTTAAGGACTACACGATAACGTAAGCAGGATTTTATGCGACGTTTCGTCTTTCAGAAAACATCATCAACTTTGTATTTTTATATGGGCCGAAACTAAAGTATTCCCCGTATACGACTTCATTTTTCATTGTGAATACAGCAACGTATCACCCAATATGATTTCAGAAAGATTTCTCGCGCAAAATGTAATTTGGTGATTACTTTATCTGTTTTTCTTCAATTTTAGATAGTAGACGCTGGAAAAAATGTCATATTTTTATGCATGAAGTAAATTGATTACGCTTATTTATACATGTATATATTTTAACTCACCACTTGCCGGAATTTTTGCTTTGTCGAATACAAAGATGAGTCGCAATATCAAAAGTTCAGTTTATAATAATGTAATTGTCAGTGGCGGATCATAGGCGAGGCGCACGAGGCGCGCGCCTCGTATTTTTCCAGGCAGGGGGCGCCAAACAAACAGGGCAAAACAAAGTCAGAAATAAAAAATAAAAACCTTCGCGCCTTCTCATTGAACTTCAATAAAAACTGATGGAACAACTTACTAACCAACGACCTATCATGATTCCTGACTGCACTTTGCAAAAAACTAGCCCACTGTGATTAAAAATGTTTGCATAAAAAAAAGTAGAAGGATTTTTTTTTCAAAAATTCTATTGAAAAATTTTTTTCGGAATAACCTCAAAACCCCTATTCCAAATTTGGTTAAAAATAAAAAATAAAAAAAATCACCCCAAAAAATTTAAATATTTTCTATTTCATTCTCAGAAGTGGCAGTCCGAAAAAGTAACCAATATTAATCAAATAACAAAAGATAAGTCCTTTCACATAATAAAAAATCATCAGCTGGAAAGTTTAACACAAAAAAATTTCAAAGCGCTTTTAGTTCTTTTTATCGAAGAGGAAGTCATGGAAAAACTGAACTTCGATGGTGTGATAAATGACTTTGCAAAGTCTAGAAAGGTTCATATTTAGACCAGTCTTTTGTGTGATACATATTTTTCATTAATTTTTCATCATCATGAAATATTTTGTTTTGTTTTCTCTTTTTTGTTATCGTTGACAGCAGCAGCAGCAAATTTTATGTAATAAATTCGTATAAAAAACGGAATACGAAACAAACTGTATTCGTTTTTTAAATATATGACCTGCTGTGAAGGCACGTTCCAGAAGGAAAGGGGCGCTGAAGTCAATTGCGCTTCAGTCTGCCGAAGATCATGATCCGCCACTGGTAATTGTAAAGTAATATCAAGAAACTAATATGTATCACAGGAAACAAACAGAAACTTACTAAGTGTTCGAATAACCCGCCATTATTTTCTAAGCAC
Organism: Chrysolina americana; assembly: GCA_958502065.1. Taxonomy (NCBI): domain Eukaryota; kingdom Metazoa; phylum Arthropoda; class Insecta; order Coleoptera; family Chrysomelidae; genus Chrysolina; species Chrysolina americana. Next base: position 65,037,637 of record OY293411.1, read on the forward strand.
AAGTACGCTCGTCTCACAGACGAATTTGAAACTTGAGTTAACATATTCGGAAAAATATTGTTAAAGAATGCAGTAACCGATCTTAGCAAATCTTCATTTTGAAAATTTTTATTAGAGTACACTTGATTCTTGATATACCCCCAAAGGAAAAAGTCTAATAGGGTTAGGTCGGGGGCCCTTCACTATGAGTACTAATCCACTATACTGGGAAGCGACAGTTCAAATAATCACAAACAATTCTAGCGATGTGCTGTTGAAACCAGTAGCTGTAAGTAACCGCTGAAAACAAATTATCTAGAGCGTCTTCCAAATCATTTACTAACAAATTCATGTACCGCTCTGCTGTTAAATTGTTTTTGTAGATAAATGGCCCAATAGGGTATTTAGACATAATCTGACAATATGTCTCATAGTAAGCGTATATATACAATAAACTCTCCAGTATTTTTTTAAGGAATTTATTTATATGGTATGACCCGAAAAATAGACTTTAATTTTTGAAGATGTGATATGGGCGCCAAAACGCTTATTCAAAAATGCCCACGTCATAAAGCAATGATAGTAAAGCATGAAGTGTGTTGTATGAGAATTGAGAAGAAGAACGATGATAATAATTAATCATAACCTTTAAAACCAAACTTGTTGACGATTGACGACTAGTACAAACAAATGTATTGACCGAGTTTCACCGGAAAGTGTTGACAATGGAAAAAATATTTCGGTGTACGGTATACCTCTATGTGAAAACAGTTTAGGAAGAAATCCAGAAAAGTTGTTTATTTCAGTGCCTTCAAAAGTAGAAATTCGAAATAAATGGCTGAATTTTTCAGGAAGGGATGTGAAACAATTATCTAGCAAAAGCCATCTGTATATTTGTGAGGATCATTTCAATGTAATTTGAATCATGAACTTAATCGGTAACGTAAAGCCCAAAGCATGTAATAATGAAACTTTCTGTTATAGTTACCAAATTATGGGTTTAGTGAAGAGAGTTAAAATTCGAATGTCAGGGACGCTCCAAAACGATACCGCAAGCCACACTTTCACCGAAGAAGGTTAGAGGTAGTGGAAGAATCTATGAAAGCTTTATAGATAACCAAATATCTCGAGCAAGTACATCAGTGAAAACACCGAATGTAGAAGATACAGGTGAGCATTTTATTGATGGTGATAAAGAAGGTTAGCCTGCATATAATGCATTTTTTGGCAGTTTATTTATTCTAGAACTTGGTTTGTCATTCTTCATTCAGTGTAGTCCAAAAATATTTTTACAAAGGAAAACTATTGTTAACATCTGAAGTCCTATTAATGGTTTTATTGCAGGTTCAGTACTCTCCGAAGAGAAGTTGATGGAACCATCTACTTCAAAATCAGTGCAAGTTAACATTCGCCAGAAGTTCAGAATTGAAAGCACCCAGTGCAGAACAAAAGTGAAAAGTTCAGCTGTATCCCCAATAAAATTGGTTTCAACTGCAATCCCATTTAGAATTCAGCCGCTCAATGAAAACCTGTCGATACAAGGCAGCATTCGTAGATCTTCAATTTTTGCGAAAGAAACTGAATCAGACAGTGAATCATTATCATATACACCATCTACAAGTGAAGAAACGTCATCACTTCAACTGTCTCTGATTCAGTAAGAAATTACTTCTGATAGTAGTGCCAAAGAAAGAGAATCAACTATCATGAAACAAGAAAATGCTAAACTATCTCTTGAGAATACTCTTAGAATCGTTAGAAAAAAAAACACGGTTTTATATTGGTACACAAAGAGATTGCAATTTTCTTGTAAATGTTTTATAAAAACATTCTGGCATTTCTGAAAAAATATTTTTTTATGTTTGAGGAGAATACGATTGAACGCCACATTTTCAGAACTTGGTGATATTTTTGGTGTGTCCACGTCTTATGCTAGCAACATTTTTATGAAGAATATAGTTACCAAGACTTGCTAATATTCTGAGATCCTTCATGTCAAAGGCATAAAATCAAATCTGCCCATTGCTTTTAGGTACTTATGTAAATATAGCAGCGTGAATTGTCTTGAAATTGAAATACAAAAGCCTTCAAAAGCTGTGCATCACTCATTAACATGGTCAGAGTACAAAAAAGCAAACCTTCTGAAATATTTGATTTCATGTACTCCTGATGGTCTCATTAATTATATTTCTCCTGGTTATGGGGGCAGAATAAGTGATGTACTTCTGGTTGAAGATTGTGATTTCCTAGAAAATTTGCCACCTGGTGCTTCTATTTTGGCAGATAGAGGATTCAAGCATATAGACGAACTACTGCTACAACAAGGGTTCCAACTACTCAGGCCTCCCAGTGTTGCTACTGGAAGCAAATTATCAAAAGCAGATGTTCGGCATACCAAAGAAATTGCCAGCATAAGAATCCACATCGAGCGAGGTATAAGAAGAATTAGAGAATTTTGATGCTGAAACCTCATTCAGTAATCAATTCTAATTTGATAAGCATGACAGATGCCCGAAGGGCTCGAGTGGATATTGCCAATGGCAAAAAGTTTGAGAAAAAAATCTGGAGAATTATTTTCTACTTTATCGAACTCTCGTGTGGTATTCGATAGATTATTTTTTGATGCCCCAATCATAGACCTATTCTCTATACATATATCATTTTTATTTCAACAATTTACTTGAATCACTATAAACAGAATGAAGTTTGGAATTTGAAGTTCTCATCATGAAATATACAATTATGATGGATGTTTTGTCCTTGGCTGGAGGATTCCGTAACATTGTTTTGTTCTGTGGAATGAAAGCTATTGCTTTCTCTCTGTCCCTGGGTTATCAATTAAAACAGTTTCCAAATTAACACGTTACTCAAAATAGTATTCTTACATGCTTTTTCGTTGATGCAAACTGATGACAGACGTGAAAGTATCAGTTGTCACATAATAAAAACAAAATACCACAAAAAATTCCCGCGACAATTTTCAAGGTAGAAAATTCCCACTACAATAATGCTGTGATTGGCCTGAACGTACATGAATGCTTTAAATTGATGGTTTCGATTGGCTGCAAGAATTGTCAAAAAATAATCAAATAAAAAATCTTATTTCCTTTATTTATGTAATATTCATGTTATGTATGCTAATTTTTCAATATATTTCAAACTTTTACAGACAACTTGGTTATGTTTATATTCTTGAATACTCATCGTGATGTGCAACAAGATAATATTATTTCACAAGAGAATATGGCTCATTTTAATATTGTACTATTATACAACAGAGTATAAATGTTATTTTCCCAAAAAGAAACCAAGGTATTAACAATATCATTAATAAATATATCATCATATTCTGATAACATTATTTTCACTTCATTATTCAGTTCAAATTTAGGATCAGCAACACGAAATTAAAATTTTTTCAGCTTTAACACAAACATTTGTTGCTGAACTTGCGCTAAATATTTGTTTGTAATATGGCCATCTTTGAGGTAGCATTTGAATGTTTCTGATTTAGATGGGCATTTTATTTCTATGATGGAATCTTCACATATACCATCTGGCGATGCTGCTAAAATTGGAATCTCTTTGCATATGATGAGACTACACTTGTCAATTTTTTTTTCAACATCTCGACAGTTTTTCTCACACCATCTTCTAGGTTCCTTCCACGTTTCATTGCTTGCATCTTGGCACCCATGATTGTAGCGACTAATGAGCCTGTTGCAGTTTTGCATCGACAGACTTCAATAGCTTCAGAATCTGTTATTCTGCCATACCGCAGTTCATACCAAAGGCCACTTTTATACTGTTCTCTTGTCTCCTGTTCAATTTTTTGTATCACAGACTCATTCAGCATATCTGTTAAAAATCCCAAAAATTTGGAGCTATCGTTGCCACACTCATTTCCATATTTCATCATCAAATTCTGAAGGGACATCATTTTAACATCACCAATTTCATAAGAAATTTGATGTTTGAGGAGCTGACAGTCAATTATTCTTTTCTTTGCATCTTCCAAAAAAGATTTGAAAACTAGCTTCCCCAGCTCCTCATCATTTGTTGTGTCAACAATTGATAATAATTGTTTCGTAGATAAATCTTTGGCTTTGATAAATTTCAATCCCCACCTTCTTTACTTCTACGATGGACCCACATTAGAAATGCAACTGCATGCTTGCAGCCCCCTTCTGATGCAGCACAATCATGAAATTTGACACTAATAACTTTGCTGTCTTTCTCATCAACAATCATTGTAACATTATATGATGCTGACCTCACTTTGTGTTTCGGACAAATCTTACACTTTACAGTACACAAATATAATTCTAGTTGTACATATCCAATAGCATCATCACCATAGGATTTTCTCGAAGACCAACAAAAAAAAATGTTTCAATGATAATATCGGCAATGTTGCCAAATCAACAGTTTTTCAGATATTGAGGTTAACTCAATTTTTTCATACAGGACATCCTATTTGTTTTCATTGCAATCAATTCAGCGACGCCTCATTACTTATGTCTCCAAATATCAGATTTCAAATTGATATAGTTTGAGCAACCAGCAAATTTAGAAATCTTTAAAAATTAAATATGTCAGACAGCTCTTTTAATCACGCCTCAAATGCTAACTAATACCTTGGGGGAATTTTATTACCGCGTGGGCTATTGTTTAGCAAATGATGGCAAACATTTTGAGCACTTAGTCAGATAGTATTCAATTCAAAACTCTATTGGAAAAGAATTCAATTATTGAAAATTTGTTTTAAGAAAATCCATTTTGTGAGAAATTTCATGATATTTTCTCGAGTCCTTTTAAAAATATTGGACCGTTCGCAGACATTTCAACGAACCATGTTCTCATATTTCAAAAACCACATTAATTCATAATCTGATATTTGGAGACATAAGTAACGACGGGGCGCTGAATTGATTGCAATGAAAATAAATAGGATTTTCCATTTGGAAAAATTGAGTTACCCTCAATATCTGAAAAACTTTTAATTTGGCAACATTGCCGATATCATCGGGCATCATCAAAAACCATCTTGTATACAATTTCACGAATTTTTCTTGAACCGTATTGAAAATATTGGAACGTTCCCAGACTTTTGAACGAAAAAGCTATGTTGTCATATTTCAAAAACTGCATTGATTTAAAATCTGATATTTGGAGACATAATGAGGCGTCGCTGAACTGATTGCAATGAAAACAGATAGGGTATTCCATTTGAAAATATTGAGTTACATACAACTACTCCACTGATTGATAAAACACTTAGATCTATACAACAATACAACTAGCTAAATATTCCAAACACTTATATATTTCTTCAAATACTGATCACTTCTTCATAAACTTCTTCTTAATCTTCTTAATCATCCCAGTGATATGTCTCGCCTTTAAAGAGGTACTCAAGTATTGTAACCAGGTGTTTCGCGAATCCGCTCTTGATTACTCACGACAGAATTCTACACAAATGATAATCTCTTCGAAATAATTATCGTCGATACGCTTGCGAGTCGACCCAGCCGCAGCTAGGGGAATTTTATCAATCTCTTAACATTATCTCCCTCTCAATTTTGATCGTCCCGATCAAACCATGTGTCGTTGTCTCCATTATAACGTTCGAGTCTTTCTAGGTAAACGACCTTCATTTTCGCTCTCGGGCTGCGTTGAATCCTATAGACATCGTCGTTTATCCTCTTTACTCTCGTATAGTGTCCTTCCCAAGATGGTGTTGATTTGGGAAACACTCCTTTCTTACGACGGGGGCTGTACAGCCATACTCGATCTCTTTCTTCAAATCCACCAGTATTGGCCTTAAGATCGTATTTAGCCTTCATTGTGTCACTAGTTATCTTCAATTTTTTTCTTGGATCCCATTCAAACTATCTCGCAGTTCGTCTGCATAATCCTGTATCTTTTTTTCTTCAGCACTTGGTGATCCGAACAACAAGTCACAGGGCTAACGAAGTTCTCTCCCGAAGATAATGCTGTCTGGGGTGAGCTTTATGGAATCGTGCACAGAGGCCCTATAAGCCATCAAAAATAGTGGAAGATGTCGATCCCAGTTTTTTTGGTGCTCCTCTACTACTTTGGAAAGATGTTCTTCCATAGATCTGTTGAACCTTTCAACCATGCCATCAGACTGTGGGTGAAGGGCAGTTGTTCTGGTTTTGCTAATTCCCATCAATTCACAATGTTCCTTGAATAAATTTGATTCAAAATTCCTTCCTTGATCGGAATGTAGCTCCTTTGGTACTCCAAACCTTGAAAACATGTTATCCACTAGAGCTCTTGCAACTGTGGGTGCTTCTTGATTAGGCAAGGCATAAGCTTCAACCCATTTGCTAAAATAATCCATGGCAACGAGGATGTATTTGTTGCATCATTCGTCATCGGAAACGGTCCTGCTACATCGATGGCGATTCGTTCAAAAGGAGCACCTACATTGTATTATTTCATCTCTCCTCTCGATCTTGTCTTGGGATCTTTGCTTCACGACATTGGACCCAGTAAAATCTCTGCCGTATTTTATCCAGGTCTTATTCACTCCAAAATGTCCACCTGACTTTTCTGCCGTAGAAAATCTGCAACGTTTGGATCACTTTCTTGGTCCTGCCTCATTTTCGCTGTGGTCCAATCGTCGTTAACCAATAATCTCACTTGGTTGATTCCTTTGCGACGTACAATTCGCTAACAAGTATCTGAACCAGGTTTTCTGGGCAAGGCATCTGTGTTGTTCGGCAATTCAGTTGTTCTTAGCCTCTTAACTGGGATAGCCTCGGGGGCTTCATCATTGCTAGTCGGCATGCGCCCTGGTATCAATTCGGTTGTTCTTACTCTCTTCACAGGCATGGCCGTGGGAGTTATATTGTCGCTAGCCGGCGTGCGCCCCGATATCAATTTGGTTATACGTAGCTTCTTAACAGGTATCCTGGGGGTTCCGGGGGTTCCATCATTGCTAACCGGCATACGCCCTGATATGTTGGCTGATTCTATTTTTTCCTGCCGTCAATTTGAGGACTCGCTGGAAGACCTTGTCCTCACAGGTGACTGCGAACGTGGTGGCATTCTTACCCTGCAGTCTCTAATAAAATGTCCCAATTTTCCACATCGATAGCATGCCCTGCTCTTCTAGAACCTTCTCGAATGAACTAGTAGCTGCGGTTGATCGTTGTTCGGGTTCTTCTATCGATACCGCTCGTACTTTCGGCCTCGAGGTGTTGAAGGCCGCCTCCAGTTTTAAAGAACGTACCAAGGCATCGCTACTCCTCTTGAAGTGTGTTATTTGCAGAGTCCTCTGGATTTCGGTGTCTCTCAGTTCATCTATAAATAACTGCACCGCTAGCTGTTCCTTGAATTCACCCTGTGCTTCTGGGTAAGCCAGCTAAATTAGGCGTCTCACATCCGCTTCAAATTCTTGCAGACTCTCACCTGATTTCTGAGTGCGCGTTTTCATTTGAGCCCGATACAGTTGTTCTCGATGTTGATCGCCATACCGCAACTCTAATGCAGTAATCAGGTCTTTATATTGATTTTGCTGTTCGACGGGCATCATCTGCAACATACCCAAAGCTGGTCCTCTCAAAGCTACTATAAGAGCCGTAGCTTTTTCTTCTTCGCTCCATCCATTTACTACTGCTGCAGCTTCAAATTGTCGACGATACATTGACCCAGACAACTGTCCATCAAATGTCGGTGGTTTTACGGAAATTCCTGATGTGGCAACCCTGTCTCGACAATCTTGGTTCTTGAAGAGAGCTATCTGGTTTTCGATGATTCATTTCACCTCCTCTCGCACTGTATTCACTTTCTTATTAAGCTCATCGTCGATTTTCTTGACGTCTTCCTCTATTTTTCCTTTCAGTTCCTCCATTTGTACTTCGATTTTCTGTAAAACATGTTGGAAGAACTTATCTTGATGTTCTAGAACTCTGTGAAGGTCTGGTTTTCTTTGTTTTTCTATTCTTTCTAATTCATTCTTTTGTTGTTCGGAAAGTTTCTGGAGTGCTTCTTCTCGTTCATTTCTCTGTTCTTCAAGAATTTTCTGGAGTGTTTCTTCCCGTTCTTTTCTCTGTTCTTCGAGAATTTTCTGGAGAGCTTCTTCTCGTTCTTGTTTTTCTTTTTGTCGTTCTTGTTTTTCATCTTCTCGTTCATTTCTCTGTTCGTCGAGAATTTTCTGGAGTACCTCTTCTCGTTCTTTCTATTCATCCAAGCGACGTTGTTTTTCATTTTCTCTTTCTTGTTTTTCCTCCTGGCGCCGCTTTTCCTCTTCTTGTTTTTCCCCCTGGCGCCGCTTTCCTTCTTCCTGTTTTTCCTCCTGGCGCCTTCTTTCCAAATCCGCAAATTGATTTTGGATAAATTTCACAATGTCCTCCATCGTATCGTACGATATACTCCTCGTATTCACCATAAATAGTTTCTGTTTTTCACTAATATCCCGCTTCGGACACCACTGTTACGTTTTGCTAAATAATAATGCCGAGCACACTACTAAACTGTTTATTTTCTAACTTCACTAAAAACATACAACTGACTGATAAAACACTTAAATCTATACTGCCGTCCTAAGGATGAACGCGGTATGTTCTAAAATATCAAAATTTGAGTTACTGGTGTCGGAGGCTCTTTTGTGTCTTTGACTTGAATATTTGCCAAACATGAACGCCGTATCTGAACAGAAACTATAACACTATTGACAAAAAATCTGCCATATGTCTCAATTCGCAATTCGTGCCAATTAAGAACTTTAAAGGTGGACATCTCAGTTTGTCGTCTCATAAACATACCGCGTTTATCCTTAGGAGGGCAGTATACAACAATACAACTTCTTCTTAATCTTCTTAATCATCCCAGTGATATGTCTCACCTTCAAATACTCAAGTATTGTAACGAGATGTTTCACGAATCCGCCCTAGATTACTCACGACAGAATTCTTCCCAAATAATAATCTCTTCTTCGAAATAATTAGCTAGGGGATTTTTATCAATCTCGTTACAATACTTACACAAAAGTTTTTATGTTTCTGAACTCGGCCGAATGGATTCGATATGAAATAACTCCCAATCATTAGAATATCCACTTGTGGCAAATTAGCGCTATCGGCTTTAATGAAATTACATATTCTCCATTTTAAGACAAACACATCAACATCAAAATATAAAACGTTAGTGACATATGCATAATAAAAACTGACATCTTATATTATTTATTTATTTTTACCTGTTTCTTCTTCTTCTTGACCGACTCAAGTTTGTAATATGTCCATTACTTTTATTGTTATTGTTTGAAAAAGAACAGAAAATACGATCGGTGTAGAAGAGTTGTCCTTACATTTAATACCAAGACATACCTTGCTTAGTGATGTCACACCAATCATAGGTCTGTTTGAAGTCGCTTATACAGGCGACCAAATATTCGAATTTGATCTCAATTATATTGTATAATCTACCGTTCTAATGGTTCAAAAATGTTTGTTTGACGTCTATTTTAATATATTTTATAATTAACACAGTCTAATACCCTATTTCATTCGTACCGAGAATCCCAACCCACATGTTAAAACCGAAACATTTTAATTTAAAAATGCCATTGTTGGTGATCATACTTTCATCAGACCAGAAAGGGAAATTTTCATCATCTTGGTATTTTCTAGTGTACCATTCACAAAAGCTTGCATCGTTACCTGGTCTGACTCCATGACAAATCCCTAATTTTTATGGATGATATTTAGATATTTATTTTTTCTTAAAATGAAGTGAGCGGTGGATTTGGCTACGCCGGTATTATCTTCAATGGTGCGAATGGATATCTCAGGATGTTCAACACGCTGACTTCCTTTATTAGATTGCTTTTGTCGGGAAACCACAATTTTTTTAAATGATCTGTAATCTTTTAAATTAAAAACTAACCTTCTCGATATTGATTTACCATGGTGTCGCCTCTATGGATACTTATGAGAGTACACACGTTCAGCATCAACACAATTTCTTTGACACAAAATGTAACATGACAACATATCAAATTTTTCAGTATTCGAAAAGCTACCGTTTTCCTTTTTTAACACAAATAATTAGGTAGGTAACGAGATGTTAAATTAAAAATTCTACCAAACTACAGTATTCTTATGACAACAGAACATTACGTGTCATTTTCAGCGACTACTATCTCAAATTGAAGAAAAACAGATTAGGTAATCACTTTTCATTTTGCACGAGAAATGGTTCTGAAATCATATTGTGGGATACGTTGTTGTATTCACAATGAAAAATGGAGTTGTATACAGCGTATACTTTAGTTTCGGCCCATATAAAAATACAAAGTTGATGATGGTGTAGTCCTTAAAAAGTGGCCATGGCGAAGTGCTATTTGTTTTACATTTCCCGTGAAAATAAAGCTAGGAAAAAATGAAAATGTAATTCTCAAATTTCGGCTTTTCTCGGATATCTCCGAAACTACTCGGTATTAAAACTTTCTATGTGGCATATTATTAGTACGAAGCCCTGGAAGGGAAACCTAAAATAAAAAAATTATTTTCCTTCAAAATTGTGAGTTTTTATTCGGAATTTTAAACTTGCGAGTTATAACTCGGAATTTTACATCAAAATTCCGAGTTTTATATCAGAATTTTAAAATTCCGAATTACAACTCAGAATTTTCAATTCAAAATTCCGACTCATATCTCGGAATTTTGAAATTCCGTGTTACAACTCACAATTTTAAAGAAATGTTTTTTTTTATTTTAAGTGTCCCATCCAGGGCTGCGTATATCAGGCACATAAATGCGCTACTTTTCTCTGATTTAATTGACCCCGTATCTCTTACCGTTTCCGATATCCCCATGCTGTTCATTCTTATGTTGGATCTCGTACAGAAAATCTGCACTGATGAGCGGGTGAATCGTGAAACTAATATGTAGATAGACACACCTGTTTTCGATTACCAGAAAGTTGTTACAGGAAGTATATCAGAGTATATTCTTCTAGAAAAACTTTGCCAGGCGTTGGGCTGTAGTGATTTGGCATTCGTATTGGGCTGCTGAATTATTTTCTGTTCGACGTTTGAATATGGAATAAGAAAAAGGCTCGAATGTTTTCAATCAATTTTCATGAAGATCATGATTCATTAGGCACATAACATATCCTATCTGTCCTGGAAAAATGTTCCTTTATGCAGTGCAGCCCCTAAATACCTTTATATTCTGTCCAAAATGAGCTATTTGTCTCGTTAATGATGCTTCCCTTGCTTCTCAAAACCACTGCGGAAAACTTGACGACCTGTCTCTGTTTCATAGATATTTTCATGGCCGATGCTTTATTCGTTGATCAATAGTGGTAACTACGTAAAATTTGCTGTCGCTGTTGGCTAATTTCATGATAAGTTGTATAATATCAACTCTATTTCACTCTTTGTAACTTCGTCTGTATGAGATAATTTGATTGGATGATAATTGTTTAGCTATCATCGTGCCTTTGATGATGGGTTATCTAAAGGTACAAAACAAACAATTGCGATATTTTATTTTTCAGTGGACAATTTGGAAGCAGCCTGTCGTGCGGTGGCCAGTTATCTTTTATTTTATCCTGATGATGCTACAATGTTAGAAAATATGAGATATTATTCGAAACTACCCAAGGTTCGAGATGACTTCTTCCGTCCACGTGAGGTAATATGAATTATTTTTGGTTTCCAAACATCGAGGTTGATCAAATGTATATAAGTTGATGGTATGAATACTTTATCCTAAGACTAAATGGTCCAGCATTTGCGCAATGATCACAACTTTTTCTGTTTATAAAGCAAGCTATCCAAAATATAAATTGGAAAGTATAATTCAAGAGATAGTCAAACAGTCTAGGTTCAAAAATGAATTATCAGAATCAATGTTTCATATATATTTCAACTGTGTACCACCGACTTCCTAACACATTTTGATCGGGACGAGTTCTTGCATATTTAGTCCATTTCAACGTTATTCGACGGCATTCTTTTTAGTGTGCAGCCAAACCTCTTTCAGAATTTTTGTTCCATTACATGAATTATATTTTTCAAATAACTCCACAGGAAGAAATCTGGAAATCTGGCCGGTCACTTCCTAGCACTTCTCAACTAATTCATTAATCAAAAATTCTGTAATAGTATGTCTAAGTATGCATAGTACCAGAAAAAAACTACCTTGTGGTACATCTTTCATCGATATCATGAGAAAAATCTTGATTAGAATTTGACCATTAGCAACAATTACCTACGGCTATTCATCGTTGAGTTTAATCATCATGAGAACCTCCCAAATCTGACCTGCCGATTAAAATCATTATAATTCATTAAATATATTTCTATTTTGGAAGCAACAGCAGTTTTCTGAAGGGTGATGGTGAACGGTGATGTGGCTCTATACATCGGAATAAAAGTTGATGATTTCATTTCGAAAGTCTGTCAATTTATCTTATGAATCAAATAAGTTTTATCTGACGCTCCTGTTTAAAATTTGGAGATTTCTTCTGTGATAAAAAGGAATGATTTTTTGGTCTGTTTTCAATAGTCTGCCTTTTGAGTTGAGCGATCAACGAAGACAATTTTGTGATATCAATAGAATCGTACAGAAAAAGTGTAGACTTCAACACAGAGTATTCTGCCTATTAACTCTCAGACAATTTCAGCATTCCTTTGAAGAAAATATGCCAACAGAACTTTTTCATTAATATTCTTTCCTTGTTTTTGTTCTAACCACTTCTTGATTATTTTATATGTATTTACGTTTTCCGAATCAATCATCATAAACAGGGTGTTTCCATGTATCCACAAACGGTTCGTTGCCGATCTAAAGAGCGTTGAAGTTTCAAGATTTTTTTATTTCTTTCTGCATAGTTTTTTCAGTTTTTTCTCCCCATAAACTTTTCTGTGGTGCGCCGCTGGTGATTCTGAATTACAAAACGAACTTTTTATTTTATTCATAAACTGTTTTGTCTCTTGTAGTTTCACGGATCTGCAAACGTCATCAATAAATGTTTTGTATCTTTTTTTGTAATTCGCTAATTAGATTTAATTAGAATTTTTTACAAAAGGTTGGAACCTATTATCCCAATGACAACAGAAAACGCTACTTCTTTGGTTTTTGATCTAAATTACAAGTTTTCTTAAACATTACCTAACAAATAAGAAACCTAACGAACGTTGACTTCTTTTATGAAGGCTTCTGGGATACAACTTTCCACTCTTCTCTTCCAGCGGCTTGCAATCTGGATACCGTGAGAGCCAAGCACTTGGACCTGCCATGCACCGATAAGAAAAACTTTATCTAAATAATCACCGACGGTGACTCGAAAATGAAAGGGGGCATTGTACATAAACAACATTTGTTGACGAACTTCCACGTCTTCCACTAATGCAGGCAATTGGTTATATAAGAAGTTGAAACATATGGGTCACTATTTCAAATTCGCATTAAATAAAAGTGAAGACCATAATTAGAGACTTAGCTGCGCTCAGTTCTAGATACTCAATGTACAATTGTATACATGTTTTGTTGCAAATGGCAAATTGGAAAAATAGTGCTATGAATCGTAACATCCAATCTGAAATATTGTTACAACTCAGAATTGTTGAAACATTTCGTTGAATAATAATTAGTGAACACTCCAAATAACGTACTGATTGACGTTAAGCATCAAAAACGCTGATCACATTTTACCGATCGAAAAAAATTGTTTGGATGGAGCATAGCGGCGACTCCAATTATTGGGTCATATGAATGAACCTTAAGCAAATGCTTTCACTCCTATTTTTTGAAACAGATGTATTCATTTTCTTAAGTTATAAAAGAGACAAACTTATAGTATAAGCATTTGCTAGCTTTTGATCATACGACCCATTGTCTGAGATCGGTATATAGAGCTTAACGTTCGAGAGGCTTATAGCGTTTTTTGCATCTCCGCATTTTTTCCTTGATATGAATGAATTTATTTCCTCCTAATAACTGAGAAGTCAAAAGTGATATTGATTCATTAGTCCACCAGTTTTCGCTGTGCTGTTGCATTTTGTTTATCAAAAATTGAGATAGCTTTCGGAGACGTTTCCATGACATCGTTTAGCTTTATTGACAAACATAACCAGTTGTTGAATTCAACTTGAATATCATTCATCTTTTTTGCTGACGAATGATTTACTAATGAGTATGAAGACGTGTAAGTAATTTAGGCGTCTGTAACTTCTGTAAGTGAATTGCTTACCGATGCCTTTGGTCCATTGATCAGTAAACGTTTTTACAACAGATACAGTTAGTAATCGAAAGAGCTAGATCGTGCCAAAACGATTTCAACAGTTGTATTGTCAAGCTTTCGTCGACACTGGATAAAGAAATTATTATTCTCCAATTTAAATCATGAATATTTCGGGATTAATTCAATCGCACAATATGTCTCCTTTGATTTGATATTGTTTGAGCTTCTTTTCATCGGTTCCAAATATCTGAAATCGTCTATTTTGTTTTCAATGGTCTAGGCTGTTAAGTTAAAATAACTGGATTCGTGCTTTAACACATCAAGTTTAAAAGCAAGGGGGATATTCACAAAAATAGTTTCATCTGAGATGAAGAGTACGTTAGTTTATACTCCGCTTCAGAAATCCATCATAATCATGTCAGATCATATATTCCATTTTATACGGTGTAAAATATAATAAGTAATTCGACCGAATGCATCCAAACTAAAAACTTCAATCAGAAAGAAATTTTCTGTTGTATTTGCAGTTGATTTTTTTTTACTTTAAGCGGATTTATCGGATTCATAATGCACAATTCAATGCATGTACATACTTTTAAAGTACAATTTATAACATTTCAAAACTCAGATTCATATGAAACCATTTAGGAATTATAAATTATGAAACGGGTATATGGTTTCATATGAATCTGAGTATTGAAATGTTATAAATTGTACTTTAAAATTATGCATAGGTATGCATTAAATTGTGCATTATGAATCCAATAAATCCGCCTTTTGTTTTAATCCCTGTTCCAGATAAATTTAAGTGTTTGGATTGTTATTATTAACTGCCTGGAATAGATCATAATTTTTCAGTTGCATGTTTCGAACATCATTCTTTTTTTGCAGGAAGCCATAAGATACCTCCAGAGGCATATTTATGAATCAAGGATCATGAATTTCATAAACAAGGAGTTCAAGGTTGAAAAACCGCCACAAACGACACATCAGGTAAATTATAGATACATACATACATATATTTATATTCTCTCAGATCAAGAAGTAAACCCTTCTTCTTGATGTGAGTATATTCTATATTATCCCGTAGTCCTCCATGTATCCTAATTTGCACCCTAATATCTGGTATGTTGCGAATACAATTACTAATTTACTTTTAATTTAGTCAGATCTGTCAGTCAGTAATTATCTGGATTTCTCCAAAACACGGAAACTTCAAAGGAGCATGAAAACATATGGAAAATCGGCTCTCGGTCAATTTGGGTGAAATTATTTTAGGTTTCTGAGATATAAGCGGTCGTAAAAACGTCGTAGTTGGGTGGGACTGACAAAGAAAAAATGTAACAAATTCGGGATAAAAATTAATTTATCGGAACTCGTTAACATGTCCAATTATAATCTTATTAATGATAGTACATCAGAGTCTATACGTGGCATATTACAAAAGATCATTTTTCTATTCCAAACCAAACAAGTCATATTTTGGTAAGACATCATAGTTTCAGTCTATAGTCCAGTTCCTAAATTGTAGATAGTGGCTCATCGGTTGTACGGTTCATAATTCATATAAAGCAGGTCAAAAAATAAAACAGAAATAAGCTAGGTACTTTGGCTTCAAATCAAGTTATACTTTGCCACTTTCGTACATCCCCTCCGCACTTTCAAATCCCGTAAAAACCAGAAAATGTACGATGAGTCACTATCTACAATTTAGGAACTAGACTATAGTGGATTGAAACGTATTTTGTTCTTTGATAACTCTCTCTGTTTGAAATGTGAATAATTAAAATTTTGGAAATTAATGAAAACAATTATTGACAGATCGTTTTTTACTGAAAAAAAATTAATTCATTGGTACTGTTGATTTAAAAGAAGATGAAGAAACTTTGTGATGGATTTTCAGGGTGCGTTAAAAGTTTTTTTAGGTCATCATAATGTTTTTATTGAATATATCAGAAGCTGTTCGGTTAATTTGGACCTAATTTTACTCATACTATTCTGAAAATGTTGACTATTATCTATGGGAACTTTTTCAGCTTTGTATGTTGAATTTCTAAGATATACAATTTCAAACAGGATATGTAGGGTACACTGAGGAAAATTTTTATTAACCGTAGCTAGAAATCCAATAACCCTAGCAAGAAACTCTAATAGCATAGGGGACAAGCGAGCTATCACTTGTAGTTATAAAGTCGACTTTGCTGATTATAACTCACTTGGAATAAATAGAAATTGTCGAATAACTAAGTTTCTCGAACTTTGCTACCGCTATAGAGTGCATTTACTTATGGCTAGTAGACAATGTTTTTGTAGTAGCTGGTAAACTTTGCTACCGCCAGCGAGTGCACCTACTTATGAATAAAAGGTATTGCTGTAGTTGTAGGAATCTGACTTTGCTACCGCTGGTGGATGCAATTGCCCATAGAGCATTATTCATGTTGTAGGTATGCTATGGTAACACATATTTATTTCTGTAACTGTATAGTTTTCAATAAAAAATTATTGCAAAAAGTCTGTCGGAATGTGTTCTCACAGTGACAAACATGAAAGAAGTTTCGAAATGAAACATGTAAGACAATGGGTCAAGTGAATAAACTTCAGGAGAATCTCTTCATATTCATATTCCACATACTTCATTACTTAACACGAATATGTATGTCTCGAAAAAACTATTAATAGCATTTGAATATATTCATTCACTTCACCCATTATCACATAATTCCTATGTTGCTTGTTTGCGAGGAGCACTAGTCGGCACTATGGCTGGACTAGTACAGCCGGTAACATTGAAACAACAGTTCTTCGTTTTCTCATTTCTAACAGTTACAACCTTCAAATGTTCGTTGCGTTCGTGGAGGGGGTAATTTCCGTCAGAATTTCAGCAAAACATCGAATAACCACAGCATGGAACAAAGTAGTCGAAAGTAGGTTCTTCGAGTAATATTTTAGTGGCAGGTTGACAACTGTATTACCGTAAGTGGATGAACTTCTATGCGATGATCCACTTATCGTAAGCGAAAACCTTACGGCCATAGCCATGTAATTCATTAGTGATTATTCACCTGTGAAATTATGATTTTCTGATTGAAAAATTTACTGTCCGAGACTGACTGCCTAATAGTGACAGCAGTATACCTACCTGTGGCAGAAAAACCACCTTCAGCAAAATCGTATTTGCTGCCATAGAATTTGAATGTGCTACTTCTATTCTGTAATTTGTTATAGTAATAGTATTTCTTATTACAGTAGCAAGAAATATCCCAGCAAAAACTTTAATAAAAGAATTTTCCTCATTGTAGTCACTATCAATTAAACCAAACTTCAGTGAACCTTTCGATAAATTGAATTCTATTATATAACTTTTTGAAATCAATTGTTTGATACTTACTATATAAATACTATAAACAACCCAAACTTGACTCAATAACAAGATTGAAATCAACAATAAACGCTAACTCAATAACAAATTGTGGATAACGACTTAATTTTTTATATTGTTGTAGAAAACATTAACCCATTATTTTTAACAGTACGGTAACAGTAACAATTTCAATAATGAAGTTGTTGATAAGTCTAGTTTGGGTTATATATAGTATTCCATTTATCAAAAAGTACCCTGATGTTTTGTACAATCGACAGTAACAACCCCACATATCATAATACCGTAAATTCAAAATTGCATATCTTACAAACGTAACATACAAAGTTGAAAAAACTTTCATACATAATAGTTGGTACTTTCAAAATGGTATGAGCAAAATTTGGTCAAACAAATGGCCTAAAAAAACGTACGCACCCTGAATCTGAATGAAAGTAGGTAAATATTGAACAACTGAATGCATCACAGATTCACTTCATCTTCTGTTCAAAAACGATCTTCCGATTGTGTTCATTATAGAAGTACTGTCAGAGTTACCAAGAAACAAAATACGTTTCAATCTACTAAAATATACTGAAACTATGATGTCTTACCGAAGTATGACTTTGTTGTAGAATAGTGCTCGAAAAAAAATCCGAAAAACAATATTTTTGACTATATCCCGTATAGACCCAAATGTACTAATAATATTATAATTGGGCTTGTTAACGAGTTCCGATAAATATATTTTCATCCTGAATTTGTCTCGACCAACAAAACAATTGTTTTCTATGTCACTCCCACCCAACTATAAGATGTTCTTACGAAATTTGACCAATTATATCTCAGAAACGACATATACAAAATTATTTTGATTATACTTATTTGCATTCTTATTTAGCGCACCAAAAGTGGGCTTTTTCCATACACCTGCACCGAATATTTTACAGTGCGCTAATTTCATTAGCTGCCTGCTCACATGAAATAATATGTTATTGACAGTTATCTAGGAATCAACTTTATCAACTACAGTTATTGAAAATTAAGTAGCTTCTAAAGGGTTAGCTATTTACACCAATACAAATTGTATCATAAATATTTCAAATAATAAAAATTAAAAATCATATTTTTGTTCGTTCATCTTCAAAAATTAATGTGTTTTATCAATTTGGTTTTTAAGTAGATATAATGAAAAATTTCGTGGTTTTTTCGTGCTTGTATGACTTCCTGTGTTCGACTGCGCCTCCCACGGGATCTTGTCACGCGGGCACGGAGAAAGTCTATTTTCTCTACTCCTACTGAAATATACTATTGAACTTACACATTTTTCTTACGACCTATTCTACTACAACATAATACAATTTCAGCCAATTAGACCGAGAGCCAATTTCCCATATATTTTTGCGCGGGTCCTTTTTCAATTTATTATTCAAAAATGTGAGAATTATCAATACCGAATGGGGAATCAGCCATGACACAAATTCACTTAACAGATATTCTTCATTAATTGACATTTTATTATCTTGAGCGACATATCCACAAAATGATCATGAAATAACAATGGCAGCAAGTCACTTATGACGAATAGGGTAAATGAAAAATTATTATTATTATTATACCGTGTTATAAAACGAATTTTTGTTTCCACGGGAACTTGTCACGCGGGCACGGAAAAAGCCTATTTTCTCGACTCCTATTGAAATATACTATTGAACTTGCACATTTTTCTTACGACCTATGCTAATACAACATAATACAATTTCAGCCAATTTGACCGAGTGCCAATTTCCCGTATACTTTTGTGCGGGTCCTTTTTCAATTTAATATTCAAAAATGTGAGAATTATCAATACCGAATGGGGAATCAGGCATGACACAAATTCACTTAATTCATTAATTGACATTTTAACATCTTGAGCGAATTATATTTCTCGTTGACACAAAAGGGTTTTAAAAACTTTTTATTTGAACAGATTAACAACTTAAAATAGAAATATGAATACTAACTATTACAATTCGATTGATTGTATTTATATAGAAATTATTGTCGGCTTTGCACGAATCAGCTATAAACAATTGCAGGTCATCGATCACTAATATTGCTGACATATGGGGTTATCGAACTGTAACTAGCGACATATCTACAAAATGGTCATGAAATAACAATGGCAGCAAGTCACTTATGACGACTAGGGTAAATGAAAAAAAAAAATTATTATTATACCGTGTTATAAAAGGAAGTTTTGTCAAGAAAACATGTCGATAGAAAACTAATCTGATGATTGTTAAGGCCACTATACAGTCCCTCTTAAATGCTAGTCATAAAATTGCCGAGAATAAATCGAAATAATGAAAGTGCCTTAAATTAATGAAAATAAGTAGGCATTCCTAACAATTAATGACCGTTCCAGTAACGGGCAAGTGGTTCAAAACAAAATACATGTTCAAAATTGGCATGGCAACAACCACGTTGTAGGTTCTGTGACAGAAACAGCGGTACATTTGGGTAGGGAAAATTCGTAATCGCAAAAAGCAGGTTGAGGTTTTTATGCTAGAGAATCCCAGAAGTAGACTGCAAGTTGAACTTGTACCGGCGCCGGCGGTGATATAATAATTATTAGTATAATATAATATGGAAAAAAATTTGAAAAATTTCTGGCGGGAGTAGGTCATTTCCGAACGGCTAATCCGGTATACTATAATAATAATATAATAATTTATTCACTTAAAGAAGTTTACAGTAAAAATAGGTATAAGTACATTGATTCAGTGAATAAGCGAATCATCACAGAAGCAAAAATGCTTGTTTGTAATTGTGTTTTTGATTAGGTATATTGATCTTGGTAACAACCATGGAAGTATCAGATGCTTGTATATGGCCTATATGTGATAAATTAACAAATGTTTCCGGGATATAATCTTCCGTCCGTAATCCCCTAGTCCCATGCACAGTCACATCAAACAGAATGATATTGTTGATGAATCTTTTTTCTTGGTCCGCCCTATTTGAAATAAGATGAAAACCAAGAAAGAATTTTTTTTACAAGTTATATGATGGTATTACAAGCAGGGGATTACTACTCAAAAATCATTTGAGTGTGGGTGGCTAGCTAGATATAAGCGGGAATGATGAGGGAGGATTGTGGATTATTCCATGGGTGATTTCAGTTTTACTTTTGTATCGTTCTTACAGTTATGGGCTCGTTACAGTTATATCATTCATAGGGGGTCAAGTGATACCTCATTCAGAACGTCTTTCAGTTCTCTATATAACGATAAAATTTCAAACGAGAATATCCAACGAGAACAAAATGGCGGTACATAATACAATAACTTCTATAAGTGGATACTTAGGAATAGATTGCTTTTAAGGAATCCTAGTGATTAAGTAAAACGAGGTATTACTCTTCCTACCTTGTTATTAGAATTCCTTGCGAAGAAGGAACTGATCTGCCGTTTTGAGAAACGATGAACTTTTGTCAGTACCAGAAAATTATATTTCATTTTACTAGAGCTCATTAAACGCCATCTATTTCAAAGGATCCTGTTAACTATTAAGAATTGTAAATATATGAATAAAAATAAGATTTTCGGTTTGAATAAATTTTAATGACAAATCGCCTTTTTCTTGTGTACATAAAAATTGCTATCGTAAACATGTAGGTAACTATGAAAAATAATATATTATTGAGCTGAAAATATATGTATATACGAGGAACATAGCACTTTCCTCCCCTTGTTAATAATATAGGTAGAATATGGGTGATACTAATATCCATATACCTTCAAGGTGGTTTTTTAATTCTTGTAGATCTCCGCAAAGTTGAAGGTACGGATGCTGACGAAGAACAACCTGCAAAAGAAGGTGATGGAGGTTCTTCTTTAACGACAACGTCTTGTATAAACGTGACTTGATTGATCATTTTCCAAAGTACTATTTATTATTGGTGATGCATGGTTCTGGTGTTGTGTCATAAAACTGTAATTGATCTGAATTTTCATTTCTGACAGATTCACCTACTGTGCGCATTTGATCGCAATGGCGTTTCCATAAACGCCCATCATCTACCATTTTGTTTCAGAAATGTTTGAAACTCTCGAGACATAGAAACTGATGCATTATCACTAACAAGAACTCGAGAAATTCCAAAAGAATTGAATATCTGACGCAAAGTGTTACTGTAATTTTTGAATTTATATTTGGAATTCTGTGAATTTCTGGCCATCGAGAATACGAGTCAACCATAATGAAATAATAATCCTGTAAAAATGGACCTGCAAAATCAACATGTACCCGTTCGAATGGTACTGATGTTGGTTCCCAAACATGTTTGGTATCTCTCATTGGATTATTCTAATATTTCTGACAAGCAGTATAATATTTACACAATAATTCAATATCTATAGTCATAGTTGGCCACCAGCAATAGCTTCTAGCTAACGCTTTCATTTTCATAACCCCAAAATGACCAGCATGTAATTCATTTAGTATACGTTTACGTAAAGAACTGGGAATAATAATTTGACATCCCTTAAATATATAATCAGTCTGTAAACTAAATTCATTTTGATCAATTCCAAATCTGTCTGATTTTGAAATGTTTCTACCTGATTTCAAACCATTCAAAAGATTTCGGAATTCTTCACTCTGGACAGACTCTTTTGCCAACTCATTGAATGAAACTGGAAGATTATCTATTTGATTGATATGAAATAATTCTGGTTCATCACAGTTAAACTCATTTTCTGTTCGTAATGGCGGTAATGTAGAGAGCGCATCAGCATTGGAATGTAATTTAGTATTTTTATATTTGATATCATATTGAAAACCTTGCAAAATAAAGCATAATGTTGCATTCTTGTAGCTGAAAGTGCAGGAAGAGATTTATTTGTTGCAAAAATATGTACTAGAGGCTTATGATCCGTATACAGTATAAATTTTCTACCATATAGGTACTGAAAGAATTTTCTTAACACCAAAAAATAATAGCATATGCCTCTTTATCAATTTGAGCATATTTCCTCTGAGTTTCATTCAAAGTGTGTGAGGCAAATTGAATGGGACGTTCGGTACATTCAGGATAAATATGTGAAATTACAGCTCCCACTGCATAAGAACTGCTATCTGTTGCTAACACGATTTTGGATCAAAATGTACCAAAATTCGTTCTGACTGTATTTCTTTTTTGGTGCATTCGAAAGCATTTTGACACTTCTTATACCATTTAAAAACAAAATTTTTTTTAAGTAGGTTATTTAACGGAAATAGTATATGACTCAAATTCTTGAAAAGCTAGTACTTCAATTTCAGTTAAGGGTCTTTAAACTTTTTGTATGGCTTCAATTTTAGATTTCGTCTTATGAATTCCTAACCTAACGATTGTATAACCACAAAAGTCAATTTTTTCCTGTATAAAATGGCATTTATCTTTATTTATTCTGATATTATGGTGTGTCAAACGAGAAATTACTTCTTCGAATCTTTGTAAATGTACTTCATCGTTTGGTCCAGTTATTTTTATATCATCGAGAAAAACGGATACTCCTGGTATATCTATCAGTAGCTTTTACATTTCTCTCTGCCAGATAGCTGGTGCACTTGCAATCCCGTACATGAGATGAGTACATTGGATTAAACCCTTATGTGTACTAAGAGTAAAAAAATATCTATGTTCAGGACAAACTTCCATCTATAAATGAGCTTGGCTCAAATCGATTTCAGTGAAAAGGTCACCACCTGCCATGCTTTTGAATAAATCATCTATAGACGGTAAAGGATGTTCATCAATGATCAAGTTAGGATTTAAAGAAATTTTAAAGTCCCAGCAAACTCGAATACGACCATAAGCTTTCACTATTGGTACAATTGGAGTAGCCCATTCTGAATTATTGACTCTTTGTAAAACACCTTCCTTTTCTAAAATATTATACTCCTCTTCCAGTCTATGCATTAATGCAAAAGGTACTTTACGTGCTTTGATGAAAACTGGTTTAGCGTTTGCCCTAACATTCAGTTTTGCCTGAATAAGTACCTGTAATTTTCCTAAATTTTCATCTAAAACCTGGGGAAATTTATTCAAAATTTTATGAATGTCATCCATTGCAGTAGATGGAGTAATAGTGGAAATGCCATTCGAATTATAGAGATTAATTTCTCTTATAGTCTTATCCACTCTCTTCCTAAAATTGGATTACTGCTATCTGAATTCACAATATAAAGATTGAGATCATAATCGAACTTTACCAGAACTGATGCATAACCAACGATATCTAGTACTTTTTTGCAATAGCTAACCAATTTAACATCGGTTTTCTTAATACTGACACCTGACCATAGCTTTTTGAAATGATTAATGTTGATTAAACTTACTGCCGCACCACTATTTACCTTGAATTTTATAAGAGTGTGATGGACATTGAGAGTAATAAAAAAAATTCTAGTATGTTACGTATGTTCATCATCAACTGATAAAATTTCTTCTACATGTCGAACTCAATCCCTCATTTGCTGATTCTTCCTCATGCAAACTTTTTCGGTATTGCCTTTTGCTTTGCAGAAATCACATGTGAGAAACTTTTTCTTATGACATTTATTTGCTAAGTGATTATTTGAACCACACCTGTAACAATAAAGATTAATATTACTAGGGGATTTGGAAGAAAATGATTTATTCCTCGTCTGACTATTAAAATTATTTTTAGACTTGGATATAGTGACATGCGACGTCTTCTGATCTTGTAATTGAACACTTTTGACAGTCTGCACTTTATGAAGTTCCGCTGCTCCCTTTGCTGACGTTTCCATGCTGACAGCGATCTCCACTGCTCTGTCAATCGTTACATTTCGGCATTCCAATAATCTAGACTGAATTTTCTCAGATCTCAAACCAAAAACAAACTGATTACGAAGAGATCTTTTCAAGTAGTCCTCAAATTTGCAGGTAGTCGCAAGTTTCTGTAGTGATGTTAAATATTCTTGGACGCTTCCGCCTTCTTCTTGTTTACTTTGGTTGAATTTTAAATTTTCAGCAATGTCTAGTGGTTCCGGGTTGTAATGTTTTTTCATTTGTATAACTAAGTCCTGGTAAGACATCTCATTCGGATCATTTGGTGATATTTTAACGCAAAGAACATCATATGCACCGGGTCCCATGTAATGAAGTAGGTAAGCAGCTCTACTTTCTCTAGGAACTCCAAACACATTGAAAGCACTTTCTAATCTCGAAGGAAGAAAATTTGTATTTCGTGCAAAATATTTTTATTTTAAAAATTATAGCAGAGCGCTTTCGACTGTTAAGTCATCATCAATGAGTACCTGCAAGTAAGTAATGATTGAAATTGAATTTGATAAAATGAAAATTTTTTAAATTTGAAAGTTATGAAAAGTACAAGAAGCCATATAAAAACATCATGTCCATGGACCAAATCAAAATGTTACAAAATATAAAACATATTCAAAATTGAACAATTTTCATCCTGTTCAAGGTTTCATAAGATAAATATATGGGATACTACATCATATCTGTCTGAATGTGGAATTGGAAATGAAATTTAAATTGACAAAGGATATGTTCCATTAATAAACTTGGTCGTTATGGTTGCACATTTTGTGTCCCGTATATAAAATATTCCTGAAAGATTGGCGAGTTACGGGACATGATTCCTGAAATTCTGGTGACTATTAGTAGTACCAAAACGACCGGGGTTTGCACGTAGGTGAGCGGTTAATGCGATCTGTCGTATGTTATTAGAATATATTTCAAATTTAGTATTGGATGAACTTGTGGAGGTATTTGAATGAAAATTTACTATGTACAAATCATGAGATGCCTTATTTACCTAAAGGACCCCCAACAACAAAATTATCATCACTGCTGGAACTTTCAGAAAGAATATCATCAAGAAAAAATGAGCAGCTGCTTCGTGCATTATTATAAGTATTGAATAATATAATTGTAAAACACAAAAGATTGAAGATTCTGAAACAACAAAATTCGTAGAGGAAATAACACCACAATAACAAATAATAATGACAAATGACAGTAAATACCCAAATGGAAGTGTCCTGTATTACGCACTAACCAGAGTGTAGCTGTCACGAAACCAAAATTATTTTCAGTTAACCACTTTTGGTAACATGTTTATTAACGGAACACATCCAAAGTGTGCCAATGACACTATTGACAAGTGACAGTGACCACTGACATATGTGACATAGAGTCGCAGAACACAAATAGAAAATGAACTAATCTAGACATGAGTTCAAAAAGGAACGTAGATCTGAAAAGGATCAGTCTAATGGGAACCTTTCGTTTTCCAGAAATACACTACCAGAGAAAACTCTATCAAGATTTTCTGTGTGTTCTCTATCTTCTGATCTACCAGAATTGAGCTCAAGGTCATGGGAGAAGTCTAATGAGAACTTTCTCATTCCCAGAAGAGGCAATTTGGGTGACTCGAAGAGGAGAGCACCAAGTAGAAAGGAATAAATGATCAAATTTAGTAATGAGTGAGAAATAATCAGAAAGAAAGTAGGGAGAGGGGTTCTCTATGGCTCTGTCCATCCTCAACCAAGTATTGCTGAGACACCGAGGAGAAGTCTAGTGAGAACTTCACTCACAAGATTGTGATGCAGCTCACATTGGCAGAACATGTAGACCTTTGAAAGTTCGTATACAAGAACATCAAAACCCAAACAAAGTATCTGCGTTTGGTAAGGTTCAACAACCATAATTTTAGCCCAAACAGAAACTCTCAAATTTTCCAAAAATAATAATAGATTAGATTTCCTTGAAGATTTACATATGAGTAAAGAAATACTCAACAATGACCTTTGTCTAAATACTCAAGTCAATTTAAACAGAGTTTATGTACCCCTTCATAGGCGTTTGAAATAATGTCTTTAAACTTTTTCAAATTAATACTTTTTAGTTCAAACATTTTTCAATTTTTCAATATTTCATTAATTCTTTCTCTATGATGATATTACTTGAACCCATTTAGCAGTTTATCCATTCTCTCTGGCCTTCTCAATTCTGTGAACACGAAGTTAATTTTCACCTTTTGGTTTTTTATTGGTAACTATGTAGTTGTGTACAACATCTAACTTTGATCAGCGGGTATAATGTGATGAGTTCTCATTAGACTTTTTCTCATTCCCTTAGCTTTCCTTGTTGGGGTTGGATAGAACTGCATAGAGGCCTTATATTGATCAACTGCTTGAAGGTTTCTCAATTTCTTCACGTTTGTGCTACCCAAATTGCCTAATCTTGGACTAAGATAGTTCTCATTAGACTTTTCACATGTCCTTAAGCCCAATTCTGGGTGCTCAAACATTGGAGCTAATTCACTTAACTTGGGTCACCTCTATAGGTTCAGTTTGTCTTCCCACTATGCAGGTATATTGAGTGAAGTTCTCATTAGACTTCTCCTCGGTGTCTCAGCACCATAGAGAACCCCCCTCCCTACTTTCTTTCTGATTATTTCTCACTCATTACTAAATTTGATAATTTATTCCATTCTACTAGGTGCTCTCCTCTTCGAGTCACCCAAATTGCCTCTTCTGGGAATGAGAAAGTTCTCATTAGACTTCTCCCATGACTTTATGCTCAATTCTGGTAGCTCAGAAGGTAGAGAACACACAGAAAATATTGATAGAGTTTTCTCTGGTAGTGTATTTCTGGAAAACGAAAGGTTCCCATTAGACTGATCCTTTTGAACTCATGTCTGGATTAGTTCATTTTCTATTTGTGTTCTGCGACTCTATGTCACATATGTCAGTGGTCACTGTCACTTGTCAATAGTGTCATTGGCACACTTTGTCAATTTAAATTTCATTTCGGCGACCGAGTTAGCGCAGTGGCCAAGCGCTCGATTCACGACCTGTGGGTCGTGGGTTCGATTCTCCAATAAGGCAGATCTTTTTTCTTTAGAAACTATATCTGGTTCATTGAAGAATGACTCTCCCACGTTTCATGTTTGACGGGACTACGAATAAACATGCTGCTCCTAAGGTGGCGTATGGAGTTAGTAACAAAGCCTAACCAGAACACTTGAGTGAATGAGATTTATGTTGTGAATGTCCAATATTGAATTACGGGTGAGGATATTGCTTCGAGCAAGACATAATCCTCATCCACCTGACGAAGCCCGTGTTATTTGCCGGTTAGAGGCCGGGGCAGGACGGATTCTTGCATAACACATATGGGGAGACTGGTCGAATGCGCCTGAGGAGGAAGCAATAACCATTAAATGTGAGAGAGTAAATTTCATTTCCACTTCCACATTCAGACGGATATGATGTAGTATCCCATATCTTTATCTTATGAATCCTTGAACAGGATGAAAATTGTTCAATTTTAAATATGTTTTATATTTTGTAACATTTTAATTTGGTCCATAGACATGATGTTTTTATATGGCTTCTTATACACCTGACGAGTAAGTAACCTCACTTTTCATAACTTTCAAATTTCAAAAATTTTCATTTTATCAAATTCAATTTCAATCATTACTTACTTGCAGGTACGCATTGATGATGACTTAACAGTCGAAAGCGCTCTGCTATATTTTTTAAAATAAAAATATTTTGCACGAAATACACATTTTCTTCCTTCAAGTATATTGAAGCGTGCACACAGCTTGACAAATTTACTTTCTAATCTCATCAACCATCTCGAAAATTGCTTAGTTGTATCGAATGATTCAATGCTGAAAATAGTATAGACACTGTGTGCAATTCCTGGTCTCGTAGGTTCCGCTAGATTACTAGTATTTGCAATCGGCATACTCGTCGCCACTGTTAACTGTAGTTTACTATCAAAAATTGTAAATATATGTATGAATATAAGATTTTCAGTTTGAATGACTTTTCAATGACAAATCTCCTTTTTCTTGTGTACAATTGCTATCGTAAACATGTAGGCAACTATGAAAAATAATATATTATTGAACTGAAAATATATACGAGGAACATCATATCCTCATATGAGAGTTCTAATATTATATACCGCCATTTTGTTTTGGATAGATAGTTTTGTCTGAAAATTTGCTAATGTATAGACAAATGATAGACGTTTCGTATAAGGTATCACTCTACCCACGATGCCATTTGAACAAATCTTTCATTTGTTACAGTAGAAAAGCAGGTTGTGAACTATCATTTGACCAAAAGTCAATCTATTGAAAAGTTAACAACTTTGCATCTTCATTGGTTCATGGAATATAGTTCAATATAAGTTTCTGCATTGCCCGTTTTTCCTTCCCCTCTCCTCTTCCACAATCAAGTAATTTATTATTATTTTGGCAATACTATAGATGTCAGGTAACATTAGGCACTTATAGTTAACGGTATGGCCAGATGATTTCAATTCTATTATTTTGAATCTGTGTTTACTTCCTCAGAGATGCGAGAGAATACAATATCGTCGGTCCAATACCAAAGTCACGAATGTGCATATATGCTGTTTTGAGGAAAATGCGTTTCAAAAATTCAAGACCTTGCTAAAAATTAAGATTTCATTATTTAATGTTCTACAACAGAAAATCTTCTTATAGTGGTTCAGTAACCCAAAATGATATATTTATTTTTAGCAACGTCTTGAATTTTTGAAACGCATTTTTCTCAAAACATCAAATATGCACATTCGTGACTTTGACGATATGTACTATGTGAGAGAGATTTAAAATATTTTGGACACTCGGTCTAGATGGCTGTTGTTTATTCTTCAATTTAATTAGAGCATTTTCGTTAGTCAAGTTGGATTATCCAAAGAAGCGGTCAGTTGTACTATACAGATCCTGCTCCCGCAAGTTACATTATATTCAAATGAAAACTGAAAACTTTGGATCCACCTGCTCTCATCAAAGTGTGTTGTGTGTAGGTGCGCGTCAAAGGAGCGAGTTCCATCAAACCTCCTTCTCAAGCCCTGGTAGGGCTGGTTCTCGATCGGGTTGTCTGGTGGCCGCAGTACCCAATCCTATGCTCTTCTTTGCTCCCACTGAAGTCAGATTTTCGAGTTCATGCATTTCTCTGTAATGTATGAGTGGTATGTGTTAAGTATCGTTGGAACATGTGTTTCTGACGTCGGTGTACGGTAAGCTAGGGCCCACTTGTTGCTATTCCCGTTGGCTGCGACGCCTCAGCCACCCTTGGGGGTGAAACAACTTAATTTTGTGGGAATTTTTTTCCGACTTGGTGCACGTTTATAGAAAATAGTTATTATCCTGACAAGTACCGGAATGACGCCAAGCGGAGTTCAAGCAGTTGAGTGCGGGAAAGTGCCTCTACGTATTAGTTAGGAACAAGATTTTCTCTACAATGGCATTAAATCATTCCATACTTTCGCGTGCATGAAATTTTTTTCCGCACTATTGCGATGAATAGTCGCTTTCCCGCAAGCGACTGCCATTACCCGAACGACTCGAAGTGGAGTTCGGGTAAGCAATCCAGTGCGAAAAAGTGCCTTTCGGTATGAGTTAGGATCAACATTTTTTTGTACAAGCGTAAGGAACTTGATTGAAATTCAGATTTTTTTATTTTGTATTAATGCAAACAGAAACAAGAATACCCACCTAATTTATTTCTCATCTACTTATTATTGGTAATATCTATTTTGAATTTTGAGGTTTATTGCGAAAATCAGCATATTTGTTGGAGTAAACTGATTCTTTGAAGAAGATTGCTCGAACACTTCAAACAAATTTTTAGAAGGCGACGAATAAGTAGGAACGGGCATCAAATCGTCGCTGATAGGTGCAGAGAGGTCGATGATTCTTAAATGGACTCGGGAGAAAATGAAGGATTCAAATTGAGAATATTGTTTGACATGTTTTTTCCGATTTGTAGAGTCTTTTAAGTTCCCCTCAGCAACTGAAGTTGACTTCCATCCTCCTAGACGTTTAATATTTGTTAAACCTACACCACAATCAGCAAGTAAAGTTACCGAGTAACGCCTGAAGCTTTGACCAGTGTAAAGCTCCGGATCTTGAAGGTGCAGATAGAATGCGATTGCAGGGGGTATCCTATGGCATTGATTCACACACATTACACAGTACATTTTCCATTTTTGTAAAACAAAAAAAAATACGGTGAAGAGTTTGTTTTGGACGTAAATATGCATAATTTCTGTATACATTCAAAAAGTAACCATTATTTGCTTCTTCAGATATCACGAAGGATCTAGAGGAATGATTTTTGGAATCCTTTATATTGGCAATAATAAGATTTTTTTTTGTCGACAATGGTATCGTCAGCTTTTCTCGTCTGCAGGAACCAGCTAATCCAAAAATTGATACCAACTTGATCATGAAGTATACTTCATCGGGTGCTTCAATCATAAATTTAATAACGTCTTCTTGGGTAAAAATCTTTGCTTTTTTGGCCGAAAACCGACATTCTGTTTTTTTAAGAATGCAGTTATTTTGACATCTTATGCAAAAAGTCCTTCGGACAAATTGTCCAAAATTTCAATATGTTGTTGAACTCAGGCTTCTGAACAGGAGTTACCCCGGGCACACAAAAATTCTATGTATAGTTTACAAGATACAGAGTGTTGAAATTGTAAAATATCACTCAGGTAATTTTTAACTGAACCCAAGGGTGGCTGAGGCGTTGCAACAACCAACGGGAGTAGCCACCCGTGGGCCTTAGCTTACCGTACACCAACATCAAAAACACACACATGTTCTTCCGACACTCAACACATACACACTCACACATTACAGAGGGATTCAATATTGAAATTAGATCAATCTGATTGTATACGAGGTGAATTTCATAAAAATCAATTTTTAGGAATGTAGGCTTTCACGGCTGGCGTCATTGCTTGGGTTGATTTCCGGGTTTTGCCGTGGTCAACAATGATACAATTTTGTCGCAAAATATAGATACGTTGTTGACGACAAAATATGGAAGTTTTAGTTTGTTTGGTGTAGAAGTAAGGACGTTTGCTCAAAACTTTCCATCAGTTTGCACAATTCCTTGTTTTAATTAAGAAATGTTGAAAAATAAAAATTGATGTTTTGGTTGGTTTCTGGGTTTTGCCGTGGTCTTCTTTGGTTTAAATCTCCAAACGTTTCGACTGCAACTGCGGCAGTCATCTTCAGTGGCGTGGTCGAAGTACTCTTCTAGACGTATCAACTGAAACGTTTGGAGATTTAAACCAAAGAAGACCACGGCAAAACCCGGAAACCAACCAAAACATCAATTTTTATTTTTCAACATTTCTTAATTAAAACAAGGAATTCTGCAAACTGACGGAAAGTTTTGAGCAAACGTCCTTACTTCTACACCAAACAAAATAAAACTTCCATTTTTTTTTCGTCTATATTTTGCGACAAAATTGTATCATTGTTGTTCCCGCACTGCTGTGGAAAACTTTTTCCCACACTAATATGGGAAAAATTTATCCGCACTAGTGCGGGAAAGTATCAACACCCAAATGAAAATGCGTACCTATTATTTTTGGTATCTTGACAGCGGTGCTAGTGAACATATGATGTGGCCTAAAGAATGGTTTACAAATATAAAATCAAGCCAAAATTTTTTTGAATTGGTAAGAGTTAAATAGAGGTATATAAGCTCGGGCATACCCAATGCAATATGCAGTTTCCATTATAAGAAAGTCTTTTTGTGGTGTCCTTTGATGAATACGCCTTTCGGAATGTTTCTAGTTTCATACTGAAGTCGGCAGATGAAGCCGTTTTTGGGATGTTATTGTTTCATTGTGAACTGTGTTTCAGAATACTTTGTTTAATTGAAAAAAAATAGTTATTATCCTAACAAGTACGGAAAGAGTACTATTCCCGCATGTGACTGCCGTTACCCGAACGACGCAAAGCGGAATTCGGGTAAGCAGTCGAGTGCG
The DNA here is from genome assembly GCA_958502065.1 of Chrysolina americana. Lineage (NCBI taxonomy): Eukaryota > Metazoa > Arthropoda > Insecta > Coleoptera > Chrysomelidae > Chrysolina > Chrysolina americana. Next base: position 65,070,066 of record OY293411.1, read on the forward strand.
GGAGAGTACCTTTCCGTATGAGTTAGGATAAAGATTTTTTCTACAAGCGCTTAAAAAAAAATTATGTAACGCTCTTGAACAAACTTTCGCGTGCGGGAAAACTTTTTCCCGCACTAGTGCGGGAAAAACTCACTTGAAGTGACATTAGCGTGCGGGAAAATTTTTCCCGCACTAGTGCGGGAATATGACACCTCTCAAACTAAATTGCGTGCGGGAATGGGGCGGAACACGCACGCTTGTAGAAAAAAACAATTTCACAAAATTTATATGAGTTTTCCGTCCTTCTCTGTTGTTAATGCATATTTTTTGACACTACACGTATACGATCAACAAATCGTAAGATTTGACCAATCAAAATTAGTTTTTAGAATATATAGATTTTTTTTGAAAAATTACTGTTTTTCCCAAAACGAATAATGTTTTTCCATATGTCGCCATTATATAGATATAGACTTCATGACATATGTCAACAAAATCAACAATATCCCTGGCTATATTAGCCGATGCATGTTGAATTCTATCTGGCAAACTCATGTGCAAAGATCCTTACTTGAAGAAAGAAGTTTGCAAGAGCTATTTGAGAGAAATGACCGAACTTGGCCTGATTCAAACAGGTAACTTACTGTAGAACGGTTTCGGAATGTATTTAGTCATCGATGCAGGCTAGTTTTTATCATGGTTCTATACACACAGGAAAGATGAGTAGTACTCATCTCAGAGAAGTTGTTCCTTCAAAGTAAGGATCATTCCACAGTTCAATATCCGCCAGGGACATATTCCATAATATCTATACAGTTCAGTCATCTCTGAAAGGACTGTTATCAACTATTTCACACCCACTGGATAATTTGCTCTATGAAACAAGTGCATTACATGTACCATTTCGTAATTCGAAATGTCCTGACGGAGTGTTTTCTAATCTGTCGTCGAAATAGAATCTTGTGATCAAATTGCAGTATTCATCGCTAACAATAACCTCAGACCTCGCATGTATACAATGTGATTAATTAGGTTGCACTGATGAGGAGGGTAAATTCCAAAAACGGTCTGTAGTGAGTTTTCCATTTGACTCAGGCGAAGTCCTGCTATTTCTCTGGGAGCTTTTGCAAATTTCTTTCTTCAAAGTGAGGAACTTTGATCGAATGTCAGGCAGATATTACTCAATATACGTCGAGATTTTGCCCAGGTGGAAGTTTCAGTTGGACATATGCCATAAAACCTAAACCAAAGTGTTGTTATTTCTGCAGGGATAATTTTCGGCCACTAATCAACCCAAATTACTTACATACTAACCCTATTTTTATTTGAATGTTGAAGGGTTACTTGGGCAAATATTATCTTCCTGTAAGCAAGTCATGGTTCATTAGATATTCCCAAAATCATCTAGAATATGTTCTAGAGACTCTGTAATTGCATTTTATCATAAAATGTCTACAATATCTTTGAAATATATTTCTACTTAAACGCTCGCATGTCCTTGGAGTGTTTACTCGTATTTGGGAATATTCAATGGATATGACTATGTGAGGTCGCGGTTTTCGCATGTAACACCCATATCTTTTAAATTTATTTGCAATATGTACACCATTTTCAGCTTGTTATGAAAAAGGGCCTTCAATTAACATAAATCTTCAACTTGCAGGACCAGTCTTCTGCAGTCGAAACTGACATCACTGCCTGATCTTCACGCTTTTCGCCACTTTTCTACTGTAAATATCGTTATAATTTTCGACAATTCTAACATAATAACCAGCTCATCTGTGAAATATTTAGGATTGATTTGTATCGAATATATTGTTCTTGGATATATTGCTGAATAAATTATATTCATGGTTTACATTTGGTATTATTCTTTCCATTTCTTTTCTTGAGAATTTTATTAGATAATCTGAATTCGATCGAACAGAACTAGGTTAATCTGAAGCACCTACCTATGAATGGAAAAAATTTAATTCAGTGCATATTCGGGGGACCAAGCTTGTTAAAAAAAAGAACACCCATCACTGGATAGTTTCAATAAAATTTTTCAAAAAATCTACATAATTATGTTTTTGTACACCTCATTTTTGAGAAATTCCCAAAAATAAAAATCTAGGGATATTATATCTGGTAAATGAGGGGGTAACTTGACAAGACTATTTTTTGTACTTAGCTATCCATGCGTTTTCAAAATAGCGTCACAATAACTTGTATTTTAATGTCGAAGGAAAAATCAAGTTTCAATTATGTCGTATTCGGTTATTTATTAACAACAAATCGAATTATATTTTAAACTAATTACAAACTGACAAGAAAGCAAAACTAACGAACGATGATCAAAAAATCCTAATGTTATGCTAAAACGAGATATTTGTAAGTAGATGAACGATAAGGCACAACATCAACAGCAACACACTGTTAAGATAATAAACTTCAACACAATATTGTATTTTACGCCACTGAAATTATGTGCTGGTGAAAATAGATCATCTGACGAGTCTCCAGATCATAGAAAAACTCTTCTAGTACTCTTGCTAATGAATTAATATAACGAGGACCGGTCTAAGAACCTTGGTAGAAAAATGGACCGATAATTCTGTCGTTTAATAGACCACACCATGCATTGATACTGAGTCATCTTTGCGGATTTTAGGAATGGTCTAGAAATGGATTATCTTTATTCCAATAACGAAAATTAAATCTTTTATACATCGCACGATTTGAGAAATTAGTCTCATCGCTTCATATGATATTTCTGTAGAAGTTTGGATCTTATCTCCATTTATTCATGAACAACCGACAAAACTCCAATTGTCTCTTAGGATCATCAGATTCTATTGTTAGCACAATAACTGACAGTAAATCAGCTACTTTCTTGATAAGTCTGTTATGGAATCATTTGGATTAGCCTCAAAATAGACTAAAACGTCAATTTCTGTATCCTCAGATATTACAAAAGGATTTAGGGATTGCAAAGTTCACAAAATCCTGGTTCAGCATCATATCTCTTAATTTGGTGAGACTCTTCCAGACATCTTTTTAGGACGGTTTATATCGACTTAGGTTCTTGGTGAACAGGTAGAAGATGTTTCTCCGGCACCCTTCTACTTTTCTGGATTATGTTCTTGTAGTCTTGTAGAAGTCGACCAAACTTCTTAGGGAATACACAGAGATGCCTCTGGTAATTTGAAGATATTCTATCACACAGTGAATCAACTCGTAATCTGCGAGCACCTGAAAAGATCTTATACCTCTTCACCAGTTCCCCATGTAGAATTTCCGTTCCGTTTGAGTGCAAAGACATGAAATTCTAGAACATCATTTTATCCTCCTGTGGTCTAAGGGTGTGAAATTGGTCGTAAATTCTAGGGTGGGGAACCAACCCATTGAAATGAACACATCTAGGTTTTTTTTGGATGGCTTATGGATTCAGTAGAAGAGACCGTTCATCTTCTTCACGATTTGGTACAGACGTTCCTTAGATATCTGCTACTTATTTAGTGATAGTCCACGACGAAGTTTTGGGTTGAACAGTCAAACAAGTCAACAACTTTAAATCTGACGTGGCTGTCTCCCGCAGTATCTTGTCCCAACGTCACCTCGCAGGGAAGTCGCAGCTCTTGTCCCATCATAATACTAGCAGGGGTTTGGGCAGTTGGCTCATGTACTGCGGAACCCTAGAAACTACCTTGAATACGTGACGGTTTATCGCCATATTCATGGGCTCCACGATTCAATCGTACTTTGGATGTAAGGATGTGGTTCTCGTCTTTCAGATGTTCAGCTTTTAAAAAAATTCCCAGAACAGGTTGTACTCGACATTTCTGCCTTGGTCTGGTTGCAGCTCCCATGGAATACCGAATCGGCATATCCACTCTTTAACAAAAACGTCGGCAACGGTGATGGTTTTCTGGTTGGGCATGGCATAGGCTCCGACCCACTTGCTGGAGTAGTCCATTGCTGGAGTAGTCCATTGCACAGTAAAGCACAGTTTCTACACCAGTACTTGAGGTCAGCGCGGCAATTGCCCAAGTAAAATCGTTGCCTCGCTTATTGTAGAGTCTTCGACACTCCCAGTTGTCCTCTTGACCCTATCATAGGTTATTTGGGGCATGATTCTTCTTTCTCTTCTGCTCGGTGGCAATCTGATCAGTCATCTGGGCATACCATCCACGATAGGGCATCAGCATTCTTATGGCTGGTACCCACTCGGTGTTTAATGTCACTGTAAAATTTTTATTGTCTCTCAATCCACCGTGCTTCCAGGCCATTGAAGACTGCTTGGTTAGTTCTTAATAGAAATCTTCTCCCATACACGTAGTTGTTAAAGTTCTCTACTCCATCAACAACAGCCAACAGCTTCCGACTTATGATACAATTATTACGCTCCGATTTACTGAGGGTTTTGCTTGAGTAACCAGTGACTTTTTCCTGTCGCTGAACTATGAGACAAAACAGCTCCGTTCCAACGTTGCTGGGTTTCGTGTTCACAATGAATTTTCAGTTGGAAAGTAGATAGTTCAGAACTGTTGCGATGATCAATTCTGCCTTCAACTTCCTGAACAATTGTAGGTTTTTCTCGGACCACTGGAATTGGTTTTGACCTTTCGTGAGTCTGGTAAGGAATTTGGCAATGTTAGCAAACACCAACAAATATCAGCGACAGTAGGTGCCCAAACCCAGAAAACTTCGAATGTGGTGAATGTAATAATTTTTTGTAACTTACGTAGTTTGGTCTCCTGAAATCCAAATAAAATTTTTGGCACGATTATTTCCGATTCCTCTACAGCTTTGCCTTTCTGCTCATTCAGTACTACTTCTTTCTCAGAGATAACGTGGCCGAGATATCGTACTTCTTTGGGAAACAAATATGTCTTTGGACTATCCGGAATTTCCGCAGGAATACCTCCTCCAACTTTTTCATGTGGTTCTGGAACAATCTTTCAACCCTTCAGAATCGCCTCAATCTCTCAAATAAAACTGGAGCATTACATAGCTCGAATGGCATAACTGTGAACTGTCACAGTTCCAAGCCCATGGTGAAAGCTGATTTTTCTCGATCTTCTGTAACCATTTCTATCTGTCAATATTCGCTCTTGAAATCAAGAGTCGAGAAATCAAATCGTAGAGCCGGCTAACGTGTCCAGGATGTCGTTTATTCTCAGAAAAGGATAACTGTCCTTCGTCAGGTTGTTGAGTTGATGATAATCTACGCAAAAGCGTGTTGATCCATCTTTCTTTTTCACCAGTACGACTGGAGAGGACCTGGTATTGTTGGATGGTTCGATAACTCCTTCTTTTTCCATATTGCAGACTATTTTGTAATCTTCCTTTCTTTTTGCAAGGGCAGGTGTTCTAGCTGGTTGCCTGAACGAACCACTTTTTTCTACCCTCTTTTCCGTGTTCAATGTGTCTTTTTGAACTTTTTGACTAAATCCCTCAGTTTTGATTGTTAAGCTGGTCCTAAGTCCCTGGATGAGATGGCAATCAACTTTTCCAGTTCCGCTAGCAAGTGTTAGACAGCTAATGCTGCTTTGGACGAATGTCTTCTTCATAACATCAGGTTGGACTTCTCCTCATGGTCCCTTTTTTCTGCATTTCTATATTTTCATTTTAAGTTAGGTTTAATATGGATGACATAGTGAAACATTTACATCAGATATAAAATGTAACAACGCACCATCAAGCTACAACCATAATCTTTATAATACTCTCGACAGATGTGAATTTCCAAAATTGACAAAAAAAGTTGAGGGTACAAATGTTGACAGTTTCGGGCTCACTGTACTCCTTTTTAGTGGAGCTATGAACTTTTCAGCTAGAACATAACAGAATGGTACTAAAAAAAATTAAATGAATGCATTCCTTCTCAAGGCAGCAGCATGAGCCATAGATGAAAGTGGTGACCTTCATCTATCATCTCCCCACTAGCTCGACCAATTCATAGAGGGCTGGAAGAGTTTTCGTTGATCAGACCCCCGTGTGAATGTTTTCATGTTTTTTTATTAAATCAAATCTGAAAAAAATTATTTCAAACCATTTTCGAGATCATCAGAACTTAAATTCAACTAACTGAACCAATTTACAAAAATACTACAAATTCGAATTTGACCAAAGGGCGAATTGTTAGATCCAGATCTCAGGTGAACCGAAAAAATTAGTATACAGAAATTAAACAATGTGATGAACATTATCGAAATTATTCGTCTTCATTTTGTTACTTACGTCATCATTCTCAGACTATATTGTCAAACACTGGAAAAGCCTGATATGATAAGGATGTTTTTTTGATAGCTAGTGTTTTTGAAATATTTTATGAAATTTATCTCTACTATTTCTTTACCTTTATAGAATAAATATACAATCTTCGATCAATTAAAATTTCCATATCTTTAGGAAAGAAATTTGATGTTTCGTGTTACTATGAATGAAGAGCAACTCCAAGGAAAGAATAGATTTGTGTCGGATGGACTGGCATCGATAAAAGACTGCAGATCTCTTATTGCGATGGCAAAGGAATTCGCAAAAATAGGTGATGGTTATGATGGAAAACAATCCCCACACACAAAAATGGAAAAATTAGAAGGAATAACATTGGGCCGAGTTCTATTTTTAACATATTTTGGTTTACTTCATCCAAAGTACATCAAACTATACTTAAGAGTTACCGAGGACGTAATGAAACATGTCCAAGATTATTTTCAGATTGAAGAAAAGATGTTCTTTTCTTATACACAGCTGGTATGTAGAACATCCCTATCAGGTGAGTTTTGTCAATTGACAGTATTAGTACCTACCAACAGGTCCGAACTCCTAATCAATCAACACAAGTCAATCTCCTTATTCTTCTTCAAAGATAGCAATACCTATAACCTGAAATCATCTAAACCCTGCTAATAGTTTCTGTTTGAAAACCCGTTCATCCATCTCCATTGTCATGAAGATGATTCTATTGCTACCTTGATGCTTTTTCTTCCAATATTCTTGATACTCACCATCCAGCAACTGAATTTCTAAATAAATGGTGGAAGGAACATACATAATGAAATATTATTAAAATTCCTGAGAAGCAATTCGGTTTGTCCAACGGTCACAAGTCTGCACCATCTAGGAGATAATAGAGCTAGTTTTATAAGGAGCTGATTGTTCTCTACAAGGCTGGTTCATTATTCACTCTTCCCCTGCACACTTTCTGCTAGATTTCGATTCGATTTTATTTCTTACACATTTCGATTCCGATCACTATTTCAGTTCCATGGATTTTAAGTTACTGAATGTATTTGTTGGTTTTACGTTTTGATGAAATTATATTTCGTTAGTTTTTGAATTAGACTGTTTTACATTATGAACATCTTGGGTTATTGAGTTTTGCGATTACTCAGTTTTCATATTTCAGTCACTTTCGTTTCTTAATGAATTCAGGTTTATAAAAACTAGTTCTTACCGTTGTCGCGTATGATGCTTTATCAGTTCGCATGAAAACACATTAGATTTCTTTTTGCTGTTTTTTATTCTTGTAAGAAGTCAATCTGATAAATATTTTATGGTCCATTTTATTGGTTTCACAAATTCATGATTTTCTCCTCTTACGTTATTACGAAAAAAATGAGTCTCCAAACCACAAAGATGAACCCTGATTATTTTCAGATTTTTCGTTTGAAGTCTGACTGATCTATTAGTAAATGTGCCAAAATCAGGTAAATTGTTTCAAATGAATATATGGTAGGTTTCCACAACACTCATGTGGTACTACTGTGTTGCGTGACTTTTTATTTTTGTTGTTTTTCCATCAGTTGACCTTTTTTTGGACGATAAAACATATGCTACTGTAAAACAAAATAAAATAATGTCTCTAAAAGAAAGAAAAACAACAGAAAATAAAAAAACCTACTCATTTATGAATAAACATTAAAAAATAATAATAGTGTACTCCCTGAAAGAAAAGGAAACTAATAATAATATTAACAATCTCCTTTACATTTTTATCAAAAGGCAAAGAATGAGTGTGTGAGTGAATGTGAATGTTGGTTGTTATTCTCACAAGATAGTGTATGGGCTTTATCCAAATATAACAGACTTTTACTCATCAAATTATCAATCATATTTGCATCGGTATGATCTGAGTTGCTTTCGAACCTTACCAGAATATTTTCAAGTTGTGACCACCTACTCAATTTCAAATCAAAAGTAAGAATCCATTTCAACTCATTGAATCCCAACTTATTATTAACAAGGTACTTAAACTAGGACCTGCATCTCATTCAATATTATAATTTGCGCAGTTGTTCTCAGTTCATTCATATTATCAGATAATAAAACATTTGATTGCAAACCCTATAGATAAAAATAAAGTTTACTATCAGTATGATGAACTTTCCAGTTATTAGATTTTAGTTTTTCGTTATATTCCCTAACTAATTTTTCAAACTCTTCTACAATTATTATGAACATCTAAACATTTCGGACTTCGGTCATCGGAGTTAGTTCTCAATGAATGTTGCAGGTCTTGCAAAATATTTTAATAAATTCGGAAACATTGAAGTAACTATAGTTTTTATCAACTTTAGACTTTCAAGCAATTTTTTTATTGATCCATCTAGTAGAGGAAATGTTTCATATCTGATGATGAGTATCATGAAAATGAATCACATATACAACATACCTTTGAGAGAGGCTCCAATTTGTATGAGATATTGCATCAGAAATCCAAAATCCATCTCTTTCGCGATTCCTCGATCATATTCTTTAGGAAAATAAAATAGTAAGATATTCTTTTATTGAAAATCCCTGTCACACAACAACGAGTAGGCATATTGGCACAAATGAAGTAGAAAATCCCTCCAAAAGCAAAAATATGTATACGTAGATAACCTCACAATAACATTAAACACTATTTTTGATGGGCTTTGAACACACTTTCACTGATAAATCGAACATTAGATTTTTACCAATGTTTCGTAAACCATTTCACATGAATCGTACGTTTATTAATCAATTAGAACACAAATAATTCACCCTAGAATGACTACTTCAACAATCACCATTCCACAATACAATGACTAATGTTGTCGCATATGGTAGGCAGGTAGGGCGCTCTCACCCTGTTGCCAAATTTCTTCACCATGGCTCGGAGAATTAAGACGGCTGTGCTCTCATTTATTCTTCGATGTGACTAGAGCATTCTTGAGTCGAGTAATGATGTCTTGCGTTAACGAACCGAGCTCGACTATTCTAACAAGCGTGCAAGTCTGTCCATGATCATCATAATACCAACTGGTGGTGCCGAAAGCCTTCGAAATATTACACTGACGTTTCATTTTGCTTATTAATATCTGTATTAGGTGCGTTTGGGTTTGTGAAATTATAGTGTAGCGAGCAAATGCTGATCAGTATCACGTGATTACCGAACTAACTGAGTGAATAATATTTAAAGAACTCTCCCTGGGCTAGATAATAATATTATGTACTATCTGTGAACCGATTTCGATCTGTGCTCAGCAGTGATTTACCGAACTATTATTTCATATAATCTTTTGAAATATCTACTCAAAACCGTATCTCAAATATTTATGAATGTTTTTTCAGAATCATCGGATATTAGAACCGATTTCAGCCACAAGATTCACGCTGACAACTGCAATATTTTGAAGAATGGCACCTGTATAAAATCTAACCCTGCTTTCACCTGGAGAAGTCATAGCGCAATTTTATATTTGAACGATGATTTTGAAGGTGGAGAGTTTATATTTTCTTCCGATGAAGCTGGATCTAACTTACAGGTAATATTTGACATATTTTGAATTTTCTATACCTTCGACCAATCGGTTTTCTATCTGTAAAAAGAGGTGCTGATGCCAGGGTCTATTCTTTTGACGTTCTCATCGAGAGACAGCAAAGTACTATTGCGTTTTTTCCATAGTGAACTTGATTAAGTTCCTCATGTTGTTTATTCTTGAGAGAAAGTCCTTAGATGATAATTTTCCGTGGTTCCATATGATGAAGGTGTCATCCACGTATCTCAGCTATAATTTTGGTTTGTGTTCTGCCTCTCTAATAGCCAATACCTCGAACCACTCCATGTTTATATTGACGATTACTGGGGAAAGGGAAGATCCCATCGGCGGTCCGTCAACGGAAGTATGAGTGATGTAGGCAGCACTGCGCTAATTCAAATATAGCGTATATCAGTTCTTTCGTGCAAAATAATGTATTCTTTCAGTTTCCTCTTGGTGATGTAAATGGATATTTTTATGAGGATATTGGTCTAAAGACTCTGCATGTCAAAGCTGATGAAATAATCTCCAGGTCCTACTTGAACCTCTTTGATCATGTCGAATGCTTCGAATTCTTGACCAATGAACTGCTAGTGTCCTGCAATGGTTGTAGTGTCGGTACTACGAATTTCCTTAGATAATGGGTCGGTGAGTTCCGGGAGCTGGTGATTGGTCTCAACGGCATGTCTAGTTTATTAATTTTTGAAAGACCGTAGAGATGAGGTGGTTTGCTATTATGTGGCGTCAGATGTGTCCGTTCCTTATCTGGAATGAAGATTTTCTATTTCCTAAGAGTGGTGTAGATTTTCGTTTCTATCGTGGAAGTTGTACTCTTCTGTAGGAGTTTGTAGTTTCCTGTTTGGAGTGCAGCTCCTATTTTGTCATTGTACGTCTGAATGTCCATTATGACTGTGGCATTTCCTTTCTCTGCAGGGGGATTTTGATGGTGGAGTCCATTTGCAGTATTTTCAGGGCCTTCTGTTCACCGGCACTGGTGTTTCGCTCGTTCTCCAAGACTTTTTCACTTACCATCCAAATTTTTCTGCATAGATAGGGTTCCTGTTATGTAACTCCAGAACATAGACGTTTCATAACAAGGTCAATTTTGTTTGTAATTACAATTACTTTGATTTTTTAAATTTTTTTACCATTCTTATTATTATTATTATTAAGTTGGTACTATGCAAGAGATTTGAGCCTGTTCTGGGCCTCCCCCCACTACTATGACGTCATCAGTGACCTTGGGGTGACCTTCAGGGATGACCTTGGTCCATAGGTGCCTGTGAGGGGCTATGACCTTGGGATGCCCTTGAAACGATTTTTAAATTTTGTAATTTTTGACCTTGATGTAGGGTTTGATGAGGTGTTCAAGGTTTCTGTTTGACCTTGAGATGACATTTGGGTGTTAGAGAATTTTTTTTTCATACACGAACAAGTACTTTTTCCAGATACTTATATTTTTTTACCTCCAAGACTGAAAACATTTATGTGTACACTTGCTACTATGTATGACTTTCATATTATGTACTAACAAATGAAAATCTAGAGAAGGCACACGTCCACACACCACGGAGATCCAGTCAGATATGTGAACTCTGATTTCTCTCCGCCAGTGTATACCTTGCAGTGGTGGTGGGAGGAAGCGTGTGTGACGTCATCCAACTATGAGGAGCGCATCCGAACACGATCCAGTCATACGTATCAGAAGCAACCCTCGCTCGACTCGCTATAGTGGGAATCGTCCGCTGACGTCACACATCCATACGATGCAGTTATGTAACGACTACTGTGTTCACTCTTCATCTTGTATGTATCGGTAGAGTGTTAGATTGGAAGTGTGCGTGGTGGGGGCTCTGTGACGTTGCATGAGTAGTCGAAGCGGATAGAATTTGTTCATCCTCTTTCCCACTCATTGAAATTATATTTAAAGGAGGTGGGAATGGTTGTTAAATCAGTATCTTATTGAGTTTCGTGCTGAGAACACATCGAGAAAATGTATTCCTGTGACTGTGGTAAATCGTTTACTCGTAGTGATAATCTCCGTCGGCATCAACTTCAGAGTTGCCAAGGTGGGCTTTCTGTGAAAATGAATAAGTTAGATGCGCCTGCAACGACACCAATGTACACATTCAATTATTGTAATGTAACAATCCCTGCATCCCAAGTTAGTTCTCATAAAAGAACTCTCCAGTACAAGAACATTGCATGTGTCCAAGTTAGTGATGGCATACAAATTATAAGGAATGCTTTCAAGTGTAGAATTGTAAGCTATCGAGTGGAAAGTCCGAATGTGTACACTGACTATATGTCGTTCTTCAATGAGATCAGGGAGAAAGTTATTGGATTACTCGAAGAGGCAATAAAGGTTCACAAGATCTTCAAAGTTAATATGGAGGTATTTGGCAGCTACATTGTCCAAACACGGGATTTGACTGATACCAAGTCATTCAACTCACAAAATAAAATTGTGGACCAGTCTACGGATTTGGGTGCATTATTTGATGGATTTCGTGATGCCATCATTGCTCAGACTACGGAATTTGAAGAACGTGATTCAGGTATGTTTAAAATTTCAATTCTATTGACACGAATATTAAATTATTTTTATGTTTCAGGATGGAGCTGTGAAAAAGTTATGTTCCTCGAAGTGAACATCAATAAGTATAGTCCACTCAGCGGATGTTCATATGTGAAGCTGCCCGAGTTCATTGAGACAAGAAAAGGCGTTGTGAATATTCGCAATGAGGATCAACACTGTTTTGCATGGGCCATCACATCTGCTTTGTTTCCTGCGAATGGTAGTGTGTCAGAAGTTTCCTCATACCCCCACTATTCCGATGTATTGAATGTAACAGGTATGGATTTTCCAGTTGAACTTCAAGCTATAAAAAAGTTTGAGGACATGAATGATATTTCGATTAATGTATATGGATTAGAGTCGAAACTTGATAAGGGTAAAATGAAATATGAAGTGGTTGGTCCGTTGCGTTACTCACAGAGAAGACTGAGAAGACATGTTAATTCTGGCAATAGTCATTTTTGTTGGATTAAAGACCTTAGTTTCAAGTCAACTATCTGCGCATGAGCATAAAAAATATTTTTGTGATGGATGTTTATTGTATTTCTCTCACGAGCGATTACTGTTACGTCATCAGTTGCAGTTGCAGTCAATTTCAGAATCAACAAATATGGTGAAATGATACCGGGGAATTCACTTATGTTTGAACATTTTGAGAAACAAATAAAGGTGCCATTTGTAGTTTATGCTGATTTTGAATCAGTTCTCAAACCCATTTAAACTAGTCAACCCAACCCTAAACACTCATACTCGAATAAAACATACAAACATGAACCTTATTCATTTGCTTATTCGATAAACTGTTCATATAATGACAAATTATCAAAATTTGTTACATATAGGGGTGAGGATGCAGCCGAGAAATTTGTCACAAAGCTTGAAAATGATTTAAGAAATATTTATCACAATCATCTGAGATATCCAATTCCTATGATTGCACAAACCCCCGCAGAAGAAGAAGAGTTTTCTTCTGCACAATTTTGTGGAATATGTGATAAACCCTTCACGGGTGGTGATGTGAAAGTGAGAGACCATTGCCACCTCAATGGAAAGAAAAGATCACATGCCGCTCATTCCGTATGTAACTTAAATTTCAAATTACCAAATTTTGTTCCGATAATTTTCCATAATCTTAGTGGGTATGATTTTCATTTCAAAGTGGATGTTATCCCACAAACTAAGGAAAAATATATATCGTTCACCAAGCATCTATTCATTCACACATACACTGACAAAGATGGATAAGAGAAAAAGAATTATTTGAAAATGAGATTCATAGACAGTTTCAAATTCATGTCGGATTCTTTGCAGAACCTAGGTGCTAACTTAACATCCGTTCAGTGTATTGAGATGCATAAACATTTTCCACTAATTGACAAATTCAATTTGATGAGAAAGAAAGGTGTTTTTCGATATAACTTTGTTGACCATATTGACAAGTTGAATTATCCAACTATTCCCACTAAAAATCAATTTTATGACAATCTTAACGAAGAGCATATATCAGATACGGCTTATATGAGAGCAAAACGTGTTTGGCATTTATTCGAGTGTCAGAGTTTAGGAGGATACTCGGATTTATATTTGAAGTCCGATGTGCTTCTATTATGTAACATATTTGAAAACTTCAGAAAAATATGTTTAGATAAATACCGGGTGGCTACGGAAGTATTGCCTACGGAATATCTCAGTTATTGTATGAAGTAGGTTTGTGAAATTTGGAGCGTCGATTTAATGACATAAGAGCTAGAATTTGAGCATATTGACATGTCGAAGTTAACTTCCGGTCTAACCGGAAGTAACATCAACTTTCTTATTTTAAATGGAAACCCTATTTTTTTTTCTTTTCGCTTTATTCACCATTCAATTCCCTTTCTAATGACATATCACAAGTTGGTATCTAACCAGAAACTAGATCAGAAAAAAATTATTATTGAAATTCACCGAGTAGGCCGTGGAAGCAAAATGAAAGCCAAAAATTGAAAAGTTGGCTATGGAAACCATACGTCACTTGATAACAGTTGCTACTACTGTGATATTTTATTTTCATTCGTCGGCGTTATAAAAAGCCGCCAAAAAAAATATTGGAAAAATTGGGAAAAAAACAATACTCTGTAGGTCCACAACTTAAATAGGAACATACAACTTTTTCTTGCCTGTACTATTCAGCATAACCATTCCTTTCTAATGATATAATAGAAAGTAATTTTTTGAAATTAAATACCAAAAAATCCAATTATTATTCTTCAAATAACAAAACAGATTATCGCCATACGCAAAAATAACATTAAAAATAATGTGGAATGATAAATTATATCCTGTAGGTTCTAGGTTAAATAGGAACGTAAACGTACTTGGTCTGTGCCATCGTCCATAGATATTCTAATATCTACCTATGGACGATGTTTGTGCTATTCAGAATAATCATTCCATTGCAATAATCATTCGAACCAAAATATTAACAAGTAGGCTGATTAAGATGTATTTTGGAATGAAACAAAAAAGAATCGAGAGCTCTCACGAACGCTGCTATCCATATTATTTTGACGTTCGAAGTAGTGTTTTTGATTCTGCCATTTTAAAAGGGTTTGGAAATCAGTTAGTGGAATATTCAAAAAATGCCCCGTTATTCACGAACCGAACAAATTGACATGCTTCTCATTTATGGTGAATGTTTAAAATATGCTTATGCCGCTGAACGATTGTATTTAGAGCGATATCCAGGGAGGCAGCAACCGTCAAGAAGGTATTTCCAGTGGCTTGAAGAAAAATTAAGAACTGAGCCTGATGTTCACGAAGACCAAGAAGCATTTGTTATTAATGAGGAAACTGAGATTAATGTATTAGCTTTAGTAAAATATGATAGCACAATTTCCTCAAGGTAGATTGGCGCCGAATTAGCTATAAGTAAGGACTCTGCTAGGAAAATTTTGAAAAAACATCGATTTAAATCCTTCAAGTATCAGTTGCATCAACATTTGTATGAAAATGACGGTGAAAGGCGCCTGGAATATTGTAATTGGTTTCTTCGAGAAAATGCTGAGAATCACCTATTTAACTATTATATCTTGTTTACGGACGAGTCAAGATTTACCAACAACGGATTATTTAACAGGAATAATACAAGGTAGGTACTGTACTTTATTTGGATTATTGTCGATAGTCGAAGTGTAAAGTGCTAAAAGTGTGAACGGTCTTTTGTTTCAGGTACTGGGCGATAGAAAACGAGCACCGGTTTCGACAAGGTGGCTTCCAGGAGAGATTTGTTGTGAATGTTTGGGCAGGAATAGTTGGAACTCATATTGTTGGCCCCATTCTTTTTCTTTCTTTCTTTTTCAAATTATCTTCAAAATCGCTTTCAAGAGAGACTTATAACAACCCATGGTCCAGTCAGGTGGCCACCAAGGTCACCTGATCTTACTCCGTGCGACTTTTTTCTATGGGGGCATCTTAAAAATAGGGTGTATTCCACACAGCCTACAACTCTACATGAGCTAGAAGTAAAAATTCGTAGAGCTTTCCAAGATATTACGCCCCAAATGTTGAGAAACGTTTTACATGAAAATATCACCAGAGTCAATAAATGTATTGACGCTGAGGGAATGCATTTCGAACATTTGTTTTGAATTTATTTTATCTTTAATCCTATCAATTTGATATTTTTTTTTCAATAAATCTGTCTTTTTGTTATTTGAATAATAATAATTGGATTTTTTGGTATTTCATTTCAAAAAATTACTTTCTATTATATCATTAGAAAGGAATGGTTATGCTGAATAGTACAGGCAAGAAAAAGTTGTATGTTCCTATTTAAGTTATGGACCTACAGAGTATTGTTTTTTTCCCAATTTTTCCAATATTTTTTTTGGCGGCTTTTTATAACGCCGACGAATGAAAATAAAATATCACAGTAGTAGCGACTGTTATCAAGTGACGTATGGTTTCCATAGCCAACTTTTCAATTTTTGGCTTTCATTTTGCTTCCACGGCCTACTCGGTGAATATAAATAATAATTTTTTTCTGATCTAGTTTCTGGTTAGATACCAACTTGTGATATGTCATTAGAAAGGGAATTGAATGGTGAATAAAGCGAAAAGAAAAAAAAATAGGGTTTCCATTTAAAATAAGAAAGTTGATGATACTTCCGGTCAGACCGGAAGTTAACTTCGACATGTCAATATGCTCAAATTCTAGCTCTTATGTCATTATATCGACGCTCCAAATTTCACAAGCCTACTTCATACAATAACTGAGATATTCCGTAGGCAATACTTCCGTAGCCACCCGGTATAAATTAGATCCGGTGCAGTATTATACAGCACCCGGATTATCATGGAATGCAATGCTAAAGTATACAAATATTGAATTGGAATTATTGACTGACATTGACATGATTCAATTTTTCAAGAAAGGAATACGTGGTGGAATAAGTCAGTGTAGTGAAAGGAAGCATATAGCTAATAATAAATTTTTACCCGATTATAACCCCGATGAACCTTCATCGTTCATATCGTATTTAGATGGCACCAACCTATATGGTCACAGTATGTCACAACCATTACCCAACAACAATTTTGCTTGGCTAACACCCAATGAAATTATCAATTTGGACGTAATGGGTGTAGCATCTGATAGTCCATATGGTTATGTTCTTGAAATAGATGTTCATTATCCCCAAGAATTACATGACAAACATGCTGATTTCCCTTTTCTCGTTGAAAGTTTAATACCTCCACATTCCGAATCAAAAATTCCTAAATTAATTCCAAATTTATATTGTACATTATAAAAATTTACAGCAGGCTGTGGCCAATGGTCTTATTGTCATGAACACACATAGAGTGCTGAGATTCAAGTTGTCATGTTGGATGAAACCTTATATTGATTTGAATACTGAAATGCGAACTCGATCTAACAACAAAGCTGAAAAAGATTTCTATAAACTCATGAACAATGCAGTTTATGGGAAAACAATGGAAAACGTTGATAACAGAATTGATGTTAGACTGGTTACGCATTGGGAAAGTACCAAGAGGAAAATGGGTGCTAGTGCCCTAATTTCACGTCCAAATTACAAAAGCTGTTCAATATTTTCCGAAAATTTTGTTGCAATTCAATTGGGAAAAGTTAATGTATTATACGATAAACCACTATATTTGGGATTTTGTATTCTAGAATTATCCAAAACAGGCATGTACAACTTTTTCTATGGTTGTATTAAATGTCATTATGCAGAAAATGCCACCTTACTCTACACTGACACGGATTCTTTAATTTTGAAAGTAAATACCGATAATTTTTATAATTTCATTACCAACAATATACAAAGTAGGTAATTAATTCAATATTCCTATTACAAAATCAATTCTGGGTAATTTCAAAGAAGAATTCCGGAATGATACCATAATTAGCTTTTATGGTACCGGTGCCAAAGCATATTATGTTCAGTCTGTGGGTAGTGAATTTAAGAAAGCAAAAGGAGTCAAAAGATCCATTATAAAGAATGAATTAACATGTGAAGATTATAAGAAAATTGTCGAACAGGGTGGTTTAATATTCAGGAAGATGAACTCGTTAAGAAGCATATTACATGACATGTATACTGAATTGAAAAACAAAGTTGCATTGTCATACCATGATGATGAACGGTTCATCATTCCCAATACGACACAAACTCTTTCTTGGGGTCATAGCGATATCGAATTCTACCAGAATGATCCAGAAGAGAATATTCGTTGGGTTTCCAATATTAATCAATCTTTTTCTCAAGAGAGTCCCTAAGATCAATTACTTCATTTATTAACAGCTGAATTGAACAAATGAAATATCATTCTAAATGGAAAATTCACCACCGCCATAATTATTTATTTGTATTCTAGATGTGATTACGCTTATTGTATATAAGTCAAATTATACTAGTCAATTTTAGTAAATGTCTTGTTTTCCTGTTACCAAATATATATATTTTTACATAAACACGTTATTCTGATTTCCTATTGTTTCATTTAAGTGAATAAAATACCTACTCAGAGATATATAGAAATGGTTGTTTTGAAATCATCAGTATGAAAGATATCGAGGTGGGAGAAAGATGTCCAAAGCTATTGATAAATTTGGTCGTAGACGAAAATGGGGTACTGTTAAAGTTCTTCAAGGTTCTCAGGGTCCTCAAGGTATAGGATTCAAACTTTCACCTGATGACCAATATGATATACAAGGTAAAAGACTGAAAAATGCTAGTGAACCGATAGATGAGAGAGATTGTGTAACTCAGTCATATCTCAATGAACAAATCAATGAGTCGAAGGCACTTGTCCTCAAAGCTTTGCAGGCTGCCATACTTTCCACAACGGCTCAAATTGTACCTGATGCCCGTCAAGCTTTTAACGAAAAAATAGAGGAGTTGACAGATGAACTGGATCGCAAGTACAGTAATCTAAAAAGTGATGTGAATATCAAAGTATGGGATGCTACAGCTACAATGACACGAAACATAACAGAGTTGACAAGTGAACTCAATCACAAATGCGATATTCTGGAAAAGGATTCGGATAATGCATTGGATATTACATCTGCAATGATGCAAAAATATAACGATTTGGAGAAGAGGTTAGTTGTATTGGAGAAGAAACATCAGAGGTTATTCGAATTAGAGAAAAAACATCCTGATATTTGGCTCACACATAGACCAAAACTTTGGACACCAGGCAGTGATCCACACTCAGCTGTTTGAAAAATGAATTTGTATTATAAAAATATATAGAATCAATTTAGTCATACTAAAGTTATTTTTATTTCAATAATATCATGCTATTTATACATTCGCGTACACTGATGTTCTCGCTAACACTGCTTGGGAGACCCGAGCGCTCTCTACTCCTATGCAGAAGAAATGTGGCGGTGCTAACCCCCATACTCTGAATGAAACATATAAAAGAAGAACTGGACACTGAATACTTCATTCGAATTTCATAGTTCGAATATGGTATTGTATTGTGATGGATAGTTATATGGAAGTCCTAGCCAGCCTGTCCCACATGGACATTAACAACTTCGAGGAGTTGTAATGGTACTTGTTATCGTACTTACTGGTTGTGATGAATGGTGAAAAATAACTAATTCACGTCAAGCACCAAACTGAAGGTGTAGAGCAAAAGGGGTGGAGTCGGCAATTGGCTTTTGGTTTTTGCTGATCTTAAGCTGAAGGTGGGCACCACCTAGTTTTGAATTTTTATTTTCTTTTATGTAGAACAAAACAGGAAACAAACTAAACTCAAAGAAAAGGCAAAGGTAATTTCCTTCAGCTCTAGAGTACGACAAAAAAAATCAGAGAGTGATATTTTTCTAATTTATTTTCAATGATATGTACAAAGGAACAGCAGAAGGCTGTTCTGTTCAAAATGGTATTTACAAGGTGATCCAGCTGAAGGCTTGGATGAAAAGAAAAAAATATGATACATATAACAAAATGGCTGAGGGCCAAGTTAATGAAATAACAGAACAAGTTATGAACGTTAAGAAAGCTGAAGGCTCAATCAAGTAAATAACTGATATTGATTGAAGAAGAAAATGTATGAAACTGTTTAAGTAACCCTAACAATAATAATGTGGCTTTGCAAAGGGTAAATGTTACCAGCTGATGTTGTAGTGCAGAGTACGTCGTTGAACTTGGGTTGGAGTTCCAAGTTCCACCTCTGAATAGATGTTCTACTTTCTTAATATTGTATCGAAGCTCTGTACCTCAGGTTCTTCGTTTGGAGATACGGCGATTATTCAGTGGAATCTCTAGAAGAGCACCCTTAGGCTGTACTGAGCTGACTACTGAAGGTGATTAGGCCTGTGGTAGTAGACTGAGAAGGTGTACTGAACGAAAACCAGCTTCGATTTTGATCTTCACGGGAAGGCAAGACTCCAATGCATGCAAAACAATCGGATGTATAAGCCACGGATATTGACTACATTAAATGGTTATTAAAGGTACCTTTTGTAAACCTCGAAGGTTACTTAAACTTTTAAAAAATTGGAAACCAATGACCACAAAAAAATCGTGTCGACTATTTGAAAATGCTAGATACTGTATTTAGAAAGAAAACAGAATATATTGGTCTCCCCTGTAATAACCCTTTGCTAATTACAAAAAAAAATCCTGTGATACGATAAGGTAGATTTAGCAACGAATAAAATAATGTTCAAACGTTTAATTTCAATATTTCGTTACATCCTACAAATTGAACATCCCCGGTAATATATGTTAAAATTTAAGAAATAAAATTTTAATTTGCAATCACAAAATCTGGAGATACTAGACATTAATGAGACAGTAGAGGAACAGGTGTAAAAAGAATAGAAGATCTAGAAGAGATAAAGGAAAGAATGTTGTACAGAACAGATGAGAAAAAAACTGATCGTAAGCAGCTTCGACAACATCAAGACCAAAATGATTAGCTGAGGAATCCAGAAAGTAGTGAAGTTCAATACAATATTTTGTGCTGTAAATATAATCACAAAGAGATCTATTTGATAAAAACAAAAATTTAACATCACTGACGTTTTTCACAAAAATTACTTTCGCAACACTGGAATTCAGACAGGCATGTGTACTCCTATGACAGCAACTAGTGAATCAAATTGAGACAAAAAATCCAAAAGTTACTAGTCACAAGGAAATAAAAAAATCACACATACCTGTTCGAAATCCAAAATTCCTGGAAAGATTCTCAGCGTCAAACTAACGTTCTCCAATGGAGTAAATGATCTCGGGCAGTGCTTATAGAATTTGGATTATATTGTAAAATGTACCTGGAAGTAAGATAAACAAGCGAAAAATTGTTGACAATAGCAGTATGACGAAAATTCTTGAATCTATGAAAATCACCGTTTCCTTGAACGAAATATTGGAAATATTTTAATATTTCACAAAGGATTTCGAAGAATTGTGAATATTAACATTCTGTATAATTCATGCCATGTGCAAAAAAAGAAACAAGAAATTATCGAAAAAACTATAACCAAAGCCAAATTGGAATAGAAAACTGAATTAATATATAACAATTACTTTGAAGAATAGCACAAAAGATAATATTGGAACGGACTCACCACCTTTCTTTCATACCAGCAAAAAATCATCAAGTCTGTAGCTATCGATAGCGAGCTGTCCGACGAGAGAAAGAAATCCAAAAATCTATCGTAGCCCTCTCGAACGACAATTCGTGTTTTTTTGTAGAAATTCCATTTCTGTCGCGCAAGGTTGGATTGTTCAGGCGACCGATCAACACAACGATGTATACGAGGGTCTCTCCAAGAGTAATACAAGTGTATTTTACGAAAATTAATTATTATTCATAACGAAGTACAAAGTACTCGTTACAGAGTACTGGGACGACGATCTAGAGGTGGAAGTTGTGGACGTACCAGCGGTTCATGAGCTGGAGGAAATGGTGGACCAGCTAGTGTTCGAGGACCAGGTGGAGCTGGTGGAGCCGGAGGACCCGGTGGAGATGGATGCCGCTGAAGATGAGGCCGTCAACGAGGGCAATGCAGAAGATGACGTCGATGAAGGGGTTGAGGTGGATTCTGTCAGCGGCTTCGACTCCATCATAAGTCGTACCATACCAATCAACATGTCGGAGACGTTGAACAATTTTGCAACCAATTTGTATTGTTGCACATTGGCCTTCGTTGCAATTGATGCTGGTGATGAAGGCCAATTCTTCGTCTGCCGTATGTGTTATGTACGGTATGAATGACAATGGTGGATTGTATGATAATCACCATTCACATGTAACTGTCGAGTATGCTGATACTCCAACCCACCATCGGTATGCATGCCAAACTCCTCTGTTTCAACTGAGAACATGTGTCTTTTGTAATACTTAGCGGAGTTGGAATAGGGGCAGGGTTATGACGGAGGGCGGGGTTACGACGGAGGGCGGGGTTATGACGGAGGGTGGGATTTAATTAGGGTGGAATCATGAGACGGGTGTGTCATGCGCAATTCAACCATTGCTCATAAGAGGTAGAGTGGAAGGTGGGGCAATTGTTTAAAAGGAGAGTTCCCTCTGAATATTCTTCAGTTCACTTCGAGTTCTCAAAGTCAACATCTCCAGCACCAGCAGCAGTTTCCAGTCTCCAGTCTCCAGAATACAATTTTCATTGGTAAGTACACAATCTTATATTCATGAATTTGTTTAATTATTTTTTCAATGTATAGTAATGGATCCATCGACACCAGCGGCCCTAACTAATGTTATGGTCGAGAAGTCAGACGTCGAGGACCATCTCCGCCACCTCCACCAGGACACCAGGACATTGATGAAGATGCCGTCTTCAATGATGTCATGGAGACGATCAGGCAGGACGTGGATATCCCGGAGCCACTGACGCCGATGGCTTCACAGGAGCAAGGTGGTGGTGTACGAAAGTGACATGGCGATTCCGTTGACGATGTTGCCCCCAAACGAGGAAAATCGTCAAAGGTGAAATCGATAGAGATCGTTGAGGATAGCGAGGACGAGTTCGAGTCGACACCACGAGCAAGTAGTAGCGGCTTGAAATCGTCATCGAAGAAACAATTGAGTCAAAGCACTAGGCGTAAGGTTGGTGTTATTCCCGCATATCGTAAGAAATGCGATAAAACCAACCCTTACCAAGGATGGCCATCATCCTCAAAAGCTGCGGTCCCTGTTGTGACTCCTGTCCCACCACCTGCTTATGTGCAAGTCATCAGCGTTGATGTAATTGCACCACCGCCCGCTGTCCCTCCACCAGCCCCGATCGTGGAGGTAGTTGCCACCGTGGATCCCGTCGCTGGGCCTTCAAGGGCAAGGGAGCCGATCACCCACGACATCGCCTAGGAGTCTATCGCTCCCACGCTGGTGACGGACGTGGACCAGCTACTGGGGGAGGTAGAGGAGGCCGAGCGCGACTGCCAGCGGAGTCGACTAGCGCGGGCAGAAATTGCCCGCCAGCTGGCCGACCTGATGGTGCGAGATCGGCAGGAAGCCATCCTGGAGGCCGAAATGGTCACCAGGTTGGAAACTGCCAGAGCGCGTGTGACGGCTACGACGGAGAGGATGTTGGCAGCCCTCCGACGACTAGACAATAAGTAGATGTAAGGTATTTTATATAGATTTTGTTATTTGTAAGTGTTTTAAAAATTAATTTAAGTTGTAAATATAATTAGTTATTAATAATAAAGAAGATGAAGTGAAAAAAAGGAGTGTACATTAAATTTATTGGTTTGGTACACATTGGGCAATGCGATGTTTGGGGCATTGCTCTTCACTTAATTTAATTGTATTTTCTGATACTTGTGTTATTCAATGAGTACCTATATAATTCCAACTCTGAAACATTATTCAGAAAATCATCTCAATTATCATAATCATTCAATAAGTATGTTCAGTATTTCTACCACTACCACCATCTATAACCTCCACCCTTACTTCAAGAGTTGTAGATGTTTAGTGATCTTTCACTCGATAGCATAAAAATCCTAGGATTAAAGGATGGAAACTTCTGGGTTGCAGATGCGTAAAAAACCTCACTCTTCATTCCCACCATTACTCATCTTATGAATTAGTATGAATCAAGTGTTAGAAGGGAGCTTAACATCAGTCTTCTCACCATGTCCGAACCTGATTCAACTACGGGTCCATCACCAGCTCCAGCAGCAGCAATCGTCAGTCAGGACAATGAGGCTGAAGCAGCACCAACGCCTGGTCCAGCAGTGTCGTCGGAGACCACTCAGGTTACCCGATTGAATTCGACGTGGCCTTTAGTGTTCAGATTCGGCCAGATTACGTACAAGGGAGATGAGAATGTGCCCGAAGTTCCATCACAAGGGCCAATCCAAGATAATACCGTATTATCTAGGCCACCGAAACGAATATGGCCTCCCCCAAGCCCATTCTTGTCTTCGTCGTCTCACATAAACATGTGTGGATCGACATACCCTGGCTCTTCGAAGCAAAACAGCCCTTTTCAGGGCTAAAAAAAGAGTACACACGCGCATGCACACTTAACTGGAGGAAGACATTCGGATGTAGGTTAGGTTGTCAGATTGAATTGAGTGGGAAAAAAAAGAAAAATGTTCATCAGTGCAGAAAAAATGATAATGGGGTGGTAGAACATTGGGGTTTCGGATTAATCCGCGGTTTAATTCGCGGGTCGAATTTTTTTTTCTATTTTGAGGCCGAAGGCAGGCCGTAGAATAATAACTTTACAATTTTCTACTTTTCAATCCTCCGGAAGCCGGAGGCCGAAGGCCGTGGGCCGAAAGCAGGAAGAAGGAGGACGGAGGCCGGGTGCAGATGAGAGAAGGAACACAAAATCCTCCAAAATTCTAATAGAACCTGCGCAAGAGCCTAATGACTACTACCACTAAGCTATGTTACACATCCCAACTCCGATCCTTATATATACGATGACAACCTACTCAAAGTATCATTCAGCAACTCGACATATCTTCAACAACAGCACAGGTGATCCCACATACCACAGCGCCTCCGCGGCACTCAACAGGAGAGCATGGGTCCGATGATATCAGTTATATCGGAGAAAAAAAATACACACTTCCATTGGGAATCATATCTAAAGTGGATAATTTTCACTATGAATATATGCAATACGAAGGTGTGAATTAGAACTATGACTCACTAGGATCATTTTGTTCTAAATCACACCTTCGCATTATATTACAAAATTGTTTCAATATTTATTGACAAAGTTTATGTCGGTGACATGGAACTACATACACATCTGGAGAAGACATCGGTTGTGAAAAAACACTGTCTCTTCTCAACACTTCTTATTACTATGAAATTTGTGGAGACAACTCCTGGGAGGGATATTTACCCCTTCTCCACTTACGGCAGATTGTTGTCATATTCATGTGCGCATGTACCAGTCGGCTTGTGAAGTCGTATCAACATCAGCACCATTTCTATCCACATCCCATTGGTATCACACATTCCCTCCGAGCTAAATAATCATGACTTCCCTACCATATGTTTCTGTTGAAGAAGGTTCAATGTCACGTATTCCAACAACAAATGATGAGTTTGGTTTTGAAAATATTCTAGTATATCACTTGTCTTCCCAAGAAGGTTTCACCGATGACTATAACATCCTTGATTATCTGAAGACGGTAGATATACCGGAACCTTCAGAAAGTGTTGATCCAACCCTTTCACAACTGTCACTACCCATATGCCTTCCACTTCTCTCTCCTCTTAGTGTGGATACGAAACCAAATCCATCTAAGAGGAAGGGTACATCTACTGCTTCTAACCCTGAGAAAACAACGAAGGGTATACGGAAACCTCGTAAGAAGAAGGTAGATGACACCTTCTTGAATGTGATGGGCGATTTGGAAGATGTTTCGCTTCATTCTTTCGGTCCACTGCAGCACTGTGGGGACATGCTGAAGAAAGCGAAATGCCGCATTCGTCAAATGCGATGATGATGTTCAAAGTGGCAGCATGGACGAGGTGGCTCTTCAGGAGCTCGATGCAAAGATTGCATTAACAAAGGATGAACTGATCAAAATGTGTGAAGATGCAAATAAACTCCGTTTCGAAATCACACCCAAAAATCAGTCTGCCAATTGTTTGAAAATGCAAGCAGAGATGGAGCTTCAGGAGTCAACGAAACTTTTTGATACGGCAGCATCTGTACGTGATAAGTGGCGAAAAGAGTTTGATCACGCATTTCAATCTGATATTCATCACCTCTGAGGATTATGAAATGTTATCAATGTTGTGAGTTGAAAATATCTAAGCGGGAATGGGGTATGCAGTTAATTTGGTTTGGCATAAACAGAACGTTGCGATTGGCTGGGGCAACGTTTACCGCTACAATTTTTTTTTTCAATTCACTTCAACATAGTCTACTCGAAATAAAAAATAAATTGCTTTTAATAGTTTATTTTACGAAACATCTAAGTTAATACATATATTAAACCATGTCACGTTTATCAATCCATGAATTGGGTTCACTAGGAAGGCCTAACCACTTCACATACAGTTTATTATTTTTCTTCTTCATCACCTTTTCAACTAGATAAATGTCAGGATTTTTCGTCTTTAATAACTCTTCTTCATAAATACCACCTTAAATCGGTTGACCATTCATATCTTCAAGAATATACGTTGTGGGATATATCCTATTAATTTTAATGATTTTGAATAGTTCAGTTGTAAAATTGGCAGTGTACCCCTTTTCAAAGATATTTTTGTACTTGCTTATACGTACAATGTCATTCATACGAAATTTGAAAAGACTTTGTTTTCCACGGATGACTTTGGCACCTTTAAATTTTAGTTTTGTTGAAAAATTCTTTTCCTTGATCGCTTTGTAGATGTTTCGGAGAATAGTCGGCTTCTTTCAGCACATCTTCCATTGTATCCGTTACAGCACCACCTGTTTTATTTTTAATCGGTTTTGTCCATAGATATTTTGAGTAACAATCAATTACTACAAGAACATATCTATATACTTTATTATGTTTAGAATAGGGTCGTAATTCGGCAAGATCAATCTGCCATAGATCTGCAAAACTTTTGAGGGTGGTGGTTCTTCTGGCGAAATTACGTCTCGCCGGTGTATGTAATTCATTGACAACTTGTCGTTTAAGATCACTTATTTCATTATCCATCCTCTCACTCTAACTGTTTTACTTCGTCTCCGTACACATAATTCAACAATGTTACTGCATCATATAATGAGAACAAAGTGACCATTTTCTGTAACGTTTCAATTATACCTTCCTCACGTAATTCTTCAATTATTGAAATTATTTCATTGTCGTGTCCAGTATGTCCAGCCGATTTCGAGGATATCAACATTCGTAAACGATCGACTACTCGTCAGGTGAATTCCAGTACACATAATTCTCAGGTTGGGTATAATACTTTTTTGCATCCGATTGAATCCTTTACCTTTTTTTGTTCTACTCCTCGTCGACAGATAATGTGATAAGTTCAGTACTGATTTGATAACTTCACGAATTTTTTTAGAATTCGTATGTTTGAAACCATTTCTTAGTTGATGTTGTTTGTATGGTGCATTCGTTAGTCTCAATATTTTAGCATATGTATGACGAATTTCATCATCGAAATTGACTTCAGGTGGATTTTTCAAAAAAATCATGATTTTTTGTTTTATTGTGTTCTCAGCACAAAACTTAATAAGATACTGATTTTACAATCCATCCCAACTCCTCTAAATATAATTTCAATGAGTGGGGAAGAGGATGAACAAATTCAATCCGCTTCGACTACTCATGCAACGTCACAGAGCCCCCACCATGCACACTTCTAATCCAACTCGCTATCGATACATACAAGATGAAGAGTGAACAGTAGTCGCTACATAACTGCATCGTGTGGATGTGTGACGTCAGCGGACCATTCCCACTATAGCGAGAGTCGAGCGAGGGTTGCTTCTGATACGTATGACTGGATCGTGTTCGGATGCGCTCCTCATAGTTGGATGACGTCACACACGCTTCCTCCCTCCACCACTGCAAGGTATACACTGGCGGAGAGAAATCAGAGTTCACATATCTCACTGGATCTCCGTGGTGTGCGGACTTGTGACTTCTCTAGATTTTCATGTGTTGGTACACAGTAACAAGTGTACACATGAAGGTTATAGTAGTCATGGAGGTAAAAAAATATAAGTACTTGGAAAAAGTACTTGTCCGTATATATTATAAGCGTCGAGCGTGGGCTGCTTCAGATGCACTCCTCATAGTCGGATGACGTCACACACGCTTCCTTCGGCATACTTGCAAGCATCTCTCGATCCATTCTTGTCAGGGTGCGATATTTTGAATACATCTTGAGTACCAAAGTCATCCCTGAAGGTCACCCCAAGGTCACTGATGACGTAATAGTAGTGGGGGGAGGCCCAGAACCGGCTCAAATCTCTTACTTATGCATTTGTCGTGTATAGAAAATTGAATCGAGCGATTTCATTCTTGACCGCCCCGTATTTCCCGTTCAGTTTCCTTTGCCTTTTTTGCACCGTTTTCATCCATTCCGATCGTGACTACCAAGTGGAAGGAGAGAAGGCAGACCGATACGAGCAGTTCCGTGATATTCTCTCTCGGAATAAAAACCCAGAACTGAACAGCCCTTGCTGTAATTTTGGCCAATTTTGCGATATATTTCGTTTGATTATTAGTAGCTACAAACAAAAGCGGAAAGAACAGGAAGAGGTCGCACCATTGCATCATCCCCTTTTCCAGTTTCCTGTCACCGTCTGGGTAAGTCAACTTTCCCATTGAAACGGATTTTGCTCGTTATACCGAACCGTTCAATTACTTACATAAATGAACAACCACCAAATATTGGTACAGAAAAATAATATCGGCGTTCTGAAAGAAATTAAGTACAGTCCGAGTTTCTCATTATTATTATTATTTGATATTATTACATAAGAGAACTCAAAGCAGTTCCTTCTATTACTTGTTGACTCTACAGAACTCACGATGTTTAGGATAGGCATCGTTTTTGGTGCAACTGCGAAGTTCAATAAGTTTTCCAGCACAGACTGCTCTGTTTGTGTCAGAGATATTGATGAAATTTTGCTAGTCGGTTCCATTTTTTCTGTTGTTTCTTTTTTTGGTTATGGTGAATCTTCTTGCAGGTATCATCAGCTTTTGCAAATATGGGTTGGTTGTCCTCCTCCAAAGTATACTCTCTAATTTCTTGAAATATGGCCGTTGCATCCTGGAGTAGCATCTCTTTTTTCCAATGGTGGTGGTTAATTTGTGATCTTACTAGTGCGTGGCGGGTCGTGTCATGATGCGCTGTGCTCGTTCTCCAAGGATGGGTGAGTTAAAGCATCCGGGATAATGTTGTTGTCTCTAGATCTCCGTAAGAATTGAATGTGGGTTTCTTCTTTGGTAAGTTAAATCATTGTCTTCTCGTAGATTCTGAACATTCAACGTTTGTTTGAAGGTTATAGACGATGTAGTAACATTTTTACTTAGGTTTCGGACGTCCACCATCTTAATGTTCGGAACCGTAATCAAGTTACTATACATCGTCTACAACCTTCAAACTAGCTGATCAGTTGTATAGTCCTCCTTCAGTTCTGATGATGTTGTTGAGGTGTTTCAGGATTTCAGTTGCTTCCTGGAAGAGCAGATGTAGAGATGACTTGGGTTTCTTCAAATTTTACTCGGTGATTATCCATGCTGAGAGTATGTTCTGCGACAGCGGATTTTTCCGTATCTCCTCCAACAATTGGCCTTGTACTCTTTGATTCTTATTTTAATGGAACGTTCCGTGTTTTCGATAAAAACACTGCCACTGGAACATGGAATGCAGTATACCCCATCAGAAGACCTTTAGCACGTATACTTTGTCCCTCTTTGATTACGAATGGTCTTTTAGTTTTTTCGAAGATTTATAAGCTTTTGATCTCGTATTTCTGAGAACATACGGTAGGGATGTTCTTAGGTAAAATATACAGTATCAGAATGAATTTATCTTGGGTATCATGATTAAATGAGAGCGTAAAGTATAGCTTGCTAAATGTTGAGATATCATTACAATTTCTTCACGAATAGCTCGAAGCGATATCCGATAGTCGTCCGAACTGGCATAGTGACGCAGTCAGTTGAAGAATCGAGTGGGGTAATAGGAGGAGAGAACATTATTGCGTCACTCTCGATTATGTGGCATTATAATAATTGCGTTCCTTGTTACTCTTCTAGATTTGTCTATACCCAAGATATATTTTTTCCGATATTGTATATTCTTCGTGGTATTCTATTTCATCTCTTAAAAACTCGTAAAACTGCAAGTTTGCAAACGAAATGTTGGATCGAATAAAAATATTCGATTTGTTCGAAATGAATAATAATCTCCATTATTCCAGGGTACTATCAAGCCGACGTGTGGAAGAATGATAGCATTTTCTTCAGGCGCCGAAAATCTTCACGGAGTAAAAGCTGTACGGAAGGGTTCACGCTGTGCTCTTGGCATATGGTTCACACACGACCCATTGTTCGAAGAGGATGACCGAATCTTGGCTTGGCATGTGGTGAAAAATAACTCAACTTTCCATTCGGATACTTCCAATATTTATTTTTAGAACTCCTTTTCTAAAAAAAGTCTATAAAGTTTTGTTCTATTTCTCTAATAGAATCAGGACACTCTCTGTGATCAGGTTTCGTGTATTTGGTACAAAACATCTTTTATTTAGTCCCTGAGACGTTAAGGTGTTGTGATTCCCAAATTCAAAAGTTTTATGTTGTGAATATTATTTTGTTTTTGTTATTGCTGTTTTATGTATAGGTAGACCATAACGATATACCGGACATTAAAAACAAAAATAAATCAACCTCCTGCATGTGGTTAATCAATAGAATTATCCTTCACCTTCGAAATTTACGATTTTGTTATCACTCCCGGTACACCAAATAGTGAAAGCTTTGTTATATGTGCCCTGTTTAATGTTATGTTCTATTCATATTAGATATTATTCAAGAAATGTCATATTTTTTCGAATAAAAGAAGTATTGGTCAGGTTTTTACAACCAAGGGATGCGGGATATCCCAAAGATCGTATTTTGTCAGTTTTGGAAAGTCAGAAAAATATGATTGCATCAAATACTCTTAATTTGAAATGCATAAATTTCAGAACACGAAAATTATAAATAGGGGTTCCGCAGGTTTACCAAATTCAAAGGGTATGACTAGAAACTCATAATAGAGTTGATCTTTAGTCAATGGTCGAGTATCAATAAAATATGCGGTTTTCGTCAAGAATCAAGGAAATATCTTTCTATTGATTCTTTTCTTATCGTAATTCAATATATGTATTCTAAATTGAATTTTGAACGAATTTTTTTCACTACTTACGGGTTTTTTTGCTTCATTATACATTTTATTCTGAAATTTAGAGACCACACGTATGCTTTTTATGGTTTTAGTAACGTATCTCTCTTGCGAACGAAAGCCTAGAAGAAACTCGGAATAAGCCTCATTCCTACTTCGCAACTCGGAATTAACCTAATTCCGACTTCGCAACTCGGAATTAGTATAACACCAAACCGGAATTTTACACCGCGACACGTGTTTCAGCGACCAAGTGACCAAGTGACCCAAGTGACCAAGTGACCCATCATCCGGAGGTAAAAGTAACCTCTCATGACTTCTGGGAATACGATTTGCATTGAAATCTTCTGCACTCACAGTACTTTTCCTCAAAATTTGAGGGGATGTCACTTGTCTTTCTACAGCACAATCTATGCATCCTCTGCATCATGGCTCACTATCAGTTCCTGCCCTTTTGCTGGCAGTGGGAACTTTTCCACTTTATTTGTTGGATAAGAGATATTTATGGCCCCAATATTAGACTAATTTTGTAAAGGACGGTCTGTAACTGATGAAGCTAAGAATTTATCGTCAGTGAAAATGTCTGGATTATAAAGCACTATTCAAGTTTTTCGGAAACCTGCCGTTATATTTGTTGGCCTATATTCCTCATTACATTCCGCGATATGAATTATTGTTGAGGGGAGTTCAGGATTGATCAACATACAGTCATCGCAGGCCTTATTAAAATAAGTTATGAATGGATCCAGAACACCTATGTCTGATTGTTGCATTTTATGACTAGAATGAGGTGGAAGAGCTTTGTCAACAACCCTAACCAGAAAATTACTCTTGTGATTATCGTTGATTAGGATTGATGGATTATTCTATGAAGAACTTGAATATTTGAGAATACTTCTACGAAGAGGTCAGTACTCATCCAATCACTAGGAGCTTCTAAGCTCGGAGTACGTAGAGGGGTATCTTTCATCAAGCCTGAAAAATTGTAGTGGGGACAAAAAACTACCAATTTCAGAAAAAGTTGAGAACATCGTAACCAGTTCACCACGCTCTCTGCTAGTTGACTTATGCACTTATTTAACTCCTTTAGGTGCAATTGTTTTCCGAAAGCATTGCAATACTGATTTGAAATTGTCAAAAAAGCATTTGACAATATGTTTGTGGTCTGTTTCTTTTCAGAAAAGCCCTGAGCCAAACCTTTCCTGCCATATTAGTTTCTGACTATGAATTTTAGATAATTTATTTGCAACTGCAAGTTCGTAGGCAAGTCTTCTCTAATCGTCGGTGTTCAGCCCTATGCCATTTTACTACAACTGGATAATTTACTTTCAATACCGCTTTTTCCGATTTTTCGGGCTTTCTGCTTCCGAGGCATCTTAAATTCAAACAAAAAAACTGTATGTAATTCTATTAGATGAATAATGAGGAGGGGTGGTACCAACTGAGATATGTCTTATTTAGTTCTCGATTGACTATCTCACTTAGTACTATTTATCGACTTAAGGGGTTTTTGGAGGTTAGTACTCAGGTATGTTCCGGAAGAACCTGAAAAATTACATGTGTCGAAAAAAAATAATTGATGTTGACATAATTCAATCACTTCAGTACTACGGAAGTAATTTCGTACCTTGAAAAAGTGATTTTTTTCTTCTAAGTTTCTGTGATGAAATCGGGCAGGCACAACACTTTAAACATAACACTAGATTGGATTATCAATACCAACTATGGAAGGAAGTTATTCGTTCTGTCTTACCTAGTACACCATCTCACTTGGTACCTTCCTTCCTTAGTCGTATAAAGTAGTGATTGGAATTAACGGTTATACCCCAATAAAAAATAACCCTAATCAAAATGATGGTTTTGCTTCAATAGGGTAATTACTTGTTAACCATTTCATAAATATCAATCAACATAACCACGGTTCTGAACGCTTACCTTAATTATAGGTAATAGATCAAAATTTGAAATTAGATTGACAATCAATTCAATTGTCTACCACTGCTATATTCAATACAACTATATTTTCGAATACTTATATGAGCAAAATTCAAGAATATTGAGATAATTCTCAGTATATTTGAATTTGTGAACCTGCAGAATCCAAATTGTACGAAAAAGAAAAGAAACATATCAATTACTTGACTTTTCATGCTCACAATTGCGGTCTCACTGTTTACGTTTCATTCGTTGTGTATTGAGTTTTTACTGATCCTAGTCAACGCTACTGTTATTAACACAAGGTACCTAATAATATACTATCAAAGGTTGTGCGTTAAGTATTTCACTAACTTCGTTTTTTTGTAATTTGTTAAATATAATTATTTACAAAATTGATTTCAATGTCTTCAAAACATTCTCCTGTTATTTGATTGAATGATGCTTTTTCGGGTTCTTAGGCCGACGTTTATTGAGCGATGTACTCGAAGTTTCGCCAGCACGTGTGTTTGGCATGATCAAGAGAGATTACAGTTACTGTCTACTGTTTGATGTCCGTTGTATTTATGTGTAGGAGTATTAGTGTGTGATTGGTCCACTGGGTCAAAAACGTCGGCCTCAGAAACCGAAAAACCACCATTCAAGCAATGTCGGCCGCGATAAGCCGTTCACAGTCCTCTTTTTATTTTAGATATCCCAATATTACTCCTAGACGATCATGGCATGTTTGAATAATTGCCTATTGATTGTCATTGAAGAATGATCATTCATCACTATCTTAGGAATGACAGCACCGAGAACACTCTAAGGGAAAGACGGTTTTAATTCCTTTTTTACTCTTCTTTCGTATTCATTGTGAACTTCCTCGTTCTCTCAATTTTATCAGTTGGCATACTTTCAGATATAGGTTAACATAGAAGGTAAAATTCTGTATATTCAGAGAACATGGTGAAAACCAAGGGTGGGATGAAAAAGACTTAGCAATCTGTTGTAACATTTTGAAATTTGCATTTTTTTCAAAATTTGTTCTGACCGTTATACGAGCAACCCTCTGAAGTCTTCAGAAAACTTGCGCGAGCTGGAAATGATATATTTTAGCGAGCTGGGAACACGACTAATGTAAAGAGATGAAAAGACAAACACAAACTCACTAGAGTATTTGTGAAAAATTGTTGAGTGGAAATGAAGGAACTAATAGTATATTGAAAGAAAACAAAATTGTAGACACGTTTCCAAATGTAGAAATCGCATTAAGAATCTCATTCATCACGATGTTTGTTAACTCACTTCAGTTTGTAGCTGGAAAACTTGGATTTTGAAGAAGTAATTATCGATTTTGCCCATCTCAAATCTAGATAGGTACCTCTTCAATCAACACAGATTCTCAAGCACTGACATGTGAATGCTAAAGAGTTACTTTTATGGATAATATGATAATAATAATTCCTGACTAACCGGTGTAAAACCGGACTGGCGGCCAAGGCGTACCCTGGAGGTAATGCTTATTCCCTCTGATGCTTATTCCAGTCTTCTGCATTGCTATGATGCCATGAGAGCAGTGAGCCCACCCGAAGAGGATCTATGGCAAGAATGCATGTTCTGTGGTGTGAAATACACCCAGAGCATGCTGCCTTTTCCGCACGAAATCTAAGGGATCATGTATCCCACATTCGGGTTTGAGGCTATGTTAACGCAGTCGCAGAAGTGGCAAATATGCCACGTGTCGATGTGTTGTGGATAACCTGCAGGCGGCTGATTGGGAGGAAACCTTCTGAAAGAACATTTATGAGTTTTCGCAACCAATCAATTTAGTTACTCCAGCCCTAGCGCAGTTCGAAGCTTTCTGCAGGAGGCTTCGTCAGCCTGAGCTCAATGAACTGCGCAATCCGAAAACTCCGGAACAAAATTTCATGTACCCACCACCATCTAGCAAAATATTTCAACTCATGGCTAGATGGGGAGCAACAAATTTCGGATTGGTTTGTCGAGGGGCGAAACGTGCTGATCCCCAAAAACGGAGATTTGGATGATCCGAAGAACTACAGACCGATAACATGCTTGAACGCATGTTAGAAGATGTTTACCAGCATCTTGTACATGCGAATACTCTCCGCAGTTGAGCCATTGTATGAACGGATATATGAGCAAAGAGGGTCGAAGAATAGGGTAGCTGGGTGCAAGGAAAACCTGCTGATCGACAGATGCATCACGCAGGACTCCGTGTAGTATAAGCTTAACCTTTCAATGACCTGGATCGATTATCGCAAGGCATTTGATACAACCCATCTGTTTTACATGGATGACCTCAAACTATATGCCTCTGAAGAAGAGGGTCTTCATCAGTCCTTAGGGTGGTGCAAGAGAACACGCTTGCTATCAAAATGGAGTTTGGGATCGACAAATGTGCCAGGGTTCATCTCAAGACAGGACGATGCGAGGAATACGAAGAGGACGTTCAGCTCGTAGACGGAAGCATCCTACATCATATGGATGCCGGAGAGACATACACCAACCTAGGGGTGGATCAATACCACACCCAAGAGGAAGCTACTGTTAAAAACTCTCTCTGCGGCAAGTATCAGTACAAACTCCGACAGATCTGGTCATCAGAACTGTCGGGAAAGAACAAAGTTTCTGCAACTAATATGCTTGCCGTTCAGATTCTACTTTACTTCTTTGGAGTAACGGAATAGACTCAAGAGCTGCGACAACTCGACGTAATAACTCGCAAAATGATGCATCTTCATAGGAGCTTGCATCCTAAATCGTCTGTTCCACGTTTATACTTCCCCAGACAAAGGGGAGGCCGTGGACTTTTCAGTTTGGAGTGTCTACACAACAGAATGGTACTGGATGGAGCCTCCTGTAAAGTCATCAGGAGTTCAGATCCCTTTCTCTGCTTAGTATGCGATCATGAAAAAGCAGGGATTGGAGCATTCCTTTTCAAGGCAGCAACCCGTGCAGCCGATGAACTAGGTCTCGTATTCGATACTGAACGTACGAATCCAAACTCTGTCACTGAGTTGGAACTCGTTCAGCAAAAAGCCCACGTCAAAGCTGCGGAGAGTGAGAGGCTCCTACATGAGGATAAGCCAATGCATTGGGTCTTCTTCAAGAACATTAAAGACCTTGGCTTATCCAGAAACCTGACCTTCGCTTTTCTCAGGTCAAGTGTGGTGAAGTTGATAGATATATCTTTATTTTAATTAGGAACCCTAATATACTTGTTAGAAACACATATTACAATATACAGAAATATAAATAAATACAGACAGAATAAAATGATTACATAACATCAATGAGTAAACAATTGCAATTGAAATATTAAAAATACATGTGAAATAAAAAATAAACTTGGACTAAAAAGAACAACAAATTGTAGCCAGCAATGTAAGTAAAAAATAGACACATGGAATAAAACGTTTAGTATAGTACTAATACCGATGAATATGAAATACTAAAAATTGTCATAACGGTTTCAAATCCATATTTGCAGTTACTCATTTTTGGATTTTTGGATGAATTCCTTTAATTTGGCTTCAAACTGCACCAGTGCGAGGTAGATACCTTAATAGAATCTGGTAATTTCTCCAAGAAACCTTGTGAAAATAGTGAATTCATCGTACTATGATAGGAAGTGCAAGTAACGTATATATCATTTTTGCCACGAGTGTTATAATTATGAACATCATTATTAAATGTTAAGTACTTCTGAAAGTAATCTGGTGCTAAATGGTTTATTACTTTAAATATGAAAATCATAGTGAAATAAAACAGTCTATTTTCCACTGAGAACCAGCTGAGGGTTGTTAACATTGATCTTATAGGGGTGAGGCGATTTGTTTTCAGTATTATTCTCATTTCACGATTTTGAAGCTTCTGGAGCATATTCAGCTTATTGAGATTAAACAGATGGATGCGCAATAATCAAAATGTGGCTGAATGATTGAGTTATACACAGTGATTTTAGTCTCAATTGAAAGATGTTGGGATATCCGAGAGAAAAAAAAAAGTGTTTTCAAATTTTTTTTATACATATAATCAAAATGACTATTGAAGTTCAATACATTATCAAGAAGGAATCCCAGATACTTAGCGTTTGTGATAACTTGAATACTTTCATTATTTATGTTCAAGCGAATATTATCGATATCGAGAGAATCATACTTATATTTAGTTGAGAGGACCATCGCCCGTGTTTAAGTTACATTAAATTTCAATTTATTTAGAATCAGATATTGACTCGGGAATCGAGGGATTCATAATGGACTGCCAAGATGGTGTCTTCAACACCCTCGTCTACCGTAGTCGCGTGGTGGGTATAAAGGTCCCTGACACTAGATTCAGAGGGTGTCGTGGGGCAGATGAGACATAATGTATTTGCTGTCAGCTTGTCCAGCTTATGCGGTCTCAGCTTATATCCATCTTATGCGGTCTCAGCCTATATCCACAGGCATAACGCGGCACTACGAGTGTTGTACTACCACCCACGACACTCGTACGGTATTGACGAGATACGAGTGTTGCCTTATGCTCCGGGGGATATTGAGTCCATGGTGTAGAATGAGATATTCCGAATGTATTGGAACTACTCATTTCCCACCCTCAGGCAAATACAAGACAATAAGCCTGATGTAGTTCTCCTCGACCATAAAAGTAAGACGATTTTCCCCATAGAGTTTTCGGCTCCTGGCGAAATGAACATCGTCCGAAAAGAGGAGGAAAAACGGACTAAATATTGAGATCTACTCTTTGAACTCCGCAGGCTTTATCCATTCTGTAAAAATGGTGATTCTAATCATAGGTGTACCTACTTATTGGTAGAATGATGGGCACGCTACTCTCGAATCTGAAAATCATACCGGCTTGCCGTGATGCGGCAGAAAGCCTAGATGGAGTAGGCCGTCATTCTTGGTTCACTCCGTTAACTCAGGGTTCATGATTCTTGGACCCAGTTATCATTCCCCCACGAACGTGGGGAGTGTTTACTAGGCTTAATGACACACCAGAGCGCGCCCTCCGGTTGTATCGGAGCTCCGGAGACAGGGCCTGAATGGGATATTCCTTATGGAACAAAAAAAAATATTGGTGGAAAAAATGTCCTTGTAGCAAAAGTTTTTAACTCATGGCTGAATCGGGAGCAACAAACAGATTCCGAATTGGTTCGTCAAGGGGCGAACCGTGGTTATCCCCAAAAACGGAGATTTGTCCTCTATCACATTTGATGAAATTAGAATTATCGAAAATGATGATCATTTTCAGATGTTTCCTGTCCTTTCTCGAAAATAGGAAGGACTTTTGATTTAGATCGTAAATATTGATCGTGTATGTAATTTTTAAAGATTTGATTGCGTCAGCAACCTCGTAGCTCATTTGCCGGAGCTCTTGATTAAACCATTCAACAGTATATATCGTTTTGCTCCTCAACTTTCTCCAATGAAAAATTTGTGGTACCTAATCAGAGTCAGGTAGGTATATGTATCAGAGAGTTTATTGAAACGTTAGTATCTGAGTTTTCCTGATTGTTTTAAATAAACCAGTCAACTTTGTCTTACAGCCGTTTTCAACCGTTATGTTTTACCGTCTGTTATTTCGTCCTAATCGCTATTGACTGCGCGTAGTGATTTGATAGAAACGGTAGGCTGTGGTGTTATCATTCCATTCATTTTTGGATCTTACATCTAACATAATAATGTTTACCTAATTGAAGTGATAAAAATGGAATATTAATGGTTTCATTTGCCAAACACAACAAAAACACAGTTCAATGTGATCCTGGCCCAACTTATATGCCAATCAGTATTTCCGCAGTTTTCTTTTTGGTAAGGTATAATCGAATATAGCAAGAGCAAGATTTATATTTAGGATTCATTGACCTCGAAAAAGCGTTTGATAAGGTGCCAAGGATGACGTTATGGGAAATCTTGAAGAATATTTAGAGGAATTGGAAACAAAATAATCAATATAATAAAGAATATTTATATTATATGTGATATTATGGCACTATGGCCTTCTCATAAGTATCAGGTTACATGCGATAACAGTTCTCTTCAAAAAGCTGATCTTTGCTAATACCGTTCGCAGACTTCCACTATGGGAACTGCCAATGCTGATTCAATACCTTGTAAACTTATAAAAAGGCAGAAGACCATTATCAATAGTTAGTTAATAAAAGCTAATTCCTACGTCAACTACTATTTTTTGTAACGGTGGTACAAACCACCTCGTATAATTTTTTGAAAAAGTTAACAACATAATTTTTAAGACAACAAATTGGCGCAGTCGGTAGGATTCCGCGAACGTTACTAGAATATGGCAAATTCTCACTAGTGGCGGTGGATACCAATCCTTTACCGGAACCAGAATCTAAGGGAGTCATCACTCGAAGAAGCTGTGGAAGGAACACCTAGTGAAGACCCTGGCAGACATCTACGAGAATAAGACGAATTCAATGCTTCGACACATAGAATAAGAAAGCAATCATATTGAATTGTCTCGCATTTTTTCATTTTTATTTATTTTCATCTGTTCGTATACCCAATAATTATTCCCTATATTCTCCCAATTTTCCGATATTCAATCTATACAAGTGAAAGAATATTATTTTGATAATTGCACTGTCGAATTATCCCGATAATCGCACCGACCGATTATAATAGAATAGTGAAATAAATTTTCAATAGTGTGAAACAAACTGTCTAAAGAACCAGAAACTTGTGAACAAAATCAAACTCAACCTATAGAACCATACAAACTAAGTGAAATATTCTCCATAGTACCTTAGTACGATGGAAATCCAATTCTCCTCACAACGTTTTTACAAACGTGTGATACTGCTCACACGATGGCTGTGCAACATCAAAAAATTTCAGTTTTGAATATAAAAAATAAACTGCGCGCAAAAGCAGCTGAATTAGTCAACTCTCGAAAACCAGCAACATGGGACGGAATTAAATATCTTTAGAAAACACATTTCGGTGAATCTTGAGATCTCAC
The DNA here is from genome assembly GCA_958502065.1 of Chrysolina americana. Taxonomy (NCBI): domain Eukaryota; kingdom Metazoa; phylum Arthropoda; class Insecta; order Coleoptera; family Chrysomelidae; genus Chrysolina; species Chrysolina americana. Next base: position 65,110,182 of record OY293411.1, read on the forward strand.
AGCATTAATTCAAGATTTGCGAAGGATACGCCAAATACCAAGTGAGTAGCCATTAACTTTCGTTTCTCGTTTACTATCACACAATGCAAAAATGCACGCTTTAATCAATAATCTACTCATGACCCTAAATACCCTTCTGAGACTTCTGACTGGACTTGATCCAGAAATAGGACAAACTGTTACGGCAAGAAATCCTCCAACTTTCGGCGATTATTAGAATCAGATGCGAACTCCAATTATCGTACTTTGATAATCAGAAATTGAAATCAAAGCTAAGCACCCATTCGGAAACCAAACCCAAATCAACCCTTGAAAAATTGTTCTTTCTGTGGCCGCATGGGACATTCTACAGTGTCACCGTTAAAGTCCGCATCATATGGGACTTTTTTTTATTATTCATTTATTGCAAATTTAGAGTTCGTAAACAGTTTTTGCTTTGAAAATAATGCAAAATGACGTTTACGATTGTTTTCCATCGATTGGCTACACCTGTCAAATTTGACATTTTTTCAAAAAAATTTCAAAATGTTAGGTTATTTCTCAATTTTTCGAAAAATATTATATGGAAAAGTTGTTCATTTTTCGGTTTCCTACCCACCTACCAAATCTGAACCAGTTGAAAAACTTTGATTTTTTTCGAGTTTTCTTAACCTTACACTTTTTCGGATAATTTAAATTTGGTAAAATCTGAAATAACCAGTTGAGATGTAATAATCCCATCTGCTGGAAGGATTTTTTCTGTTTAAAAATGTTTCTACTTGGATATTAGAAAAAAATACAAATATGCTAAAAAAATTATGTTATAGTTGATGCAAAGTGGCTCTAGTCTCGAATTATCGAATATTTTTCTAAAGCAATAGACCTAAAGTATTTTCTACTTCACTGATGTATTGTGATAAAAATAATTGAAGCAAATTTTGCTATGGAATATTAAAACTAGAGCCACTTTGCATCAAATATGATGTTATTTTCTTAGCATATTTGTATTTTTTTTGAAAATATCCAGTTAGACATATTTATAGACAGAAAAAATTCTTTCAGCAGATGGGTGTATTACATCTCAACTTTTTTTTTCCAGATTTCATCAAATTTAAATTATCCGAAAAAGTGTAAGGTTAAGAAAACGCGAAAAAAATAAAAGTTGTTCAAACTGGTTCAAATTTGGTAGGTGGGTAGGAAACCGAAAAATAAACAACTTTTTCATATAATATTTTTCGAAATATTGAGAAATAACCTTACATTCTGGAACTTTTTTGAAAAAATGTCAAATTTGACAGGTGTACCCAATAGATAGAAAACAATCGTAAACGTCATTTTGCATTATTTTCAAAGCACAAACTGTTCACGAACTTTAAATTTGCAATAACAGAATAATAAAAAAAAATCCCATATGATGCGGACTTTAACGGTGACACTGTATAAACGAATTTAGTACCAGACAAAATTCAACCCAAAATAGTCAGAACTTCTCTAGATCAATCTTCAGAATACAAATTATCAAAGACCCTTTCAACAACCTGGTCCTAATCAAAGACCACTACAACCCCAAAATCAATATCATCAAAATCAGTTTCAACAAAACAGACCTTCGATCATTAAACCAAACCTAACTTTCAATAACCTACCATATGGATTACCATCAAATCGACCCTCAATACGATGACGATTATGATTAGAATCAAGGAAACTACTATACTGCTAGTAGCTCCGAACCAACTTTCGAATATCAAGCAGACTGTTATACTGATGATGGTCAAAACGAATTCGAAACAATGTATACTGAAATTCAAATCTCGTGCGATATTTCCCAGAACTTTGACACCCAAAATTTTCAGTCAAACCCAATACAGGGCGATCCTCCATTCAATTTCCAACAGGCATCCCCAGACCAAACTATAGCCCATCTCCAAACCCAAATTCAGACGATGAATTTAGACTTTATCAGTTCATCTAAGACCACTTCTACCAGTGAACTCAAAAAATCTTCATTATATTATGATATCACCAATACTTTCAAAATTCTGATAGATACAGGACTTTCCATTTTTAAACCCAAAACTTGCGAAAATTATCGAACACGTTCCTCAGAAAACATTGCAATTCAAGGCACCACCGACCAGAAAATATTAATCACAGAGTCAACACCGATCCCCTTCATATCTGACGATCCTCGCAAGATATACGTTCACAACTATGACATCGAATTCAACGGACTTTTAGGCTCTGATTTCTTAGAACACTGTAACTGTAGAGTAGATCTCAAGAACAAACAGCTTATTACTAACTCCAAAACTGTTCCTCTTTTCAGAGTGGCAGTCAACAACAAACAACCAGGAACAGTTAAACCAAAACAAATTGTCGAAAATCAAAATCAAATTTCAATTAAGCCTTGCACTGAACGAGTCTTCAAATTGAAATGAAATTTGAAAAACACTGATGCTATACTGATAGCACAGGAAATTCAAAAAGTCCTCTTACCAAATGCCGTTGTCAAAATAAATGATAAAGGTGAATTTTTAACCTCGATAATAAATGTGAACGCGATCCTAAAACTAGTAAATTTTTCGAATTATTACTTGAACTTATCCAAGAATTTTCAATCAATAACCTCAAAAAGGAAATCCAGAATCCAAACGCAAAGACAGACCGACACCAGACCATACAACAATTACGTCTCGAATACAAAGAAGAAAACGAAATGATTTCAAACCTTTGTTTAGAATTCTCAGATATTTTCTATTTAGAAGAAGAAACAACATTAAACCAGTTTTCACCAAATCATACCGTTACCCCCAAATCCACAAGGAGGAAGTGAAACATCAAATATCCAATCTGCTCGATCAAGGTATCATTCAACCTTCGGTATCTTCTTGGTCACCTCCCGTATGGCTAGTGCCAATACTTCGCCACACTTGACCTGGCCTCTGGGTTCCACTAAATTGAGAGTGACCAAAAGACATTCAGAAATCAGATTTTTCTGTCGAAAATGGTCATTACTAATTCGTTAGTATGCCATTCGGTTTGAAAAATGCCCGCCCGCCTTCCAACGCGTAATGGACAACATTCTCATGGGCATTCAGAACGAAAGTCTATATGGACGATATCATCTTCTATTCCCTGACAATTAATGAACACATTTCCAGATTATCCGAAGTGTTCAAATGTCTTCGCAAATCCAATCTCAAAATTCAGCCTGCCAAATGAATTCCTTCGCAAGGAAGTCGCGTATTCAGGACATCTTATAACCCAGGATTGTGTAAAACAAAATCAGATCAAAATCGAATGCATCAAAAACTTTCCAGTACTCAAATATCTCAAAGACATTGAATATTTTCTAGGACTTTCGGGATATAACAGAAAGTTCATCCCAAACTGTACCAAAACTTTAAAACTACTGACGAGACTCCTACAAAAGGATATCACCTTCGATTTCAGTTAAGAGTGCAGAGATGCCTTCGAAAATCTCAAACAGACACTCATCACATTTCTAATTCTGATATACTCGAATTTTGATGAACGCTTTCTTCTCACCACGGATGCAAGTGCATTTGCCATTGGCTCTGTCCTTTCTCAGGGACCTATCGGAAAAGATCTTTCCATTGGTTACGACTCTCGAACCTTGTGCTCTGCTGAAACTAGCTACTCGACGATTGAGAGAGAGTTACTAGCAATCGTTTGGGCAGTGAAACACTTCCGCTCCTATCTCTCTGTACGAAGGTTCAAATTAGTAACTGACCTTCGACATAACTCTTTTCCATTAAAGATCCCGGTAGTAGAATCGCTCGCTGGCGTTTGAAGATCGAAGAGTACGACTACGAACTCGTGTATAAACCCAGAAAGGTCAACAAAAACGCAGACGCACTTTCACGAATCAAGATCAATCACTTTGACCAATGTGTACAATTTCAATCCAAAATTCTTCATTTGGAAGAAGAAAATTCGAATGAAAACGTCGACGCAGACAATCAGACGGACCAACCAGATATGGAACGAATTGCCAACGAGTTCGGAACATTCTTCAATCTTTACAAAACAAAATCGATTATTGACTACTCAAAATTCGAATATGTCAACACTCAATTATTGGACAAATCAAATAAAAATATTATTATTATATTCTTTTGGCAAAACAAATTAGAAGATTTTCACTATGAAATCATTGAAGACATTTTTGAAGATCAGACAGACTTCACTGACGACAAAATCAATATTCTAAATAGCAAATCTGTGAAAGACAGAGAATACTATATCATTGCGATACCTCACAATCCCGATGCAGTTAACAATTGTTTATGTTCTTCATAGAAACCAGAATAAACTCGACCTCTCAAAGATATACATTGTTGAAAATAATTTAGAACTCCTTATCCCCTATCCTCGAAATACTTTGTTTCATTTAGAATGACAGAGACATTTAATTGAAAATTTGTCAAAACATAATAAGAATACCTATTCCGGATAAAATTCCCGTAATCCTCGATCATTACCACTCAGGAAAAGCAAATCTTCATCGTGGCATAAATGAAACAATAAGACGAATTGAAGGAAAATTCAATTGGTAAGGCTCAACCAAAGATGTAGAATACTAGGTATATCAAAAACTGTGAAATTTGTCAGAAAGTAAAAGTATGCTGGAAAAATTTTAACAGTCCCCTAGTTATCACAGAAACACCAAATCTTAAAAAATTATTCTTTCCTAGTGCAAACAACACCCTGTGTAAGATATGTGCAGAAAAAATACTGAACAGATGTTCAAGGGGTATATGAATATATTCATGATATTATATATACTATTCTCTTTTTATTATTTTTGTTCATGGGACAATTATTCTCAATAAAAAACACCCTATATATACGACATTGTCGTGAAAATTTGAACAAGTATTTCAGAGAGTTCTCAACGTCTTTATAATATTAGTTTTCCGCTAAAAAAATCCCTGATATTACTAACTGATTTTTACATTTTCAATTGATCATAGTTAGCCGTGTTAAAGTGAAATGAAATAAATGAATAATATAATCAGAAATGTAGATCTCATTGAGTACTACGTAAATGTTGAAAAAAATTTGTTTTGAAATCGGTCGTCGAATAAAAAAATACGGAGGTAGTGCTGTATATTAAAATGGAATTCCTAAATTGAGGTGAAAATTAAATAAATATAGATATGAACAGACAGACAGACAGTGTTAAGTATTAATAGCTAGTACGCTTTTTTGAGCTCCTGAGGATGCCAACTTTGTTGGCGAAACGCGCGTCGAGTGTTATTGACGTTATTTTGGTGTTTTTGGGATATTTCCATTTCTTGAATTGACTACTATTATTATTACTACAAAAATTATGTCAAAGTTTATATTGAAACTACTATTATCATTATCTCATTTTCACCCTCATAACGCTCTCAAGATTATAATGAAACTTCCTCATTTTGAAAATAACAAAACCCAATTTTAATTTAGTAATGATTATTATTTTTCATATGAAACTAAGTTGAATGCCTGAATAATATATTGATTTAGTGTGAAACACCCCATATTCATCGCTAACATACCAAACACGCCCCAAAGTTTAAAACGAAACTATATAAATATTATTATTGAGAGACATGGAAAAACGTAAAAGTATCTAGTGAAGCTACTTACTTGATACACCTTATACACAATCATCGACCCTGCTTGAGAGTGGCACCCAGCCTCCCTCGACGGGTGGTCACCCAACCCAAATTCTCACCAAGACGTTCATCATACGACATTCCTGACTATCCTCAGGTCATAATGTCATAAGCCATTGAATTTATCAACCCAGAGCGACCCTTCATATTAACGATTTTGTTCCCCAGTTCAAGTTTAGAGGTAGATATGTATAAATTCTTATCACACGCTGAGTATAACATAGACAAACATAAAATTTTCTCAAATTTGAAAGACCGTTTTATAATACAGGGTACACTAAAAACTATAACAGTGCTCACTGTTACGTCAGAGTCCTGAAAAGAAAACAATATAGTTTCGAAACGTCGACAGTTTTCTTCAACATCCCGACAAAATTCCTATGACTATTTTGATCATAGATAGATTCGTTTATTAATCCTTACAGATCATGGGTATGACATAGGATAGGTCGTATAAAAATAAAAATAAATAAATAATACTATTGGGACATACACAAGATAAAACGATATCCAAGACAAAAAATAATGGCACTTAAAATTACAGATACAGAGTGTATTTAAATATTACATAAAGGAGTATAAATAAAAAGTAAAAGTTAAAATAGTAGTATAAAAAATATTATGATAAATCATCATCATAGTAAACGGCAGCTATCTCTTTTCAATGTTCGTTAAGAAAAGTCTAAATTTTCAAAAATGTGTGAGTAGAATCAGGTCCAAATCAACCACAAAACAAATTAACGCACCTTTCATATAAAGGTGATATGGAACTACTGAGTTAAACGGAAAATTACATTATCCTTTATTCAATCCTTTTTGTAATCAAAAACGATGTATACTATTTAAGAAATTGAAACGCGCGTTGAGTGTAACTAACGTTATTTTGGGTGCTTTTTATTTCTTGAATTTTACTGCCTTCAAAAGAATAAAACTATGATATTTCACCAAAATGTAACTTCTTGGATTTGAAGTGGAGAATACCTGAAATCGGCACTATTCCATGTGCCTATATATTCCCTAATGTACCTACTATCAATAATGAGAGAATAAGTGAAAACGTTTACAAGTTCCGGTCATCCAGCGATTGGTCTGATGATCAGTGCCGTCATTAGGGTGGCGCGAGTGGAGCGGTCGCTCCAGGCCTCGCGTTGAGGAAAGCCTCGCGCTGAGGAAGGCCTCGCGCTGAGGAAGGCCTCGCGCTAGGGAAGGTCTTGCGCTGAGGAAGGTCTCGCGCTGAGGAAGGCCTCGCGCTGAGGAAGGCCTCGCGCTGAGGAAGGCCTCGCGCTGGGGAAAGCCTGGCACCGTGAGGCCCAACTCGGGCTAAAAAATAAGGAACAAGTTTTGGTTGAATGAAAATAAAATAATGATATACAGGATATACGTGCCTGAAATATTTCCCTTATTACCAGCGCAATATGTTGAATAATTGATTATTTACGGAACCAACGAACAAGATAATTGCGATAATTGCGCTTTTTACTCGAATATTATACTCTTAGCAGACCTACTAAGCAAACAAATCCAGCTGAGACCGGACACCGTACGTAAGAACAAGTGAGACAGAACTACTTGAGACAAAACTCCTACCCAGTCAACACTGTCAAAAATAGGATTTAGATGTCCTTGTGATATCATATTGTTGACATTCCTGCGATATATTACACCGCGATACCCCTTAGATATCAAAATCAATAATAGCCGGATATAGATGTCTCTGCGATGTCATATTGTTGTCATTACTGATATCTAAATTAGTGATAGCTGGATTTAGATGTCTCTGCGATGTCAAATTGTTACTTGCCATAGACCTCATACTGCGACATCATTCAGACATCAAAATCTATACTTAGATATCTCTACTACTATATTTTCATTGGGTGATCTCCAGATCAGGTGATGATAGGATTTTCACACACATTCACTTGACTGCCGACCACAGAAGGACGCCACCTGTCCTCCGCCACGGTCGAAAGGCGAATCCTCAATTTGTGTTGAATGTTCATTTTGAAGTAACAGCAGTAAGTTGGAAAAAGTTGGCAACACAAATCGTAGGCAATGTTCGCCAACCTGAAAGCGGGAGGCGACCGCGTGATCGGCTGTTACCGTATCGTATAACCATATTTAGTTCTAGTTCTTTGTTCTTTGTATCGATGCATTGATCGAAGATCGAAGCTTTGTTGCTTCGAATGCTTTGTATACCATTCATGTTCTGATATTTCCAGCTGGAAATGATCACATTTGCGAATTTTAGTGTCCACAAACTGAAAGTGAAGAGTGAGGATCGTTGTTGAGTATCAACAAAGTGAGCTATTCAATGGTGCCAAATTATACTCAAGTATTCCATTACTGTCTGGATTCTTTCATGTCCCACCACTATCTGGCATTGTAGCTTTCAGTGGTCTCATATTGTTTTATTGATTTCCAGATGTGGTGATGAGCCTTCACGGAGAAAACGAAAAAAATGTGAAAGCAGCCTGTTCAAATTGGTTCAGGCATACCAAACAAAGGCTCGACAGGAAAAGAAACCAAAGCAATTGACTTAAATTTTTTTTTATTAATTCATTTTTATTCTTCACTTAGTTAATTTTTAATTTTGTATTTTGTTTTCTTTTTCTATTTGTTGTTTCTGTCTGGAATATCGTTTAGACGTTGACGTCTCTTGAATATATCAGTGAAGAAATCGCTGCTATGTCGGTATGTTTATTAGGAGGCATCTTTGCGGCGTCTCAGAACTACATCGCATAGACGTCACCAGCATGCATCATGAGTGCGACAAAACTGAGTCGCTGGGACGTCTGTGCGACGCCGCGACAACGATACGAGTCGCAGGTCACGAAGTGACATTACAGCAATATAATATAATATAATATAATATAATATAATATAATATATTATAATATAATATAATATAATATAATATAATATAATATAATATAATATAATATAATATAATATAATATAATATAATATAATATAATATAATATAATATAATATAATATAATATAATATTATATAATATAATATAATATTATATAATATCTTGGAGATGTATCTGTGTTGGCTGGGTCTTCCCGCTTCATGACTAAAAACATCAAAGGCGCCGACTGGAAGTGAATTAACTGTTTAGTTGTCTACGGATGAAAATAGGTTCAATCCTGGCAAATGAAATAAAAATAACGTAAATAATTGGTCAATAATTGGTGTGTTTTGAGATGAAATGACTTCATCTGAATTGCTCAAAACACACATTTTTGTGCGAAAATTTCAAAAAAACAAACTTTGGGGGAGACCCTCAGATCCCTCTTTATGCTGGGGGGTATTCCTTACACCCCAGACCCTGCCAAGTCACTTTCTCAAAAAAGGACTAACAAAAATGTTTTGCTCCGGGCCTCGCATTCGCTAAGGACGGCTCTGGGTCTAATAACACCACCATCCATGGGCGTATAAATTATATGAAACGATATACCACCATCCTACTTTATGAGTTTGTTCTAAAAGAGCTACTTCATATAAAACTGAATATATTTGAGGATTCACTTTTTAGCAATTCAATTAATAATAATACCCCCTCTTAAACACTCATAGAGTGTACCCAAAGGCATAGCCTGTGCGGATGAAGGTCGGCTATTATTACTATTTGCCGTGGTGCTTCGAGGCGACTTACTGATGTTTTTGGTGGTGTATTCACTTTTCAGCTGTAGAAAAACCCAGAAAACCGACAGCACCACCCCGGGTGGTCGGTGCGCACTTCAAGCTAGCACCAGATGTCAAACTTGATTTACAACAAGGCATGTGGCAACCTAAAGAGACCCATGTGCTCGAGAAAAAAGATTCTTGCATACCGGAGCCTCGAAGTCTATCCGATGCAAGCCAGAATTTCTATTGCTTGATACCTTAGCCACTGGTCCACCGACCACCAAGGACATAGAAGTTTCTCTTTCGCACGGCCTAAACTTTCAATGAGCATATCTTGGATACGGAATGATTTAAGATTATCCAAATCGTTTGGATTCACGCACAAGCTCTTTGGTTGGCTTCTGAAGATGTTTACAGAGAACATATAGGATATTCGTACAAAAAATGAACAAAACAAAAACATTCTTCTCGCAGCTCATTCTTTCAACGAATAGTAAAATTTTTAAACAAATAGTTTAGGGAGATTTCCAAAAAGCATACAGCTCCAGAAATCAAAGAATACATTTCCTACATCAGGATTTCTTGGCTCTGGTTCGCATGGTGCTAGATCCTTTCAATCACGCGGGAGCAGAGTAACCAAATAGACTCAGATTCAGAGGACCAAAGAATGCGGCTTTATACACAGGTTTGAAGAATGCACATTTTCAGGAAATGATTGTCTATTTGAAATAAACAACACATTTACAATGGTTGACATGAATATGAATTAAAATGTCTTTATAAAATAATTTTTACTTTTACATAATTTTTTATATATTTTTTTTAATTGAACAATATTGAAGAAACTGATCCCACATGAGTAACCAATTGAACAAAATATGTAAGAAAATTATTCTATGAATAAAGTATATCGATATGCTAGTAGTAGTGTGCAAAATATTTATGAAAAATTAACTGGGGTACTGTATGATATGTCACAGAATTGGTTTATATTTCAAATGTTTATTTCTAAGTATAAGAATGATACGAACGGGTTATGACTAGCAAGATACATTTATTTGTTTCCTACTTGAAAAACGTATATACGTATATTTACTAATAAAAACAATAAGTATTCAGAATTCATACAAGTTATTACTAGAATTCATCATATTAAGTTATGAATCACGCAGTGCAAATAATACAATAAGTACATAGTATTTGTCATGCAAACAGCCGAGAGTAACAGGTAGTAATGTTATAACATCTTTCAACATTAAAATTAGTAATGATTCTTCATCTGGGTCACAATTCTTTCTCGGAGACATGTCCTTCTGTAGTAGTTTCGAGGTAGCTGAAGTAGTAATTTGTTAGTGAAATTAGTAATACACAGAGTGGCCAATTATCAAGTATTAAATGTAGAAATAGGATAAGTTTTATCAGCTGCTTTTTGTCAAAGTTCTGTTCTATTCTTATTAGAGATGTTAAAATACATACAAAGGTGTCGGAAATCCTGATTGGTTTGGGAATCTGAAAACTCGTAATAAATAGTGTAAATTCATACGAATTTGAAGGATGAAGAAAACTACAAGTTTTGTCTAATCCACGCTTTCACGCCATTTTCAAAGTTTTCTATATTCTTCAATTCCTGAATTATAATTAGTGCTAGGGTAGGTCGGACAACATAAGAGTCGTCCTGTCGCACTGACGACGGGCAAAACCTTGTCATGTTTGCAGGTGGTCATCCCCAGCCTAATGAAGGATAATCTACTGTTTAATTACAAAACGAGCACTCGCAATTGCCCAAATGTTTGTCAAATGTAGTTGAATGTCGGTCATGGTATTAGCAACGAAAGTAGTTGTTTTCTGTCGAATTTTTGCCTGATTTCCCCACTTTGTGAAAACGTATAGAGAGAAGGGTGGGATTTTATTGATTTCATTTTACTGATACTCTCGGGCAAAAATGTTCTAACTTTGTTCGAATTTATTGCAAATGGTAGTGGTATTTGTCATTTATCAACACCAAATATCGAAAGGCAATCGACCAAGGTCCTTCAGCCAGACGTGTTCCTATTGGGCTTTGTGACTAGCTCCCTACGCCATATTAAGAATAGCAACGGTAGTTTGAATGTAACACTGAATATTGCAAGTCGGACTACGGAATTCTTTGATTTATTCTAATATATTGATTCTAATACATCGAATTGAAAAAAATTCTGCCCTGAATGCAGTTTACACCCAGGGCCCCAAATATAGACGCTCTTCCACAGTGCCACGTTCCGGCTCGAAATATAAAATTGTTAATGATTGTATTTCAATAAAGAAATTCAGATATAAACTAGACGACACGCCAATGGAATTATCTGCAGACCATATAAGGATTTCTTTCGATTACCAAACCAATCAGTATATGAGAAGCTGAAAGAACACCTATTGCAAATTTGACAAATAGATTAATTTATACACCGTCTTTCAAAAGTATCGGGTGTGAGAACATTTAAGAAAATTTCGTCAGGGTGGTTTTTGATGATGCCCGATTCAACGGTGATATCGGCAATGATGCCAAACCAACAGTTTTGGAGATATTGAGGGTAACTCAATTTTTTGAACTGGAACACCCTATTTGTTTTCATTGCAATCAATTCAGCGACGCCTCATCACTTATGTCTCCAAATATCAGATTTTAAATTAATGCAGTTTTCGAAATATGACAACATGGCTTTTTCGTTCAAAAGTCTCTGGGAACGTTCCAATATTTTCAATACGGTTCAAGAAGAATTCGTGATATCACCATTGAATCGGTCATCAAAAACCATCTTGTATAACATTTAACGAATTTTTCTTGAACCGTATTGATTGGAACGTTCCCAGACTTTTGATCGAAAATGCCATGTTGTCGTATTTCTGAAACTACATGAATTTTAAATCTGATATTTGGAGACAAAAGTGATGAGGCGTCGCTGATGAATTGATTGCAATAAAAACAAAAAGTGTGTTCCATTTGAAAAAATTGAGTAACCCTCAATATCTGAAAAACTGTTGATTTGGAAACATTGCCGATATCACCATTAAATCGGGCATCATCAAAATCCACCCTGTCAAAATTTTCATAAATTTTTTCTGGGCCGTTTCTGAAATATGAGACCGTTCCGATTCTTTTGAATATATTGTATGTATGTGTATTTGTATATGGACGATATGGAGAAGAAAAGAATTTGAAAAATACACATTGTATCTATACAATCTAATTCTTCAACATAAAGCTACCAAACAAATTTGAGATGATATCACAGAATTATTCACTAAGAAAGAAGCTGATATACAGTAATCTTTAATAATTCATTTTGGAACTCTACTTGGTCGTTAAATTTTGCTCAAAAAATATCAAAAATAGCCTAATCGGATGGGGTGATGTGACTTTCGAAAATAACGTTTTTAACGAAATAGTCACTTATAATTAAGTCTGGCATCTTTCAGTACTTACTGACAAGAATTTATTGAAATAAATTTCTATTTCAAATGCCTGATGATACATTGATCAAACACAACAGAATTTTTAAAAGGTTTTCTCATTTCCTTAAAAAAATTACGAATTTTTATCAATATCAAGTACTTGAAGGTGAGTAGGGCATGATGATGCTTATGGTATGAAACAGTTCTGTTAAAATGACAATTTTTTTTGTTTATAAGTTGCAATAGATCGTCAAAATTTGAGGCATATACTGTGTGAAATCGGAATAGAAACAACTTTTCTCTTCAAGTTTCTTTGAAATTTGACAATTTTTTTGAGAAAATTTTACTTTAGACAAGTAGTAAAAGACATGTGACCCTGTCTGAGTAGGCCATTTTTCATTTCTATAAAAGGAAAACTTAACACCCACGTTGAATTTCAAAATAAATCATTATTAAGAGTATTTTCCTTATGATGCCTCTTTGAATGGCACTTTATAGTGAAACCTAATCAATATTAATTTGCAATCATTATACGATTATACTATATTATCATTGTAATCTAAAATATTTTTTTTTAAGTTTGTTCTACAGTAAAACGTGTTGTTCCCTTTATTAATATCACATTTACATACAGTGCTCGCCATAACATAAAGCATATTACAAAAAGTTTATTATTTGAGGTTTGGAAATTTTTTGGGTGGATCGATTGTGGATGTTCAACAACCTGAAAATCAATTTTTGACACTTGTCAGGTTATCACTGATATCGCGGTAAACTGAAAAAAATTACTACGAAGAGGCAAAATCTGAGGTATTATGGCAAGATACTGAAAAAAAATTATTCAAAAAAGTTTGGAATTAAATTTTAAACCTATATACATAGTTTCAAATAATAATAATTAATTTGGAATATTTTCCTATCTCTTTATTTTTTTTTTTTTCCGTATTTAAAAGTTATATTATGTCAGAATTCCACAACTATTGTGATAATATGGCAACCCAAACACATCGTGTTTTGCTGATTTCAAAAATAACGCGTCAAACTGAAGAGGCTTATAGTTTTCAAGTTTGTCTGCGAAGTGAAATGCTCATGCACGATTATCATCGAATCTTGATTGTAACCAGGAAAAGATGATGTATTTAGATTGCCATATCATCACAATACTCGTGGAATTTTGTCGTAACTGTTAAATACGACCTAATGAATTAGCGAGAGGCTTGGCAATAACCAATTTTTTCAATTATGTGCCATTTGGCGTGGAGTTTGATAAGAACGGTCTGTCATTATCTTCGAAATATAAATGTTACACCACAATCAGGCAATTCAAAATGAAAAAGAAAAAATGTAAAGATTGATAAATAACCAAAAAATTGTTATTTTCAATTTTCTCTCTATTGTTTGAAACTCTGTTTATTAGTAGAAATTAAAATTCCCAGCAACTTTTTGAAATAAATGTATTAGAAATCTTACCTCACTTCTTTCCTCTTCATAGATTTTTTTTTAATTTGATACCATACCAGTGATTAGGTGACACGTGTCTTAATTGATTTTCAGGTTGTCGGACATGCACAATACTTTTTTCCATCAGTCTAATAATGAAGTTTTTACCGTATGTTACATACTTCACAGCGGACACTGAATATCTGACAAATATTCGAATACATTTCCATTTGTTCTCAGTGACTTCTGTAGTGTTTGATTCAGCCAAATAAAATTATTCAATGTCTCGATATTTTGACAATTGTTACTTGTATGCCAAAACAGGACAATCGATATTGATCGTGGATTTCCGGCGTTTTAGTTGCATTAATGGTTCTCGTGACTTCAGTCGGTGCCGTTCCTTTTTTTTTTCAAATCGGACGTATATCAAATAAGACAAAGAAGAATTAAGCCATAGGTCTTGTTTATGAATACCTTTCGAAATAAATGGGGAAACGAAATAGTTGCGAAAGATTTATCTTGCCGAAGAAAGTGAATCAAATGTTTGACGTGAAAGTTTCAACACAGTTGTAATAGCAATATTTAAAAACATGCAATTTGTTTCTTATAATATTAATAGAAAAATCGAATTGATAACAGCAAAAAAAACACTAACTGAAAAAAAGAATTTAATACTTGAATATTTTTTTGTTATTTTTATCATCTTCATGCACTCATCGTTTCTGACTCCGTTTTTTCTCAGGGATGAAGATCGTTTGAGTTTTTATGAGGGAGTATCATCATTATATTATAAGAAACAAAAAAAAAAGAACTAAATATATCGTTCTCATCGTCAGTTATGATGGAGAAAGGTCATACATGATTTTTTATTTTTGAAATTTGTCCGAATTTTCCTACTTTTCTTGAAAATTTGAATCATAAGTTTTGAGCACTTTCAGTTTTTGCATAATTTTACAAATTCTCGAGAGATATTTTCAAGTTTTATTTCCGTAAAAACCTTATCCAGACTATTACATACTCGGTGACGTCACTGGCAGAAGTCACATGACCATTAATTGCAACCAAAAATATCCGCTACAATCGAAATCAACTGACGTATTTTGGAACATTAGTGGCAAGTATTGTCGAAATATTGAGGGCAAACCCAGCCTCTTTCTTCGGGAGGGGGAGCAACTAAATGATCTTAAAACACTCGATTTTGGTATGCGATACTTTTGTTCTCGGGTGCACCCTTGATTGAATTAATTTTAATCGGTTGACACATATTGTTTAACTGATTCTAAGTTAAGTAAGAACTTATATTTGAGCATATCGGTTAATGACTAAGGTTTACTAACATATTGAGATATTGTGCCACAAATACTCTCAATATCTTGTTGATATTTTCAACGGTATCCATGTCGATAATATCACGATTATCAGCTGGGGTGTGCCATTCTTTTGGGAAGGGATGCGAGATGAGATGAAGTACAGGAACATCTGTAAATTTATCGTGTTTTGAGATAGTTATAAATTGAACTGAAAAACGAGCTATTTCTTTCCAACAATATATTTATTCGGTTTGTGTCTTAGTTAACTCCAAATACTAGAACTGTGTTAATGAGAGACTTGGTTATGGTATAAGACTGAAGATATATTTTTTCACTCAAGAAAATCGTAAAGGATGAAATGTTACATTTTCTCATAATTAAAAATAGTAGGTTATTAAAGGAGTTTGGTATTGTAGTAGAAATGCACTTTCAACCGGCTAAATTATTTTAACAAGAATTAAATTTGTATATACACTATGACTATTCATTTGCAACCGAATACAGAAGCTAACCTGTATTCAATGTAAACTGACTACTAACTGTAGAAAACTGTCTTTCATCTTGAACCGTTCAAAACTCCGCAGAGATTCCTATATTTTTACAGGCAATACTTCTGTTGGGGCATTCCAAACACGACAAAAGATGTCAACGTCATTTAGAGCGAATTAGAACACTGGACGAATCGTCAAGATGTTTCTTGGATGGCTCTCGTTCATTCTTCGATGTGATTAGAACATTTTCGAGTGATGATGTCATGCAGCGTGAGTCAAGTTCGATTATCCAAACATTACGTTACACTGTCTTCTTCTGTAAGACCATTCGTCCTGAAATGTTATCCTTGGAGTGTGTCGATATCTGCAAGATTCTTCATATGTGCACCTTGAAGTTTGATAAAAGTAACACTCCACACTATTCATATTGGGTCGTGGAAGATGGTTACAGCACACCAAAATCTTAATCTGGACCTGAATATTGTAGCCAACATCTTTCTTTCTCCATATCGCTGATTATTCTGTCAGCCTCATTCTTCTTAACGAGCAGAAGTTTTTTTGTTGATTATCAGATTGATCGAGCAGTCCCATTGTCAATCTTATGCTGAACCGCTTTTATTCTACCCCCCACCCTGCCTTGCCCGGTATCGAAAATGACTTGGTACATCCTGACTCATTCTCTCAGTTTCCGCTGTTGAGCTTGTTCTATGCCGTCGGAAGAGGTGACAGCATCTTTTCCAATTCCGCTGGTAAGTTGTTGGCTTGGCTGACAATGCCGCGTATACTCCTTATCACTGAAGAATTCACATTTATTTCCCTCACTGGCACAAATTCATCAACAAAATCTTTCCTAGTGCGATTCCTCGTTCAATTTTCCCATCATGAAGCTTGGAGGTACGCTCACATCTTCGGCCCACAGGACACGAATCATCTCTTTACGTCTTCCATGAAGCACCAGCTCTTTCTGTTTGAACGTATACATTCTCGGTTGTGTCAAAACTATGTTCTGTTCCGGTTATTGCGCATTTTTTGAAAATTAGTACTTTATCATTCGAATCTGTTTCATATTCCTCAAATTTATAATTTATTGTCCTTGTGTCATTGGAGGGAACCTGCTGTTCTGAAGATAAGTAGTTTTATACAAAATTATGTATGTGACAGTTTTTGACAAGTAATTTTGAAATGTCCCAAAGTCAGTCGGAAATTATACTAGATGATCAAGATTCCAGTGATGATTTTTAGTGCACACAGATAAACTATTCTAAAAGTGATGATGTTTTTATGGAAAATTCTATAACACCCAAAGACGCATTCAACACTCAAAGTAAACCAGGCTTATTTCAAGAATGTTATATGGATATACCAGACGATATAATTTACTTGAGAAGAGAAAATAAGCTTTTACAAGAACTCTTGAAGGTGAAAGATACAATCATATCCAAGAATGAAAAAATAATTAATACTCTAACTGGACAGGTAGATAGTTTATCTAAAGAGAACAACAAATTAATTTCTGAACACAATGAAATTCAATTAATTCTTAATGAATTACATTTTTTGAAAACCAAAATGGTTGATTACACAGCAGAAATAAAGTTGACCAAAAACTGTGAAACCATATCTTATGCTGATGTATTCAAAAGTGAAAAAAGGAAATTCAATATTCCATGTAATAAATATTCCTTCAATAATCATAAAACCCAAAAACCAACAGACATGTCGAAAAACTAAAGAAGAAATTCAAACTAAAGTCAATCCAATTTTTGCAAAGGCAAGTGTTACTAAAATACAGGATATTACAAAAGGGGGTGTGTCACTAAACACAAATTCGGCAGAAGAAATTGAACGTTTATTAGACGTTGCCAAAAAGGAAATCGAAGAGACTATGAAATCACAACTACTAAATTGAAATCGCCTAGGATTGTTTTCATTGGACCAAAACAGTTTGAAAGTACTGATAAAATCAAGAAAGAACTACGCATTTTTGACTATATTGATGAAGAAGATACTGGACGTGAATTTTTCCAGGCAATCAAAATTCTCAAAAAATGTGTTACTCATGTTGAAACTACCGGTAGGACATTCCATAAATTGGTAAACAAAGATATAGTTCTTGGTTGGTATAAATTTAGAATAAGAGAGGATTTCAATATAATTTCATGCTCTAAATGTAATGCTTATGGTCATATATACAAAGACTGTAAAAATACTGTATCTTGCTCTATTTGTGCTGAAAACCATTTCACCAATCAATGTGATAATAAAAATAATCCATGTTGTATTAACTGCAATGTAGCCATTGAAAAATTCAAATGGAAAAGTAGCTATGACCACATTTCTAAAAGTGATAAATGTCCAATTTTCCAGAAAAAAATTGCTTTAGCCAAGGAAAGAACAAGTTATGAATAGTACAATAACAACTAACCTTACAAAACTGAATAATTTCAATATTCTTTATATGAATATAAGAAGTTTAGTAAACAAATTAAACGAAGTAGATATTTTACTAAAAAAATATAAAGAAACATATGTTAATCTTGACAGAGACTTGACTAAAATCTAATGAAAGTGCTTATTTCAATATCCCCAACTTTTCGAGTATTCATCATTGCCGTGAAGATAGACAGGGAGGTGGTGTAGCAATATATTTGAGAAATGGATTGAAATATTAGAAACTAGTTAAAAATATAAATATGGATTATAATACAATTAAAATTGAAATTTGTCAACTGCAAGCTAAATTAAAAGTTATTGCTTTATACAGACCTCCAAATTCAAAAATTGATGAATTTCTACAATACCTAGATAACTTGATGGAACTAAAACAAAAATTAATTTTGATAGATTTCAATTTAAATTTATTAACAGATTCTAGTGATGTTATGAACTATAAAAATGTGATGGAAAGCAATGGATTCCAAATTATAAATGACATCAACACAAATTCTTACACTAGAAAACAAAATAATTCTGTTAGTATCCTTGATCATATTTTGACAAATTGTCAAACTTTTTCAATTTTAAAATTACTTTGATGGATACTTCACTAAGTGATCATAGAATAATGTACAGCACGATAAAAAGATCTGACATTACTTTGAAAAAGTTCAAAAAGCGTTTAATAATCAAAACGGATTTTTCAAAACTCAAGAAACTTGTTTCTGATAAATTAAATTCAGAGCATTGTAACTATTTTTACGAACTGACAAATATTATCTTAGATGCCAAAAATCAATCACGTATAAAAATGTACATTAGAGCCCGTGAAAACAATGATTGGATTCCAGATACCATCATTAAAGAAACTGAATTGAGAAATACTAAATTTAAATTATACAAACATAATATTAATGATGAAAACTTATTGACTGAATATGAAATTCAAAGAAATAAAGTCAATGCTATGATAAAAAGAGCTAAAGCTAAATATATTAATAGAAAATTTGAGTCCTCTCAAGGTATTAACAAAAAAATTTGGAATACAATAAACTACTGTCTTAGAAATACTTCAAAATCAAATAAAAATAATGATATTGAAGTAATAAATTCAAATGGTAATATTATTAGGGATGAATTGGAAATAGCTGAAGTGATGGATAATCACTTTTCAACCATTGATGAAAACATAAGTAAAGAAATAATTACGTACTACAAAAATGCCCATTTCCTCCAACAAATAATAATTCTTCAATGCTTCCCTTTCCCACTGATGAAAAAAATTTTTGGATATAATAAATACTTAAAAAAAACTTGGCCCGATCCAGATGGTTTGGTAACCAAAGACCTTTTTGAGTTAAGAAATATTTCAGCCATACCGTTATCAAAAATTATCAATACATGTTTCTCAACAGGCATATTTCCAGATGAATTGAAACATGCTTCAGTTAGAGCTATTTACAAAAGTGGTGATCCTCAAAATCCTGGTAATTATAGACCCATAGCATTACTGAGCATTTTCTCAAAAATTATAGAAAAACTTGTGAAAAAACGAATAGTTAATGTCATCAATGAAAAATACGGTTTTGATGAAAATCAATTTGGATTTCAAGAAAACAGTGGTACTCAGCAGCATTACAAGTAATTGATAAAATTCGAGAAGGGCTTGACAAAGGAAAATATGTGGTTGCAATATTCATGGACCTCAAAAAAGCTTTTCATACAGTTGATCACTTAACACTTCTGAATCATTTGGATTCAATGGGAATTAGAGGCATTGTGAATGATCTTCTTAAATCATATCTATTGAACAGAACTATCAGCACCAAATCCTGTAATTTTTAAAGTGACAAGCTATTCATTAATAAAGGAGTCCCCCAGGGTTCTGTTTTAGGTCCAATTTTATATTTACTATATATACAAAATATTTCTAGAATAGGTTTAGAAGGTAAATACACCATTTTTGCAGACGTTACAGTGATTTTATATGAGAACTCCGATCCTTTAATTTTAGAAACTACAATCAACGAAGATATGAAAAAATATGAAACGTGGCTTTATTCTAATCTTTTATCATTAAATACAAACAAAACTGAGTACATAATATTTCATCAAATAAAGAAACCAACAATTAATCTAAATTTAAAAATAAAAAATGATATTTAAAGCAAACTTCGCAGATAAGGTATCTAGGAATATGGATTGATGAAAATTTGAAGTGGGACAAACATGTTGAAGTGCTTATGAAAAAAATTTCTCCACTTATTGGGGCCCTGAGAAGATGTCCTAGGCTCAATCCAAAAATTGCAAATATGATTCTACATTCTCATATTATAAGTAGAATCACCTATGCCATAAACATTTGGGGAACATGTTTTAAAAATAATTTCCATTTTATATAAAAAAGCATTGAAAGTCTTCGTCTTCCGTACGATACACCAACAAATCAACTCTACATAATTACAGAAACATTTTCGTTAGAAGAACTCTTCACAATGGAAACTTTAAAGGTGTCTTTCAATATTGTAAATAAAATCGTTAAATCAAACTTCATACTAACCAGAAATTATGAAATACATAGTTATCATACTAGGCAACATAACTGGTTCCATATTGATAAGGCTAGCTCAATTTTTGGACAAAAAAGATTCACACATTCAGCTCTTTCAAATTTTAATAGATTGCCAAATGAGATCGAGCATTCCAATAATATAATTCAATTTAAAAATCGATTGAAAAAGTAAACGCTTTCTCAAAGAAACCCTTCTCTATAATTTATCACCATAACGACAGTTCTTTGTGTATGACATTTTCAATTTTCTTTCCTTAGTTTTTTTTTCCTTTTAGTTGAGATTATTACAGAACAATAATTGTTGTAATGTTCAATCATAAACAGTCTCCATACCAGTTTTACGTAATTGTCTGACTGTTTCATGTTATCCCTTTGGAAATATTATATTTTAATTCTGTTATATATACCTTGTAATATAAATATTTATTTATGCATCAATAAATGAATAAAAAAAACGTAAGACACCTTTGAAAATAAGCACGAATACTCGGAAATTCCATTCCAATGATCCCATCATCCCCTTTGTCTGCTACGAGAGCATGGTATTTCACTTTAGTGCTAACAGTCAGTTCAATTGGTAGTTCACCATACAGTTGCTAGATCTCCTGTCGCTGTGCGTAGCTTCCAATTTGATGGTTTAATTCTTCCCGGTGTTTTGGGAAAGGTAAGCCCAAGGATCGTCCCAGTCGCACCTATATCTAAGAGCATGGTGCGAGGCTCGCTGTTGATGAGACCGTCTAGGAGGACACCTTTGTTTTGTCGGTGACGAACAGCGACATATCTGTCGTCAACTGTGGCTTGCGATACAGACTGACCATTGCTCCATCTCGATCTTCGTCTGTGTCGATTTTTTGAATGTTGGACATTTTTTACAATTTCGACATCTCATCAGTCTTTTCTCAGGCAACACTTCCTTTATTACTTCATTTATGACAGATTCAATATTAGCACGTTCTGTGGATGTTCCTCATTCATCCGGACTTTACTCTGGTTTTTGCATGATTTGTTCGCGGCCTCAAATTTCAAAGCGCTCGAATGCTTCTACGAGATGTGTTGGACGAGCTGGTGTCTGCTTCAGATTCTTGTAAGGATTTGCTTAATTTCACACAGCGTTTTTTCAGTTGTGGGTGGTATATTTGTTCAAGATGGGTCTGGCTATACCGTAGACATCAGCTGTTCATAGTCCTCCTGTTCTTAGGCGGGGATGGTTGGTGTAATATTCGTTTCTTCTCTATGCAGTCCAGTGTTGCCTGGATAGACTCACTGCTAAGTGGGGATAGTACTCCACAAGGTGGAGAATCTACAGAATCTGATCGCGGACTCGCTGCTGGAAACTCTGAACAACCCAGGACATTGAACCGTTGGCTATGCTGACGATATAGTGGTCATAGCACAGAGAAAATATAACACAACGGTTAAAGATCGCATGAAGAAGGCACGGTTACGAAATGAACGGACTTGGAAGGGCTAAACGTTAACCTCAACAAGGCAACCATAGTAGCATTCCCCAAAGACGAAAAACAGAGGACCTGGGGCCCATACGACTTCGAGGGGAAGACACAGATAAAGGGAAAAGTCAAATATCTTGGAGTAATCCTTGACTCCAAGCTGGCCTGGAACCAGTATCTATAAAAACAACCAAAAATGATGGCCAGACGTTCTTTTGGAAAAAAATGGGGGCTAGAACCGCATATGCTGCACTTGTTGTACAGCACGATGGTCATACCTTTCATACATAAAAAAGGAATATACCAATATGCTTTTTGTATCTTGGAAAGGCTTTTTCACAATACAGATTAATGGTTATTTAACTCTCTGTTATTCTTAATTTTATCAATGTGGGATATATTTTTTTTATCGTTTTGTTGTGGGAGCTCATAGCGTAGTGTTTTCAGCAAGTGGCTTATACCATGAACGTATACTATCAGAACTGCAGGGGACTTAATACAAAATTATTTGATCACTTGATGATGAGTTTGATATTATTCTAGCAGTAGAGACTTGGTTGCAAGATGAAATAAGCGATGGAGAGATTGCTGATGCGGAACTATATAACATAATTAGAGCTGATAGAGATTTGATACTAACCAACAAGAGTAAGGAAGGAGGAGTATTAGTATCAATTAAAAAAAATATATAAAATATTACATTAGGTCAAATACTGCGAATTGTTAGAAGCATTGGTAGTTGACTTCAAGGTGAGTAATCAAAAATACACTCTGGTCCTTATTTATATACCACCAAGAAGCTCAAATGATATTTATAAGTCAATGTACGAAATTTTGCAACAACAAATAACCAATATCAATAATACATTTATAGTAGGTGATTTCAATATTCAGGGAATTACCAACACAGTTATTGACAATGGTAATTTTGATGAGCAATTCAATTTACTACGAGATTTTACTGATTTTAATTCATTTATATTATTCAACGACATTCAAAATTATCAAGGAAGAATATTGGACCTAATAATGGGGTCTGAATACCACACAATTGTAATAAATAGAGACTTTCTCCTATTTGTAAAAGAAGATTCCTATCATCCAACTTTCAATTTCACGATCAATACAAAAAATTTAAAAAAAAACACAGAAAGTACAGGAGTCCTGGTATAATTTTAAAAAGCCAACTTTCATCAGCTTAGTATAGAAGTAAGAGATGCCGACTGGAATTCCGTTCTTGATGAAGTGGATGTAAATAGGACTTTAGAAAAATGTTATACCATTTGGAACAACATCATAGCAAAAACTGTTCCTAAATATAGAATTCATAAAAACACGAACAAATTTCCTGTTTGGTTCACAAATGAAGTTAAAACTTTACTGAAAGAAAAGAATTACCATAGAAAAATTAAAACGAAGTCGGATTTGAATGAGAAATATAAAGAACTACGTAAAAGGTTAAAAATTTAATTTGGAAGGAGGAAAAACAATACATAAAAAATTTAGAATCGAATCTTTCTAAAGATATAAATCAATTCTGGAATTATGTGAATAGTAAAAAAATAAATAAAACATGCTTGGGCAGCTTAACTTATAATGGTGAAATGGTGGCAGATGAGGTTACAGTAGAATCGTTCGCAAATTTTTTCGTATTTGTTTCCTGTGAAGAAAAAGCCTCGTACAATCTAAACTTTAATAATTCTAGTATGACAAATGATTCTTTTCAAATACATACAATAACTGAATCTGACTATAATGAAGCCGTCAAAAATCTAAAACTTAAAAAAGCTGCAAAAATAGATGGCATCCCTCCTTAAATCTTGAAAGGATGTTATGAATGGTTAAAAGGTCCTCTACTTTATATTTTTAATTCAATAGTTAGGTCAAATATTTTTTCTTAATTTTGGAAAACATCTATTACCATACCTATATTCAAATCGGGGAATAAAATGGAAATTGAAAATTATAGAGGTGTTTCAATTATGTGCGCTCCTTCTAAGCTATTGGAGCAAATTATATATTCCAAACTGTATAAATTCGCTAATAAATACATAGCACCTGAACAGCATGACTTTATGAACCAGAAGTCAGTAAATACTAATTTATTTATTTTTAGCAATCATGCTTTCGAAACTTTACAAAATAAATCACAATTAGATACAGTATTCACGGACTTCCGTAAAGCCTTTGATCAAGTAAATCACGACATGCTGTTGGAAAAAATTTGTAAATTTGGTTTAGCGACGAATTTTCTAGAATTAATCAAAAACTACTTAAGAAATAGATATTTCACTGTTAAACATAATGGAAACACTTCGGGAAAATTCCACGCTAATTCCGTTGTTCCTCAGGGATTAAATCTAGGACCTCTTTTATTCTTATTATTCATTAATGATTTACCTTCGGTCTTATATCATTCACATTGTCTGCTCTTTGCAGACGATCTCAAAATTTTTAAACGTATTCAAACTGTTAGAGACTGCGTATCGCTGAAAAAAGACATCAACAATATTGTGAATTGGAGTTACACTAATAAGATATTTTTCAATATAAAAAAATGTTATACGTTAACAATATGTCGCATGAAAGATGTTATTAACTTTGAATACCAAATGGATGGAGAGGTTCTAGGTAGAAAAACTGAGGTGAAGGACTTAGGTATTACACCAGTAATCACGATACTATATCATTTAAATAATTTCGGCTTCGAAGAAATTGAAAAATAAATTCACTTCTGGGCCAGATAAACTCCCTTCGTTCTTTGTAAAGGATTGCATCAGAGTATTTGTCACTCCCCTAATATATTTATTCAATTTAGCTGTTAAAACCAAAACATTTCCAGATATATGGAAGATTTCTCGGGTCTCCCCAATACTCAAGAGTGGTGATCCAGCTAATATACAAAATTATCGTCCAATATCTGTCCTATCAAACTACGCCAAACTTTTTGAAATAGTGATTTACAATCGAATTTTTACCTCAGTACATATGATAATCTCACCATATCAACATGGATTCATGGCCAAACGGTCGACAGTAACAAATTTAACTGAATTCACTCAATACGTATCTGAAAAAATCGATAATCGTTACCAAGTAGATGTTATTTACACAAATTTTGCTAAAGCGTTTGATAGAATTGACCACCTTTTTCTTTTACAGAAACTCAGTTATTTTGGCTTTCATTCTTCAGCCGTTTTATTCCTCAAGTCTTATTTCACTCAACGGTCTCAGTTCGTTTCTTATAATGGTTTCAACTCAAATAACTTCATCACTACTTCTGGGGTTCCACAGGGTTCAAACCTGGGTCCCCTAATTTGCCTTATTTATAAATGATTTCAATGAAGAAATAGATTGTAATCGTTTATTCTTTGCGAACGACCTGAAATTATATTCTATAATACAAAACTTGGATGACTGTGAGGCACTGCAATTTGAAGTGAATAAGGTTCAGCATTGGTGCGAAGAAAACAAGCTTTATTTGAATGCATCGAAATGTAAAAGCATGACTTACACAAAAAAAGGCTCTTATCTTATTCGCCTACAACGTAAATGAGACAGTCCTATCTCGCTGTGAGTTAATCAAGGATCTTGGAGTTTACTTTGATAATCACCTGACATTTAGTCACCACATTTCGGTAAAAGTCAACCAAGCTCTCAAATCCTATGGCTTTATAGTGAGAAATTGCAAATCTTTTTGGAATCTAAAAGCTCTATGTTCTTTATATAACGCGTACGTTAGATCTAAATTGGAATACGGCTCTATTATACGGAATCCCGTATATATATGTAACTGGTTGATGATTGAACGAGTTCAGAGACCCTTCCTTAAGTTTTTATGTTTCAAAAGTGATGGTCAATATCCTGAAAGAGGCGTACCATACCAAATAATAATTTCGCGCTTTGATTTCGAGAACCTAGACGTACGAAGGAAACGTGCTGGCATTATTTTTTTATACAAATTATTGCATAGTCAAATTGGTGCAAGTAATATAGTGTCTCAAATAAACTTTTTTATTCCAAATTCTAGAACTAGATACTCTAAGATATTTCTCTGTAATATAGCCAGAACAAATTTATATCTAAAGTCTCCTATACACACCATGTGTGAAAATTTTAATAGGATATCAAATCACTGTGATATTCATTTTGAAACATTGAGTTACATCGGGAATATGGCTGTTCAATACCTAAATGAAAACATTTTGTGATATGTAACATTATTTTTTTCAATTGTAATATTATTTCTTTCATTCATATTTGAATATTTTTGACTATTATTCATATTTTTTTTTTAAACTACACTGAACTTTTTAAGTAAATTGTCCTGTAAATGGGTAACTGTTGGGCAATAAACGCTATTATTATTATTACATATAATAGTACTTTTTCCTTCACTAATCATATAATGTCGTTAGTGAAATCTGCAAATCGTATGTTGGGTTATTTAATGAGACAAACGCGTGAATTCAATGATATAAATACAATCAAATTAATATATTATACTCTAGTTAGATCGAAACTGGAATTTGCTTCAATAATTTGGACAGAAGAATACAAAACTACTTTAAAAGAAATCGAAAAGGTGCAAAATGAATTTCTTCGTTATCTTTATTTTAAAAAATATCATGAATGGTCAGATTATAATTTAATACGAACATTTCGATTAAGAAATTAATTCAAAATATTAACATTAGAACAAATACGAAATTTGAATTCCCCCGAAATCCTACACTTGATTCCGTTTCATGTTCCTTCATGCCGTACTCGACATACAACTATGTTTAATATTTCTGTGTCGATATCTACAACTAGAGCACCTCTTGCAACCATGTTGATATTAGCTAATGAATTTAATGAAATTTCAGATATTGATTGGACTTTACCACATTCAAAATTTTATAACACAATACTGAATATTATACTAAATAGATCTTCGTGATAATATATCTACCTAAATCTGTAACCCAACAGTTGTGATAGTATCTGCAGAATCAAAATATATATTTTTTGAGTAACATTTACATTATATATGAGCTTATTAATAAGACTCCATGTAATAAAACTTAATAAGTTTGTATGGATCAAATAAATAAATAAATAAATATGCCGCTCTGGTGTGGTGGCCCAAGATACAACAAAGAGAAGCCATAACAAGACTAGGCAAGGTGCAAAGATTTGCCTGCATTGGAATTACAGGGGCAATTGAATCAACACCAACTGCAGCCATAGAGACACTCTGGGGTCGTCTCCTCTCCATTTAGAGACGAATGGTAACGAAATGTACAGCAAGAGCGTCTGTAAGAAACTGGATTCGGGAAAAACATAAAAATTACTGGTAAAGTATCGCAGGAAACAAACATAGGAAAGAATACACCGAAGGACTGTTCCACAAAAAAACAGCAGACCTGTTAGCGATGGACAGGAGCCAGCTAAGAATCGTTACGGAGCTACTAACCGGTCACGCACCGGTGAAGGAGCACCTCAACAAAATGGGACTGTTTATAATACTGTATAATAACTGACCTGCAGACTGTGCGGTAAGGATCCAGAAACAGTGACACACATACTGTGTTGTTGCAAAGCACTAGACTGCAAACGGGAAATTTTTGGACGGCTATCTGGAGTTTTTAGTGGCTATGCCTGATAAGGAGACAGGAGACTCTCACAGTTCAGAGTAGACCACGAGATGTAAGGCTCATAACCACCTCATGAAGGGGTTTCTTCACCTCCACAAACAAAAAACCCTCTTCGAATCTTGCTCCTCACTTATCATCCAATTTGTCCACAGGTGTCAAACAGGATGTATCTGATTTCTTCTTTGGATCACTGACATTACTTGAACCGAATCAGAGGAGAATTACAGTATCCTCGGTAACATTAATTTGGAAACTAGCTCGTTACTGTATTGGTTGAGGATGAGTCTTGTTACAGTTGATCCGACTGCGATATTTTTCCGCCTCCTTTGTGAAGAGGTTGATGGTAAAAAACCACCCGTTCACATTGAAGTTTTTTTTTATCAAACACGAATCCATTCCTCGTCGCCCATTTCCATCGATTTTATACGTCGAGTTTTGAAATTATTGCATTTCTCCATATTACGCCCGTCTCTCCTGCAGAATTTGCACTCCTATATTTATTTTTCTGTATCCTGGTAGCATACATTTACTATTTTCTTCAAGCCATTCAATAATTATTTAACACCAATAGCATTGTTGAGAAGACAGCTGTAACGGATAACTCGGGTACAATCGATAACTGAAGCCAAGCAACGGTGACTGTAAGCATCGGTTTGGATGGGTAACCGAAGTACTTGGACGACCTTAATCAGCTTGAATGATCGCAAGTGCATGTAAAGGAAAGGGCCTTGACTTCCCTAGCTCGATCAAGTCTCTCAAAGACTTCTGAGGGTGCAGTCGGTTGACGGATAGAAGAAAAACAAATATTAATAAATAAAGATAAGAAATTACTCACTTTTTTCCACAAAAGGTATATGGTCATCTTCGATGAACCCTAAATAAGCTCTTTTGATGAAATATCTTTGATTATTTTTCAATAAATCGAGACTTCGCAATTCATCTTCAGCTGCAGCTAGTCTCAAGTACCTGTAATCATAATGAAATTAATTATTTCATTAGGCCCCCAATTCCCACAAGGTAGTCAGATAATCTAAAAACTGTTTGTATGAACATACAACTAACTGGCCATATGTTCCACTGCTTACATATCCCAATAAGCAATCTGGAATATTCGAGACTAGCCAATGGCTTGACTCAAAAAATGAAAAGCATTGAATGCACTGCCTTAGATCAATCTCACTAGCGTCTTCGTGAGGTGATCCAAACAAAAACTATAAGTTTACCTAAATTTACACCAAATGCTGAAACCGCAATTGAATTTCCTTTAAAATATAATTATTGCTAGTGAAATTCTTGTTATGTCATGCAATACTGATTTGTCAGTCGGTGGTGCTCGGAAGAAGACTTTTGAGGGTTTTACTCTGAAGGGTGTGCAGCTGGTTGACGGAAATAACAATTTCAACAATATTTTTTTTAACAAATCTCAATTTTCATAAATAAATATCCTTACCAATTTTGGGTGTTTTCAAAGGAACTGTAGAATTTTGTAGCTTTATGGCCAATCAAATCCAATAATAATAATATGTCTATCCTTTGTAAATCAGAAACAACTTCTTCAGATGAAAGAGTTCTTTGCCGATTATTATGGTAAACATTAGCTAAGTGTTTAGCACCATAAATGGAATCATTTGGTCCCCAATTCACAAAAGCTTCTTCACCATCAAAAAATATCAATTTTAAATTCAAATTAGTGTTATCTTTCAAGGAACTCAGCTCCTGTTTCATTACTTTTGCCAAATTCAACATCATAGCGCAAGGAACTGCTGAATCAGTTGCACCTGAAAATAATTTTTGATGAATAATTAATTCTTTGTGATATTGTATAACAGTATTATGCTATCGAAATTTTGACAATAAATTATCAATTTCATAAAATAACTCAATACATTCTTCACAACCAAATTTCAAAATGAATTAAAAAATCTAATAAATATTCAATTATAGAAAAGCGATAATAATAAATCTGTTGCTCAAGGTATATTCACATGTTAAAAAGACTATTGATAAATATATACTTAATATTTCAATTGATGATGAAGCAATTCTACTGATGAAGAGAACTTGTCTAAAGAAAATTTTCATCTAAGAATGTGGATGTATAGAGGAGGAGGAATAATACAGGAGCATATCTGTTATCATTGTATTACACCACTGCACTGGCGTCAATTATCCAATTTTTCTGGTTCCCAGACTAGGAAAGATATAATCCAGTCTACAAATCAAGTAAAAAATAGTCGCTTCTGAAAATGGTAACTTCATTGGCGAAACGCGCGTCGAGTGAAATTAAAGTATACAAGTTTAGTGTTTGGGTACTTTCTTCTATTTCTTGATTTGCATTCAATCCAAAAGTTCTAAATTCATTCGATGGTTGTAACATAAACTTTCTGTTTTTGACTGATATCAGTTTTCGAAAAAATTGAGTTTGACAAGAGTTCTAAAAGAGGATAAAGTTGTTGAAAAAACTTTTGAATTCTACTCTTGTTTTATTCAAAATTACATATGACAATACCATTTGATTGCTGCTTTGAAAAGTGTTTGTTCTGCGGGTTATGATGCTCTATATTGGTAGTAAATGTGAACCTCCTCTATAGCCAGACGAACTCGTGACATATCTGCCACTTCCGCCATTTCGTTTACAGCCTCGACTCCGAAGATGCAGTCTCTGTATTTCGCAGAAAAGACGGCATGCTCTGGCCTGGGTATTTATTACACCACAGAGCAATGTCATCTGTCATTCAAAGCGTCCGTTTTGTTATCACGATTGTCATTCTTTGGTAATATATCGTTTTGATACCCACTACTTTGCCTTGGAGGGGTTGGTGGTGGGAGCCTAATCCTCGTCGTCTTGGATCCAAGTTACTGTGTTCACAGGGTTAACCCCCCTAGTAACGGCAGACACCCAAAAGGTAGATGGTTCGAAAGGGGATAGCTCAGAATTGGTGCGTTGATCAAAGCTCCTTTCAGCTTTCTGGATGAATCTTGGCATTCCTCTGACCACTGGGAATTTGTTTGTCCTTCCGTGAGCTTTTCAGTGGTTTAGCGATGTTAGCAAAACTCCGAAGCTTATGAGATTTGAGATTCCTGATAATATGAAAAATCCTGATGATATTAATAATTTCTTCATCAACTCAGTACCCTCAACTGAACCTCCTCAGGAATTATTTTCATTTTACAGGAATCACAAACTAGCGGACAATAATTTTACTTTTAAAGAAATAAATGACTCATTTGTTTATCAAACGATCTGTCAGATCAAAACGAATGCAGCAGGATGTGACAATTTGAATATTAGATATATAAGATTATGCTGCCCTCACATCATAACTTATATCACCCATATAGTAAACTTTGCTCTAACAAACAATGCTTTTCCAGCAGCATGGAGAAGTGCAGTTGTAAAAGTGTTACCTAAAAAATCCAACCCATCTGAATATAATCATCTCCGACCAATCAGTATTCTACCTACTTTCTCAAAAATTTTGGAAAAGGCACTAGAGATACAGCTAAAAGAACATCTTGATCATTTCTCGTTATTACCTTCAATACAATCGGGTTTTCGCAAAGGATATAGCTGTACAACTGCACTTCTACATATTGTAGATGATATAATCAGGGCAAAAGATCAAGGAAATTGTGCAGTTCTTATCTTTATGGATTTCAGTAGAGCGTTTGACACGATAAGTCATGATTTGTTACTAGTCATTTTACATTACATAGGTCTCTCTAAAAATGCTGTCTCACTGATTGAATCATTTCTGAAAAATCGAAAACAAAAAGTTACTATTGATGAAACTGACTCTCATTATCTTGATGTTCATTCAGGTGTTCGACAAGGGTCTATTTTGGGGCCCCTGCTATTTGCTATTTATACAATCAATTTAGTGAACTGTCTTCAGCATTGTGAAATCCATATGTATGCCGATGACACCCAGCTCTATTACAGCTTTCCACATCAAGCAGTAGAAAATGCTTGTTCACGCATAAATAAGGACCTTGCGGCTTTTACTCAAACAGCTTTGAATCATGGCTTAATCATAAATAATGATAAATAGAAAGCTCTTGTATTCGGCTCAAAAAACAATCGTACTCTCATTTTTCATTCTGTGAATATAAACATATACAATGTGAATCTTGAAATAGTCGAGAGTGCGAAAAGTTTGGGCGTTCTGCTCGACTCTGATTTGAGATTTGATAATCACATCAATAAAATATTACAACGTGCATATTTTATGTTGAGAGTTATCTATAGTCAAAGGCATTTTTTTCCATTGAGACTGAAAGCTACATTATGTGAAACACTTGTTTTATCAAATTTTACCTATGCAGACGTACTGTATAGCCCTTTTTTAACCAGCCAATATGTAGGAAAGATACAAAAAGTTCAAAATTCTTGTCTACGTCTCATCTATGGCATAAGACGTCGTCAAAGAATTTCACACAAATTGAAAGATATTGGCTGGTTGAATATGGAAAATAGACGAACTCTGCATTCTGCAATTCTCTTCCACAAAGTTATTATAAGTAAAACTCCCTCATATCTGCATAGGAAAATTACATATAGAGCCGACGTACACAATCTCAATGTGAGAAATAAAGGATTGCTCACCCCACCCAGATTCAAATCAGAGTTTTTCAGACGTAGCTTCAGCTTTCAAATATGCGCAATCTACAATAGCATACCTGAACATATAAAACAAAGTGGGTTACAGCGATTTCGACTGAACTTGAAAAGTCATTTATTGAATTCACAATAAAATCCAGATATTTCTCTCGTTTCTTTCTCAATTTTATATTATACTGGACAAATAAAAATTACTTCATATATACCGCAGCGAGTTTAAGGTTAAGTGGAAGAACAATTAATAGCGACTGGCCCCAGGGTTGGTCTCTATAAAAATTGAACTTCGCCTTTTATTTTCATTCACATATTTTTTTTCTTTGTTTTTTGATTTTTGTAATATTTTAACGAATGGAAATAATAAAGACGGTTATTATTATTATTATTATTATGTATGTATTTTGGACCGCTACTCCTTCCCCAGAAACTACATTGGTCAGATGGCATTTCTTGGGGCTCAATTTCAGTCAGGAGCTTCTCATCACAGAAATACCTCCTCCAGGTTTTTTAAGTGGTCGTCGAAAGATCTGCCAACCACAATGATGTTCTCGAGGTATACCAGATACGTCTTCCATGAAAGTCCCTTCAGAACCGTCTCCATCAGTTTTTCAAATGTGGCTGGAGCGCTGTAGAGCCCGAAATGGCATAACTGTGAACCGCCACAAACCTGAGCCGACGGTGAAAGCTGTCTTCTCTTGATCTTCCTGGGCCAGTTCTACCTGCTAGTATCCGCTCTTCAAATCTAGGGTCAATAAAATCGTAGAACCAGCCAGCGTGTAAGCGTTTCATCTATTCTTGGTAGAGGGTAACTGTCCTTCTTCGCCACGTTGTACAGTTGATGATAATCAACGCAAAATCACGTAGATCCGTCTTTCTTTTCCGCCAGCACGACTGGAGAGGACCAGGAACTATCAGATGATTCGATAACACCTTATTTTTCCATGCCACAGACTATTTTATCAGCTTCTTCCTTCTTGGCGAGTGGAAGTCTTCTAGCAGATTGACGAATAGGTCGAGCATTCTCAGTGTTTATCTTGTGCTGAACGAGCTTTGTTCTGCCACCTTTTCCTTGGCCAGTGTCGAAGATGTCTTGATACTTCTTGACTAATTCTCCCAATTTGGGTTGTCGAGCTTGTTCTATGCCCTTGGAAGACGTGACAACCAGCTTTTATAAAGTTGTTGGCTTGGCTAACAATGCTGCGGACACTCCTAATCACAAAGGAAATTGAAGAGTAGTGCCCCAAAATTGTTCCCTTCTTCAAAGTCACCGGGTAATAATTGACATTCACTCCCCTTACTGGCACAAATCTTTCAGCACGCTACAAGGTTTTTCCTAGTGCAATTCCTTGTCCAATTTTCTCATCACGGAGCTTGGGCTCGAACATCACCACGTTTCCACTGCTCGCACTATCGTCCAGGCAGGGCCTAAAGTATGGTTTCAGCTGTCTCAGATACGCGCACGTCTTTAGCCAACAGGGCACGAATCATTTCTTCACTTCTCCTATGAAGTACCAGCTTTTCTCCGTTCACCCGTAGGACGCCGTCTTCAAAATTTAGCTCGAAACCTCTTGAATTCATTATTCATTCATTATTGACCGTTTCTCTCTTATTGTTTCCTTAATACTGTCGATTTCTGTCTCGATTTTATCCATTTCTGTCTCAACGGTTAATTTCAACCGATTCGCCATACCGCAAACTTCTCTGAAGCTCTTCGAATTTTCTAGAAGCTCCTTCCTCAAAGCAGTTCAATTTTCCAAAAGCTCTTCTCTTGAATTCTTGGAGTTTTCTAGAAGTTTGTCTTCCAAACTCTTTGAACTTCTCTTGGAGTTCCTCTTTCAGACTATTCGAATTTTGTAGAAGTTCTTTCCTCAAGCTGACAGAATTTTCTGAATTTTTTTCTTCCAGGCTCTTCGAATTTTGTTGAAGGTTATCTTCCAGACTTTTCGAATTTTGAAGGAATTTATATTCCATAATTTTGAGGAAGTTGTTCTTTCGAACTCACAGAGTTTGATTGAAGTTCTTCTTTGAATTTCTTCAAGTCAGGGGTTCGAGAGGGTGCCTGGAGTCCCGGCATCTCAACGCTACTCTCACCTCCACGTGGTGAATTCTGGGCAACGGCATGACCTGTCATGACGACTAACGAGAGAGAAACGGACTCTAGGGGTGGCTGAGGCGTCGCAGCCAACCGGAGTAGCGACCGATGGGCCCCTATAGCTCACCATACACCGACGCCAAACATACACGTTTCCTCCGACACCCAAAATACACATTCATACATTGCAGGGGGAAGCGAGAACCAATAAACCTCAGCAAAGAAACCCCTTATTCTCTCCTCAATTTTAGGCAGATATCTGACAGAAAACAGCTACTTCCTTGGCTAATACCACGACGGACGTTGAATTAAATCTGACAGATATCTGTGCAGCGTTCTCCCTAAAATCTGGGAGACAGCCACAAATGCTTTCTGTATCAAGTAGCAGAATCCTGCCCGAATTGATCAAGGACTTGACCACTTACATACCGGTTTCGAGGTGTATTGCCTCTCTTCAGTGCAAGGTAGGTCCGACAACATTTGCAGTCGTCGACGTCCTTGGTCATGCCATGCAATTCACTGATACTTGAAATGATTCTCTGAAGTGGATGCGGAGTCTCGTAAAAAGATAGTCGCAGCGCCACCTCTAGAAAACCTCAGAAAGCAATCCAAAGTAACTCAGGGTAGAGTTTAATTCGAAAAAATCAGCCAAAGTCTGATGGCTTCAGGAGATAGACAGAACTTCAACAAAAAAAAAACTTATTCTCTCCTTAATTTTAGGCAGATAACTGACAGAAAACAACTACTTCCCTGGCTAATACCACGACGGACGTTGATTTAAATCTGACAGATATCTGTGCAGCGTTCTCCCTAGAATCTGGGAGACAGCCACAGATGCTTTCTGTATCGAGTAGCAGAATCCTGCCCGACATGATCAAGGACTTAACCACTTACATACCGGTTTCGAGGTGTATTGCCTCTCTTCAGTGCAAGGTAGGTCCGACAACATTTGCAGTCGTCGACTGTGTGGCTGTCTCCCAGATTCTAGGGAGAACGCTGCACAGATATCTGTCAGATTTAATTCAACGTCCGTCGTGGTATTAGCCAGATATCTGCCTAAAATTGACGAGAGAATAAGGGGTTTCTTTGCTGAAGTTCTGTCTCTCTCCTGAAGCCATCAGACTTTGTCTGATTTTTTCCAATAAACCTGTTTCCAATGGAAGCCGAGGAGGGGCCTCGGATCGGGAGCTGCGGAACTGGTAGTTGGTGAATGAATCGCCAGCCACCGCTGCATCGTCCCATCCTACCAGGACTTTCATGATGAGCTAGAATGAAGGAACTTGCAGCGAGAACTGGATTACCTGTCTTAGATGGGAGCTAAGGAGGGGCCTCGGATCGGACGCTGAGGGACTGGTAGCCAGTGAACGAATCACCCACGGCCGCCGTAGTGTCCGGCTGAGAACCAGCCCTACCAGGACATTCACGGGAGAGCGCTTTGAAGGATCTTGCTGCGAGAACTGGGACCCAAGGAGGGGCCTCGGATCGGATACTGCGGGACTGGTAGCCGGTGATGGAGTCCTACCGTAGCTTTCACAAGGAGACGGTTTGAAGGAACTCGATCCTTCTACAAGCACCAACACATACACACACATACTATGAGGCCACTGTGAGGAAGATCAGGAGCACACTTGAGAGGACGGAACAAGCAGAGCATGTCATTAATGAGGAGATCCGAGGATGGCAAAAACGGCCTATGGGGGCCTACTTGCCTGGCTGCAGTAGCAGCCTCCCCACCAACTACTACTACTACTTCTTCAGGTCAAATCGAGCTCAAGTCAATTACAGGAACTTCGAATACACACGTTTCGAGGTCTTCTCCGTCTTCAATCAGTCCTTCTGAAAGTATTTTCTGGAGTACGGCCTTCTTTCCAGTTGTTTCTTACTCATGATCCTCTAATTTTTGCTTCAATTCACCAACTTTTAGGTCGACCAGGCGAACTTTTTTAGGAAACATTTTGTCTTTTATTTTCTTCAACCGAGATAGTAGTCTATTTCATACAAATGGTTGTCAGTTTATTTTCCCGCGATGCGCAAAACTGTCCACTATGCGAAGACTTATTTGTTCACTAGTCTATTAGGCGCGATAAATAATAATAATAATACTCCCTCATACACACTCGTTGAGTGTACTCAAAGGCATAGCCTGTGCGGGTAGAGGACGGCTATTATTATTATTTGCCGTGGCGATTTTTGGTGGCGTATTCAATTTTCAGCTGTAGGAAAACCCGGAAAACCTACAGCACCACCTCGGGTGGTCGGTGTGCACCAGAAGCTAGCACCAGACGAGATTGGCATCTAGACAACCCACAATACACTTGCTTTTCAACAAGGAATGCGGTCGCCTATCGATCCGATATAAAGTAGATGAGAAAAATTCTCTTGTACCTACATCGGGCTCGAACCGACTATCGCTATGCTGGAGTTTCACGGCCTGTGCGTTAGACCGCTGATCCACCGACCACACAATGTCTCATCAGTTTTATTTAACACGGGAACACATATTAATTTTAATCATCCCACTTCTGACACCAAATCATTTTTACTGTCGCTGCCTATTTGAGAACTAAATACTATATACAGGCAAGTAGAATTCTTTCACTGTTTTCGAAAAGTCACGACTAGATAGAACGATCAGTCATGATATACCGTTAACGAGCGGAAGTGATATCACCCGAGCAGGCTTAGCGTGATTATCTAAACAGACATCGTCACGTTCTATTCAAACAGTCTATTAATTCGGTAAATAATAGATAATATAAGACAGACCTGAACATTAATTCGGGTTTTGAAAAACTATTCTCAGTAGGAAGTCAATTTTACATTCACAATGAACATGAAACTTACCAACAAATATTTCATCTTTAAAGTATTTACTGTCATAATGGCAAGCTAAAACCAAATATCTATCTGCTTCAGAATTAATTGTAGCTATAATATTTCTGAATGTTAGGATGCCATGTGGAGTATTACTTTCGAATTCGTCAACTTCTACATTCCAATTCAACTTCTGAAGTTCCTTTCTGATGTAATCGAACACTTTTTTATGATTAGGAGTACCTACAACTCTTGGTATGAGAATGTTGTCCAACACTTCGTCGATATATCTAGCATTTGAAAGACCAGCCAAATATCGAATGTCAGCATTTGACATTGAATGAACTTTGTGGTTCTTCTGAAAATAAAAACTGAATTACCTCTTTTTCCTTGATTATTTTAATTCAATGAACTGAGTTATGCGCGGATATCAGGTTCTTTATTCGAAAGGTACAAAAATTGGAAATGGTTAAGCTATTGAAACACCTTCACAATATCATGAAGAACTCTTAAAATTTTATAATACATATGTATCTACTCGTACGGATCATTATTTCAGAAATAATTTTTATATCAAAAAACAAATATAGGTAGGTAGGTACAGGTATACGTACTAGTCTGGGAAGAAATTTCCTGCACGCGAAGGTTTGTTCAGGGGACCTCCATAAGATTGTTTAATGCGCTTTTCGACTGCTTACCTGAACTACGCTTTGCGTCGTTCGGGTAATTGGGGACCCGGGTCTAGAAAGAATTGATCACAGGTAAGAGGTAACTGAAAGACTACACCAGCAAGAGTTACCGAAGCCGGGTCCTCTGAAACCCTTTCCAGGAAGCCAAGCTAACTTTTCCAAGGGTACGGAGGCGGGCAGCAGGGAAAAGGGAACAAGGGTAACCGAAGGTATGCTGAAAACACAAGTTAGCAGGAAAACCTCCCAAAAGAACCCCGAATTCACCTTTAACAGAAACCGAAGAAGGGACTGACTTAGGATAGGTTTGTACACCAGTCACGTCGGCGTTGAAGATGCGGCTCGGATCGTTCAACACTTCCAAGGCACCGACTTCATTGAGGTGGCCTTCAACTTCTTGAAACCAGTCTCTGATTGATTTTTCGGTTACTGCTGCCCTGGCTTTACATATCGTCTCCGTATTACATTTTTTAATAGATGGTTTGCGGGCTGAAAATAAATTGAACCATTTCTTCCTTGGTCTGTCGTCTTTAAACGGATTGGGACGTTTGACACATTTTAGTATTTTCTATACTGCATCTTTTATATCTTCTGGAAGCATAGGAAATCCCAGTTTTGCCTTATCCAAGATCCACTTCTCAGTCTTATTTTCTTCACTAGATGTCAATACAGTGGAAGGTCCCATTCTTCTTTCAAACCATTCAAACCTCCCAAAAGAACCCCGAATCTCCGTTAACAGAAACCGAAGCAGGGACCCATTTGAGCGGATCCAAGCCAACCGTCCCGAGGGCACCGGCCCGAGGAACCCAAAAGGTACCTCTACGGTGCAACCCTCGCTGCGGAGGCAGGCACCCAAGAAAAGGGAACCAGATTTCAATGAACTGATGATTCACGACTTTCTTTGCGTTCCAGGTCGGGTTTTCAATCCTTACAGTTGTAAAATTGGTTCATGAAAGAACTCTTGTTCATATCATAAACAGATTTTAACAGTTGATTTGGTGTGACAAAAGGTTTCCAGGAGTGGATGTTTCTGAGAGAAAGATTTGTTCTATCATGAACAAATTTTGGCAGTCGACTTTGTGTTGTATAAGGTGCATTTCATGAAAAAATTATCCGCCTTCCTGGGATCAAGAGGTAGATTCTGCAACTTTCAAATTATGAATATCAATTACTGTCTGAAAACTTTGTTTTATCATTAACAGACTTTGGCAGTATATTTGCTGTTGAGAAGGGTTTGATCCTGTGAGAAAATTATTGACTTTAAATTTTCAATATAATTTTCTGCGAGAATGATTTGTTCATCTTAAACAGATTTTGGCAGTCGATTTGGTGTTGTAACAGATTCATTTCGTGAAAAAATCATCAACTTCCCTTGGTATCTATGGCTGGATTATTCAACTTTTCAATTCAGAATATCAATATCTGCAAGAAGGCTTTGATCTATCATAGACAGATTTTGATGGTCGACTTTGTGTTGTGAAAGTTTCATTTCGTGAAAGAGTTGTCGACTTTCCTTGGAATTAAGGGGTGGATTTCTCTAATCCTAAATTTTGAATATCAATTTTTAGAAGAACGCTTTGTTCTATCATAAACTGGTTTTGGCAGTCGACTTTGTGTTGTAAAAGGTTCATTTCGTGCAAAAATTTTCGACTTCCTTTGGGATCAAGGAGTGGATTCTGCAACTTCTAAATTTTGAATATGAATTTCTGCAATGAAACTTTATTTTATTATATACAGATTTGTCCATTCGCTGTTGAATAAGGTTTAATTCAATGGGAAAATCACTGACTTCCCTTGGGACTCTCTTTTGAATATTAATTGCTGCGAGGAAGGTTCATTCCAGCTTCCATTGTGATCCGGTGGTGGATTCAGCAACTTTCAAATTATTAATGCCAATTAATGCAGGAATACTTTTGTTTTATCATAAATAGATTTTGGCAGTCTATTTGCTGTTGAATTCCCAGTTCCCTTAGGATCCACGGATGGATTTTTCGACTTTTGAATTTTGACTATCAATTTCTACAAGGCTTTGTTCTATCATAAACAAATTTGAATAGTCTACTTTGTGTTGTGAAAGGTTCATAACCTGAAAAAATTATCGACTTTTCTTGGAATCCAGAGGTGGATTTTTCCACTTTTAAATTTTGAACTATACGGATGCTCATAGAATTTTTGTGTTACAACAAAGAGCGGGTCGTATTGTGTCAAAATCAGACCACTAGAATCATGAAGAGAACATTTCAAGAGCCTCTCACCTTACAATGATATCGATTTATATCTATGATGTGGTTTGCTTTGTTTTCAAAAATAAATCATATTTTGAATCTGAAAGAGTAGAACATACCAACGAAACTCGTCTAAAAAACAGATTGCTTCCATCGAAACACTCCTCCAGCCTATATGAAAGGGGTATCTTTTATAATGGTTGCAAACTATTTAATACTCTCACTAAAGATATACAGAACTCTAGAAATATTCATGTGTTCAAGAGTGAGATGAAACGGTTATTATTGAAGAAATCCTACTATTCGCTGGAAGAATTTTATCGTGATTTCTGATCATTTCTATTTTTAAATCTCTGTTTTTATCTATACATTTATATGTCGTCTGTTTTTTCGCATGCCAAATCATAAACTGATTTTGGCAGGATACTTTGTGTTGTGAAAGGTTTATAACCTGAAAAAATTATCGACTTCCCTTGAGATACAGAGGTGGATTTTTCCACTTTAGTCATTCAAAATATCAAATGTAGTTGATACGATTTATATACTTAGTTCCAGATAACATTTTTCAATTGAAAATGAATGATGTAACACTAAAAAAATTTTGACACTATCTGACAGTAAAAATCGCACCAAATACGGGTTTAGCGTTGTAACTGGAACACGTATAATAATACTGGCTGGTTTCCAAGCAAGTTTCATACTATTTCTATCCTTATGGCACATATAAATAATGCCCGTACAATTGTGAGCGCACGGAGCGTAAGGGTTCAGATACCTGTATTGTTACGATTCTGGGATTTTTGGCTCAAGAGATACTGAACAGTTATAACTCGTTTATTTACAGCTTAAAAAATATTCAATACGTTTCAATAAACCAATTTTACAACTAGAATACAATAATAATCTATTATGTCTGCAACTTTATTTCAACTTCTAATTTAACTTGTTCCACTTGTCATCCGTCCGCTTGAATCGCTTCAGAAACGTAAAAAATTCCTGTGGCATCTCGAATGCCCAGAAACATCAAAATCCTGATTCATCTGGAAGCGTACGCTGTCGACCCACGTTTCGGAACATGACTTATTTTGAGACCGTCTATGTGGTAGTTTGTAAACATTCATAGAAATTTGGCAAAACACCCTTCAAAATTCAAGAGACAGAAACTACCCAAAAGCACCAAAACATCTTCAATTACACTGGACGCGCGCTTCGCCAACAAAGTTGCCATCCTCGGGATATCAAAAAAGCATACTAACTGCTAATTCTATTCTAATCTTATTTATACTTCTTATCTGAGTGGCTATTTGCACTCATTACCTATTACCCTAGAATTTATAAAAAGTTTTGTACCAGCTTGAATTATCTACTCAAATTTCTAATTTACCTGCTATATTCTACCTCCTCCCTCTTTGTTTTGAATTCAAATACATTTTCAAAAATTTACTTAATTTTCTATTATACCTGGTATATCCTACCTTTTCTTTGTTTTGGATTCAATTACCACATTATTGAAATTAATGACTAATGATTTCTTTACTGTATTATGAACTTAAACCCTTATCCTCATCCGTATTCATACTATTTTCAATTTCCAGACTCTCGAATGTATCGAGAAGTCTAATGTCATGAACCTGTCAAATTAATTTCAAACTTGAGTCATCAAATCAGTGGTCGTGATCCAAAGGATGTTGGGCCACACTCAATTTTTCTGGTCTCAAAAAACAGATATGAGCCATTCGCTCTTTGAACCGAACTTTCACCAGTCTTGCAGCTAATTTCTGATTTTTTTTCTTTCTTATCTTTGGATTCATTATAAATAGGTTTAGAATAGCATTAGTAGTTATTACGCTTTTTTGAACGCCTAGATGCCAACTCTGTTGGCGAAACACGCGTCGAATTGACGTTGTTTCGATGTTTTTGGGTAGTTTCTATTTTTTGAATTTTATTCACACCAAAAGTTACAAATATTCATTTGCTAAATACTAGGCCTAGCACACTTCTAAACTGTTTATTTCCAACTTCACCAAAAACATACAACTACTTCACTGACTAATTAAACACTTATATCTATACTACAATACAACTAGCTAAATATTCCAAACACTTATATACTTTTTCAAAAACTGCTTATCACATCTTCATAAAACTTCTTAATCATCACTTCTCTTCCTAAAACTTCTCTTCAACTTCTTCAAAAACTGCTTATCACTTCTTCATAAACTTCTTAATCATCCCAATGATATGTCTCGCCTTTAAATACTCAAGTATTGTAACCAGATGCTTCGCGATTCCGTTCTAGATTATTCACGACAGAATTCCACCCAAATAATAATCTCTTCTTGGAAATAATTATCGACGATACGCTTGCAAGTCGACCCAGCGGCGTAGCTAGGGGATTTTTATCAATCTCGTAACAATATAGTGTCTTCTCCGTCATAAAAACATTCAATTCAGGTGATCTTTTGATAATTATTGAATTTTTATTTTACCCGACACCACTGGTTGATTGGTCGCTAGATAAAAACGGACGCTAATTTTACACCGGCGGCTTTCAAATTTATTACTACTAGCGGGGCCCATTTAAATGGAAACACCCTTAAAAAACATTAATTTCTTAACCAATTGAAATGATTTTTAATTTATTGTGTATATTCGAAAAACCCACTAGGGCACCAAATTTCATGAACAAGTCATTTCATTTTCAGGGCCAAAAATTCTTGCAAGGTTAAAGGTTAAATTTAAAAAAATATATATTTTTTTAAATGAAATCGGACTACTCCACTGGATTCACGAAATTATCAAATAAATTATAGCAAAATTACGTTGTAAAGTATTCATCAATAAAATATTTAAAGGGAGAAAAATATATGCCTATTAATCGAATCATCACTTTAATTTCAGAAATTATATCAAGATTCTGACTACTGGATTCAGGAAGTCTCGAAATAATTAAAATATGATCATAAGTAAATTTAAAAAAAATGATTAATGAACAATTTAATTTTTCTGACATTTTTGTCATGTTTTTATTTATTAACAGATTTCGATAAAATTCTGATTAGACATTTTCGAAACTTCCTGAATCCAGTAGTATAGTCAAAATTATGATAATAAAAGTTCTGAAATTGAAGGGGTGGGTTGGTTAAACGGTTCATTGAAAAAATGTAAGTTTTAAGTACTAAACGAAATGTGAATTATACAATTAATTTTTATTTCACTGTAAAATATAATCTTGTAGTCTTAAAGCCCGTGAATGCTGGACCTTCATTTTATAAACGTTTCTCAGTGCACGACTGCTCGCTCCCAACATAGGTATAGACGATGGGTTAGTAGGAAGAGGTAATCGTGGCTTTGGCAGGTAACAGGGTGCGAAAGTGTATAAAATAGCAACTTAAATTTGTCACAGTAAAATTTCATTATATTTTCTTCCGAACAATATTAAGAATCATGTCTTCCATTGTCAGACACTCACTATGGTAGCAACCCCTTGCCGGACACCCTTAAACGTTAATAAACTGCAACTGTACTTACGTTCTAGTATGAAACCTGAATTTTATATGTCATTTAGTTTAAAAATTGTCAGACTGTGACAAGCTGTCAGTTGCAACAAAATTTTGGTAATCACAGTCTAAAAGCTATTTAAATTAAATACTACCTCAAGTTCATTATGAAATCAGGCCAGGGTAACTAGTAGAAGTTGTTTCCTTAGTAGCCGGACAGTTTCGACAGTTCTAACACCTGGCCAGACAAACATACAGGATAGCTGCTCTAATGACATATATATGTATATATATATTCATAATTTTTATTCATTGTTAATTTGTACGCACAGTGCCGATGATAACCAAGAAGTTTGAAACAGCTGTCCACTGTTTACGTTTTTCGGTGATTATGATTATGGTTTGTATGTATATATATATATATATATATATATATATATATATATATATATATATATATATATATATATATATATATCATATATATATATATATATATATATATATATATATATATATATATATATATATATATATATATATATATATATATATATATATATATATATATATATATATATATATGACCACGAGGTGACGTACGCCCCCAAATTCTTCTATAGTTTTAAAGATAAAGGTTTCAAATTTGGTACGTCGATGTATTACTTAAATACGCATATTTTGATTCCATTACCGGAAAT
This sequence comes from Chrysolina americana, assembly GCA_958502065.1. Classification (NCBI taxonomy): domain Eukaryota; kingdom Metazoa; phylum Arthropoda; class Insecta; order Coleoptera; family Chrysomelidae; genus Chrysolina; species Chrysolina americana. The sequence continues at coordinate 65,154,892 of OY293411.1, forward strand.
TCACCACTTCCGGTTTAACCGGAAGTGACACCAAACTTTTTTTTTTCAAATGACACCCTATACAATTTTTTTCATTATCTGGAAGAACACGCAATTTGTGATAACACTATTCTTCAAAATTGAAAATCGGTTGAAAAATGGCGGAGATACAGTTGATTGTTCAGTCGAACAAAGTTGGCCATGAACATCAAACTCAAATCATCACAACTGACGAACGGCGTCAACATTTACGAGGGGAAGGTTCGAGGTAAGATACAGCTGAAAATTGAGCTTCTCATCTAATTGCAGCCACCGTATTTTCCAACAATTATCAAAAACTTCCTCAAAACGGAGTACCTAGTACACATAAAGAAATGCTCACAACTGTCATTTTTCAAATGGCAACATACTCTTTTCACATTGTCGTATCGAAAACTGATGAATTATTGGATTACTCGAATGAAATGATTTGATTTTTTGCTCAGCTTTCGTAGGTTCAATCCGCATCTGTTTAAGAATATTCAATTGTGAGAACACTCATAATGAAACATACCGTACTTCGATTCCTTTCAGAATTCTCCGAAACTTTAAACGCGATTATTCAGATAATTCATAACTTTTCAATAAAACAATATGAAAAGAGTATGTTGCCATTTGAGAAATGGCAGTTGTGAGCATTTCTTTATGGATACTACTCCATTCTGAGGAAGTTTTTGATAATTGTTGGAAAATATGGTTGCTGCAATTACATGAGCTCAATTTTCAGCTGTATCTTACCTCGAACCTTCCTCTCGTAAATGTTGATGCCGTTCGTCAGTTGTGATGATTTGAGTTTAATGTTCATGGCCAACTTTGTTCGACTGAACAATCAACTGTATCTCCGCCATTTTTTAACTAATTTTCAATTTTGAAGAATAATGTTATCACAAATTGCGTGTTCTTCCGTACAATAAAAAAAAATATACAGGATGTCATTTGAAAAAAAAAGTTTGGGATCACTTCCGGTTAAACCGAAAGTGGTGAATTTTTGGAAATTCAATCAAAATATGCGTATTTGAGTAATATATCGACATATCAAATTTGAAACCTGTATCTTTAAAACTATAGAAGAATTTGGGGGCGTACCTCACCTCGTGGTCACCCGGTATATATACCCCGAACTTTTAGTTTTCATATATATATATATATATATATATATCCGAAATGTCTTTCTGTAATGTTTGAATCAGGCAAAGTCCTGCTGTTTGTTTCAGAGAGCTCTTGCAAAGTTGTTCCTTCAAAGTAAGGATATACAAAGTTATAGTCACCTCTTAAAGGATTGTTATCGACTGTTTTACAGTCACTGGAACATTATTTGCTCCTTGAAACAAGTATATCACATATACCATTTCGTATCCGAAATGTCTTTCTGGGGTGCTCTCTAATCTGTCACCGAGGTGGATCCTGTGAGCAATTGCAGTATTCCTCTAGGAGGACGATGACAAACATCGGGACCTCGCGTGTATACAACCGTGATAACCTTGACTGCACTGATGAGGTACGATATTCCGAAACCGGTCTGTAGTTGGCTCTCCGTTTGAATCAGGCAAAGTCCTGCTGTTTGTTTCAGAGAGCTCTTGCAAAGTTGTTCCTTCAAAGTAAGGATCTTTGCACATATGTCTGACAGATATAATTCAATATCTGTCGAGGTATCAGCCAGAGAATAGTTGTTTTCTGTTGGACATATGCCATACATACTATACAAAGTTATAGTCACCTCTTAAAGGATTGTTATCGACTGTTTTACAGTCACTGGAACATATATATATATATATATATATATATATATATATATATATATATATATATATATATATATATTTATATATATACAGATATGACCGCCGTTGTCAGACCAGTACGGTATGACAGACCACCTCAGACCCCCTAGAAATACTGATGATATCAACAATATTTTCAGTGTTCTATATCTATTTCAACCTAATAAAACAAGGGCAACCGAGAGGGGTAATGAAAAGCGAAAAAAAATTATTCGGTATTATGCATAAGACGTTCACACACCCGTCACATTTCACCGCTTATTCAAGCCATCAAATACCTTTCCCGCCATTTTACCAACGGTTACAGACCCGGCAGTGTTGCCACGCTTTTTGCATGGATATATTCATAACATTGGGAACGTCATGTCGAATTAGTATCAGCTTCGTACTCTTCCAACTTTTGAAAAGCGTTGTATTTCGATTTATTTCTTTTAGTTAACTTGAGTTTTCTTAACGTGTGAGTGATTGCTAGGATCTACAGGGAGATATTATAAACTTTTTTGTGATACGTTGCTGACGGATTTTGAAATACGGAATGGAATTTTTGTTTTATTCTTGAAATTTTTGGTCTCTTGTAATTTTGACACATCTGCACCTGATATGGAGAAAAAAATTTCAATATTTTTTGTAATTTGCTACATTACATTAAAGTTTTAAACAAAAGGTGGAAACCTATTATTATCATATCAAAATTAAAATAAAAAAACTCTATTTATTTGGTTTTTAATCTAAATTACAAGTTTTCTTCAACAATACCAAAAAATAAAAAACCTAACGAACCTTGACTTATCTATCTATTTTTCTCTCTTCTCATAGACTGCCGCACGCGTTCTGAAATTCCGAGAGTGTTTTTTACGGTTTGGAAGGCACACATGAATCGTTCAGTAAGAACTTCGATGGAAGAACTGGTTCTGCGCCATAAACTAGGCCCATTACATGTCCCCATAAAAAAGTCCAGCGGGTTGAAATGTGGGGATCGTGGGGGGCAAGCAATTGGACCTGCTCTGCCAATCCGCCGATTAGGAAACACTTTATTCGAATAATAGCGGACGGTGACTCGAAAATGAGGGACAAGCAATTCGTACTGTAAAAAGTTTAAATATGTGTCACCATTTAAAATTCGCGGTAAAATCTTTAGGTATCTCCCACTATTCCTGTCCATATGATTAAGCTGAAGTGTTCTTGGTGTCAAGATTATCTGGTGATGTGTCGATTTTCTAGTGCCCAAATATTAACGTTGTGGCAATCTACTACTCCGTCGCGTGTAAATTGAGCGTAGTCGGTAAAAATGATACAGGATAACAATTCAGGAACCCTACTACATTTGCGTACTATCCATTCGGAGAACTGAAAGCGTCGTATAAAATCTCTAGAAAGCAAACCTTGGACTCTCTGGATAAGATATGAGTAAAACATATTTCCAGACAGTTTGAGGGGAAACATCCAAATCCCAATATGTCCAGTAGTCATACCAGGATTTTTGATAACATCTCTTAAAATAAAATCTCTTCATCTTTTACTGTGTTACATGTTTATGGCAATCTGCCAGCATTGTGTCTTGGAGTCTGAAATTTGTCGTATTCCCGAACGTGATGATGGGAATTTATGAGAGTTCTATAGTTGGGAAGCCGGCGCCGATTAGGAAATTTTAGCGCGTACAACCTCTGAGCTTCACGTCCGTTACCATTAGCCAGACAATAAGCAAAATGGATGTTAGCCACATTTTCAAATGAATATGCTTCATTTTCCATTTCAATGTTGAACAAATTGAATAAAATAAAGAAATACACTATCATGCAGACACAAACCAACTTTCAAATAATGTCAAATACTTCAAAATAATCTCAACATCAAAATGAAAATAGCAGTCAAAGCCCACTAAATCTTTGTTTTATTGATTCGTTGAGAAATATCAATTAAATCCAACGTGTATGAAAAGTAATTTTAATTTTTTTCTCGATAATGGCCGTAGATGCGTAAAATTTACACGAAACAAAAAAAATGTCTAAAGGAAACAAATAATTAATTTCATGTATTAGAATCCACCAGTGACGCATCACGAAAACGCTTGACCCCTGAAAAGATATCTCCCTGTAGATTCTCACAATTACTCGGCATGTTGGATGATGTAAGCCCTGAAACGTTATCTTTGTTTAAAATTTGATCTCAATATCTTAAAGAAAGAAAACAAAAAACCTTGAAATTTCAACGCCCTGTAGATCGATAACGAATTGTTTGTGGATACATGTTAAACGTAAAGTCTCATTTTGACCTTGAAAAACCTACTCTCAAAATCTCCTATGGAGTGCAGCCCTCAATCACAATGAAACTTTTAGATTCAGTCAAAAAAAAAAAAAAATTTGTCTTTTCGGTAATATTTTTTCCACCAGCTCGCTTGTTTTTCTGGAGCACTTCGGAAAGGATGGCGATCTGTCTCTAGTGCTGATATTTTCATGGAGACGATGCTCTTCTGAACTAGCATTAATCGTTCCACCGCTGGCCGTCTCATAGACACTGACCCTTCTAATTCAGTATTCACATCCCTTTTTCGTCACTTCAGAGACATGCAAAACATTTTTTTCCCAGTGATCGTTTTTCCAGCGGTTTAATCCCAGCACAGTCACCAGTCCTGTGCATGGCATTACACGTTAAAAAGTAAGGGGTATGTCTACCCTAGCTCGCACTGAGGGTTGCTTGTAAGGGTGTAGCCAGTTGACAGAAAAAACAATTTTTTTAAATTCACATTTATAAATGAAAAAAGTAATCATGAAAGAGGGGCGACACTACTTGACGGAAGACCATAAAACTAATAATGAAATATGGTGGAATCCACCATATTTCATTATTAGAAAAAAATAATGTTGTTATTCTTTGAGAATTCCTAGATATTCATCTTGCTTTTCTTGATAGCATGAAATAAACTGGTTAGTTTTCTCAGTGCTCAAATTGGGCCATGAATGTTTGAAACAAAATTTATCATCCAACAAGGCCATACTTTATCAAAAGGCTTGTGATTCTAATCTGTTCATCTTTTTTTGGATCTTTCATGTGATTAATGATATATCTACTCAATGAACATAAATTATGAGTAGGAGAATAGAAAGTCTCCCATCATAATTCACTATCTACATCATAATTAATATCATGGGTTGTCAATACATTGCTGATCAAATAATGCAAAAGCACGCTCACTTGAAGATTTTTTAACTGATTTCCTTGTCCTTGGATACAAAATGACGCCAGTATGACTGATTTCACTAAAACAGAAAACATTCTATAGAAAATCAAGTCTATTTTGTCACACAACAACACAATAGCTATGGTGTGGTGTGATTTACGATATTCGTTGCCAAATAGGAATAATAGATACGTAAGCAAGGAAACCCCTTCTCTTCAACGAATCAACCAAAAGAAAACACAATTACAGGTACACACACAGTACTTGCACTTACAAAATCACTTTCAACATACAAATTCATAACACTTAACCATAACCTAACTATTATCAAAACAAATTAAATTATGAAATAGACATGAATATGAAACCGATACCGGTACTGGTTATAGAAAGTGTCTAGCTCTCTACTATACATACAGCAATTTTGATCAAAATTATATATCTCCCGTTAATCACATTCAAACATGTATTTGAAAAAGGAGGCCAAGATGATGAGTATCAAGCAAGGATTATGATTATACTCCGATCATCTCTATATTTTTATTGCTCGGAGTGATTATATACATCGAAAATCGAAACATTCTGAAGGATCAACGGATGGCTTAAGGCCGATTCCGATGTGATTCCGATACATGCGTGCCTATTGACATTCACACCTGACCTGCACAAAACAGACATATATGTCTGTTTTGTACTAACCTGGGTGCTGGGTGAGCAATGGGTGTGCACGCACGGAATTAGGATATTTTCTAGATGAAATAAATAAAAGATAATAGGTTAATTCGTTTGCACCGAAGTGCAACACTTTCTGGTACTTGGTGAAATTTATACTCGATTTGAGTATTCGTTTGCCGATTGGATAAAAAGATTCCTTTGTGTAACTGCTCTCAGCTACACTCGATTCAAAATGTGATGTAAGTAAAACTACACCACACCACACCTCGTAGCAGACGAAAGGACCTACATTGAAAAATACGTCGGTATTATTTGAATTATACGAAGGCGTAGAAGCGCCAGATGTAGTGATTTAGACAGTTATTATAATTGACAGATGTAAGTGTCTAATAGTCTAATAGACAGATTTATCATGGGCCGTGATGGTCATGATGGTAGAGCGCTTGTCTCTTAACCTAAGGGTCATGGGTTCGATTCCCACCATGGTCATCGGTCTCGTGCATGGCATCACACGTTAAAAGGTAAGGGGTCTTCCCTAGCTCGGACAAGTCTTTCGAAGACTTTTGAGGGTTGTACTCTTAATAGTGTGCAGCTGGTTGACGGAAATAACAATTTTAACAATAACAATAACAATTATACTAATTCCCAAATGTAAGTGTACTCATAGAAATATATTATAATTGACAGATAGATAGATTTATCTGGGAATTAACAACATTTTTAAGGTATTTCAGTGTAGGTCAAGGTCATTCCCAGACAGCATGGTATATTCCTGGAATATTCCTCAGATGTCTCAGATAGGATATATATATCCCTAATAATCATGGAATATTCCTGGAATATCTATATACTCTGACACATTCAAGGAACATACAAAGTAGAATATTTCAAGAACATTCTTAAAAGAATATACCAGGAATATTTCAATGCGAATATTCTTAGTTGAATATTTCTGGAATATTACTAATTGTATATTCTTTATAGTACATGCAGGGAATGTTATGCATGGATTATTCGTGGATTATTCTATACAAGATGTTTCCATATTTGTACCAAAAAATGTTAATGTTTCGATACTAGCGCGCTGATGCTTGATTCATAAATGATTTTCATTTCTCTATGGCATAATCTCTATTTTGATAAGTACTTAGCAAAATTCACATTTGACAGAGAATGATTAATGATTTATACATTTCAACTCAGTTTGCATGCAGCTGCCTTGTTATTTAATCTTCCCGCCATTACAGTGACCAGTCACACAGCGCTCATGGTATAAGTTATTCCGTGGAATTCCGTGCATTTCAATGTCGTCTGGGAAGTTTCAGGTTTCATTAATCATTATTCATTTCGATTTGTTTTATTGTGTATTTGGTAGTGATGGGAATACCGGTTCCTACCGTGTCGCGGTATAGTCGCTACCGCTCCAGAAAAATACCGCGACAAAATACCGCGATTTAAGTAACCGAGTTTCAGCCATACTCTGTTGTCACTTGATATTGTAGGTACCGAAACGATACCGACGAAGTCGCGGGAAGGCGACGAGTAACGATGTAAATGTACCGAAATTTTGAGAATGCAGTTCCGCATTTTGTAGTTAATTAAATAGTAAGCTGAATAGAACGGTTAGGTATTTTGACAGGTACTGAAATTATCAGTACCTAGCAAAAACACAAATTTTTTATCATAGTAAAGTAACAATTCATTTCGAAGTTGATTTAAATACATTTTCAAATTAATATTAACTTTTTTCATTAATAAGTTGATTAATAAAATAGACGGAATTTAGATAGTATTTTAGTTTATCCGGAATTAGTATCATGAGGAATATGAAAAAAATATCTTTTAGGTTCATCCACAATTTCAAAAAATGCTCCGTAAAGATTCCATTAGTCATCCAATATTTTGTCGTATTGTTTATTTTCATATATGTAATATATACCCATTTGAAACGACCACTTCTCATCTTCTAGTCACCTAATACCGCCTGTGCCGAGTTCTTGATTATAACTGGCAACAAACGAAACGAAAAGAACTCGTATACCGTGAACGGCAAACATCGCGTCAACCGACGGGTGTTCTAAGTTCCCAGTTCCAGTACCGTTTAACTCCATCTGAAACTCGCCCTTTGCGCGATGTTCGTTCCACGGTCTACTCGTTCCAAAATCCGTCCTCGGAGTCGGTACTGTGGAACTGGTTACTTTAAGTTTGTTCGCTGTGTCTCCAATAACTACAATTTCGTACACTAGTGTAGATCATGTAACACTGATCCCGTTCGGTGATTGCTGGTGTACACTTACACTATGTTCGTTGCTAAAATGTTGTAGCGCAATAATTTCAAATAAGTTACTACCAAATCTAGGTGTTACACTTAATAATTAGGAGGTGTGAAAAGTGTAGTGCAGATTGGATAGTGTGAGGTTAGGTGTGTAGGATGTTTTTTGGAATAATCCTAATGAGAAAAGTTAGCATCAGTACTAAAATAATTTTGATATTTCAATATGAACTATTGTGGTGAATCTGATTTTTAGTTTACCATCAAGATCATCTGCTGATAATTCGAAAAAGACTTTTGAATTAGCGCTACCAGATACTTCCAAAATGCTACCATAAATAATCGAGATGAGAATGCTGACCACATTGATTGATCGTCGTCAGACAAACTCGTAATTGATAATTCGTCGTCCGAATGCGTGAAATTTTCTATGACTTCATCGCATTACTGTCCATTTTGAAGTTTTAATCAAGACAAATAATAATAGTCGTAACCTAACCTAAAATCCTAGCATTGGCGCAATATCAGCAGCGAACACATGTTAAATTTACTACACTACTCTCTGCTACACTCATCGACGCGGACTGGTGTAATGTGAAAAGATGTAGTGTACAATATAAATTTCATGCAGAAACAACGAACAGACCTTTTATGATTGTGGAACGCGCGACAACGTTACAATAAAATACCTTTCCAAATTCGCGTTATTGAAAAACTAATATTCATCATCAGCATCACTAGTATTTGGACTGTTTTTTTTTATTTAGTGATGTGTGTAGTGTTATCATATAAAACGTAAGTAAACTAAGTAGTTTTTGAATAATACTTTTCATCAGAATGAAATGGATGGTAATAAAATAGGAATTTTTATCTCTTCTATGATAGAAACCATCTGAAGTTATGTCCAATAATTTCTGTGCATGAGAGGTTATCAACAAAATTTGAAAGCATTCATTAAAATCTGATGATAATTAATATTGGGAACAATAATTAATTACCCTATAATTTTTAGGTTATGTCTCATCATTCTGGCCTAACATTGTAGCTGTTAATTGTATCAATTTCATATAATTTCCAAGAACTCGTGTGTCATAATGATTCAGAAGACTCTGACGAACGCCATTCAAAAAAGCAAATTGGAAATGATAATATCAGTAGTATAGATTTAGGTTCTGCTTCGTACCATTATTCCCATATAAATTTATAGAATTACTTTTATAAATACACAGTATAAACTCTACAATTTTTTAATATATTTGAATAAGATTATCAAGAAAATATTAGTCTCAGTGAATCACACACTATCAATGAATTTTTCATTTCTAGATGCAATTCAATGCTGCCACAATAGAACATATCTAAAGGACATTGAAGTGGTGGTTCTTTTACCTCGCAAAATCCTCCGACCGATTGAAAGAAATTAGTAAGTATGTATAGAAGTTACAAACTTGTAAATATTTCCATTATTGACCAATATATTTGGCTCATATTTTTCAGATACAATATTAAATGCACATATATTTTATTTACAAACATATCAAATCGCTCAATAATTTTTTTTTTCAGGGTGTTCAATTCAGCAGCCTTGACGGATGTCCAAGAAATGAACGAGTAAATAGGATTTGATTTTTTTTTATTTTGATATCACACCCTGTTGAAATTTAAAAATAAAGCAGTTGTAGAGATGAACTTTTCTTCCTGAATTATATATAATAACCCTCAAATTGTAGAGAAACTGTAGACACGTGTTTCAGACTGTTGGTCATCATGAGTACGGTGTTGCCAAGTGCAAATAAGATATATAACACTTTTTACGAAGTCAGAAGTGTTGCACATCTTCGCACTTGGCTTCACTGTACTGATGACCAACAGTCTTGAACATGTGTCTATGGTTGCTCTATAATTTGAGGATTGTACCATTGAATTTTTTCTAATCGATTATTCGAAAAGGTAACTCTGGGAGTATTACGGTAATATTCCTGGATCATACCATATATTCAAATAATACTCATTGAATATTCAAAAATAATATTCTATGATTATTCTTCATTTATATTCCTTGGATAATCTTGGAATATCCAAATATTCTGAGGATATTCATTGGTAATATTATAGGAATATTTTGTATGGAATATCACAAAAATTCTAGATATTCATAGAATATTCTCTTGGGAATATTCTACGATTTTCTGAGAGATTCCCATAAGCATATTCAGGGAATATTCCTCCAATATCCTAGAATATCCTAGTATGTTCCTAAAATATTTCAATATTCCAAATGGTTAACCGTTAAAAAGGTCCAAAAAAGAAAAAAGGTTTCATTGAAAATTATTGTTTAACGTAAGAAACTTTTATTCTATTTTTGAATTACTACAGAAAAATTCTTTCACATGCTTGTTATTTTACCAGTGTATTGTTGAAGGGTTGTTTTTTTCTCTCTGAATGCTTAGTAATAAAGTATATGCTGAGCAATGTTAACGAGTGTGGGCTTCCCCTGGAAGCCTAATCGATGTTCTTTCGGGTTCGTTGAAGTTTGCATTGATGTTCAATAGTCAACGTAAGATAAATATTCATTACTTTACATACATACAGGATTGTCGGCAAACGTCGAACAGAAATAATTCAACAGCCTCATACGACTGCTGAATCTGTTGAATTAGTAGAATTATTTCTGTTCGACGTTTGCCGACAATCCTATACTATAAGAAAATATGCGGAAGGCTAGATTATTTTATAATCATATTTCATTTTGGAATTCATTTCCTTTCGTCAAGTATTCCCAGTTCCACATGAGAAATATTTTTCATGATGAAATTGGCTGGTACACAAAATTCTACAAATTCCGCTACAAAATTTTTCTTAGGTCATGAATCTCTTAGCACGTTGCCATTTAATGAGACAATACAGACAAATGAACTACTACGAGAGATTATCATCTGTATAATAGACAGTTCATATCAGTCTATCAAGTCTTCATACCCTCGCAAACTTCGCAATTTTTCTGCGAATAAAATGGCGCCGACATGGTTCTGCATCAACGATTGGTCCGGCATGACTAGGAGCCATTTCATTCGCAGAAAAATTGCGAAATTCGCGAGGGTATATGAACAAGCCTTTAGACAGATAATACCAGCAGTGGGACTCTGAAAATTACAGTAGAAGTGGGAATCAGAGTACCGAGATTTCGAATCTGACGTCATTTCTCGATTCTAATATACAGTTCGACTATTATATCTTTACCCGTGCGTCATCATCACAATACCATAATTCTTAACTTAGTAGACAAATGTTAACGAATTTTGATTCGCTCATAGCGGTTGTTAGAAAGAGATGTTCGATAGAGCGTGTGTGATTTCTTCGCTCATAAATTGATGACGCATGGGTAAAGATACAATAATCGAACTACATTTCTATTCATCCGAGTCCCACTGCAGTCTATTAGACAGATAATACCAGTCTAATAAACACATAATATCAGTCTTTTAGATAGATCTTATCTGTCTATTACACACTTATATCTGTCAATTATAATAACTGTCTAATAGGCAGATTTATCTGGGCTGCGTTCATAAACTTACTCTGAGTAAGGACTGCTTACTCTGAACCGTTCGTAAACTTACTCTCTAGCTGTATGGAGTATGCATTGACAATCGTTCAGAAACTTACTTCGAGTAAATTCTACTTACTCTGCTTTCGAAAAGAGTAGTGATATACTCTGACAGTAATAATAATGACAAGGAACTTTTTTGATAGTTTGTGTTTGTTATTGTTTGTATGTTCACGTTTCCACATGCTTTTGAAGTGAAAATAAAAAAATACGGAAGTTTTGACAATTTAGGGATTATATTCCCACGATATGTATTTTCATGTACCTAGTATCAATTGAAAGAGATACTTTCATTCTTACAAATGAATGAATGCTTCAAAGTGTAATGAACAATATTTAACTTCTGGAAACCCTAATATATAAAGAGTTTCAATATTTTGTATCAGTAAATGGAGAGATTTGTGAAGTTCTCAATTCTCAAACAAGACCAAACACAACCTCAATTTCATGAATCACCATTATCAATATTGACGTTGACACTTGGCACTCTTTTTGAACGACTATGCAGGAGTAATGATTGACATGTACTTCTAATCACGTGACCGTACTCTTACTCTACTCTCATAGTAAGTTTATGAACGCAGCCCTGGGAATTAGAAAAAATCACTACATCTGGCGCTTCTACGCCTTCGTAGAATGATGCCTGGATCAAAAATGCATTTGGTCCCTGATGAGCGTTGCACGTATAGACCATCTGCAGCACGTGACTAATTGGGCGTGTCCTCTTTGCTTGGAGAATAACCATCCAAACTGATTTAGTGATTTCATGCATTTATAATGCAAATACTTCATCTTTCAGTCCATCTTTATTTACAGATTTACTTGTAACATATTTTTATCTTATTTTATTTTGCTTTGTCTTTAAGAACCCGATTCTTCCGACAATAAAGTATATTTTGATTGATTGATTGATTGATTAATACCACAAATTCACTACCATACAGAAATTAGGCATTGTATAACGAAATCGATTATTTACAACCCAATGAATTTTTAACGAGAACCAAAACACATGTAAAATATCAACGACCGCCATCATTGTTTATCCTCCAAGCAACTGATTGTGACGTCAGTCGCAGATGGTCTATGAAATCCGGGAAATCCCATTAAATGCCGATTCCCGATTCAGATATATGCGTGCCTATGCAGGGTTTTTGAAGCACGGGCGGTTTAAACGCCTTTTACTCACGTTTCTATCACAAGAACATATCTTATTTGGTTCCGTCATAGTTTTGTCAGTGCTGAAGTGATGCTATTCAATAGTGTATTCGACTGGCTGCACTAATGTGCATTAATTCCAATCTTTATAGAGCTTGTGTGTTCGGCTGGATATACACTAATATTCTTATTCGATTTGGCATGTATTACTCGGGGTTAGAGCAAAATCCATGTTCGTACGAATTCAAATATTTCTGCACTGTACTTTGTGGACGGTGCAAACACGGGTTCTGCTTTTTGATAATTTGATCGGTCCAGTCAAAAGCGCTTGTCACTTTACATGTGCCTCGTGTCAGTGATAGTTGTGCTGAATAAATTCGCATTTTCAGCATGTATATAATCAAGAATTCTGTTCCAAATCAGAACAGCGCTAAATACGCTCCTACACCGAATGCGAGCATTTCATTCGAATGCGCTGAGTTTTTCAAATAATCCCGATATGTATTTTTCATTGCCTTTAAGGCCGATTCAGATACATGTGTGCCCATTCTGCATGAGATAAAAGATACAGTAAAAAAATACATCGGGATTATTTGAAAAACTCAAATAGCATTACTTCAATATTGACAGAATTATTACAGAACCAAATAGATTGTGTTCTTGTGATAGAAACGTGAGTAAAAGGCGTTCAAACCGCGCGTGCCTCAAAAACCCTGCATAGGCACGCATGTATGTAAATCGGCCTTAAAATGCTTTAAAAAATAGAGAACAGCTAGGCATGTATCCCCGTTCTCGTTATCGCCCGAGAAGCTAAGTGACATACTCAGAATTTGAAATTTTGTGTTTCCTTTCTTCTAATTCTTTTTTTTTCATCCCATTTAAAAACGTACTGCTAGCGACTCCTATCGTTACTTCACATGGTTCAAACTTTCAACGTTTGAGGGCTCTTAAAAAGCTGTGTAAAACTGTCAAAATTACTCATCATTCCGCTAACAACTACAAGAAGCGCTAGTGTTTGCGGGAAGTTATTCGACCTCAAGGTCAAATTGTGTTTAAATCGAAGAGCAATTTCAAAACTCAAAATTTCGGAAAAAAATAGGATTCAATGAATTATTTTCATTTAATGTTATTTTTGAGGCCCAAGTTGACACAGAAAAACAAAAAAAAAAATCATGCGTGTTCCCTATTACTACGTTTTATGGATATTATTTGATATCACTAGTAAACTAGAGCAAATATCATCAATGTTTTTGATATTTGAATAAATATTTTTTTGAATAGAAAAGCGAAGATTATGTGATTTTATTGTCTACAAACAGATTCACAAGGGTGCAAGGGGAATCAGGTGGGAGGGAAGAAAAATGCGAATTTTGCTGAAATATCTTCATAAAAACATTTTTGGCACAATAGCAACTTTACATTGTATTTTGTGTCTCTAAGTTTGAATTTGGATTATTGCTGGTTGAGTTCTTCATGTGTTCGTAAAGTATTAGTTGTGTGTGAATTATAGATGTTTAAAAGACATATATTATTTAGTTGTGGCTTGTCTTTATTGAACGATAGACAGTGAGCAGGTTCATGGTAACGGTAAAAGGCACGCGTGACACGTGCCTTGGGGCACAGGAGGGCATTGCACCAGTCTCGAAGGTAGTGAACTTTTTCAGTTTGCTTCAAGAACTGTACCTATAGGTACAATAAATTCATAACAATGGGCCGTGATGTCGCGCGGGTAAAGCGTTGGATTCTTAATGCAATCATCCACAGATGCAAAAAGTAAGGGCTGCTTCTCTAGCTTGCACAAGTCTCTCGAAGACTTCTGAGGGTTGCTCGTGGGTGCAGCCGTTTGACGGAAATAACAATTTTAACGAAAAAAACTAGTAAATTAGTTTTTTTAACGTGTTGATGAGGCAAAAAACTTGGCTAAAAATTAGACCGATTGGAGACTGCATTGAAAGACCGCTTGGAATAATATTCTGAAAAGATTCGACTGTTAAATTGTCAAGGTTTTGGAAAATTTTATTACTATTCCACCCATCCAATAGAAGAGTATAGTCTCGTGACTGGACTATTTGAATAAAACTAATTGAATTCAGATACTATCAACCTAAGTAGAAAAATAATATCCTTCGGGGTTGCAGTCAGAATTAAAGTCCTGGTGTTAAATTGTCAAGATTTTGAAAAACGTTATTTTCATTCTCAAGACATCTGAAAATATTGATGGTGTAAGTATAACGCTGAAAATATGATATGAGAAGGGCAACTTACTAACGTGGGGATCGTTTCCTGGCCATTATACGAACAATTTCCCTTTTTGTTTGAATCAGAAGCTAATTTGATGTTTATTGTATTTATTGTATATTTCAAGCTATTCCGTAGTCGGGAGTCTAGACACGTCCTTCTATTTTGTTTTTCTCATATCTTTCAAGTATTGACGTTGACACTAATGACACTAGTGACAGTGGTCATGGTCATGGTGGTGGTGGTGGTGGGTGGTAGTGAATTTTTTTTGAGGTTGTTTATGTTGACATTGTTGACGAATATGTTAGAAAATAGATAAAAAATATGATATATGATTGAGAGGTTTGAAAAAATTATGAATCATTTTGAAAGGGTGTGCTTTTAATTCGATAGTCAATAAAATATTACATTATCGGTTCATATTCCTTATAAGCATTGATATCAATACATTGATGAATTGAATAATTTGCAATTCACCTGAGAATTTTCTCTTCTGTTAACAATGAGTTATCTCTCAGTGAAAAGAGGCGAAACTGTGGTTGGTATATTCGACTGAGACTCAGTTCCAAAGCTTTCACCACAATTGTTTAAGAATTCAGACATGGACACTGATTCTAATGATATTTTGGAGCAGTACATGACTATATCCAGTAAATTGAAGAAGTAAGTAGATGCCTATAAGGATTAAAATCACAATTAATAACCAATAAACACTAATTGTTATGCTTGGTTTATGCAACGTTCTCAAGAACTAAGACTATGACTAAGAACTGATAACTAAGAATTCAACACCATCAAATCAATGAGCGCGTTTACGCAATCCATACTTGTACTAAAAACTAAGAACTATGATTAAAAGTTGCCCAACCTTTAACTAAGAACTAAGTTCTTAGTCAAAAAAGGTAGTATGCTTAGTTATTAGTTACTAGTCTTAGTTCTTGGGAACGTTGCATAAACCAAGCATTAGTTTAGGATAAACAATAATCATAGATCTTCGCCGACGTTACGGAAATCATTGATTCATTGGAAACATTGGTGAAGATGTAGTATTATTTTTATTACCAATCAGCAATTTAGTGAGTTATTTTACGAAGAATTTTTCCTCAGGAGATTTTTGAGAAAACCAAATATAACGGAAGCTTGCGAATCATTTATCAGTTTAGCTAAAAAATGTGAATCTTTGGAATTGCAAGCATATTCAAGCTTATGTTGGATAGCAGCAGCTAGATGTGAAGGTTCTTTATTGAATAATACAGGAGAAACGTCTTGTC
This sequence comes from Chrysolina americana, assembly GCA_958502065.1. Lineage (NCBI taxonomy): Eukaryota > Metazoa > Arthropoda > Insecta > Coleoptera > Chrysomelidae > Chrysolina > Chrysolina americana. Next base: position 65,171,090 of record OY293411.1, read on the forward strand.
TAGTTCAGTCAGCAAGGGAATTATTCAAAGCTGAACAAAGTGATAGAGATTTGGGATGTAAAAACTTGTCTGGAGAATATTTGCAAGTGAGTAATTATTGTTTGTTAATCAATAAATCTTCACCCACAAATATCGTAATTAACACCAATGAGAAGGATTTATCCTCAACAGAAAATATATCTCTTAATATAACTCATGATTGAGTATGTGAAGTGTGCGAACGTTTGTCAGCTATCTTCCGTTAAATATAGTTTAAAACTTGGTATTCGGTGCTAATATATTATTTTTTTGTGAAAAGTGAGAAAACTTAGGCTTCAATTGACAGTAAGTGAAATATCATTGTGGAATTTCCATAATTTCCCCTCAAACTCCAATCATCATTACGCCTCTCACTAGAGAACAACAGAACGAGATCAAAAATGTCGCCTTTATTAATATGTTGGTCGAGAAAGTATCAGCTGGTGTGGGAGCACTTCTAAACGAGAAATTGAACAATCTTGAAAAAACTGTGAACCATCTGAAAACCGAAATTGTTGAAATAAAGAACAGTCATGAAAAGAAGATAGTGGAATTAGAAAAACGAATAATTGAATTGAGCAAAAAAGATGATATTTTCCTGAACCCAACAGAAATCATATCTGAATTGAACAAAATAAAACGTTGTGAAAAAAATATATTAATTTATGGAATTCCTGAGACTGAACCCAATCTCGCAAACTTCATAAATGATGTATTAATTTCGGTCGATTCCATGTTGGTAATGGACAATTCCAATTTCAGTAGGATAAGAAAGATTGCCTCCTAATGATACAAACAAATGCCGTCATGTGAAAATCGAATTACCTGGTAGTTCCCACGTTTTGTCCTTACTCAGGAGTAACAAAAAATTACAAACTAACAGAAAATATCAGGACATCTATTTTCGTGCAGATCAGACTGTTAAAAAACGCGAGCATTTTTCGAAAACTCGTCAGAAGCTTAATGAGAGAGAGCGCAACGGCGAAAAAATTTTTGTCATTAAATACAATAATGGACTTCCTACAATTTGTTCAAAAAATTATTGAATACATCTAGCAGCTCCTCAAAATCTCAAGATATTCTTGTAATATGTTACCAAAACTGCCGTGGCCTCAATACGAAGACTCATACTTTTTTCAAAAACGTTTATGAAAATATAATAATTGCTATTACTAAACGTTGGCTCAGAAGTGACGTTGTCAATAACAATGAACTTTTTCCTGGGAACTATTCAGTATATCTTAAGGACCGTAGTTATGGATCTCGTGGAGATGGTGTACTTCTAGCAGTAGATAATGATCTATTAAACTCAGAGGAATTTCCATTAACTTGTTCAATAGAAAAAATTGATATATTAGGAGTTGAAATTTTCAGAAAACGCTCCAAATCAGTTATTATTCTTGTAGTCTACATACCACCGAGTATCTCTTATGATGAATGTGATGAGTTATTCGAATTTTTTGAAAATTTTCAAGATAATTATAAAACCATTATCTTTGATGATTTCAATATAAGCTAGCTACATAATATTGAGAATTCTTATCATCAGTCCAATCTTGTCTCACGCCTCAACGCATTCCTAAATTATTGCGATTCTACTCAGCATAATGAAATTTGTAATGCCAATAATAGGATACTTGATTTAATTGTATCCCCAAGTGATTATGCCATTGAAGTGTCACGAGATGTAAACCCACCGGTACCCATTGATTTGCATCATCCAGGACTCTTAGTGCACACTCTTCTTGAATGTGAAAAAATTCCAGCTTTCTCATCAAATTTGCAGCGGTTCAACTTCAAAAAAGTAAACATTCAAAAACTTTCGAGACTATTTGTGAATTGGGGCGAGTTATTTACTTTCCCAGATATAAATTCAGCATCCTTGTTTTTTAGCTATACCATCCATCGTATCATTGAACAGTGTGTTCCCCTGAAAAAATGTCGGTCAGTCAAATATCCAGTCTGGTTCACAAGAGATATTATCACAAAAATTAAAACACCTAACACCATTGTCAATGCATTCGCGAAATACTTTGAAAGTGATGAATACTCAAACGCCAGTCACAACTCTTTTAATTTAAATTCTATTTCCATCGAATAAATAAATAAATAAATGAATAAATGAATAAATGAATAGATGAATAGATGAATAGATGAATAGATGAATAGATGAATAGATGAATAGATGAATAGATGAATAGATGAATAGATGAATAGATGAATAGATGAATTGATGAATAGATGAATAGATGAATAGATGAATAAATGAATAAATGAATATATGAATATATGAATGGATGAATGGATGAATGAATAAATGGATGAATGAATAAATGGATGAATGAATAAATGGATGAATGAATAAATGGATAAATGGATAAATGGATGAATGGATAAATGGATGAATGGATAAATGGATGAATGGATAAATGGATGAATGGATAAATGGATAAATTGATAAATGGATAAATTGATAAATTGATTAATAAATTGATTATTAAATTAAATAATTAATAAATTAATAACTTAATTAATGAATTAATTAATAATATAATTAATAATTTAATTAATAAATTAATTAATAAATTAATTAAATAAATATTAAAATCCTCTATTTAAGTACAAAACCTTCAGAGGAGTTAAAAAACTTCACTTGATTTGAAATAGTATATTACATTATGAGAGCGGAAAGTAAAATTTTTCACACGATTGGGAAATATTGAAGCACGAGGCGCAAGCCGAGTGCGGCAATCCCACGAGTGTAAAAATCACTTTCGCACAAGTAATGTACACTATTTTTCCTACGACCATGCGATAATTTTACCAACTAATAACGATTTTATTGACATGTGTTCAGAAAAATTTAAGATAAAGGCTAACTGAGAACCATTTCAACTAACTCATAATTCATTTCTCAAGTTACTTTGAAATACTATACATCTCATCTGATATTATCTACAGCTCTCTTTTTATTGCTGTTAACCTTCCGGTACAGATAATTAGTAGTAATAATTCTAATGTTGCAAATAGCAATTTTTTACAAAAGACATAATTTACAGCTTCCCTTAATCATCATTATAAACTTTTCATTGTGAAAAAACACATTTTTATCACAAAAACTATATATATCTACATTATTTTTTTAATGTTAAGATTATTAACCACAAAAATGCTCATGCAAGTGTCATGTTACACCTAGTTGCTAATGCGTAGTTCTGACTTATACAATATATTTTATGTGAGTGTTTTTACTCTGTTAACGTAATAATCCTGTAAAAAACTTTGTTAACTTTTTAATTTGAATCAATTTGAAACAACTTTAGTAGTACTACACTAATAGACAAACATACTGCAAACCTTATACTAGTTTCGAATGAATTTGATGTTTGTCCAGTCCAGTGAATTCTATACCTTCAGTATAATATACATTACCCAATCTAACAAGAACATGGTTAGGTTTGAATGTGAGTGGGCCCATATCAGGCTCTCCACTGCAACCAATGGCATATTGTGACTCACCCTATGGTTATATTTCTCCCAGTATATCCAATGTCTTAACGAAATTAAGGAGTATATTGGGAGAAAATAGTACCAGGTTCTCTGGTCTTACTGTTGTATTGCCAAATGTTGAAAATCTGGTTCTGACCTCTGCGGGGCATGTACATAAAATGTGTTTAGCCGTTTCATACTCCTCCATCACTGGCGGATCTGAGGGGGTGGGCATGCCCCCCCCCTAGAGTTCTGAATAAGTTGTTGATATTGGTTCAACCAGTCAGGATATGCAATTAAACCTTCATTGATTTTCAACAAGAAGAAAACACACTTTATACAAACCAATATTATTCGTATTCGCATTTTTCCTATTGAATGTTTCCTCAAATCACTCAAACATCCTAAATCAACACGGTTTTGAATTTAATAGGAGTCATTCATCATCCATTACAAGCATGGAACAGAAATATTCTTCTATGCAGTGCGAATATGTGAAAAGAACACAGGCGGCCAAATCAAAGGGCAGCAAAAACAGGTTGCGATAGAGGAAAAATCATTATTTTCAGGGACTGGGCTTCAGTATAATTGATATTACTAGTAGCGGTAGCTGTGAGCGGTAAGAATCAAAAACAAAGGAAATGGGCAGTTGTTTTTTATCGGAAACCGCACTTGGTTTTGAAAGAAAAAGGGTCATTTCACATTAGGTCTTCAAACATATCAGTAGGATTCAGTTCATATTCCTGTGGATTTTATTACTTTAGTTACAGGCGCGTATACAAGGGTTGGGGTAGGGGGTAATAGGTAATTACCCCCTCCCACAAATGGAGAAAATTCAGTGTTTCAATCAAAATTAATATTGAGATTCACAAAATGAATCTTAATTCATTTACCTATGTAGAAGTAAAATGTATTTAATTTCAGAATGCATCTGTTAATTTCGTTAAATATTTTTTCATATTAAATAAAACAAACTGAATCTGACATCCTGTTTTTCCCACCTTTATGATACCCCACTGACAAACTATCAATTCAAACGCATCTGACCTTGAACAACTATGAATCAAATCTAGTTTCTCAGATTTTTCTTTCTGTATAGTTGATTATAGACTAAGACAATTATTTTGATGATACACCTTTAATATCAATTTGTGTTGAAAATATCATATAATAATTAGGCATGAGTTATGTCGTATCATCCCAAAGTGAAAATAAATTTACTTTTATTCTGATATTAACCTAATGAAGCCACGATTCACATTGCGCGTGCGTACGTATCAAAATAAGAATAACTTTATTGCCTGACGTTATTATGAACTGCAATATCTTTTCAATATTAGTTAAAATAATAAAAATAATAGTAATATAAGAGCTGTGAGCCCGCCCGGAGAGGATACATGGCAAGAATGCATGCCCTGTGGAGTGAGATACACCCAGAGCATGCCGCTGTGTCCGCCCAAAACCTGAGGGATTATGTATCCCATCTTCGGAGTCGAAGCTATGTCAGAGCTCCTCCTCAGCCGGTTGACGAAGTGGCAGATATGCCACGTGTCGATCTGGCTGTAGAGGAGGCCCGCATCATACCACCAACGGAAGGCATCAGGACCCGCAGGGCGCTTCATAATACCAAGCCCTTGAAGCCACAACAACTGGCACGGGTGGATGCAGATATTCACGACTTCCTTTCGGAAGAGGCTAACATCTGGCAGATCAACTCTGCCGTGAATGACAAACCACCCCTCTGATTGAATTGGCAGGCATGAGCGACGCATTCACAAGATGGAAGCTAAGATCAAAGGTGGCGAGACAACACGCGTCTCGTATCCAGTGTTTGGCGGACTACGTGGCGGCCAATAGGCTCTTCACGCCTGCAGTGCGGCGAATTGCCACAAATTTAAGACGAGCTCACCACACACTAAATCAAGGCGTGCTGTTTACCATCAAGCAGCAGTCCTTAAGGGTGGTGCAAGAGCGCAAACTATCGAAATGGAGTTTGGGATCGACAAATGTACCACGGGTCATCTCAAAAGATGATGTTTAGCTCGTAGACGAAAGCATCCTACATCATCTGGATGCCGGAGAGACGTATACCTACGTAGAGGTGGAACAACGCTACACCCAATAGGTAACTACTGTTAAAAACTCTCTCCACGGCAAGTATTAGCATAAACTCCGACAGATCTGGTCATCAGAACTGTCGGGGAAAAACAAAGTTGCTGCAATCAATATGCTTGCCGTTCCGATTCTACTCTATTCCTTTGGAGTAATGAAATGGACTCAGGAAGAGTTTCGACAAATCGACGTAAAAACTCGCAAAATTATGCATCTTCATAGGAGCGTGTTTCCTAAATCATCTGTCCCACGGTTATACTTCCCCAGTCAACGGGGAGACCGTTGATTTTTGAGTTTGGAGTGTCTACAAACAGAATGGTACTGGATGGAGCCTGTAAAGTCATCAGGAGTCATCAGTTAGTATGCGATCATGAAAGAGCAGGGATTGGAGCATTTCTCTTCAAGGCAGCAACCCATGCAGCCGATGAACTCGGTCTCGTATTCGACTCTGACGAAAACTCAAACTCTGTTACTGAGTTGAAAACGGTTCAGCAAAAAGCCCACGTCAAAGCTGCGGAGAGTGAGAGGTTCCTACAGCTATATAAGGATACGCCAATGCATGGAGTCCTCTTCAAGAAAATTGAAGACCTCGGCTTATCCAGAAACCTGACATTTGCTTTTCCCAGGTCAAGTGGGCTGAAGTCGGAAACCGAGGGATTCATAATGGCCTGCCAAGATGGTGTCCTTAACACCCTCGTCTACCGTAGTCGCGTGATGGGTATCGAGGTCCCTGACACTAGATGCAGAGCATGTCGTGGGGCAGCTGAGACCATAATGCATTTGCTGCCAGCTTGTCCAACGTATGCGGTCTCAGTCTATATCCACAGGCATAACGCGGCCCTACAAAACGAGATACCGGTGTTGCCTTATGCTCCGGGGAATATTGAGTCCGTTGTGGAGAATGACAAGTGACGAGTCTATCGAAACTACTCATTCCCCGCCCTCAGGGAAATACAAGCCAATAAGCCTGATGTAGTCCTTCTCGACCATCAAAGTAGGACGATTTTCGTCATAGAGTTTTCGGCTCCAGGCGAAATGAACATGGTCCGAAAAGAGTAGGAAAAACGGATTAAATATCGAAATCTACTCTTTGAACTCCGCAGGCTTTACCCAGATCATTCTGTTAAAATGGTGGTTCTGATAATAGGGGTCCTTGGTGGAACGATGGACGCAATGCTATCAAGCTTAAAAATCATACCGGCTTGCCATAATATGGCAGAAATCTTAGCTGGACGAATGCAGAAGGCCGTAATTCTTGTTTCACTTCGCCTACTCAGGTCACATGATTCTCGGACCCAGTAATCACTGACCCCACGGACGTAGGGAGCGGTTACTGGGGTTAATGATACACCAGCGCGCCCTCCAGTTGTATCGGGGCTCCGAAGACATGGCCTGACTGTAGCATATAATAATTTACGATTGCAGTGAAATGAACACTATTGGATAGTGGGTTGTCAAGGTTCCTAGTTTGGCAGATAGACACAATAATTTTGTCTCGTATTATATTTGATTCTCACAATGCACTGATTGGTATATTCCTGATTGGGAAAAAAAGTTTATTCAAAATTCTAATTTTGTTGATGATATGACGTATATTTTTACTTGTGAACACTCTCGTAGGCGATGAAGAGCTCGCATTCAAATTGTATCGTAAGAGTAGATCACACAACAATTGATTATAAGATACCTATTCGACGTTTAGGTCGCCACAGAGGAATATGTCATGTGCACTCGCATACTCCAGAAGTGAATATTATTATGCAAGGAATGAAAGGGAGTTGTCATATGGTGGCCAGTAGACACTCAAGACACAGACCCTTTTACCATTCAATTTGATCCTTATTCCACTTCATCCACAAATCATCTCTTCAGAATAGTTATTTTCCTAAGAATGAGTTCGGAAAGTGATACCTTCCGTCACGCGACTGCCGTTGACCCGAACGACGCGAAGGCCAATCATTTCATCCCAACACCTGGCAAAGTCTTTCTACAAAAATATACTTTACAATTCTTTCCGTAACAACCAAATGGTCGAAACATCGTATTGGGCTTTTGAATTATTTTCTGTTCGACGTTTGCCGACACCCTATTGTCTAGGAAATAAGCTGACGGCTCGATTATTTTTAATTAATTTTCATTTTGTGAATTTATTGCCTTTCGTCAAGTACACACACAGTTCCACATGAAAAATCTTCGAATATTTTTCAGGATGAAATGATGTTTCTTTGGCTTCATATGAAGTTTGTATTCGGGTCGGAGTGCTTTCTGTGGTCCTAGAGATGGCTCTGGTGTTCACTTTATTAGTGAGTACTTGGGTTGTCGTAAGGCCAGTTGACAAAACCAAGTAGATTTTGTTTGCATGTTGTGTCCGGGGCTGTCCTGATGAGCGGGTTAAACCGTGAAATTAGTATGCAGTAGAAACATCTGTTTTCGATTATCATTTGGTAGTTGTTATGGGAAGTATTGCTAAGTATATTCTTGTAAAAAAACTTTGCCAGACCTTGGGCTAAAATGATTCAGCAGTCGTATGGGGCTGTTGAAATTGTTTTCTGTTCGAAGTTTGCCGACACCCTTTTGTATAGGGAATAAGTGACAGGCACAATTATTTTTAATCAATGTTCACTTTGCGATTTTATATTGTCATCAAAAAAAAATTATTAGTTACACTAAAGCCCATGTGAAATCCTTGCAGAATTCCTGATTTTGCAAAAATGATAGAGGAAACCGATCTAGCATATCTAACAAATTAGCATATGTGAAAGATATGCACGTCAGGATATCTAATGGGAGATTCAAATGCTTTAGAAAAGTCAGTGTAAATAGATCCAACTTGCAACTTCTCTTCTGTTATCTTCTGAAGCATAAAATTTACGTTATTACGTAATTATATAGCAATTTTTTGCTTAGGATGGATTTAAAAATAATAATTAATTATTGCAATAATGAGATGGAGCACAATACGCCGTTTTGGCTGCAGTGCCTTCGTGATTGGCGATTTCTGTCAAAATTTCAATAGTGTTTTTTCATTCACTTGAAACACGAACATTTTTATATTGTTTTTCAGGCTGGATTGAGCTGTTTTGCACATGCAGAAAGCAGATATTCAGAAAGTTGTAGCATTCCAATTAGTTTAAATTTGGAAATAGTCGAATTTTTGAAGAGAATTGGTAGATCTGAATATACGCAGCTTTATCTAGAAAATTCCATAGAATTATCAAAGGAAAGGTGTGATACTAGAATCCACTGCTTACTACTTCTTACATCACATTTCATTAATTGCGGTAAGTAAATCTAACTGTTGGAAACAGAAATATACAGGTTGATTCACGTAGGCTGTGCATTAGAAGTTTTTCAAATTGCAGTTCGATTAGAAACTCGAAATATGGTTTGCAGTCATAATCGATCATGTCTGTTCTACCTTAAATATTTTCAGTCCCACAGTCATACAGGGTATGCCAAAAGTCGGTATCTACTTTTTTATTTTGAATGGAAACTTAATTTTTTCACATGGTTCGATTAGCCTTCTGATTTATGAGTTTAGACAACCCACACAGTTTTTGATATATTTACATTTTTCTGAAAACAATTATCGCCATAATATTCACTATTCAGTATGGCACTATGGATAGGCAGAATGATAAGAAAATGAGTGAATATTACAGTAGAATATATACAGAACAATTAAGTTGTGCAAGAAAATAGTATCATAATTATAAAATTTTGAATTCGGATAACAAATCAAAAACTTCTTGGCAGTTCATTATTAAGATTTCAAAAAATCTAAACAGAATGGTGTGATAACACATAATGATGTAAATATTGGGGAAAAACCTAGTTATGGAGTTCAATGAGAATTTTACTAAACCATTATTGATTGAAAACAGGTGCTGGGATTCAAGTTTGTCATCCTTTGACAAATCTGTCTGTATGCTCATTATTTTTAAAAAATTAACCTCGTTTACGAAAGAGACAAAATTTTGTCACCCTCACATGTTTTTACCAAATCCAACAGTACAGAGTCGGCGCTATGCGAATTCTCATTCAAGAATTGTTGATAGATATAGGGGGCTTTTGATTGTGTGGAAAAAAAACTGTAACTATAAAAGCTTTATAGATCAGGTGTAAGAGGAGTACTGCATGACTTGGTGGTAAATCTCATTTTATAGGAATAAGGTAGAGTGAGAGTTGGGCAATGACTATCATAATGCAGGGATTCGAATTTAGGCATTCATTCGAAACGTTTTTCAATTCTCTATAAAACAGCAAAATTTCAGACAAAAATAATAAAATGGCGGTACATAATGTCAGAACTATTATATGGGGATCCTCTGGAATGGATGGCTATCAACGAGCTGTAGTAAAAATATTTTTTGGTATCTACAAAAGATATTTTTTTATTCCTATTGTCTATCACATAACCACAATACTTGTTCTAGAGATCTAGTCTTTCCAAATGCTCATAGAACTTCTATGTATGAAAGAAGCGGAGAGTAAAATGGTTGTAAATGTTACAATATTCTTCCAATAGCTTTTGAAAATTCTCTAAAAATTCATGACTTCAAAAAAACATGTTACATTGAAGGATCTGTGTCACCATTCAAGAATTCACTGATCAACTAAGCTGATATCTTCAAGTTTAATTAAAAAAGTTGGGTTTTTACTGCTTACAGTGTTTTGTTGCGGTTTACAGAATTTATCTCTAAATCAATGTAAATGTTTTTTATCTCAGCTGTCTTCTTTCGTAGTGACGAATTGTGTGGTGTTTATTATTTTGACTCTAATAAAATAATTATATGGAGTTTTGTATATATACTTTTTTATATTTATAGTTTTCATACTATGCTTTTGGACATAGAACTTGACGTTTTATTTGTTTAATGTACAATCTCCATATTACACAGATTTGTGTCCATTTGACCAACTGTATAAGTAGTTTTCTCATCAAGTCGAATTTAACTCTCCCGTAATATTTTGAGTATACAGTACCGGAAAGAATATATCTTGGGTATTGGGTTAAATCAGAGTGAAAAGAATAACTTGATAAATATTGAGAGAGCATTACCATTTTCTCCTCAATACCTCGAAGGGATATCGAATTGTCGTTCGAACTGGCGTAGTGACGTAGTCAACTGAAGAATCCTGAGGGGTAACCAGGAGGGAAGAATAGCATTTCGTATCTCTTGATTATGTGGTATGATATAATTGCGTTCCCTGTCATTCTAGATTTCTGCATTACCAAAGATATATTTTTTACCGTATTTATAGAAAACGAAAAAAATTACGTTGAGACTGTGTCAGTTCTTCAAAGCACTCCTATGGTAAAGCAATCTACTATTCATTTTCAGGTGACTACTTAGCTGCTCTCGAAGTATTCTTGGAAATTTCTAAACTAGCTAACAATTCCACACCTAATGGTAATAGAGCTGACATATTATTAAGATGTGAAATAAACAGTGTGTTTCTTCTGTTGATCCTCCGACCCAGTCCACAAAAGCTTTCACCTTGTTTGGCGAAAATCTTAGAAAAATATACATGGGGCGATCAGAGTGATTCGAGTATGAAAGGTAATTCTAATTATGCACTAGAATTTTTTATCATAAGTTCTTCGAAATTGGTAACATTTCAACAAGCCAGTGGTTGAGCGGTGAAATCGATTGAATTCAATGCGCTCCCGTCTTTTCTCTTTTTATTTTACTTTTCAAACTGTGGAGGATCAATATGCTGAGCTGCAGAGATTTCTTACTCTGCTCTTTACAGAAGCCGAGTCGCTTTGTTCAGGATTTGGCCGATATTTCAGTTTCACAGGAAATTTCACAATTATTTTCCATAATACAATACATCATGAAAATCTGAAAACATCTGATACAAAATGATCTGCTACGGCTAAGAGTAGTGTACAGAATAAAATGCATTTTCAGTTTTACAATTCTTATTGTCAATTTCTCGTTTTTTTTCTTGAAGTGGGAACTTGATTCTTTGTAATTCAAGTTGATTTAAAAAGCTAGCTCAAGTATAACTCGAAATAATGAGATTAATAAGCAAATCTTAAATGTTATGCTCAAGTTACTATGCCAAGCGAGTCTTTTTTAATACTATTGACTATCATTCAGCGTGGAAGGCAAATTTTTCTCTCTGCTAATCAGACCAATATTATGGAACACAAATCGAAAATAGCAGACTAGCATACTAACACGAGCTGAATTCGAAATGTGAGTCGCCGGTTTCTGAAATAGGATCAGTAACGTAGTTGGTAAAACCTTAGATTATAGAACAAAGAGTCATTCATAAATCGACAAATGTTATTTTGATGAGTATCACCGACTCGCCTAACAAGTAGAATAAATCTAGCTCCAGTCATTCTACCATGGGCGTAACAATCTCGATGGCCATCACATAAGAATAAAATGAATTATAAAAATATTAACTTTAAATAGGATATTCAATATTCAAATTGTACATTACATTCTCTTATTTTAACAGATAATACTGTAACAATGATGAATAAATGAATGATAATTATAATAGTAATAATAATGTTTATTTTCCACTTACTTTGGAAGTACAGCAGATTAGGGGGGTAAAATAATTATATGTACTTGGCGAAATACTAATTCATAAGATAAAAACAAATAATTCAGCCTTTCGCAAATTCCCTATACTATAGAAGTTTTGTCGGCAAAAATCAAACATAAAACATTCCAACTGCCCCATACGACTGTCGAATCATTTCGGCCTAACGCCTGGCAAAGTTTTTCTATTAGAACAGACTGCATTGCTACCTTTATCAATTTGTAAATGTTGATCGAAATAGGTGACTTGCTGCATACTAGGCGGTTCTACTGATCATCAGTGCAGACAGGTCAGAATGGAGAGCTAATGCTCAAATCCATCATCCTACATTCGATTTCCATCTGCTTTTATTAAAGGGTCCTATGATAACTGCAGTAATCATTAAAATAGGCAAAAAGCGATCTATAGGAGCCACAGAAAGTACTCGGACTGGAGCACGGAGTTCGTCTAAAGCCAAAGAATATTTCACCATAAATAAAATAATTGAATATTTTACATGTGGTATGATGAAGCATTTCAAAGTATGTTTTTGTAGAGTAGGTACGTCATGATTTTATCTCATCTAAGATGGTGATTAAATGCTATACCTGAATATTTTATTTCAGAAGCGAAGTGTGTTTCACTAAAATCGTGATTATTTTGAATTCTGCAAGTCGATTTTTATAGCACATGTTGGCCACACAGTTTGTTTTATTATATTGATTTACGAGAGTTAACAAATTTAAGATTTCTGATGATTTGAGAATTGTCCAGTTGACTTCTCTGTGAAATATTACTGTATTATCAGCGAAATTTGTTATTTCATCAACTGCATCGAAGAGTAGGACGGTGCCTTGAGGAACTCCACACAAAGTAACCTCCAACCACTGATGCTTTAATTTTGGCGAATCTGTACAATTTGTTCCCCCAAATAGCTACTGAAGAACTTGTTAGAAATCGTCCTTATCCCTACTCTTTCCAACGCTTCTAAGAGAACATGATCTACTGTGTCAAATGCCTTGGAGTGATCAAGGAAGATACAGGTATCCATCATTAACTGCTTTGTCAATACTCTCACAGAGATTGCTAATGGTTTCATTGGTAGCTTTTCTTCTCTCAAACCTAACTGCTTTTTAGACACTAAATTAAATTTATCCATATAGTTACCTAATCTGTGTTTTATGACTTCCTCATTTTAATTTCCCGAAGTGTTGATCAACGAGATAGATCGCCATTTCACAGGTAAACTCTCCTCATTTTTAAACCACTACTAATTTGAATTCATTAGAGAGTTTACCACTGCCTTTATATTCATATTGAATAATTTTGATAAGAGATGAAATATTTGTTTTGATATAAGTTTAGGACTCCTTCACACTAGGCCGCTGAGCGGCGCCGCTGATGGAAAAGCATTGGGAACAATGGCCTTCATACTGGGCTGCCGGTGGCTTCTAGTAGCCACCAGCGGCCACCGGTAAGCTTCGCTGCTGCTTGGTTCCTGTATTCACACTATCCCGCTGCAGCGGCGCTGCTTGGCTTGCTATTAGTTGTATTTTTCTGGTCAGTTGGCATTATAGCATTGCCAATATCGTGTGTCTTGTTTTTGGAGGTGCGGTCCAATGAGTTCAAATAGCTCTTGGACCGTTTTTTTTCTCGTTCGTAAAAACATGATAACCTTTTCCCGTCATGTTGCAAATCCTTGTACAAAGTGTGATAAAGTTCAGCCCGTGATGACAATATATGATGCACCCACCGTCTTCTTTTTTCACGCACTTTTTTGTTTTGTTTCTCTGAGAGGTGCTGCTCTGCGGCGCATTGTCATCACAGCGCGCGTTTCTTGGAGCGCTGCTGAAATGACGCTGCTAAGTAGCGCCGCATAGCGGCATAGTGTGAAGGAGACTTAAGCAGCACCGCTTAGCAGTCTAATGTGAAGGAGCCCTTAATCAATTCGTACCCTAAGCACACTAGGCTGCTAAGCGGCGCTGCTTAGCGACGCCGCTGATGGAAAAGAGTTGAGGATAATGAGGACCTTCATACTGGCCCGAGCCGCAAAGAGTGCGGCGCTGCAAATCGCTGCCAGTGGCTTGTAGTAGCCACCAGCGGCGCTGTTTGGCTATTTCTTGTATTTTATTGGTCAGTTCGCAGTAGAGCATTCTCTAGGAGAGGTGTTGTTTAAAGGATTCGCAAACATGAAAAATGGCAACGAGCAGAGAAAACATTTATACGGAACAGCTTATATGCAGCATTGAAAAGCAACCCTATCTTTGCTTCCGTCGTAGGAGTAAAGCAAACAGACACACGTGTTCATCCACATCCATCACGAAACTGGAGAATTCCTGCGATTCACAATGCTGTGCGACGCATTGTCATCACAGCGCGTGTTTCGTGACGCGCTGCTGAAATGACGCCGTGTGGAATCTTTGAGCCGCTAAGTAGCGGCCTAGCGTGAAGGAGCCCTAAGGCTTACTATAATTGTTTCACTTTCAATACGAGTTGTTAGTTCAAGGAAAAAAATAACTATTGGTTTAAGTATCCTTAGTACTTTCTTCTGGGGAGTTATTTGGTTGGTGATATCCAAATCTTTTCTACAGTTCCAATATGGTAATTCAACAATAATTTAAATGTTTGTGCAAATGAGGCAACTAAGCACCTATTTTTCAGTTTATTAACTGGTAAAATTTTTCTGCCAGTCAAAGCAAAATATTAACTTATATTGTAAAGGACCTCGCACTTTTTATCGGAGAAATGGTTCTCGGTGAAATTGTCTGAATTTTTGTTGTATTGTAGTATTCGATGTAATGATTGAACGGGCAGAATCGCAAAGTTTGTTGATGGATAGATTTTGAAATACAGGGCGTTTAATTTAAAAATCGGTAATTTTTATTTAATTATTTTCTTGGGATTTGAAAGTGTCAACTGCATTTTAGACTGCGTTTTAGAAATCACCCTGTAATTCATGATTAACTCCTTCATTATTATTTAATATATTTATTCATCATTATCTCCTCAACACTGTCCCAAAAATTCGGTTTCCTACTATGACTAGTTTCATAGATATCAATTGAGGAACTTATTACCATTTGCATGACGAGTTGAAGGAAAAGAAGGAAAAGAAGGTGAAGATTAAAGATAACAATCACATCAGATATATGAATTTAATAATATAAGGTACATATAGTTAAGGAAATTTTGTTGGTTTAAGCGATGTCGGAATAAAAAACGAACTATCTTGGAAAACTGGAAATGGTTGATAGAACCCTGTTTTATATTTATTTTGATCTCCACATTCTTACGTTTCACTATTTGTGAAAAATCTTGGCCACTAGTAGAATGTACGCGTGAACAAGTTCCTTCAACTCGTCATGCAAATGGTAATAAGTTTCTCAATTAATAACTATGAAACTGGTCTCAGTAATAAACCGAATTTTTGGGATAGTGTTGAGGAGAGAATGATGAATATAATAAATAATTGTAAAGGAATTTCACCAAGTTAATAGTGAATTACAGGGTGATTTCTGAAACGTTGATATTTTGTCATTTTTATCATCGAAAATGTTCATGGTCAACCTATATATCCCAATGAAATCATGTTTATTCGGTATCCGCTATCTTCAGAGGATGATAATTCACTTGAATATACAAGATGGGTAAGAAAGAACCGGCCATATATTTCACCAATTTTTCAAATCACCCTATACAAAATGTATGAATTGTGATTAATTATGGAATAAGAATAGAATATTGCATGCCAAAATAATTTTATCAAAATTTCATTATTACATCGGATTTTCAGACATTACTAAAATGTTTTTATTTTTCACTCAGTACATAATGATATAATCTGCTCCATCTGAATGATATTTAGTAATATGAAGGTACGTTGATGATGGGAGCGAAAAAAAATGCAGTTGGCACTTTCAAATCCCAAGAAAATAATTAAATAAAAATGACCGATTTTTAACTTGAACTTCCTGTATTTCAAAATCTACCAATCAACGAACTTTGCGATTCTGCACGTTCAATCAGTACAGTGAATACTACAATATACTAAAAATTCAGACAATTTCACCGAGAACCATTTTACCTATAAAAATGCGGGGTCCTTTGCGACTTCAGAAATGTACATATCGATTTTGGGTTGAATCAAATCTTAAATGAAACAAAATTAATCCCACAAATTATTACGCCCACTTTAATACTTACCGCTTTCGAATAATGTCGCATATTGTAGAATTATATCTGGAAAAGTCAGTTATAGAAGATTTATTCAATTTGTTAGTATCATCTATTATAATGAATAAACAAATTGAACTCGACAGCATATAAGTGTTATAAATTATCATATATCAGCATATATTCCTAATGATAACCTACGCTTCTGTTGGGTGACATAACCTCAAAAACTAATACCAATAAAAATACGAAATATGGCCTCTTTAATGCATTAACACAATTCCTACAAGATTCAGATTGAGTTTCTTGCCTATTTTCTGAATATTTTTTGGAATAAACTTCAAATCACGTTCTAAAAACGGAAACAACTTTAATTACGGAAAAAATAATTTTCTGACCAGAATTTAATATTTTGTTGATTTCAGACTTGTACTGTGAATATCGATATCATATTGCAAAAAAAATATCTATGAACTAAAACCTACTTGCTACCATATCCAAAATTCAAATCCATCCCCATTTCCAGTATCGCCCATAATATACTTACCACCATAGAAAAAATTTAAATAAACTCCTTCTGAAGGGTAGTTTTTACTTTCGATTTTTCGAAATAGTTTGCTGTCCGCCGGTTTCCAGTCAAGATATTTCGTTGAAACAGTAAACCAGAAGTGCTCATAATATACTTTTTATGCCACCATAGGAAAAATTCAAATCAACCCCTTCTGAAGGGTAGTTTGTATTTTCGATTTTTTGAAATACTTTGATGACCGCCGGTTTCCAGTCAAGATATACCGTTGAAACAGTAAACCAGAAGTGCTCATAATATACTTTTTATGCCACCATAGGAAAAATTCGAATCCACCCCTTCTGTAGGGTAGTTCGTACTTGCGGTTTTTCGAAAAAGTTTGCTGACCGGCGGTTTCCAGTCAAGATATTTTGTTGAACAGCAAACCAGAATTGCTCATAATACACTTCTTATGCCACCATAGAAAAAATTCGAATCAACCCCTTCTAAAGGGAAGTTTATTTATCGAAAAACTTTGCTGACCGGCGGTTTCCAGTCAAGATATTCCGTTGAAACAGTAAACCAGTATTGCTCATAATATACTTCTTATGCCACCATAGAAAAAATTCGAATAAACTCCTTCTGAAGGGTAGTTTGTACTTTCGATTTTTCGAAATACTTTGCTGTCCGCCGGTTTCCAGTCAAGATATTTCGTTGAAACAGTAAACCAGAAGTGCTCATAATATACTTTTTATGCCACCATAGGAAAAATTCAAATCAACTCCTTCTGAAGGGTAGTATGTATTTTCGATTTTTCGAAATAGTTTGCTGACTGTCGATTTCCAGTCAAGATATATCGTTGAAACAGTAAACCAGAAGTGCTCATAATATACTTTTTATGCCACCATAGGAAAAATTCGAATCAACCCCTTCTGTAGGGTAGTTCGTACTTGCGATTTTTCGTAAAAGTTTGCTGACCGGCGGTTTCCAGTCAAGATATTTCGTTGAACAGCAAACCAGAATTGCTCATAATACACTTCTTATGCCACCATAGAAAAAATTCGAATCAACCCCTTCTAAAGGGAAGTTTGTACTTGCAATATTTCGAAAAACTTTGCTGACCGGCAGTTTCCAGTCAAGATATTCCGTTGAAACAGTAAACCAGAATTGCTCATAATACACTTCTTATGCCACCATAGAATAAATTCGGACCAACCCCTTCTAAAGGGTAGTTTGTACTTGTGAATTTTCGAAATACTTTGCTTAGCAAATATATCGCATGTTCTTGAGATAACCCTATTACATTCGCCATAAACAATAAATAGATTTAGGTAATCTTCATTTGAATAATTCTAACGAGCCGGTATGATTGATTACAATGATATTTCTGTAGCAGTTGATTGTTTCCAACGCAACCGCGCCATGGCCAACTAAGAATAAGTAAACTCAAGAATACGAGATTTTCTGGAACTGAGACATGTTAATTCACCAATATTTCGAAAACGAGTGTAGGCATAGATAACCTTATTCAAAGTTAGTTAGGCATAGATAACCTTATTCAAAGTTAGCTTCCTTTTCGATGCCGAATCTAATGAGAATATAAAATTGAGGGGATCTCCATTTGAAAAAATGGACTCACAATAATTTTTTCAACCGGATCTTTATCATTTTCTGGCGAACGCCCTGTGTATAACTCTAATCGAATTGATATCAAAATTCTGCTGAACTGGGTCCTCTCCTACGAATAAATCGATACACAATCGGAAATAAATGATCATGTCCAGAAATAAAAAAAAAAATCTATCTGCAAACGCAGTTTTCAACTTAATATTTGAAATATTCCGAAAACGGTTAGACTTGGGTGTAGGACATTATACATGAAACATGTTCAGAATCATGCGTAAAATCTGAAACGTTGATAATTTAAAGGGTGACCCATTTAAAATAATCAAGTTGGGGTCCACTTCCGGTGCAATCGGAAGTGCCACAATTTTCAAAATATTTTAGCCGAATAGCACTTATCAACAATAGTGAACTCCAAAATTTTCAAATTTGGCCCACTTATAATTTTCTATTTATATTGATCGATGCAGTTCCCGATGCAATGACATACATAACAGTGCGGCTTTTTAATAGTCCCCCCCTGTCAACTTTTAAACGGTTTGACGTACAGACTTGAAAAAATATTTGGAGGGTTTCACCGATACTACTTTTCGAAATAAAACACATTGCACACAACTCGATAGATGGTGCGGGGGGACGAAAAAAATATAAATGATATGGAGGGTCATGTGTCATATCGTTGAAAAGATAATTCAATTTTCTTTTCAATCATCTAAAAATTTTTAGAATTCCGTTCCATTAAAAAAAAATTCTTTCCCGTTATTTCACACCAAACCATTCAAAAGTTTTCGTGATCTGACATTTCAAATGAATATTGTGAAAAAACATACTAAGGAAAATCAAAAAAATTTAGATGGTTGAAAAGAGAATTAAATTACTTATCTTTTCAACAATGTGACACATGACCCCCCATGCCATTTGAACATTTTTAGTTAATATGCCCCTCCGCGCCATCTATCTATCGAGCAATCACAATGTGTTTTATTTCAAAAAGTAGTTTTGGTGAAACCCTCCAAACAGTATTTTTTTTAAGTTCGTACGTCAAACCGTTCAAAAGTTAACAGGGGGATGGGCTATTAAAAGCCGCAGTGCATGCGATGGTGTGCGGGTTGAGTTCTCGCTTCATCAGCCAAAGAGCATGAGTTCGAATCTCAGCATTGCCACCGGTCTCGTGCATGGCATCACACGTATTAAAAGGTAAAGGATACATCTTCCCCTAGCTCGCACAAGTCTCTGACTTCGTAGGGTTGCACGTAGGGGTGCAACCGGTTGACGGATTCGACTGGAAACCCCCGGTCATCAAATCAAGAAAAAATCACAGAAATAACAACCTTATGAAAGCCCTGTGCGCTGATTCAAACGTTTCCTGTGGTTGCAAAAAATTCTACTGTTTCAACTTGATATCCCCACTGGAAACCGCCGCCGGTCAGCAGAGTTTTTCGAAAAATCTCAATTACGAATGGCGCCAGACGAACTTACGCCACAAAAATGTACAAGTGTGCGAGTACCTTAAGAAATATATAATGAGCAATCCTAGTTTACTGTTTCAACGAAATATCTTCACTGGAAACCAGCGGTCAACAAAGTAGTTTGAAAAATCGCAAGTACAAACTACCATTTAGAAGGGGTTGATTACATTTTTTTCTATTGTGGCATAAAAAGTTAATAATGAGCAATTCTGGTTTACTGTTTCAACGAAAAATCTTCACTGGAAACTGGCGGTCAGCAAAGTATTTCGAAAAATCGCAAGTACAAACTACCCTTTACAAGGGGTTAATTAGAATTTCTTCCATGGTGGCATAAGAAGAATATTATGTGATATCCTGGTTTACTATAATATCTCCACTGGAAACTGCCGGTCAGCAAAGTTTTTCGCAAAATCGCAAGTACAAACTACCCGTTAGAAGGGGTTTATTATTTTCTTTCTACGGTGGCATGAAAAGTATATCTTGTACCATCTTAGTATACTGTTTCAATGAAATATCTTCACTGGAAACCGCCAGTCAGTAAAGTTTTTAAAAAAATCGCAGGTACAAACTACCCTTTAGAAGTGTTTTATTCAATTTTTTTCTACGGTGGCATGAACATCATATTTTGTACCATCATAATCTATTGTTTCAACGAAATATCTTCACTGGAAACATCCGGTCAGCAAAGTTTTTCGAAAAATGGCAAGTACAAACTACCCTTCAGAAAGGGTTTATTCAATTTTTTTCTACGGTGGCACGAACACCATTAAGCAATTCAGTTTCAGCGTTTAGTTTTACTTTGTATTCCCTAAAGTTCTGTTCCGTAGAATTATTTTTTGGTCAGCAAATATCCACACTCCTTTAATTGTCACTTTTGAATAGGAGAAACAACACCACCACCATTGCCGGTTGTTTGAAATAAATTGTTCGAAATAAATTGTTCATCAAGTGCTCCAGCAAATCCAAAAATGCTTTTTCAGTATACCGTCAAAGTGTGAGGTAACAAAAATGATTGTTGGTCGTCTTTCCCATGATCTATTAGAGATGATCCAAATATACAGGGTGAGTCAGAATAAGATCGACAAACTCCGACTACAGATTCCTCACCTCATTTCGAGATAAAAAGCTCCTATCAAGGTATGTCCTAAAACGCATCCCCTCTGAGATACAGGGTGTCAAAAGAACAAAAAAAAAATAAAAAAAATTTTTTTCTCCAAAATTCACGAAGCAAAAAATATCAGGCTTGGTACACTAATCAAGGTTTATCAACGTGATAATTTGAAGTTATAATTCTTAATTTTCGTAAACCAGTGGCGTAGTTACGTTATGCTATGTGGAAATATTTTCCTTCATATTTTCTTTGGAGAAGTGAATGGACAAGTGAGCGTTTGACATCAGTTAGGCTCATCGATACTCAACTTAAAAGTCATAACATTCCATGTACCTAAAAGTAAAGGTTTTTGAGAAAAATTGAGAAAAACAGAAGGTATGTCTTGAGTAGCAGAATAATTTCATGTGCAAAAATCGCATAATGCTAAGTTCTTCCAACATATCGGAACATTTGTCAACCTCCTGAACATTTTTCAATGTTGAAAGAATCGGAAACTTAGTACAGGTGAGTCATTCGTTCATCATATTATTTGGTGAAATTGATGTCGTGTAATCACTGAGTAAGGTCTCATTCTGTATCACCCGTACTATGTTTCCGATTCACCCAACATTAAAAAATGTTGAGGAGGTTGACAAATATTCCAATATGTTGTGAGAAATTAGTGTTATGAGATTATTTTACAGAGGAAATTATTTTGCTACTCCAGGGACATATCTTCAGTTTTTCTCAATTTTCTCAGAAACCTTTACTTTTAGGTACATTGAATGTTATGACTTTTAAGTTGAGTATCGATGAGCCTAACTGATGTCAAACGCTCACTTGTCCATTCACTTGAAAATATTTCCACATACCAATGTAACTACGCCACTGGTTTACGAAAATAAAAAAATTCAACTTCCAATTATCACGTTGATAAACCTTGATTAGTGTACCGAGTTTGGTATATTTTGCTTCAGGAATTTTGGAGGAAAAATAAATCTTATTTTTATTTCGTACTTTCGACACCCGGTATCTAAGATGGGATGCATTTTAGGACATACCTTGATAGGAACTTTTCACCTCGAAATGAGGTGAGAAATCTGTAGTCGGATTTTGTCGGTCTTATTCTGACTCACCCTGTATATGAGATTTGTCAAGTTGTCAGTATATTGCTTTCCAT
This sequence comes from Chrysolina americana, assembly GCA_958502065.1. Lineage (NCBI taxonomy): Eukaryota > Metazoa > Arthropoda > Insecta > Coleoptera > Chrysomelidae > Chrysolina > Chrysolina americana. The sequence goes on from OY293411.1 coordinate 65,193,298, forward strand.
GATAGCATGTTCGCATCACACATATACGATGGTGCTCTAGTACATCGAGTGTACTTCACTGGATTTGAATAGTACCAGAGAATAAATAACTCATTTTTCTTAAACACCACCTATGCCATTTTACCATGTGAACAACGAATTTTATGCCTAGATTATTTTTCTAAATGTGTATTGGTTTTCACAGCTTGCAGAATATCAGAAAAAACATTTCTTTTATTACAATCACTTGTAACAACGTGTCAATCCTTAGATACAAGTAGTTTGCTCTACCTAGAATCAGATTTTTGGGATATATTATTGAAAGAAGAGAAGGAATTACTGCGAATATTGGTAAAAACCTACCAAAGGTAACATATGTCTAACCTTTTGTGCCGTAAACTGTTTAAATATAATATCTTCATTGTACGTTTATACTTTGTAATTATTTATTTTTAATTAATAAAATAGGTTTACAAAAAACTTAATGTTTGTGTAGTTTTTCTGTGATTCCCCTTTCAATACATTTTAAAATAATATATAGTGTGCTCGGTAGGGAGGCGGTTTGATGCCGGCATTTGAAACTTCCGCTTGCATTTGGCCAGGTTTGAATCCTGGGAATGGCAAATTTTTTCTCCATTTTTCATAGGAAGGAGTCGATAGGCAATGTAATCTGTCTAGATGCGGATCCCGACTTCTGGTGCTTGCTTGGAGTTCGCTCCGATCACCCGGAGTGGCACTGTAGGTGTTCCTACAACTGAAAAGTGAATACGCCACCAAAAGTCAGTAGGTCGCTCCGGAGCGCCACGGCTAATGATAATTGCCGTCCTCTACCCGCACAGGTTATGACTTTGGGTACACTATTTGAGTATTCATGAGGAAGTAGGTATCATTATTATTTATTTAAAATTGCAAAATATCTTAAAGAACGATTCCTGTGAAAAAATTATAGGGTTCTTTCACATAAACATATTCCCAAAGTCAGCTTCCTCCTCACGGAATCGCACTCTCCCATGATGGGGTAGGTTAAAATTTACATTTAATTTTATTCCTAAAATTTTAAATACAAAATGAAATTGGTCATGTAGTAGTAGTAGTAGTAGTAGTAGTAGTGGTAGTGGTAGTGGTAGTGGTAGTGGTAGTGGTAGTGGTAGTGGTAGTGGTAGTGGTAGTAGTAGTAGTGATGAGGCAAGTCTGCATTCCCTGCTCTCATATATGTACAAGAATTTTTTATTTCTTCTTTTCGAAACTTAATGACCTTCTGGTGAAGGTCGGTATGTCCGTCCACTTCAAATCGATTGGCTCCTCTTGCTGGAGGTTTTCAATAAAATTTCAGCCTTCCATACACCTCGCACTACCCAAGTAAGTGTAAAGAAGTTTATTTATCTTCTTCACAGCTAAGACAGGTATGACTGTTCCATTGCATATCCAAGATAGGTGTCTGTTTAATTTGTTATGCCTAATTAGTTATCCGATGAGCCTCATAGGAATTCTACTGAGCAGGAGATAGTTTGTTCTCTGCTTGGAATAGTGAGAGCAAACTTTCGCAGTCCATCCTGTGCATTTTTCACTCTCAGCATAGAAATAAGAATATCATGCTCTACCCACTTCACGATTTTTGTGACAATTCGTCTCTCCTAGTCTGGACGAGGCGGTGGTAGCCTCAGCAGTACCTCCAATACTGCGGTTGGAGTCGGCTCCCATTATTGCCAACCTCTGGACCCTATTTAGCTTCCGACCCATTATCGTGCTGCTTTGTGCGTCTGGTACCATACTGCTGACCCGCATTGGACCTTTCAACTTACGACTGCCGTATACAGTCACTGCCTAATCTCTACAACTCCCCTTAATTACAAGATGATTGCTAGTGACTTTTGCAGAACTCTACCTGCATGCGGCTTCCATAAAAGTTTAGAGTTAAGGACCACCCACACAACCTGATGAACTGACTTCTACTCATGACCGAACATGGTTGATTAAACATGATCATCTTTATTTTTATCGGATAGCCTCACTTCACCGCACCAACTTTTAATTGTTCGGCAAAAGTCTTGCATACGGTCGCAATCGACGTCAATGAGTCGTCCTCCATCTAGGAATTGTCCGTTTATATCTGTGCTTCTGCATCATCATTTATAAGTTTACCCGCAAATGATGAAATAGGCAGCTTCCACCAGCATGCCGTCCATGGTCTCCTCTGGCCTTCTACTAGTTAGCGACACAAAAGAGGTGTTCCTCTGGTCACTAGAGCTGCCTGTACGGTTGTTGTTCACCTTGTCGATTAACGCCCCTAGTGTCCACTACGTCACCTCTTTGAACCTCAATGTACTTTGTAATGTGTGAAGGAGCGATTTTGTCAACTTTCCTCTTCTGTATACGTATTAATTTCTGTTGAAAGGGCTTACTATCAAGGGCCCCATTATTCTTCCAGCGCTTTTAAAGATAACGGTGTTAAGCTGAATGGGTCTGACTTCTGAATGATTTGGCTACTTTATTTCACGTTTTGTGAATGAAGAATACTGGCCCTAAATATCTTCCCCAGTAGTGGGGTAAGAAATTTTAGGCCCCTATGAGCATTGCCGGGAAAATTTCTTCAGATTCTGCTGCCTTATATGGATTGCACTTGTTCACTACCCAAGCTAAGGCATCGTTCATAAAAAGTCTCTCCGTTAGTTGCTAGTCCTTTTGGGGTACCTGCTGTATCACAGATTAGAGCTCTAATCTGCGAGTCTTCTGGCGGATTGCGTAGAAATGAATTTCCAGCAGGCTCTTTTAAATTTTTTCCTCTTGTTGCAGTTTTATACTCTTCCCACGCTCCTATTTTGGGAGCCTTCTTGGTCGCTTTTCTCAGATCCTTCAGCGTACCCGGCGCTTTGGAGACGATTTCAAAGGGCATGACTCTTCGAATACCGTGGCCATCGTGTTTATACTCTAAATCGAATTGCACCTCCGTGAGCCTGAGATGCCTTCCAAGAAAGAGTCTCTCTAAGGTTCGGGCGTGGAAAATCATCACCTACTTGTTGAATCGCATCATTCAGTGATATTGTCTTGAAATGTCTTCCGATTACCTCCAGCGGCCGCTTTCCAATTAAAAGATTGTTAGCCCTGAACTGAACTTTACCTAACTTATTAAATGGGTTTAAGTTCTGTACAATTCTATTCTGAACGGTCTCAAATTTTAATAAAACTTTCTGTTTCAAGTCAAAGTCTCAACTTTTTATTTCTTTGACATACATCTGACATCTCCTAACTGTCCTACAGGGTCATTAAAAAAAATAATAAAATGAACTGATGCATGGATAAAGATTCGACATTTCTCCCCCCTGCTAGGAGAATCAATTTTCTTCTAGCTCCAATGAACAAAGTTTCGTGACTGGCCGCCGATATTCTCCTGTAGACGTACAGACAACAATATCACCCACTCCAATTGGTTTCTGATCTCTGGTCCACATATTTTTTCGGGTAAGTGTCGGTAAATGTTCTTTTAACCAGCGCCGCCAAAAAGAGTCTAGGAGTTGTCTTGACAGCTTCCATCCTCTTCTCAGGCAGTTTTTATCTGGAATCTCAGAGATTGGAGGGGCCTCACCATTTGAGGAACCAAGATGAAAATGGTTCGGAGTGAGTGCTTCGAGATCATTGGGATCATTCGATAATCTAGTCAGAGGTCTAGAATTAACTAAGAATTCTGCTTCTGCAAACAGGGTCTGCAGAACTTCTTCCTTTAGTGGTTGCTGATGGAGGACACTGTCAATTACTCTTTTAAAAGATCCTACGAGCCTTTCCCATGCTCCACCCATGTGCGGAGAAGCATCTCTGGAGAAAGTGATGCAAATTTGCTTTCTCTCCTCGCCCCTTTCCTTTCTCAATATGGCGAATTTCTTCTCCAAAACATTCGTATTGTGACTGTTTTATCCAAATACTTTCAGTCTCCTTCAACTCTTCCACTTTCAACTCTCCTCTTTATATCTGGTAGAACATTTTCATTCCTCTCAACTAGCAGGCATACTTCACATGAAATATATTCTTTCTTCATTTCAGAAGGAGACGTATTACTCATTTCTTTCGGCCAGTATTTTTCGATTGATTTAAAAAATCCAGGTCCATTGAACCATCTTTTGGAGATGACCATTTCTTTAATACCCCCATGAGGTATTTTATTATTATAACATGTATTTCCATTTCTTGTGGCTTCATCTGCTGGATCTTTATTTGCAAAAGGGACCCATCTCCAATCTTCGCATCTTGTTCTCTCTTGAATCTCTCCGATTCTATGAGCTACAAACTGTTTGTATTTTCTCCCATCGCTCCTGATCCATCCAAGAACGCATAGTGAATGAGTCCAGAAATACATCTTATCGATTGTTACTTCGAGTTCTTGTTTGATAGATTCGGCAAGTCGACTAGCCATCACAGCACCTTGCAGCTCCAATCTTGGGATAGATATGGCTTTAGAGGGGATACTCTCGTTCTTGCTGTGATGAAAGACACGTCGATTTCGGTGTTTCTAATAACACGGAGGTACGATACAGCTGCAAATGCTTTCTCACTGCTGTCTGAGAACGTATGAATCTCAATTCTCTCTGCAGTTGGAATTTTAAAACTGTAACACCTTGGAATTCTCAGATAGGTTATTTTTAGTAAGCTGTCTAACCACATCATGTAGGTGTTTCTCAAATTTTCAGGAAGCTCCGCATCCCAGACGACTCCCGATCTCCAAATATCTTGCACGAGTATTTTACCCTTTATGGTGAAACATGCTAAACCCTAGAGGGTCGAACAAAGACATCACGGATCTCAAGACTCCTTCCTCTCTTTGTTGGCGTTTCAGCTCTCCGTTTTTCATGGTTGTTGAGGCGGAATGAAAAATCATCTTCGTGAACATTCCACCATAGTCCTAATACCCGGTGGAGAGAGTTCTCATCTATGTTTATCGATGTAGCCAAGATCATGTCTTCCTTCATCATTTCTTGGACCCTAGTCGAATTGCTCATCCGGTTCACAACGTCAAATTCTGCAATTTTTTGAATCCCACGTACTTCTAATATCGTGTTGACGGCATCTTCTTCTGTATCAGTCGAGTCAAGATAGTCATCTACGTAAAATTTTTCAATAATTGCTTTTCGAATTGTGGGATCTTGTGCGAAGTGTTCAGTGTTGTAATTCTTCACGAATTGTGCGCAAACTGGCGAGCAGGTAGCCCCAAAGATCATCACTTTCATTTCGTATGTATCAGGATCACGATTATGGTCTAGATCTCTCCAAAGAAGAGCATGGTCCTGGTGGTTCTTGGACCATGGAGTTTTATGGAAATCATCCGCAATGTTTTTCTGTCGCTGGCTACTGCACAAAGCATTTCAACTTCTGGTTCTGAACTACTGACATTCGCGGTATTTTCACTGTCAACAATGGTAACTTCGGTATTTTCTTTGTGGAGAAGAGAGTGGTGGAACAATTTACATCCCATAATTCCACAGTTCTTTCTGTTACGACACTTGAATTTATGGTGATTTCGTTTTAGGCACGAAAAACAAAATTTTTTCTCAGTTACTATTCTCCACCTCGTGTTATTAACATCGTCATCTTTCATGCGTGGACACACGTTTTTATGGGAGTCTTGTCCACAGTATGAGCATAAGTACTTTCCCGAAATCTGAGATGTCCCTTCTTCTACCGTACCTACTTAAAATTCTTTCGGATTTCTTGAAATGGTTTTGCTTTTCTACTTCAAAAGGCCGTGGTGTACTGACAAAAGAGGCAGCATTGGCATAACTCTCCAGCCATTTTGCAAAATTTTCAAAATTCAAAATTCCATTTTTTCTGGCAACTACTCCCCAGTTCAATTTCAGAATATCTGGTAATTTATTAAGCAAATCCTTCAGTAATTGGGGATTTTGAAGATGCTCTGTAGATTCCAAAATTTTCATAGTGGACACCATATTAGTGACCTCATTTGAAAGATCTATGAGTTTTTCTAAATGGGAAAAATGGGAGGTAAATTTCTTATTTTGGAAATGAGTGTTTCGATGATAAATTCAGGCCTGCCAAATCGAGTTTGAAGTGTTTTTATAACTAGATCTACATTTGATGTTGGAATCATTCCAGAAACGGTTGACTTAGCTGGTCCTTTCAGACATTTTTGCAGTTTAAGCATGATTTCTTCGTTAGAATATTCACATAGTTCACAAATATTGATAAAATGTCTACAAAAGAGAGGCCAATCCTGGGGATTTTCGTCAAATCATGGAAAGTCTTTGTCTAGCACTTGTCTGGCACTCAAGTTCTTCGAAGTGGTTTGGAATTGTCCTTTAACTGATACTAGAACATCCTTCATAGTACCACAGAGCATTCTGATTTCATTATTGGAATTTCTGTTTTCCCAGACCATTTATCATTTTCATCATCAATCTCAGTTACTTTTGGAAGACCATTCATCCAATTGACAACAAAATTATCGTTTGTTTTGTCAACAAACTCATCAATTTGTGAAAGATTTGAGTGTTTGAAAGAAATACTGGTGTCTTTAGTAAGCTGGTTTTCTAATTCAGCTTTCTGCAACTCCTCCTCCATATCTAATAAACGAAGAGAATTTTCTAGTTCTCTTTGTTCTCAAATTCAAACTGAACTTTTTTCCGTTTATTTTCTAGTTCTTGTCTTTTCTTCTCATTTCCCAGAATAAGCTTCTTCCTTTGTAAATCTACAGAACTACATTTTGATCCTGATTGTCCCCTGGATTTAGTTGATTTGCAGTTTTCTTCAACTGGAGATCTATTCACTGATAAAGCTTGACTATCACGGGTTACAATGTCGTGTGTAGATCCAGCTAATATTGTGTTTCTGTCTGCCCTGGAAGTCCTGCTTCCGTATCCGAAGTTGTCGGGCCACACAAAGTCTGCTGATAAAGATCTATTCATTCCTGCAAAATTCCGTGTTGGTCTGTTCTTTTCCATTACGAGGACCACGTCGGGGTCACCAAATGTTCAGTTCTATCCTGAACGGTCTCAAATTTTAATAAAACTTTCTGTTAAAAGTCAAAATCTCAACTTTTTATTTCTTTGACATACATCTGACATCTCCTAACTGCCCTACAGGGTCATTAAAAAAAATAATAAAATGAACTGATGCAAGGATAAAGAATCGACAAGTTCAATATTGATAACACTCCCTCATAAACACTAGTAGCATAGCACACGAAGTCCAATGGATGTCTCTTTAGGTGCAAGATTGATCCATGGACTCGATATATGAATGCCCAATGGACGTTCAGTCTGGATATATTTTGTAAATTTCGTATTTTGTATTGTACATCCCACGGATGATCAGTGGACGTGAACAAAATTGGACCAATTGAAAATCAGGCCCGGTTTGAGCTTTTTTTTGGCCCGACCTTTGCGTTAAACCGGCCCACCGATGAAATAATGTAACAAAGTTAAAAGTAACTCTTACCAGACAAATGAAAACAATAAATTTGAAATAATTTTTTCACTCATTCTACACATTTAGAAATAGTTGAAAGTTCAATTTGCAGAAATAGGCTCATTTAAATAGTGTGAACTATTTTTATTGTATACCTATCCTGTATAGGTAAAATACATTAAGATCACTCTTGTCTGAACTATGTACGTTTTGATTCTGATTTCCTTAAAATTACTGGTCAGATTTGGTTATTCTCTCAATTTCATTGAATAACCATGTTTGTTCATTTTTTTGTAGGTCAATTTTGTGGAAGGGTGAGGTATATTTAAATAAAAATAATTTCCAGTGACTGCTTTTATTATTCAAGAAAAATAACCAGTATACGTCATAGACATGACACTTATTTTACTGACAGTTTCATATCAAATTAAACAATGCCTTATTCAATCGTCTAAAACTTGTACATGTCTCAAGTTTTTTTTTTCATCTGCACAAAAAGTCCTCTAACATTCAAAAACATTGTGAGAACAATGAAAAGTAGATCGTGTTTTTCTTGACTTTTTGAAGGCTGTTTGTCTCGGAGAAAACCCCTAGGTGATGAGTTCCAAAGCTTTGGCGTTTATTGAAAAAACCCAGTGAAAACCCACCTAGGCAGTGAGTTTTAAAGCTATTCCGTTCTTTGAAAAAACGAGCCCAGCGAAAAAGACTTTTGGCAAGTCTTCAAAATGATGACTAGGGGTGTGAGGACTGAGCTTATTGGATCCATCTCAATGAAACTTTAGTAGTGGAACAATTAATTATTCAGAAGAGCATCTACCATAAAAATATCTATAAGGGACAGGTTTTCAAATTTCCTGCGTTGTTCCAGAGAGGTTGGTGAGTTTGAGAGCGAAACATCGCTTTTTTTGGATGAATTTAAAATCTTCAGTGTTCAGTGTTCAGGAGCTGCACTCTATATGTGAACAATACTCTAGGATACGTCCCGTGCCTGATATATCAAAGCAGCTGAGTGAAATTGCTTCAGGTATGGCACTGAAAAACAAGTTAGAATTATCTTTACTCAGATTGTTTTCTCTTAGTAGATACTGCGACGTTAATCTGGATCTAAATTGTTCCAAAGCAAAAAAAACATCTGCCTGGCAACTCTTAACTTTGGGAGAGCTGGGTCATGGTCTTCTATCCTTCTTATATAGTGTCTTTCAAAAGTATCGGAACGGTCTCACATTTCAGAAACGGCACAGAGAAAATTTATGAAATTTTCGACAAGGTGGTTTTTGATGATGCCCGATTCAATGGTGATATCGGCAATATTGCCAAATCTACAGTTTCTCAGATAACGAGGGTAACTCATTTTTTTCAAATGGATTACCATATTTATTTTCATTGCAATCAATTCAGCGACGCCTCATTACTTATGACTCCAAATATCAGATTTTAAATTATTGTAGTTTTTGAAATATGACAACATGGCTTTTTCGTTCAAAAGTCTGGGAACGTTCCAATATTTTCAATACGGTTGAAGAAAAATTCGTGAAATCTTATACCAGACGGTTTTTGATGATGCCTGATTCAATGGTGATATCGGCAATGTTGCCAAATTAACAGTTTTTCAGATATTGGGGTCAACTCAATTTTTTCAGATGGAACACCCTATTTATTTTCATTGCTTTCAATTCAGCGACCCCTCATTACTTATGTCTCCAAATATCAAATTTCAAATGATTGCAGATTTCGAAATATGACAACATGGCTTTTTCGTTCAATAGTCTTTGAACGTTCCAATATTTCCAATACGGTTGAAGAAAAATTCGTGAAATCTTATACAAGACGGTTTTTGATGAACCACATAAATTTAAAATCTGATATTTGGAGACATAAGTGATGACACGGGGAGCTCAATTGATTACAATTAAAATAAATATAGTTTTCCATTTGAAAAAATTGAGTTACTCTCAATATCTAAAAAACTGTTGATTTGGCAACATTGCCGATATCACCATTGAATCAGGCATCATCAAAAACCATTTGAACCATATGAAATTTCACGAATTTTTCTTGAACCGTATTGAAAATATTGGAACGTTCCCAGACTTTTGAACGAAGAAGCCATGTTGTCATATTTCGAAAACTGCATTAATTTGAAATCTGATATTTGGAGACATAGGTAATGAGGCGTCGCTGAATTGATTGCAATGAAAAAAAAAAACAGGGTATTTCATTTGAAAAAATTGAGTTATCCTCAATATCTGGAAAACTGTTGATTTGACAACATTGCCGATATCACCGTTGAATCGGGCATCATCAAAAACCATGTCGAAATTTTCGTAAATTTTCTCTGGGCCGTTTCTGAAATATAAGACCGTTCCGATACTTTTGAAAGTCACTATAAATCTGTGGTCAGGTGTCGGGGACGCAAGCTATACCTGGGCGCCAGCCAAAATGATGATTTCGAAGAGGAGGGGAAAAACAGAACACAGAACAGCTTGGAATTGAACACAACTCTCACTTTAAAAATGTATAATAAAAATATATTCACCGTGATCTTATCGTTTCACGGAGTCAATGCAAAAAATCTCATCTGGCAGTACAAAAAATCATATAGAAACTTATGTTAGTTGATCCTATATCAAAGAAACTTTATAAAATTACTGACCTTAGTTGTTATTAGGTTTCTTTTTCTGCAACAGAACTCTGTGCACTACGACAAGTCTAATGTCTTCTAGCTACACACTCAAAAATGCCTTTTGCCATACTGCCGGAATATCAGACAGTCTATCTCAATACTCTCATTGGTTGACGTATTCGGAAGTCCGAAATTGGCACGAGTTTCAAAAATTAAAGAGGGATTACTTGAAGAAACCTTTCGAATGGTGACTTGATATAACTATCACATCCTTCCAAGGTTCAAAGGGGAATTTGACTGGCGTACTTTGTTATACGCTAAACATGAAAATAATTTTAAATGATAAGCCTAGTCGGATAATTTGTTGGTTTTTAAACTGGCTAGAACTGTTTCGTTCCTGACGGCTAATAGATAGGCAACCAATTTAACGTACACGTATATTCAACTCATATTTACAGGGTGGATAGATTGAACCGTTACAATACTTTTATATCTGATGTTGACTTTAGTTTGAATCATCGCAAGTTTTCTACAGATTTCAATTTGCAGATTCATTGATGAATTCTTATTGGTTTTCATAGATTTTTTCCTAATACTGGTATACCTTTCCCCACATGTATAGTAAGTGTATGGTAACTCCTGCAGCTGTTCAAAAATGTCTCCTTTCTTTGGCTCATCCGTGAATTTGCCGAATTTTAATCATTGGTTTGAAAATTGTTTGGAAGTTGAGCAATGTAATAGGTGTGTAGTTCGTAGGTGGGAGCATTTTCTCTCTTTTCAGGGAATGGTTGCCCTCTAGCAATTTTCTTGGTATATTTTCATGAATAAAATTGAACAATTTTGATAAAAAAAAATAGTTGTTGAACTAAACTTTTCAGATTGAAGGTACTAGTAATAGAATACTCCTACTGAAGTTTCATCACTTCATCAATAAAATACTGCTACAAGTGTCAACCAAGAAAAGGTATTCAGTACATAATGGCAGTACATAATCATAATAGAAAACGAGATTGTAATTCAAAGTTCACGAAGAATCACTCAAATTGTGACGCAACAATGATTGAAGACCATTCGTTAGTATTATAAATGAAATCACCGACTTTTTCACTTTAGAGTGTGAACTTGAGTATTTTTGGACAAACGCACTTTCGATATCCGACAGTACTATCATCATCGGTCTGTTACTTCTGTTCGACTGGTAATCAATATGTTTTGAAATAACAAATTCTCATTCCCTGAATATTATAACCTCCAAAAATTCAAAAATAACACAAAATTTCTCCTGTATTTTTAGTTCTCTTGATGTTCTCAAATTGAGTAGTACTATAATAATGTCAACATGATGATAAGGCATTGAAAGATTTTCAAATTGCAAGGCACCCTTTAAATAGTAATACCAGCGTACATAAATAAATAGAAGTAAATTGACTCCGCAATATTTGTGTTGACGTCCCCTTCTCGAATTTTACGCTTAAGCGACCAAGGCGCAATCAAATAAATCTAAGACTGAACACCGTACTCAAGAGAACAGCTTTTAGCCGATCTTTCTTGCCTCACCGTATGCCAGCAAACATCAGAGGCACCGAATTTACTTCTGTTTACCTATATATGGTGGCAATGCTCTTAAATCATTCATGTATATTTTTTTGGAATGTACTTTCAGGAGAAAAAAAACATATTGGGAAAAATCTATATAATTTTGCTTCATGCAAAAATAACAAGAGGCACAATTTTTATTTCAAAAGTTAAGTGAATATGTAACCCTCTTTCAAATAAGGCACAAAATATTTATACTAACATTTCTAAGGAAGTTTAATTTTTAAGTCTCCTTGCAGTTTATGAATGAACAAGTTGTTCATTTGATGATATACTTTGAATTCTAATAGAAATCTAAAACCTTGAACTTAACAGTCACTTCTGAAATATTGAGAAAAAATTTCGATACTGATTATTATGCCTAGGCATGAGATTTACTCTCTAGCAGATGCCCAGAGAAGCAATTTTGAAAATAAGCATTAATAAAAACTGTACAAAATACACTGGAACAATTTGATCTTCACAAACTGTCTTTTATATAACGGCCGAATCAATCAGAAAATCGATAAAAATGTTCAGCCTGTTAATATCTCAATATCCATAAGGTTGTGAATAAAAAATTAATTTAAAAGAAATCATCATAGCAATTCAAAAGAATTAATCTCAAAATAATTTCTTATTTTCGAAGCTTCTCCATATATAATTAGATATAAAAAACAATTGAGACAGTGACCTAAAATCTATGTTGACTGAATTATTTGCTCGATACTGTATATTTCAGTTCATAATTGACTAATGGCCCACTGTTAAATGATTTATTATAAACGAGTCACACATATTGGCTTATAAGGTACAGTGCTATATGAGTTGATGACATAAAATTTAGTAATGAGAAATCCGTGGTATAAAAATCTTAAAATTATTGTCAACAATAAAACCAACCTCAACTTATTCAATAACATTTAAACTAAATCAACAAAAAAGCCATGAATGTTCATTTATGTAGCTGGTTAGACCTGGAGATGTTGATTACTCTCAGTACATACATTTCTTCTTAAATCATTAGATAAAAAGAAAAAACATGACTGAAGGTGTCATAGTGGGTGTTAGTAATTTATGCCACTATGTAACAATCAACATTAATACATATTGAACTTTTATTTTTGGAATCTGCCTAAAACATTTCAAGATAATCGAAGCGTTCTTAACACTTTGCATTGTACTCTTTTTTTTAATTCTAGGTTTATATACAATATACATAACTTATTTTGCATCATATATATTTCAGTATTCTTTGAAGATCTCTTGCAATAAATAAAATTAAATACAATCTAATAACTTTGGTAAATGGGAACATCATTGTAGTTACTGAAAAAATATACAAAAATGATCATTTTCAAAATATTACAAACCATTTATATATTTATACATAAAAAAATATAGCTCAATCAGGTACCAGTACTCAATAATAGTAACCTGCAATAATTTTGCAGTTAATGTGACTTCATTTCCGTGTTTTATCACAAGACATAACAAAATCATTTTTTCTACAAACGTCAAAAAATGACAAGGTTCGCGCATTGACAACAATATGCGAAGTGACCCTTTTTTTCATTTTCCTTCGTTACCATGACACCGTGCGCGAAGTAGTGTGCGAAATACTTACTTCGCACACTGCATGTAAACTATATGGGATTTTTATATTTTAACCTTTATGTTCCTCAATCAAGCAAAAATCCAAGAAATCATTTATTTCCTAATGTTTAACAATAATTGAGGCTTTTCAATACTTTTCAAATTGTGACAAAATTTTACACTACCTATTTAATTTTTTATATTAAGCTAAGCATATTATACTTATTTTAGAACAATATTTTTTGACGTTTGTAGAAAAATTATTGTTTGCATCTCATGCGCGAAATACTTTGGTGATCTCGACTATTTTTTTTAACTCTGCTGCGCCTCGTTAAAAAAAATCAGTTCTTGATCACCAAAGTAGCATTTCGCGCACTAGATACAAAAATAACTATTTATTTATAATGAAATCTATATTTGACCTTTTATAATGATTTACAGGTAACAAATTATAGTGTATATCTCACTTTGAACTAAAAACCATTTGTTTGAATTCAAATTGGAAAACTTACTTTTCTCTATCTGAGAACTCTTGAAGATGTTTTCATCTAAATTGTGATATAATTCTTTAAAGTGGATTATCAAAAAATTTCATTTGTAAAAGTTGTTCAGAACCTTCCAGTCCTAAATTACAATATATGATAATTTTGATGAGATGAGAGTAGTTAGAGAATCAGGAAGTAGGAGAGACAGAGAGGGCAACAGAATTTAGAAAATTGGAAATCAGCAAACAAAAATCTTTGCATAAACTATAACCAAATCTCAAAGCAAAGACAAGGTAAATAATTTACAAAGAGGTATGATGAATTTGAAAACAAATAAGGTTAGCTCATACTTGCTTACTAACAGAATATCAACTGTATTAAGTATGCAAAAAATAGTGGCGAATCAAAGAAAAAACTGATCCACAGAATGAAAAGATGTAGAATGGATTTGAAGATTTGATTTTATTTTAATATCCCCTGCTCGATCACATATGAATATCTACCCAAAAATGGATGATATCAAAGGAAAGAATCCAGCAAATATAAATATCCACAGACTGAAATGAAAACTACTGGGGATAGCTCATACTCTTTTTTTTTAATAAGTATATGACATAAAATCTACCTAAATCTATTCCATCAAGTATTCAAAAGATAGTGAAGAGCCAACTAATGTAATTTCCAACAGGCTGGAGTTAGACAAGATTTGAAAGAAGTACATAAACATGACAGCTACTGAAACAGGACATGACCTTATACTCTCTGAAATATCACCTGAAAAATAGGTACCCAGCTGAGACTGATTTCTTCCATAGAACATAAGAAACGGTATAAAATTTTCCTTGCTGTTGTAAAGCTGTTGTGACATTCTATAGATTATTTTCAATTTTGATTTCAAAGAACTAATCCTAATGGACAAATAACTAACGTGTCTAATGTTTTCGTTTTTTGTCCAAATTTTTATCCAACAGCTTTGATTTATCCAGAATGGCTACTTCAATGTCATCTGAAGTTCACAAAATGGAAAAGTTTTTCCCAAACTCAAATAAAAGCTAACAGGATTGCTTGAAGCGAAACTTGTTGTTTTTGAGCACCAGTACCCCCACAACACCCTACGGAGCGGCGATGGGAATAAACTTTGGACTGAAGAATCATAACCTGTCAGGAAGTTACCTAGAGATATAAACAGGAGGATTCAATCACCAAAGGATAAACACAAAAGTAGATTATTTGGATCGCGTGATATACATTTTAAAAAGACTCGAGTGTAAAATTATTTTTACAATTTTCACCTAATTCTATTAAAATAGCTTTGAATATTCAAAAGAATAATTCAGCCATCTAGTACTTACAAATAAGGCATTGTAGAATTATGTATTTCATGAAATCAATTAAAATAAAAACCCTCATATATTAAGGTAAACAAGATGTTATTTATAAATAACTAAATTATGTTCTTATCAATATTTGGTAGTAAAAATTATTTAATCTAAAACAACATAGTTAGTAACACTGAAAACAAATTTTCAATTATCAACTCATAATATTCTCAATTATAAATTACGTTTAATTTTGTGGTTAATCACGTTTGGGATGAACAACAAATATATGGATGACTAATGATTGATATCCTAAGACTTATCTATAAATAATCGTGGTATATACAATTTTTACATTGATTTTTTCAACTGGATTAACCTTTTATTAACATTTATCACTACTCACCGAGCTGGCTGAAGACTTGAAAACTCTAAGTTGTTCAATAGATGAAATAGTGTTGTGAAAAACGGGCGGAAAATGTAGAAAATATCTAAGAACTTGAATGACAATCATCTACGCAAAGTCAATTTATCACAGATATGTACCTTAAGTACCAGCACAGAAAATTTCACTAAATCTGGATTTGTCAAATAAATAAATCTTTAATAGTGCTGGTCGGTTAAGGAGATCAGTTTTTTGATGGAAAAATCCATTAATGTAGCCAGAATGTTAAAAACTCGATTCTCCATGTACCCTGAATCTGTACAGACATGTATAATTGGGATTGCCCCAATTCGATAAAACTCTCAATTCAATAACTTCGAAAATATGGCCAACGTTTTGTACTTCGAAAAACTGCAGAGCTTCACCATCGTAATCATAAACATATTCTCCTAACTTCAAAGGATCTTTATCATTTTCATCCATTAAACCATATACTTCAAATTGTTTCGGAGCTGAATCTATCTCGCCATTTGGCACCAATAATTTACTTATATGTTCTAAAGAAAAAGCATCAACCTTTATACGTTTTGATAACCTTATAACAGCAAACCCCGGAAAATTTTGAAACGCCCAACATTCGCCTGGATTTATACTGGGTGTTATAACGGTTCTTGGAGAATTCACAGGATACCATAAAGGAATGCCCAGAACAGATACAACTGCTTTACCGTAATGATAATTTTCTGTACATCTAGTAGTCAATATTTGACCACCCATTGTCTCCATGGCATAGTCTACAAGACCTGTTTTATCTGCATCATAAATGCCCAAGGCATCTTTAACAATTTTTCTCACGCGTTCTTCTGATATTGTTGGAAAACCAGCCTCATTTCTGTGATAATCAGTTTCCGTTTTGATATTTTTCAACTGTCTGTTCATTTCTAGTTTAATATTTTCAGATATGGTATCCATTACTCCAAGACTGTTTTCTTCAATTAAAGTGGCATATTTAGAATTCAAGTTCATAGTTAAGTTAAGTAGCTGATTTTCTAGGTCTTGTTTGGCTACATAAATAGTGTTGAAATAAGCATCAAGGCCTTTGTGGTCGTCGGTAAATTCAGTGTCACTGAAAAGTTTAGCCAAGGTCCTCTTGATATGAGCTTCAATATTGACAATTGGTTTTCTACAACATCGATTGAGGTTAACATTGAAACGAGCACTATTTTGTACATTATCTGCTTTCAATTGAGAAATTATTTTGTTGAAGTCTTCTTTTCTACTTTTCTCAATTTCTTGGATATCTTGTTTTAATTTGGATATCTCGCTTTGAAGAGTATCAATGATTGATTGTTGATGTTTCACCAAGTTTTTGCCATCTATGTCGAGTGTATCATCTTCAAACCTATGAAAAATATTTTGAAAACTTGGACTTTTGACAATATATTCTACTATTTCGTCAACATTGAAACTTTCCTTAAATGACTGAGACTTTGTCAATAACCCAGATATAAATTTCAATTGTTCAACAGATAATTTGGAAGCTATTTCATCCGCAGTAGGAGAAGCTTCAAGATTTTCCTCAGGTTCATTCAATACTTTGCTATCTACCATTGATTTAACATTCTTCAACACAGCATTTTCATCCTTTTTGAGAAGAGGCACAGGGTCTACATGGTGATGCTGCACCATTTTCTCAGATGAGGTAACTAAAGATGAGTTGAAATAAGCCCCATTCAAGATGGTCCCGAGATTCATTAAGATGCAGCAACCTGAAATTAATTTTAGTTATGACTTCAACCAAACTTTCAATTTTTTATTGAATTTTTGTAGCATTGTGCTACTTGTGATAAGTTTCAACACAAATAAATCTTATATGCAAAATAGATTCAATACTCTCTGTATATAAGTGGTACCCGCAAATGTGAGCTTAAAATGGATATGATTAATAACTAGTTTTTAGACACTTTCGTACTGGTCAGAATAAGGGGTGACAGGATTTGTCAGAACGCAACACTAAATCTGTAACATGATTTTCAGTTTTCCCGTAAATGCCACCAGTTTTTAATCCAGCCACACATGCGATGTAATTTATCATCAATAAAAGTAAACATTTTGCAAAAAATCAAAGTTGTAATACGAAATTGAACCTCAACAATCCATTCCTTGTGTATTTTAAAAAAATTATGTTAGGAATTCTGAATGTTCTTATTCAATTTGTTGTATTCATTTAATCCTCTTAAGAATAAACTTTTCCTACCCCTACCCAATGCTAGATTTGATTTTGCATCTTACAATATAGAAGTTGTTACTGTTACGAGTGTCATGGTTATGAATATAATAATTCATTGTAACAAAATCCCTAAATTAGGGGAAGTTGTAATTCCTTTACCAGCATAAAAATTTAAATCGTAGCAAATAAGAATAGGTGTTGAAAGCCAGTTGTGAATTCAACATTTTTAATATAAGGGCGTATCGGTCACATTTCAAAATAACTGGCATACCACGATTTTGTAGTTTTTCTAATACAGGGTGACAATGTAAATGCATATACTGCTGTATATCATGAACTAAAAGATATAGCTATTACGAATTGTCCATAACTATTTCTACGATATGGAAGGAAAAGTGAAATTACTCATGAAATATTCCATCTCCATCAATACCTTTGATATTCAGTCACTCCCCAATCAAATAATCTCAAAAAAACTTGTGGTAACTCATTAAAAAATGATTTGTGGAACTGTATTTCGAACATGACGGACCAACAAAAGAGATTTACCATCAATATTATTCTGGTTGGTATGACTGTGCTCAGGTAATTCAGGGGTTGACGGGTGGGAGCCTTTCTAATACCCTAGAAACGCTTGTGAACAATTTCTCATTTTCCTTCGTTCATATTATAGTCCATTGTAAATTACTGAATTATTCTAAATTCAATATAATTTTGGCAACATCATATATGGTAAGTGAGAATGGCAAAGTGATTTGAATTCTATTATTTTTTGTTTTCAGTTCATATTCAAATGAAAAGTAATAGCCCTCATGAGTTATGCTGAAAAGCTATCAAATTAAATAATAATAACAACAATAAGCCTGATGTAGTCCTCATCGACCATCAAAATAGGACGATTTTCGTCATTGAGTTCTCAGCTCCTGGCGAAACGAACATCGTCCGAAAGGAGGAGGAAAAACGGACTAAATATCGAGATCTACTCTTTGAACTCCGCAGGCTTTATCCAAACCATTCTGTCAAGATGGTGGTTCTGATAATAGGGGTCCTTGGTGGAATGATGGACACACTGCTCTCAAACTTGAAAAATCATACCGGCCTGCCATGATGCGGCAGAAAACTTGGCCGGAAGAATGCAGAAGGCCGTAATTCTTGGTTCATTCCATCTTCTCAGAGCACATGACTCTCGGAACCAGTAATCACGGACGTGGGGAGTGTTTACTGGGGTTAATTACACACCAGAGCGCTCTCCGGTTGTATCCGGAGCTCCGGAGACAGGGCCTGACTGGTAAATTACTTGTGGAAAAAAAAATAAACACTTTGTGCGGGTAGAGGACGGCTATTATTATTATTATTATTTGCCGTGGCGCTCCGGGGCAACTTACTGTTTTCGGTGGTGTATTCACAGGAAAATCCGGAAAACCTACAGCACCAGCAACTATGAAAAATTGATTTGATTCTTGAAATAAGAAACGCATCAGGAGTATCCATTTTTTCAATAGGTATTTTCATATTCTAAATAGTTGATTATAAAAATAGTGATACCTTGAATTGAGTTTACAATTTTCATAAATACCTATACTTACAATATCATCAATATATAGGTATTTAGGTATTTTTATTGACCATTATGCATATTGTTCTTATTATGGTTGTATGTTTATATATAACGACGATTTATTTATACGTTGTTGTATTACACAGACTTGCTATAAACCATATTATGTATCTATCACATAGCCAATAAACTATCTATCTATGTATAAACTTTCAAAGCACGGCAATATTGATGATAAATGTCTTTTGTTGGTCCGCCATATTTGAAATATAATTAATACCACAAGAGAGCATTTGTTATAATTCAATAAGGTATCATAAGTAGGGGATTTCAATTGAAATTATTCGAGTGGACGTGGTTGAAAATGAGGGTATAATAATAATAATAATAATACTCCCACATAAACACTCCTTGAGTGTAAGTACCCAATGGCATAGCCTGTGCGGGTAGAGGACGGCTATTATTATCATTATTTGCCGTGGCGCTCCGGGGCAACTTACTGATTTTTGGTGGCGTATTCAATTTTCAGCTGTAGGAAAACCTACAGCACCACCTCGGGTTGGCATCTAGACAACTCACAATACACTTGCTTTTCAACAAGGCATGCCGTCGCCTATCGATCCGATATAAACTAGATGAGAAAAATTCTCTTGTACCTACATCGGGCTCGAAGCGACTATCGCTGAACGGCCTGTGCATTAGACCGCTGATCCACCGAGTCATTCCAGTTGAGTCATTCAAGTTTTTCTTTCATATAAAAATAGTTATGACGATTTCGTGATAGTTATATCATTTTATTAATGAGATACAGCAGTTGTAAGCATTTGAATTGTCACCCTGTACTTGAAAAACTATATACAGTTCGATTATTTTATCTTTACCCGTGCGTCATCAATGATATGCAGACGTTTAATCCAAATGACGTCTAAATGTAGAATGACGTGGCTAATATTCCGGTAAAATAACAACGTGTAGGTAATAAGATAGGATAATGAATTACTGAAATAACGTTTGCAAATTCATGTGTTTTTTTAGTTCCAACAGAATACCGTGTGACATACTCAAGGGTAAACCCCCTTTTCTACTTTTCTTTATTTTTCAAATTTGTCAAAAAGTGCCGTCCAGTGAGCACATTCAATGTTCTAAATTTAAAAAATATTGCTGGAGATACAAAATAAGGAATGAATCTTTAAAATTGTTTTTTCCTTTAACCAGCTGTTGTCCCGTTACGAACGGCAGCCCTCAGTAGTCGAAATTTGTGCGAGCCATGGATTAACGAGGTCTTACCTTTTAACGTGCGATTCCTAGCACACGGTGTTTTCCAATGATTACGAATCCAGTGACACCAGGTTTGATAGGATAATAAAACATGGAGGCAGTGAGTTTACTAGAAACTTTTGACCTCCCTACTGTATTCTAATTTCAGTCACACTCATAATATAAGGAAGTTGTTTTATCCATACCTCCGCAGCCGTTTGACACAAATCCATCACATCCTAATTTTATCCACATTAATGCAAGTTCTCTAGGTAATAGTTAACGAAAAAAAGTTGTTCAAAAAACTAGGTTGGAGTGCAATATTTTCAAAACCTTTGCATACGGGGATATCAAAAAACGAGTTTCCATTCAAACATGGCAGAGTTTTATGACGATACATTCTAATGTTTCACTAAATATTTGATAACATATGTATTTTTTTAGCCATGATTATTCATTATGTATACACCTACACGCCTGCACTGCTTTTAGTCGGCTATATTTTCGTATTTTAGTACTTTAGAATTATAAATATTTTGTAGCTGTGATATTACATGTCATTAATTTATTATTAGATTTCATAATTCAACTGTGTTTGTCACCAAGACATTGTTCTTATGTACAATAAACATATACTTACATGACTAAAACTCAGAAAAGGAATCTTCTAGACTCAGGTATTCAAACTTTTTCAATTACCTATTCGTGGATGCAAGGACCCACTGTATAATAATAAATAAATGAATATCTAAGAAATAAATAACACCAGTTGAAAGATATTTGGTAATGAAATACTCAACACATACATTTATTTATGTAATGCGAGCATGTAGAACTATGTACCATTTATGAAAGTTAAAACAAAATTAATATATTCAATCACTTTCTGATTCAGAACTGTCACCAATGTTTATAATAATGGGTTCAATAACCATATCACAATGAGCGATTCGGTGTGTTTTATACATTTTGCCCAGGATTCAGTGTTGCACTTTTCTAATGCTTCATTCCACATACCCAATACTTTTTCATCACTGTATCCATCTCTGCCAATATGATTGTTGTAGTATGTCTTAAAATTAGCCCAAATTAATTCAATAGCATTAAAGTCTGGGTGATAAGGTGGTAATCTTAATACTGCATGCCCATGTTCTCGTACCAGTTCATCTATAATATATATGTTTTCCTTTCGGTTCATCTCAGCCAATTGCAATAACTCTGGTTTTGTTAATTTCTCATCATGATCAATATTATTTTCCTGTAGCCAACAATTTCCAATTTTCTTGAAGAAGTGGTAGGCCATTTATTCAAAATTTCACCGTGGTATGGTGCATTGTCCATTATTATCAAAGATGTCTCTTCCAAACTGGGAATTAACTGTGAAGTGATCCACTTGGTGAACATTGTACTATTAATTTCTCCATGATAATCTGGAGTTAAAAGATTTCGAACGAACAATAAACTGGCTTCTGGAACAAACCCTTTCGCAGAACCTGCATGCAAAATAATAAATCGTTTACCATCATATCCTTCGGGTTAGCGTACACTTTTGACATTATCATCCTGCCAAGACTTGGTTTCATTTCCTTTAGAATAAATCCATGTTTCATCTAAAAAAAAACACTTCTCGTGGATGTAAACTTTTTCGGTTTTCTTGGTATTTACGTAAAAAATCTCTTTGTGAAACAATATGAGGCTTTTCAATCAAAGCTCTTCGATTATCATCTTTTTTAAATTTAAATCTCAGCTCTTTCAGTAAAACATTCAAAGATGATTTGTGGTAGTCGGTGGCTCAGTGGCTAAGGTGACTAGTAGTGGAACTTCTGGCTCGCATCAGACAGACGTTCGAGGCTCCGGTACGGAATCTTTTTTCTTGAGTACACGAGTCTCTTTAGGTGGCCACATGCCTTGTTGTGAATCAAGTGTGATGTGAGTTGTCTAGATGTCAATCCCGACGTCTGGTGCTAGCTTGAAGTGCGCATCGACCACCCGGGGTGGTGCTGTAGGTTTTCCGGGTTTTCCTACAGCTGAAAAGTGAATACACCCCCGAAAACATCAGTAAGTCGCCCCAGAGTGCCACGGCAAATAATAATAATAGCCGTCCTCTACCCGCACAGGCTATGCCTTTGGGTACACTCTATGAGTGTTTATGAGTATTATTATTATTATTACATCGAAACAATCTCCTTATTTTTCAGTTCACCGTTCAAAGATTGAAGGGTAACATGTTTTTTTGAAAGAAAAAATTCAAATAAATATAGGTACTTGTCAAAATTCATACGATAGGACTGATATTATAACTGCATTATATACATAATTCAATGACTTTCCTGATGAAGTTGTGATTGATGAAAATGGGGCAGTTACATTTGTTCAGAAATTTTTCTCACTAGTCAGTGTCACGTCCATCGAATGAACAATCAATATTATCTTCATTTCCCTCACCAAGTAATAAGGAGGTATATTCACTTTTTTCATACATATCGTACAAAGTATTTCGTACTGCCATTTTCTGTCCTTCAGGTAAATCAATTGTTTTCTTTACTACGTCTACTGTTTCCTGGAGTTTGTAGAATCCGTTTATTTTCGTTTCTTATTCTGATGTTGTACACCGTTTTTCGAGATTTTTTAAGTGCATCTGCAACTCTCTAAAATACAGTAAAGAAAGGTTATGACATTTCTTTTGTGATTTTAATTGTTACCTCTTGAACAGATGAAAGTGGTAAAAAAGGTCCACCATTCGCTCTTTCCCTTTCAAAATACTTGCTTGTTCAACAAAAATTGTTGTGCTTATGAGTCTAGAATAGTTCCAGGCATAATCTAAAAAAGAATTAAGATATATTATGAATGTTTTTGACCTGTATTTATAGATTTAGGTAATGTTTTTTTTTCTCAATAGGGTTTCCACACTATGAATAATTGTTGTGTTGATATCCCGGTAGTACGGAATTATAGTCACAAATGTCAATTGTGAGGTTAGAAATTTTGAAGATTATTTGTGAATAAAACACATTGTATCGTACTTACTTTGACAGTACTGATTCCAAGAGACGTTTAGTTTTGAAAAAAACAGTTTTTATAATATATTCGACTGCAAAACAAAGTAAAACTGGCGACAAACAATACCCAAATGACAGAAAACAATGACGCAATTGATGGTACACGCTAGCCAATACAATGTTTGGCAAGTTTAGTTGAAATGTAAAAGACTGTCGGTTTTATGGCTAGCTTTTTTCACTGTTTTGAGTTATAATCGATCATCACAATACCATCATTCTTAGCTTAGAAGACAAATGTTAACGAACTTTGATTCGCTCATAGCGGTTTTTAGAAAGATATGTTCGATAGAGGGTGTGTGATGTGTTCGATCATAAATTGATGACGCATGGGTAAAGATAAAATAACGAACTGTAATGTTGGACAATTAATGAATCCTTATGTCGTTGGCAAAGAGTTACACTTTTAAAAAAAATTGGTAAATTCTATCCGTCTGTTTTCCAGTTTGATCGTACTGACTGTGAAAATCAAAATGATTATGTTAGTGATATTTATCTATTTCTGTAAAAATTGTCTTGCCATACTGTAATGCAACACCATTTGTTAAATATTTTCTTTGTTCTAATGGATACATGGATACATTCATATGAAAAATTAAATCAATGCATGATACCCTAGACTGCAAAAATCGCATTTTTGACGTCCTCTTTCACGAAAACTAGAAGTCATAGTAATCTAGAAATTGGACCATATACGAAGGATAACCAGAATCTACAATGTATCAAAATTTCACAAAAATTAGCTGAAAGCTATTTTGACTTGAAAATGTGCGAGGTCCTTTTTAAAATCTATACTAAAGTTATCATCTATCACTGGTTTGTTTTCACCGGCATACTTAAAAAAAACAGCTTTTCATTGAAGAATGGCTTGAGGTTGGCGAATGGTAAACACCTCCAACTACCCACTTCTGGCTTTCTATACAAACTTTAATACATTTTATCCAATAATTTTTATTAAGAATAATATTTGTTTTCACTTTATAACCAGGATTATACCTGATAACATTCCTAATAAAATCATCCTTGTGGGCTGATATAAACAATACAATACAGGGTGTATCTCAAATCATGTAATTAATTTCGAATGGTGATTCCTTGTCATATTTTATGATAAAGGTAGATATCTCATGTTCGAGTAACGGGGTTTAAAAGTTTTTATAAAAATCGGTTTCTCATTAATTAGGTACTCAAAAGTATTTTCGTCCATTTTAATGAAACCTATTGTGTTTGTTAGCAGTAACAAGGGGCAACTTTTCATGAAATTAGATTCAAAAATTATAAGGTAAATTCATTGTACATCACTGTTTTTGTCTAATTTTTAGATTTTTATCAGAATAAACAATAATAATACAACAATTTTAATGCTGTAAATCTGAAATAGCTAAATTTTATCGAATCAAAGTCAGTGGCGTAGTATAGGGGGTAAGGCATCATTAAAGTTCAAAAAGTTATATGAAACTTTTTTTTCTCGAGATATTCCTTGTTGTCCGAAAATTCAATTCAATTTAATGCAAAGAGGTATTTTTAATTTTTGATAGGAATACTTGGCAACGAACATGCCCAGGAACAAATAACCAGTCCATTAATAAAACTTCAATGATTCCATAACGTTCAGCTATTTAAAATTCACAACGTTGTGAAAAAGTTACATTTTTAATTATTTACTCAAAATCAGAGAAAAACTGTGGCGGTACAATGATTATTACCATGAATATCAATCAGGTATCACTCACGCCATGGGATTTATAATTTGAAATATCATTTCATGAAGATCGTTACTGTTAACAAACACACAAACCTTCATCAAATTGGCCACAAAACTCTTGAGTATTGAGGAAAAAACATTTTTTTACTTTGATACCTCGTTACTTGGAAACCAAACAAGTTTGACATACATTTATGTGAAATTTTCATAAAATATGACAAAGAATATATAATACTGTCATACAAATCATGGCATTTTTCCAGTTTTTTAGCTTATTAGAATTAACCCATAATGGAATATTATTGATATTATTATTTTTAATTTTAATTATTAGTTTTGATTTTCGTCAGGGAAGATATTGAAGTCAAGTCAAATAAAAATCATATAATTCACATGTTGTATTGGTGTTTATTCATAAAAATCAAAATAGGTAATAATCTATGGAATTTGGGGGTCTTGATGGATTGAATTGATGCTCTAGAGGATGTAGTAGAAAAAATGTTTGCTGGTGGTAAAAGATGTGTATTGATTGGTGATTTTAATTTCAATTTTTTTAGTAACGAATATTATGAGCAGAAAATAAAAACAATATTTAATATGTATGGGTCGGTTCGAGCCCGATGTAGGTACAAGAGAATTTTTCTCAACTACTATATATCGGATCGATAGGCGTCCGCATGCCTTGTTGAAAAGCAAGTGTAATGTGAGTTGTCTAGATGCCAATCTCGGCTGGTGCTAGCTTGAAGTGCACACCGACCACCCGAGGTGGTGATGTAGGTTTTCCGGATTTTCCTACAGCTGAAAAGTGAATACGCTGCCAAAAATCAGTAAGTCGTCCTGAAACGCCACGGCAAATAATAATAATAGCCGTCCTCTACCCGCACAGGCTATGCCTTTGGGTACACTCAACGAGTGTTTATGAGGGAGTATTATTATTATTATATTATCAAGTTGTTAGTGATTAACTAGATGTTGTGGTGATTCAAAAACGTTAATTGATTATGATGTTACTATTTATAATGTTAGAGCAGCTGTAAATGAACCTAACATTTCTAAGCATATCATATTCATTAATTTATCCACTGAGCACTTTCAATTGCCTGAAAAATCAATCACTTTAAGAACATTTACAGGTCAAGGGTATCATAATATAAATATGAAATGAATCTCTTGTAATTGGAACAATAATTCAGTTGATGTCGATCATATTTCACATGAATTAATTCATAATGTGTCATCAATTGTTAATAAAATTGCACCTGTAAAAACGATATATCTCAAAATTAATTGCTTACCCTACTTTGATGATGAACTTAAAGAAAAAAGGCGTGAGCGTAATAGTACATATTTTAATTTTAGATATTGTGAGGGTGGTCTTGAAGAAGAACGTTGGAATGTCTGTAAGATCATTAGAAATCAACATGTTGTTTTACTGAAGAAAAAAGAGAGATTATATTATGAACAAACTATTGATAAGAATAAAAATAATAGTAAGGAAATGTGGAAGTTTCTTAAAGAACTTGTTAAAGCCAAAACAAGATGTCGTTAGCCGTATTCAGTTTGAGATTAATCATCAAAATGTGATTTTAAATAAGGAACTAGACATTGGTAATAATTTCAATTCATGTTTTATACATAGCGTAAATGAAATAAAATCAGTTTTTCAAAATGAACAGCAGTGGACACATGACTACCCCGTTATATCAACTAATTTCACTGAATTCGCGCCTTCAACAAATTATTGAACTAAGAAATATTATATTCTCTTTTGATAAAACTAACAGAGCAGAAATTTTAATTCTCAAAAGAAAGTATTGATCTG
The DNA here is from genome assembly GCA_958502065.1 of Chrysolina americana. Lineage (NCBI taxonomy): Eukaryota > Metazoa > Arthropoda > Insecta > Coleoptera > Chrysomelidae > Chrysolina > Chrysolina americana. Next base: position 65,220,298 of record OY293411.1, read on the forward strand.
TTAAATTTAATTAACAGATCACTTAGAACTGGTGTTTCCCGATCAATTTAAAGTTGCCACTTTTGTTCCTGTACCGAAAATTAACTCGATTAAAGCTGAAAATTTTATGCAACTGAATATACTCCTACTCCTGAAAAAGTGTTAGAACTGTCAGTATATAATCAATTAATTCAGTACTTGATTACCAACGAATTGTTTTTAGGGAACCAATCAAGTTTTAGAGCTAGACTCATATAAAACGTCCCTACAATTTTTAATAACTGAATGTAAAAATACAGTTTATTGTTGCGACATTTCTCGACCTTAAAATGGCATTTGAAATCATTGACAGAACTATTCTACTTGAAAAATTAAAGTACTATGGGATATCTGGGATTGTTTTTGATTGGATTCAATGTTACTTATTCAACAGAAGACAAAAAACTAAATTTGGAAAAGAATTTTCAGATGAACTTATAATTGAGAGCGGCATACCCCAGGGTAGTAGGATCCATTGCATTTTATTATTTATCTAAATAATATTAACACATTTCTAGATCACACTGTATAAATCTTTTCGCAGATGATACCTTGGTCTATTGCATACATGAAAATTTGGATCAGGCAATTGTTGAAATGAATAGGTCCTTAAATAGCATTGAAACATATTTATTTAATAATAAACTTAAACTTAACGTCAGTAAAACAAAAAGTATTATTGTTACATCATCTTATAAGCATGATCAAATTGTTAGGGCAAATGCTGCTATAAAAATAAATGATGTTACCATTGAAAATGTAACTGAAATAAAATACTTGGGATTTATAATTGATAAAAATTTAAAACTAAATAGTCATGCTGATTATATTTTTGAAAATAATATCTAAAAAACTTTTTTTTTTGCTCTCGTATATGTAAAAAAGTGTCTATGTATGCTAGGTTGACTCTATTTAAAAGTCTTATACAATCTAATTTTGATTATTGTTCAACATTACTTTTTCTACTAAAATAGCAAAATTCGGGGTATGAGATTAATATTGGGATGTAGCCGTTACACTGCAGTTCAATTGATGTTAGAGTGCCTAAACTGGTTTTCAGTTGAAGCACGTATATTATATATGACTATGATCTTTATATTTAAGCTGCATAAAGGATTGGCATGCAATTACTTTCAAAAGTTCTTAATGAGAAATTATGAAGTCCATGATTACAATACAAGAGGAAATAACAATTTTTACATGAATAAAACTAATACTAAATTTGAAATGAATAGTATGTTTCATAGAGGCTTAAACGAGTTTTTCTTCATTCATGCAAAAAGCAAAACTTTATTGAACTATATTCAGTGGAAAAAGAAGCTCTTTATTGCAGTAGTGCAATAAAGTTTTTATTGCACTCATCTGTCATTCTACTTCAACGTGCTGTCATCATGATAAACATAAACATTCAAACCCACTACATATTTAGCAGATATTCTGTGAGATTGTCCATACGTTTTAAACAGCTACATACCTATTTTATATTATTTTGTGTTAATGTTAGCAGTCAGAGTTGAACAAACAATGCCTTCCCGTGAATAACTCCATAATCAAAACCGATCCGCTATGTTCTAAACCGTCTACCTGCATAGAGCAAACTGTACTATGACCACACCTCGTGATAACATACGCGCTCATGGCTACTATCATTTTGATTTTTATAATGCAACTATGGTTATATAAAAGTCAGTCAAAATTCAATTCTGACAATTACAGAACTGAAAGTTTTAAAATGAGTAATATTAATGGAAAACTAGATGATGGTGATGAAATCGATAGTAATAATTATTTATTTAAATTGCGTATTTCATTTTCCTTCACCTAGTGCCGCACCTAAATAAATAATTTTTTGCATGAAGTAGAAAAAATATTGCATGCAACTCGTGCAAAAAATGTTTATTGCACTCGACGTGTTGTCCAACTCGGCCTGACGGCCTCGTCGAACAATTTCACGTCGAGTGCAATAAACACTTACTTTTTGCACTTGTTGCATAAATAACTATTAATAAACTACCACAATTTGTAAAAAAATTTAATTCAGTTAACCAATTCAAGTAATCATTGAAGAAGTTTATCAGTAACAGCTCATTGTGACATTTAAGAATTGATTTGTATTTTTTTTCGTTGATTATGTAATGTGATCTGACCTAATAATATAAGTAAGTATAAGCTCAAATGGTCGTTATATATTTATAATTTTGTAATTTTGTATATTAGGCTTGCCTACTTGAATAAATTATAATTAAAATAAAATTTATGATTTTTTTTCTCATTTTATATCTTCTAACGATACACCACTATTTTTTAATGAAGTATTTTCCTCGGAAATCCTCTGCTGACGCAGGGTTTCATTGGGTTCATTTACATTAGGCATTTAAAATCTCTTTTTCGTCTTTTAGAAATTTCATGCATAATCCCTTCTGTTAGATTAATGGACTCGATGTTTTTATTCTTGGATGATAAACAGCACAGAACTTCTGCTTGACTCATTGTGACCAGCAGCTTCAACTTGAGCCAAAGGTGATTCGAGATTCACTTGGTCACATACAGCTTCAATGTCATCTCACCAACCCTGGCACTGAAGAGCTTTGTCACTACCCCTCAGCTGCTTATGATGTATAATGCACAGTTCCAAACTGTTTTAGAATACCGTTCCCATATAGAGAATACAGCTCCCAAACATTCCCTAAGGCTTTTAGAATAAAACACTTCAACTTATAGATAATTCAATGACCAATGCCCATGTGAAATTTCATCAATCATTCTATTATAAGCAGTTTCATAGCGACTGACCCGACGAACTTCTGTTTTCCACCGTCCACAAGAGACAAAACAGTTTCTACCTACTTTCCCGTGGTTCTTATGATCCGAATATTACACTTTTTTACGTAGGAACCATTAGATAAAAAAATGCATTGTACAATTGAAAATAATTTTTCGAACAAAATGAAAAAGTTGATATATTGTTGATACACTGATAATGTAGAAGTCACTTTTGCTAGAGGACTAAAGGCGGATTAAAAGTTAGTAATCCTTAAGATGATAGTTGAATTGGCACAAAAACTAATAATGCAGGTCCTTTTAATCTTTTTTAATTTGCACCATACACACAGTAAATTATGTAACAGCACATATGTGGATTTAGAATTGAAAACACAATCTGGGTAATGAAAAAAATTGGGTGTTTTTTTTTGGAATTAGAAAGTCTGGAGCAACTGGAAGAAATCACAGGTATTGCCTATGAAAAAAGCTTTTGTACGGTGTATTCAAATTTAATTTTTTGAAGATGAGCAAATGGTGTCTCATAACAAATATTGTTGTCACTCGGCATAGCCGTAAATAAACAATGACTATTTTTTGGAGTATTTTGGAATTTAGTTTATTTGCTCGGTACCAGTCTAAAATACAACTTGGTTTGAAAACAAATGAAAAAAGAATGCAACTTTATAAGCTTTCAACTGCCTATATACGTGTAGAATACGAAAAAAACAGCTTCAAGGCTAGCAGATATTTGTTATTTAAAGAATTTTTTTAAATATGTGTTGTAGCACTTCCATTCTGCATAGCAAAATCCACCCCTGACCACCACCGGAATCCATCCAACCCTTACTTTTCCTTACAGTCCTTTTCATTTTCCATTCAATGATATATCATTGTAGCTATATTTGAAGAATGACACGCAGAATTATGACCATCACTTGCCACACATCCATCAAATTACCGAATTAGCACACAAGTTAAATTTTCCATATTGGGTGGCTGAATTTTGGAAACATTGACGCGAAATTTGCAGAACGTGCAGGCCATCAAACAGGTCTAATATATCCAATCCAACCTTCTTCAACAGTATTATTGAGGAAACTAGTAACTTTGTTATGGCTATGTGGAGGATCATCAATTAATTCAGTCAAATAACTAGTACCTACTGATGAATTCTATTATCATGACTCACTGTCTTCGTTACTATATACTATGATTATATCGCTGAATGAGAAATGAAAAAGGCTGTAAGTCGAATGATAATAAACATGGGATGCAATTTGAAAAACCAAAGTTAGGGGTGGTTTCTCTGGGTTATTTGCCACGGGGTTGATTTTGGAATGCTATATAAAGGAGCGTACATATGCAACGAAAATTTTTTTTTGAGCTCCTCATTTATTTAATTGGTGATTTCATTGTAGTTTAGTTAATTCGGTTATTTAAATTATTACAGAATTACCCTTGCCACCTAATTGCCACTTCAAACTGCCACCTGATAAATGAAAGGGATATCAAAAACTAATTTTTCAAAAAAAAAACGTTTATTAAAATATATTATGAAAAACATCGACAATAATATTAATATTAAATTTTTAAAAATACAGACACCATGAACACAAAGTAAAACTACTGCTAGTATGTTAGTACAATTCTTTGAAAAAAAAATGAGTATGAAAAGCAATAATAAACCTTAACACTGATGAAAATGTATACATTTAGAGAACAAATACCAAATGACAAAAAAAAAATTAAAAAATGCAGTATTCAAAATAACTGATATTTCGGTATGAATATGATTTACATCAGACTATTCAAATATCCGCTTCCTAAATATGAAAATCTGAGGAAGAGACACGGATTATTTGGTTTTCTTAAACTTGGGCAGTCTTGAGTTCGAAGCATTGAATCAAAAGGAAAAATTAAGTAACTAACATTTTTAAACGTTGATTCAATATTATTCTTTAATGTCACCAAGCATTAAAACTTGAAGTTTTTATTTTCACACAAAACATGTTTACGTCTACTCTTGTCATCAGTTGTAGAATATATACAGTACGGCTTTTAATACTTCCCCCTGTTAACTTTTGAACGGTTTGACATAAACTTGAAAAAAATCGGTTTGGAGGGTTTCACCGATACTACTTTTTGAAATAAAACACATTGTGATTGCTCGAAAGATGGCGCGGGGAGGCACATTAACTAAAATAATTTAAATGGCATGGGGGTTCATGCGTCACATCTTTGAAAAAATTATTCAATTCTCTTTTCAACCATCTACATTTTTTAGATTTTCGTCAATACCTTTTTTCACATTATGCATTTGAAATGTCAGAATAAGTGCGGATCTGGCGGTCCGAATCCCTTTTCTTACCTGATCACGATATTTTAAAATGGTTTAATGTGAAATAACGCGACAGAATTTTTTTTTTGGATGGAACGGAATTCTAAAAATTTTTGGATGGTTGAAAAGAGAATTGAATTATCTTTTCAACGATGTGACACATGACCCCTACGTCATTTAAACATTTTTAGTTGATGTGCCCCCCGCGCCATCTGTCGAGCAATCACAATGTGTTTTATTCCAAAAGTAGTATCGGTGAAAGTCTCTATGTCAAACCGTTCAAAAGTTAACAGGGGGGGACTATTGAAAGCCGCACTATATATAGCAACTAGAATAAAATAACATGGTTACGTTTTCAATGCAAAGCTAGTTAGAGAGAAAAAAAATCAAAATCATATGAATTGAACATGAGTTGTCCAGTTAGGAGTGAAAGATCTATTAGCTAGTCCTAATTGAAGATGTACCGGTAATTAATTTTTGAATGGTATACATTTTTTCTTGTCCAATTTTCGGTATGTTACCTAATTTTGCAATGCGACACTGTATTTATTCCAGTTTTCATATATTGTATCACTGATGATGAGAGTATAGAATTGAAAAATGTTTGGTTGAATTTTCTATAGGGAAGTACAAGTTGCGGAGAAAATTTCGTGTTTTGAATCTCTCTTGAATTCCAAACTTCGATTTGGGGAGGAGTATAACTTATTAACTGCATAGCAACCATTTTGAAATTATGACTACTGCCCTACCAGAAATTTCAATTTCGACACTTGTATAAGATAACAAAGTCCTTTTCTTTTAGATTCGGTTCCAAAACTTTTTCTAAGAATCTTAAATTTTATAATATATTCTATGGTTGGGAAACACTCTATCACTAATCTAATGTTTATATGAATCCTCCTTTGAATTTAAAGTAATGTAAGGCTATAAAATGCCAATTTCGCTGCCAAGAATTTGTAGCCATATCTTACTTCAACTCCAAGATCTCTATAGCAGAATATTTAAAACTAAACAGAAATTATCAACATAAGATCCAATAATATTTTATCATCAGTTATTTGTTCTCTCTAGATAATTTTTATTTTCCTTTCTGTGCCTAACAAGAACCACATAAATTCGATGATACAGAAGCAATGAAATGTGTAAATCCTTCAATGTTACTATGAGTCAGTAACGTTAAAAAGTTTGTATGTATCACTAATGAGCGAGTTTAAGTAAGCAGAGGCAATGTATCTGCAGTTAGGGTGGCAGGAAGGGGCAAGGGAGACGCCACTAACCAACAACACGTGCAAACCTGAAAGACATTTAGGAATAAATATATGACGCATCGAAATGAATAGTAACAACATAGAAGTTTATACAGGATGTTTCATAATTGCATACTGATCCTGAAGGGCAATACACCTTGGATGATTTTTAGAAAAAATCTTCAAATGAACATACGCCCGCAACCGCTTTATTTCTTAGATACAAGGTATTGAAATTTAACCAAAAATAAACTTTTCCTGAAAATCTCAAATATTTCTAAAGCGCATGCATAGTAGCATTAAACAACTTTTTTTCAAGAAAAAAGTTTGTTTAATTTTTATCAGTGGCGTCCCTGTAAATATGCCCCATTATATTTTAATAAAAAAAGTGTATGCTAGTTTTATTTTTGAATGAATGTCTTTTCTATAGTTGTCTTTCATTTTCTCATAAAACTGATTTTTGGTATTTTTTTCGTCCAACAGACGGTTTTTGATTCAACTAATCAAATGCATTGATTTCCTCCTCTTTGCTAATTTTCTCCTAGTCTCAATGAATGCTTTTTATTTTTTGAATCGATATCTGTCAGCCGGAAGAACAAAATTAAGATGACCATTTTTAAGAGAAGATAGAAAACAATTATAGAATTAAAACTCATTTAAAAAACTTATGACCCAAGAATTATCGCCCTTTAGGATCAGCATTCAATTATAAAACACCCTGCATATACAAGAAAGTTTTAATTTATTAGGAGAGGAGAATAGACAGTTTCTAATAAGATACAAAAACAACTAAAAAACTTTGAGCCCCACAGGCACACTTTCCGACAATAAAATTTGAAAAGTATTGCTTTGCTTCCAAAAAAACTGTACAAATTCCGTTAAATAGTATGTTTGTGTGTTTGTTAATAGGAAGCTAAATATGTAGTTTAAATATTGAGAATAATTGTTATTATCACTATTACTACTATCACGTACAACTATTTTATATCAAGGTTGCCATTTTAACTCAACCGTTTCAAAATCTACTTAGGCCCTAAAGTCTAGTTCATACCCTCGCGAATTTCGCAATTTTTCTGCAAATAAAATGGCTGCCGACATGGTTCTGCATCAACGATTGGTCCGGCATGACAGGAAGCCATTTTATTCGCAGAAAAATTGCGAAATTCGCGAGGGTATGAACTAGACTTTAGGGCCTAAATAGATTTTGAAACGGTTGAGCAACCTTCATATAAAATAGTTGTGCGTGATAGTAGTAATAGTGATAACAACAATTATTCTCAATATTTATACTACATATTTAGCTTCCTATTAACAAACACACAAACATACTATTGAAGTTATTAAATTGAATTTATTAAATTGAATTTGCGTTATCGATTCAGTTAACACTCCATATTCATATTCGCGTATTGTTTTTTAGTGACATGTTTGTTACAATTTTTCACATCAGTTGCTCCTCTTACTAGTTCAGTCGACAGGTTGAAAAAAGTGGGGTTAGGTGGAAAAAGGTCGGAAGTTAATGAAACTTCAGGAGGTTCTTCAGGGATGGTTAATCAACATTTTCTCAAGTTTTAGACCTCGAGGACCCTATGCGAAAAAAGTAGGGGGGGGGGGAAACTGCAAAATTTTTGAGCTCTCTCCGGTTTTTCCTCGATTACTAATTTCTCTTACGTCCTACGGAAAAAATATATCGACACTTTTTTGTAGAGCGTAAAATTTTATACAATTTTTACCGAAAAAACATGTTTGTATGTGAATTCGCTACCGAGATATGGCACGTCAAAAAAAAAGGTCATGTTTCAAAATTTGCTAAGAAATGTCAAAAAATGCAAAATTACAGCTTATTTCATATGTTACACCCGAATTATGATGAAATGTTGTAGTAATTATGGTTCTTAGTTGAAATCACCAACTTTGGACACCCCACTCCTCCTTCCCCCACCTAACCCCAATTCTCAAAAGCTAACTTTCTGATGAAAGCCAACCATACCTATTCACATCATTTTGGTATTGAAATCAGTTACTTTTCGGATCGATATCCCCCCGTTCCCCTACATAATTATATAATTATCGGTGGAGTACCAGTTATCGTATAGAATTTTGTCACCAACCCTCTTCAGACTGACAATAGGCCCTCTCCTTGATTCTGAAATAATGATTTGGTCCCCATATTTCATCTGAAGACGATTTTTGACAGTTTTGCTGTGTGGTCGACGGTCTTTCTCAATCAGCTCAATCAGCTGCTGAATGGAAAACTGGCATTCATCACTATTCTCGTCGATGTATGAAAATATCTCCTGCATGGTTTCGTCAACACTCGGCGATGGGCGGAATCCTCTTTTATGCGATGGATGGTAAAAGCTTGCGAGGCACTTTTGATGATACTCAGCATTGACGGCGACTAAATCATTGTCCAAATTCTGCAACTGGCTAATGCGCTCTTCTATTTTCTTCCCCCAGTCGTCTCCACGCATCCTCGCCTTTTCGATGATTCTATTAGAAATTTCGGGTAGAGTCACTTTGACTGTAGCATTGCGCCTTTCCAAGGGCAACTTTGCCTGTTTAGCTCTGAAATCATCAGTGATAGCTTCCTCTCAAAGAAAACACGCATTGGTGAAGTCGAATTTCGCAATTTGTGAGCCTCGGGTAGGTGCAGGAGAAGGAGCTTTGGATGTGTAACATCCACGACGTGTAAATACAGCAATTAATTTCTCATTGTTGTACCTTGTTTGGCAAGCACTGTGCACTCTTACTTCACTCAACTCACGCAGAAACTGTTCATCTGCCGAAAGTTTCCTTTTAACACTGGACTCCAACAGTCTGGCAACTCCTCTGGCTTTCACTACAGTTAGTTCACCTGCTTCAACTCCTCCTTTACAAATGAAACACAAGTCTGATCCACGAGATGTAGACGCCATCTCAGAAAATTACCCAAAAACCAAACTAACACTCGATGCTCCTTTCGCTAACAAAGTTATTCACTTCAAAAGCTGAAGGTTTCTAATGTTACTTATCTAACTTAATCTTATATACCGGGTTGGCTACGGAAGTATTGCCTACGGAATATCTCAGTTATTGTATGAAGTAGGTTTGTGAAATTTGGAGCGTCGATATAATGACATAAGAGCTAGAATTTGAGCATATTGACATGTCGAAGTTAACTTCCGGTCTGACCGGAAGTAACATCAACTTTCTTATTTTAAATGGAAACCATATTTTTTTTTTCTTTTCGCTTTATTCAGCATTCAATTCCCTTTCTAATGACATATCACAAGTTGGTATCTAACCAGAAACTAGATCAGAAAAAAATTATTATTGAAATTCACCGAGTAGGCCGTGGAAGCAAAATGAAAGCCAAAAATTGAAAAGTTGGCTATGGAAACCGTACGTCACTTGATAACAGTTGCTACTACTGTGATATTTTATTTTGATTCGTCGGCGTTATAAAAAGCCGCCAAAAAAAATATTGGAAAAATTGGGAAAAAAACAATACTCTGTAGGTCCATAACTTAAATAGGAACATACAACTTTTTCTTGCCTGTACTATTCAGCATAACCATTCCTTTCTAATGATATAATAGAAAGTAATTTTTTGAAATGAAATACCAAAAAATCCAATTATTATTCTTCAAATAACAAAAAAACAGAATTATCGAAAAAAAAAAATTAAAATTGATAGGATTAAAGATAAAATAAATTCAAAACAAATGTTCGAAATGCATTCCCTCAGCGTCAATACATTTATTGACTCTGGTGATATTTTCATGTAAAACGTTTCTCAACATTTGGGGCGTAATATCTTGGAAAGCTCTACGAATTTTTACTTCTAGCTCATGTAGAGTTGTAGGCTGTGTGGAATACACCCTATTTTTAAGATGCCCCCATAGAAAAAAGTCGCACGGAGTAAGATCAGGTGACCTTGGTGGCCACCTGACTGGACCATGGGTTGTTATAAGTCTCTCTTGAAAGCGATTTTGAAGATAATTTCTCGCTATTCTTGAATTATGCGGAGGGGCGCCATCTTGCTGGAAGTACATTCTCTCAGTTATTTCCGCTGGTAGGTTGTTAATGAATTCCGAAATTTCATTCGTTAAAAAATTGAAGTATCTCTCTCCGGTTAGTTGGCCTTGAAAAAGAATGGGGCCAACAATATGAGTTCCAACTATTCCTGCCCAAACATTCACACCAAATCTCTCCTGGAAGCCATTCTCCCAGCAGACAAAGGCAACGCCACGGTAGTTCTGAATACCTCAGATTATGTAGACAAAATGAGCACACTGTTAAACTCATCCGAGTATCAGATCACCCAACGAGACCCGACAACCTACCTCGAAAAGAAGACCAAAAATCTGATCATTAATTCTAAACTACCAGCCGAAACCAAGAAAGCCACTATCCCTAGAGAGAAGTCATCACGCACCCCTCGTATCTACGGACTACCAAAAATACACAAGCCTGATATCCCACTCCGACCTATTGTCAGTGCCTTTGGATCACCAACCCAGAACCTGGCCAAGTATCTGGCGAGTACTCTTCAGCCACGAGCAGAAGAAGCTTCATCCTACGTGAAAAATTCATTCCACTTCTTAGACCTTCTCAAATCCTATAGAATCCAGAACACCGATATCCTAGTGAGCTTCGATGTTGTCTCCCTCTTCACAAACATTCCCCTAACGGACACGCTAGAAATCCTTAAAACTAAACACAGAATTCCAAAAGACACCCTGGACCTCATCAGTCACTGTATGAACAACACGTACTTCCTCTTCCAAGGAACTTACTACAACAAGTGAAAGGTGCTCCCATGGGTTCCCCCCTTTCTCCAGTCCTTGCAAACCTTTTCATGGAAGACTTCGAAACTAGGGCTGTAGAAGCATTTGACCACAAGCCTACTTGCTGGTTCAGATACGTTGGTTGGTATCTAGCCAGAAACTAGATCAGAAAAAAATTATTATTGAAATTCACCGAGTAGGCCGTGGAAGCAAAATGAAAGCCAAAAATTGAAAAGTTGGCTATGGAAACCGTACGTCACTTGATAACAGTTGCTACTACTGTGATATTTTATTTTGATTCGTCGGCGTTATAAAAAGCCGCCAAAAAAAATATTGGAAAAATTGGGAAAAAAACAATACTCTGTAGGTCCATAACTTAAATAGGAACATACAACTTTTTCTTGCCTGTACTATTCAGCATAACCATTCCTTTCTAATGATATAATAGAAAGTAATTTTTTGAAATGAAATACCAAAAAATCCAATTATTATTCTTCAAATAACAAAAAAACAGAATTATCGAAAAAAAAAAATTAAAATTGATAGGATTAAAGATAAAATAAATTCAAAACAAATGTTCGAAATGCATTCCCTCAGCGTCAATACATTTATTGACTCTGGTGATATTTTCATGTAAAACGTTTCTCGACATTTGGGGCGTAATATCTTGGAAAGCTCTACGAATTTTTACTTCTAGCTCATGTAGAGTTGTAGGCTGTGTGGAATACACCCTATTTTTAAGATGCCCCCATAGAAAAAAGTCGCACGGAGTAAGATCAGGTGACCTTGGTGGCCACCTGACTGGACCATGGGTTGTTATAAGTCTCTCTTGAAAGCGATTTTGAAGATAATTTCTCGCTATTCTTGAATTATGCGGAGGGGCGCCATCTTGCTGGAAGTACATTCTCTCAGTTATTTCCGCTGGTAGGTTGTTAATGAATTCCGAAATTTCATTCGTTAAAAAATTGAAGTATCTCTCTCCGGTTAGTTGGCCTTGAAAAAGAATGGGGCCAACAATATGAGTTCCAACTATTCCTGCCCAAACATTCACACCAAATCTCTCCTGGAAGCCATTCTCCCAGCAGACAAAGGCAACGCCACGGTAGTTCTGAATACCTCAGATTATGTAGACAAAATGAGCACACTGTTAAACTCATCCGAGTATCAGATCACCCAACGAGACCCGACAACCTACCTCGAAAAGAAGACCAAAAATCTGATCATTAATTCTAAACTACCAGCCGAAACCAAGAAAGCCACTATCCCTAGAGAGAAGTCATCACGCACCCCTCGTATCTACGGACTACCAAAAATACACAAGCCTGATATCCCACTCCGACCTATTGTCAGTGCCTTTGGATCACCAACCCAGAACCTGGCCAAGTATCTGGCGAGTACTCTTCAGCCACGAGCAGAAGAAGCTTCATCCTACGTGAAAAATTCATTCCACTTCTTAGACCTTCTCAAATCCTATAGAATCCAGAACACCGATATCCTAGTGAGCTTCGATGTTGTCTCCCTCTTCACAAACATTCCCCTAACGGACACGCTAGAAATCCTTAAAACTAAACACAGAATTCCAAAAGACACCCTGGACCTCATCAGTCACTGTATGAACAACACGTACTTCCTCTTCCAAGGAACTTACTACAACAAGTGAAAGGTGCTCCCATGGGTTCCCCCCTTTCTCCAGTCCTTGCAAACCTTTTCATGGAAGACTTCGAAACTAGGGCTGTAGAAGCATTTGACCACAAGCCTACTTGCTGGTTCAGATACGTTGGTTGGTATCTAGCCAGAAACTAGATCAGAAAAAAATTATTATTGAAATTCACCGAGTAGGCCGTGGAAGCAAAATGAAAGCCAAAAATTGAAAAGTTGGCTATGGAAACCATACGTCACTTGATAACAGTTGCTACTACTGTGATATTTTATTTTGATTCGTCGGCATTATAAAAAGCCGCCAAAAAAAATATTGGAAAAATTGGGAAAAAAACAATACTCTGTAGGTCCATAACTTAAATAGGAACATACAACTTTTTCTTGCCTGTACTATTCAGCATAACCATTCCTTTCTAATGATATAATAGAAAGTAATTTCAAAACAAATGTTCGAAATGCATTCCCTCAGCGTCAATACATTTATTGACTCTGGTCATATTTTCATGTAAAACGTTTCTCAACATTTGGGGCGTGATATCTTGGAAAGCTCTACGAATTTTTACTTCTAGCTCATGTAGAGTTGTAGGCTGTGTGGAATACACCCTATTTTTAAGATGCCCCCATAGAAAAAAGTCGCACGGAGTAAGATCAGGTGACCTTGGTGGCCACCTGACTGGACCATGGGTTGTTATAAGTCTCTCTTGAAAGCGATTTTGAAGATAATTTCTCGCTATTCTTGAATTATGCAGAGGGGCGCCATCTTGCTGGAAGTACATTCTCTCAGTTATTTCCGCTGGTAGGTTTTTTGGCTTTCATTTTGCTTCCACGGCCTACTCGGTGAATTTCAATAATAATTTTTTTCTGATCTAGTTTCTGAATAGATACCAACTTGTGATATGCCATGAAAAAATAGGGTTTCCATTTAAAATAAGAAAGTTGATGTTACTTCCGGTCAGACCGGAAGTTAACTTCGACATGTCAATATGCTCAAATTCTAGCTCTTATGTCATTATATCGACGCTCCAAATTTCACAAACCTACTTCATACAATAACTGAGATATTCCGTAGGCAATACTTCCGTAGCCACCTGGTATACTCTGAGTAGTTAAACACTCTCTGTCCCATTTTTACCAATACCTAATTTTAATTTTCTTATCACCTAATTTGACTATTCTACCTGAGGTACTTATACCCTTCTACAATTACTATTTTTCGATTTCTTCTTGGAATTAATGAATAATAGAGTCATGTTGAAAGAATAAAATGAAAAGTGATCTAATATGACCTCAAAAATTGAAAACAAATAGGTCTAGGTAGCGCAGGTAGAATAGACAAATGTCAGCCTTCTATGTTGAATATTGGCTCATCGTTTGCATTCCGCAGTTCCACAGGAGCAGTGTTCTAACATCTATTGTTTTCCAGCTTTTTACTGCTGTAGCTGATCACACACTCCCCTCGGCCCGACACTATCTTGTCCTTGGGAGGAACGACTTGACACCTGGTGGGCAAGCAGGGGTGGGGGTTATCTAAAGTTGGTGATTTCAAGTAGGAATTATAATAGCAACTACATTTCATCATAATTCTTGTATAACAGAAGAAATAGGGTGGAATTCTGCATTTTGTGGCGAAACTTGAAAAATTACCTATTCTTCGAAGCGCCATATCTCGGTAACAAATTGACACACAAACATATTTGAGGCAACAAATTCGTAGGGAATTTGACGATCTACAAAAAAGTAAAACGACGTTTTTGCTGTAGAACGTAAGGAAAAAAAGTTATTGAGGAAAAACCACACCAAAAATTTGCAGCTTCCCCCCCCCTACTTTTTTAGCACAGGGTCCTTGAGGTCCAAAACTTGAGAAAATGTTAATTAACCATCCCTGAACAACATCTTGAAGTTTCATTAACTTCTGACCTTTTTCTATCTGAAACTACCTGTCGACTGAACTATACTGGTTGAACGCAGGTAGACCTTAGCCGAATAGCAAGACAGTCGTAGATAATATGAGAGGAAGTTTCCTCCTTTTTGTTACATGTTATGCTGATGTTTCCTTGGCGCCTTCGTAAATGGAGCAACTGATTTGTGAAGAAACTGTCGGGAGACTATAGAATATGGACGCAAAAAACGATCATGGGTTAATTCCAACAAACGACACTATTTCTATGAATAAAAATGAAGAAAAAAATCATATTATATAACTTTACCGCACTAGTCTCATATCAGTATCATAATGTACATGTCGGCAGTAGGTAACACTTATTTAAAAGTGTCTGTAATCCCCAGAATTCAAAGATTCCACATCAACTTGGGTTTGAAATAAACTTGAAACTTAATTTTACTTTCGTTCTTTCGGTCGTGATAGCATGTTGATTAGGATAGCAAGTTGAAAGGTAACGCCCTAGTCATTTCTAGTTCATACAAGCCTGCTGACGACTTCCGAGGATTGTAAGGGAACAGCCGGATGACGAAAAGAATATATTTTGAAATTTCTAACAAATTCCTTGATTTTTCTAGGTAATTTTCGAAATTGTCCTTTATTATATATTTCTTTTCGGTGACCTTAAAGTGGTTGCTGAAGTTGAGTTTATGTTTTGTATTTATACCTCAATATTTTGATGATGATGGGTTAGATTTCAACGAAAAAGATTGAACCGTTTGTCCACTTTTAGTTGATGGGTTGTTGAAGTTTTTCTGTGTAAGGGTTTCGTTACTTGAAACTTGAACAATGTGAAGGATTATATCAAATTCTTTCTTATAAAACGCCATAGTTATAGATGTAGTAATAGGATAATTCTATAATCAAATCAAATAAATGAAGATTGGAACCTTTGGTGAATAAAATTCAAGAAATAGAAAAACCGAAAAAACACCAATACAACATCAAAATCACTTTTGCGTTTCGCCAACAAAGTTGGCATTCTCAAGAGTACGCCTTTTGAACTCCTGAGGATGCCAACTTTGTTGGCAAAACGCGCGTCGAGTGATCTTGACGTTGTTTTGGTGTTTTTCCATTTCTTGAACTATAATCAATTGTCAAGAAACCTTCAATTTCACTACCAAATCCCGTGAAAAACAAAGATAGTTTTACTTCATTCAAAATAAACCTGATCCAGCACATAATTCAACGAAATACCATGTTATTTAAAAAATGATAGATATCAATATGATACACTGCAGTTATTATTATATTATTATATTGTTGTAATACTGTTGGATGTGAAATTATATTGTATGAAAAAACAAGAAAAAATGTACTACTGCCCTAATATTGTAATGTTCCATCACCTGCATTTTGCTGATTCGGAAAAATACTCTCTATAGATAATATTATATTATATAATATTCATTGAATCTGTTAATAATTGTAAAAAAAATCTTATTAAGTGTTGAATGGAAAAAAGATATTGTGGAACGCCTTGTATTCATGTAAATTTTTGTGAAAAGGTACTGCCACTGCTGCTGAAATTATTTTGTGAGCATGGCTGTTTGATTATTTTGACAGCTAATGGATGTGTTGTGTTCCTGCACACATGGGAAATATATCACTTTATTACAAACAAAAGTTAAATACTAAACTGTTACAATAGATTCAAGAGGACACTTAAACATATGTTAATATTTAATAGTAAAAATTATTTTTCGATTGCTCTTGAAAATATGTTCATTTTAGATATTCTGGATTTTAACAGGAAGAAATAGAAAAAATTTTGGTCTGAGAAAAAAAAGCATCGTTGGCCTTTTGATTTGCGCAGGGAAGGAATGGCGTTGGTTGTTTGTTTATTTCTGGTGGTCTAGGATTTTGAGATCCGATTTGAACTGGGTTGTCTCATGTTGCCACATAGAAAAAGTTGTTGTTGTAGATTCAGTAAGCCAACTTCACTGAATCATTGATCCGATAGATAGGAAAAATCCACCATGAAAATAATTTTCAGTAAACACTTTTGGACAGTTATCAGTTTTTTATTTTAGTTCTTGCCCACCCCTCTCCCCAAAGTAGTATTCCGCAAATAAGGACTAGTGCTTGATATAGAGTCGGTTATATTTTCTGTATAAAGTGAATTTGCTTTCAATCGTTAATTTTTATATAGAAATTCGACTCAAGTCGCGTTGAGTCGTGCCATGAAAAAGATGAAAACTAACCTGTCCTGTCGCGGTCACGTGACTTTCGATATCCGTCGAAATCTAATTTCGATTGGGTAATCGCTTAAAATGGGCTTGAATGTTCGGATTTTAAATAAAATTAAAAAAAAAAGTTTTTTTCATTTCTATTTCAACCACTGTGCAAATCTAGAAATTCTACTACAACTTTTAGTTTTTGGCATTCTGATAATATCAAGAAATTTCAGAGCTATTAAAAGATGTATTAACTTTACACACATCTTTTTTACCACTAGCTTCATCATACTACTGATTTTAAGCGATTATTTTGAAATTTTGAAAAAATGTAAACACTCGAAATTTGTTTGGTAAAAAGACCAAAAATTTGGATAAATAAGTGAAGAAATTCGCCGATTCCATTATTAATGATTTTGGCTTCATTTTGAGTACTAACAAAAATCGATTTAAATAAGTTTCTATCTGAAATGCTTAACGATACATCAACTTTGCATCAAACATAGCAGACATTTTCTCATTTTCTCACCAAAAATGTTTTCGTCGATATTCAGTGATTAAAACTATGTGGTATGATGAAGCTAGTGGTAAAGAAGAGTTTAGTCAAAGTAACAATTATTTCAATAGATCAGAAACTTTGTAAACAAACTACAATTTTTTAATAAAAAAATTCTATTCTAAGCGTTTTAAGTTATTTTGGAAGAAATTAACTTTTGACAGATAGCGAAAGTCGTGTGACCCCGTCCAAGTAGCCTATTTCACATCTTTTTTGTAGCAGGACTCAACACCTCAGTTGAATTTTAGAATGTCGTCATCAATTTTGTATCCCATATGATACCAACTCTTTGGAGGACATTATATTTGGAAAAGAATTGTATCAAAGTTTATTTTAAGCAATCTAAGGCTGAAGAAGTCAGTTATCGTGGGTTTGAAAAATCGCAGTATCAGTTATGAATTATCCAAATAATCGAGTTGAAAGTTTCGGAGAATTCTGAAAGGAATCGAAGATACAGGATGTTTCATTATGAGTGTTCTCAAAATTGAATATTCTTAAACAGATGCGGCTTGAACCTACGAAAGCTAAGCAAAAATTCCATTCTTTTCATTCGAGTAATCTAATAATTCATCATTTTTCAATACGACAATGTGAAAAGAGTATGTTGCCATTTGAGAAAACGGCAGTTGTAAGCATTTCTTTATGGGTACTACTCCGTTTCGAGGAAACTTTTGATAATTGTTGGAAAATATAGTTGCTGCAACTACATGAAAAGCTCAATTTTCAACTGTATCTTACCTCGAACCTTTCTCTCGTAAATGTTGACGCCGTTCGTCAGTTGTGATGATTTGAGTTTGATGTTCAACTATATCTCCGCCATTTTTCAACCGATTTTCAATTTTGAAGAACAGTGTTATCACAAATTGTGTGTTCTTCCGTATAGTGAAAAAAATTGTACAGGGTGTCACTTGAAAAAAAAAAGTTAGGGGTCACTTCCGGTTAAACCGGAAGTGGTAAATTTTCGGTAATGGGTTCAAAATATACGTATTTGAGTAATATATCGACGTACCAAATTTGAAATCTGTATCTTTAAAACTAATTAAGGGGCGTACCTCCCCTTGTATACATAGAATTGGGAATATTTATCTCATTTTCAAATATTATTTATTAAAGTTCAGTGAAAACCTCAAGAACCGCTTGAACAAATTAATGAAAACATAACCCAATATAAATGGCATTAATATTGAAACCCCTGATCCATTTTTACAGCTTTCAAGAACCGCTAAAATCAGCTGAGCTTCTTACTGAGCAGGCTAGCTGCTGAGACAACCTTAATTATCCATTAATACTGTTTTATGTGGCATAATTCTCTTATTCAAACTGAAATATGTATTGATACAAATGTTAACAGGTGAAGTATGCTACCATTGATTTGGATGACCAAAGCAGAAGCAATTCAATTGTTGATGACAGTTGCACTACCGAATGTACAAAACACGTTCAAGTTTTGATATGGTTGGTATATAAATTATCAATACCTATTTTCTCATGTAACAGCACCAAGGTTGATAGTTACAGCAATAATATCTTCCAAACTAATTGCTCCATCATTTGTAATGTCTTTGAAAATTTACTTTACTTTATGAAAATAATATGGTTATAATCGATATTAATGATTACAGGTGCACAAGTGGGGGGATATGATAAGATGTTTGTACTTGAATGTACATATTACATATACATTCTTCCAGTTTCGAATGTTGCTCAAATATTGCTCAAAAAATATTGAAAGGGTATGTTTGATCCAGAAAAAAAATTACAATAATATCCAATCTCAGTCAACTTAAAAGACGAGAAGTGATAACTTCACGGTATCCCTACCAATTCCCAGAAGCTTCTTGATAAAGGGGTCAATATTTTATAATGCTAAAAAAATGTTTAACCACCTGCCTTCACATATTAGTTCATTGGTGGTACATAATGGATTCAGGAAGGATGTCAAGAAGTTACTGATAGATAGAGCATATTATAATTTGAAAGAATTTTATGACAATGTATTTCAAGTACTTAAGTTTTGATATCGATTTGAAATGTTAATTTCGCTTTGGATTTGTGTTGTATAAGTAATAAACAGATTTTCAACATGTGATTATGACTGTTTCAGTGATGTTGACATAATTGTGACTTTTCATATATATGTGTTATATATATAGGTTTCTTTATGTTTATAGAGCTTGTACTCTTGTTGAATTCTAAATATTTGTCTATTTTATCATTACCTTATTCTCGCTTTATCAGTGAGATTCCAGTTCATTCGATAATAAATTTGATTTGATTTATTCTAACAAGACTCTTAGATGTTTTGAGTGGTGCTCCAATATTTATCATTGATGGTTCTTTTAATTAACTTTTTAATTTATACCCTTTTACCTTTTTACACTCCTACATTTTCAGACTGTGGAAGGTGAAAATGCCCAAAAAGCTGCCAAGAATCTATTTTCCTCCGCAAAATCCAACTGTCAATGTGTTGAAATTTTCGCAATTCTAACACAACTCATTTTGCAAGACAGAATATTCAAAGTAAACGTAAATAATTTTTCCTACAAGCGTGCGTGATTCACCCTATACCAGCAAGCAATTTGGTAGCACTAGAATGGGAAAAACTTTCCCATACGATAAAGTCACTTCTAGTGAATTATTCCCGCACTAATGCGGGAATAGTTATTATCCTAACAAGTACGGAAAGAGTACCTTTCCTGCATGCGACACTGCCGTTACTGAACGACGCAAAGCGGAGTTCGGGTAAGCAGTCGAGTGCGCGAGAGTACCTTTCCGTATGAGTTAGGGTAGGGATACAAAGAAAGCAGGTTTCCTGCTAGCTGGTTACCGGCACCGAAAATCGGCGCCGTTAGAGGCAGGCCAGCACACAGAAAGAAAGCGGGTAATCGGAATCACCTTCTGTTTTCGTAGATGTATTTTACTTAGTTGAAGGTTAAATCAGGCAAAGAAATTTTATCATCCTAGAAATCAAAGTGGAACACAATTTGGATAATATAAGGTTTTTGAAGAAATAAAAGATTATTCAGATCGCTTTTATCGCTATATATGAATCTAGATACAGTTCGATTATTGTATCGTTACCCATGCATCATCAATTTATGATCGAAGAAATCACACAAGCTCTATCGAACATCTCTTTCTAGCAACCGCTATGAGCGAATCAAAATTCGTTAACATTTGTCTACTGAGCTAAGAATTATGGTATTGTAATAATGACGCACGGGTAAAGATAAAATAGTCGAACTGTACAGATTTCCACTACTTCTGTTATTGTATAGGCTTTCTCAAGTTCATCCTATACAGGGATTTGTTCAAAAACAGCAAAAATTAATGCTTCTATATGTACCACCGGATCGCTTATAATTGAATACTCATTCCGGTAAACTGCCAGCGGATTGCTACACGCGCCGACAAGCTTCAGCCTGTTTTGTCTCTGTGCGCTTACCATACTTTACATTGGTAAATTTAGGCGCCGATGAGCGCCGACAACCGGTACGCGGGCAACCCGCTTTCTTTCTGTCCCTAGGATCAATATTTTTTCTACAAGCGAATTAAAAAAAAATATGTAGCACTCTTGAACAAACTTTCGCATGCGGGAAAAATTTTACCCGCACTAGTGCGGGAATAACTTACTTGAAGTGACTTAAGCGTGCGGGAAAATCACACCTCTCAAACTAAATTGCGTGCGGGTATAGAGTGAATCACACACGCTTGTAGGAAAAAAAAATTCCCACACGAGAACGTTTGTCCAATAGCGCTACATAAAATGTTTTAATGCGCTTGTCAAAAAATCTTGATCTTAACTCTTACGGAAAGATACTCTCCCGCACTGGACTGCTACCCCTGGTAACGGCAGTCGCATGCGGGAAAGGTAGTCATTCCGTACTTGTTAGGTTAATAATTATATCCAAAGAGTTATTTTGAGGCAATGAATGAAACACGTGAAATATCCATTGAAAACACTAGTGCAGTTGAATTACAAACTGGACTTTTGCAGAGTTTTGATTTGAACAATTTTGAAATGCAGTAAGTGTCATTTTACTACAGTTAAAGTAGTTCAATTGGTAGGTAAACTATTTACTTTAAAGTACCTATTATTGATTATTTTGTAACAATTAACTTTCAGTGAAAACTGCAACCAACTACTGCCAAGCTTTTGATTAACTAAATTGATGACAGCAATTGTGTCTAGCTTCACTTTCTATAAGTTTCATTTGTACAGATTTCAGTCTGCCCCAACTTATTTCGATATGTCAAAGTCTATGACAGAAATCCATTGATGGGCTTCAACGCTATTAGTGCTTTCACAGGGGACATATTAGCAGTACTTTACAGAACACCCTCAATCTAAGAATGAAAAAATTGACCATGTAATCCAGTCTTCTGCATTAACCTATACAATAGGTTTATACGATTAAAATAGCTTGAAGTAAATGTTGTAGAAAACTTTGCTAAAAATCTTACAGATATGATTTAACGGTATATATCTATTGTATAAAGCGGAAAACTGGATGACGTAATCCATTTTTCAATTACTTCAAATACAAAATTCAAAAAAATTGCTTGTGACTTCTTACTGGAGATTGTGGTATTTTCATTAGTAAGTAGTGTATATGTAAACTAATGTAATTTCAAAAAAATTTGTAAAGTTACTAACCTCCCAACATAATTAAAGGCACCAAACATAAAGCAATCAGTCTTGCAGTTTTATTCACTACTCCATTTTTCCACAGTAGCCAGGTATCCAGCAGCATAACTCTGCTTGTGAATGTATGTAATTTTGCCAACCAAGACGTCTGAACTCCAAAAATAAAATAGAAAACGGTAATGATTGATGTTAAAGTTGAGTTCCAAGTATTTTTCAGTTTCAGCCCCGTACGATACAGAAATGATGTTCTCTTGTAAGATCTGTATTCATTATCATAGTTGTTATTGAATAATTGTCTGGGCATATATTCCCCGGTCATTTCCGCCTCATCACGATGGGAATATACTTCTGTATTGGTCTCTTTGTGAGCATAATCATATGATCCGTCGGTTGATTGAACAGAATGTATTGTTTTACGAGACATATTGGGCATTGCTACAACACCTGGTGCTAATTCTATACGGTCCTTAGAGTGATGTGAATACGTCCAATCAGTTTTTGGATAAACACTGAAAATAAAATGTTATGAAATAGTAACAATCTCAATTTTCAGGATTCCAACACGAAATAGTTGGCACGTTTCAAGAGTATTATAAGTGTGAAATACAATTGATTGCAAACTAGCAGTAGCTCATTATAGTTCAATTTCAATTTTCAATAATTTTTCTTTTTCTTGTCTGTATTTTAGAATTCCTCAATCATTCTTAGAATGCAAACCAGAAATTTAAAGTTCTAAGAAAAATGTTCCACAATAGATAAGGAAGATACATAATATAGAGTTCTCAAACCTCTTATACTCACAATATTAGATAATCAGAAGAAAAACTACACTGATGAGAGACAAAACCTCGAAATTAGTCTTTAGGTGGTCTCCCTGTCTAAATAAAAACAATATTCTGCTATTTAGTGACAGAAAGCTTATTCATGGCAAGGAAAATCCAAAAATACCGTCTTGGATGAAATATATAACAATGAGAAGGCAATTGAAACGTTCATTGCAGCTTGTTGGGAGCATGTAAAAACGATGGTATTTCCATCGCCTAACGGAGATTCTTCGTTGTTGATATAGTCTGGTCAGTACGGCAACGCTGCATTTGATATTTGAGAAAGCCACATCAAAACATTTGTTTTCGTATTTGGCTTATTGCAGTATTTTTTCGTGAATGAAGGGCAAATTCTGAGTTGAATTGTGTAACTATCGTCAGTTTTTATTATTAAGCAATGATGAAACATTGTGAAATGTGTAAAAGACTTTTTGAAGCTGGAAATCAAAATATGTCATTTCATAGTGTCGTAACTATCGAGAAAGGGAAACCGAATTGGAAAAGAGTAAAATAAATTATTTATGAAATAACATGTCAATTAGAGCATCGGCTGTTCTCAAAATCATATGGAGATTCTTCCATCATAATTTCAGGTTTCCATTCCATATTGGGTTTCCATTATTTCTATTTCATTAAACCTCAATATTTCTGTGAACAACGCACGACACTGCCGGTGAGGGAAGATGTCCCTCACAAACAAATTTAAAAGCGTGAGCGGCGAGTTACTCACCTAGGTTGTGTTATTTGATCAGAGGTATACTCTACGAGTGTTTATAAATGAGTATTATGTTACGCCTCTGTGTCTAGACACACCAAATCGTAGCCTGCATTGGTCTTCCCAGTTGTCACCTTTTACATTAAGGATTATACAACACATGATGGGATTATTTGAATTATTTGTAAAGGAAAGGACAGAATATATCTGCCGGCCGTTGAGTAAAGATGTTTTATTTGTCCTATCCGAAATAATTGGTTAATAATTACTATTATTTAAAAAACATGGTCGATTTTAAGAATTCTTTACTTTGCAAATAAGCCTTACATAGGCTTGCAGTTGTTTGAAGTCCCCATTTCGAATAGAAATATTCTTGATGCACACAAGCATTTTCAAACATTCATAGAAGGTTCTCCAAATAGGCAAGTTTGGAACCAGACAATCATCTAAAAGGAGTATAACCTACTGTAAGAACAGTAGAAATTGACATAGCGGTTTTGAATTCAATTGAAGAAGATCACAGATTAAACAGACGAAAAATTGGGAAAAAATTTAAATACCTCACCTATTCTTGTTTGGACGATTCTGCATGAATTTTTATTATAGTCCCACTATATCCAAAGAGTTCAAGTGCTACTTTGTACTTTTTATCAGTGTTTCTACGTGAAAAATTAAAGGTACTTTATGTACATTTTTTTTTCAAAAATATTGACGGTTTTCGAGATTTTTAGCATGACAAAATTCACCACTCATAATATTTTAAATCATAAAGTTGTACTCAATACCATTAAAATTAAATTTTGGTCAAATATTGTACGTTGGTGACTCTCTCAAACGATATATCTAAAATCGACATATGATATACAGGGTGCGAAAAATAGCCTGTCAATGCAATAAAAATGTGCAAAATCTCCTTTATTTTGAATGGAACACCCTGTATATCAACGATCCATAAGAAACGTCAACAAAGGCTCTACAAATCAGATAATTCCTAAGGTTAAGATCAATTTTTTTTTAAGTTTTTTTTTCTGGAAAAGTTCAAATTCTACCTATTTCTGGAAAAGTTCAAATTCTACCTATTTCTTTGCCATAATCTTGATGAACGACCTTTTTTACGGTGAAATCCATATTTGATGATATGTTTGTAACACAGTTCTTGTAAGGAAACACCTTCTAATTCCTTCATTTTATGCATAGTTTTTGTCCAACCCCTTCTTTAAAATATAATAAAATATCGCTCCATGCATATAATCACCAGTTCAGAAGATAAACAAGATGTGAATTCGACCACCATTCTGTTATTATTTTTATTCACATTAAAATGTATGTTTTGAAATATTAACAATAATTTCAATTATCTCGGAATTCATGCCATTATCTTCAAGAAAAAGCGAATAAATTGATTCTTTGTAAATCAATTAATTTGGCAGGTCAAAATATTTGCCTGCCAGTATGTACAAGTATTGACATCTTTAGTGAATGCCATTATAAGAATCGAAATCTTAAGAGGATGTTATGGTATCGAGAAGTTTCAATACAATATAATGAAAATTTTTATTTCAAAAACTGATTTGATTGATATGATTTTCATATAAGGTGAATCAGCAGACAGGAATTGTTTATTGGCAAGTAGAACTTATTGTCGACAGTATCCGGATAGATGGAATCCAGATAAAAAATCTCGGTAAAAAAAGTCGTTCATAGAGATTATGGCGAAGAAATAGGAACAATTGCCATTTTTCGAACAAAAGCTTTTTCAAGAAAAACTACTGATTTTAATCATAGCGATTATTTATGAAATTTGTAGAGCTTTTGTTGACGTTTCTTATGGATCGATAATATACAGGGTGTTCCATTGGAAATAAAGAATACTTTGTAAATTTTTATTCACAATATGCGGTAAGTTGTTTTTTGCACACTGTATATCACAGGTTGATTTTAGATATATCGTTTGAGAGAGTCCCCAACGTACAATATTTGACCAAGAATGACCTGGCACAACTTTATAATTTCAAATATGAGTGACGAATTTTGGAAAAAAAAGTTATCATGCAAAAATCTCGAAAACCATCAATATTTTCGAAAAAAGGATTTACATTAAATACCTCTTTTTCGGGTGAAAATCGAAAAAGTGATAAAAAATACAGGTTGCCATTTAAAAAAACAAAGTTGGGACCTGCCCGGAAAAATTGAACACCCTGTGTAAGTGCCATCTTTGTCATTTTATAAAACAGAGATTAGTATCATTTTGCTGATAAAATCATCCATCTATCTATTACAATAATGAAGAAATGGAAGACCACGCCCTTGTTGCAGGACCCTGTATATGGAAACAGGTATTATCTACCTACAAAACTGAAAAAATCACTTTGTGAAATATTTGTGTTATCACACAAGATGGATTGACCACATTCAACCGTTATATACAAGCATAAAAATCAAACAGTACAAAACTCCTGTCTTCGGTTGATATTTGGTATCAAAAGAAAATGAAGAATATCACACGCATTAAGAAGGCTGGTATGTATAATAGGGAACCTCCACACAATAACATTCTTCATTATAAAATCGTTACAAGTAAAATTCAATCATACCTACATAGGAAAATAACATACCGTTGATATTCATGATAAAAATATTAGATAAAAAAGATTTGACTCCACCCATATTCAATACCGAGTGTTACTATAACTCTATTCAAAAAGAAACCAAATCAGTCAAAATCTCCAAATTAAAAACAGAACTGAAAAAAATCTTATTAAATGATTATCAATACTTATCGATGAGATCACACACTTCCGTCACATATTTTCCCTTTCCCCAATGCATAATATTGTTTTTTTTTCTCCCCATCCCTCTATTTTGCTCTCTCACAAAGATGTTTCAGGTTAAATGGAAAAACAGCCTTCGTTTAGTTCTGCTCAATGGAAATTGAACTTCACCTTTTATTTTCTTCAAAAATCATGAAAACGAATTGTAAATTTTTGTTAATTGAAAATATTATCAGTGCAAATTACACGGTCACATTAATTAATCAATTCTATCGCCTTGTAATGAAAAGGGTTCATACATTTTATTAAACGCATGGGAAAAAACACCAGATATTTGCATGGTGTCATTATATTACCTGTATTTCAAGGGCGGGTTGTATAAAACACGTTCACCAACAGTTCAACTAAACTGAATTGCTAAGGAACTAGAAATTTCATTGGCTAATCCTAGCAAGTGACGGCTGTTTACTTAAACTGTCGATGAACTTGTTTTGTACAACCTGCCCTAATAATTAATAATGAAATATGAAACCCGTTGTTACATAAACACATTTCTTCAAAAATATTCATAGTAAAAATTTACTCACTCGGTTGTTTTGCATTGTGTGAAATAACTCACAATAAAAAATAAAATAATCAGTAAATGTTAAAAAATAAAATAACTTGTTAATAATAATTATTTACTTTGAAAGCATTCCAAACACATTTAAATTTTTTTTTCTGTGAAACATCTCAAAAACATGAATATGAAAAGATCGATAAAAAATTATAAAAACTTGAGTTCACTGCATTTGATAAAAAATTACTCATTCCATTCCAACTATATTTCGTGTATTCAGTAATTCAGGTCAATTGATTTATACAAGGTGGACAATTGCAGGATTTTTTTTGAAGGATTTTTGGCACTGCAAATTTGTAAATATTTCAAAATGTTTTCTTACAGCTAAGAACCTAGATTAATATTTCAGGAAAGTAAGTAGTAATAACGATGACAGTCTCTAGGAAACATTGTTTGTTTTCTTGGCCAGTTGAGGTTTATTCTCTGTGCAAGTGGCTGTTATGTGGCTGTTATGACCACTTCAAACTGCATTTCGAAGTCGTACCTAACTGGCACGAAATCTGTCGGTTTAGACATGGATTCTAGGGAAATGTGTTCCAAAATCTTTAAGTGTCCGATCAGATTTCCTGCTTTTAAGTTTTTTGTCTGGCTCAGTCTGAAGGCACTGTTTACTGTTTCTTTCATAGGTCATAGGTGCAATGGCGAAAGGTTTAGCATTGCCTCTAAGGCTGCAGTAGGGCACGTAAATATTGCCCCTGTGATTCCCAGGCAGACTGTTTGTTAAATTTTTGGCCACCATACCAGTGAGGCATAGGTGACCATGAGTTTAATGATTGTTCGGTATGACCAATAAATCATTTTTGGTTTCAGACCCCATGTCTTACCAAAGACTTTGCGGCATGTCCAGCTTGCCGGTATAGCTTTGGAAAGAATGTGGTTGATTTGGCTTTTCCAAGTCAGTTTTTGGTCCATTATAACTCCCATATATTTCTCCTCTTTGGAAAAGAGTTGAGGCGTCAAGTTCGTACTTTCGCCTCTTGGTGAATGGAGCCAGCACTGTTTTGCTGGGATTGACGTTGAGTCCTTCCTTCGCGCACCAGCTTCTGATTGTGTTTAGGGCTAATTGCATGCGGTCGCAGATTACTCCGTCATGTTTGCCCCTAATGGTGACGACTAGGTCATTGGCATAACCGTGAGTCGTGAAACCAGATTCGTGTAGCTTTACTAGCAGGTCGTCGACAACCAATGACCACAGCAAAGGCGATAAAACTCCTCCTTGGGGGAAACCTTTTTCTGCTGTAATCTTTACAGTCTGTCCCCCAAGAGTCGCCATAATAATTCTGCTTTTCAGCATTGATTGTGTCCATCTGATCAGTGACGCGTTGATATTCCTTTCTTCCAATGATCTGGTTATGGAAGCATGTGAGGTGTTGTCAAAAGCACCCTTTATGTCAATGAATGAATGAATGAATGAATGAATGAATGAATGAATGCCATTTATTTTGCCACATGTCTTTTCAATGCTTTCAATTAGGCATTGTAGAGCATTGATCGTGGATTTTCCTGCTTGATAAGAAAACTGATTCTTGTTA
Organism: Chrysolina americana; assembly: GCA_958502065.1. Classification (NCBI taxonomy): domain Eukaryota; kingdom Metazoa; phylum Arthropoda; class Insecta; order Coleoptera; family Chrysomelidae; genus Chrysolina; species Chrysolina americana. The sequence goes on from OY293411.1 coordinate 65,248,876, forward strand.
AGCGGTCTTAACTCGAGGAGTTCGCTTCTGACATAACAGTCTATTATTTTCTCCATTGCTTTCATGAGAAAGTAGGTGAGGCTAATGAGGCGGTAAGACTTTGGTTCGTCCATTGGGCGTCTTCCAGTCTTAGGTATGAACGCCACTACGGCCTCTCTCCAGGTATGTAGCCAAAGATAAAGCTGGCTTTGGATAGTCTTTTCAGGAAGGACTCTATTAATTCAAGACCATGTTGCAGTAAGGCGGGGAATATTCCGTCCTTTCCTGGCGACTTGAATAGTTTGAAACTTTTGATAGCCCATCTGATTCTTTGGCTTGTGAAAATTTTTCCAGCTAGGCTTTTGCTGGCACTGTTGGAGTTATGAACGACCCCTTCCAGGTGAGCACTTTGTTGTTCATATTCCACAACCGCTATAGAACAACTGAGTTGGGTTATTAACAAAGCAAAAAGTGCTGAATAATTAACTCGAAAAATTAGTACTATAATAAACCCAATGAAATGTTTTTAGAATAAAATATTGTAGAAAAAATGCAACTAACTATAGTCCACTAACTTATTTTGCCAACTGTAGAACTCTAATTATATCGATACCTTGCGATACACCATATCAAAAAGTCAATTGCTCAGGATTATCAGTTCCGAAGGTGACAATGGAAATGTTTTGCCACATACGATTCAAACCAGACCAGATATACATATCTGAAGACATATTGTGCGAGAAGCTTTTTTGGCAGTATTCTGTGATTCACACAGTCTAAGAGCTTTTATAGATCACAGAATTGTATTATTAGTACTTTCAGATATTTCTGCTCAAGATATGTCCTACCGAGGTACAAATTGTGATAACTTTTAATTTGGAAAATATTCTCCCAGTCTCATAGATGTATCCCTTGGTTTTTAAAGGAGTTTTGCAAAATACTCAACAGTAATTACACAAGTGGTGGTGATTTTTTGATAATTTTTACTAGTTGCACGAATCTTTGTCCAAAAGTCCACCAGTGAGATTTCTTAATGGCAACAAATATGAGTGCTAATCTATTTGAAATTATCAAAAAAAATATTACTACGAATGTAATTAGGCGCGATTATTTCAAACTATTTCAGAAAATGTTGAACAAATATTATGTATCTTCATTGAACAATAATTAAATATGAATTCAATTGTTGTATGTAATGGTACAATTATTATAAGTTATTGTACTATTTCCTTGAGATGAAGCGGTCGAAACAGTGTCTCCTCTTAAGTTGTTGATCACGCTTACCATTCGTCGAGTTGCAGATAGGGTTTCATTGAGCTTGCAGACGAGTGTCCTGATATTTTCAACAACTGCTGCTCACCTACTTTACTTTTGGCGTGTTTTCTTACAGCAGAAGAACGATGTTAATGGTTTGTAAATTTAACTTTGTTAGAATCCAAGCCAATCTTCTGAGCCGCTTGTATTGTCCACTTTCCCATTTCGTTTTGTCCTACCAAAAGATTTTTGTATCACCCCTTGGAAAAAGATTGCTGCCAATTTACATTAGGTGTCAAAAATAAATGATCAATTTGTGTATTTGCAGTTCTTTTCGACATTTACAAAAAGAGACGTATGTACCAGACTTTTGTCAGTGTAATTTTTATTTAGCGTTAAAAATTTGCTATAAGTTTACCTGTGTTGTCCACCTTGTACGGTTTTAGAAATTGGAATATATTCTATCGTTCTAGTTCGATTTCCATAAAGATATATTTTTACTCTAAATTATTATACTAATGCATTTTATCGCTTCTCCATCTCTCCATGCCAATTCGTAAAACTTTGTAAGCCATTTGGAGTATTTCCGTCCCATGCTACTATCATTTATTATTTTTCTTCTTTCGTGAGAGTAGCAGATGATTTTCTTTTGTCGGAAATACGATGAAGTTCTCGACGTTTACAATTTCGCGCTTTTCGCTCTGTTTTAAATTCAATATCAGTGAACGGATCAATGGTTCTATTATACTCCCTGAAATATTTTTCCTGGATTAGTTGTGCGGTTCCATTGCACAAAGTTTGTCGTTTTCTCTATTTTTTTGCGCATGCTATATGCCCAGTTCTTCATAATTGATGCGATTTCTTTCACCTCGGTTGATACAGTTAACTCATAATTACGTTCAAGGCAAAGCTCTTGAAACTGTTTCCATATTGTATTTTTGCTTTTTTTGGTGTTGACTGGTGTTGTTTGTTCGACAGATAATTGTATTGGATCAGCCAAGCTTTGACGAAATATCGTGTACATGTTGGTTTCTGTAATGACTAATTGAAAAGTTTCTTCGAATTTATACCAATTCATTCACCGTATACGTTAGAGAAAATTTCTAAAGCTGAATATGACTGATACTTCACAATGCCGAATTTGAAATGTTTATATTAAAGCTGCGTTACCTTGATAAATTTCTCAAACATTCATTTAAACAAAAATCCAATCAAACAACGTGAAAAAATTGATGCTGTTATTTGCTACTAACAAATTAACAAAGGTAATACCACGAGTGTTTCAAATTTTATCGAAAATTTTTTCTTTTCCACGAAAACTTGATTATTTGGCAAAAATATGAAAACAAATCGATTGATAAAGTCACGAGTCCGTTAGGACGAGTTATTTTATCTATATTAGGTTTGTTTGAATGTTTTTGCCTCAAATAAAGAAGTTTGAGTGATGAAAATTAAAAATTATCTGATAAAATTTGAAGAACGAGTTGTATTTGGGGAATTTTCTTTTTCAACAATTTTTATACGATTTTGCTCAATTTTTTACTCTTTGTAATCTTCGCCGTTACATTTTATCATATTTGCTGCCCAGTCTTCCAGAATTTTTGCAATTACTTGAATAGTCGTATCGTTTTGTAGCTGGTAGTTTCTGATTCTGCAAATTGTTTCAAACTGATTCCTTATACATTTTTTGGATTTAATTGTGTTTTGTGGAGTGGAATTTTGTGTTAAATGTTCAATATTCAGACAATTTCACGAATACATTGAATTATTATGGACTAAATGCGTATTGCAGGAACGGTTCATCATGTGTCATTAATGTCAGTTGAAGAGTTGAACCGTCAAACTGACGTTTCTATATTTGCCGTGATTGTCGTAACTATGGAAATGTATATACAAGCTAGAAGCGAAACACCGTTTTGAAAATACCACGGGCTGGAGGAAGTGTTTTCAAAAAGTCCTGTTCTTCATTTGATTGGTTTATATAATATGAGGGAAATTGTCAGTGTAATTTTGATGCTATTGGTTGATTTAAAATGTTTTCTCATGACGATTGACTGACAGGATCGTTTAAAAAATTATCTTCATGATTTGACAGACCAGCATTTATGATAGTGCAATCAGTAAGATCATTATTTATATTTGTGTATGTTTAGTAGATGAATAAAGTGTGAGTGATATTCTTTAAGGATTCTAAATAAATGACTGAATGAATAAAATAAATAAGTGCTCTATCCAGCACAGTTTTTGTATAATATACAATATGAAGCTCAAAATTAGTTCAACTGTCTAAAAAAGAAAAGCAGCACAAAGTGCTGGTCTCAGAAACCCAATTAACTAAGCTTGCACAAATACATACAATGGTATACAATAGTTCGATACATTAAAATGGATAATATAAAAACAATGCTATAAAAAAAATAGCTACAGTAAAATTCAACAAAAAAAAAATTAAAAATTTATTAAAGTTTGCATAGGATAAATGGGTGGTTAATTTTGAAAAAGGGGGTTGTTTGCACATTCTTGAGAATTTTTTTCATTACTATAGTTCTAATGAGTAATTTTTTTGGGCGAACCATAGTAACTTTCAACTAATGCATTGGTTTATTGGATCGTTCAGTGTGATCAGAGGCGGATGGGCCAGTCTGAAATTTGGGAAATTTTTCGAAGGGCCGCTACAGGCCGGGCCGGTCCACGCTTTGATGAAACGCCGATCATGCAGTCTATTATGATGTATGCAACGGACATCAGCATTTATGGGCAGTTTCCGAGCCGATTTACCCCTGCCCATCCGTCCCGATTTGCCCCTGTCCATCCATCCATTAGTGTAATATTTGTTCTCAGAAGTTAAAAAAAATGTTCGTATTGTAACGACCCTAAAGCCAGACCTGGCCGCGTCTGTTTGGATATTCATGCTCAGCCTGTCCGGGTGATTTCATCTCTGCTCGTTAACGGACACCCATGACTCTCCATTCTATCCGAATCGAGAATGTACGGGAGCCATCTGTACGAGTCACCGTATACTCTCGACAGTTCGAGAACGGTAAAATGAATCTACTTGCCGGTATATAAGACGCTCAACATCAGTTGACAGGCAGTTGCTGCTCCAGATATATAGTTAGTTCGAGAGTTCGCTAATAGGCAGATTACTATTTATGTTTCAAATAAATTATGTTATTATTTAGAGTGTACTTAACCCTTTCAAGGCAGATTTAACAAAATTTAACTTTTTTTAGGTTTTACTAAAAAAATCTACTTGCTGTAGCTTAAGGAATACGAAAAGTATGTATATAATTTTTTTTTTGTTTTTGAAAAAAAAAAAAATACGGGCCGGTTTCACCAGAGTACCACCAAGCAGGGAATACAAAGTAAACTAACTTCAAGAATAAAACATTTATTTGGTAATATTCGACAACTGTGAGGAAAAATTTCAACTATATTCAACAATATTTGTTAGAAATCATTGTTTTGAATGCATTTTTACTACATTGGTGTTAGAATAGGATTTTTCAAAAATAATGACAATAAAAAACAAAATGTTTTCGAGGAGAGTTCGCCTGGTTGATCTGAAGGTCAGAGAACTGAAGCTAGAGCTAGAGGAAAGTGAGTTAGAAACAGCCGAAAAGAAGGCCGTACTCCAGAAAATACTTTCAGAAGGACTGACTGAAGAAGGTGAAGACTCTGAAACCTTTTTATTATACTTGAGTACTTTTTCAGTTATGCCCATCTGAATCTTCGAAATCAAATTTCAAATATTTTTTTCAGGCACTAATCTACCTAATTTCACAATTACTTTCACCAAAAACGAACGTTTCTCACAAAAAATTTACCTTCTTATAACCACAAACATAACTTCCTTTTTCAGTGTAACTCATTGTCGCGGTAAGTTGATCACTTCAATCTGCGCCGCCGACTATTCAATTTCAAATATCATTTATATGTTAAATTTTTTACTTTTCGTCATTTGTTATTATATTTATTGCAAAATAAATTTCAATAATTTCAGTAGTGATTTATATTTTCAGTCAGGTTAGATAACCGATTGTATAGTGTAAAAGGATTGCATTCAACTTGGATATCAAGGTTAGCTCAGGTTAGGTTAGGTCATTTTCTCTTTTTTTTTATCCTAAAGCCACAAGAGAGCGAGCGAAGCGAGCCAGTGTGCTTTGTTTCTGGATTGCAAACAGGTTCATAAGTTATTTTTAAATACATATTGAAAATTGTTAAAAGTAAATTGTAGCAACTTCAAAAATTAAACAATTGAACATATAGTTATTTGAATAGTCGGCGGCGCAGACTCCAAGTGACCAACTTACCGTAGTTATAAGGAATAATTTTCGTGTAAAACGGTTGTTTTTGATGTTAGTAATTGTGGAATTAGGTAGATTAGCGCCTAGTGTCGACAAAAAAGGAGGCATTTTGTGATTTTAAATCAAAAAATTCGTGTTTGTAAATAACCGATTTTCAAGATTCAGAAGAACATAACGCAAAAAGTAATGAAACCCCCTCGAATTTTCTTCGTATTCAGGAGACAAAACTACGAAAGTTAAATCACTTTTTCATTTTAAATTATGAGCTTACCTCCACCATTTTTCCATAAGAAGTACAACCCGCTTCAAAATAATATCCACAAAAGCATTTCTATCCTATAAAAAAAAATTGTTTTCCAAAACCAAAACCATATCCAGACATCATTAGAAGATTATTATTCCACTCTACGAACTATTGAACCTTCAAGAGGAATATTATAAAAACTAAAACGATAGTGGACGACAAAGAAAATAAAATTACTGTGCTTGGGGACTCCTCAGCTTTTCCAGAAGCATCGTTGATTCATAAGAGTAGGGATTAAATAGAATGACTATGCAGAGAATATTGGCAAAACAAAAATGGCATAAGAAATGCAGAGAAAACGACTACGTGCCTAGTTGAAAACGTCGTTTCTTCCATAGAAGAATTTTGTTCATGTTAGTTCATGTGTAAATGTAACTCTTTATAATTATTGTTCTTTTTAATAATGTTCACCACAATTTTAATGTGTTCATTCTCTTATAATGCACTATTTTACCGTATTCTTGGGAATACTTATTTGTACTAGACTACTAGTGTATGCTGTTTAATCATATTATTGTATTGTATTGTATCTGTATACTCCTCATACGTGAATAAAATTCTATTGTAATTAGTTGTTGATCAGAAATACTCAAACTGGGAACGTATATTATTGAAAAAAAAAATTCTATAGTTATACTCACTCCCAATATCTTCCAGATTTTTTGTACAAGTTCAATGCTGAAACTTCGTTACTTCCATTTGCTGCTGCTCTCGCATCTTCAACCAGTTGATTTTTTTCATTCTGAGTAATAGTTCTGGTAGAACTAACCTCATTTTCTCCATCTTCAGAGGAATAATCTGAAGTTTTATACCACTTACTAGCAGTTTTTACCGAACGAGCAGACTTTCGAACTGGTTTTTCTATCGTTGAAGATACTTTAACTGATGAAGAGGTTTCTTCCAATCTAAAAAAATACCAAGAATATGAGGAATCAACTCATCATTTTCATGATGAATTGAAAACATGAAATGATTTTAGTGGAAAAGATAACAGCATTTTCCCAACGAGTTCAAAAGTGTTTTCTTACGAGACCAATGAGACTATTACTGAAATCATGGCATTTTCAATGTTACTGAATTATTGAATTTTGTGAAAGATGCAGATAAATGATATATACCCAACAAATATACTTTATATAATTATAAAAAACATATTCTTTATTCAAATTTGAGTCTATTCATGGGGATCTCAGTAACGGTGAAAGATAGAAGGGTGGTTAAATGGGGGCAAAGTTGCGTATTTCAGAGGTCAATTAATCTGATCTAGGTTCTGGAGTTATACAGGAAAAATAAAAAAAAAATATATTTTTTTGCCTATATCTTTTTATTTTGGGAAGATTTTTTCAAACTTTTAGCACTTTGCCATAGCAACTTTTTGTTTACCAAATACGCGACCCTCAACTTTTTATTTTCAAATACGGACCTGTAGTTTTGAACGTATTTTTTCAAATGCTATGAATCATATTTCATCTGAAAGACATAATGGTTTGGAAATATTGAACGTAAAATTTGAACTTTTTATACTTTACAGCTAAAATTGACATATGTCAACTTGTCAATGATTCACTCATCCTCTGATATTTTTCGATTGCAGCTGTTATAAAATTTTAAAAATTATGAAATTTTACTGCTAATAGTTCAATACTTCCAAAACACTCAGTTGAGATAAAAATACTACGCCAATATGAAACAAGACAGCATTTGAAAGAATAAAATAAAAAATGTAGGTCCGTATATTATATACAGTGTGTTTCACTTCTCATGGAAACAACCTCGTATCTTGTGTAATTTTTGACGAAAAATTAAATTTTCAGGATCGATAGATACACTAGAGATGAACTTGATATACACTGCTGCTTTCAGTTCTGAAAAATTCCAATTTGTTTCACTTCCCATGGAAACGCTTCCGTGTTTATCACGCATGATGACCCCTTTTGTGCAGTTAGTTCATTTCTTGTGAATCTATCTATCCTGAAAATTTCATGGTTCTACGTCGAAAATTACGGAAGATACAGGGGCGTTTCCATGAGAAGAGAAACAATTTAGAATTTTTTAGGACTGAAAAATGTTCAGGAGTCAGGTGTATTAGTAGTAATTTGGGGATCCTAAACTCGAATCCGAAGGAATTTATGACCAATTTTGCCCCCTAATATAACTTTCCGGAAAAATGGGTGGTTCCATCGCTGTTGAAGGATGACACCTTTTGTGCAGTGAGTTCATTTCTAGTGTATCTATCTATCCTGAAAATTTCATGGTTCTACTTTGAAAATTACGGAAGATACGGGGGTGTTTCCATGAGAAGAGAAACAATTTAGAATTTTTTAGGACTGAAAAATGTTCAGGAGTCAGGTGTATTAGTAGTAATTTGGGGATCCTAAACTCGAATCCGAAGGAATTTATGACCAATTTTGCCCCCTAATATAACTTTCCGGAAAAATGGGTGGTTCCATCGCTGTTGAAGGATGACACCTTTTGTGCAGTGAGTTCATTTCTAGTGTATCTATCTATCCTGAAAATTTCATGGTTCTACTTTGAAAATTACGGAAGATACGGGGGTGTTTCCATGAGAAGTGAAACACATTGTATATAGTGTCTTTCATAAGTATCGGAACGGTCTCATATTTCAGAAACGGCCCAGAGAAAATTTATGAAAATTTCGACATTCACCCTATTTGTTTTCATTGCAATCAATTCAGCGACGCCTCGTTACTTATGTCTCCAAATATCAGATTTTAAATTCATGTAGTTTTTGAAATATGACATGGCTTTTTGTTCAAAAGTCTGGGAACGTTCCAATATTTTCAATACGGTTCAAGAAAATTTCGTGAAATTTTATTCAAGACGGTTTTTATGAGGCCAGATTCAATGGTGATAACGGCAATGTTGCCAAATCAACAGTTTTTCAGATGTTGAGGATAACTCAATTTTCTCATGTGGAACACCCTGTTAGGTTTCATTGCAATCAATTCAGCGACGTCTCATCACTTATGTCTCCAAATATCAGATTTTAAATTGAGCCCAACACTTTTTTGTTATTTGCACAATAAAAACACCAATGCTTGCGGCACAGTTCGAACGATTCGGATAGGCGTGCCCCACTTGAAGAAAATAAACGAGGTAGAATAGAATATATGACTACAGAAAAACTTGCGATTAAGTGGCAAGATAAATAGCTAGTAAGAATCACTCTCCACAGAAACGAAATGGTAATCATTGAAAAAAGAGAACTGGATAAGTGGATAATAGAAATAACATGGTTATGAGTTCGATAGAGTGTGTGAAGCAAACAATAAAATGATGCAAAAAAGTATTTTTTCAGTTAGTGGGACTCATCTCAATGCAAATGCTTTGTATAAAACTCAAACTGGAAAACACATTTCGATTTGAACTTTCAAAAAGAGGTTATAAACGATATTCTTGAACTACTTCTTCGCCCTGATAGTGAACACCGCCACAGAAGGAGGTCAGCGATTCCATCCACACAAAAGCAGCACAGAAGCAATGCGTCGTGTGTTCAAAGAATAAAAAAAGCCACGTCAATAGCTATTTGTGTATTAAGAACGCTAAGTAATACTTTGTGAAAAAAGTATAATGCGCGACGTGAATCTATGTGTAACAATATCTAAATCTAAAGAATTGAATTATCTTTTCAACGATGTGACACGTGATCCCCTATGCCATTTTATTTTTTTTTAGTTAATGTGCCCCCCGCGCCATCTACCGAGCAATCACAATGTGTTTTATTTTAAAAAGTAGTATCCAAACGTTTTTTTATGTTTGTACGTCAAACCGTTCAAAAGTTAACAGAGGGGGCTATTAAAAGCTGCACTTTATAACCTTCTGCTTTGTCAGTACTCTTCGATCCTCGATGTTTTTTCAATTGCGTGATATCGCCTCCTCCGTTAATTAAAAGAGTAGCAGAAGTTCGCCTGAAGCAATGGCCTGTATAAATAATTCCATGGTTCTGGAAGTCCAAGATAATGTGCTATGTTTTTATTTATTTATTTACACGGGCAAGCCCAATTCAGGAGAAGAATTACTAGTTCAATATCCACAGATAAATTTGTGCCAAAACCGAAGGATGAATTGTAACACTAATCATGACTTCAATAAAAATTAAAAAAAAAATTGGAGTTTTCTCGGGAAGTAAAGAGGCTATCGTAAAACGGCTTCGTTAGAATAATTGAAATTACAAAGTAGTCCTGTGATACTTTTAGGAGGCTGGGTTAGGTGAGGTTCGGTGAGGTTAATGCATCATATTTGAAGCAAATCCGTCTTTTCGAGGTTTCGCCATTGTAGACAAAAGGTAAAAATATTTTTTGAGATTATGGATAAGCCTCACATCTCATTCATGAATAACTATTATGAGAATTATGAGATTGGCCAGTCTCGGTGATATTTTGCAAAAACCGCTACTAAATATACATGGGCTCTTCATAACTGATTTCGAAATTTCATCCAAACAATAAGTTGCCACTTTTTTAATAGTTTCGTTTGGTGCTTTAGAAACTGCCCTGATGGGTCGATTTCATTCTTGTACACATTTTTGGACACAGATCAAACAGCAATGCGAGGAATCGAAGCTTTCTGAACTGTTCCTGAGTTTGAATTCCATTGGAGAATATGAACCAATTCGAGGGTCAGGGCTATGAAATTTTTCATTGCCATACTTGAACTTCTTAGAGCTTGAAGCCCTGAGTGTGTATATCTGTCGAATTTTTTATTTACTTTGACGTCCGCCAGTTCATCAAGATTTCTGTATGAGAAACCCCTTTCTCTGCTCACAGTAATCAATGTCAAAATGGCAAAATCTATCTGTAATGCAAATAAAACAAATCCCTCTCTTTCGTGACATCCTACAATTGCATTTTTAAGATTCAACCATTTAAATCTCCCCCCATGTTCCCTCTTATCCGACCGACATTTATTTCTATACTTATAACATTTTCTCAAACAACTCTAAAAAATTATATATTATTATTATTCATGAAAATATATTGAAAACGTATTTATTCATATCATTTTCCTGGGACGGACAAATTCCTATGATTTGTGTACGTACTCTCAATTCTGCATGTACAAATTTCAAAATCCTGAAAACAGATTTGTTGGCACACAGCTAATATACTTGCGTTTACTTCAGAAAAGATCAGTGCATGATAATATATAAGATTCCATTATTTTCACTTCAAATACCCCTGGGAAGAGAATATTCGTATGACTTAGTTATCAACTCAAATAATTCCTTTAGGAAAAACTTCTACATAACAAATTCAAATGGAATATCACTTTTTTGGGAGAGAGAAAATTGTGGTATATGCACTTGACAACACTCTTGTTCTTTGCCAGAATAATTCAATACCCTGACACATTTCCACCCTACTTTTTGTGAAAGATTAGTAATAATAATTTCATAGGTACCACAGCATTCAATACAACTCCAATCCACTCTAAGAATTTTTGATGTCTTGTCTGCTCTGAAATGAATTTCTACTCACTTTCAGACGGACGATCGCAGCTGGATCTAATATAATCTCAATTAGTATCTTTTACCATGAAATTTCTCAATAATAAACTCAAATTTTCACAGCAAGAACAAAAAACTTCGCATGACAGTAGGGTTTGACATGTCTATAATAAGCCGGAATAATAAAATCCTCCACGATTCACTATTGCGTTAATAATTAACAGTGCTGCTCCTAAGGTGGCGTATGGAGTTAGTAACAAGACCTATCGAGAATAAACGGCTAATGACCATAGCAGTCGATGCCAAAACACCATGGAAAAAAAATAAGCCGGAAACCGGACCCGAGATATTACGCTCGCAGCTCATGATCTGAACTGACATCATACTGAGAAAACTGCTCCAAAAGTGTGGTCATTGTTGGCTTAGATATTATGGCTCGATGGCTCAATGATCCTGGACTATGTTGTATATTATATGGAATGAACAGATGCATTTAACTTCTTTCGTTTCGGATGGTCAGGGGTTTCTGAAAATCCCGTGGTTCGACAAAATTATCTATCGTTTAAAAAGAATGAGTTTTTGGACAACCTCTCAATTTTTTAAAATTATAACAGATTTTGGAGTTGTTTTTGTGAGTTCAATAACAGAAATGTGAAGTGCAAACCTCCAGCTTGAAATTGCATACTTTATTTTTCATGCAGGTTGTGTATAAGCGATTATTTTCAACATTTACTGGCTAAGATGTCGGAATTTTGAGGGAGTTGAAAATGGGGCGGGAGTAAAATCCAGTTTTTTGGGCGTGTGTAAGTGAGACCTGTCTCACTACTCTTAAATCATTGCCTATTGTCTAAAGAGGGTAATGGTTCCTGCTTTAGTGCTATATCTATATATCTATGATTTCTGCATCATTCGTAAAAAACGCAGTTGGATTATGTAACGTGGTAAAAACAACCACTTAGGTACTCAGATATTACCATGTTATATTTACATGAAAATGTTGAAATCTTCACAAGCAAAATACACTTTCATTTTTAATTTTTTCATCATTTTTAGCAAAGTTATGACACATTTAAAGGAGATTTCAATGTAAACTCCATGACTGCCACCAGGCATATAATTCTGATCAGCTACTTGTGTCATATGGGTTATTTCCAAGAAACTTCACACCAACTCGCATTAATACTATTCTAGATCAAATATATTCTAACTTTGAAGAATGCAGTAGTACTGTAGACGTTAACACTGAATCTGACTATGATACAGTTCTGTTGAAATTGAATATGGAAACTCAGGCAAATAATAATAATCTGATTACAAGAAGATACACCAGTGACAGCAGAATTGACAACTTAATCTCTTACTTATCTATGGAAACATGGCATGATGTCTACTCATCCGAGGATACGGAATCTAAATTCAATTCATTTCATGATACACTGCTACACTATTTCAATATGAGTTGTCCAGTAAAAAAGAGTAAATTTTCTGGTAAATCTAATAAACAATGGGTCACTGATGCGGTGAGAGTTTCATCTGAAAATTTGAAAAAAATGCAAGTGCTTAAGAAATCCAATTCACAGTTAGAAAATCTCCTGCCAGAACGGAACATAGATCCCTTGTCAAGAATACCAAGAGTCAGTTTTATCACAACAGAATAAATAGCTCTACAAATAAAAATAAGACTACATGGCAAATTATAAATGAATTAAGAAATAAAGATCAACCGTGCAAAAAAATAAAAATAAAAGATGGTGATGACATTAACGTTAGCAAATAAATTCAACGATTATTTTATTAAAATCCCTAAAGAAACTATAAACAAAATATATGACCCAGGCACTTCTATTCAATATAATTGTCAAAGTCAAACTCACAGTATGTTCATTGCTCATACAACAGGAAATGATGTGGTCGAAATAATAAAATATAAGATAAAAAACAAACCATCGTGTGGTTTTGATGGAATTTCTGGAATTGTTTTAAAAAAAAATAGGACCTTACATACTATCACCCTTGGTACATATTATAAACACATCTTTTGCGGAAAGAAAATTTCCATCCAGACTAAAAACCTCCCTTGTTACTCCAATTTTGTAGAAGGGTTCTTCCGAAAAAATTGAAAACTATAGGCCATTGTCGGTACCCTCTGTAATATCTAAAATAATAGAATATGCTATGCTTCATTAGTTAACAAATTTTTTAAATAAAAACCATATAATCAATGAAAATCAACATTGATTTCGTGCACAACATTCTACAATGACTGCAATTATATCATTCTATGAAGAGATTTTAGATGGCATTGAACAAGCAGAGTCCAACGGGAATCTTCTGTGATTTTAGTCGTGCCTTTGACTGTGTTCAATCTGATACACTACGTGACATATTAAATAGTTATGGAATAAGAGGCATTGTTCATGATTGGTTTAAATCCTACCTAAAAGATAGACCACAAATGGTTAAAATTCCTGAATCTGGGAATTTTGTTTTCTCAACAACAGATATTAACTAACTAGGGGTACCGCAAGGTTCAATTCTGGGGCCAGTCTTGTTTTTATTATATGTTCTATCTGACAGTTTAACCGCATTATATGCAGACGACTCCACATTACTCATAAAAGATAAGTATGCTAAATTACTACAAAGAAAAAATAAATTATCTGCCTGGTGTTCTGAAAGATCCTTGTTGCTAAATACTACTAAAACTAACTATACAACCTTCCACACTTATCAAAAAAAATATATATCGCAATTCAATGTCAGTATAAATAATAATACTATTGAAACCATAGATAACGTTAAATTCCTTGGAGTGTGTTTTGATTCTACATTATCATTTAAAACACACTGCAATAAACTATGTGAAACTTTGAATACAAAATGTCATCAAATAAGAAACTTAATGAGTGCATTAGGCCTGAACCATCTCCTCAAATTTTATTATGCAGAAGTTCATTCAAGAATAACTTATAGTATTATTGTATGGGGAAACACTTCAGCTGATCAAAATGTCTTCCTTTCTCAGAAGCGCATTTTAAGGTGTACTGTTGGCTGCCCACCAGATCAGTCATGTCGAAACCTCTTCAAGGAGTATAACATTTTGAGAGTCAGTGGAATATTTATTTTTGAGATACTGACGTATACTCATCAGAATCGGGATATATACTTAAGAAATAGCGATACACATTCATACAATACAAGGAAAAAAGAAAATTATCATGTACCTTTCAAACATCTAGAAATATCCAAAAGATCTCCTAATACTTTTGGTGTCCATTTATACAAGTTGCTTCCACAGGAGTTGAAAAATATGACGTCTCGGAAATTCAAACGTAACTTAAAGAAATTCCTAATAGATCTATGTCCTTACACCATACGAGAATTCATTGATTCTGATTAAAATTTTATTTGTGAATTGTCCTATATGGCTTTTTATATTATATGTTCTTTTTTAAAAAAAAAATCCAGTTCTGTACATACTATTTATATTTTAGAAATGTTTTTTTGACCTGTCCTATAACTTGTATGTTCCAGAGGATTAATAAAATGATTGATTGATTGATTTAACGTTCGGCACCGCTGGAACTTGCAGCGGCGGGCTAACTCGAGAAATTTGATGTCGGCGTTCAAGCACGTTTTCTGAGAATACGGGCTCATTTGATAGGGAATTACTAAGATCATTCTTGGAGAGAATTAAATGATCTTCAACTTCATTCAAACCATATTTTTTTAAACTTAATTTTTTCCTAGATTTTTTGGGTTCCACCCCTGGAATTTTGGTAAACAATTTTTTTTCTTATTTGACATACTAGCATGCCAAATTTGGTGGAGTTACAAACTGAGTAGACTGTACAATACAGTAATATACAGGGTGACACAGGGTTAAACCGCCAAACGTTCAGTATCGGTTTTTTAGGTGAAAATAAGATTTTTTCTTCTTATAAGCATGTGGCAAAACTTGCGTTTCTGAATCTTTTTTCAAACAAAAATTTTTCGATAAAAATCACACTTTTTTTAGAAGCTAATCTACCTAATTTCACAATTACAAGCACCACTAACAACCGTTTGACACAAAAATTCGAGGTATTATAATTACAAACATAATCTCCTTTATTTTCATTGTCACGGTAGGTTGGTCACTTGAAATATGCGCGGCCGACTATTCAAATTTAAATAATAGCAAATATTTACTTCCCCTTAATTTGTAGGTTTAGTTGTGCCAAAAATGTGCGCAGCCAGAAGAAATAGATACGCCGGAGGCGTGTCTCTTTATTCTGATAATTTATAAAATGCGAGCGCAGCGAGCATCTCCTTTGATTCCACTTTTTCATTCTAATTAGTGATAGGATTATCAGACTCCGGTTAGTTTATGTTATGTCCCCTTCTTTTACCTTGAAAAATTAGGTCCAAGGGCGAAATCATAAGTAATTTATAAAAAGCGAGCGCAGCGAGCATCTGCTTACCTCAATTTATGTTTTTAACAATGGCAAAAACTAAACAATTGAACATATAAATTAAGGGAAAGTAATGGTGTATTCGACTGGCTGCACTAATGTGCATTTATTCCAATCTTTACAGAGCTTGTGTGTTCGGCTGGATATACACTGCTACGGTACCAATAATATTCTTGTTCGACTTAGCATGTATTACTCGAGGTTAGAGCAAAATCTATGTTCGACTGGCAATAGCGCTAGCTACTAATTCGAATCTTTCTGCACTGTACTCTGTGGACGGTGCAAACACAGGTTTTGCTTTTTGATAATTTGGTCCAGTTGAATGCGCTTGTCACTTTACATGTGCCTCGTACCAGTGATAGTTGTGCTACTCAAATTCGCATTTTTTGCATGTATATAATCAAGAATTCTGTACCAAATCAGAGCAGCACTAACTACGCTACTACACCGAATGCGAGCATTTCAGTCGGATGCGCTATAAATATTTGCTCATAATTAAATTTGAATAGTTGACTGTGACAATGAAAATAACTAAGAAAAAGGAGGTTATTTTTGGTTTATTTTGGATATTGTGAAATTAGGTAGATTAGCTTCTAAAAAGTGTTACTAAAAAGAACAAGGCATTCTGTGTGATTTTTTATCGGAAAATGTGTTTCAAGATTGAGGACATATCCGAAAAGTAGTTGAGACCCCTTGATTTTCCTTCAGATTCGTGTTCAGAAGACAAACCTACGTAAGTTCAGTAATTTTTTTAAATTTTAAGGCAGAGTCCTATAAATTTACCTTTACCATCAATACACTGTATCTATTCTTATTGCTGTCTTTGTTTATTTTTTTCGCCTAGTAAAATGTTAAGACATGTATTGTTACCATTTGAGAACTTTTTATTATTGTAATTTATCAATTTCATTGTGTTTGTGTGGTGATATAAACATATATAAGTACTTTCACTATAAGGTAATGGCACCAGTAATTGGCACTGTACCAGTGTATGGCACTTAAACTTTCATAGTCAAATTATAAGCTTATATGTTTGTTTCTGTAAAATAAAATGAGCACTAAGCGTCCCTCACACCCTTTAGTTTTTCATGGTTGAATGATGAAACCATCCGGTTATTCTTTTTAAGATGGTGGATTCATATTTTGTCGGCTTTGCTGTGTAAATGTTTTTAGTGCAGTTTTTCTGTGGAATTTCTTAAGAAGGTGAGTGGTTATGCTGGAATTTTATTTCTTCACCGAATGTTTTTATAATAATATGCTGAAGTTGACGTTATGGTCTAACATTTTATCACCAATTTTAATCTATTTTGTTCCACAACCTAAGTATAATTAACAAAAAAAACCTTAGTGCTATCTACTGGAACAAAATTTATTCCAAGCTCCAGTAGTTGGCATGGGTGCCATCTAGTGGAGAAGATATGCCTGTTTCTAATTAAAGAATAGAAATTAAGTATTTGGCTGCAGATATCTCAAACAAATTTTTGAGTCGTTCAATACACATTAACCAGTAGATGGCACCCTGCCATTTACTGGAACATAAGTGTGACAATTACTGGTGTTTCAGGAGTGAATATACCACCAATAAAGGAACACATGCTGAGCTACTCAGGATAGCAAACTGTGGCTGCTTTGGAACCAGTTTTGAAGGGCCCACCTACCGCTACAGCAGCAAAATTCACCGGAGAACTTCACTAAAAAAAGGAAGGTTTAGTTTTAACCATAGAGGAGGAGAAAAACCTTGTTCAATGAGTACTTCATATGGCAGAGGCAGGATTTTCAATTTTCCAATTGGAAAAGAACGATTGATTGGAAGTATTTTGGCCAGAAACCAAACTAACCATAGAAAAAAAATTAAAGAGGAAAAAAAGAGAAAAAAAAGAAAACAGAAATAAGGAATAAAGCTAAAAAAGAGCACATCTGAAAAACGAAAATAGAGTGAATCTTGATCAGAAGGAAAGGAGAATAAGAGCCTTCAGGAGACTGTGACTCCTCGCATAAGAATACAAAGAAAATGACTTCATGTTGGTTCAGTTTCCAGGTAAGAAGCGGGTATTGCAATCTGTAGCCGTCATACAAGATTTGTTACCAGGGAGTGAACTAGAAGTTGTAGCACTTATTTGTTTCAATGTTCAAATTAAATGAAAAGGATGTCAGTGTCGTAACAAATGATCAGATTGCTCCAATGTTGGAATTTCCTTATTCCTTAGATGTTGATGGATGTCATCTACTGGATCATTTACATGCCAACTACTGGAAAAACTGAACTTTCACGCTGCCAACTACAGGAGCAAAAAATTTGGTTTCATTTTCAATTTTATTTTATAGATAAATAAACACAAAATGTATTTCAAACACTTCATTTTGTTCTAAAAAGTTTGTTTATAAAATATAATAATAAAAAAATCAGCATTTTAAATTATTGACCACTTTCAATAAATAAATGTATTTTCGTTCCTTGAAGTGCCAATTACTGGCCCCTTTACCGTATCATTTTATACTACTGACATAAGTATCTTCACTGGATGCATGTAAATCATGTTTGTATTCAGTATAAATGAATATTCAAAATGCTGTGATTAGGTTGAAATATACATTGTGAATGGTCATTATGTATTTTATAAACTAAAGGTTTATACTAACTAAAGTAACAGGTAACAGGCTGAATCAGAATTAATGTACTCACTCAACTTGGTGCTTGAATAGCTCTGGGTTAACCAAATGAAAAACATTGAGGTGTAATGATGTTCAATTAGACCAGAGGAAATTAACCTAAACATACCTGAGACTTCTGAGAGATGTAGTCCTTGTCGTCCTTACATTACTTTTTTCTGTATAACTTTCTTTCTCAATAGAACCTTGAAGTTCCACTTGGGTAAATGGTGTTTTAGACCTGGATCTACTGGTCCTAGTATCCATGTTATCCAAATACTTGTGACTGTCCTAAAACACTACCTATTTCAGCCAAATCTGCCATTCTTCATCATATTCACCAATAAAACTATTTCCCCCATGAAGATTGCTAAAAATAGATCAAAAGGACGCTTTATTGTGATTTAAAAATAACTGTTTCTTGAAATCTTGAGTGAATTTGTAATCGTTGCTTAACATGTTAAGCTAGAGGCTCAACTCCCTCGCCCTTTGTAACACTAATGTTCGAACAATCCTCCTAAAGTATATTTGAAATGTTCCAACCTATTTGGAATATACTTTGTAGGTACTTACCCTTAAATCTCTATCAGTAAACTGAAAATAGTATTATTATGTATAGTAAACATGAGAATAAATTCAAATCGTCAAAATTGATGTATTCATTTCAAAATACGAATGTACTCCTTGTCCTTAGTCCTTACGAAATCATCATAAATAATCCGGCGACCTCGTTCAGGCTTTTCTAATTTATGAACAAAAATAGTAAATCCAGTGGTGACGTCATACACCTTCAAAAACAAATAATAATAATACCTCAAAATAGCGCTAGAACTTAAATCGACCAGACTTCTGTACATGGACCTATCAGAACCATTATTTGAAAACTCTTCTATCGGTTTACGTCACTGAAATATACATTGACAAGATGTTCAAAAACACCGGTGTGTCGACTAATTAGATTTTGTTTACATTGTTTTGAACACAAAACAAATGAAATCGTGGTCTGTTTCTGTAATAGGATCCAGAGATGGCGCTTCGTTCTCATGTCAATATACCAGGGACATAGTGATTGTGGTTGTTGATTGACGAAATGTCAATAAATTTTTTATATATCATTCTAGTCCACTTCACAGTTCGCAATTTTCATTGCATGCAATTAAGGCGGATTAAGCGGATGCATAAACATAATTTATTCACTTCTTCAATGCATAAGGCATGAGTCTCAACACAAGAAAAATTTTCGGATTCTTTGATAAAAAAAAAACATTCTAAATACTTATTCTCAAAATAAAACACCAACCAAATAACACTTTGCCTCTAGACCACGGGATTTTGAGTGAAATATGCTTGGCATCTTCAAATTTTGAGTCTTCGCAGGCGCATAACTTATGCCCGATTCCACCAACATTTTTACTGCTCACTTAACGCTAGGTAGAGAATCTCATTAGGCTAGGGGTCGATTTCATTTCCACCAAGTCAAATCTTGACCTAAACCGTTCTAAGGCAGCCCTATATTTAGGGGTCCAAATTTCTCCACCTAGTAAGGGAATGGTGAATTCTAACCTAATTTTTTTCAGTATTTTATTGAGAACTATTTCATGTTTCATCATTTCTGTATAATTGTTGTACGCATACCGGTTTTTTCGCCAAAATGGAACATTTGACGATTATTTTTCCGATTGATTCGGCCGTTACTTGATGAAGATCCATAGTAATTTGTAGAAAATACCGAGGAAACGATTTGATCTTCACAACTTTATTTTAAAATATCACGACATGTTTCGCTAAAACATTAGCTTATGTGAGGATACATTAACAGGCTTACTATGGTGTCATTGTTGAGTTAAACACCTCGTTGATTAAAAGACTTTAGTGAATTAACAACATTGTTCTACTATGGTGTCATTTAGGTGTTGTTAATTTGAAGATAATTGTTAGGACGATGTTGTTGATTTTCACTCATTAAAAATTCGTGATATGTTAAGAATGACATCAGAAAAATGGTGGACCCTAACAGGCTTACTATGGTGTCATTGTTGAGTTAAAGACCTCGTTGATTAAAAGACTTTAGTGAATTAACAACATTGTTCTACTATGATGTCATTTATGTGTGCTGTTAATTTGAAGATAATTGTTAGGACGATGTTGTTGATTTTCACTCGTTAAAAATTCGTGACATCAGGAAAATGGTGGACCCTATAACTTTACATTTATAATTCAGACAATGGAAAGCAATGATGAAAGGTGTGGAATTTGGAAATATGTTATGTGATTTGAAAATTTGTTTTCCTTCCAGCAATGAGCTGAGAATGAGTAGAAAATTACTAAGAGATGTTGGTAATCCATCAAGTTTACCCGAAAAGAACTTCCAAGGGTTTTCTTAAAAAATCCAAGTAAATTTCAAATTGATTTTGAGTGGTTCTGGGGCCTCTTTTCGCCTTCCTCTTATTTTCATTAGTGTTCTTGTTCAAACATCCAAATTATTCCTAATAGAAGAAATAATGAAATAAATATAAATCATAGATAGAATTCGTGATTCAACAATGTTCGAACTTCGAGTTGCAGGTTAGGTTCAGTGTTGTGCTGGGCCCCGTTGCCAGGTGTACTAAAAACGACTTCATTGGCTACTAAATTCGATTCTTCGATACTAAATTCCTTCTTGATCGACAAAACGCGGGAAATTCGAATATCTGTGATGAAACAAAATCAACTCTATACCTGTCACCTGTCAGTCGTGTAACTTGTCACTTGTCAGCAATAAGACGTCAAAACGAAACGTCAATACAGATTAAGGGCCGATTGCACCACTGCCGCTTAGTGCTTTAAGCGAAGCTTAAATTTATGATTCAGTTAGAATGTGAAAGTATTCATATGTTTGACATACCATTCAACATATTCTATCGGATTCTTAACTGCAAGTGACACTTAAAGCGATAAGTGTAACCTGTGCAACTGGCCCTAAGGATATCACAGAACACGGAACACAGAGTTGAGCGCAGCGCACAAAACAGGGTTGCGTTCGGTTGAGATACTGTAGTTGTACGTTTAAGGTTGAGACACATTGGAAGTTTTGTGTAACAAGTTTAAAGGTTCAAAATTTAGGATATAAGTTTTAGAAATTAAAACAGGATCCAAGACAGAATCAAAATATAAAGCTTAAAATCCACCAATAAGGTTGTTTGTGGGGCGTGGCTATAATGACAATGACAGAATTTGGCGGTTTTCATATTTGAAATCAGCAAATTATGTATTTTTCACAATAGTAATAAATCTTATTCATGATGAACCAGCAATAAACATATTAATATTTTCCTGTATGGGCATGGTAACTACTTGTGCTTTGATATTGTATCATAGAAGACGATTTAAAAATAAACGGTGGCTGAACAGGCGGTGGTGGGTGCGCCCCATAAATAGAAAAAGAAACAAGTTGGGAAGTTCCAACACTCTTTTTCAAGAAATGAAAGCTGATCAAGACGTGTTTTTTCGATACACTAGAATGTCTGCCAATTTTTAATGAACTTCTTGGTCTTATATCATCATACATAGAGAAGAAAAGTAACCGAGCTTCCATTTCTCCAGAGCAGAGACTTGCTATTACTCTTGGGTGAGATTCATTTACCAAAGAATTGCTGTCAGAGACTGTCTTTTACATTTATGGTACCTAGCTAAGTGGATAGCAAATAAATTCGATAGCTCTCCCTCTGGTAAATCAATATTTTTAAAATCATTTTCAGTGATTATGTCGGTATAATCATGGAAAAACATGATTTCATTCAAAAATTTAAAATAGCGATTTATATTTTGAGGTTATGTATAGTCTTTTTTGGTTGAAACAAAACAAATTCACCGAAATAATTTCAAGTGAAAAAGAAAGGCTGTGATCGGTTAGTTTTCAAAATTTTAAAGCTTAAAATCCATCATGTCGGTATCTTAAAACAAAAAATTTGAGTTTTATTTCTTAAATTTGAATTCTGTTGTCCGCCAAAAGAAAGTATGTGTTCATGTCATACAACTTTTATCTTAAATCAAAAAACTTGAAGCTAAAAACATAAAACTTCCATTGTGTCTCTCAGCCTTTAAGCTGTGAAATCCCATTACCTCAACCTCTCATTCCATGGAGAAGCACATATCTGACTGAATGAAAATAGCAGAATGACGCATATTCGCATGTTGGGTGAAAATACTAAATTTCCATTGAGAATACTAGGCTACTAAATGGAGTCGAAAAGTACTAAATTCAGTAGGATTATACTGAAAATCACAACCCTGGTTAGGTTTCTATTTCGTCATAGAACACAAAAATCAGATAAACAACACGACTATCGAATCAAAATTAGATTCGATAGTTTTTGAGTTGAAAGTTTTAAATTGTTTGTAACAAGGTGTTCACAATAGTGTAAAATATCGTTACTGGTTAGCAATGTTGTTAGAACAGTTGCTAAAATAATTGTTGACTCAACAACCCGTTAAATTAAACATCGTCACCATAGTAAGCCTGTAAGCTAAACATCATTATATACTCTAAGCACAGTTTATAGCTAAAATAATCAGTTCGCTCACTCGCCGCCATCTTGTGTACAAGATAGAATAAGCGCAGGGGAAGCAAATTCGGGTTGCGCAACAGATTTGCACAAAAACTTACATAGTTGTCAAGTGTACTAAAAGTATTCAGTTTCCAGAAGTATATAAATTTCGCGTGTTTTATTTTTCATTGAAACGATTTCTGGGCTCTTATATTCAGAAAATGAGAGCAACATATGCAGCTCAAGTGTTCAGTGCCACTGTTTCTGCAGAAAGCAGAAAAAAATGCTTGTTTATCTTTCAAAAAACTCCCATTAGCAGACTTCAAGACAGTTGAATTCATAGAAAAAATTGATAATTTCTTTGATCTATTCAATTCATCAAAAGTACACAAGGCATAATCATTCAATAGGACTTTCATGGGGACAGATACACAAATTCAATTTCTTAAAGATATGTTGGCGTTCTATGAATCACTTTTGTTGTCTAACGAAACAAAAATAAAACCAAAGGGATGTAATTTATTTTTGGGTGGGAATTCTCAATCTCGGTCTTTATGCAAATGTGGGATGTTATAAAGGAAAACAAAATTCATACAAGAAGAATGAATCAGTGCTGGGACTCCGATGATTAGAAATGTTTCATAGCATCGAAATGTGTCGAGAATGTGATCATATTTGAACGTTAGAAATGGGAAGCATAGTAACGATATTTCGAATATGACGTCACATTTCGATTCTATAAAACATTTCTAATCATCGGAGTCCAGGGGCAATCATGTTTAGATTTTTTTTTCGGTCAAATCAGGCAGTAAAGTGGAAATTGCGGAAATTCTGCACCCATACAATTTTAAAGAACATTTAAAAAAATGTTTGCAATTCAACAACCACACGTCAATTCAATTATCTCAAAGTAGAAGTAAACGACTACATCAACCTCAATATAACATAAAGAATGATTTCGTTTCGTTTAAAAAAAACACAAGTGAAAAACATATTCGAATCGAAATATGGCATGAACAAGCTGACTCAAACAATTTACAGTTTTCACAGGGCTTATCCAAATGCCAATAATGATTCATTTGGCAACTTAAAAATGCTTGATACTATTTTTTTTGTAATATATACATGCCCTTGAAAACTGTTCTTGTGAACTTTTTGAAAATTTGGCCACAAAAGAAGGTATTGGATAGAATATTAAAAATTGTCCTTCAAAAATTGATTTCTGTAAGCCTTGTCAAGACTTCTCAAAATATTTCTCATTGTCACTGTTAACGAGAGTATGTATTTCTTGTACTATTAAATTTCTATATTAGAATAAAGTCCACAGGTAATAAAAAAAACAATCATAAACTGACTATTTTAAAATATAATTATAGTTTATGTATTATTTTTTTGTTTTTTCCGTTAACCAGCTGTCATCCCCCTACGAACGACAGCCCTCAGAAGTCGAAACTTGTGCGAGATAAGGATTAGCGAGGTCTTACCTTTTAACGTGCGATTCCTAGCACCAGTCACCATGCGGGGAATCGAACCCAAGTCCCTCTGACTGATAGACTAGCGCTCTACCATCATGACCACTGCGGCATATGAAAACTCATTTATCGACATTCAGTCAGTACAATAACCACAAAACTTTGTTGCCCATTAAAGTTTTTGTCACAAAATTTGGTATCTTCCTCAAAACTTCTAGATTTTCAGCAATTTTTTAATAGGGAGCCCATAATGCATACATTTTATCTCAACTGAATGATGTTAAAAACAATAATCTGCTATAAAAAAAAACAGACCTCAACACGATCAAAATATCCACAGTTTAGGTACCTATTTTTAGTTCCAGTAGTGTATCCATTTTTATGTTGAGCATTGTATGAATTGTAAGCGCCTGTATGCGCTAGGGATAAGGTTGCAGGTTGCGCAGTGCACAAACGTGCACAAAAAGATCAAAGTGCCGACGCCAAGTGAGCGAACTGATTCTTTTACCTGCGATAATAAATGTTATATGAAAAAATACAGTGGACTTTTATTCCAAATTGCGCAGTTATCTACGCAGTTAATCCCAATGGTGCCAGGATGTCGCCGACTATCAAGGTTATCCTATAACGCAATTCCAGTTATTTATTGAAGACGTAGAAGTCAGAAGACGCCCAGTCAGCATCTCCAAGCTTATAAATGAAACCTCCAAGATCGACGCATCACTATTACTGCTGCAAGCTTTAGTCCGTGCAAGTTCACGTTAAATTATTGTATTTGAATATTTTATTGTTTGTAAAATAAAGTAAAGTTTTTAAAAACGGGTTTGAGTGGAATCCAATCTAACAAATTGGCGCAGTCGGTAGGATCCCTCAACACCGAAAAAAGAAGAATAATTAGCCGAGGGTAAGGCCCCCTCACACGAAGAAACGAAGAAAAAGAAAGAAGACATCCCTACACAACGGTGGTGGTTACCAAACCTTCAAGGGAGAAGAACCAAAAGCAAAGACGAGAAGACGGTCTCTGTGGCTCTGAGAAACACGCGTAAGTCGCTGTATGCTGCTCATCTTGCTGTCCAAGAAGGCATCGAGAAACACGCGGAAGTCGTCCAACGTTGCTCATCCCAGAGTAGCGCTAGCCTCACACAGTGGAAAGGATTTCATCTTCCGTCAACCCAAAGAAACCAACACGAAGAAACCGATTTAGCTGTAAGGAATTAGTGTAAGTAACATTGAATCATCCTAGTCATTAAATTATATATTTTAAATATTCGAACTACGTGATTTCAAAATTTGAAATTTCTATTTTTGAATTTTTAATTTTGAAACTGTCCTATTACCAATTTTTCATATTTCGAAACTCAAAAATATAATCAAGGAAAAACCCAAAATACTTTTAATAATCAACAAAGAAAAATGCAAACTACTGTACGTCCAAATAATCCACAATTTCATAGAAACTACCAACAATCTGTAAGTTTCAATCCTAACTTTAACAGAAACCCTCAGAGTTTTCAGAATTCTCACCACCCATCAATGCCAACTTCTCAAAATGTTCAAATGTTTCAACAAAGACCAACTCAATTTCAAAATTTTCAACACAGGCCAAATCAATTCCAAAGAAATCCAGCACAAAATTTCAACAGGTTTCAACCGAGACAACCAGTAATTCAAAAAAATCCCAATTTTCAAAAAACACATCAAACACACCATTTCAATGAAACAAATTATGTTGAACAACCAGTTGAAAACTTTTACTTTCAACATGAACTTAGTGACAACTCTTACTTTCCAAATGAATACAATGAGAACTTTTATCGTTACAATGTCGCACCATCTAATAATTATTATACTGCTAATAATTATTGTCCAGACTCGCAAAACGAAGATTACACTTCCAACAATGAATTTTATTATGATGAAATAAACAATCAGGATTTTCATTCGCGTCTATCTCTAGACAGACCTCCATCAGCGATTCAATATGCGAACCAAGAAGAAACGACAACAGAGAATTTGAGCAATCTTGTCGAACAGACAAAATTGTTGCAGATTCAGGACAAAATACCGGAATGAGTCAATTGCACGAACTTCATACAAAGCAATCTTCAGAAATTAGTTTAAATTCTGTTAATCCAAACAATTTATATTATATAAAAGACATTACAAACCGATACAAATTTTTAATTGATACAGGAGCAGGAATTTCGATACTAAAACCAAAAGTAGTTGAACAATATAACTTGCGAAACAGAGAAAATTTACCAATTCGTGGAATAACTGATGAGAAAATTATAATCACAGAATCGCTTATGGTACCTTTTAAAGATAATGATTTTCACAAAGTATACATACACGATCTTGACATAGAATTTGATGGATTATTAGGAGCAGACTTTTTAGAACACTATGACGGAATCGTCGACATAAAACATAAAATTTTGAAAACAAATTTCAAAACTGTCCCACTATTCAAGGTAGAATTGAAAAAACAAGAACAAATTAGCACAGAACAAATTAAAATTCCCAAATTAAAATCTGAAAATATAATTTCTATTGAACCCCGAACAGAACAAGTATTTAAATTGAAAACAAATTTAACCAACGTTGATGCTATACTGTTAGCTCAAGAAAAGGACAAAGTTCGTCTTCTTAATGCCCTTGTAAGAATAAATAACGAAGGAGAATTCTTTACAACAGTTGCTAATGTCAACAATATTCCAAAGACAGTAAATTTTTCTGATTTGATATTAGAACCAATAATTGATACAGAATAAATCATGAATTTCAACCCAGGAAATGACTTTTATTCTGATACACAAGTAGACAGAGAGTACGAAATCAAAAAATAATTGAGAACTGAACATCTTAATGATGAGAAAAAAGAAATGATTACTGAATTATGCCTAAAATTCTCAGATATATTTTATTTAGACGGTGACAAACTAACCTTCACTAATGAGATCAAACATACCATTGATACCAACGATGCTAAACCTATTTTCACAAAATCATACAGATACCCACAAATCCATAAGAATGAAGTTAAAACACAAATTTCAAAAATGTTAGACCAAGGAATTATACGACCATCTATATCCCCATGGTCATCCCCAGTTTGGGTTGTACCTAAAAAATTGGATGCAACAGGTAAACAAAAATGGAGAGTCGTAATTGATTACAGAAAACTCAATGAAGTAACCATTGACGATAAATATCCTTTACCTAATATTACTGACTTACTTAACCAGTCAGGACAATGCCAATATTTTACAACACTCGACTTAGCTTCAGGTTTTCACCAGATTGAAATTGATTCTAAAGACATTCCAAAAACTGCATTTTCAGTGGAAAATGGTCATTACGAGTATTGTCGTATACCATTTGGCTTGAAGAACACCCCAAGTACTTTCCAACGTGTCATGGACAATATTTTATTAGGAATTCAAAATGAAAGATGTCTAGTCTACATGGACGATATAATAATTTACTCAGCAACCATTCATGAACATATTTCAAGACTAACTGAAATTTTTCAGAGATTACAAATAGCCAACATCAAAATTCAACCCGATAAATGTGAATTTCTTAGAAAAGAAGTCGCGTATCTTGGACATTTAATTACAAAAGAAGGAGTTAAACCTAATCCTCAAAAGATTGAATGTGTGAAAGAATTCCCTGAACCAAAAAATCAAAAAGAAATAAAATCATTTTTAGGACTCACGGGTTATTACCGGAGATTTATCCCAAATTTTGCAAAAATTACAAAACTTTTAACACATTTACTACAAAAAGACATACCATTCAATTTCAACAAAGAATGCAAGAAAGCATTTGAAACTATGAAAAACTATTTGATACAAAGCCCTATTTTAATATATCCAAACTTTAACGAAGTATTTATTTTGACAACAGACTCGAGTAGTTTTGCCATAGGAGCAATACTTTCTCAAGGAACCATCGGAAAAGACCTTCCAATCGCGTATGCTTCAAGAACCTTATGTCCGGCAGAAACACGATATTCTACCATCGAACGAGAACTATTAGCAATCGTATGGGCGGTGAAACATTTTAGACCATACTTATTCGGAAGAAAATTTATTTTAGTAACTGACCATAGACCATTAACGTGGCTATTCTCAATAAAAGATCCCGGTAGCAGACTTGCTAGATGGCGGCTCAAACTTTAGGAATATTCTTATGAAATTATTTACAAACCTGGAAAAATTAATAAAAATGCGGATGCTTTATCACGAATCAAAGTGAATCATTTTAATTATTGCGCAAAATTTTATTCGAAAATCCATATGACAAATGAAGATCAAGAAGAAGTATCAGACACAGAAACAATATTTGCACCTGAAACAGTTTTTGAAGAACTCAAAAACTTTGTTAAACTTTATAAAACAAAATCTTTAATTGATTATTCTAAATTTGAATTCTCAAATGATCAATTATTAGATAAAAACCATAAAAACATTATAATTTTTCCACAAGAACATAAAGCAACCGAGCTACATGAAAAAATTTTAGAAGATATATTAGAGGAAGAATATGATTTATTTTCCTATAACAAAATTAATGTTCTCAACAGTTTATCAGTAAAACACAGAAAATATTATATTATTCCAGTACCTTTCGATCCTACGGAAGCTATTGAATATATGTTCACCTCACTTTATAAAGATAAAAATTTATTCGAACCATCAAAAACTTACCACGTCGAAAATAATCCAGATCTTCTAATTCAAGAAATGCTTTCCTATATATTAGCCGAAGAAGACGAAATTAAATTTCAAATCTGCCAAGATATAGTTCAAACCCCAGATAAGGATCAAATTCCAATAATACTTGAACAGTATCACAGTGGAAAAGCCAACATGCATAGAGGTATAAATGAAACTATAAGAAGAATAAAACAAAAATATAATTGGCAAGGATTAATAAAAGATGTTGGAAAATATATTAAAGAATGTGAAATTTGCCAGAAAACAAAAATTTGCAGAAATAATTTAGACAATCCGATTATAGTAACTGAAACTCCAAAGGTTCCATTTGAAAGAATAAATGTAGACATTATAGAAATCCCAACGAAAAATTATTATACTCACTGTTAATTCATTTCCAACACTATGGAACACCTCAAAGAATTCACTGCGATAGTGGAAAAGAATTTAATAATCACTTAATGAAAGACCTTTGTAATTTATACGATATCAAACTAACTTTTTCCAGTGTAGACCATCCCCAAAGTAATGGAAGTATAGAACGTTATCATGCTACACTTATGGAAATGATTAGAGCACACGTAGCAGAAAGTCCATCCCTTAGACATTTTACCATTCGCTACTATATGCTACAATATCACAAAAAATAAAACTCACGGATTTACCCCTTACGAATTAATATTCGGACATACCGCAAGTAGAGTTCCATACACTCTGTATAATGAGAAAGACCTTATAACCAAATATGTCAGAGACATGAATAACAGAATGAAGTATTTCTATAAAATTGCCCGCGCTAGAACCGAGCAAAGAAAGAAAAAAGCAAAACAGCGCTTTGACAAAGATATCAAACACGAACCCCCTGACTATAAGAAAGGATATACAGTTTATGTCAAAGAATCGCAGATAGGTAATAAACTCAAAAATAAGTTCAACGGACCATTTGAAATAATTGAAGTTTACAAAAACTCAGCCCTATTGAAAAACCTAAATACAAATCAAGAATCTAAAATAAATTTCGATAGAATGAAACCTTACTATGAATAATTCTTTTCAGATTCACGATGCTGCTCATCGCGATATCTGCAGTTTTAACAGCAACAGCTTTCGAACAATACTCCGTTGTCCCTATCAACAATACCATATAGGTATAAAAATCACGAACGATAAATGGACATTCTTAGTATATAAAGATTTAACCTCGATAATGGAACGCCTTAGAGCAGAATAATAATATATTGCATAAATTAATTAATAACTTTGTAGAAAATGAAAGTGCACGGAAGAAATATTTTTATGCAGACGTTAAAACGCATATTAGCTTATTGACACAACTAGCAGATTCACTTACATTGAAATTGCAAGAAGTATTTTTAGATACACCGAACTTTCGTAGTCGTGTGAAACGTGGATTAATAAACGGTATAGGAACCGTATGGAAGGCAAATTCAGGAAATTTCGATAGTAGTGATGCCGAATATTTTAACGATTGTATCAGCAAAATTACGAATGATGAACATGAACTAGAAAACCTCATGAAAAATCAGATTTCAGTAGTAACGTCAGTTATTAAAAATTTTAATACTACTATTCAAAAGCTTCAAATTGATGAAGTCACTTTTAATGAGGATATTAAAGAGATTAATAATCTTATTGTCGACATTACGGATAATTTCAACCTAATGGAAGCAAAAACAAGGACACTACAACTTTGCGAAGAACTTATGGAAAGTTATTTATTTATAGAATCATATCTTGATGATATTTTGAACTCTATTACATTCATTCATCAAACATAACACCAAACGATTTACTCTATAACCTTCAAGAAGTCGTACAATCTATGGAAACTCATAAGTTACCTTTGCCAGTAAAAATGACATCAATTTCAAAATATTTAGATCTAATTGATCTACAAGCTTTTCAAACTGATAACAGAGTTGTTTTTGTCTTAAAAATTCCTCTTGTCGAACCCGAATTATATACAAGTTATCAATTATATCCTATTCCCATCCTTAACAACAGGACAGGACTTCATCATATCTTAACAACAAATCATAAATTTATTGCAAAAGATGATGATTTCATGTTATATTTTATCTTGGAAAATTTTAATGATTGCAAAGATTTGAGTTTGAATTTGAAATTATGTTCAAATATTTTGCCATACCCCATTGATAGTAATGCTATATGTGAGGCCCAAATTTTCAAACATTTGTTTCAATTAACTAGAATTTGCGAAACGTCTTTATTATTTGCTAAAGATTATAATGTCTTCAACTTAGATCCAAATATATGGCTTATAACTTTATCATATCCCATTCCAATCACAATGAAATGTTCAGGATTTGAACCAATATCAAAAGTAATAAAAACAAATTCAGTTTTGAAGTTGCAACCAAAATGTAATGTATTCATTGGCATAACGGGAGTATATTCCAAATCTCTTTTGAATTTTGAAAATAATGTTACATATAACAGCCATACTATTTCCATATTCCATATGAATGTTGTAATCATCTACCAGAAAAGAAAAATCTTCCAAATTTAAAGCCAATGAAACTCAGTAAATTAAATATCGATGATTTGAATATAGCGCAACACAAATTAGATCAATATTCAGAAGATCTTGAAAGAATAATTAATGAACCTTTTGTAACAAAACATATTTCTTGGTTTACCTATTTCATATTTGTAATAATTTGTGTTTTGATAATTTTATACATTTTTTGTAAATGCAAGAAAAATCGTACTGTAAAACTTGGAATAATGGCATCAAGAAATGATGATCTACCCCCAAGACCTCCAGGACGAGGAACATTTAGAACCCTATCAAGATTCATCCCTTTGAGGAAGCGACCAAATATCCACATTGGAGAAGACATCGAAGAAAAGGAACTCCAATTGAATCCAACTTCGAGCAACAAAACTTTTGCCTAAAAGTTGCTGCATCCAAAGCATCAACTTTTTCAAAATGATGGGAGCTGTTATATAAAAAATACAACGGACCTTTATTCCAAATTGCGCAGTTATCTATGCAGTTAATCCCAATGGTGCCAGGATGTCGCCGACTATCAAGGTTATCCTGTAACGCAATTCCAGTTATTTATTGAAGACGTAGAAGTCAGAAGACGCCCTGTCAGCATCTCCAAGCTTATAAATGAAACCTCCAAGATCGACGCATCACTATTACTGCTGCAAGCTTTAGTCCGTGCAAGTTCACGTTAAATTATTGTATTTGAATATTTTATTGTTTGTAAAATAAAGTAAAGTTTTTAAAAACGGGTTTGAGTGGAATCCAATCTAACATAAATAAAAATAAAAACAAAAATAAAATAAAAATAAAAACAACAACAAAAAAAAAATTAGAGATCAAGATTGGACCTAAACGGTTTTAATTCCAAGAAAAGAGATTCAATAAAGGAGGATTATTTAAATCAAGTTGATCGTTGAGTAGTATGTTAGAATCTTTAAGTATATTAATTTCTAGTGATTCCAAATGATTAAGTTTCAAACCTTTATTTTCTACATGTAAAATTTTGAATTCTTCGTCAAAACTATGACTCTCTTCTAATACATGATTGAAATATGTTGAATTACTTTTCTTGTTTACATAACTCATATGATGTTCATGAGTGCAACTTCTGAATGTCCTACCCGCTTGACTAATATATACCTCTTAGGGCAAGTCCACACTGTAATTTATATACCCCAGATTTCTCGATTTCCCAACGTATTATCAGTTCTATATGCGATTCTAATATCTTGTTTATTCAAAAATGAAGATACCTTTTTGGTTGGGTGTCCAAAGTATGTTAAGGATCTATAATTTTGATTATTTGTTTTTGTGATAGGAAAAACATTGCTAATACTTTTTGTATAAAGTTTTTTGGAAAGTGATTTATCTAATAATTCTGTATAATACCCGTTTTTTACTGCTATTTGTTTTATTATGTTAAGTTCTTTATTGAAATTGTCTACTGAAAGTGGCACATTAACTAATCTATGAATCATGCTATTATAAGCTGCCACTTTATGTTGAAAAGGATGAGTAGAATCGCAATGAATAGTTATATCCGGTTAGGAAGGTTTGTGGTAAATTGAAAAATCTTTCTTTTTGTTAATTTTACTTATTGTCAAGTCCAAGAAATTAAGGCTAGTTCATACCCTCGCGAATATTCGTAAGTTTTCTGCGATTCGTAAATCGCAAGAAAATCGCTGCATGAACGTTCATACCCATGCGGCAAAAAAAATGCCGTAAAAGATTAATCGCGTAATATGTCATTTTTCGATATTTGGGGTTAGGAATTGTTTGTTCTTTTCCTATTTCTAAAATATCAGTTGAGTATGGAAGGGAAGAAGTTCAATGTTTCCCATATAACATTACCTACATGTTTCGAATATAATTCGTTAATAAGGAGTATTTTCCAATTTGGCATGCAAATATCATATTATTGTTATCTCCAGAAGCCGAATATCTTCAACAACAATGCAGTTACAGTATAACTAATATTACTAATATCAAGGATCTGTGGTCGGGGGATTCAGCAGAATGTGTTTAATAGTGTCCTTAAAAAGTCAGTTCCAAAGTTTTACACAGTAACGTCCAGCAAGATGCTCAGGAGTTCTTAAGATACAAACTATAGGTAGTCTGCATTAAGATTTAATTATAGATCTCATTGCATAAGCGAGATTTGATTTCAACAAAAATATTTGAAAATGCTACAGAATCGTGGTCTAGAATACTTTTGAGTGTTATTACGAATTCCGTGGATAATTTTGTTTCTCAACTCAAATCTACTTTGAAATGAATATAATTTTTATTTTGCTGATATGCAATTTACTGGAATAAATAATAATCACGCATTTCACATAAAAGTAATTCAGCTGCATGGAAATTCACCATTAGAACCTGTCAATCTTGTGCTTGTGCCTATCTGACATCTGCCCAACATGCGCATGCGCAAGTATCTGCGCCATTGTATCCGAGTTTTCCTTTTACAGATATTGAATTATATCTGTCTTCTATTTGTGCAACTTTCCTCACGGACACATAATTGCAAGTGTTACTTGTTATAAAGCCATATCAACAACCTCGTGAACAGATCTGCTGACATTCGGTTGAGATGAACTGTTGTGTCTGTCTGATCCTACAGGTTTCTGGTAGCTGCCATGCGCTCTAAATAATAATGTGCTAAAAAAACTGTGAACATACAAATGACACACTCGAAATATGCATGGCATCTATTCATCTCACCCTGATAACAGGAGCTGTTCCTGTGTTTCTTTGTGCTGGCAACATGAACATCACAACTTCTTCGAATAATGATTGTGCTGCCTCTTTATTCGATCTGTACATTTGCCGAACAAGAATATCTGGTAACTCAAACGGGTTGCTTGTGTCCCTCAGTATTCTGAGTCGCTGTTGTCTCAAATAGTTTTATAGATTATTTTTGAACGTTCATATATAAGTGCTGAGAATATCGTAGTATTCATGTATTCCACCTGCGCAATATATCTTCTCTAAGTAGCTGTACTAGTTGTCTCTGGTTGTTCATTTTTTATTGAACAAATTCCACCACTTTAAAATATCCCAAAATTTGTGCTGACCACTCTTTCTTTCCTCTTTCCAAATATTTAGATTCTAATCCAAATTTCAAATAATCACCTATACCAGTATGTTCTGTGAATTAAATCATGTTTCATGTTTAATATCCACCAACAACAATATAAAGACACCTCCATCGACGTCGTAT
The DNA here is from genome assembly GCA_958502065.1 of Chrysolina americana. NCBI lineage: Eukaryota > Metazoa > Arthropoda > Insecta > Coleoptera > Chrysomelidae > Chrysolina > Chrysolina americana. Next base: position 65,283,768 of record OY293411.1, read on the forward strand.
ACAAACGATAAATTTTATCGTAGAATAACGATAAAACGATAACGATATCTAGCTACAGAATCGCAAATATCGTTAATTACCGATTATCGTTCACTAACGACATCGTTATACGTTACAGAATAGGCCTCTAAGTATCTTATGTGTAAATAATACTGCAACAAAAGGAACTATGGTAAAATTTAAACATAATATATTTATATAAACTTTCATCTGTACGTTGAAAATGGTAGAGAATGCAATGTTTTTGATTATTTCACTCATTTCTCTGCACTAATTTCGACAAAAAATCAAAAAATATACCACATACACATTCTTTCAATGATAAAATACGGTTTGTTTGGATAATGGCCCGTGGCACTCAAGCGGCGTGACGTCACACTAAACTGATCTATAAAGCACTAAGGTAAACGATTAAATTTCCACAAAACTTTATTAAATTCGCTACACTGTAGTTTTATCAAGCGATTGGTTTAACCATTACCATTAACCATTAACTACAGTGTACTGAAACATGTCGCGAATTTAATAAAGTTTTGTGGAAATTTAATCGTTTACCTTAGTGCTTTATACTATGGATTTCCATCAAGTAACGACCAATTCAATCCAAAAACTGATCTATTGTTGTTTATGTGCTGTTACTGATTTCCGCCATTCGACTTCCGGCAATGGTGGAGGACTGTTGATTGAATTTGGCGGAATGTCAATAAACTTTTTAAATATCATTCTAAAGCAATATAGTTTCCATACTCGAATTGGAAGACCAAATTTTTGGAAAAATAACACCACACAAAATATGTTACTTTTTTAAAATAATGTAAATACCGTTTGAAAGTCAAAATAGTTGTGGCAGAATCAAAAATTTCGTAGTGCAATATTATTGACTATTAATGATGTTCGTTTCTTAATTTTTCTGTATTTTATATTATTTTCCTAAATGAGTTGACCATAATCCGTTTTTGTGTGGACAAAATTCAGAGAGATAACACAATAATTCATTTATGTTTGGTACCGAAAGTGATTACCTACTATTTAAAATCTGTAAAATATACTTTGGAACCAGTTTGGAACTTTCATTATATTTCTTAACTCGCCATGCTCTAATAAACATGACAAACATTTTTTCAAATCGATTCAATCAACTGGGTGCGTGTTTGTTATACCCTACTGTTTCTTAAAATATTCCATAAGTTCAAGTTGCGAAAGTTCGTGACAAAGAAAAAAAATCACCACTTCTACTGAAATCTATCAATTTTGCATATATCATCAAGCTTGTTTAGCTTTTCTTATTTTACCATTCGTTTTCGTAAAATCCTTTCAGTGTGGTTAGATCATCCAAAAATAAATTTTCTGTCGATAAAGAATTGCACAAAAAAAGAAACATCTTCACTATTACATGACAAACAGTTTTTAAAATAGCGAAAGACCATTGTAACACACAACTCATCACACATATCACTTCTGAAAAGCAATTAAACTCAAAATAAGCTACAAAATTATTACATTATATATACTTTCTCTGTAATAAAGTATATATAAAGTAATAATTTTGTAGCTTATTTACTTTCTCTGTAATAAAGTATATATAAGGTAATAATTTTGTAGCTTATTTAGAGTTTAATTGCTTTTCAGAAGTGATATGTGTGATGAGTTGTGTGTTACAATGGTCTTTCATGTAAACTGTATGACATTTAATAGTGAAGATGTTTTTTTTTGTGCAATTCTTTCTCGACAGAAAATTTATTTTTGGATGATCTAACCACACTGAAAAGATTTTACGAAAACGAATGGTAAAATAAGAAAACCTAAACAAGCTTGATGATATATGCAAAATTGATAGATTTCAGTAGAAGTGGCGATTTTTTTTACTTTGTCACGAACTATCACAATTTGAACTTATGGAATATTTAAAGAAACAGTAGGGTATAACAACACGCACCCAGTTGATTAAATCGATTTGAAAAAATATTTGCCATGTTTATTGGAGCATTACGAGTTAAGAAATAAAATGTAAGTTCCAAATTTGGTTCCAAAGTATATTTTACAGGTTTTAAGTAGTAGGTACTCGCAATTTCGGTACTAGACATAATGAATTATTGTGTTCATCTCTCTGAATTTTGTCCACACAAAAACGGATTATGGTCAACTTATTTATGAAAATAATATAAAATACAGAAAAATAAAGAAACGAACATCATTAATGGTCAATAATATTGCACTACGAATTTTTGATTCTGCCACAACTATTTTGACTTTCAAACGGTATTTACATTATTTTAAAAAAAGAACACATTTTGTGTGGTGTTATTTTTCCAAAAATTTCGTCTTTCACTTCGAGTATGGAAAATATATTGCTTTAGAATGATATTTCAAAAGTATATTGACATTCCGTCAAATTCAATCAACAACAATCACAATCACTATGTCTCTGGAATATTGACATGAGGACGAGGCGCCATCCCTGGATCCGATTACAGAAATAGACCATGATTTCATTTGTTTTGTCTTCAAAAAGATCTAAACAAAATCTAATCAGTCGAGACACCAGGGTTTTTAGGCATCTTAATGCTCAATTTGTCATTAATGATCGATTTCTCTGTAAATGCATGATTTTGCGCGTTGCATGGCAACCAGACATCAACGGATTCAGATTTTATGTGCGCTGTAAAACTTTGACAACTTTTCCCAATCTAAATAATGAATATTGAAGATAATTTTACGTTGATACCGCCAGATGTTGCGGAAACCGCTAAAGTGGCAGCTTTAAGTTTATTGCCTGATAAAAGCAGAAAAATCCATGAAAAAACCTATACAGATTTCACATCCTGGTGCAGTGAGAAGAACATACCACGCTATTCCGAATCAGTACTGTTGGCATATTTCACGGATAATACAGAAAAAAAGGCCTCATTGCAAGTTTGTGGCCAAAATATTCAATGCTGAAATCAACACTAATCGTGCAAGAAAACATTCATATTAGCAAGTACAGTAAACTGATCATGTTTGTAAAGAAGCAAAGAGTTGGATATGTGCCGAAGAAATCCAAAGTTCTGGAGAAAACACACATACAAAAATTTATCGCTAATGCTCCTGACAACCTTTTTTTTAATGACGAAGGTAAATATAAATAAAAGGTTAATTATTTTCATTATTATGTATAGCAAGTAATTTTGAAAAATGTAGCAAATACTCAACTTATCAAGACGCGACAGTTTATACATATGAGCTCCGTAGCGCAGAGGTGAAATGCGAGTGAAGACAAACCGCATGTACCTATAGATCGGGGGTTTGAATCCTGAACCACGAAAAATTCTCAACTTTTTCTTTATTTCCTTTTTTATTTCAACAAGAGTGAGGTCGACGGAAAAGTATTGTAATATCAAGTCCTATATTAAAATATCTCGATCATTAATCGCCTTCATTAATACCCTAGTTGATTAAATAACTATTCTAGTGTTTGATTTTTCAAAATATGGCATTGATGTAAAATGAGAGAATAATATGTAAATTCTATTTAATACATAACTCAGTCTCATCCAGAGCATTTCTTGCAGAATGCAATGGTTTCAAACATGAAGACACCCTCTTCAGTTTTTCCCCTCTGTAGACAACATGCAGTATTCGTCACCCGAAAATAAATAAAATATTTATTGGAATCCCCATCTCCCTACAATAATCTTGCTGAACTTTGACTTTGACGAACACTACAAATCTTTCATAATTGATTGTGAAATCTTATCTTAATGCAAATGAAATCTTTTTGCAATAAAACTAAAAGATTCAACAACCAAAGATATCTTTCAAGTTAGTTGAATCAATATGGCGAAGGCATGGAATAATTTATTATGAATTCTGCTGTTCCGTGGTTTGAGCGAATTCGCAAAAAGTTGAAATATTTGAACTTTCTTGCGGCAAGTCTGGTAGCCATTTTATTCGCAGAAAAATCGCGAAATTCGCAGGAGTATAATTTCGCCTTTAATCGAGTTTGAATTTTCTATTTCAATAGTGAATTTTATGTTTCTGTGAATATTATTGATATATGTATGAAAAATATCTAATTGCCTATTTTAGTACCTGTGAAACATACTAGGTAAAACATCATCCACATATCTATACTAATACAAAAAATTCTTTATCAAAGGATGTTTATGAATTAACTTCTCTAGTTTATCCATGAAAATTTCCGCAAGTAAGGGACTTGAAGGATTTCCTTTTCCTTCAAAAGGATAAAGGATTTCCCATGATGGAAGTACTGAATTTTTGACCAAATTTCTGCCAGTTTTTTTTTCCTTAACTAAAACACCATTGGTTTTTTATTTTCAATATGTTTGTGGTGCCCTAATAATATCAAGCAACAGCTCTTCTTCATTATTGGTGTAATTTGAAGCTCTTTTTTTGGATAGTGTAGTTGGATCTTCCGAGAGCCTCTTGCTGACCTCCTTGCTTGTTCGTCTGGTACGCAGAACAGATCAATAAGAATTGTTTTTCTATGTTTAACTCATTTGCTCAGCTTATGTGATACAAGATAGATGCTGCTAGATAAAATCCGTATGCTGGAAACTAACAGACTCTTGAATATTTTATTTTCTGAGGTTAATGCGGTTTTCAAATTCAAAGTTTTGTTGTTATTGTTAGTAATTCCTGTATTCCTTATAACCGTGAAAATGTCTAAAAAGTGCTTTGTACCCGGTTGTCTGAACATCAGAGAAAATTCAAATAAACTGCATGTGTTCTGTGGTAATAACAACTGTTGTTCCATAAGAACTGTTATTATAATTTACGGTGTTGCCAACAATAGTTTTTCATCAAAACGCAGGTTCCTTCAGAAAATTTGAAAGTTATAAATAATATAAAAAATTGCTTTTACGTAACATTTTTTGATGTGACAAAGTTTCAATTATTTCTCGATGGCTTTGTAATCAGCCAATATTTTATGGGAGAACGATATTTCCTAATTCGGAACGTGGATTATGGTGGGGGATGTTTGCGGTGAACGTGACGTCACAGAGGCACACTTTGAAATGTGATATTTTTCTGAAATAAAAAAGGATTTTCTCGCGGCAGTAATGAAATTTGGTGCAATGACGTCATACGTCACCGAGAATGTAATGGCTTTGGCCACCCAAATAAAAAGAGACGAAAGTTCTTAATTTTTCCATCCTTCCCAGACAGCATGGTATATACCTGGAATATTCCTCAGATGACTCAAATGGGATATATATATTCTGAATAATCATGGAATATTCCTGGAATATCTATATACCCTGGGCACATTCAAGGAATATACAAAGTAGAATATTTCAAGAACATTCTTGAAAGAATATACCAGGAATATTTCAATGTGATTATTCAGAGTTGAATATTTCTGGAATATTACTTATTGCATATTCTTTATAGTACATTCAGGGAATGTTATGCAAGGAATATTCGTGGATTATTCTATACAAGACGTTTCCATATTTGGACCAAGTATTATTAATGTTTCCATACTAGCGCGCTGATGCTAGATTCATAAATGATTTTCGTTTCTCTATGGCCTAATCTCTATTTTGATAAGTTCTTAGCAAACTTCACATTTGACAGAGAATTACTAATAAATTATACATTATACAGCTGCCTTGTTATTTAAACTTCCCGCTATTACAGTGACCAATCACACAGCGCTCATTCGGTATAAGTTATTCCCACAGACACAGTAAAGCATATACAGTACTCCTAGTCCAGCCAAATTCTGGCTGGAATTTTCAATACGCATCGCCAAGAGCTCGTATCCCAGCTCTGCGCAAACGACGAGTTTGAGAATGAGCGAAATTCTTACATGGTTGTCGCATTTCAAAAGTTTCGCCTAATCTACTACAGTCAAATTTATTGATACTATAGGGCTATACAATATATACATATGAATTTTTGGTTAGAATAAGATTTATTAAAATTATGATGATTTTATTCTCCTGAATACTAAAATTGACTTTATCACTTACTACATTTCAAATTCATAAGTTTGATTATATTTAAATGATGAGGAATATGACATTGAAATAAATACCTTAATGAACTTTTATTCAAATCCACTGAAAAGGAAATAGTTATTATTATTGTTAAAAGGAAAAAAAGGGGTAGATTGACTGTTGAGATTGATAGTTCTTATCCAAGCGTAGCGAAACTAGAAATTCAATCAGTACGCTTAGATATCGAGTTGAATTTCCATAATCTCTCTCTCCCTGTCGTGACAAATTCAATAAAAAATCTATAGAAACTGCAGTTGTTGATTGAAAGGTTGCTCACTATAGAAATGTGTATGTTAATCAAAGTATGACATTGTAAAATATAGTAAATATTATAATAAAGATGGACAGAGAAGGAAATATACTGTTTAAAAATTTTAGCATTTCAACTTTCATTAGTTAAAAGGAGTAAATAAAATTAATTTAACAAATTTTTGTTGGAAATATGTAATTGTCGTGTTTAAATACAATTTTCTTATCAGAAAAATTGAATGATCAGTTGCCTTAGAGGCCCAAATTAGAATTTTGTCGTCGATCAGAGATACAATTTTCTTATAAAAATCAAGATATATCCTACCCCAACAAGCCTTGTTAACAATATAGAATTAAAACTGATCACAATAATTGTTCAACATCTTGAATTTTTCATGAAAATTAAGATCTTACCACAAAAACTATGAAGTAACTCAAATAGAGTAATACATATTTGGAAACTGGTGTGAATACAATTCAAGTAAAATAGAAACCCCCTACAAACCAACTACGTCAATTTCACTTAACGCGCGTTGAGTAAAACTGAAACATTTATCTCTTGACGATGTTAACTTTGTTGGCAAAACGAGTGTATTTCACTCACACTTAACGTAGTTTTTGTAGTAGCGACCCTGATGAATGATCAATTTTGAATATAATCGAATCAGCACCCTCGTTTGCCATCTTAAATTCTCAAATTAACAAACAAATATGCTTTTCCTTCTAAATTTCCGATTGATTCGGCCGTTACTTGATAAAGATCCATAGTAATTTGTAGAAAATATGACTTGATAAAGATAATGTTTTAGCGAAACTTGTCGTGATATTTTAAATGTAATAATTTAAAATAAAGTTGTGAAGATCAAATCGTTTCCTGGGTATTTTCTACAAAAAACAAATATGCTACGTATTTGGCCCAAAAAACTACTACAAACCAATTTCGGACAACGATTTACAAATAAACTCGTTCACATTCTTTTTTTTTCTTATTCAAATAGCAATGCATTTTGTTACATCCGAATATCAACATCTGCTATATTCATTAATTCTCCGAATCTCTTTGACTTATATTTTATAATTTTTCAAATGCCCTGGGTTACTTAATTACTACGCAATAAATTTTTTTTTCAATTACCCTTATGCCTAACGAGAATTCCATCATCTGAATTTTTTCGAGCAGTTTATATCAATCGTTGTTATGTCGAGCAGTGGTTTTTGTACTTAACTGAAATTCAAAAAATTACATTCCACCTATCACTAACGCTTTTGACAAATTTTCTATTTCTTTTTTAAGTTGGAGTTAAAAGTAGATATACAATGCCGAAGCTGGGACCGAAGAGTGTCCCAGAATCGGCATTGCTCCACACGGTGAATCTCTCGATGGCCGCGTCCATCGAGTTCTTGCCGTTGGTGGAGGGTTGGTGCTGAAGAAGATGACGTGTTCGCCGAAGATTTTCGGGGTGGGGGCTTCAAAACGTTTCACCCTAAGTGGCGCGCGTCTTTTCTGCAAAAAAAACATGGCGGCGATGCAGCGGAAGGCAAAAAAACATGGCGGCGATGGAGCAGAAGGCAAAAAACATGGCGGCGATGGAGCGGAAGGCACAAAAACATGGCGCGATGGAGCGGAACGCAAAAAACATGGCGGCGATGGAGCGGAAGGCAAAAAAACATGGCGGCGATGGAGCGGAAGGCAAAAAAACATGGCGCGATGGCGGAAGTTATGAAAAAACTTTCCCTCACGTGATTCGCTGAGAGCAATTGGCTGGAAAAGAAAAAAACATGGCCGCCGCCGCCACCTTAATTGACAAAACAAAAAAATTAAATATGAAAAATGTCTACTATCTTAGAACACACAACAGAAAATTATGATGGACGACTTATTATTAATTCACTCGCTCTCGAATGAAATTCCAAAAGAAAAATTAAACGTCTACGCCGCCGTGAAATAGCGATAAAGCACGTATCTTGAATGTTTACTGTCTGCTCTCTCAAGTTGAACGAAATTCTCAGTAAACACGACGATGATCCATTTTTGACCTTGAATTTGTTTTTCAGATTTATTCGCACATCCGGTATCTGTTTACGCTGCTCGAGCTAAATTGACCTTGGAGTTGTTTACTGTTATTGCGCAATTTGGGTTTTCCCCAGATCGACCGTTGCATACATTTGCAGCGTGGGTTACGCGAACTCGGCGTGGAGGTGAACGGCGTGGGTCACGTGACACAGAGAGTTAATACGTACGTCCACAGCGAGCCTGCGTCATTTCATTATCTGCGTTCGAAGCAACAAGTGCCTCTCTGCCGCTCATCAGTCTCTCGCTTTTTTTCTATTCAAGTGCATTGTTTTTTATTGTGAGTGCCATTTGATTCGTGATTTGCAAAGGTCAGTAGTAGTAGTAGTTATTCTTTTTTTATTTTTCGCGATTGTTTCAAGTGTGCCTATTTCTTTCGATTCACTTTTTGTTGTGTTTCTTTAAAAAAAAAAAAATTCAGAAAAGTTCATTTGTCATATTTGTTTTTCGTCTCATACAGTCTCTCTCACAAAACGTCATATTTTTTTTGTTTTGTGTGGATTGCATTTTTATCATAATTTCTTCTCTCACAAAGTTCCATTATTCCAAATATTTTATTTTTATCATATTTATTTCTCATACACGGGGTGAATCATAAACATCTTTTTTTCATTTTGAGTGAGTGAGTGAGAGTGATAATAAAGCGTGTATGAATTTTTTTTCATTTTTCAAATGATTTCGCAGATGTCTCATCTTCTCCACGAAATTAACAACATTTCGTTGACTTGCAGGAAGAACCTGCGGAAGTTGTCTGAGCTACCGAAGGACGAACCCCATCTGATCCTCGGCGCTGAAGCGAAAACAACCAAATTTGGAGAGTCTATCCTAGTGGAGTTGGAGGAGTGTAAAGTATTCCTGCCAAATCGAGTGACTGGTGCATTCAAACCCATCCTCGACAAATTAACCGAGTCCCAGCATATGCTCATCTACAGGGGCGAGCAGAAAATTGCCAATTAAAATCATCCGCAGCAGCTGTTTGAGATCGCTAAAGCCTGAAGACGCTGACGCCGCCGCCGCCGTTGGAAACAAAGAGTGAGTTTCTTGTATTTTCATTAGACATTTTCTTGAAATTTTGTGTGTCTGTTGAATAATCATCATCATCATGTCATCTGACGCTATTGTTGCACACAGTATGGAGATGGTAGCCAAGTTGCGTAAGGCCAAAAAAATCCTCAAAAAGGGTTGTGCTGATGAAGAACGCAAACATTGGCTGGCCCATTGCAAGTACACCACCCGCCTGATCAATAGTGCGATCACGGCAGTGGATTGCATAGGCTCTCTGAGAAAATTACGAACTTTATGCGGACACTTGAAAATTATATGAAATTCAATCAAAAAGTCAGGTCAACAACAGTCAGGCGTCGACGTGGTGGTGGGAGAGGGAGTCAAATCAAAATTAACATCTCGAGTAAAGTGGGAGGACTTGAAATCGGCATTTTCTTCGCGTTTACGCACCGTTATAATTATAAATTTGAAACATAAAGATATTGGGCAATTTTTTGGTGATGCATTCATTCTATTCAAAAGCAGAATTCAAAATTTATTGAAAAAACATCCAAGCATCGAAGTCAATGCGACATTTTGTGGTAAATTCGTGAAAAATTCCTTGAATCAAGAACAAATAATAAGCGACTATAAATATTTCAACACTAAAAACGTTGTTATCGATAGGGGTACAACTTTGAAAAAGTGGTTCCTAGAAAATGTCATCGATCAAATTCAAAATAAACTGTCGGAATTCGCGGACAAAGGAAGTGGCTGGAGTCTTCAGAAAATTGTTAGTTTGGAAATCAATACGAATAAATCGGACGTGGGAAACGGTTCGTCTTTCATCGAGCTGCCAAAATCTATTGCGAATAAAAAAGCTTGCATTGATATGAAAAATGAAGATGATGCATGTTTCGCTTGGGCCGTCGTTTCGGCCTTGTACCCTGTTGAATCGGGTAAACATTGTGCTAGAACATCATCATACCCTCACTATTCAAATGTACTGAACTTGGATGGAATCGACTTTCCTACGAAATTAAAACAAACTACCAAATTTGAGCGATTGAACAACATATCTGTGAATGTGTACACCTTGGAATTGATTCAGCCGCAGGCGAACAAGGAGGCATTTTTCGTTACTGTTCCGAGCCGACTCACGAAACAAAAATTAGACAAACATGTCAATCTTCTCCTAATTCAAAATGAATATCACCCGAAATTAAATGATTACGAGGCACCACCACTGGAAATCGCCGACGCCGATGATGCCGTCGGCGATGACATAAAATTCCATTATGTTTGGATAAAGGATTTATCTCACCTACTCAGTAAAAATGGACATAAAACAGTCATTTGCGACAGGTGTTTAAATTATTTTACGAGTGAGGAGAAACTCGACAATATTGTCCCCATGATCGTCTCACTTCCAGATAGAGCAACAGCGCCATGTTGCCACATCTGCGAAAAACCTTGGAAAACTGACGACAAAATTGTAATAGATCATAATCACTACACGGGAGCGTTCCGTGGATATGCGCATGCTCATTGCAATTTGAATTACAAAAAGTCGTTCGTTATGCCAATCATTTTATTTATTTTCTGCAAAAAAGTGTCACTTTTTCATGCAAAAAAATAACACTTTTATTGACATGGTGGAAAAAGCTGAGTGAAAGCTGAGTGATTTACTCAGCCACTCAGCTTTCACTGAAAATTCAGCTTTTACCACCATGTCAATAAATGTGTCACTTTTTTCATTCAAAAATACATGTATTCTTATGGGAAAATGGCAATTTTTTTTATAAAAAAATGACCGAAAATTGACATGGTGGAAAAGGCTGAGTGAATGCTGTGTGAAAGCTGAGTGAATGCTGAGTGACTCAAAATTCACTGAAAATGCTTCACTGAAATCCTACCACCATGTCAATTTTGGGTGTTTTTTTTATAAAAAAAAGTGTCACTTTTTTGCATAAAAAAAGAGCACGTTTTTGCACCAAAAATTGGAAGAATAATTCAATCAAAAATGTGATACTTTTTTACATAAAAATTGGCATGTTTTTTTAAGCAAAAAAATGGGGAAGGGTATTTTCGAGTAGCAAAATTAAAAAATCAAAAATATTCTAAGATATATATATTTTCATAAACGTATTGATGGGTGATCTATAAACTACGCATCACGCAGCATGCCAAGTGTCTACATGGCATAAACAATACATTTAGTTCATTCACAAGACATACACGATACATCATCACCGTGTTCTGTGAGTCTATGTTTATGACATCTGTGGTCACTTTGCTGCTCATGTCACCTTTCACTTGTCGTTCTTCTGGAGCAACATCAGCGCCATCTGTCGGTGGTGGTGGCGGTGTCATCCATGTGTCATCTGTCACTCTGCTAATGACATCTGACACTCTTGGTTCTGGAGGGACATCAGCGCCATCTGTTGTCGGTCTGTGTCTGTGTTCAGAGTAATAACTACGAACGAAATCACAATGGGGGCTCCATCGACGATGGTCAGCCATAGGATCGTCATTGGGCATCCTGAACCCTTCTACTTGGCACGAAAGACATGCAACTACATCTTCCGAACTGGTATACGTAAAGCCTGCTTCGGCTAACTTACTTGCAGGAAATGTCGAAGTCCAGCTTCGATACGAGTCGAGTCTTGTTTCGTACTGCTGCATCTCTCTCTCTCTCTCTCTCTCTCTCTCTCTCGGCATACACACAGACACACTGCATACTGAATTGAAACGCCAACTCTGCTCTCAATATATGCATTTATTTCGTTTCGTAATCAAACATTACTTTATCCGGCAAATAGCATAGGTATTCACGAAAACATAGATGTTTATCATCTTTTGATTATATAGTACACAAGTTTATAGCCTCATCAAATGACCATTGTTTTTAGCAAGAGTTTTTGCACTGCTTAATAAATCGTGATAATATTGACTAAAGTTCATATTCAGTAGATATTCAAATCTTGTCGCCATCACAGTAGCATCTAGATGTAGGATTTCTTGAACATTTGCTTCCATCAGGTAGAAGTAGGTGTCATTCTTGGAAACTCGCACTTGTTGACTCTCTGCATGAGTGTGTAATTCCAAATCCATAACATCGTCCCAGTCGAGTTTGATTCAGATAGTCTTGGCTGCTGCTGCTGCTGCATTCGGGCCATTTCGGCTAGTGTAAAGCAACTGATTAATGGCCCCCACGAATTGGCCCCATTCAAACATGCTGAAGGACAGGCTGGAGCATATGGTGTATTGGACCTTGCATACGAGTTTCACTGCAGGCACCAAACTCCGAGCAAAACTTATGCCGCATTGCAAGCTCAAAACGTCGGTGATGCGAAATTCGTAGGTGGCGTTGCACGCGAAGAAACGTTCCGCTTTGATGGCCTCCTTGTACATGTCACATATTCGATCTAAATCTGATGATAATGATGATGATGAAGCTGACGCCGCCGACGCCACCGACGCCGACTCGTAACCAGAGGACTCTTCAGAAGACTCGACAACGACGTTGTTCACTGCACCGAACATGTTGACTGACTAATCTCTCTGCACCGTTTGGCATCGGTTTATTTCGCCGCTGCCGCCGCCGCAATCACCCCCCACCCTCCCCCTATACACCGGCTCGAGTTTCTACGTCGTCGAGAGCTGAGAGACGACGACGATGAAAGGCCCCCTCTTCCAGTTGAGATTGTGCCAATTTTCCATTGAATTACATGTGATTTGTCGCATCAATCCAACTATTGTGCGTACTATCGAACCCCAGCCATTTCACAAGTACTTTACGACCCTTACGACTGATGATTTTTTCCACTAGATAGACTTCGGGATTTTTTGTTTTTTGTAGTTCTTGTTCGTAGAAAGCGCCGCTGATTGGTCGCCCTTCCAAGTCCTCCAGCAAATACGTGATTGGTTGATTGGTTGGGTAATATTGACTTTGACAACTTTGAATAGTTCCGTAGTCCAATTAGGCGTATACTCTTTTTCGAAAACATGCTTGGCCTTGCTAATTCTCACGAAATCGCCAATTTTGAATTTTTTTCGACCAGCACGTTCGGCATAATCATACGTTGACTTATACACCCGTTTTTCATTGTCTTTGGTGACGTCACACGGTTTCATGCCGATCGTTCGATGTTTGCGCTGGTTGTAGTTTTTGGCAATGTCCGGCAAAACGTCCAGCCATTTGTAGGTACCGTTCAAACTGAAATACTTGAAGAGATTCTCCTTGAGAGTACGTATAACCCTCTCTGCGATCGCGGCTTTCTTCACGGTATACGTGCTGTAGTGTTTGATGTCGTACTTTTTCAGGAGAGTCTGAAAGCTGCAATTGTAAAATTTAGTTCCGAGATCTGACTGGAGGAGCTTGGGACATCTTTTCGCTTTCGACAGTATGTCACTCATCGCTTCGGTGACGTCTCGACCAGTTTTGGTCTTCAGGGGGCGCACCCATAGGTACTTGAAAAAGGTGTCAATCACCACGAGAATATAATTGAAGTTTTTATTGGCTTTGGAGTATTTTTGAAGATCAGCCAAGTCCATCTGCCACAGATCGTCGAGTCCTTTGATGATGGTACGTCTGCGAGGAAAATTCCTTTTGGCTGGAGCATGGAGCTCATCAACCAATTGTTTTTTCTCAGATGATGATGATGATGATGACGTCATTTCGCTAATGGCGGAGTCAATACACTAACTGCACTGGGCGTTACACCTTCTACTTAAGAGGCTGGAATATCAACAATATCCAGTGCCAATTTATCTAAGCGTTTCTTGGTATTTTCATGCTCTTTCATCGAAAGTGACATGAATTTCATCACTCGAATATCCAAGGCTGTTAGATTGTTTTTGGTGGTGTCCAGCTCGTCTTTGAGTTTGTGTATGACGTCATCTTTGAGCTTCTGTATGACGTCATCAACGTATTTTTTGTTGGCAACATCATTGAGTGCACTTGGCGTTTCCACATTACATATTTTCACATGTTCAGCATCAATGTCCCCATTTGTCGTATAGTTGAGTATAACACCAGGAAAATGATAGGGCTGCTGCTGCTGCCGTGCACGGCGAGCTGACGAAGTTTGACCGAACTTGTTGATGCTCATGATGCGACTGTGGCATGCAAAAAAACGTTTACGCTTTTATTTATCGAACTTAGCCTGCTCCTCTCAATTCATTGATGATGGCCACGATCTCGTTGTCGGTAGAGGTGCTGCCGGCATTTTTGGCGGCTACCAGAAGCCCATACCTGTCAACGAGCTCGTTCACATCGTCCCAGTACACGTATTCTATGGGTTTCGTGTTGTATGTCAACTGATCTGGGATACCACTGCCGTCGGTGAAACGACCTCGACCTCCACCACCTCCACCTATTTTTGATTGAGGATCTTTGAACATTGGTCGAATCAACTGTTCGTATTTGGCAGTCTGAGATGGATTCAACCTACCTCGCGCATCTACATGCACACCTGTAGCTGTCAAAATTAGCTTGTATGCCGCCAAATCGGCTTTAGAGTATTTGGGATTTTTGTAGAAAATCAAACTATATAGTCCCGGAGTGCCCTCGTATGTTACACCATCAATGCGAATGTCCCCCGTATCTTTGTCGAAGTCCATCAGCTTTCTACCGAGCAACCATTGCGCTCTTGGTTTGTCGTAAATGGGGCCGTAATTCACATCTATTTTGCCGGATTTGGCGCGATGGTCATTCACGAATTCAGTTGCTACTTCGGGATAAACTTCCAAGTAGTCATCCTCATCATCATCATCTGTGTGTTAGCTTTCTTCGCCTTCTTCCTTTTTCATAAAGTCTGGAGTCGTTGGTGTCGATGGTTCCTGTTTCTCTTCTTTTTTCACTGTCAGTCGTGATCGCTTGGTGAGTGGCGGCACTGCCGCACTCAATCTTTTCAGCGGCACCGTAATGTGTTTGAATAATTTACTCAGTGCTTCATCATGCTCGGATTTTCCGAGTTTCAGACTCAGATACTTTTTTCGCACAATTTTCGACAACTGATTGACTTGACGTTTGCGTTCAGCTTTAGCAATCTCCGTCTCGATGCGGGGTGATGTGGTCGGCGCCATGGCTTCAGTACGAATGCCGTGCCAACTCGCATCACATTTGTATATATTTGTCAAAGCCCAGGCGGTAGCGCCCTTTGTTCACTTCAAAGTCTTTGACAATGACCAGAGATCCGAATTTTTCCTTCCAACAGGCGGCGCACATGCGGCGAAATTCCTCAAAGGTGTAATCCGGAGAGACGTGCTCGTCGAAGGCCTGCTTCAAATTCATATCGTCTTGCCGAAAAAGCACTATAATGTTGCAATTGTCCCTGATCAGCTGTTTGGGTATTTTCGAGTAGGTTTGACACAAGTAGGTTGGGTCAATACCCTTGTGGCGTGCCATGGCATAGAACTCTCTGATTTTATTCTGTTTGTCGCACGCCACATCGTCAAATATGAAAATTGAGTTTTCTTTCGCCTTTGACAGATCGATTACCTCGTCGTTGTCCCTGTATGGAAAATAACCTACGCCCTTGACTTGTTTGAGTACATCGTGCAGTAGCTGATATTTAGGTTGGTACAGCGACTTTGAATAAACGTAAACATTCTCGAAGCGTGCTCCGTTCGGGCTGAACAGCAGACTGAGTACAGCGTTGGTCTTGCCACATCCGCTGGGGCCACAAAATATCGCTCGGAATGAATTCGGTAGCAGGGAGCCGTGTTTACGTATACCGTCGTCGTCACCGCCAATACCTCCTCCACCTATGGTATCCAAATTGACTATTTCCAGAGCCGGCTCTTGTTGCACCACTTTCATGTTTGAGTTGATTGATTTTTTGCAGAAGTATGTGTGTGTGTGACCACGCCCACATCTGACATTCGAATGACATTTTGAGTGGAGTACATTTATGTAAGTAGGTGTGCAACATCATTTGCGTCAGTGTCATGCTGACTGTCGAGCACGAAGGTCGTGGTGTGGTGAACTCTCTGATTAATCATCTGCCATTCGAGCTTCATTTGCCTGGATACCAGTACTGTGGACCGGGTACCAAACTACAGAAGAGATTGGCACGTGGAGACCCTGGTGTGAACCCTTTGGATTCGGCTTTTAAGACTCACGATATTGCATACTCGCAAAATAAGTCTTTGAAGGAGAGACACAAGGCCGACTGGGCGCTGAAAAATCGAGCTTGGGAACATGTCAAATCAAAAGACGCCAAATTTGGTGAGAAAGCTGCTGCTTGGCTGGTCACCACAACCATGAAGGCAAAACGTAATTTGGGAATGGGTCTGAAGAAGAAGAAGAAGACTGCTACTGCTGCTCCTGCAAAGCCAAAGTCTTTCCGTCGAGATGTGGTTAAGAAAATTACCAAGACTTTGCGAAAAACACTGAAACCTGATCAGCTGAAAGATTTGAGTGCGAAGGCTCTGCGAAAATCCTCCTTGGTGGCACTGCGTGCTGCCCGTGCACAAGTGAAAAAATTGGGTGGCCGCAAAAAAATCAGAGTATCCCGAATAATACCGTTCGAAGCGAAGAGCGGTGGTGTGCTGTCTCTGCTTCCGATATTCGCCGCTCTAGGAGCGATGGGCTCATTGGCAGGCGGTGCCAGCACCATAGCCAGGACCATCATCTCCTCGGCCAATGCCAAAAAGACATTGGAGGAAGACAAGCGTCATAATACCGCAATGGAGAGCATTGGTGGCGACAACAAAAATGTAGAAGGTTCCGGTTTGTTTCTGCGCAAGACCGCTAAAGGCATCTACGGTTTGTTTCTCAAGAAGAAATTTTCAAAAGACTCCCGCTGAAGCTGCCCAATAGAGCGTTGTACGATGAGGAATTACTTAAATATGTGAAACGTTTGAAAATACCTCATTTCATTTGTGTTTTCATGCGAGACAACTTACCTCGATCCTCATCATCATCATCGAAATTTCCCAAGTACAGAGAATGCGCAATCATCAATCTGGACTCGAGCAGAAATCGCGGAACGCATTGGGTAGCTTACGTGAAACGCGGACATGTGGTGAAATACTTTGACAGTTTCGGCAATTTGAAGCCGCCGGTGGAATTGGTGCGATATCTGGGTAAAAAAGTGAAAATCTTCTACAACAACGATCGCTATCAGACATTCAACCAAGTTAATTGCGGTCATTTGTGTTTGAATTTTCTATACGAGAACACACTCTGAGTGTGTGTGTGCGCGCGCGCGAAAATGAATAGAAAAGTGGTGACCTTTAATGACAAGCGCAATGAGGTTCATTATATGGTGACGTGGCGTTTTGCATACAAAACTTCGCGCAAATCGTATTGGATGCAAGTGGCCATGGACAGGATACGTTTCGCTAGACGAATAGCGCGAGCCTCACGCGTCTTGAATCCCATACTAGACTCTGAGCACAGAGCGCGCATATGGAATGGTTTAAATAGAAGTACATAACCCCATCCAGTGTCAGTCATGTCTTTGCTGTTGACAGTGACAGGTCAAACGTCGACGCTAACCGCAGACTTTTCTCCGCCGCTCCAATTGGACGAAGATAGCACTTACGGCTTGGCATTGATTGGTTTCCATTCATACAACAGCATACCGAACATATCGAGTGGTCGATTCTATTATTCTGTCAAAGGAGCGCCACCTGTTAGCATCATCCAAATACCGACTGGGTGTTACGAAATAAGCGACATTGCCAAGTTTATACATAAACACATCGAGAGGCCGAAAGAAGCAAAGAAGAAGAAGAAGAGAGCCGTAGTGTCTAGTGACGTTGGCGACGACGACGACGGTACCAACAAAAGCAAGACTTTGTTCTCTCTCAAACCCAACACCAATACGCTGCAGTGTGAGATATACAGCAAGCTCTATAACATCGATTTTCGTCCCAAGGATTCCATAGGACGATTACTGGGTTTTTCCCCGAGACTATTGGAGGCTGGAAGCGTTCACTCATCCGACCTACCTGTGAACATTATCAAAGTTCGAACTGTTCACATCGATAGTAACATCACATCGGGTGCCTTCTTCAACAATCGTCCGGCTCACACCATATACGAGTTTGCCGTTCGAGAAGACCCCGGCTTTGCCATCGACGAAACGCCCTCGAATTTGATTTATCTGCCTGTGAACAAGACGGAAATACACAACATAACCTTGAATATTCTCGACCAGGACTGTTGCAGTGTGAATTTCCGTGGAGAGACCATCATTATACGACTTGTGCTGCGCAAGCTGCCATAAAAATGGGGTTGGTATTTGATCAGAATGATGATCATGATGCCTTTGGGCATAAAAGTGCAGAGGGTGCTGGCATCAATTCAGTCGCGCAGACGCAGTCGAAGAGAGCAGACGCACACACTCTGTCTCACTCCAGCATACACTTTCTCCAATCGCAAGGACATCATGTTATCAAGACAAGTGTTCGACGTGTACAATCATCCAAAGTTCGACGAATCCATCAACAGAGTTGGGACTCGAACGCACCACCCGTACGTCAAGTCCTTTCAAAATATTGACATCATCGAAATTGTCATTCAGCAGAGCGATGTGTGGATACTGATGAACGATGCCCTTGTGTGCATAGAGGGCTCTCTGACTCGTACCGCAGGAACGGGCAATGTTAGATTTATCAATAATGCCGGTACATACCTTTTCGAGGCCATCTACTATGAAATCAATGGCAAAGAGGTGGACTCTGTTCGATCGCCGGGTATAATGAGCACCCTTCGCGGCTATACTTGTTACGAGGAAAATGATGTGCGACACTTGAGCACAGCCGGCTGGAATTATCCTGGCGGAACGGTTCACAACGCCCCCGACGGTTCGTTCGCCATGTGGATCCCGCTTAAGCATTTGTTGGGCATATTCCATGACTATAGATATGCCACCATTTGACGACAGTGCATTCGCTTGGTGAGAAGTAGAAATGATAATAATTGCATGCTGATAGAGGAGGTGGCGAATCCAGTAGTCGAAGCCACCACAGCCACACTGACGATCACGAGCGTTGTACTCAGAGTCAAACATGTGGTGCCCAATGACGACATTCGTCTGAAATTGCGGCAGTCCATCAAAACAGACGCTCCTGTAGTGATTTCGTATCGCAAGTGGGACATACACGAGTTGCCTGCACTCACTCAGGGTTCCACCAAGGAAGTTTTGGTTGTGAAAACTTGCACGGCCATGGAGAGTCCCCGATTCGTCATTGTGGCCTTCCAAACAAATCGGATTGGCAATGCGGCTCGAGATGCGTCCTATTTCGATCACATCGACAACAGTGACATACGCCTAACCATGAACAGCGATACTTACCCGCATGAACGTATGCACTTGGAATTCAACAGAAACAACTTTGTCGAAGACCATCGAGCCTACACGGAATTCTATCCAAGCTATGCCAATTATCCGAAGAAGCGCCCTCTACTCGATTACGGAGCATTCAAAAGCAGAGCGACCGTTTTCGTAATAGATTGTTCCCGCAGAGCGGAATTCATGAAATCCTCCACTGTCGATGTCAAACTTGACATCGAGGCCAGAGTCGGATTTCCCGCCAATACTCGAGCCTATTGCATCATCATTCACGACTGTATGCTGGAACACTTGCCCTTGAGCGAGATTGTACGCCGTCTGTCATAAAAAAATAGTGACATACAGTAGTAACAGTAAGTAGTGGGGAATCCACTCTTTGTTTGTGTGTATGCATGTAATGCAGGCATCGACAGGTCGAGAGCGTCAGTTGTGAGCCAAACGTTCAGTTGTTCAGTCGGTGTTTATTAATCTCGCTCTCCCTCTCCGAGTGTGTGTCTCTCAGTTAATCAAAGCAGTGAATCAGTTCAACAATCATCAAACAAACAAAAATGCAACAAGATGAAACTCGTAGCCTGTGACATTCAGGGTTTCACTGTGGGCGGTGAATTTCAACCCAAAGAGCTTGCCATCACCGACGGGCATCGCACAAACCACTTTTTATTCAAAGCCGTAGTGCTATTCCATGACCTGAGCGAAGCAGATAAACGGTAAGTACGATATTTGGAGAGAAATATCCACGAAATTCCATACTCTGATGGCTATGTCGAATTCAACGAGATCCAGGAAGTGCTGCGCCCCATCATCGAGGCTGATGTGGTTTACGTGAAGGGTAATCAAAAATTCGATTTTTTGCTGAAGTGTGTGCTCGATCTGCCTAAGAGACCACACATCGTCGATATTGCGGCTACTACAAGTACAGTCGTCACAACGCTTCCACCGACACTCAAAAAGCAAAGCCCGCTCTGTTTGAATCATATAGCATCCGGAGAAATAGAAGTGCATTGTGCCGTGAGACACTGTTTCGATATCTGGCAATGGATATCGTCACACCTGATATGGTGAGGCCCCACGGCGATCACGACGACGACCACGACACTCCTATCAATCGGCACTTGCAAAATTTGCGCGAGCTCAAGGCGCACATAGCAGAGTACGAGCACAAGCTGTGTATTTTCAAACGTTTCCAAAATATGCAAATTAACGATGGTAAATGGATGGGGCAGCAGCAGCAGCAGTAGCATTCACCGATCCACCACGCTCCGCCGCCGTCGCCGCCAGTACCAAGTCCATGACGTCAGCCACACCAAGACTAGCCGAAAAACACGAAACGAACGAAATATTATTATTCATATTGTATTATTATTATTAATGTATAAAACCAATTTTTCTCGATTTATTTTGCGGATCGAATGAATGAGAGAGAGAGAGACTGAAAGAAATACGAGTCATGTACATTGAGCAATGGTGTATGTGTGTGTGTTCCTCTCAGTGTATATATTTGAGTGACATATACGCTGTTTCTCAGTGTACATTGAGTTGTCGTCACGATGACAACAAATTATATAATTCTAGCAGCCGTTCTGTCGAACGTACTGTATATTAGCCCGCCATATGAGTACGGTGAGGTATTGGTATCGTATTTGCACGACGATGATTCGAGTACTTCGAATTGGACGAAAATGACTCAGGCGCTAGCCAATGATGGATATTTGCCTGTGTTGAGAGCCGAAATCCCGATGAACACCTCATCGTACAGACTGCGGAAGATTTATGCAAATCTCACCTATAGCGATACGCAGTGGTTTCCGCTGAAGATGTCTTGCCCCTCTAGCAGCAGCACTTCGAGACCATCGTTGTCTTCGTCGACGCCCCACCCAACTACCCAACCCGTGGACGTCAAGATGCAAGGCCCTGCTGCTGCTGATCGAGAAAGTAAGGATTCCAAATGTGAGCTGCCGCCGCCGCCAACACTGCACGATTGGTTTGTGTTTTTCGTGTCAATGGTTCTGAGTGTTCAAATATCCGAATCCATATATAGATTTATTAAATCCATGCATCAAAAATATTTTTTAATCGATAATGATAATGTATCTTCATACTACGCCACTGGCACTGAAGTGTAATTTTTTATGTGAAAAATAAATGTATTTTTCTCGAACTGACGTTATTCATTTCAATAAATGCAAACAGAGACAAAGACAGACATATAATGTCATGGGTTAGAGTGAGACATTTAAAATGCCTTGAATCGATCAATTTGGCTTCAAACTCGACTCTCTTATCTCTTCCTGGAAAACAAACATCTGAGACAGTAAACAACTCCAAGGTCAATTTAGCTCGAGCAGCGTAAACAGATACCGGATGTGCGATTAAATCTGAAAAACAAATTCAAGGTCAAAAATGGATCATCGTCGTGTTTACTGAGAATTTCGTTCAACTTGAGAGAGCAGACAGTAAACATTCAAGATACGTGCTTTATCGCTATTTTTTTTTCTTTTGGAATTTCATTCGAAAGCGAGTGAATTAATAATAAGTCGTCCATCATAATTTTCTGTTGTGTGTTCTAAGACAGTAGACATTTCTCATATTTAATTTTTTTGTTTTGTCAATTAAGGTGGCGGCGGCGGCCATGTTTTTTTCTCTTCCAGCCAATTGCTCTCAGCGAATCACGTGAGGGAAAGTTTTTTCATAACTTCCGCCATCGCGCCATGTTTTTTTGCCTTCAGCTCCATCGCCGCCATGTTTTTTTGCCTTCCGCTTCATCGCCGCCATGTTTTTTGCGTTCCGCAACATCACGCCATGTTTTTTTGCCTTCCGCTCCATCGCCGCCATGTTTTTTGCGTTCCGCTCCATCGCCGCCATGTTTTTTGCCTTCCGCTCCATCGCCGCCATGTTTTTTTGCCTTCCGCTGCATCGCCGCCATGTTTTTTTGCCTTCCGCTGCATCGCCGCCATGTTTTTTGCAGAAAAGACGCGCGCCACTTAGGGTGAAACGTTTTGAAGCCCCCCACCCCGAAACTCTTCGGCGAACACGTCATCTTCTTCAGCACCAACCCTCCACCAACGGCAAGAACTCGATGGACGCGGCCATCGAGAGATTCACCGTGTGGAGCAATGCCGATTCTGGGACACTCTTCGGTCCCAGCTTCGGCATTGTATATCTACTGTTAAAGGTTAGGAGACATTCGAAAAACAATATCTACAGGTACTTTGGTGTGCTATTGGCATTGAATTTCTCACCAGAAAACTCACTAGAATTGCTCACGAATTGCGTGAAAATTTCAACCAGTCGAAATATTTTGGGCTTGCACATAACTTGCATGGGCGCAAGCACAATGTAAAATTTAGTCTTGCATTGCACAAAAATTGCATGAAAATTGCATAATGTAAAGCCGCTCTAACATTGCAGCTGTTAATTGTATCATTTTCATTTAATTTTCAAGAACTCGTGTGACATAATGATTCAGAAGACTCTGACGAACGCCATTCAGAGAAGCAAATTGAAAATGATAATATCAGCAGTATAGATTTAGGTTCTGCTTCACACCATTATTCCCATATAAATAAAAGTAGTTTTATAAATACAGTATCAAATCGTATCAAGTGTTTAATGTATTTGAAATGTTCACACTCAATTAGATTATCAAGAAAATATTACAGACCAGTCAATCACACACTATCAATGAATTTTTCATTTCTAGATGCAATTCAACGCTGCCACAATACAACATCTCTGAAGGACATTGAAGTGGTGGTATCTGTTACCTTGAAAAATCCTTCGACCGATTAAAAAGAAATTAGTAAGTATGTATAGAAGTTACAAACTGAAGTGAATAGAGTATTTTCGATTCAATTCCGATAGATTATGGTTCCTAGTAACCAATATATTTTCCTCATTTTTTCAGTAACAATATATTTACTGAAGACTTATTTCAAGAGTTAATTCAAAACCTTCATAAATGAGCAACCTCCCATTCATTTTGAGATTTAAGAGGCATTGTTTAGTTTCGAATTCTACACATTAAACGTACAAATGAATATATATTTCATTTACCAACATACGAAATATCAAATCGCACAATTAATTTTTTTTTTTAGTATTCTCAATTCAGCATCCTTAACGGATGTCCCAGAAATGGACGAGTAAATAGAATTTGATTTCTTTCTAATTTTAAAATAAGATACCACACCCTGTTGAAATTTGAAAATAAAGCAATTGTACCTTTGTAGAAATGAACTTTTCTTCCTGAATTATATGTAACCCTCAAATTGTAGAGCAACTGTAGACACGTGTTTCAGACTGTTGGCATCATGAGTACGGTGTAGCTTAGTGCAAAGATGTATAACACTTTACGAAGTCAAAAGTGTTGCACATCTTCGCACTTGGTTTCACTGTACTGATGACCAACAGTCTTGAACATGTGTCTATGGTTGCTCCATAATTTGAGGATTATACCCATTGAATTTTTTCTAATCGATTATTCGAAAAGGTAACTGTGGGAATATTACAATATTCCTGGATCATACCATATATTCAGAGAATACTCATTAAATATTCAATAAGAATATTCTATGATTATTCTTCATTTATATTCCTTGGATAATCTTAGAATATTCCAAATATTCTGAGGATATTCATTGGTAATATTATAGGAATATTTTGTATGGAATATCCGTGGAATATCCCAGAAATAGTCTAGATATTCATAGAATATTCTCTTGGGAATATTCTACGATTATCTGAGGGATTCCCATAAGCATGTTCAGGGAATATTCCTCCAATATCCTAGAATATCCTAGAATATTTCAATATTCCAAAAAGAATGTTCTAGGATTATTCATGGAATATCTAGTGCTGTCTGGGTTGTTGCCAGGGGCGCGCTCTGTGATTGGTTATCATAATGGCGGGGAGTTTGAATGACATGACAGCTACAGCTGAAAATGACATTTATACTCCCTGACCTTATAGTAACCAATCACAGAGTACATTCCCTGGCAACAAGGACGGAAAAATTAAGAACTTTCGTCTCTTTTTATTAGGGTGTCCAAAGCCATTAGAAATCTCTATTGGATAGCTAGGTTATAGTTAGGTTAGAGGTTAGGTTAGATTGTGTCCCTTCCTTTCAAAGGCGGATTTATTCACTAATTTGAACTTCATTAATGCATAAAAGATTAGAAGAATGTGGTTTACTACTTCTTCAATGCATAAGGGCGGATTGTACAAAGCAAGTTCACCAACATTTTAACTAAACTGAGTTCAGTTGCTAAGGAACTGGAAATTTCATTGGCTACTCCCGAGCAACTGAACTAATTTTGTATAACTCGCGCTAAGCGTAAGTATTGATAAGTTACAGTATACAATTTCCCAATAGTAGAAAAATTTTCGAATTCTTTGATGAAAAAACCATTCTACACATACTACACAACACTTTGCCTCTGGACCACGGGATTTTTAGTGAAATATGTTGTCAAATTTTGAGGCGCATACCTATTTTTCCACTTCATTAGTGCATAAAGTTAAAAGTTGGGAACTTCATCTGGGTCTTGATAGTTATTTAATCAATTATAATATAGTCATAATAATAATAATACTCCCTCATAAACACTCGTTGAGTGTACCCAAAGACATAGCCTGTGCGGGTAAAGGACGGCTATTATTATTATTTGCCGTGGCGCTCCGGGGCCACTTACTGATGTTTTCGGTGATGTATTCACTTTTCAGCTGTAGGAAAACCCAGAAAACCACAGCACCACCTCGGGTAGTCGGTGTGCACTCCAAGCTAGCATTAGTGCGATGAATGCGATTAATGATCTAGATATTTGAAGGTGCCGTGAGCCAAGCGAGCGCGTTAATGTTCGAAATACGAGTTGATTACAATATAGGTATTTTTCCGTCAATCCCACTCATCTTGTTCAAATAAAGGAATCCTTGATTAAAGATATTTACTCAATGAAATGAACAGTGGTTACGCATGCTCTTCCTTTGATTATTAATATTAT
Source organism: Chrysolina americana (assembly GCA_958502065.1). Taxonomy (NCBI): domain Eukaryota; kingdom Metazoa; phylum Arthropoda; class Insecta; order Coleoptera; family Chrysomelidae; genus Chrysolina; species Chrysolina americana. Next base: position 65,309,386 of record OY293411.1, read on the forward strand.
TAATACATTTATATCGATATTTGTAATGATTGAATTAGAGAAACTGAAAGAGAGGGTGCAGAAAAAGTCAATCTGTATACTCGCATTTTACGGCTGCGCTACTGCGCTACGAAATCAAACATTAATAGGTAATAGGTTTTTTCATTGTTTTTCCGGGATCCCTACTGAAAACTCGACAATGAAAACCCCAAAATGAGTGGTGGGCTGATCTACCAGGCATTGAATATCTTCCATGAAATTGTTAAATTTCACAGCGGTCGTGAAGAAACTGTGATTTTAAATTAATTTCCACCTTCATTTCTAAATTATGATGCAGGTATCATAAATAAAAACTAGGATATGCGATTAACTTGATGTGTAAATGCCTCTGAAGTACTTTTTCGATGTTGATGAGAAACCCCACTTCATGTCGTTTTCATCCCAAGATAAAAGCGAATTGCTCGTGGTATTGCGCGTTTGCATCCCACCCAGGCGGCCTGGATTCGATCCCCACCGCCTACCGCACTGAGCTAAAGTGGTTCGGAATCCACTTGTACGTAAGCTGTAGGTCTCGGATCTCCCTTATTCACACAAGCTCTGCTTTTGAGGGATTTTCTCCGAAAAACCTAGCTGATTCGTAAAAACAAACTTTACAAAAAAAAGTATATTATTTGAATACTTACACATTAGGTACCTATTTCCTAGACATATATATCATGCTGAAGTCAGTTAGTTTAAAACAGCTGTAAAAAACAGCATACAGTTCTTTCTGAGATAATTGCTTTAGTCCCCAACAGGTAAACATATTTACAGGACAATATGAGTTGGAATTCAATATATTTTTGTATATACAGGGTGTTTCCAAAATTGGAGCAATAATTGAAATGAATAATAGAAAACGAAAAACCTAAGTGGAATGAAAGAATACATTTTTCTCGAAAATACGTTATTTTGGAAAATATTGGACTTTGAAGTATTCGGAAAACTCTGGCAAACTTTTGGGAACAACCCCTGACCAGAGATCAACACGGTCCCTATAGATGTAACCGAAGCGGTGACAAAAAAAGTCCGGCGGCTAATAAATAAATTTGACAATGTTGCCGACATTAAATGTTGAAAGATGATATGATAAAGTAAACGATATTCTTTCTTCAGTTCCCCTTTAAGCTGTGGGGGTCACTGAGTTGGCTTGGCCTCGACCGCAACAACCGTCATCATCAAGTTGCACTTTAATGGCAAAGCTCGCGAGCCAATCGATTCAGAGTCGTATATTGTTTGTCGTGGTATCCTTCGATCATATCGCTTCTTGCATTCATTAGGATGACTCTTTTATATACGTGCATATCAAAGATGAATTTTGGTCAAATCGTTTGACGAATCCATATGATTTATGTAGGTAGATACCTTAGATTCTTGTTGTTTCAGTACATCACTGGGACTCCGATGATTAGAAATGTTTCATAGCATCGAAATGTGTCGAGAATGTGACGTCATATTCGAACGTTACAAATGGGAAGCAATGGAAGTATAGTATCGATATTTCGAATATGACGTCAAATTTCGATTCTATAAAACATTTCTAATCATCGGAGTCCAGCAGCATCCCTGTCTTTTGAAATTCATACAATCCCTAGCTATTCTACGCTACTCACCACAATGGAAAATGTCAGTGTTGTTAGGTATTTGCAATCGCGGTACTTTGCCAGGAACTCGATATTTCAATCGGATAAAAATAGATAAAAATTTCGAAGCAATTAGGTAGGTAGTTGGAACCTAGGTAAAATAACAACGCTGTTCAACAGATGCGACAACAGGGTAGTTTTCAGCGTGCTTGTGACTCGTTACTTCGTCGTGCGAGACTCTGCATAGCGAAAGTGGTGGCGGTCATTTCGAACACCTGTGGTAAAATCAAATTCCGATTATTTTCAGTTACTTTTTAATCTCCTGTAATGAAATGAGAATGCCTCATTACTCTCATTTTGATTTAATTCAGTGTATTTATTTCGGTTCACTTCGAAGCCAAATGTACCCAGCAAACATTGATTCATGGGACAATGAAAGCCTAATATATTTTTCCCTTGACTGAATGTTGTGGCCCAATGACTGACACAGGTAAGGGGTTCTCTTGGGGAGTACACTCCGGCCAGCAGCTGGCCGACGGTCACTCAGCCATCAACTCTATGTTATGTGCTAGCCCTTCAATTTCCCAGCAGAATGCCACCAATAATTATCAAAGGTAATGTGATGGCCCATTACCTTATACCCATTAATATTCAATTGATGGTTTTATAATGAAAAAAATATTTAGAAGCAAATATTTATTGCAATACTCAATAGATGAGATAACATTAGGGGTGTTTCCTGAATAAGTTAAAACAATTCAGGGATTAATTCCTTGTGATATTTAATGAAGAAAAGTCCATTATTTCGTAAAATATAACAAGTAATCACGACCGGAATTGTCTTTAATTACTTGGGAAACACTTTGAATATGTCTATACATTCAACATGTCAATTATCTCCTCTTTCTTTTCTTCTCCTCTCTCGTCCTCCCTCCCGGTCCTCCGCACTTCAAAACCGGGATTTATAATTATTGTTCTGTGGCTTGGGCATACAAAGGGTTTATTCTTGCTGAAACTGAATAACATTTTCCTCAAAGCCTCAAACTGAATATCACCAAGAACAATTGTTCTATGAATTTTTTTTTTGTCTATACTTATGAGAGAAAATATTTTTTGAAAGTACTAGACATCTTGAGGAATCATTACACAAATCCCAAAATGATAGGTAAGGCACAATCGGCAAAGCAGTTAAAATGGCAGAATGGGTCATGATTTCAGCACAATATTGAAGTTGATATGTATATAGTACTTACTTGGTGATTTTATTCATCTTCATAATCGAATATAATTAATATTTAATTGTCTCTCCACCATCACATTCACTTCGTTCACATCTACTAATATAATTTCAATTTCAGTAATTTCTAATTTATATAACTACAACCTACAACTACACTACACAAACAAGAATATGTTGACCTATAATTGGTTGAAAAGTAGGACTTATAAAATTGCACCAATAGTAAAGCTAGAAACCTAACCCGAACACGTTTGAAGGAACTCGAGCATATATTCGAAATACTTGGGTTGTATAAACACAAAACGATATTTTCCAGAAATTGTTCTCTATTTAGGGAGCGTGCGCAGAATGAATTTTTCATTCCATATGGATGCCCAGCGTTGGCCCTTCACATATTTCCGTTACGAGATACCTTCACTTTCCCAGCAACGCAAAAGTCAGTGGTACGATAAAAGCCTACCATATTTTTTGCTCTTCTGGCGAAGTGACGGCAAATTCGTAAAAGGCCATCAACTTTTCACTGGGCCGTTAACTTCCCAGCAGTTTATTGTTTGCTGGTTAATAACTGACAAGGGTTACGAAATAATAATAAACTGGCAACGGTGCCAGAATACGAGTAATTAACACAATAATAGGTACTAGAAGATAGGTGTCCTAGGAACTGATGATGATACCAGTGCTTCCCAAACAATCGTGAGTAAATGAGTCTAATTTTGGGAGATTTTCAAGTGCTTAAGAAAAAAAGGTGAATGCTTTTTATTGTTTGTGTCATTGTGTCAATTGTGTATTTGTCTTCCTTATTTCAAATAGAACACCCAGTATATTATCCGTCCATAAGAAGCGCCAACAAGTGCTCTATAAATTTCATCAAATACTCCCTATGGTTAAAATCAATAGTTTTTCTTAAAAAGAAAGGAAGATTTTGCACAGTTTTATTTACAATGTTTGGCAAGCTATTTTTCGCACCCTGTATATCACAGGTCTATTTTTCATATATAATAATAATAATAATAATACTCCCTCATAAACACTCGTTGAGTGTACCCAAAGGCATAGCCTGTGCGGGTAGAGGACGGCTATTATTATTATTTGCCGTGGTTTGAGAGAGTCATCAACGTACATAATTTGACCAAAAACTCATTTCAATAGGACTTGGCACAACTTCATAATTTCAAATAGTATGAGTGACGAATTTTGGGAAAAAAAAGCTGCCCCTGGACTCCGATGATTAGAAATGTTTTATAAAGTGTCATTCCCAAAGTATGCACCATATGGAAAACTTATTTATTAAGGGTTTTTCGACGAAAAGTTATTCTTGATAAAAGTTTGTGCATCCCCAAAAACTAAAGATGCACCAACAAAATACAATAAAACAAACGTAATGTACGAGGAGCCTTCAAATATTTGATTTTGAGACAAGAGTAAAGTACTCTTATTTTGAAAAATCTCCGGAAATGATATTCAGAAAAGTTGTTCAGCACTAAAAAATACATCTAGTTTTGGAGTCATGACCATCTAAGTGAAGTTTTATTTTTTTACCCATTTTCTTTAAATGGGGACTACGAAAAAAATAATTTGCTAAAACGATAAATAGACAGCATCCTGTATACGACGGTTCATTTTAAAAGCCTGTAATATTACAAATTACACAACTATGGTGTTAACCATGGTCAATTTTTCTGAGAAGTAAAATAATTTTCAAATTTTTTGGTGCAGTTATTTTTATTTTTTGTTGACACCGAAAATTACTAAAATTATACAGTTTTGTAACAAGAACTTGATATTCAATAATATTAAATCACAAAACATCAAAATAAAATAGGTATTTCGGAACAAACTCATTGATTTTCTGGAGATTTTCTTGTCCAAAATAATTCTTATATTCGCTTTAAAAACGAAAGCATGTTTCCCAAAGAAGTATTTTACATCTCAGTATGATGTCCATCCCGCAACATGCACAGTTCGGTTCTTCTTACACAATCCTTGACTGCATTCGTAATGTGCTCCGGTTGAATGGCCCTGACACAATTAGTAATTACATTTTTTAAATGTTCTCTATCCCTAAATGGACGATGTTTGTAAACTTTGTTCTTCAATGAACCCCATAAGAAGAAATCCATTGGGGTTAAATCTGGTGAGCGCGCTGGCATTGGATATTCTGAGTAACGTCCTATCCATTTTCCATTGAATGTTTCATTTAAAAATTATCTTATTGCAACACTACAATGAACACTAGCTCCATCTAACTGATACCAAAAAATTGCAAATATCGGTTGGCATTAAGGTTTCCATCAATGAAGAAGGGACAAATCACATTATTGTTCAACAGTCCACATAAGACATTTACCTTAAATGAGGATTGGTCCTTGCACTCTATAGTGAAATGAGGGTTTTCTAAAGCCCACCATCTACAGTTCTGTGAACTTACGGTTCCATTAGTTGTAAATGTTGCTTCATCAGTCCATAAAATATTTATTGGGAACCGTGCGTTTTCTTCGTATTCTCTCTGATACCATGCGGAAAACTCAAATCGTGGGATAAAATCCCTTTCTTTTAGGGTATTTATAAATTTTGGTTTAAAAGCTTTGAATTTATTTCTTCTTAAAATTTTTTGTACGGTTACCATTTTCGATGACACTTAAACACACTTCCTCTTCCACTTCTCTAGATACCTTTGCAGCTGAGTGAGGTTTATTGAAATTGTTATTAATACTGCCCGTTTCTTTAAATTTATTTAAAATACGGGTAACTGTAATGTGATTTACCTTGCGATTAGGATGCCTGGCATTAAAAACGTCTGATACTTGTCTGCTTGGAGTATTTTCCCCTCACAACAATATGATCTCAACTTTTTCATCTTTTGTAAGCATCTTGATATTATTTAAATAGTACTTATTATCAAACGATAACAAAATAAGCAATAACAATAACTACGTAATGAATATTCAGCGAATATGTCACGTACTTAATGTCAAACATACGTTTGGTTTCAAAGCCAACTTAAAACACTTATTTTGGACAAGAAAATCTCCAGAAAATTAATGAGTTTGTTCCGAAATACCTATTTAATTTTGATGTCTTGTGATTTGATATTATTGAATATTAAGTTCTTGTTACAAAACTGTATAATTTTGAGTAATTTTTGGTGTCAACAAAAAATAAAAATATCTTTGCACCAAAAAATTTTACTCCTCAGAAAAATTGACCATGGTTAACACCATAGTTGTGTAATTTGTAATATTACAGGCTTTTAAAATGAACCGTCGTATACAGGATGCTGTCTATTTATCGTTTTAGCAAATTATTTTTTTCGTAGTCCCCATTTAAAGAAAATGGGTAAAAAAATAAAACTTCACTTAGATGGTCATGACTCCAAAACTAGATGTATTTTTTAGTGCTGAACAACTTTTCTGAATAACATTTTCCGAGATTTTTCAAAATAAGAGTACTTTACTCTTGTCTCAAAATCAAATATTTGAAGGCTCCTCGTACATTACGTGTGTTTTATTGTATTTTGTTGGTGCATGTTTAGTTTTGGGGGATGCACAAACTTTTATCAAGAATAACTTTTCGTCGAAAAACCCTTAATAAATAAGTTTTCCATATGGTGCAGACTTTGGGAATGACACTATAGAATCGAAATGTGACGTCATATTCGAAATATCGGTACCTCGGTACTATGCTTCCCATTTCTAACGTTCGAATATGACGTCACATTCTCGACACATTTCGATACTATGAAACATTTCTAATCATCGGAGACCCAGTGCTGTCATGCTAAAAATCTCGAAAACCGTCAATATTTTCGAAAAGAAGATCCATATAAAGTACCTTTTATTTCTCATGTAGAAACCGAAAAACTGATAAAAAATACTGGTTGCTATTTAAAAAAACAAAGTTGGGACCCGCCCAGAAAAACTGAACACCCTGTGTGAGTGCCATCATTTTCAATTTGTAGAGCTCAGGAAATAGTATCATTTTGCTCATTGAATGATCCATCTATCTATTACCATAATAGAGATATGGAAGACCGCGCCCTTGCTGCAGGACCCTGTATATATAAATGGTGTACCCTAGCATGTGCGGGTAAAGGACGGCTATTATTATCTCATTGGCCGTGGCGCTCTGGGGTGACTTACTGATGTTTGGGTGGTGTATTCACTTTTCAGCGATAGGAAAATCCGTAAAACCTACAACATAACCCCGGCGGTGGTCGGTGCGCACCACAAGCAAGCACCATAAACGAAAAGAACTATTGGCCAGCAATCATTTTACTATATAGCTCCAAAAAAGTACAACAGCGTTACTACAGAAAACAAATAATTTATGTTATTGCTGATTTGGTCAAAATGAATTACCGATGGAATTTACTCACAAACTGTCTAGGTCATATTGCCATATTAATTTTTATTTTCAGTTGTGATACAATGTTCCCAATCTGACCACGTGGTATTTAGTTCCGTACAAGGAGCCTTACCTGTGCTTTTTATATCTGGGATACTCATTTTTTATCTTTTATAACCATTATACAGGGTTGGGCACCGAAAACGAAACAGATCGAATATTTTTAAAACACATGTGTTGTGAAGAAAATGCAAAAACACGTCGATTTTTAATCCAAGGGGGACATCTTTCTATCATAACCTCAACTTTAATTCCACTCCCTTCACCCCTTGGTCACTATCACCCAAACAATATGAATGGGGAAAGTAGTGAATATGACACATCATAAAAACAGTAATTTCATAAGGATTTCAGCCATGTCAATTTTCGCTACCTAACTTTCTATTTTGGCGCCCTCTTGCGAGAAAAAAAAAGTGTTCCGTATTCCAAATTATGATTCTTCATTTGCAAGCTAATTTGACATAAATTCGGTGACAATGCATTATAGAATTTTTCTAAAGGAAAAAACGAAATGGCGGCTCTAGAATGGCGGACAAAATTTAAAATGATGGTCCAATTTAATTCAAAATTGATAAGAGGTGGTTTTCAGAGTCGGAAATTATGAATTGTTTGTCGATACAAAAAAGCAAGATGGTGACTCCAAGATGGCGGACGAAATTTGTAATTATAATCGGATTCGAATAAAAATTAAGTAGGTATTGGGGCACCTGAGACCAGCCCCCCTCCTTCCACTTTTTTATTGTATCTCGTCTGTCGACAGCCAATCAGAGCTCTCCAAGTTGTGACATGACAGCACCACCCATGTCACCAGTCATCCGTCATAATTTTTTATTCTTCTTCGTATCTTCGTCACGGAACATCAGTAACCTTTCCTAACCTCTCATCTGTCACGTAACCTACCAAACCTACATTTGTCATAAGTCACCTACATTTGATATTCATCATCACGTTGTCAGCTGTCAGTTGCACACCCAACCAGTGTTGTGAGCGACTCCAAGATGGCGGCCGTCCTAGGCGGGGAGTTTGAAATTTGAATTTGGCGTGGTCACGTGGTGACCGTCATCATCATGGAGCTCGTCGTCGTCGCGGAACATCAAGTTCTTCTTCTTCCCACCAGATGGCGTAACTCGGGTGTAGTCCTGTGAGCGGGAGATATAATTGGTTGTGTGTGATCGGTATCTGAAAAATAAAAAGATTTGCGCTGAGGAGATTTGAACTCGCGCCGGCTGGGTTGGCAGGCGGAGATCTAAACCACTACACCACGGAGGATATTGATTAAAGAAGGTGAATAGTATATATTTGTTATAGCGAATAGCGGCAGGAGGGTTATGAAATATGTGTTAACCATCATTCGAAAAAAAAATATGGCAGTTCAATGGTGGTCTAGCGTTTCAACAAGCTATGTGTATAGGGTGTCTCAAAACGTATCATTGAAGAGAAAAAAACATGGCGGCTGCTCGTTAGATTTAGTATACCAGGTGTACCAACATCCATTTAAGAGAAAAAAAACATGGTGAGTGCTTGTCTTATATAGTATGCAGGGGGTCTCAAAACGTATCATTTAAGAGAAAAAAATGGCGGCTGCTCGTTAGATTTAGTATACAGGGTGTCTCAAAACGCAAAGTTTCAGAAAAATCATATCATTTGAGAGAAAAAAAAAATTGCTGCTTGGGGCAGAGAAAAAGGTATAATTGGGGACATAGGGATTTAAATTACGAATCATCAAAAAATAAGCGCTTCCTATCATTGAAATTTGAGATAGGGCATTGATAAGGGTCCAAATTTAGTTACTTCCGGTTGTCCGATTTCGATGATTTTGGCATCAATGGATTCGTTTCGATGTCAAGAAACATTTTTAATCATTTTCCAATGCCAAAAGGTCTTAGGAGACTATCTTCGTTATTAGTAAAGATACAGAAACGTGCGGGTACTCTAATAAGACAACTTTTGTGGGGGATCAAGAAAATAATAGAATTTCCTTCCGTCAACTGCCATAAGTGCCATAAACCTCACATTTTAATGCGTTATGTACTCATCGCTCAAATGTTAGAAGTCGTTTCGTTAACGTTTAACATTTTTCGCATTTTTGCATGCTTTACCGTTTCAAATTTTAGCTGTTTTTTCGAACGCAAAAAAACGGTTTTTGTGGTCGCATTTTGGCATGTTTTATCGTTTCTAATTTCAGTTGTTTTTTCGAACGCGAAAACGTGTATTTTGAGCAATTTTGAAATGTCAAATCTCCATAAGAAATACATGTAAACATACAGTTTTTCGGTTTAATTTAAGGCTGTTTTTCGGAACGCGAAAAACGTTTATTGTGGTTGCATTTTTGCGTGATTAAGCGTTTCAAATTTTAGTTGTTTTTTAGAACGCGAAAAACGCTTATTGTAGTCACATTTTTGCGTGTTTTAGTGTTTATTTTGATCACATTTTTGCAGGGAATCGCCGCCGCAGTACGTTTCGTGTCAGTTTGACTATGTTTCTTTTTTTGTTATTCATTATCAGGTGGGTGGGGAGAGGGTTAGGTAACTTTATTTTTGGAAAGTATGTTATTGCCATTGAACAGTTGAAATAGTCAGCGACAGAATGGCATCTGAAGAATACAGACAGAAGGTTGAAGATTTTTCTGGACGTGTCCAAGAGTTAAAGGAAGATATTCAATTCTATGAAGAAAAGGAGAATGTGGTGAAGCAGTTGACTGATTTGGGCATTCAAGACAAAGTGTTCAATCGAAAATTACCGCAAACGAGATATCTGTTAAGAAGAATCCAACCTCAAGCATTGTAGAATATGTCTCCTCAACTGAAAACAAATTTTATACTTTTGACTGCAATATTGAATAATGTTTTATTCGTGAACGTGACGAAAAGAGTGAAATTCATGGCAATATGCGTGAAGGCAAATGATTTCGATCAGGGTTGTAATAGAACACGATGGAAAATAATGCGTTTAACTCGGGTCAATGAGGAGCAATTAGCTGAATATTTCGTTCCAGCAGGGCGGGAGAAAATCACATCAAAATGGAATTTCAAATTTACAGAATCCTCATCATAGTATCTACGATATTAGCATGTATAGTAATGAGAGTAGTTCAAGGAATTATTGTAGAGGTCAATAAAAAATGGATTATTTGGTTTAAATAAATATATTCGAAAATTGAATTTTATTTTTATTATTACCATACAAACATTCTGATATCAACTTCTGTTATTCGTTTCATATCAGTTGGCATTGGAGCACGGTCTCCGAGCCAGCATTATCGGTGATAAAAAAACAGTGCAAAAAAAATTGTTGGAAGTTGTTCATTATCAAAACCACAGAGTAACGATTAGTGCGTTATTTGCTTTGCTTGTTCTGAAATTTTATATCAAGTATTCTTGAATGTTTTTATGAAATTTGTTTTCACATTAGGGTCATAAAAGTGGTTGGGGATGAGTGATAAATTTCAGTTTTCGATTACCCAAGCAGTAATAGATGTTAGATTTATTTGAGTGTGTGCACAATCATCAATAATAAGATGTAAGTACAATATTTTTCTTTGAAAAAGTGCATAATCATGTATTTCATTTTCGAAATTTTGTGAACTGAATTTAATTAAAAAAAAGTTGGATCGTAATACTGGGAGACAAGTAGTCGTGTTTTTTTTATAATAATCTCAAAAGGATTTAAAAATTATTCCCAAAAATTACAAAATAAAGTATTTTTTTTAAATGTAATTGAGCTTACAATGGAGGATAGTGTTGAAAATGTTTTTATGTTTGAATGTCTGCAAATTAATAAAAATTCAAACTTGATGAAATTAAACACACATAATTTCTTTTTCTTATTTTTTACATAAATCATACACAAATTTTTGTTTATAATAAAATAAATATTCACGTAAAGCATTAGTCAACATACTATCTAAACATGAGGCATGACAAAAACCTTCTATAATTTCTTCCAAACTTGAATTAGTTTTATTAACCATGATTGAATAATGTCAAAAACACCTCGATAATAGTCACAAAAGTTCATAGCATCCAGCATAGCGATACGGTCAGACAGCACCCCCCAAGTGTATATGTAGAATGTCGTTTACAACTTGTTAGGACAGCTCCATGTTCGTGATATCCTTGGAAATGGAAATTTGTTTGGTATTACTTTCGATGTACTGTGTGATGTAAATGTAATCCCGCAACGTGTTATGATTGGATCATTCTCATCTACATACTCATCTATTTGTGATTCAAAGAAATTTTCCTTAATATCTTGCAGGATATCAATGAGGGTTGCCCATTCAAAAGAAGCAAAATTGATGGATCGAATGGAGAACTGCTGCTTCAAAGTGATGCATGAGCTAAAATCCCTGGAGGGACTTATGCCACATCGAATTTCGTAGGATGGCATAGGGAAGACCATCAACATCAACTGATGTTCGTTTCGAGCAGCTATTTCATATTGTCCCAATGCTCTGTCGATGGCATTTAGAGTTTCGTTGTAATCTTCCTTATCACTACCACACATTACTTCAACTTCGCTGACGTAACCACTATCTTGAGCCATTTTCGTTTTCAAACTGAATATTCGTCTGTGCTTGCATACGCTTTTATGGCTTCAGATCACGTGGCCAATTTTAAAATTGTTGTTGCATGTTTGTTGACTGTGAAAAAATATTTGAAAGACCCCTCGGAATTATATGATTTGTGTTTGTTTCGATCCAACTGTTATCTTTGTTATACAAACCGAGCCATTTAACGTACATTTTTTTGCATTTTTTCCTCAGATCTTTTTCCACGAGATTTGCATTTGCAGTTTTTTGTAATTCCTCCGCATAAAAAGCACCCTTGATAGGAGCACCCTGCATATCTTCCAGCATGAAGGTGGTGGGGTTGGTAATATTGACTTTGATGATTTTGAATAATTTCGTAGTCCAATTGGGCGTGTAACCTTTTTCGAAAACGTGCTTTGTCTTACTAATTCGCACAACATCGCCGACTTTGAATTTTCTCGGTCCAGCTATTGTCAAGTGGCTGTATGTTGATTTGAGAATTTCTATTTCGTTGGTTTCAGCAATTTCCGAAGGTTTCATACCCGTCTTTGAATGACGTGTTTCATTGTAAGATTTTGTGATTTCAGGTAATATATTCAGCCATTTGTAGGTGCCATACAAACTGAAATACTTGTACAATCTTTCCTTCAAAGTCCTTATAATCCGTTCGGCCATAGAGGCTTTGTGGATGCTGTACGTATTGTAGTGATTTATCTCATGTTTTTTCATCAAACTCTGGAATTTACTGTTGTAAAATTCCGTTCCCTGATCGGTTTGTAGATTTTTTGGGCATCGTTTCGTGTGTGCCAAAATATCTGCAAACGTTTCAGTAATTTCCTCACCCGTTTTCGTTTTCAGCGGATGGGTCCACACGAGAAACAATCTATAACGACTAGAATGAGTTTGAAATTACGATTTTGATGAGCATACGGTCTCATCTCAGCCAAGTCCATTTGCCATAAATCATCTAAGCCTTTAATGATGGTGCTACGTCGAGGAAATTTTTTTCTAATAGGTTTATGCAGTTCACGGACAAGTTGAATCTTATGTGATGGCGAAACTGTGAAACCTACTATTTTATTATGGTGATACATACACAACATTTGGATTTTAGTAATCTCCTCGACAGCAGATTTTACACTCGCTATATCTGAATTTATTTTGGTGATTTGCTGTGAAATATCAATTCAAAACTGGTTTAACTCATTCTTGGTTAGCAGCATTTCCTTGTGCTTGATATCCCATTTTAAATTGTGTGCATGAATCGAATCGGTTATTTCAGAATTTTTTTTCAACAAATCTCCATGAATATTTTCAATATCAGTTTTGTATTGTTGGTTGAATTTTTCGAAAAATGACCTTGTTTCATTATAGCGTACTTCACTTAGTTGCGAAATTTGAATAAAAGTACTTGCAAGTGTTTGAGTTTTCTTTTCCAGATTATTTTTTGTTGCAATCAATTCATTTTCAATTTCATGTTGCATCTTTGCCATTTTGTCACTCAGTTGAACTATTTCCGAATGGTGTTGTTCACCTTGATGTTATATAGTTGCAGCAATTTTTCTATCGATTTCATCAACATATTTTTTATTGGCAGCATCAGTATTATTGGTAGGGCTCTTTACATTACTCAATTTCAAATTATCAAAATCAATTTTACCATCTGGAGTGTGCAGCAAATCGCCCCCAGAGGGCGTAGGTAATTTTCGCTTTTTATCACCGGTGTTGCTGTCGCTACGTCGAAACTTATCGATAACCATTTTGAAAATGTGAATGTATGGAGAAACGCACGCCATCTTATAGAATTATATTTCACTCAAAATGGCAATAATCTCATTGTCATGTGAAGTATTTTCAGCATCCCGAGAGGCTATCAATAGTTCGTTGGGACCATCCCAATAAACAAACTCCATAGGTTCGGTATTGAATGTCATTGCAATAGGTATATTTTTAGGTAAACCGCTACCTTTTGCTGCAGGGTTGGATGTTTTAGGTAAACCGGTACGTGTCGTTATTTTACGTTGATTTCGTATAGGAAACATCGGTTCAATTATGTTGGTATACTTGTATCTTTTACTACCTTTCGGATAGCCTCAGGAGTTTTTGTGAATATTCGACAAATCTACAATTGATTTGTATGCCTGCATATATTCATCATTATAGTTTTCAGGTGTGTTTAAAAATATGAGATCATATATACCGGGTGTTGCTTTCCACTGATATCCACCCATTTTGATGTATCCGCTGCGTTTGTCGAAATCTATTTCTTTATTACCAAGGAACCATTTTGAAGATACACCATCATATACAGGGCCGTATACTTTATCGATTTGTTTGTCATTGCTCCAATGTTTTATAATGTACTGTAACGATTTCGAGACCGGCCCCGAGACCGGCCCTGATCTAATTAATTATGCACCCTCGTTCAACTACAACAGCATATCTGCTGGCCTATCGCCAAGAACAAGCTGGAATAAAATCGATCAATTCGATACTGTTCGAAGAGCCATCTAGATGAAATGTTCTATACTCCAGAATAATCGAGAGAGCCGTGGATGGAATCTGCTTGCCACTCTATAACCGCTGGAGGACAGTCAGAATTCAGAGTTAGTAACAGTTCCAGAGTTCGCTGATATATAGCCACAGTAGAAATAAATAGTTATTGAAGTCTATGTTTTAGTGTAATAATTGTTGTAAATAGTGTTTTAAATAAATTAGGAAAATTAGTTAGTGCAGTTTTACAACATTTGGTGTCAGAAGTGGGATGTTTGAAATAAATAAGTGTTAAAGTGTTCGTCGCGTTGAAAAACTGATAGACATTTATCGCGCCTAATAGACAGTTAGTGACCCGTTGAACATTTGAGTGCAAAGTGGACAGTTTTGCGCGTCGCGGGACAATAAACTAAAAACTTTTTGTGTGAAATAAATAATAGACTGATATTTCGGTTAAAAACAATTAAAGACAAAATGTTTCCGAGGAGAGTTCACCTGGTTGACCTTAAAGTTAGTGAATTGAAGCAGGAGTTAGAGGAGCGGGAGTTAGAAACAACTGGAAAGAAGGCCGTACTCCAGAAAAGACTTTCAGATGGACTGATTGAAGAAGGAGAAGACCCCGAAACATTTTTGTTCGAAGTTTCTGGAGTCGATTTGAGTGCTATAATGAACAAACTCGAGGAAACCACGAATAGTTTGAAGGAAGAACTTCAACAAAATTCGGTGAGTCTGGAAGATAAATTTCTACAAAATTCGAAGAGCCTGGAAGAAAAACTTCTAGAAAATTCAAATACTTTGAAAGAAGAACTTTCGAAAAATCTAGAAGAAAAGCTTGAAGAAAATTCGAAAAGTCTAGAAGTGAAACTTCAAGAAAAGCTTCAAGAAAATTCTGTCAGCCTGAAAGAAGAACTTCTAGAAAATTCGAATTGTCTAAAAGAGGAACTGCAAGAAAATGTGAAGAGGCTGGAATAAAAGCTTCACGAAAATTCGAAAAATTTAGAAGTGAAGCTTCTAGAAAACTCGGAGAATTTGAGAGAAGAGCTTCTAGAAAATTCGAGAAGCTTGAAAGAAGAAGTTTGCAGTGTGGCGAATCGGTTGGAAGAAAGAATGGGAACTGTTGAAACAGAGATGGAGAAAATCAAAGATGAAATGGAAGAAGAAATGAAAAAAATTAAGGAAACGCTCCACGATGAAATGAAGGAAAAATTTAGTGAGTTAGAAAAGCGAATGTGCACATTCCTGAAATTTCCAACAGAAATATGCCGGATCTGAGTACCTACTTGGAGGAAGTTCAAAAAGACATCAAAGATTTCAAGGTCAGTACGGAACCAGGAAAGCTCTCATTGAAACCGCCTCATTTCGACGGAAATACTCTATGGGCAAACTACCGCCGACAGTTTGAAGCTGCTGCCAAAGCGAATGGATGGAATGCTGGGGAGAAAGCTTTAGCATTGACACTGGCATTGCGTGGCGAAGCAACAAACTTTTTACAGACCCTTACCGCCCAACAACAGGAGGACTATGAACAGCTAGTAAAACATCTGGAACTTCGCTATGGCCAAGCCCACCTTGAACACGTATATCACTCGCAGCTGAAAAATCGATGCCAAAAATCAAGCGAATCATTACAAGAATTCGAAGCAGACATTGCACGCTTGGTTCGCCTTGCATATCCAGCTACACCGGAAAATGTAATAGAACGACTAGCGGTTCAGGCATTTTTGGATGGGCTTCGTGACCAAGAAACGAGGCAGGCATTGACACTAGCTCGCCCCGCACATCTCGTGGATGCATTGGCACGCGCTCTGGAATTCGAAGCAGCAAAGCAATCCTGCAAAAGCCAGAGTAGAGTCCGGATGATCGAGGAAGACCGACAGGAGCCTACTAATATAGAAGCTGTGATGCGAAAAGTGCTGAAGGAAGTTGTGCCTGAGAGAAGACTGATACGATGCCGAAATTGTAGAGAACTTGGGCACGTTCGTAAATAAATTTGTGCCAGTGAGGGTAATGAATGTCAATTATTACCCGGTGACCTTGAAGAAGGGAACAATTTTGAGGCACTGCTCGTCAATTTCCTCTGTGATTAGGAGTGCACGCGGCACTGTTAGCCAAGCCAGTAACATGCCAGCAGAATTAGAGAAGTTGGTTGCTATTTCGTCCAAGGACATGGGGCCAGCACAAAAGACCAAACTGAGGGAACTAGTCAGGAAGTATCAGGAAATCTTCGATACCGGAGTAGGCAAAGGCGGTAGAACAAAGGTGGTTCAGCACAAGATAGATACTGGAAATGCCCGACCAATCAGGCAATCAGCCAGAAGACTTCCTCTAGCCAAAAAGGAGGAGGCTGACAAAATAGTCTGCGACATGGAGAAAGACGGAGTCATCGAGCCATCCGACAGTCCCTGGTCCTCTCCAGTCGTGTTGGTGAAGGAGACAGATGGATTAACACGGTTTTGCGTAGACTACCGTCAACTAAACAACGTGACAAAAAAGGACGGCTACCCTCTTCCAAGGATAGACGACACGCTAGACACGCTGGCTGGATCTACGATTTTCTCGACCTTAGATTTGAAGAGCGGATACTGGCAGGTAGAACTGGCCCAGGAAGATCGAGAAAAGACAGCTTTTACCATCGGCTCCGGATTATGGCAGTTTACAGTTATGCCATTCGGCCTCTGCAATGGATCAGCAACGTTCGAAAGATTGATGGAGACGGTTTTGAAAGGACTATCATGAAAGACGTGTCTGGTGTATCTCGACGACATTATTGTGGTTGGCAGATCGTTCGAGGACCATGTAAAAAACGTTGTCTCTGGGAAAGGAGTGGCAGTAGATGAGCAGAAGATCAAAGCTGTTAAGGAATGGCCCGTTCCGAAAGACATTCACCAGCTTCGAAGTTTTCTTGGCTTGTGCACTTACTATCGCCGATACGTGCTGGGATTTGCTAACATCGCAAAACCACTGACCAGGCTCACGGAAGGACAAACAAAGTTCCAGTGGTCAGATGAATACCAAGATTCATTCAGGAAGTTGAAGGAGCTTTGATCAACGCACCAATCCTGAGCTACCCCCTTCCAGACGGGAAATTCATTTTGGACACGGACGCCAGTAACGTGGAACTTGGAGCTGTCCTGTCTCAGATCCAAGAAGGACAAGAGAAGGTCATCGGTTACTTCAGCAAGACCCTCAGTAAACCGGAGCGGAATTACTGTGTCACTAGGCGGGAACTGTTAGCTGTTGTCAAGGGAGTTGAGCACTTCTACAAGTACGTGTATGGACGAAGATTCCTACTGAGAACTGACCATGCAGCTCTCAAATGGCTCCTACAGTTTAAGAATACCGAGGGTCAAGTGGCACGCTGGATTGAGAGGCTCCAGGAATTCGACGTTGAGATTGAACATCGGGAGGGGACCAGCCATAAAAATACGGATGCCCTATCGCGAAGACCATGTCCAGACGACTGTTCGCACTGCCGACGAACAGAGGAAAAGGAGTCGACACTCCACAGAACCACGGCGGTCGATGATAACTGGAAAGACCGCAAGATCCAGAAAGACCAAGAGAAAGATCTTGGTTTAGTCATCGGCTGGAAGAAGAGTGAGCGAAGACCGTCGTGGCAGGAAATAGCCAGTTGTTCTCCAGTCGTTAAAACTTACTGGGCCCAATGGAACTCTTTCACCTTAGACAATGGAGTCTTGAAGCGTGTGTTGGAGTCGGAGGATGGCGGGGAAGAAAGACGTCAGGTATTAGTTCCCAGGAGCAGAAGACAGGAAGTGCTCCGAGAAATCCATGATGGGGTCACCGGAGGACATCTGGGAGTGACGAAGACCTTCCAGAAAGTTAGGCAACGGTTCCACCAATTGTCAAGTTGACGTCAAGGAAATGTGCTGTATGCGCTGCCAGTAATGGGCCTCGAACAAGACCTAAGGCCCCGATGCGCCAGTACAATGTGGGCCCATTCGAAAGGATCGCCTTTGACATCACTGGCCCGTTCCCACAATCTGAACACGGGAACAAGTACATCCTTGTGGCGATGGATTACTTCAGCAAGTGGGCCGAAGCCTATGCCCAGCCCAACCAAGAAGCCATCACCGTTGCCGACGTCTTGGTGAAGGAGTGGATTTGTCGATTTGGTGTCCCGTTAGAGCTGCATTCGGATCAAGGTAGGAATTTCGAGTCAAACCTGTTCCAGGAGATGTGTCAGATGCTGAACATCCGGAAAACGAGGACCACAGCTCTACATCCACAGTCCGATGGAATGGTGGAGCGGATGAATAAGACGATAAACCGTCACCTGTCCAAGGTAGTCTCAGACCTGTAACGTAACCGGAGTTACTTTGGACTGCTCAGCAGAGAACGGTGTAGGTTCTTTGGACTATATTGCCAGTTTCAGATTTTTTATGTGGCAGGCAAGTGTTTTAAATTTTGAACTTCAAGAATTTGACTGGCTGGACGCCAGCAATTTTTAATTAAACAGGAATAAAAAGTACAAAATACCTAATGATAGAAAATTGAAATTGACTTCCTTCTGTAACCAGACCAACAATAAAACAATATCTCAAAACAAATATATATTAATAAATTTAACAAAATGTAGTATCAAAGTAATACGTTGATATTCAGACAATATTATTACTGAATTTGCTTCAGCGACACAGGTTACCTTAGTTCATTCAGTGGGTGGATTCACAGGCTAGTGATAACTTCAACGTTGTAATTGTTCTTCTGTTAACAGAATGCGAACTAGATGACACTTCAAGCAACAATTTCATGCAATCCTCTGGTATGGATTACCCCTCCAGGTTGTACTGATTTCCTTGTGTTCCCTCGTAGATAGGGGTCGAATTCATGAAAAGGTTTGATAGATGTTAGTTTATCACAGAGTTGAAAGTCAACAGTATACGATACCCTCCTCACTGAATATGTGATATAATATTGCACTTTAATGAAATGATATACTCCTCAACACAGGAGTTGAGATGTATAAGTACTTAGATCTAGGATAATCTTAACAGCAGAATATTAATGGTGCACCATGAAAAACTTTACTTGAAATCATTACTGAAATTGATAAATATATACATATATATAGAAAAAATACTCAGGATACAAAATCCTATAGAGATCAATAAATGTCAATGATTTTAAATTCCACAAATTCGCAGGTTAGATATCCGAAATGTAAACTTGGTAAAATGTTCTTGACGGCAAACGAAAAGATACAATTGTCAGCTTGACAAAATGGTGTCGCTTTCTGGTATGCAACATGCACAAATAACTATTATATTTGAGACTCACAGCTTTTAAGGTAAATTCTCTTCCACTTGATCAGACCTCTGAATTTGCCCTAGGTAATTAAACTCCTTTGCTTATCGTCGCACCACTGCATTCCAATTAACCAAAACGGCCATAATTGATGGTTGATCAACAGGTTATAAGATCATAATTTCCGTTTCAATTGGCACTGTATTGTGGATTGGAACCGATTGACAATCTAATTTCCAGTACTATTCAGCTGAGCTTAATTCAGAAATACTTATGATCGCTTCAATTCATATGGATTTAGATTCATTCCATCACCTGATTCACACCTTCAAGATCTTGTTAACACCTTCACCGCCAAACTAAGAAGAGAGCTCATCCCACTTCTCCAATTCTCGAACTAGATTTCTGACATAATGTCAGTGACATCTATACGAACCCAACGCCATCAACCCAGATGGGTCCGTCAACAAACGAAATCCACCCTTAGACAAACAAGTTCAGCTATTTGCCATCAGCCTTCACTGGACGTCCCAGCCAATGAGAGAATTATGTTGTCTACTTTTTAGACAAGTTTACATGTTCGTTATTAGATGTCGCTAGATGTAACAATATTTTCGTTACAGACCACCAGAAGGATTGGGACCAGTACCTTCATCTGTTCCTGATGGCGTATCGTTCCGCAGTTCATGAGTCAACCGGCCAAACCCCTGCTAGTGTTATTATGGGCCGAGAGCTGCGACTTCCATGTGACCTAAAGTTTGGGACGCTACCAGGACAAAACACTGCGGGAGATGACTACGTCAGCAAACTACGACGGAAAATGGACGACATCCACGAACGGGTCCGTTTGAACATCCAGAGTGCCAGCGACAGAATGAAGGAGACCTACGACATCAAGGCTGATGCTGGTGGATATCAGACAGGTGACCTAGTCTGGCTGTACAACCCTAAACGTCGCCGTGGACTATCGCCGAAGCTTCGGAACTCGTGGGAAGGCCCATATAAGATCATGAAAAGAATAAACTACCTCGTCTACCGCATATATAAGCCACCACGAGAAAAACCTAGGGTAGTCCACTTCAATTGGTTGTCCACACCGGATGACGAAATGACGTTTCAGAGGTTCATGTCCCTGTACTCGAACGGACAGAAAGTTCAATATGGGGTAACCCGAGAGGAGTCACGAGATCTTTTCAAGGTGCCTGCTGATTACGCGTTAGCTCACTGTGTAGCAGAAGATCTCCAAATGTCCAGAGGCATTGCAGTAGTTTTCTCCAAGAAGTTCGCTCGAATCCAGGAACTGAGAGAACAGAACCCGGAAGTTAGGGGGGTGTTACAGCTGAGAAAAGGCCAGAGAAACATCTACTATCTGGTTACCAAGAAGCGTTCTCGAGATAAGCCGTCTTATGAAGATGTTTGGAAGAGCCTTACGAGATTGAGAGACACGATGCTGGACCAGAATATTGTAGACCTGGCAATCCCAAAATTGGCCTGTGGGCTTGATGGGCTGGACTGGAGAGTTATAAGAAGCATGTTGGAGACAATATTCAGATCCAGCGGCATCAACACTCTGGTGTGCTGCAACCATCTTCCTCGACCCAACTTGAAGACTATGGAGTGCTACTTCCATCGAACGTCCAGGTGCAGATATGGAGAATCTTGCAGATATCTTCACACTCTGAGAATGACGTTTCGGGGCGAAACGTCTTTAAGAAGGGGGCAATGTAACGATTTCGAGACCGGCCCTGATCTAATTAATTATGCACCCTCGTTCAACTACAACAGCATATCTGCTGGCCTGTCGCCGAGAACAAGCTGGAATAAAATCGATCAATTCGATACTGTTCGAAGAACCATCTAGATGAAATGTTCTATACTCCAGAATAATCGAGAGAGCCGTGGATGGAATCTGCTTGCGACTATATAACCGCTGGAGGACAGTCAGAATTCAGAGTTAGTAACAGTTCCAGAGTTCGCTGATAGATAGCCACAGTAGAAATAAATAGTTATTGAAGTCTATGTTTTAGTGTAATAATTGTTGTAGATAGTGTTTTAAATAAATTAGGAAAATTAGTTAGTGCAGTTTTACAACATTTGGTGTCAGAAGTGGGATGTTTGAAATAAATAAGTGTTAAAGTGTTCGTCGCGTTGAAAAACTGATAGACATTTATCGCGCCTAATAGACAGTTAGTGACCCGTTGAACATTTGAGTGCAAAGTGGACAGTTTTGCGCGTCGCGGGACAATAAACTAAAAACTTTTTGTGTGAAATAAATAATAGACTGATATTTCGGTTAAAAACAATTAAAGACAAAATGTTTCCGAGGAGAGTTCACCTGGTTGACCTTAAAGTTAGTGAATTGAAGCAGGAGTTAGAGGAGCGGGAGTTAGAAACAACTGGAAAGAAGGCCGTACTCCAGAAAAGACTTTCAGATGGACTGATTGAAGAAGGAGAAGACCCCGAAACATTTTTGTTCGAAGTTTCTGGAGTCGATTTGAGTGCTATAATGAACAAACTCGAGGAAACCACGAATAGTTTGAAGGAAGAACTTCAACAAAATTCGGTGAGTCTGGAAGATAAATTTCTACAGTACGGTTGAGCCATTATAGGATATTGATCGATATATTCCCGAAAAACTTGTTCATCCATGTCTGATGCAAAGCTCTTATCTTGTTCCTCTTGTATGCCTACGCTTAGGGTATCATCATCATTATCATCTGTACCTGCAACATGTTCGAGGGATTGGAACGGAGTCGTTTCGAGGGATTCGAATGGAGACGTTTCACGCTCTTTCACTTTCTCTTGTTTGAGTTCAGATTTCACCTCACTTTTCAATAGGATAGTAGGAGATGGCGGCGGCGGCATTGCTGCTATTTTTCTCAATGGGGTAGATAGAGGTTTGAAGAATTTTTACAACCAGCCAAATATTTTTTTCGAATAGCTTTTGCAATTTCATTGATTTTAGTCTTTCGAATAACATCAACTTCTTTTCTCAACGGTTTCATGATGATAACTGTGGGATACATCAATCCCTCTGTATACTTATATATTTTTCGAATCCTTGACGATAACGTCCAGCATTTGTATCAACATCTTTCATAATCACAACGGTTCCATATCGATGCTGCCGCCAGCATTCTGCACACATTGTCTTGAATTCATCGAACGACATGTCTGGGGAAAGGTGTTCATCGAATACATGTTTAAAATTAATTTCATCCTGCTTGAAGCATAATCATATTACAATTGTCTCGTATCAATTGTTTGGGAATTTTTGAATATGTCTGACAAAGGTATGCAGCATCAATGCTTCGGTGTCTGCAAAAAGAGTAATATTCTCGAATATTCTGTTGATCATCGCATGCAACATCATCGGAAATGAAAATGGAATTTGATTTGGCTTCGTGAGGGCTTATGATATCCTCATTTTCTCGGAACGGATAATAGCACAACCCCTTAACTTTTCCTACCCAGAATTTCTTGAACCACTTGATATTTGGGTTGGTACAAAAATTTTGAATAAACGTAGATGTTTTCGAATTTTGCTCCGTTCGGGTGAAATAACAGTGTTAAAATAGCATTTGTCTTTCCACAACCACTTGGCCCACAAATAATTGCACGAAACGAATTCGGTAATAATTTACCGTGCTTCCCAACTATACTGCTATTGAGGTCTCCATTCAGAAAATCTAAATTTTCAGTAGGTAGTGTCTTGTCTTGTTGAACGACTTCCATGATGTGATGAAAAAACATGAGCGCGCCACGGTTATAAATAAACGCATTGAAGGTATCTTTCATCATTATCAATGTTGACTTACTCTGGTGCAGGTGTTGTCAATTCGCTCATCAATAAGCTCCCGTTCGAATTACATCTACCAGGTTATTCGTTTTGCGGACCTGGCACCAAATTGAGACAAAGATTACAACGCGGTGAAACTGGCGTGAATCCTTTGAACGAAAGCTGCAAATACCACGATATTGCATACTCTCAATCCGACTCCCTAGAAGACTGTCATAAAGCAGATCAAGTGTTGCAGCTTGGCTTGTTACTTCCAACATGAAAGCGAAACGTAAGCTAGGTATGGGCGTGTCCTTTCGACGTAACTTGCTTCAAAAAATTATTAAAAATTGGAAACACAATCCTACTAATATTAAGAAATCTAGTGCTTCGGCTTTGCGAGCAGCTAAAATGGCATTAAGTCATGCTGGAAGACGTGAGATAATACGAGTGCCTAGAATAATTCCATTCGATGCAAAATCTGGAGGAATCCTACCCCTCATACCTATATTTTCTGCACTTTCGGCTTTGGGTGCGTTGGCAGGTGGAGCGAGCTCCATAGCAAAAACCGTGATAGACGCAAAAAATGCTAAAAAGAAACTCGAAGAAGACCAGCGTCACAATAAATCCATGCAGCATTTGGGTCCGGGTTTGTACCTGCGGAAAACCCCCCGAGGATTTGGACTGTTTCTGAAAAAAACAACATCAACGCAAAGGACGAGGTATTTTCCTGAAAAAGCAGAAAAACTGCTAGATAAGCTACCCCATAAAGCATTATACGATTCGGAAATTCAGCTGAAAATACCGCATTTTCGTGGAGTCTTTATGCGTGATACGTTACCAACTTGTGGTCCTTGGCTGCGAGAATGCGCTGTATTGAACTTGGATTCCCACTTGAATGCGGGCACTCATTGGGTAGCTTACAATAAAAACGGCAATGTCACACAATATTTCGATAGTTTCGGTAATCTCAAACCTCCAATGGAATTGGCAAGATATTTTGGGAGGGGTGTAAGAATTACATATAATAATAGTCAATATCAAAATTACAATCAGAGTAACTGCGGACATGTCTGCCTAAAGTTTCTACTTCATAATGTCCACCGTTGAGATGCATCAATCGTTGACTGAAATGCATAAATATAAATCATTGCGAGATTTCACTGATACTCAACTGCGAGCTTTGTCAATCGAATATTTGATTGGGAACGCAGGACCTTGGGAGTTGCTGGATGTATGGCATAGGTTACCAAAGAACTACAAAAATCGATTCGCTTTGCAGATTCATCTACCATGTTTCATTCATTATCAAAATGAGTTTGGACTGTCAACGGCATCACTAAAAGAAGCAGAGTATCATGGACCAGTTAGCGCACAATTTCAATGTTATAATTGTAATAATGAATGATTTTTCATCCAGGTTGTTGTTCATTATTTGAGGTGGGTCACTTCCGACACTATATCAGTCATGTCTATGATATTGACGTTAACGAGTCGTTCTTCAACGCTTTCCATCGATTTCAATCCGCCCATTCAATTGGATTCTGATTCAGAATACAGTTTGGCTTTGCTCAGCTTCCATTCGTACAACAGTATACCCAACATTGAAGAAGGTACAAAATTTTACTACTTTGAAAACGGTGGAAAAACTAAACAGAGTATCGATATCCCTAGTGGCTCTTACGAAATTGGTGATATTGAGGCTTTGATCAGCAAACACATCACACCCAAAACGTAAAAGGAAAACCCCGAGGAATTTTTCTACCTCAAACCGAATAATAATACGCTGAAAAGCGAAATATTCTACCTTAAACTCTCAATCGATTTCCGACCTGCAAACAGTTTGGCCCGCATTTTAGGATTTTCGTCTACTCTTCTCTTCTCTTCTCAACCCAACTTGCATTACGCATCAGATCTACCTGTAGATATCATTAAAGTACGTACCATACACATAGATAGCAACATTACGTTCGGAGCATTCTATAACGACGCACCGTCTCATACGATATACGAATTTGCTGTTGCTCCTGGTTATGCAATTGACGAAACGCCCAACTACCTCATTTATCTGCCCATTGCTCATAGAGACGGAGTAAACAATATTACGATGCGAGTGCTTGACCAACATTCTCAACTAGTTGATTTTCGAAACGAAGAATTAATCGTTCGTTTGGAATTGAAGCGGAAGTATGGTGTTAACTATTCATAAGAATAACTCACCACCATACCCCACCTCAGTCTTCACCAAGACCTTCAACGTGCGTAAACTACTGTCACCGGAGAATAAACTGTTTTTGGAATCTCTTGGTTATCATGTTGTCTAATGAAGTGTTCAACATTTTCCGAAAACCACACAACGATGAATCCATACAAAAGGTGGAATGGCGGACTTACTACCCATATGTCAAGTCCTTTCGCAACAATGATGTCATTGAAATCAACATCAATCAATCTGACGCTTACGATGCTTTGTACGATAGCCTGCTATTCATCAGTGGAAAAGTTGTGAAAACCAAAGGAGATGGTCGTGTAACATTCGTAAACAATGCTGGTGCTTTCATGTTTCAATCTGCTAGTTTTGAACAATGCGGTAAAGAATTGGAGACGGTTCGTGAAGTTGGAATTATTAGTACTGTCAGAGGCTTTCTCACCTACACCGACGAAGATATCAAGCACTTGGCCAATTCAAGTTGGACTTTCCCCAGCAACGCTGGGGTTATCAAAACCACTGATTTATCATTAAAAATGCTCATACCTATCAAACATTTTTTAAATATTTTCTACGATTATCAATGTGTTTCCTATGGCAAACATACCATCCGATTAGTACGAGCTGCAGATGATAGCAACTGCTTCAAAATAGAGGAGTCCGCTGGAGTACTAACGCCAAAGACGGAAGTTACGTTGGACATTGCAAATATCGAACTCAAAGTTAAACGAATTTATCCGCATGATCAAATTAAATTGCAACTCTTGAAGGCCATCCAAGCTGTTACTCCTATTCTCATGCCGTTCAGAAAATAGGAACTTCATTTGTTGCCTGCTCTCACACAAGGTGCAAAAAATGAAATATGGGCCGTCAAGACTTCCTCGTTTCTCGAAAGTCCTCGCTATGTGATTGTATGTTTCCAAAAAGATCGGGATTACACCAAATTCAACAATGATTCAAATATATTCGCTCATTCGAATATTACCAATATAACACTCACTCTGAACGGTGAGAATTATCCCAAAGAGAATATGCCTCTGAATTTTGCAAAGGGAAATTTTTTGCAAGCCTATTTCAACTATGCACAATTCGGTCTTAGCTACAAAATTACTAATCAACATAATCCTCTGCTGAGCTCCACCGAATTTGTTGGCAAAACTCTCTTTGTCATCGATTGTTCCAGAAGGGACGAGAGCATAAAAAGTTCCACTGTTGATGTGAAACTCGAAATCGAGGCATCTGAAGGATTTCCCCAAAATACTAGAGCCTAGTGCATCATTGTGCACGACACTGTTATTGAGCACCTCCCACTGAGCGAAATCAATAACAAAATAAACTGAACATATGCTTTTCACTTCAGTATCAATCACAGAGTCAACATGAGATCAGCTGTTGTAGATATTCAAGGCTTTACCATCGAGCAACAATTCCATCATAAGGAGATTGCCATTAGGATTGGAATTCAATGTAGTAATTTTCTGCTGCTGCCAACTATACCATTTTCCTCTTTGAGTATAGCAGATAAACGTACTGCCTGTTTCTTGGAGCGAAACGTTCATGGATTGAGGTATTCCACTGGATTTGTTGAATATCATCAATTAGATTCCATCCTCAAGAAAAATTTACAAAATGTTGATATCATTTATGTACGAGGACTTCGAAAACGTGACTATCTTACTGAGAAATTTCATCAATTGGACCTACCTACACGTGTTGTGAATTTGGAGGACTATGATAATACGTCATGGATGGTTCCAGCATTCGGAAACAATGATGGTATCTCACTTTGTATGCATCACATTGATAATCAACCCCACTATAATTGCAGTCTTCGAAACGTAGGTATTCTTTACAAATGGCTTTGTTGTTACCAAAAATAAAACTGTATAATAAATTTTTCTATTTAAAATATTTTTTCATCCAACCTCACCTGATGATAAAAAACGAAAACGCAAAACGGTGTGGTTTTCTGAAAACGTAGCGTTTTGAAAAACGAAATGGTGCGCTATTTTGAAAACGAAGCATTTTGAAAAAACCAAACGGTGTAGTTTTGAAAGTCTGATGTAATTTCTTCTCTCTGCATAGGCAAGTAGTTGCTGCATTTTCAGACGACCTGTTGTTTTTTTTTCTCTTGAATAATGTGTGAGACGTCCTGTATATACTATTGCTGAATACTTCGCTATCCCCAATGACCCATTTTCCATCTGACATTTGACACATACATGCAGCACCTATGTTTTTTTTATGTTCCTGTTATTTTCCACTTTGTGGAAACGCTTAGAGAGAAGGGTACCCCTGTATTCTTTCAACATTGTTGATATCTCTCTGGCACAATATATTCGAACTAGTTCGGATGTTTACGTTCCTGTACAACCATGTTTATTTATTTGTCTTATATTTTTTTCTTCAACGATATTACCATTTCGCGTCCCAAAAAACAACTAAAATTTGAAACGCTTAATCACGCAAAAATGCAACCACAAGAAACATTTTTCGCGTTCTAAAAAACAACCTGAAATTAAACCAAAAAACTGTATGTTCACATGTATTTCTTATGGAGATTTGACATTTCAAAATTGCTCAAAATACACGTTTACGCGTTCAAAAAAACAACTGATATTTGAAAACGTTAGAACACGTAAAAATGCGACCACAATAACCGTTTTTCGCGTTCGCGTTCGGAAAAATTTGAAACGCTAAAACATGCAAAAATGCGACTAAAAGAGACGTTTTATAAGGTTAGTTCGTTCTGCTTCGATCAAACTGACTATCTGTCACTCTGCCTGTCTGTCGATCTGTCTGTCTCCATCACCGATATATTGAGCGACGTTCTAAACGAAAAATGTCAAACGTTAACGAACCGACTTCTAACATTTGAGCGATGAGTACATAACGCATTAAAATGTGAGGTTTATGGCACTTATGGCAGTTGACGGAAGGAAATTCTATTATTTTCTTGATCCCCCATAAAAGTTGTCTTATTAGAGTACCCGCACGTTTCTGTATCTTTACTAATAACGAAGATAGCCTCCTATACTCTTTTGACATTGGAAAATGCTTAAAAATGTTTCTTGACATCGAAACGAATCCATTGATGCCAGAATGATTGAAATCGGACAACCGGAAGTGAAAATCGGAAGTGGCCATTTTATTGCATATTTGAACTCTCCTCGATCCGAATTCACTATTACCTTTCTTCTACCTCAATTTTTTCAAATCGCAAGTGCTTATTTTTTGATGATTCGTATTTTAAATCCCCATGTCCCCAATGATATCTTTTTCTCTGCCCCAAGCAGCCATGTTTTTTTCTCTCAAATGATATGATTTTTCCATAACTTTACGTTTTGAGACCCCCTGTATACTAAATAAGACAAGCACTCACCATGTTTTTTCTCTTAAATAGTATGTTGGTACACCTGGTATAGCAGCCGCCATTTTTTTTCTCTTAAATGATACGTTTTGAGACACCCTATACACATAGCTTGTTGAAACGCTAGACCACCGTTGAACCGCCATTTTTTTTTTCGAATGATGGGCATGTTTTTATATTCACCAAATTGGTGTGGTGGATTCCATTCGACCAATAGTAACACTGTAAATTTCAAATTGGCAAATCAAAGGGCGAGTTTGCAATCCACCACACCAATTTGGTGAATATAAAAACATGCCCGATGGTTAACACATATTTCATAACCCTCCTGCCGCTATCCGCTATCACAAATACATACTATTCAACTTCTTTAATCAATATCCTCCGTAGTGTAGTGGTATAGATCTCCGCCTGCCAACCCAGCCGGCGCGAGTTGAAATCTCCTCAGCGCAAATCTTTTTTCTTTTCAGATACCGATCACACACAACCAATTATATCTCCCGCTCACAGGAATACACCCGAGTTACGCCATCTGGTGGAAAGAAGAAGAACTTGATGTTCCGCGACGACGACGAGCTCCATGACGTGACCACGCCAAATTCAAATTTAAAACTTCCCGCCTAGGACGGCCACCATCTTGGAGTCGCTCACAACACTGGGCCGGGATTCGGAAGTCACGATCGAGCATGAATCTTGTCGTCTTCACGAATTTGACGATTCCGAGCCTATACGCCGATCGTATGTGTTGCAAATAGCCTACATTTTACGATTAGTTGGCGACAACTATTTTCTGGTTGTCAGTATATCTATCTTGGTCTGATATATGTGTGACGATTCCGAAGTGACGATTAGGCCTCAATGGTGTCGTCTAGACGATTTTGATGATTCCGAGGCTATATGACGATCGTAAATGTGTTGCAAATTGCCTACATTTTACGATTGGTTGACGACAACTATTTTCTTGTCGTCAGTATATCTATCTTGATCTGATATATGTGTTGCTCTTTTTATTAGTGGTCATTATTGCTTGGGAATTTGTTTTCATTCCGTTATTTACATGTGATCCATACTTCTGCAGTAGGTATTTTTTATTCAGAATGGCTTTCAGAGCAACCCAAAAGTTTACTGGGAGTTGATAATGAATTTCATAAGAAAAAGGGCATAGCTAAGTGGCGAATAGATTACCCTGTTGAAAAAAATGGGGAATTCTTTCGAAGATTTCTGAGGGTTGTGCTCGTAAAGGTACAGTCGGTTGACGGAAATATTAACAATTTTTTTATTATTATTACAAGGTACCATTAAAACTGTTACAATATTTTTTGGAAATATTAATATTATTAACGAGTTCAAGGAATAGGATGTAGGTACCTATAATGATATACAAATAAGTATGCACCAAATGTACGTATTCCTTTGAATTAAATTTCAACAGAAAAAGCAACACAGAATTACACTATGCGAGAATGGATTCCTAACAAAGATATACATTTACAATTAAAGATACTTCTTATAATGATAATAATAGGAGTATTGTACGTAACTGCAGTACAATAATTATTAATATTATTATACCTATCTAGTTATAGTATTATACCTAGGTAAGTATAGGTATATACCTATCCCGGTTTACTGTAATATCAAATTTTATGCCAGTAATATAATTCATACACTGCAATGAAAGAAGGGGCTACTTCAAAAGTATTAGATAGACATAGGTTACCTATTGCGATTACAAATTTCTTAATTTTGTAAATGCTCCAAAAACAGCAGATGAATGATTACAGAAATAGTCTAACAAATTCAGTGAAATTGTGGACATCTGGAAATGTCCAAACTTTCTATAAATGCATTTCGACTTCTTAAACAATAAACAATGGTCGCGATTATCTTTTCAAAGTTAATTGGAATTGGTAGAGGTACACCTACCTATCATGAAAACTTGCCCCTAATATAACTTGCTTATGTTTTCTGAATAGAATTAGCTATAGAACATTTACTTTATAACATTCTACAGGTATGCGCAGTTATTACAAATTGCTTACAGCTTACAGCAAACTTGCAGAGTAGAGAGTAGGTATATGAAAGTTGTAACAAACTTGCATTTATTTAATACATTTGCAATGTCAGTACAATACGTCTCCTCTTGTTACTCTTGTTTAGATTCAAGGAAACCTTAGGTACCTATACCTATACAAGGTAGAATTAAGCGCAAAAACAAACGTTCAAGAAATGAATTTCCTTCTTGGAATAAAATAAAATCAATACTCAGGACTCCTTCAACTGATAATGTAAATTTAAAATCACAAAAAACTAGCAGATTGAGTAAAAAATATTGAGAATATCGAGATTATGTCAATTATCAATTCAGAATTTTATGTTTAATGCGGTTTAATTCATCATCTTACCGTTCCATGTTGATTTTATTGTGATGAGTGATCGAGTACCGAAATCACCCGACGATTTTATTGGGAATCAATTATTATAGTCGAATCGTCCAAGAATGTATTTACAGGAAATTTCCAATCAAACCAAGGGGTCCCGAGTTTGAATCCCTGTTGGTCCACATTTATTTTACATTTAATTTTCATCTTCCCGTTTGCTATGCCAAAAACTTATTCTGGATTTTAAATTCAATTACAGACTTTAATGCTACTTAATTTTTTCATTTCTTCTTATTTTCTACGATCTACGATCATGTTACCTCCATTTTCATCAAGTACCGAGAACACCCGACGATTACTTCTTGTCGTCTGAAGTTCGAATCGTTGATCGTGATCGAATCGAAAGTTCGGAATCCCAGGGCTGGGTGGGTGTGCAACTGACAGCTGGCAACGTGGTGACAAATAACAAATGTAGGTGACATATGACAAATGTAGGTTTGGTAGGTTAGGTGACAGATGAGAGGTTAGGTTAGGTTAGGTTACTGATGTTTCGTGACGAAGATACGAAGAAGAATGAAAAATGATGACGGATGACTGGTGACATGGGTGGTGCTGTCATGTCACAACTTGGAGAGCTCTTATTGGCTGTCGAGATACAATAAAAAAGTAGGAGGAGTGGGGCTGGTCTCAGGTGCCCCAATACCTAATAAATTATTATTATTACTAAATTATGTGGGGATTTTCAGGGTCGGAAATTATGATTTTTTTGTCGATGCATAAAACGCAGGGCAAAATTTGTAATTGTGGTTCGATTCGACCAGGCCCCGAAAACAAATTCTTCAAAACACGATTGGGTCCGACCCTGAAAATACCCACATACTAATTTTTATTCGAATCCAACCATAATTACAAATTTCGTGCGCCATCTTGGAGTCACCATCTTGTTCTTTGTATTGACAAACAATCCATAATTTCCGACCATGAAAACCACCACTTATCAATTTTGAATCACATATCGGACCATAATTTTAAATCTTGTCCGCCTTTTTAGAGCCGCCATTTTGTTTCTTCCGTTAGAAAAATTCCATAATGCATTTTCACCGAATTCATGTCCAATTAGCTTACGAATGAAGTATCAAAATTTGGAATAGGGAAAAATTTTCCCGCAAGAGGGCGCCAAAATAGAAAGTTAGGTAGCAAAAATTGACATGGCTGAATTCCTTATGAAAATACCTTTTTAATAATAATATAATAATAATACTCCCTCATAAACACTCATTGAGTGAACCCAAGGGCATAGCCTGTGCGGGTAGAGGACGGCTATTATTATTTGCCGTGGCGCTCCGGGGTGACTTACTGATGTTTTAGGTGATATATTCACTTTTCAGCTGTAGGAGAACCCGAAAAACCTACAGCACCATGATGTGTCACACTTACTACTTTCCCTATTCAAATTGTTTGGGCGATAGTGACCAAGGGGTGGGTGGAGAGATATGACACTTGAGGTTATAATAGGAAGATGTCCCCCTTGGATTAAAAATCAACGTGTTTTTGCATTCTCTTCATAACACATATGTGTTTTGAAGATATTCGATCTGTTTCGTTTTCGGTGCCCCACACCCTGTATGTATGTATTAATATTTGTTTATATGTTCGACTGTATCTTACTGTTATAATATTTTTACAGAAAGTCAGAAATACATATGAAGGGCGCCATATGCAAAAGGTGGTAAGTGCCACTTTTCGTCAAATGCGGGTTTTAAGCTAAATAGGTAGTATATGTGCCATGGTTTACTTGCACAATAAAAATCATACCGGTGGCGCTTTGCCAAACGGAGATATACGAATTTAAATATCAAAACGTAGTGAGTGCCAACTAACAGCTGTTTAGTTTAATTAAACCTAGTAAGACTTTCAGAGCAGTGTTCAGTGTATAAAATAAGTTATTTTCAATTAAAATGGATATTACCGAGGTTATACGTGCCAAAAAAAGAGAACTGGAAATGTGCGAGAAGACACAAAAAAAATGTTACAATCCAATATTTTGAAAATTTGAGAGTTGAACTGATTGAACAGACCCCGTGCATTGAAGAAAGAAAAAATCAAAGGGATTAAAAGTATGATCCCATTTATTTCACCAGCTAATCAAAAATTTTATGAAGACCCGGTTGAAAAGCAAGAATCCTTACACAAGGAATTTTGATACCTAAAATACATAACAAACTGTTTCAAGTAATAAAAGCATAATACAAATAATACGCTTTTTATTATTAGGGAATTTGTATTTCATATCACGATTTTAAGCATTCACTGCCCCATGAGCAACTTTGACACATACTACGTTTTGAAAATTAATGCCGACTAACAAAATACTTGCCATTGGTTTCATCAAAATATACATTATATTATATGCGTGTATCTAAAATGATACCAGAGTTAGCCACGAATATTTCGTATTTGTTACTAAAGTAAACTACGGCATATATGTGCCTCCTGTAAAATTTCCAAATTTGCACATACTACTGTAGTAAAACTGCACTAACTAATTTTTGATAATTAATTTACACACGTCTTAAACAATAATTTATATCACTATTTTTATTTATTTTACACTGTCGCTGTCTGTCTGCGGACTTTGAAACTAATTCTGCAACTCTGACTGACTCGCCCTCTGCTATCCCGTTTATATACTCCAAGCGGATTCTATTTACAGCCCTCGATAAATCTAGACTATAGGAAGATTCATCTAGATGGAGGCGATCGAGTTTATTCCAGCTTGTTCTCGGCGATTCGTAGGCCAGCAGATATGCTGTCGTAGTTGAACGAGGGTGCATAATTAATTAGATCAGGGCCGGTCTCGAAATCGTTACATTGTCCCCTTCTTAAAGACGTTTCGCCCCGAAACGTCATTCTTGGAGTGTGAAGATATCTGCAAGATTTCCCATATCTGCACCTGGAAGTTCGATGGAAGTAGAACTCCACAGTCTTCAAGTTGGGTCGAGGAAGATAGTTGCAGCTCACCAGAATGTTGATGCCGCTGGATCTGAATATTGTCTCCAACATGCTTCTTATAACTCTCCAGTCCAGCCCATCAAGCCCACAGGCCAATTTTGTGTCCAGCATCGTGTCTCTTAATCTCGTAAGTCTCTTCCAAACACCTTCATAAGACGGCTTATTTCGAGAACGCTTCTTGGTAACCAGATAGTTGTTGTTTCTCTGGCCTTTCCTCAGCTATAACACCCCTCCAACTTCCGGGTTGTTCCCGCAGTTCCTGGAGTCGACCGAACTTCTTGGAGAAAACTACTGCAATGCCTCTGGACATTTAGAGATCTTCTGCCACACAGTGAACTAACGCAGGCACCTTGAAAAGGTCTCGTGGCTCCTCTCGGGTTACTCCATGTTGAACTCTCTGTCCGTTTGAGTACAGGGACATGAACTTCAGAAACGTCATTTCATCCTCCGGTGGTCTGACGGTGCGGACTTGGTTGCGGTTTCCGGAATAAGAGGACAACTTATTGAAGTGGACTACCCTAGGTTTTCCTCGTGGTGGCTTATATATGCGGTAGACGAGGTCGTTTATCCTTGGGAGAGGGTAGCTGTCCTTCGTCACGTGGTTCAGTTGACAATAGTCTACGCAAAAGCGTGTTAATCCGTCTTTCTTCTTTACCAACACGACTGGAGAGGACCAGGGACTGTCCGATGGCTCGATGAATCCGTCTTTCTCCATGTCGCAGACTATGTTGTCGGCCTCTTCCTTTTTGATGAGAGGAAGTCTTTTGGCTGATTGCCGGTCCAAATAATTTCTTTCAAAAAGTTGTGATCTTTGTATGTCCATGTTAATAACATTTCGTAAAATTCTACTCTTTTTGGTGGATCATCTCTATGTAGAGCTTGTAGCCTGATAAATTTGTAACCGTGTAAAATTCTCCATATGGACTCGCACTTCCAAATCCACTGCAGCACTAGATATTGATGCATGAGGATAAGCATTAAAATATCTCACATTGCATCTTCCATGTCAGCAGTCACCTGATTCAGTTAATTTCTCGAGGCGTGAACTTTTCCGAAGTTGAGATAATTTCGTTCAATTCTTCTGAATTTCCGTTCGTTCATTGCCGGTACATTTGGATATAACTCATTGAATCTTCTACAGGTCCTGGATATGATTTTATTACACTCACCATGAAACATGAAACAAATTCAGAATATCAGAGTTTGAATAATTATTATTTTTCATTTTCACATGACAGTCGGACTATTCAAACACTTAATTGTCAAGTTTATTCCTTTGTCTTTCCATGGGCCGCGGTGGTGTGCGGGTTGAGTTCTCGCCTCATAAGCCAAAGAGCGTGAGTTCGAATCTCAGCGATGCCACCGGTCTCGTGCATGGCATCACACTTATTAAAAGGTAAGGGCTGCATCTTCCCCTAGCTCGCACAAGTCTCTGACTTTTGAGGGTTGCAAGTAGGGGTGCAACCGGTTGACGGATATAACAATTTTAACAAAATCAGACTATTACGAGCAGATTATGGCACACTATTATTACTCTTGTTGAATTTCGGTAGACAAAATCCAGAATTAATAGTGACGCTTTACTGAGATTTGAGTAAATTATTGGAAATATAAAAAAAATCACAGTACCTGTGTACTGAATTTTTTACCCTAAATTTTCATTTCTGGATTCAAATAAAAGAAAAAATATAAAATTATTTATATCTCATAAATGGTAAGAGATAGGTATAGGTCATAGTCGATAAAACTCATTCAAACTGGTTAGATGAATTCGAAAATAAGATAATATACAGAGTGTTCCATTTGAAAACACTGAGTTTAAGTCATTTGCATAATTCCCCGAAATGAAGTTACTTCTGAGCTTCCCTGTATGATGAAAGTGAGACCCAGTTCATCGACAGAATACCTAATGAACTTATGCAGCTATGACCCAAATTTCAATATTTTGTAAATTTGCATTGCGAAGAAAATGTTATTTTTCAATGTTCAGGTTTCACTCAAAAATTTTACAAAATAATTTTTTTCTCGAAAACCGCCACAGATAGATATAGGGAATTATGTGGGAAAGTTGTGAGGAGTTCTACATGGATTCCAAAAAATATATATTACATTCCATTTGAAATAACAAAGTAGCTACTACTTTCTTATACAAGTGGCAACACTGTTTTGATGAAAATATTTTAGACGGGTAAAACATGTTTGATTATCCTTGCCCACAAATTTTAAAAATTGTCTGTAATTCCGTTCTCCAGAAACGTCTAATATGCCATCGAATGTGGAATACCCTGTATATATTGTCCTTTCAAGACAAGAGAAAATATACAGAAAAAAAAAACATCTTAGTTTCAACCAATTTATTACCGTTGCATAATCTCCCAAATTAAAGTGAAATATCTCAAAAGCAGAGTTCTTATTATTTCTTTCCCCATCCCCATAATCCCTTAACAAATCCAGATATACCAGCTCCTTGTTTTTGTTTAGGTTGGCTACCTTCCAGTTTTTCTGATAGATCAGGAAATTCAACAAAATTGAGAGCTAAATCAAAGAATAAAGGTTTAGCAGGAACAGGTTCCATAGGTGGTGGTAAAGATACAAGATTGGGGTTCCTCGATAATAATTGTGGCTCTTCTCTGAATTCATCTAGTCTGTCTATAAGAGGTTTCTTACTTTTGTACACTTTTTGTGGGAAATGTATAACTTGATCCTCCGGTCTCTCCAAAATGAAGTTAGCTTGAGCCGTTGCAAGGTCAGTTTCTGCCTTATCTTCTACACACTTGAGAAGTTCTTTCAACTCAACAATGAAATCATCTGTGAACAGAAAAATCACATATTCAGATAATTTAACAAAAAACAACTTCGGAAACACCCAAAAAACAAATTTCAACCAAAGAATTGATAGAAAAGAGTAGTCTTCAAGTGAAGTCTACACAAGTTTGTATCACAAGGTATATGTTATATCTTACAAGAGAAACATTCATCAGGTATAACTCTCAAATTACAGAACAACAGCTAGTATACACGTGTCTCACAGCGTCTCCGATTAATTAACACAACCTAGATGAGTAATACTCAAATAGAACTGATGGTAACATCTTTTCATAATGTTATCCCTCAAATCAAGACATTATTGCTATGTCGCAATTTTTTAAGGATACAATAAGCACGTCAGCTAGATTTTGATACCTGAAGGGTATATTAATGTCGACGAAAACCCAAAAATACTGTCTTGGATGAAATATATGACAATACGAAGGCAATTGAAACGTTCATTGAAGCTTGTTGGGATATTCTTCATTGTCGATATAGTCTTGTCAGTACGACAACGCTGCATTTGATATTTGACAGAACAATCACTTGAAGCTACCAGTGTCGTAACTATCGAGAAAGGAAAAACAAATTGGATAAGAGAAAAATGAATGAATTATGAAAAAAAAAAGTCAATTAGAGCATCGGCTGTTCTCAAAATCCTGTGGAGATTATTTCATCATAATTTCAGGTTTCCATTATTTCTATTTTATTGAACCTCAATATTTCTGTTAACAACGCACGACACTGCCGTTGGGGGCAGATGTCCCTTACACATAAATCTTGATGCGTGGGCGGCGAGTTAATCATCTACGTTATGTTATTTGATCGGAGCACAGCGGAGAATTCTTAGTCATTCTTCAGCGACTCGCTAGACGTTATTCGATGCAAAATTGCCATATGATAACGTCATTCTTCAGCGACTCGCGTCTGAATAATGACTATGAAGACAGTTGATTATCAGAATGGTGTGCAACACTTGTTTACAAAATCAAAAATTGAAATCCATCTGCATATTTGTGGCTTCTGTTAGAATACCTTGTGTTTAACGTATGTCACGTTAAATTAAACTTAATTGATATTGCAATATAGCCCCGTGTTAAATTAAACTGCTACAAATGTGTGGTTGGGTTCCCATTATGACTCGCTTCATTTATGAATTTGCAACCGTGTTGCATATCTTTGCACTTGGCTACACCATACTAATAGTCTGGAACACGTGTAAACCTGTAACACGTGTTGGTAATTATCAGTACGGTGTAGCTAAGTCCAAAAGTGTGGTATGTCAAAGCTCCTTTTCAGCCGGTTAACGAAGTGGCAGATATGCCATGTGTCAGTCTGGCTGTAGAGGAGATTCGTATCATACCACCAATGGAGGGCATCAGAGCCCACAGTGCGCTTCATAACACTCCCTGAAGCCACAACTGATAAATCAACTCTGCCGTGTATGACTCCACTCAAAATCTGTCTCAATCAGAGAGAAGGGATAACGCCCCCTCCCAATTGGGCGACACGAGCGGCCTGTACACAAGATGTAAGCTGAGATCAAGTCGGCGAGGCAACACACGTCTCGTATCCAATGTGTGGTGGGCCACGAGGTAGCCAATAGGCCTTTCACGATTTACCGCTTAATTAATACAAGCTGACCACACATTAAATCAAGGCATGCTGTTCACCATTAAACAGCACTGTCTTGATAGGATACGAATGCTGGTGGCTGCAATAAAATCGGGTGAGAAGCCTCGCGGAAACATGAAGTTACGCGAGCCTCCAAATGATGAAGATAACCGGCCGGCCGCTATACGGATAGAAACCTTCAGGAAAAATATCTATGAATATCCGCAACCACTCAATGTAGATACTCCAAGTACAGTGCAGTTTGAAGCTTTCTGCAGGAGGCTTCGTCAGCCTGCGTCTAATGGACAGTGCAATCCGATAATTCCGAAAGAAGTTCGACGGGCGCTCATGGGCTCGAAAAACTTCACTGCTCTAGGCCCTGATGGACTAAACAACTAATGGCGGAAAAATGGCCAAGAACCCAGCACCATCTGGCAAGAGTTTTCAACTAGATGAAGAGCAACAGATTTCAAAAGGCGAACCGTGCTAATCCACAAAAAGGGAGATTTGTCTAATCCAAAGAACTACAGACAGTGAGCTGAAGTCAGAGACCGAAGGATTTATAATGGCCTGCCAGGATGGTGTTTTCAATACCTTGGTCTAATATAGTCGTGTGATGGGTATACAGGTTCCTGATACTAGATACAGAGCTTGACGTAGGGCAGCCGAGATCATAATGCATTTGCTGTAAGCCTGTCCAGCTTGTGCAGTCTAAGCTTATATCCGCAGGCATAACGCGGCGCTACGAGTCTCGTACTACCACCTACAACGTTCGTACGGTATAGATAAGATGATACCGCTGTTGTGCCTTATGCTACCGAGGATATTGAGTCTGTTGTGGAGAATAAGAAGTGCCGAATCTACTGGAACTACTCATTCCCCACATCAGGCAAATACAAGCCAATGAGCATTATGTAGTCCTTCTCGACCATCAAAGTAGGAAGATTTTCGTCATAGTTTTCAGCCCCAGGCAAAACAAACATCGTCCGAAAAGAGGAAAAACGGGCTAAATATCGAGACTTACTCTTTGAACTTCGCAGGTTTTACCTAAAGCATTGTTAAAATAGCGGTTATGATCAATAGGGAAACCTAAAAATCAGACCGGCTTGTAGTGATGCGACAGGAATCTCAGATGGAAGAATGCAGAAAGCCGTAATTCTTGGTACACTCCCGCTAATTAGGGTAAACGATTCTTGGACCCAGTAATCACTCATCTCACGGTCTTAAGGAGTGTTGACTGGTGTTGATGACACACCAGCGAGCCCTCCGGATGTATTGGGGCTCCGGATACTGGGCCCGACTGAGATATTCCCAACGGAATAAAAAAATGAACTTCATAAACACTTTTAGAGTATACCCAAAGGCATAATCTGTGCGGGCAGAGGACAATTATTATTTTTATTTGCAGTAGCGCTCCGAGGCATCTACTGATGTTGGTGGTACATTTGCTTTTTAGCTGTAGAAAAATGCTAAAAACCGACAGCATACACCTGGATGGTAGGTGCACATTCCAAGCAAGCATTAGTCTTCAAGATTGTTATCTAAACAACCCATATCACTTGTGAGCATCTATCAATATGGATGAATTTGAGATTTTTTTTCTTCTGTACAGGGTTTTGAACCAACATTCAATGCAAGCTGAAATGTAAGCAGCTAACACCTAGTTACTCTGGTAGTAGAGATAGTCTTTGACTTTAAACCTTATCATTCTTTTGAAGTGAATCACATATAATAATAATACTCCCTCATAAACACTCGGTAAGTGTACACAAAGCCTGTGCGGGTATAGGACTAATATTATTATTTGCCATGGTGCTCCGAGCGACTAAGAAAACCCAGAAAAACCTAGAGCACTACCCCGGGTGGTTGATGCGCATTTCAAGCAAGAATTAGACGTCGGGATTGACATACAAACAACTCAGATAATTTCAACAAAACATGCCGCCAGTCGATAACGATACACTTGGGAAAAATTCTTGTGCACTGGTCTCGAACCCGGTCCAATGCTTGCACAAGTTTCAATGGCCAATACCTAGACTGCTGAGCCACTCGATCATTTTTTTAATTTTTTGTGACTTTTCAAAAATCGATTACTAGTGATATTATTAAGTTTAAAGGATCCATAAAACTACTGACCCATTTAATTACTTTCGATTAGATTTCATTTACTTCAATTCATGCATGTTTCTTAATATACCATTTTCAACTTCAAATCTCACCTTTTTTTAGGGTCCTGACACTTCTATAGGCTGTGTTAAATAAAACTGCAGCTTCTTTCCAATGTTTCTGAGATACTTGAGCTTTAGCTAAGTAATATGATCGTAGGGTTTTGTATGCCAGTATCTGGGCTTCATAGTAAAGTTGTGCTTCCTTATTATCTTTGATTGTGTCATTTTGAGATATCTCATTTGTTTGCTGAATGTTAATATCAAGCAACCGGACACAGTCTTGTGGTTTCCTTGTTTGCATTATTAACAACAAATTGCGCTGAGATGTACGCTCTATGCGAATAGACAGTAAATAAGATAAAAGTAATTGCTGTTCTTTCATTTGTTTGGTAAGTGCTGCATAAGCTTTGTCAGTGCGAGCACTATCTCTTGCCAAAGATATAACATCTCTCAAATCAATAAACAAATTTTCAAGTAATTTAATTCGACTTTGATTATCTTCAGCATGCACCAGGGATTCATCTAAGCCTTCAATGCTTACAAAAAATAATCTTATTTTCTCAATCCTCACTGGTAAATCTAAATCAAACCATTTCACTTCATACAGGACATCTGCAGTTTTTTCTTTGGTCTGTGATACAAGTGCATCAAAATTATCCAACACTCCCTGACTTCTCAATTCTAATAGATCAACAGCCTTTTCATCTCCAATATTATATGCACAATAACGAAGACTTGGTGCAATTTCTTCTACCCTCTGTTTGTAAGGAAGCTGTTCTTCTTCTGGAAGAGTTGAGGCTAGTTTCTCATAGATAACTTGGGCCTTCTTGAAATTTTCAGCTGCCTGCTGCCAGAGTTGAAGTTCGAACTGCAAAGTACCCTGTATCCAGGAAAC
Organism: Chrysolina americana; assembly: GCA_958502065.1. Taxonomy (NCBI): domain Eukaryota; kingdom Metazoa; phylum Arthropoda; class Insecta; order Coleoptera; family Chrysomelidae; genus Chrysolina; species Chrysolina americana. The sequence continues at coordinate 65,351,155 of OY293411.1, forward strand.
ATATGCTTGAGCTTCAAGCTTTGTTCGTGCATCACATCGGTCTTGCTGAAAATGAGCAACAGAAAATTCACTATAACAATGAAAACAAAAATATGTATTTTACTTATGTGTATATTGAAATCTTTGATGTAAATTTTTGAGAAGAATATTAATTTGTCAAATCATGTGTCAATAAACCCTCGAAGACAAAAATTAGTTAATTTATTGGCCCAAGTTATAGTTATGCCACTTGAACTGCTAATATGAATCAATCAATCAATCAAATATGCTTTATTCTCGAAGAAAAAAATCTTATTGACAAAACAGTGTAAATAAATAATATAAAATAAATATAAAATATAAAGAAATAAATAATCCTTATAACACATACTATGTCTAAACAAACAAAGGGCAATCACAATTAATATGATGAAATCAGTCACATAATAGGAACACACATAGATGTAGTATACATACTGTCACATAAATAAGAGCAGATTAAATTAAACCTAAACTAAATTTAGTCAAAATTTAATTTTGATACAAATTTCATAAAAGGTCAAAATTTTATATTTACGTTAAAAATCATATCAAGGCCAACCCAACATGGACCAAAAAAACGAATTTCAGGAGCTATAAAGATATATTAAAACACATAAAGTTGGCATCGCACCATTGCTTCACTTTATCGACGTCCAGGGAAATATTACGTTTCAAAATTTCTATATCCTTCCCACTCCACAACAAAGCAGTGTCGTCTGCAAAGATGGTAAACTTGCCATGAATATCTATAGTGGATAAATCATTTATGTAGATTAAAAACAAAAGCGGTACTCCATGGATTATGCTTCCAGTCTCCGAGTATTTCCCATCGCTGCGTACAATTTGATGCCGTCCAGACAAATATGAATCGAACCAATTTCAAGCAATTCCTCTGAAACGATACCTGTTAATTTTTTTCAAAAGTAGTTCATGATTGACGCAGTCAAATGCTTTTGAAAAATCACAAAAGACTGCAGCTGCTACATCCTCAGTATTAAGCTTCAAGTAAAGATTTTCTAAAAATGTGAAGAGAGCATCACTTGTATTTTCAGAATTCTGAAAGCCAAATTGGCTTGGTGACAAAATTTTATATTTGCTCAGAAAGCTGCATATTTGTTTCTTCACTAATTTTTCGATTATTTTTGATAAAGTGGATAAAAGAGAAATTGGGCGAAAGTTTGCCGGATTTGATGGGTCTCGTCCTTTAAATAATGGAATTACAACAGACAACTTCAAACTGTTGGGAAAGCCAGTAGCAAATTCGATAGATTTATCAGTATATTTATTGATATTTCATCTTCACCACACGATTTTTTCTTTCTGATTTCTTTAAAGGCATCATATAAATCATGCCGATTTATCGGTAGAAAGCAAAATGTCTCCGGAATGAACATTCCTGACATATATGACATTGGGTCATTTTGTGGTTCCAAAGTTGAGGTTATTTTTTCAGCTACTGAGTAATAGTAATCATTAAGCATATTTTGATCCACATGTGACTGAGTGGAAGTATGGCCAGATTTACCTATCAGACTATTTATAATTGCCCAGTTTTCTCTGCTTTGATTTTTGCTTCTGAAAGCTTTTTACTGTAATATATTTTCTTGAAGAATGTATGACTTTTCTATAAATTGTTCTATATTTATTAACATAGTTAATGAATGATTTATTTTCTGTAATTTTTTTTTAAATTAGTAAGGTCTCAGATTTTTTGCTGAATTTTTTATACCTTTCGTGATCCAAGATTTTTTAGGTTTATGTCTCTTCCTAATTCTGCAAACGGGGAAGCTTATGTTGACGGCGTCTATCAACTTTTCATGAAATGAGCTCAGAGGGTTGTCAGAACTCAACACCGTGCTCCACTCAACTTCAATGGACAGTTGTTTAAATTTGTTGAAATTTTTCTGACTATTAATTCTACTAAAATTTCCTTCGTTCGCATGTTTATACTTAACGTTCTCGCTAATATCATATTTCACAACCAATGCTTCATGATCTGAAAAACCAACCGGTATTACAGAGCTCCTAATGTTCTCCTCAACGAGATTAGTACAGATGTAATCTATTGTGGTAGCCGATGACTCTGTAATACGTGTTGGTTGATTTATACCTATGCCTTTTTAGATTGAATGATGTTAACAGGTTTTTCAGTATTTTTGTGGCCATTAATTCATTGTCATCGAAGTTTATGTTGAAATCTCCAGCTAGCATAATATTGGTATTTGGAGGAAAGTGATTCAGTAATATTTCAAGGTTAGTTAGAAATGTTGTCTTGATATTATTTGGGGGACTATAAATGCAGACTATATATATATATATTAAATTTTCGAATAAACACTATAGAAAATTCAAATTCTTTCTCTATTAGTAGGTCGTCAAATTTGCTTATATTATCAATTGTTATGAAGGTACTCTTTCCATTCAATAGGATCAAGGTACCACCATGTTCGGAATTAGACCTACAGTATTTTGCACCAACAATGTAACCAGGCAATGCTATTTCTAACCAGTGTTCAGTAATCAGCATTAAATCTGGCTTTTCTGTGCTCTCAATCAATAAAGTAATGTCATCAATTTTGTTACGAAGAGATCTGATATTGATTAATAAAAATGAGATACAAGTCAGTGACTTCAATTTGGTAGATGTAACTTCTGAGCATTTTCTAAAAAAGAGGAATCCTCGTGTTGACACTGAGTAACAGTATTATCGATAAAGTGCGTTTGTTCTTGTATGCTTGTTTTTACCAGAGATGAGTGAGTTTCTATAGTTTTAATTGTTTTCAAAACGATATAATTATAACAGCTCATACTGCTCATGCTATTTATGTACTTTTTGATTTTATTCGCAACCAGAAATTTGCTCCCTGTGCATTTTTGGTCAACAATGAATTTAACTGAATAGTTTATACAGGATTTTTCGAAATGGTTTAGAGATGTTTTGAAACAGTTCATCTAACCTATTGTTTCTTTCGCAGACTATAATTAAATTTGTGAATTTAGCAATCCTGATAAAATTTTTGAGTGCCAATTTTAATGATTTTTCATTACTAATATTGTTAGTATTGAGTTTGATTATTATGAAATCATTTTGTCCATATTTTATAGTGTCGAAAAATACATTTTTCGTTAGTTTTGACAATTCACAGTAATGTTTGACAGACGCCTCAACAAAGAATGCATCATCGATTGAATGTCTCAACACCCTGGGGAATCCCTGAGCATATTCATCTCCCAAGACAAAAATATTGTTCCTGGTATCATTTTGAATTTCTGAAAGGTGCAGCTCATTCTCATTTGAATTCACGCCTGCAACAAGTTCAATTGCGGGTGATAATCATGCTCCATTCAGGAAATCTTTTTTTTTTCATCTGACTACTAGGTTTGTATGTACATTCACGGTCTCCCTCTGCAACATATTCATTTGGAGATGGTAAACATGCATCAATGAGAGCAGATTGTTCTATTTCTTCCTGAATACTAAGTTCGTTTCTACAGTCACTATTTGGAGTGAAGGTAGTCGTGATTTCATTTGGCTTTGCCACTTCTTTACTTTTTGATCTCGCATTTTTCCTTTGTCTTCTTGTTATCAATTTCCTCTTCTTTTTTTCCCGGGCGTCTTTCTTAGAAATATCTTCCGTATTTTTGTCGTCGTCAGTTTCATAAGGAAATTTTTAAAACATATTCAATTCCAGTGCATTGACCTGTATATGAGCATCGTTCGTCATAATCTTTATTTCCTTATTTGAATTAAGGTCGTCTTCACCCGTTTGTGTACTAGTAAAAACAGGATCTTTTTTACCACCGATTTTATCTTCTAGATTTTGTATTTTATTTTGAAGTGCGATTATGATTTCTTCATTCTTACTGATAATACCCAATAGGTCCCTTTCCATTTTTACGGACTCTTCTACAAATGAATCATGTTTGATTTTGATTGCATGTATGAATGCACTTTTTTCTTCACTATCGTTTTTCAGATCGTCGATAAGTTTTTCTAGCTCACTATCACCAATGTCATTTCTTGCCTCAGGGGCCGTTTGTTTATGTTTGCAGTCCTTGCAGACAATTTTATAACCATTCAAAAGTGTTGCTGACTTACTTCTTAATAAACAGCTTTTATGATACACTCCAATGCACTTCACACACACGTAGTACATATTGTTGATTTTATTTTTGCAACAAATGAAGGAATTATTAAAACTTTTGTCAGAGCATTCTGACACACAACACAACTCAGACGCCATGATATGCACCATGTTCTGCAATGTTTTGAATAAAAAAATGGATAGATATGCTACTGTTTTTTTTTTTTTCAAATAATTATTTTCATAATTGTCCTTTATGTTCTAATAAAAATATTCTCTTTTGATCTGAAAAATAAAATGCATTGTTTTGCGATTTTTTCTCTTAGTCTCAATGAATGGAATGCCGGACGAAAAGAGGTCAGAAAACCATTTTTATGAAATGATAGATGATAATTGCAAGTTAAAAGGTTAAACCCCATTAATCCTTGGCTCATACAAGTTTCGACTTCTGAGGGCTGTCGTTTGTAGGGGGACGATAGCTGGTTAACGGAAAAACAATTTTTATACAAATTATAAAAATAATATTTATTAGAAAAAAAACATTTTTTTGATTGAAAACTTCAACACCCTGTATCTCAGTAAAAAAAAGCAGTCGCGGACTCATGTTCATTTGAAGAATTTATTAGAATCACCCAAGGATTTTGTCCTTTATGATCAGCATTCAATTATGAAACACCCTGTATAATCATTGACGTTGAGTTAGTTCACAGTTCATTTTGAATATGTGAATAACTATCTATCAATAATTAGGTAAACACCTCAGGTAAGTTCCTGAGTAAAGCCATAAATTATAATTGAGAAGTAGAATATGCATACTATTGAATTTAGATGAAAGGACCACCACCCACACTTCTTAGGCAAAAAGTCTTTCAATTAAATTATCCAAAATTTCAATATGTTGTCGAACTCGGCCTTCTGAATAAAAGTTAGCGTGGGCGCACAAAAATATTTCTATGTATAGTTTACCAGATACAGAGTGTTAAGTTTATAAAATTTCACTTTCAGGTCATTATTAACTGAAGTTTATTGAAGGAAATATCACGAAATTATTACTATTTTTTTATCTACACCACAGTATTACTCTTGGCCAGTGCAACAGTATTTTTTCCAAGCATTTTTTAAAACAATATACAGGGTAAATCATGACTTTTTTCGAGTTACGGAAAATGAAAATAATTCAAGAGTGAACATCAATGTCATAAGTCGGATCTTATGAAAATTGATAATTCTGTGTATATTAGAAAATGGGGTATTGGACGCCTGTGGTCACTCAATGAGTTAACTTGGTTAACGAAATGCGCATCTAGGAATGAAATTACTAGTGTGGTGAAGGGGAAAACTTCTTTGTTCTCTGTGTATATTATTTAAATTTTCTGTAAGTCATGATTCACCCTGAATATTGTTTAAAAAAATGCTCAGAAAACATACTGTTGCACTGGCCGAGTGTAATACTGTAGTGTAGATAAAAAAATACTTAAAATTCAGTAATATTACCATTAATAGGAATCGCTAGGAATCGCACGTTAAAAGGTAAGACCTCGTTAATCCTTGGCTCGCACAAGTTTCGACTTCTGAGGGCTGTCGTTTGTAGGTGGATGACAGCTGGTTAACGGAAAAACCAATTATAAAACAATTTTAAAACAACAATCAATATAGTTCAGTTAATAATGGCCTGAAAGTGACATTTTACAACTTTAACACTCTGTATCTCGTAAATTATACATAGAATTTCTATGTGTCCACAGCAACTTCTGTTCAGTAGTCAATTTGTCCAAAGTTTTGACAGGAACTACCCAATACCAACAAATTGTTCTTTAAACTTTTGTATTTTGGTCTCCCTAGGTCTCAAATGAATCGGAGGTACTTTTTCAATTTCCTACCGCAAACAAACACTAAAATGCTTTTCTCTTTCACCAGCACAATTGAAAACAACACTTTTCATCAAAATGTTTCATCCTTCTTTTAACGATGACAAAAACAAAGAATTCAGATACCAAACTGATGTGAATGAGATAATTAAGAATAGATATACATAAGGTATCATGATGAACACATGAATCAAGTTTAAAATTTAAACATATAGTTACAAATACCTACATATATACAATGAAAAACATGCAAGTGCTACACATGAGAATGAATAAACATTTTGCTTTTATGTGCTGGAATCAGCCTGGATTTGTTGTTTGAAAAAAGGACAACTTTGTTGATGAAAAGTGACTTTACAATAACAAAAGGGGTTAAAAGTGGGAACTTGGGGGTGTACAATGTACTGATGGTGGTGAGTAATTTTGAACATGTGCTAGATGAAGCCTGTAATTATTCAAAAATTGGCACGTCATAGAAATATCTCACCAGAGCTAATTACCTTACACAATTCATCAAGCTGCAAAGCATACACACAGGACTTTCGTAGTTTTTGAATTAAATGAAACTTTTTCCTTGGTTCTGTATTAGCTTCTTGGCGTAACTGCATTGCATAAGCCCAGCATCTCTCAGCCAATATCAAAGGAATATGCAGAAACCTCTCATCAGATCGAGGACTCATAACATGAGCGCTGGTTACATCTCGTTTTTTGAAATGTCGTCTATCACCTTGGGGCACTTTCAATACTTTACGCAATCTGCTAATTCTTCTTGAACAATAACCCCTATACCTCTGATAGTCACTATGTCTCAGACCATGTTGTTGTTGAGCATCTTTTATCAACTTCAAAACTTGGGAGGAAACAGATGTTATCATAAATTATCAAACCAAATTTTAATATGCTTACTCTCAACTGTAAAATGCTTGAGTGGCTCCGTTTCAGACTTTTGTTTAGTTGCGGCCTCGTCCGGAGGACTAATGATTATTTCTTCGCCCATTTTTATCCAATATCCAATAAATAATCCAACCAAAAATTGACAATATACACCATATGGCAATGGTAAATACCTCAAACCTCAATCCTTCAAATCAAAATTTGACAGATAAAACAATACAAAATACAAACCGTGTGTGCAAAGAACATGGAATACCAGAATACTGGGTGCGTTCCGTTTTGTCAAATCAGAGTGGAGTTAGTAAACAGATGCTGGACATACAATCTCATCAAATCTGGCAACAGTGGAATTAAATAAGAAATCTCCAGGTCTCAGGGGGGCAAGTTTTGAAATATTTCACTAGTGAAATTGCTCATATTTCGATCAACTCAAGTTTTGAATCAATTTTACTTGTGAATTACAGCTCACATTCGAAAAAATTTCACAATTATAATTCGGATACTCTTTAGCTGTCGAAATGTTGATTTCACTTGCGAAAATATAATTGTTTGTGGTTAGAATCATCAAATTTTGTAGCATACCTATATTTGAAGTTTATGTTTTTGGACATAGTTTGTTGAAGCATATTGTTTATTATTAGCAAAGTATAAGTGAGGCACGAGAACGTTTACATTTTTTTGTTGTACCTTCAGCAAATACTTTTAAAAAATAACTTCATGAAAATCATGTAGGATATGATGTGTTAACGCCAAGAACGGTGGTAGACAAGATCCATTCAACCTGAGTGACCGCCAGTTCCCTTAAATGTATATTCTCCAAAGCAGCATCTTGATAGCTCCTACAAAAATATCCGCCGAGAAATAAAATATAAAAATATATAATACCAATATCTTTTCTTACTCGGAGAGAATATCAGCTATGGACAAAGCCATACTGATGTCATATTGCGCAGTGCACAATATTACCTAGGTTATTGACAATTTAAAATTTTATTGTAGCGAAATGCAGAAATTCTGATATATTTATAATTTACTAAGCATGTCTAAAGTCTGAATTTTTCCTATTTGTTAGCACTTTTACAAACCAACCTCAATTAATATTTTAATTTTCTCCATATGAATCATCAAATTTGACAATGTCCGTTGTTGCCAAAGTGTGTCGATCGAATTGAATTCATTTGAGTGAATTTATAAACATTTCGTTTCACTTAAATTGAAAACTAGGTACAGCATTTCGATGGTGAACTACAAATCGAAATATTTCACTTATGAATTCAATTTCACTGATATTCAAATCTTGATCCCCTCAGGGGGGCCAGTTTTGAAATATTTCACTAGTGAAATTGCTCATATTTCGATCAACTCAAGTTTTGAATCAATTTTACTTGTGAATTACAGTTCACATTCGAAAAAATTTCACAATTATAATTCGGATACTCTTTAGCTGTCGAAATGTTGATTTCACTTGCGAAAATATAATTGTTTGTGGTTAGAATCATCAAATTTGTTATTTTGGTTTTGTAGCATATACTTGAAGTTTATGTTTTTGGACATAGTTTGTTGAAGCATATTGTTTATTATTAGCAAAGTATAAGTGAGGCACGAGAACGTTTATATTTTTTTGTTGTACCTTCAGCAAATACTATTAAAAAATAACTTCATGAAAATCATGTAGGATGATGTGTTAACGCCAAGAACGGTGCTTCACCATTGTAGACAAGATCCAGTCAACGTGAGTGACCGCCAGTTCCCTTAAATGTATATTCTCCAAAGCAGCAACTTGAGGATTAATAAATATAATGGAACCTCAGTTGATAGCTCCTACAAGAATATAAAATATAAAAATATATAATACCTATATATCTTTTCTTACTCGGAGAGAATATCAGCTATGGACAAAGCCATACTGATGTCATAGTGAGCAGTGCATAATATTACCTAGGTTATTGACAAATTAAAATTTTATTGTAGCGAAATGCAGAAATTCTGATATATTTATAATTTACTAAGCATGTCTAAAGTCTGAATTTTTCCTATTTGTTAGCACTTTTACAAACCAACCTCAATTAATATTTTAATTTTCTCCATATGAATCATCAAATTTGACAGATGTCCGTTGTTGCCAAAGTGTGTCGATCGAATTGAATTCATTTGAGTGAATTTATAAACATTTCGTTTCACTGAAATTGAAAACTAGGTACAGCATTTCGATGGTGAACTACAAATCGAAATATTTCACTGATATTCAAAACTTGATCCCCAGCAATGGGACTCTGTAACTTCATAGCGACAGCGAAAAGCGAAAAGCGAAAGCGAAGCGAAGCATATGTTATCAAAGAGTAGAGGTTCTATACAGAACCCTCTATTCTTTGATGTTATCTCTTTCCAGTACATCGGAAACTGATAGCGTGTGCTCCGTTTCAGTCGTTTCGCTTCGCTTTCGCTAGGCGATATAAGTTACAGAGTCCCACCCCAGGGTTAGAACGGTTAGAACTGTAACCTTACTCTTTTTTAGAACCCTGAGAAATCTCCAAACTAAGGGCCGGTTTTTCAATGTAATTTAACTTCGAGCTAAATTTAACTCATGGTTAGAATGTGAGTAGATTCCTTCATGTAGCAAATGTCATATTAATTCTAACCACGAGTCAAATTTAACCGGCAGTCAAAGTACGCTAACACGAAACACGACATTGATAAACTGGCCCTAAAAATGTGTTGAAAATGTTGCTATAAACATTTCATTTCACTTAAATTGAAAACTAGGTACAGAATTTCGATGGTGAACTACAAATCGAAATATTTCACTTATGAATTCAATTTCACTGATATTCAGAACTTGATCCCCGCTGAACTCCTGAAGGCCTGGGGTGGGATTTCGTGTACCGTACAGACGATACAAAAAATGAGATATCATTATTGTTGAATTAATGGGAGAGAAAGAGACAATTGTCGACTATAGAATTCTATGGAACACGGAATTCCACCATATATGTATTAACTCCATACGCCATAAGAGCCAATGTTAGCAAATTGAAGCCGGATTTATATGCCCATCCTCGTCGAATTGGCAAAGGTGACTGAGAGCACATGCGCAAAACTTGAGCGCGAAATTCAAATTTTACAATGTCAATCTCTTTACTTTTGAATTTACAGGGTATGTTTATTTAATAGAGATTTCTAATGGATTTGGACATCCAAATAAAAAGAGACGAAAGTTCTTAATTTTTCCATCCTTGTGCGCGCTCTGTGATTGGTTACCATAATGGCAGGGAGTTTGAATGACATGACAGCTACAGTTGAAAATGACATTTATACTCCCTGACCTTATAGTAACCAATCACAGAGTACATTCCCTGGCAACAAGGACGGAAAAATTAAGAACTTTCGTCTCTTTTTATTAGGGTGTCCAGATCCATTAGAAATCTCTATTTCATAGGGATTTTCTAAGTAAATACTGTCATTTGGAAAATATCCGAGTATTTGAATATGTATACAGGGTGTCCCAAACTCGATGTCCTATTAGAAGTTTCTGGAAAAGGGGAAGTAGGATTATTTTGAAAATTTGGTTTCTTGGATAATCAGTTCTGCTCTATCGATCTAAAATATATTCAAAGCTGCGGCGTTGCCGCTTCTATCGAAAAGTAGCAACAACTTTGATATTTTAAATGGAATACCCTGTATATTATTGCATTTTTCGCTTTGCTATTGCTTTTCGATTATTTTCATATAATATACTTCCCTATACCAATCTCTAGTGGTTTTCGAGAAATTCAATAATTTCCTTATTTTTTGTACGAAACATAGCTTCAATTAAATGTTTATTACTGCATTATTTGACTACGTAGAAAGCTGAGATTTTGAATGTAGTTTGACAATGTCCTGTCTCTTAGTTATAACCAAGGGAATTCGGTCTTCATTATACAGGGTCGTTGAAAATTTGTGATCTTACCGATACTTACTAAAGTGGTGAAAAGGGCATTTTTTCAAATGGAACATCCTGTGTATTATCAAATATCCTGAAAGACAATTGAATTTTCTTTCAAATGATGTATCATGTACATATATAGTCAGGTTTCCGAAATAAAAGCAAGTTTTCTATAAAAATTGGATTATTTTGCCATATTTCGTATTGGATAAATATGAAATGTCATGGAACATGTCATTACGATAATTCGAAAATTAGTACGTTAATAATAAAACATTTGCGCGTTCACTAACGTAAATTTTATTTACGGCACACTACTCTATCATTTTCAGTTTCCAGTATAACGATTCGAAATAGGTAATATTTCCCATTTGAAATATTCTGTAGTGTGCCGTGACCAGAAAAGAGCAAAACAATCTGTTGGTTTGATAAACAGTGAATTTAATTGTATTGTTGTCAGAAAGAAGTATAAAAAATGGTTATAATGCATATTCAATGGGAATGTTGAAGTGCCAAGAAATCAAATCAAGCCGATAACCGGAGATGAATTAAGTCAAATTAATGTCTTGGGGTATTTCCATGCCCATCCTCATGTATCATTAAGAAGAGCTACTGTGGATTTAGGTATGATTCGCACTTCGATATGGAGAATTTTAAAGAAACATAAAATGCATGATTATACATTCATAACAGCTCATGCCCTACCTAGAGGTGATCCTCCAAAACGTGTTGATTTCTGTGAATGGATTTTAACATGGACTTATGAAGACCCAAATTTCCTTCAAAAAATTATATGGACAGATGAATCTAACCTTTCAAGAGGGGGAATATTTGATCGCAAAAACAATCATTTTTGGGCTACAGAAAATCCTCATTTTATAAAAGAATAAGATAAGACGCTTGGGTCCACAGCCTTGGCCACCGCGATCCCCGGATCTAACTCATCTAGATTTTTACCTCTGGGGAAGAAACAAACAGATTGTATATGAAACACCAGTGAATTCGAGAGACGAATTGAAACAGAGGATAATCCGTGCTTTCGAGGAAATTCGACCAGAAGAGGTTCAAAGAGCAACCACCAACCATGTAATGACTTCGATTGACGAATGTTTGTGTGCAAATGGTCAGCACTTCGAACACATGAAAAAGCGATTAATTTTATCTTCATTTGTTTATTGATTGGAAAAAAATTGAGTTCTACTTAAGGTGAATTATGATTTCTCAACGCAGACACAGGTTTTTCAGATACCCGGAATGCAACTTACTGTTTTTTTCGGCTCATGCAATATTAGTATTTGCCAAGTTTTGGTTTTGTCAAAGACTCTATAGAAAAAAATGAAGAGTATTGTTACGAGATTGATAAAAATCCCCTAGCTACGCCGCTGGAAAGACTTGCACGCGTATCGTCGATATGGTTTCCGAGAAAAAGGCAGATAGCTGCCGGTAATGAATATTCGGGATAACCGAACCGTCGCATCGCGTAGATTCTGGTTACACTTGAGTACCTATATAAACGCGAGACATTTGACTGGGAGAAAAAGTTTTTATGAAGAGAATTTATTAAGAAGATTAGAAAGTGATAAGCAGAAGTGTTTGGAATATTTAGCTAGTTGTATTGGTGTATAGATCTAAGTGTTTTATTAGTCAGTGAAGTGTTGTATGTTTGTTTATAGTGAAGTTAGAAAATAAACAGTTTAGTAGTGTGCTCGGCCTATTATTCAAAAAAACGTAAAAGTGGTGTCCGAAGCGGGATATAAGTGAAAAACAGAAACTATTTATGGTGAATACGAGGAGTACATTGTACGATACGATGGAGGACATTGTGAAATTTATCCAAAATTAATTTGCGGATCTGGAAAGAAGGCGCCAGGAGAAAAAACAAGAAGAGGAAAAGCGGCACCAGGAGGAAAAACAAGAAGAGGAAAAGCGGCGCCAGGAGGAAAAACAAGAAGAGGAAAAGCGGCGTCAAAAGGAAAAACAAGAACAAGAGAATGAAAAACAAAAAGAAGAAACACGTCGGTTGGAGGAAAAGAAAGAACGAGAAGAGGCATTCCAGAAAATTCTCGAAGAACAGATAAATGAACGAGAAGAGGCACTCCAGAAAATTCTCGACCAACAGAGAAATGAACGAGAAGATGAAAAACAAGAACGAGAAAAGGAAAAACAGGAAAGGAAGTGCGACGGTTGGATGAAAAGAAAGAACGAGAAGAGGCCCTCCAGAAACTTCTCGAACAACAAAAGAATGAATTGGAACGAATAGAAAAACAAAGGAAAACAGACTTCCAGAAGGTTCTAGAACATCAAGACAAGTTCTTCCAACATGTATTACAGAAAACCGAAGTACAAATGGAGGAACTGAAAGAAGAACTGAAAGAAGAACTAAAGGAAGACGTCAAGAAAATCGACGATGAGGTTAATAAGAAATTTGATACAGTGCGAGAGGAGATGAAAGGACTAGAAAATCAGATAGCACTCCTCAAGAAGCAAGATCGTCGAGACAGGGTTGCCACATCAGGAATTTCCGTAAAACCACCGACTTTTGATGGACAGTCCTCTTGGTCCATGTATCGCCGACAATTTGAAGCTGCAGCAGTAGCAAATGGATGGGGCGAAGAAGAAAAAGCTACGGCCCTTATAGTAGCTTTGAGAGGGCCAGCTTTGGGTATGTTACAGACGATACCTATCGAACAGCAAAATAAATATAAAGACCTGATTACTGCATTAGAGTTACGGTATGGCTCAAATGAAAACGCGCACTCAGAAATCAGGTGAAAGTCTGCAGGAATTTGAATCGGATGTGAGACACCTAATTCAGCTGGCTTACCCAGAAGCACCGGGAGAATTCAAGGAACAGCTAGCGGTGCAGTTATTCATAGATGGACTCAGAGACACCGAAATCCAAAGGACTCTGCGATTGACACACTTTAAGAGGAGTAGTGATGCCTTGGTACGTTCTCTACAACTTGAGGCGGCCCTCAACTCCTTGAGTCCGTAAGTACGAGCGGTTTCAATAGAAGAACCCGAACAACGAGCAAGCACAGTTACTAGTTTATTGGAGAAGGTTCTGGATGTGCTCAAATTTTTGAAAAGCGGAATGAGCACTCAGGATAACAGGGCTTGCTATCGATGTAGAAAATTGGGACATTTTATTAGAGACTGTAACGTAACCGGGGTACTTTGATTGCCTGACTGCTCAGCAGAGAACGGCGTAGGTTCTTTGGACTATTTTGCCAGTTTCGGATTTTTTATGTGGCAGGCAAGTGTTTTAAATTTTGAACTTCAAGAATTTGACTGGCTGGACGCCAGCAATTTTTAATTTAACAGGAATAAAAAGTACAAAATACCTAATGATAGATAATTGAAATAAGATAAATTGACTTCCTTCTGTAACCAGAACAACAATAAAACAATATCTCAAAACAAATATATATTAATAAATTTAACAAAATGTAGTATCAAAGTAATACGTTGATATTCAAACAATATTATTACTGAATTTGGTTCAGCGACACAGGTTACCTTAGTTCATACAGTGTGTTGAGATTCTGACAGGAACGTCTTGGTTGTTGTTCTGCTAACCTGAGCATGAAAAAGATGACACCTCACGTAACAGGTTCAGGAAATCGTCTGGTATGAACTATGCCTCCAGGTTCTACTAGTTCTGTTCTGGTTTCGTTGTGTTCCCTCGTGAATAGGGGTAGAGTTCATGAAAAAACGTTAATATATGTTAGGTTATCATAGATTTAAAACTCAACAGCAGAATATTAATGGTGCACCATGAAAAACTTTACTTGAAATCATTACTGAAAATGCGATATATATGTGAATACAAATAGAAAAAATATATAGAAATAAGGATTAATAAATGTCAATATTCAAAGTCCACAAGATTTGAGGTGTATAGTTTTGTCTTTTACTATTATTATTATTATTGTTTCTGGAATTTTCTTTGGTTCAATAGGTAAAGCAACTCGTGATATCTCCTTGAAGAGACTTTAAGAAATTTCCGAGGCTGCAAATGAAGCTCTAACTGATAAAAATAAACATACCATATTCAAACTGAGATTTGAAAAGTTGAGCTCGGTGTTCGGGGACTTTGAAGAAAGCCATGCCAGGGTGATATCATTGCTTGCTTCTGACTCAGCAGATCTTATAAAAGAAGATGCTCTCAGAAGTACTGCTGACTCACTTTATTTTAACATATCCACTATTCATCATGATTTGCGTGGATCAGCCAGGCCAGACAGCTGATAATATAAACTTAGAACATATTTCCAATCTTCCACTAGTGGATGAAACCTTCAATGTAAAGGGACCGATTGATATTCTGCTTGGAGCAGAACTCTTTTCCTTTAATTTTGCGAGATGGTCGTTTGATTGGAGATACCAATACACCTATCGCTTTTAACACAGTCTTTGGTTGGATCTTAATGGGTAAGGTCTCCTGCGAAAGATCCTCAACTATAGACTGTCTTTTGGCAACTTCAAATAAAATTGAAGAAATAGTGAAATCATTATGGGAGGTTGAAGAACCTCCTAATACAATCAATATTTCACCAGAAGATTTGTCATGTGAACAGCTATATCGAAACACTGTTTCTAGAAATCCATCTGGAAGATATATAGTCTCCTTACCATTCAAAACGGACAATCCTTGCTTGGGAGATTCTCGTTCAGTGGCACTGCGCCGATTTTATGCCTTGGAACGAAAACTTGGTAGAAATCCCAACCTGAAAAGGGATTATGTCAGTTTCATGGAGGACTATTTGGAAGCTGGATATATGAGTCCTGCAGCACCATTAGCCGACTTAAATCACTCTTATTTCATTCCTCATCACTGCATTCTAAAACCCAATGCTGTGACTACTAAGCTCAGAGTTGTCTTTGATGCTTCGGCAAAAACAGATATTCGAATTTCTTTAAATGACACAGATATAGTGTCCTTGCTATTATCCTTTCGTATCCATAAAATTGCCTTTACTACTGACGTCAAAAAAATGTTTCTCCAAATACTGATTAACCCTTCCCAGAGAAACTACCAGAGAATTTTCTGGAGAGCTGACTGTTATCAACCTCTTCGAGAATTCACTTTGAATACTGTCGTTTTTGGGATATCTAGTTCACCTTTCCTAGCACTGCGCACAATTCAGCAGTTAGTCACTGATGAGTGTGATTCATTTCCCATTGCTTCGAAGGTTCTTCAAAGCGACATATATGTTCATGATATCATAACAGGTAGTGACTCCCAGCAGGAAGCGTTGGATTTACAACAGCTGATCTCGCTTATGGCAAAGGGTGGCTTCCATTTGAGGAAGTGGGCTAGCAATGATCAGTCCTTGTTAGGTAATCTTCCGTTGGACTTTCATTAAATGCCCCTTTCATTCGATCAAGATGCCTTTGTGAAAATCCTAGGTTTGCAATGGCATCCACAGGCTGATTCCTTCTCTTACTATGCCCTGCCGTTAGATCGAATATGTACAAAACGTACAGCTTTGTCAGAACTGGCGAATATTTTTGATCCACTGGGCTTTTTAACACCCGTGACATTCTACGTTAAAAGAATGATTCAATACATCTGGACTCTAGGCTTAGACTGGACACTTCACCCCCTCAAGACATAGTGAGCCTATGGAATCGTCTTACAACAGAGCTGCCAAGTCTCTCATCGTTACACATTCCGAGGCGTATGGTTCCAGAAAAATTCATTACTTGTGAACTACACGGGTTTTCGGATGCTTCTGAAAGGGGATATTCCGCTGTAGTTTACTTTCGTTTCATTTGCAATAAGTCCTACTCAACTTATTTTGTTTTGGGAAAATCTAAGGTAGCACCTCTCAAACAGATATCTGTGCCTCGTCTAGAGTTGTGTGCGGCAGTATTACTCTCCAAACTTATAACTTACACTTTCCAAACCTTTCATGACAAAATATCATTCTCAAATATTTATTGTTGGTCAGACTCTCAAGTCGCACTCTCATGGATAAACTCATCCCCACACCGTTGGAAGACATTTGTAGCGAACAGGGTGAGTTTTATTCATGATCAAACATCCCCCTCATTTTGGCATTACGTTCGAAGTGAAGACAATCCCGCTGACTGTGCATCACGGGGAATCCTTCCTTCGGAACTGTTGAGTCACCCACTTTGGTGGAGTGGCCCATCCTGGTTGAAAACAGAAACTCTGACTTTCTCAACTGAGTCAATTCCCATCGAATTCAGTAGCGAAGAAAAGACTACGTCACTTGCGGTGTCCATCGAAACCACCGTATTTGATTATTTGATGGAAAGATGTTCCTCGCTCAGTCGCATTAAAGCTCGTCTATCTTGGTGTCTCCGTTTTATTCACAACACCAGGAGAGCGAATAAGATGAGCGGTAAATTAACTAAAACGGAGATGGATTCGGCCTTCCCAATGTTGGTGATATATGTTCAGGGTGAGTTGTTTGGTGAAGAAATTGTGAAAGTTAAAAGGAAAATTATTTGCTCAAAATTTCTGAGACACCTCTCTCCCGTTTTGGATGAACACGGAGTGCTCAGGATGGGCGGTCGCCATGTGAACTCGAAGATATCATTCGATGCTAAATTTTCAATTTTATTACCAAAAAATAATAGACTCACGCAATTGATAGTTGAAGAATTTCACCAAACACACCTACATCCTGGGCCACAAACACTTGAATACCTTATTGTTCAACAGTTCTGGACTATTTCTGCCAAACGTGTTATTCGTAGTATTGTTTCCAAATGATATAGATGTTTCCGTACGAGGCCTCCTTCCTTTACTCCAGTTATGGGAAACTTGCCTGCTTCTCGAGTAACGCAGGTAAAGGCGTTTTCATGTGTAGGAGTTGATTATGGGGGCCCGTTCTTTATCACTCTCGGAAAAAGAAGAGGTTGTAAGTCACAAAAGGCATACTTGTGTCTCTTTGTTTGCTTTGCGACAAAGGCTTTACACCTAGAATTGGCCTCTGATCTTTCATCAGAAGCCTTTCTAGCTTGTTTCAGGCGCTTCATTTCAAAAAGAGGCCGATGCAGCATTATATATAGTGATAATGCTACAAATTTTGTGGGAGCTCAAAGTTATATACTTGATCTTCTTCGAGATTCGGCTGAGTCCCTCAATATCGAGTTCAAATTCAACCCACCTAGTGGGCCCAATTTTGGTGGTTTGTTTGAGGCAGGCATAAAATCTGTTAAGACTCATCTTCTACGAGTGATAGGAGACCAAATCCTAACATATGAAGAGTTGAATACTCTACTCGTGCAAATTGAAGCCATGTTGAATTCTCGTCCACTCACAAGTATGAGTTCAGATCCCAATGATTTAATTCCATTAACTCCTGGCCACTTTCTAACTTTAGAGCCGATAAGTGCTTTACCAGACCCGGACCTTTCACATTTAAAAACCAATAGAATGAGCAGGTGGCAGCTTTTGCAGAATTTTCATCAAGCAATATGGCGGCGCTGGCACCAAGAATATTTGAATACACTCAATCAAAGGCAGAAATGGCATAAGGAATCTCCCCCCGTTTCAGAAGGGACTCTCGTAATCATAAAAAATGATAATATGCCACCGTTGAAGTGGAGATTGGCTAGAGTTATTAAAACTCACCTTGGAAGCGATGGAATTTGTAGGGTTGTAACGTTACGTACTGCAAAGGGTAAATACGCTTCAGCGACCCGTTTCCAAAGTATGTCCATTACCTTCACAGTAAGATTTCGAAATTACTGTGTAATTTGGTGGGCGGTTTATGTATAGTTTTGTCTTTTACTATTATTATTATTATTGTTTCTGGAACTTTCTTTGGTTCAATAGGTATTAAGAATAATAGATTCAAGAAATTACAATTTTCTTTTCTCATAATATGATAATGGACTTTCGCGTATCACCCTGTAAATGAGCCTTTTGGAATTCAATTTGCATTGACCACCGGGCGTGGATGCGCGTGTATCAGTAGCAATCGAACCTGGACAAGGACAGTCAGTCCCTCCAGTTGTTACAATTTCAGAGTGTTCAAACTCAAGACTGAAGAGCACCCCCTGGGTACCCAGCAGCGGCCTCCATCCAGTAGCAGAAGGTGAGTCAGTCTTCCGTTGAGTTTTAAAAGGTCTCGTCTTGTGCAAAAAAAAATATTTTTTATATGCAGTTCACTTTCAGCAGAATCAAAGTCACATTTGATTCTGTACCAAACATGAGGTTAGTTGTCCCGAAAATCAAAATTGACGTTTTGAGGTAAGCACTCCGATATGTATGTCAAACTTGAAAATGTTCAACTTGAAACTTGACGGTAAACGAAAAGATAGGATTGTCAGCTTGACAAAATGGTGTCGCTTTCTGGTATGCAACATGCATCGACAAATAAATATTTCATTTGACACTTACACGCTCCTTGGTAGATTCTTTTCGACGTGATTACGCATCAGAATTTGCCCTAGGTGATTAATCTGCCTATCATCGCAACACTGGATCCAATTAATTAGAAGGCCATCATCGATGGTTGATCAACAGGTCATTAAATCATTAATTCCGTTGGAATTGGCACTTCCTTCTGGATTGGAGTCGATTGACAATCTAATTCCCAGTATTATTCACTTGAGCTTGATTCAAAAATACTTATGATCGCTCCAATCCATATGGATTTAGATTTATTCCGTCACCTGATTCACACCTTTAAGATACTTGTTGACACCTTGACCGCCAAACTAAGAAGAGCGCGATCCTTCCTCTCTCATTCTCAAATTAAATTACTGACATCAGCTCAGTGACATCTATAGAAACCCAACGCATCAACCAATATGGTTTTAGAAAGGCCTGTTTACGCTTTTAGTTATTAGGTGTCGCTCCTCATCATTTTGGAATTAAAATCTAATAACGGTATTTCCGTTACACATCCCCGTTATTCCTAAAAAAAAAATTCAAACAAATGTTTGGATTTTTTTCTTTTGAAGAATATTGGCTCAAGTAACATCATCGACAATTATTAAGTATAACAAATTTTCCAAAACAAAAGTTATCCACTTAAGGAAGGTAATGAAAAAGGGATATTGCTAATTACCAATATCAAGGAAATAAAATTTGTAAATTTTAGCATTTACATGGCTGAAGTTCTCTATTATGAGAAAGGAATATTGCTAATTACCAATATCAAGGGAATGAAAAGAGATATATAATAGGGTCTAGTCAGTAACCGCCTCCAAAGATAAGACGCAGCGCAGTTGAAGCCCTCCCAGACAATCTGGCCAAGATGCTCTCTTCGCTGCTAGGTGTTGTTGCGGCGCCGGTGAGTACACATCTACTACCACTCGCCTCCAGATTCTCTGAGACAACCACCGACTGCCCCGAACCAAACCCATGGAGACTATCACCAGCTACACCCTCGGTGAAACAAAAAAAGGCATATTATTAATAAAAACAAAAATTTCCGGTTGTCACCTTCAACCGGGGTGAACTGTAGCGTCATCTACTGAAAAAGTGAAATGCTGTTCACTAGTCTCAAAAATGAAATTTTCGGGATACTCTCAGCCTTGACACTATGAACAAGTCCTCAGATGCGACAGGTCCAGGGAGCTCAGGATCCCCCAGTAGTAGAGCCCGACCGCCCTTAGGCGAGCTTCACACGCTGACCATCCTAGACCTCCACGCTAGCCGAACGCTACCCCCCAAAGTTCACCCTTCCAAGGACCCCGCTAGCAAGCTAGCTGTCACATCTGAACTGAGCTCACACACCGCCAAGGTGAGTCCCTAAAACAAAACATCAAAAATTAGTCATCCTTTTTTTGCAGGAAAAGGTTAAAACCTCCAAAAAACTCCTTCATTAGAGTATCTATTGCGAGATATGAATTTAAATTTTTAAACAAGGGACTGCAAAGTTGAAGAGATCTTCAGAAAACATTGCTGTGATTTGGTCAGAAAGGCTAGATGTTATTACTCAGGCAGGCAAAAGGTACATGAAATTTCAAGCAGGCACTTTGAAATAAGTAGACAACCAGCTTCTCTAGAGTCTTTTGAATATTATAGAGTAAACTAATAGGATAATAAGGTATAGATAAGTCAATAAAGAAGATACAATTAGAATTGTCTATGTTTTTGAAAATAAGTGAAAGCAAATGTTTTGTTGTGTTAGCTAATATTCATACGTTCCTAAGATATATTAATTATTTCAAAGCGTACCAGGAAATTAAATCTGCGCTGAATTTTGAAACTACCTATACTAAGAGATAACGTTAATTGTCTAGAAAATATAAGTCCAAATCACATAGATAAGAAAAAGGTAAGATATTAGGAAATATAAGGTAACAAGGTAGAATAACAACACCAGGGCTCATTCAGGATAAATGCATTAGTACTACTACAGCACAGTAAAACCGAAAATTCCTAGATAAGATCAACACTGATCAGAAAAATGCCACCTAGGCATAAAGATATGGAATTTCAGCTCTAAGTGAAGTAGCTACTGCATGACCAACATTACCCAAAATTTTCCAGTTGGTTAACAGTGTAAGCGGAACCATGAAAAGATATTCCATACTAAAAAATGGCACCTCGTAGGACTTTTACCTCTAATGGAAATGGTGAAAATGTTGCTGTTTGCAGGTATCACCAATGACAACACCATGACTCATTCAGGATAAATGCATTAGTACTACTGCAGCACAGTAAAACCGGAAATTCCTAGATAAGATCAATATTGATCAAAAAATGCCACCTAGGCACAAAGATATGGAATTTCGACTAATATTACACCAAACATTCCAGCTAGCTATCACCGTGAGCAGAACTGCAAGAATAGAATAAATGCTAAAAAGTGGCCAGTCGTAAGATTTTTCCTACCATCTGGTAAATTCCATGGTGGAGTTAGTCTTAGGCCCACTCCACTGAGCCTAAAACAGAGAAAGAAGTATTGCAGGTATTGTCAATGACAGCAGCAAGATCACACTGATCAAATAATGCCACCTAGGCACAAAGATATGGAATTTCAGCTCAAGTGAAGTAGCTACTGCACGACTAATATTACCCCAAACATTCCAGCTAGCTATCACCGTGAGCAGAACTGCAAGAATAGAATAAGTGCTGAAAAGTGGTCAGTTGTAGGATTTTTACCTACCATCTGGTAAATTCCATGATGGAGTTAGTCTTAGGCCCACTCCACTGAGCCTTAAACAGAGAAAGAAACCCTTGCAGGCACCTTCAATGACAGCAACAGGACCCATTCAGGACAAATGCATGAGGACAACTACATCACCCCGAAACCGGGAATTCCTAGACAAGACCACACTGATCAGACAATGCCACCCAGGCACAAAGATATGGAATTTCAGCTCAAGTGAAGCAGCTACTGCACGACTAATATTACTCCAAACCTTCCAGCTGCCTATCACCGTGAGCAGAACTGGGCAAGAATATTATAAATGCTGAAAAGTGGCCAATTGTAGGATTTTTACCTACCATCTGTTAAATTCCATGGTGGAGTTAGTCTTAGGCCCACTCCACTGAGCCTAAAAACAGAGAAAGAAAGGAAAAGTTCAACTTCCATAAAGATATTCTGTCCGAGATAGGTAAGCCATGTGTGAGACTGGAAAAAAAATTAGTAGAAAAATTTTATTCAATTAAGTGAGATCTGGACCAATTTCTTCAAATTTATAGAGAGAAAAAAAATTGGAGTAATCAGAATTGTAAATTAATAAAAACATTTCCAAAGAACAGATTTTCCTTCAGGAGTTATCAAAAGATAAGCTTCGAAAATGTAATATTTGCAACAATTAAATTTCAACCACTATTATTTTTCCATGTTCACAAAGGCCATTGACGAAGATAAATTACTCAAAGATAATCAATTGAGAGCTTATGCAAAAAGCTATCAATAGATAGGTTAAGTGTAAGATAAAGATAATAGATAACTTAGTATTAAAGATATGACTGCAATAATAAGATAATATGCTAAGTAAGCAAATACAATAATGACTGTTGCCCAGATATTTATTATAAAAAGAAAAGAACGATAAACAGGTAAAAAGAGGAATACTTAAAACAATTCGTCATCTGAATTCTGATTCCCTTCTGGATCTGAATAATCATCTGAGTCTAGAGAAGCTGGATCCATTTTCATGTCCTTTACGTGCCAATTACCTAAATCAGAACCATCACTGCTCTCTAAGGAATAAACTAGAGGAGATAGAACTTTATCTACAATGCACGGAATATATTTGGGAGCAAGTTTTGCAGCAAAGGCATTTTCTGCTTTAGATAAAACGTAATTTCTCTTTAGAACTCTATCACCAACTTTATATTTAGTATCACGTCTCCTGAGATTATATGTTTTGGTATTTCGATCATAGGCTTTACGTAGTTGTTCACGAACTTCGACAAAGATATTAGGTAATTCTTGAAGATCCTCAACTCTTGCATTTTTTTCAGAAATTTCGACAATGTTTCTAGAGTTTTCAGCAATTTGTCCATAGTAATCCCTTGAAAGTGGTACATTTCGACCAAAGGTTAAAAATGCAGGTGAATAACTAGTGACATCACTTTTTGCCGTACGGATCGCTTGTGCAATTTTGAAGATAGATTGATCCCAAGTTTTATGATTTTCTTTAATGTAGGATCGAATGACAGTAACAATTACTTTGTTTTGCCTCTCCGTGGCATTAATCTGAGGATGATATCTAGCTGTGTACCAGATTTTTTGAACTTTATATAGTTAGATATAAAAGTTTTAAACTCTTTACTGGTAAATACTGAACCATTGTCACATGCAAAGATTTTAGGTACTCCAAAAATAAGAAAAACATGATTTTCCAAAAATTTAATAATGGCCTTAGATGTGGCTTTAGATAAAGGATGAACCAAAACAAATTTCGTAAACCAGTCGACAACTACCAAAACATACTGATTTCCATTTTTAGATCTAGGATAAGGTCCTAACAGATCTGCTGAAATCAATTGAAAGGGAAAATTAATGTTTTTATAAGAACCCATTAATACTGCTTGGGGTAGGTTTGATGGTTTGCAAGTGGCACAAGTGGAACATTTCCTCACATATTTATAAACACTTTTTCTAAGACCTGGCCAGTAGTATAATTCTTGGACACGAGCAAGGGTTTTAGCAATACCTATATGTCCTGCAGTTTCACTGTCGTGAAATGTTTTCCACAATTCTGCTCTATTTGCAGTAGGTACTACAATTTTCTAGTCAGATAAATTGCCAATGCTCTTATGTCTTTCAAAAACGTGTTTGTAAAGAGTATTGTGCTCTACCCTGAAGGAAGGGAATTTTTCTGGATTATCAGTAACATTCTTCAACATATCGCTGTACCATTTATCTGGCTTGAGAGTAGATACATTCAGAACTGCAGTCTCTGAAGGAGATCTAGAAAGTGCATCAGCTACTACATTTAGCGTGACTTTTCTATGTTCGATATCAAACGAAAATTGAGACAATTTTACAGCCCATCTGGCCAATCTACCAGCAGGATTGGACATGTTATTAAGCTATACTAAACTGGCACAATCGGTGATAATTTTGAACCTTGTTCCTTCGATATAGCACCGGAACTTCTCAATGCCAAAAATTACTGCCAAGAGTTCCTTTTCCGTAGCGGAGTATTTTCGCTCGCATTTATTCAAAGTTTTGCTTGCATATGCTACTGGATGCTCTATAGCATCCACTTCCTGAAATAAAGCTGTGCCTAGCCCTGTATTTGAGGCATCACAAAAAATTACGAAAGGCTGGAAGAAATCTGGACTAGCTAATACGGGGGCAGTTGTCAATGTTCTTTTGATATCTTCAAAAGCCTTGTTTGCCTCTTCTGTCCAAACTATAGGTTGTCCTTTTTTCCTACCTTTCAAAAGGTCAGTAATGGGGCTACACAGAGAAGAAAAATTATTCAGGAATCTACGGTAATATCCAACCATACCAACCAGTCGTCTGATTTGTGTGGTTGTTTGAGGCTTCTCATAATTTAAAATAACAGAAATTTTAGAATCATCTATTCTTAAGCCACCTTTATCTACAATATATCCCAAAAATTTAAGTGATGATCTACAATATGTTAATTTTCAAAATTTATAGTTAGGCCAGCTTGTTTTAAATTTTCCTTAACTTGCAACAAAATTCTCATATGAGTTTCAAAATCAGGAGTCGTGATAATTATATCATCAATATAATAAAAAACATTGTTTGGCTTGAACAAGAGAGACCAAATGGCACGCGAACATATTCGAACAAGCCTCTACCACGTACAGCAAAAGAAGTTTTAGGACAGGAGGAAGGTGTTAAGCAAATTTGATGAAAAGCTTTTTTCAAGTCAACAGAAGATAAAAAGGACCCCGCACACCTTATATGGGAAAATGGCTCTCCGTCAAATTTCTTGAATTTTTGATATGTTGTAGAATTGATCATTCCGATGAAATGTTTCAACTGGCGCAACACGATCCTATGACTAGATTTCGAGATACAGGGTGTTGAATATGAGAAACATTCACTTTTCATCACTCTGTATCTGCCAAGTTACGATTTAGTTCGGATTTATCTTTTGTGGGATCATCATCACATCTGTGTATGATGAATTCATGAGAAATTCATTTCCAAATCTTTTCGTAGTACAGGGCGATTTCACTTGAAAACAATGCTATTTTGAGACTTTCATAATTTAGTTGTTTTATAAAGAGAAAATGCGAGAAAAGGTAGAATTATCACATAATATTATAAATTCATTTCATCTAGCATCACAGTTGATACAATTCATACAAGGTGATTCACAAATATGGAAACATAACGAATTTTGTTTTTTGGGACACCTTGTAGTAATAAACCAACCTAAAATGACAAAATTCACTTGAAGAATGTTAAATGATATGTTCCATCGTATACAGAGTCGAATGATATCAATTTGAAAAATTAGTTATACTTTAATAAATAAAAACCTTGATTTTTTAAATCACCCTATATCTCATAAGGGAGTCCGAAAAGATAGCGATATTTTTTCACGGGAGAACTCGAAATACTTTCATTCATATCGTACAAAATTTTCATCAAATTCCTATGACAGGTTTTTTATATACAAGGCGAACAATTGGTGAAAAAGTCCATATATTTCACTATTTTACGCTAATAAATGACCACTCTACCTATCCATTGAAGTCTCCTGATGTGATTGAGAAGATACTTATTTGATATTTATTCAAAACGTAAAAGTAAGGAATCAACATTATTTCAACTCATAACAACTTGTACGGCCTTGCCAGATGGCACACATAATATGTATCCCATGGCTATTGGGAATTCAAGATAAAGGATACTCCCTCTGGTGTCGGGTTTTGAATCTATACTTACGTGAAAATGAGGTTGAATATGATTTTGACATTTTGAGGAATTTCTACAACAATAGCACAGAGCAACCATAAAGCTGTCCTGATGAGTGGGAAACCACGAAACAGCTGTCGACAGATGATGGTGGCTCTCGGAATCAAAACATAAATCACTCTATTTACTTCTATATATATATATATATATATATATATATATATATATATATATATATATATATATATATATATATATATATATACTACTCCTCAGTTCTCTCGAAGGAGTAGGCAGATTGAGACCTTAGAGAGAACCAGTGACGAGACATGGGGAGTAGGCAGATTGAGACCCCGACGTCAAGTCACATAAACCTAACGTAATTATACCTGAGGAGTAGGCAGATTGAGACCTCAGCGGCGTAGAATTACGTTTTAACCTTTCATTAATTTTCTTTCTATTTCAGTTCTTGAAAATGGCTCCTAAATCGGAGCCGAAACGTCGAATTTCAACAAATTCTAGACGCGGTTCAACCCGAACTTTTAGTTTTCATATATATATATATATAATCTATACCTAAATTGATAGAAGTTCAACGGGATGTGATATATCTTTCGGATATTGGGTTGGCACGAGCATGTGCATGACAATACAACAAGGAAAATAAATGATGGATAACTGAATTTTTCCCTAATCAAAAAACATTATCAAATACGAATTAGAAGGAGATTCTTACTTCTTATTTCTGGACCGATATCCATGTCCTCTGGAAGCATTCTATTTGCAGCATCTCCTATGGAATCTAAAAGACGATTGGATGGAAAATGTATGTTTTCTTGATATCTAGCGTACCCCAAAAACCATATCACGCTAGCAACATGCGCACAAGTTCCTAAAGTCCTAGCACCGGACTTACAAGTACAATAATACCCCGTAATGGGGAGAGCAGGATCTTCTAGATTTTCGTCACCTCTTTCAGTGAAAACAACCCAAAGCATGTGTTTAGCAGCATTCCTGAACCGAGAAAATATTCTGAATCTTAGGAAATTGGGTTCCCCATGTAACTCATCGACTTCTAAAATGTTGTCTACTTCACCATCTCTACGAGTTGTATCTTGGATATATGACGCAGCCAAGTGTAAATGATATGTTCCAGTAAGTAATTTTAAATATTCAATATCAAGGCGAGGAAACGATTGTATATGATATTGATTTAAAGGAATCCATCGACCATTCCTAGTTCGGAGGTTTTCAGCTTCAACTCGTGCCTGAACAATGTTGACATCATCGGAATCAACCAACATTTGTGTGGCCGTATCCAACGTTCCAGGCATATTTATCAATGGATGGAATTTATTTATAAGAGCACCAGCAATCAGGTAATAGTCATGTAGCTTCGCAGCATGTATTGCTGTTATGGGTTGACGAAAAAATTTGAAAATTGACTTAAAATGTCCATTTCTAGCTTCAACAATCCATCTAGTAGTGGTTATTAAACGTGCCTGATTGGCTTCATTTGTCGTTAATTGCCTTTGATTCGGAGGGTAGAAATGGTGGCATATAGTAATGCAAGCCAAGTTCTTGTAGACTATTGATTGAATCTCTATAGCCTCTATCGACTATCACAATATCTCCTTCTTGAAACCATGTTTTCATTCCATTCAAATCAACTTGTAATTCGTGATTTAGAACACTTGCATCATTATTCCTAGCATCTGCGAAGTACGGCCCGTTGATTGCTAAGATATATCCATCGGGGGCAACTATGATCTCTGGTTTGACCAAGTGTTCATTCTTGTGGAAACAGTATGATTGCCTCAATACCCGGAAGTTACTGCTCTTTTCTATTTCATTGTAGGTACAATCTATATAAACTATTGCTTTGGGAATATCTGGTGTGGGATTGTACAGTTGATTCGTATAAGGGGATACATGACTGTTAATATAATTTTCTCTTGTTATTGAATTAAATCCAATATTGTTCGGTACGAACCTTTGTAAAAGAGATAATCTCACATTAGAAATAATGAAGCTTGCTGTTTGTCGAGAAGGATAACTGAACAATTTTTTCAAAAACTCATCTGAAACTCCATGTTTCATTTTGATCAAAAATGTCAGCAAATGTTTTCTTTCGACATTTCTTCTCTTGCCACCTTGTTCGACAATATCACAAAATTCTAGTAATTGTCGAAAATGATTTTTTAAGATTGATGTCAGATACTTAAATTCGTCTTCAGTGAAACAATTGATATCCTCCCAGTTACGGAGTGGCCTGTTTCTATTAGCAAATGTCCTCATTCTTTGAAGAAAATGTTGAAGATTGGAAATTATGTATGGTTTATTCACAAAATTCAAACCTCCATGCAAGTAATTTGGAAGGAAACCTTGATGATCAAGATGGTGACCACAAATTCTCAAGAAATCTGGGACATAGATATCAGAAGCAACAAAAATATCCACTCTACATTCTAAAGAAAGTCTTTGAATATTTTGACGAGCATTACAAATAATGCACGCACGACTTGATACGCGGGACAACACATTGAGACGAAGGCTATTCGGGTTATTTTCCATAGCAATAATGTCATTCATTACTGTGTTATTACAATTGAAACATATTTTTGTATCATCCTGAATATCAATAGTTGGATTTCCCGCAGTTTGTCTTCGATATGTTGCAATTTGCAAAACATCAATATTATCTCCTCTATTCAAACGCATTGAGAGTCTAGGAATAACATTTCGGTCACAAACATAACAACTCACTCTATTTGCGAAGGCCATATTGTTCAGCAAAGTTCAACAAACACTGAAAATCACATAAACTTGAACAGTAAAAAAGAAACTTCAATTAGTCCAATAACCCAAAAAGAGTTCTCGGGCTTTATGACAACAAGAAAACGACTATTGACATAAGAATTTTGTTGATTTTATCCTCTTTGAATTGTTCTCCATGCCTACTACGAAATAAGAGGAATATATTAATAAGTAGGTATTCGAAGATGATTCAGATGATGTTTCAAATACAAGAAAAAGAAAGAGAAACGTTCTCTGAAAGGATACTATATACAAACATATATACGATTCGAAGATACAAGAACATAATTGAAACATAAAACGTTAATTTGGTGTAAAAATATGCCGAGAATTTGATTTAATATATATCTATATAAGCCGATAGAAATAATTACATACAAATTATGATTTTTTTCTGATTTATCCTATGTGGTATTTTCGTTATGTGACAAATTCATGAGATATTCATGTCCAAATCTTTTTGTAGTACAGGGCGATATTATTGTTTTATAGAGAGAAAATTCGAAAAAACGAACTTCTGCGGATGTAATAAGTATAATATAACTTCTGAGAAACACTAAGCATGAAAGAATAACTTTTCCATTGAATCGCCTACTAGACGATGCTGATGCAGATAATAATTCGAGTTATGGCTTTTATTCGAGGGATACGGTACGCTATTGTACGGTATAATAACTGATCACAATTTTATTGAAATATTTTTATTTCGAGTAAAAGCGGCCGGACGAGGAAGAACTACAGCAAACCCGCCGAAAACTGGAGTGAAAATACATTTTTCGCCTTGTATATGAAAAACCCGTCATAGGATTCCGCTGAAAATTTTGTACAATATGGATGAAAGTATATGAAAGTCTATTCCTAAGATAATTTTCTATGTTTCAAGAAGGGATAACCAACAATTTAATCCATTTATTTTGCCCTAATAATAAAATAGGAAGATATACATGGCCTAAACATTCTTGTGATACACCATCCGCAGTAGTTACTTGTAAAGGAGTGTCATGAACGACAGTGATGTTCCACTTTTTTAAAATGAACATACCATATGCACCTAAGATAGAATGACAACTCACTTTCTGCTTGTTTGTCACTTTTTTCGTCATATTCTGCATGTTATCTAAAAAAATATAAATAATAAAGTAGCAAAATAGAATATTCCACAAAAGTGTGAAATAGAAAATGTGTCGGAATGTTTTCACCAGATAAGTTTTTGCCTCTGACTTCATCTTTTCTCAGTACAAGTTTTCTGGGTCATAAAACGTCTTCCAAAAATACCATAATCGATTTAAGAAACTGTAAGAGAATGAGCTATATATTCCTTCTTGCAATGCAATATGCTTCAAGTAGATCATAATAGGGGGAAAATATAATTTTAACTTAAATTAGGAGTCAGTGGAATAATGATTTCTCAAAAAATATTAACAAGAAATGGAAAGGTTTTCAATATAAATATATGGTTTGTTCGTTGGTGAACCATATGGGAATAAATGGGAATCAATCAATATGGGAATAAATAATACACGAGTAATGTCTACTAACCTTTTAAGATACTACAATCAGATTGTTCCGTTGTAAGATTTTCAATATCTTCTTTGGGCAATTCTTCGTTTGCTGTGAAAACAACAAATGTTGGAAAAAATATTAGTTTATTTTCTGTTTACTCACCATCGAAATTATTGTGGATTTCTCCACTTGAAGAGTTTATTTCTTGTTCTTCATTGTAAAGTGAACTTCCTTGAAGAGCACCATGAGAGTAGATAAAAAACAATCAATGTTGGGTGAGGGTACTGCACTAGTTTTAAAAAGTTTTCTTCCACTTTACACAAAATACATATCACTCCTAGAGAAATGATGATGTGTATTCTTTCTCAGTTTACTCTAACGTAATATTTTCATCCACTGGGATTGTGATGAATTCTTGGGTAAACTGAAATGGTGTAAATAAACATTGCAAGGAAGTAAACTCATACCCATGTGATAAATTTCTTACCAATGATATATGAACTGGGACTCCAGTGAAAACAAATTTGCATGAGTTTTGAACTTAACACGATGACTGCCACCCCTTATTAGTGACATCTACCCAGAGCCACTCAATAGTTTTTCAAAAAACAGTTGAAAGTTTTATAGTTTATTCTTCTTATCTTTAATAAGACTGGTTTATTACAATAACACAAAAAAACAGTGACGTCATGAACAAACGCGTAAACGCGTCGTTGGCACTGACTGGTAAACTTTAAAAGCAATGCCATTACCGCGTTTACGCGTTCTGTTCAATTTTACATAAGAAAATTACTAAAACATATCATATATGGATTAAAAAAATTTAAAAATGAATTCAGTTATCAAAAACAATTATTCATGGATAATTTTGCAACAATCCAAGCAAAATCCTGGGGTTTCTGGACACGATCGGCATTCATATGTCGTTTCACGTCTTCTCCCATTTTCCGAGCAGATTTTACACTTGCGTCTCAAAGTAGTCCCACTGCTGGATTTTCCACATTTTGTGAGAAAACGTTGGTCTCTGTTTATTTTAGCTGGGGTTTTCTGGGGGCCCAACATTTCTCTAATTATGGATAGCCTGAAATTGTACAATTTTTTTTCTCCCCAGAATAAATATTATAAAGATGGAATGCATTCAGCAAACATAATTGTACAATATGAATACCAACTTTAGTTGGCCATCTCATAGTTTTCCTTATGCAAGGATAATAGGACAACATTTGGTCCTGACGATCCATTCCAGACATAAATTTGTTATAATTTATGATGGGCTCTGGTTTGACTTTGATTTCACCCCGTTTGTTTCGACTCACACCCATTATATTTGGAAATTCTATGGAAATGTAATGAACTTCTCTCTTATCTTTCCACTTGCCAATCATAATACCAATAATGAAATATGGTGGATTACGTAATCCAATCTTCCGCAAAAAAACCTATGCAATAGGTATGGTCGTCGGCAAGTATTCAACAGAAAACAACTACTGCCCCCTACGACCATTGAATTATATCTGTTTAATACTTGGCAAAGTTTTCTACAAGAACCACTTTGCAATGCATTTCAAATATCAAAGCTAAAATAATTTTTCGATTTAATTGGGGGAACACCTCCGTACTGGTTTCATGGTCATTGCCAATCATCAGCGAAGGCTAGTTCGACCCAATTGAATCGAAAAATCCTTTCATGCTAATGGGAAATCCCTGAGACAAACACTGAAGTATGAATTCAGCGCCATCTCTGGGTTCCAGTTTAAAATGCACTCCGACTACGTGTCGACTTCAATATGAAGCCAGAAACATCATGAAAGAGGGGCGACACTACTTGACGGAAGACCATAAAACTAATAATGAAATATGGTGAATTACGTAATCCAATCTTCCGCAAAAAAACCTATACAATAGGTATGGTCGTCGGCAAGTATTCATAATAATAATAGTAATCATAATATCATTGCAGTATTTGGCGACACTCTCACCTTTCTTCAGTTTTGACTCTTTTATAACAATTGGAGAATTTTGACGCCATATTCTGAGTGTGCCCGAACAATTTGTTTTCTTGTCCAATAGCTGCTTTGCGAGATCGTAACTATTGTAGTAGTTGTCCATATATAATGGGTGGCCCACATTGAACTTCTCATTCACCAAATGTAGTACGACTTTCGAGGTATGCCCTTTTCCACCAATATCATCAAGTAACCCCGTATATACAACAACTTTTATTACAATGCCATTGGGTGTACAAAGCATATACCGGGTGGCTACGGAAGTATTGCCTACGGAATATCTCAGTTATTGTATGAAGTAGGTTTGTGAAATTTGGAGCGTCGATATAATGACATAAGAGCTAGAATTTGAGCATATTGACATGTCGTTAACTTTCGGTCTGACCAGAAGTAACATCAACTTTCTTATTTTGAATGGAAACCCTATTTTTTTTCTTTTCGCTTTAATCAGCATTCAATTCCCTTTCTAATGACATATCACAAGTTGGTATCTAACCAGAAACTAGATCAGAAAAAAATTATTATTGAAATTCACCGAGTAGGCCGTGGAAGCAAAATGAAATCCAAAAATTGAAAAGTTGGCTATGGAAACCATACGTCACTTGATAACAGTTGCTACTACTGTGATATTTTATTTTCATTCGTCGGCGTTATAAAAAGCCGCCAAAAAAAATATTGGAAAAATTGGGAAAAAAACAATACTCTGTAGGTCCATAACTTAAATAGGAACATACAACTTTTTCTTGCCTGTACTATTCAGCATAACCATTCCTTTCTAATGATATAATAGAAAGTAATTTTTTGAAATGAAATACCAAAAAATCCAATTATTATTCTTCAAATAACAAAAAAACAGATTTATCGAAAAAAAAAAAAATTTCAAATTGATAGGATTAAAGATAAAATAAATTCAAAACAAATGTTCGAAATGCATTCCCTCAGCGTCAATACATTTATTGACTCTAGTGATATTTTCATGTAAAACGTTTCTCAACATTTGGGGCGTGATATATTGGAAAGCTCTACGAATTTTTACTTCTAGCTCATGTAGAGTTGTAGGCTGTGTGGAATACACCCTATTTTTAAGATGCCCCCATAGAAAAAAGTCGCACGGAGTAAGATCAGGTGACCTTGGTGGCCACCTGACTGGACCATGGGTTGTTATAAGTCTCTCTTGAAAGCGATTTTGAAGATAATTTCTCGCTATTCTTGAATTATGCGGAGGGGCGCCATCTTGCTGGAAGTACATTCTCTCAGTTATTTCCGCTGGTAGGTTGTTAATGAATTCCGAAATTTCATTCGTTAAAAAATTAAAGTATCTCTCTCCGGTTAGTTGGCCTTGAAAAAGAATGGGGCCAACAATATGAGTTCCAACTATTCCTGCCCAAACATTCACACCAAATCTCTCCTGGAAGCCACCTTGTCGAAACCGGTGCTCGTTTTCTATCGCCCAGTACCTGAAACAAAAGACCGTTCACACTTTTAGCACTTTACACTTCGACTATCGACAATAATCCAAATAAAGTACAGTACCTACCTTGTATTATTCCTGTTAAATAATCCATTGTTGGTAAATCTTGACTCGTCCGTAAACAAGATATAATAGTTAAATAGGTGATTTTCAGCATTTTGTCGAAGAAACCAATTACAATATTCCAGGCGCCTTTCACCGTCATTTTCATACAAATGTTGATGCAACTGATACTTGAAGGATTTAAATCGATGTTTTTTCAAAATTTTCCTAGCAGTGTCCTTACTTATAGCTAATTCGGCGCCAATCTGCCTTGATTGTGCTATCATATTGTACTAAAGCTAATACATTAATTTCAGTTTCCTCATTAATAACAAATATTTCTTGGTCTTCGTGAACATCAGGCTCAGTTCTTAATTTTTCTTCAAGCCACTGGAAATACCTTCTTGACGGTTGCTGCCTCCCTCGATATCGCTCTAAATACAATCGTTCAGCGGCATAAGAATTTTTTAAACTTTTAAACATTCACCATAAATGAGAAGCATGTCAATTTGTTCGGTTCGTGAATAACGGGGCATTTTTTGAATATTCCACTAACTGATTTCCAAACCCTTTTAAAATGGCAGAATCAAAAACACTACTTCGAACGTCAAAATAATATGGATAGCAGCGTTCGTGAGAGCTCTCGTTTATTTTTTGTTTCATTCCAAAATTCATCTTAATCAGCCTACTTGTTAATAGGTATTTTGGTTCGAATGATTATTGCAATGGAATGATTATTCTGAATAGCACAAACATCGTCCATAGGTAGATATTAGAATATCTATGGACGATGGCACAGACCAAGTACGTTTATGTTCCTATTTAACCTAGAACCTACAGTATATAATTTATCATTCCACATTATTTTTAATGTTATTTTTGCGTATGGCGATAATCTGTTTTGTTATTTGAAGAATAATAATTGGATTTTTTGGTATTTCATTTCAAAAAATTACTTTCTATTATATCATTAGAAAGGAATGGTTATGCTGAATAGTACAGGCAAGAAAAAGTTTTATGTTCCTATTTAAGTTATGGACCTACAGAGTATTGTTTTTTCCCCAATTTTTCCAATATTTTTTTGGCGGCTTTTTATAACGCCGACGAATGAAAATAAAATATCACAGTAGTAGCAACTGTTATCAAGTTACGTATGGTTTCCATAGCCAACTTTTCAATTTTTGGATTTCATTTTGCTTCCACGGCCTACTCGGTGAATTTCAATAATAATTTTTTTCTGATCTAGTTTCTGGTTAGATACCAACTTCTGATATGTCATTAGAAAGGGAATTGAATGCTGAATAAAGCGAAAAGAAAAAAAATAGGGTTTCCATTTAAAATAAGAAAGTTGATGTTACTTCCGGTCAGACCGGAAGTTAACTTCGACATGTCAATATGCTCAAATTCTAGCTCTTATGTCATTATATCGACGCTCCAAATTTCACAAACCTACTTCATACAATAACTGAGATATTCCGTAGGCAATACTTCCGTAGCCACCCGGTATAGTTTTATGCTATATTTATGTCTTTTATCTTTAATGTATTGGCGAAACATTAGTCTCCCTCTCCATAAAGTCATAGACTCATCCAGACTAAGTTCCCGACCAGGGTAAAATACAGCATTCATTTTTTCATTGAAAAGGTTTATCAGCGGAGTTACTTTGTACAAGAGATCATGAGGTGCTTCTTCACCTTCTTGTGGATTTCGGGCAAAATGTAGAGCGCGTAAAATTAATAAAAATCTATTACGACTAATTTTTTCCGAAAAGCATGATACATTGACCAATACGTCTTTCTTCCAATAGTCTTGTAATCTGTTCAATGATATTGTGCCTGTATGCAATAAAATTCCAAAGAAAACTCGTAGTTCTGATATGGTTGGTTGGTTTGAGGCTGACGAACCAGACGCAGGGTTTACCCGTGAGGGTGACCCTTAACACTGAGACCAACTGGGGTCTATTGTATTCTGTCGTCAGTAGTTCCTAGTTAAATAGGCCCGTATCTTTTATCAGGTTTAGTAATCTATTCACTAGGTGTTTCGGATTCATGCCTATTTCTAGGTTGGTCTGTCCGAATATTCTGTAGCGCTTGTTGTACAGTGCGTCGCATTCGAATAGTTCTGATATAGTAACGTCGTGACACTTTGTGATTCTGGATTGCTCGGTTTTACCCACCAGACACATTATTTCAATCGCATATATGTTGGTTTGTTCGATAATGAGTTGCAAAAAACTATCGTCAAAAATTAAGTTGAAATACCTAATGAATTGGTTGATTTCCCTGAGGCCTCTCTAACAGCTCTTGCTTCCTTGTAAATGGAATTTTATTGACTGATATTTCATCATTCCAATCTAAAGTTGGAGAGGAAATGGGTTTTTTAGTTTGGGAAACATTTATATTCGTAGTAGAATCGTCATTATCATCTTCTTCTGAACTTTCTTGATGGTCATCTAAAACAAATGAATCCATGATTATTTTTTAGACCGCAGGTGCCCTCCCGTCTCACCCCGCGTAACCGGGAGAGCGCAGCGGGCGTGGCTAGACGAACGTACAGGGACACTAGGGGGGCAAGGATCCATGAGTTTCAAAGAAAAAGAATGAAAGAGTAATCTCACATGGTCAAGCCTAGGCACAGACCATGAAATATTGATTTTGATGAGAAGTCAACAAAACCAGAGTCATTGCAATTGGCAAAGAGGCTTATTCAGTAAATTGTCGTAAGAATACGATATCGTTGCGCTAACGTCATTTTCGCCAATGACATTCCTAACGATAAATTCTTAAATTACATTCAGTATCGATGTCGTTAGAACAAAATCTGGTAACATAGTATTAAATGGATTTGATAAATGTTGGTACTTGAAGTTTAATGTTTTGTGACCAAAAACGTTTGTCGATACTTGTGCGCGCATTTGAACGAAGTTGTCTGCTGTCAGAATGAAATTTCGTTAGTTTGAATAAAATATACGTACATAATGATAAACAATAATCTGTAATAAATAATGATTGTTTTCGTCCAGATTTGACTATGACTACAGCAAAACCAATAACAAAAAACAGAGGGTATGAATAAAAGACGACTATAAGAGCCCATTTGAGGCATTTCTCAACGAAATGAGAACTAATGATTCTGAAAATTAGGTGGAACAATTTTTATATGGGTGCACTCTGTATATCCTACGATTCCTGGTATCTCATGTTTCATGAAGAATCTGTAAATTCATCAATTTTTGTTATTATTAAACATCTGCTACATACTCCTGTCTTGTGTGAAATATTTGATCTCTCTCTCCACGTAATTCCACACAGTGGAAATTAATAGCGCATTCGACTGAAATGCTCGCATTCGGTGCAGGAGCGTGTTTAGTGCTGCTCTGATTTGGTATAGAATGCTTGATTATATACATGCAAAAAATGCGAATTTATGTAGCACAACTATCACTGGCACGAGGCACATGTAAAGTGACAAGCGCATTCGACTGGACCGATCAAATTATCAAAAAGCAGAACCCGTGTTTGCACCGTAAACAAAGTACAGTGCAGAAATATTCAAATTCGTAGTGAGGGCTATTGCCAGTCGAACAAAGATTTTGCTCTAACCTCGAGTATGCATGCCAAGTCGAATAAGAATATTGTTGGTACCGTAACAGTGTATATCCAGCCGAACACACAAGCTCTATAAAGATTGGAATAAATGCACATTAGTGCAGCCAGTCGAATACACTATAAAGCAAATATCTGACAGGAAACAACTACTTTCCCTTACGAATATTGAATTATATCTGCCTTCTATTTGTGCAACGATCCTCACGGACACATAATTGCAAGTGCTTATTATTATAAAGCCATATCAACAACCTCGTGAACAGATCTGCGGACATTCGGTTGAGATGAACTGTTGTGTCTAATCCTACAGGCTTCTGGTAGCTGCCATGCGCCAGAAATAACTGTGAACATATAAATGACACACTCGGAATATGGCATCTATTTTCATCTCACCCTGATAACAGGAGCTGTTCCTGTGTTTCTTTGCGCTGGCAACATGAACACCACAACTTCATTGAATAATTATGGTGCTGCCTTTTTATTCGATCTGTACATTTGCCGAAAAAGAATATCTGGTAACTCAAACGGATTGCTTGTATCCCTCAGTATTCTGAGTCGCTGTTGTCTAAAATAGTTTTATAGATCATTCTTGAACGTTCATATAATAAGTGCTGAGAATATCGTAGTATTCATGTAGCTGTACTACTTTTCGATGGTTATTTATTTTTTATTGAACAATCGCATCACTTTAAAATATCCCAAAATTTGTGCTAACCACTCTTTCTTTCCTCTTTCCAAATATTTAGATTCTAACTCAAATTTTACATAATCACCTATACCAATATGTTCTGTGAATTAAATCATGTTTCATGTTTGATATCCACCAACGACAATATAAAGACATCTCCATCGACGTCGTATCCAAACGATAAATTTTATCGTACAATAACGATAAAACGATAACGATATTTAGCTACCGTTCACTAACGACATAGTTAGGCGTTACAGAATAGGCCTCTAAGATGAACCGAGAGGAAAATATATATATATTATAGATGAACTGGTACGAAAACATTACGACCTTATCACTCAGACTTTAGTGCTATTGAATTAATTTGGGCTAATTGTAAGACATACTGCAACATTCAATTTGTCAGAGAAGGATACAGTGATGAAAAAGTATTGGGTATGAATTCTGGGCAAAATGTGTAAAACACACCGAATCACTCATTGAAAAATGGTATGAACAAGAAAAGCTCCTTTGTGATATGGTTATCAACCCATTATTATAAACATTGGTGACAGTTCTGAATCTGAAAGTATTGATTTTGTTTTTACTTTCATATATGGTACATAGTTCTACATGCTCATATTCCATGAATAAATGTATGAATAAATTTTTTGTTAATCATGTTTTGAGTATTTCATTACCAAATATATTTCAACTGGTGTCTTTTTACTTCTTAGTAATTCATTTATTTATCATTATACAGTGGGTCCTTGAATCCATACACGAATAGGTAATTGAAAAAGTTTGAATACCTAAGTCTCGAAGATTCCTTTTCTGAGTTTCAGTTTGAATGGAAACTCATTTTTTGATATCAACGTATGCAAAGGTTTTGGAAATATTGCACTTCAACTTAGTTTTTTTAACAAATTTTTTATTTAACTGTTACCTTCAGAAATTGCTTTAATGTGGGTAAAATTAGTATTTGATGGATTTGTGTCAAACGGCTGCGGAGGTATGGATAAAACAACTTCCTGTGACTGTGACTGAAATAAGAATACAGTAGGGAGATCAAAAGTTTCTAGTAAACTCACTGGGCAAATGAGGAAATTCCATGAACATATCTCTGCCTCCATGTTTCATTATCCTATCAAACCTGGTGTCACTGAATTCGTAATAATGGCAGGCATGGACGATATCGCTCCCGCCAGAGAGCGCTAGTGTGAGTGGAGGTCATGAGTGACAGTAATAACAAGTAATAATATACAATAACACTTTAATTAGTTGCTGTTATGGAGAAATACGGCCCTATGAGTGTAAAAAGCCACATTTATGAATTGAAAAAAGGAAAAGCAAAAACTTCCAGCCGTAAAGAGCAGTTAATACGAAAATGAGTGGATGGAATCGGTGCATAAACGTCAGTTTGTAGGTTAACTTGTCTATATTTGGTGAAATTTGTTTACTGGCTATAAATATTATTCTTTCAGATTACTCGATTATGATAGGAATGAACTTTTCATGTCCGTTATGCACTTATCAACTACTCCAATCTGACCTCCACTAACAATTGCGCCATCTACATTAAGCTTGCCGGAATACATGCCATTGGAATACACCGTGTGCTAGGAATCGCACGTTAAAATGTAAGACCTCGTTTATCCTTGGCTCGCACAAGTTTCGACTACTGAGGACTGCCGTTCGTAAGGGGACGACAGCTGGTTAACGGAAAAAACAATTTTAAACAGATTCATTCCTTTTCGCATTTGTTTCTCCAGAATATTTTTGAAATTTGGAACATTGAATATGCTCACTGGACGGCACTTTTTTTGGCATATTTGGAAAATAAAGGAGAAAAGGGGGTGTACCCATGAGTGTGTGTCACACGATATTCTGTTGGAACTAAAATAAAATTCTCATTGTCTGGTGGTTCGCCATTTCCATGAATTGCTAATTTAGTTAATTTAGTAGTTCATTATACTATCTTATTACCTATAAGTTGGTATTTTATCGGGATAGTAGCCACGGCATTCTACATTTAAACGTTATTTTGATTAAAACGTCCAGACTCATTTCTTATGCAAAACATTGATGACGCATGGGTATAGATAAAATAATCGAACTGTACACTTAATTTCAGTACTCAGGGTGCCTGGCACCTTCACCATTTGTGACAGTAACTTGTGGGTTGTAGAGGACATATTATTATGTAAACTGGATTAATTCACACAATACATAATACTGAATTTGAAGGACAAAATATTTGTCCAGTGTGTTTAACTTCTCATGGAAACACCCCCGTATCTTCCGTAATTTTCAACGTAGAACTATGAAATTTTCAGGGTCATCCTACGTAATATACACTGCACGCCAACAGCGATGGAACCACCCATTATTTTAGGAGGCACAATAGGCCCTAAATTCCTTCGGATTCATGTTTAGGATCCCCGAATTACTATTATTACACCTGTCCCCTGAAATTTTTTAATTTGTTTCAGTTCTCAAGGAAACGCCCCCTTATCTTCCGTAATTTTCGACCATGAAATCATCAGGATGAATAGATACACTAGTAGGCACGGAGACGTTTCAGTGGGAAGTGAAACAAATTAGAATTTTTCAGAACACGAATCTGAAGGATCAATTTTTCCACCTGATATAACTTTCCGGAAAAATGGGTGGTTTCATCGCTGCTGGCGTGCAGTGTATATTACGTATAGGATGACTCCTTTCTTGCAGAGATCTCTAGTGTATCTGTCGATCCTGAAAATTTCATGATTCGTCGTCAAAAATTACAGAAAATACGAGGATGTTTCAATGAGAAGTGAAACACACTGTACATATAGTCGTCAGTAGTTTTATGAATTGTATTGTCATTGAGTTTTGCTAAAATACATACTTTCTAAGGAGGTGCCTCAATTTGTGTGTGTATTTTACATTGGTCCTTCGAGCAAAAAACATTTTTGGAAGACAAACAGTCCATATCCAGTGAGCAGAAGCAGCGTAAGAGTAATAGTAAAAATAAGGGGATTCCACCAAGGGGAATCTATAGTATACGATCCTGGAATATCCTCCTTACAACCCTCGCCTGAAAATAGTCTTTCAAATGTTGGAGGTGCTGCGAATGAAAAATCGGATATTGTGAATGTTGGCAACCATAAAGATGGTGCTAGTCATACAAGCTCTAGCAATGGTTCCTTAGTCCGGATAGTGTAAGGAGAATGAATACTCGGTATAACGAAGCTTTCTTGAAAGGGTTGCCAGGGAAACGGAAAAAATAAAGCGAGAATAGAACTGATTATTTCATTCATGATAAAATAGACCAATCAGACACCATCATTTATCGAATATATTTTGTTTAAATAAGTGAAGCTCCGATCAAATAACACAATCTAGATGTGTAACTCGCGGCACACGCATTAAAATTTGTGTGCAAGGAACATCTTTCCCCAACGGCAGTATCGTGGGTTGTTAATAGAAATATTGAGGTTTGATAAAATAGAAATATTGGAAACCCAATATGGATTGGAAACCTGAAATTATGATAGAATAATCTCCACAGGATTTTGAAAATGGCCGATGCCCTAATTGACATGTTTTTTCATAATTCACTCACTTTTCTTTTCCAATTTGGTTTACCTTTCTCGATAGTTACGACACTGGTAGCTTACCAGAGCATATTTTAAGAAAGTTTGACTGGGCGGCACTACAGCTCGTAGAATTTATCAAATGTTTTTTTTTTGACAATACAACCAAGGAAAGGGCAACGAAAAATAAAAATAGACACTTTTTAGGAACATAATAATGACAAAGTAATTTCCAAATTCTAATAACAAAATAAAGAATATATATAAAAAATCA
Source organism: Chrysolina americana (assembly GCA_958502065.1). Classification (NCBI taxonomy): domain Eukaryota; kingdom Metazoa; phylum Arthropoda; class Insecta; order Coleoptera; family Chrysomelidae; genus Chrysolina; species Chrysolina americana. Next base: position 65,393,219 of record OY293411.1, read on the forward strand.
TTCTATAGTCTGGTGTCTTTCGCTGTCAACCAACACTTTTGTCGACTTGTCTAAACATACAAAACAGTAATTTTCACACTACTGCCGACTTTGTTGTTCAGTGGGTCTAGTGCTATCTAGGAGTGAGAAGGAGAAGCAACAATTTTAATTGAAGCGAGGGTTGTTTACCAGCAACAAATATGTCGACATAGGTTGTTCCTGAGCGTGCCTCTAGGTTGCTCCTTTATGATTATTCTGACCACGCTTAAGTCGCTTATTGTTAACTACCGTCACCGTCATCCATCATATTATTTCCCAGGATCCATTTTTCTTCAAAGTATGGATATGGAACGATGAAACTGCCGATGGCACAACCACCTTTCACTCGGCGGCACAAGCAGGCACTTGTGCCGCCTTCTTTATGTTATTTTATGCTCTGTAGCATACCTATGAAATGACATATTTTGATTTACAGCTTCAAATGGCTTTTTACACATTTCAAAATGCTTCACCATTGCTTAATAATAAACAGTAACGATAGTTTAAAACAAATTAACGCAGAATTTACCCTTTACTCATCAGCCAAAGACGAAAACAAACAGAGATGTTTTGTTGTTGTTCTGTCATATTTGCAGTCGATATTCCAAATGTAGTGTTGCCGTACTAACCGGACTATATCGACAACGAAGAAACTCCGTTCGGCGATGGAAATACTATCGTTTTTACATGCTCCCAACAAGCTGCAATGAACGTTCCAATTGTCTTCTCATTGCTATATATTATTTCATCCAAGACAGTATTTTTGGGTATTCGTTGCCATAAATATACCCGACATATATCAAAATCTAGCTGACGTGCTTATTGTATCCTTAAAAAATTGTGACATGGCAATAATGTCATGATTTGAGGGATAACATTATGGATAGATGTTACCTTCAGTTCTATTTGAGTATTAGGTACTCATCTAGGTTATGTTACTTGATCGGAGCTATGAAGTGATTATTTCATAAGAGCTGTTTAATCGCGATTAAATTTTCGTCCTCCATATTAGTTTTCGTTGGGTCGTTTTTCAGAGATTCTTACAATTCTTGGCAACAGTTTATAATTAAACAATAATTTCTTATTCGTTTGAATGACTCAATATTGATTTTCATCAGTGAAAACTCCATTTTCGGTAGGATTTCTAGACAAAAATTTTGACATAAGGCAACGAAAATACGTTAGAATTTGAAATGTTTACATGCAAAATTTGCAGCAAAGGCTTCTTCAATGCATTGTTGGGATGCGTGACCAAAGTAATATATAAACAAACATTATCATTCAAGATATAATCTTGTATATCACACGACCTATAAACTTAAATGGATTGAACAATCAATAGTTATTTTTGTATCTAGTGCGCGAAATGATACGTTGGTGTCGAGATCACCAAAGTATTTCGCGCATGAGATGCAAACAAATTTTTTTCTACAAACGTCAAAAATATTGTTCTAAAATAAGTAATATGCTTAGCTTAATATGAAAAATAGTATTGAACTGGCTTAAACTGTTTTTCCAAATCAAGTAATTACTGTAACTATGGAAATAAAATGGTATTTGTTGACAATTGGATTTTTGCTTGATTGAGGAACATAAAGGTTAAAATATAAAAATCCCATATAGTTTACATGCAGTGTGCGAAGTAAGTATTTCGCACACTACTTCGCGCACGGTGTCATGGTAATGAAGGAAAATTAAAAAAAGGGGCACTTCGCATATTGTTGTCAATGCGCGAACCTTGTAATTTTTTGACGTTTGTAGAAAAAATATTTCTTGTATGATTGTGCTTTTTGATAAATAATTTCATGCACAATAATTTCAAGAATAATTTCAATGAATAAAACCCTCGAGCTTAAAAGCTCTCGGGTTTCATTCAGAACATAAATCTCTGAATTCCACTCGATAAATTTTCAGACAAAATCGTTTTTGTTGAAATTGAAAAATGCATTCGCTGAAAACCGAGGTCTTGTTATATTCCCCCCGAAAAAGTCGTAGAAGAGGTTCTGAAAATATTCGAGCTGAAAAAATATCTTAGCCGAAATTAGTCTTATAATTTAAAATCTATCAAATTTGTTATTGACAGTCAATACTAGGCAGATCACTTAAGTATTATGAGCTGAACGTGCATTTGATACCAGCCACTTATGCAAATATGATATAGATGAATACTTACATCAAAAGTCAAAAGTAACTAGAATAGTGGAAGGAATACATACATTATACATATATTATAAAGTGTCTTTCAAAAGTATCGGAACGGTCTCATATTCCAGAAACGGCCCAGAGAAAATTTACGAAAACTTTGACAGAGTGGTATTTGATGATGCCCGATTCAACGGTGATATCGGCAATGTTTCCAACTCGATAGTTTTTCAGATGTCTAATATTGTTTGGTTTGGAAATCGAAATCAGTTAGTGGAATATTCAAAAAATGCCCCGTTATTCACGAACCGAACAAATTGACATGCTTCTCATTTATGGTGGATGTTTAAAAAATTCTTATGCCGCTGAACGATTGTATTTAGAGCGATATCCAGGGAGGCAGCAACCGTCAAGAAGGTATTTCCAGTGGCTTGAAGAAAAATTAAGAACTGAGCCTGATGTTCACGAAGACCAAGAAGCATTTGTTATTATTGAGGAAACTGAAATTAATGTATTAGCTTTAGTACAATATGATAGCACAATCATATATATATATATGAAAACTAAAACCCGAACTTTTAGTTTTCAAATATCTGACCGCGGAAACCTATCTGAACATATATATATATATATATATATATATATATATATATATATATATATATATATATATATATACATATATATATATATATATATATATATATATATATATATATATATATGTATATATATATATATATAATATTTCACAGAACAACCCTGACTGATACTTTTTCAAAAAGATATAACCTCTGCCAGTTCAAAATGTCACACTTTTAATTAAAAAAATCCTTCAGAAACCTTGCAAAATAAAGAGTTATTCTCAAATCATAAGATTACGAGCCAAGTAAACGGAACACTCTGAATTCATCCAAGAAAGCTAACTTTTCTTCAAAGAAAATAATTTCAGCCACATAAAACCATAAGCTTAGTTATCAACAAAGTGAAACAGATTCAAAAGAATAGGAAAACATTAGAAAAAGATTATTTCCAGTTGAGAATAAAATATTATTAGATAAAATTTATAACATCTTGTATATGAAACTGTCACACAGCCAATCACAGGTAGAGTTTAGAAAAAGAACGAGGAAACTTAAAGTCAAGAAAAAGGTCATATCAGCAACTAAAGAGGAAATAAATATCATGTATAAAAATGTACAAACTCAATTAAATTTTAGTAGAAATAAAATAAAAATGTACCATATAGAAATAATTGTAAATAGGTTAATTAATTATAAGAAATCAATAAAAATCAGTGACTGACAACCATAAGTGATCGAGAGTGTTTGTGAAAATCGAAAAATAACGGGCCTGGTAACGGAAAAAAGTGAGGAGAGTGATCAACAAGAAAGGAAGCGGAGGTCGATTTTGGAGAAAGCAGAGAAAAATTACATCAAAATTCCAATTAAATGAAGAATTACATCTAAATCTCCACAGAAACACTTAATATACCAAATTAGGAAGTACTGAAACTGAAAACATCTTACCTTAACAAACGTTTGGTAAGAAATCCAACCTGCAAGCCAAATAGGAGAAGCTGGAATCTACCAGAACCAGAAAGGTATTTGATCCTTATATAAATCCAAAATTCAACAAGCAATCCAGTGCACGAGTTTGAACTTTCCTTTCTCTCCGAACTTTTCTTCATAACCAGTTAGATCACTAAGACAATTTCCGCGTATCAGTGCACGAAACTATTCCTTTTTGAGAACTTTATTAGTCTTATTTTATCAATTATTTTCATTTCAACACACGAACTCTTCTGTTTACTTGTAATTTAAGGTTAAAGACATTTCTGTTTGAGGAACCATTGGTATTGGTATTGGTATTGGTGAGTATGGATGGTGATTGATGCGCTGCGACCTGATTAGATCTATTGTGCCCCATCTTCTTCTGCTGTCACAAGATGTTCTTGTTTACAGCAGCCCTTCAAGTCCCAATTCCTTCAGGAATTTTAGGATTTTGAGGGGGTCTGCTCGTGGTATTTCTCCCACGGTCAGCTGGTGTGATCCCAGTATATTCAATCTTTTGCGATGTACAGCGTAACACTCCATCAATATATGGTGGGGTGTTTCTGGGTGTTCCCCACATAATCTGCAGGTGCTGTCCTCCTCTAAGCCTAGCTTCCTCAGGTGTTCTTTGAGTCTGCAATGCCCCGTTAGAAATCCCGTGATTGTCTTTAGACTAATTTTGCTGAGGTTAATCAGTGTCTTTGATCTTGCTCGGTTGAAATTTCCGAGGAGATCTTTGGCCTGCCTCAGCCCTGGAAGTCTTAGCCAGTATGTTGCTCTCATTGCTTCTTCAGCTTTATTGAGTTCTTCTCGGAAGTAATATTTTCCAAGTCCGCAGAATGGTTCTGGCCCGATCAGTGGCGTTGCTGCGCCTTTCCGTGCCAGGGTATCTGCTTGTTCGTTGCCCTCTACTCCGGCGTGCCCTGGCACCCAGAGGAGGGTCACCTTATTGTTCCTGCCCAGATCATTAAGTTTGTCTAGGCATTCCCAAACCATCTTCGAGTTGATGTTGCAGGAGCTCAACGCTTTGATGGCTGCTTGACTATCGGAGAGGATCACGATTTCCTGGTTCCGGTATTTCCTATTGAGGTTGAACTGAATGCACCTTTCTATGGCGTGAATTTCCGCTTGGAAAATGCTGGGGAACTGGCCCATGGGTTCAGAGTATTTGGTGCGAGGCCCAAAGACCCCTGCTCCAGTTCCTTCGGGAGTTTTGGACCCGTCCGTATACCATGTTAAGGTATTCTTCCCCAGTGCTCGAATCGATTCTATGTTCCATTCTCGCTTGGTGTTTAGTTCCGTTCGAAAAAGTTTCTCGAAACTAAATTTCTTGGTAATTTCGTCAGTTGGGAGGTCGGCAAGGTGTGCACAGTTGGTAGGGGTTAAGCCCCTCGCGCCGTGTGCTGTCCCTATGAGTCCGACTTTAGCCAACCTGAGGTTTGCCTCCCAAGCAGTTCTCTTCACCATTATGTGGAGAGGAGTGAGGTCCAGAATGACCTCTATTGCTGCTGTTGGAGTCGACCTCATTGCTCCTGTTATACAAAGACATGCTAGTCTTTGCACTTTTTCCAAGATCTTCTTTGTTGTGGCGAGTTCGGTTCTGCCTTGCCATGCTACTGCCCCGTAGGTGATCATAGGTCTCACTATCATGGTGTACATCCATCGCAGTACTGATGGGTTACATCCCCATGTTTTTCCTGCAATGTTCCTGCACACCATCAGTGATGATTTTGCCTTATTAGCGATCTTTTCTACGTGTCTGTTCCAGAGTAGTTTTGAGTCTAGAGTAAGTCCTAGATACTTCACCTCTTGCTGCCATTCTAAGTCTGCTCCGTCGAGGCGAACAGTCCTTAGGTGCTGAACCTTTGTTCTTCTAGTGAATGGTACTACTGTGGTTTTTGATGAGTTAATTCTCAGCCCCACAGAGAGGCACCATCTTCTGGTTGTCTCTAGCTCTCTTTCTATGAGATCGCAGAGGGTTCCTTCGAATTTGCCTTTGGCCATGATGACTATGTCGTCCGCATATCCAAGGCAAGTGACTCCGCTCCCGGTCAGTGTTCCGAGTAGTTCGTCTACTACGAGACTCCACATCAGAGGTGATAGTACCCCTCCTTGTGGGCACCCCCTGTTTGTGCTGATCCGAAAGCTGCTCTCACCCACTTTCGTTTCAGCTGTTCTTGTGGCCAGCATTTGGCACATCCATCTGGATGTGGTTCTGTCCACTCCCTTGTTCATTAGGGCCCTCTTTATTGCTTCATGAGAGGTGTTGTCGAATGCCCCCTCTATGTCTAAGAAGGCGCAAATGGCCATTTCTTTGTGCTCAAGTGATCTCTGGATGCTTTCGGTAAGCACGTACAGAGCGGTTTCCGTTGATCTGCCCGCCCTATATGCATGCTGCCCGGAGTGCAATGGCACTCTCTCCAGTATCTCAGTTCTGATGTAGTTGTCTACCGTCTTCTCCACTGTCTTCAGTAAGAAGGATGAGAGACAGATTGGTCTGAATGACTTCGGGAGGGTAGGGTCCTTCTTTCCCACTTTGGGAATGAAGGTTACCCGTGCTCTTCTCCAGTTGTTCGGTATGTACCCGAGTGCCAGACTAAATCTGGCTGCTTTAATGATGTACGGCAGTAGTTCCGTTTGCCCTTTTTGTAGAAGAGCCGGAAATATACCGTCAACTCCTGGTGACTTGAATGGTTGGAAGGATTCAATTGCCCATTTCACTCTTTGGGGAGTGCATATGGTCTTTGCTACTTCCCAGTCTTCTCGTTTGGCTCTGCCTGGTTCTTCCAGTGATCTGTCGGATTCAAATGGTATGCTGCCTGGAAAGTGCGTCTCCAGTAAGAGGAGAGCTCGTTGCTCTTCATCCTCTGTATAGCTACCATCTGTTCTTCTGAGTGACATAGGTCCTTGCTCTCTGCCCCTCGCCATGGTTTTGTATAACCTGGATGCTGCAGGGCTTGATGTGATTGTCTCACAAAAGCTCCTGAAGCTGTTCCTCTTGGCTTTCCTTATTTCTTTATTATATTTTGTCAGCCTTTCGGTGTATCCCTGCCAATCTCCGCCCCGCTTGGCTTTGTTAAATAGCCAGCGGACTTCGGATCTCAGATTTGACAGGTGTTCGTTCCACCAAATGGTTCCACTGTGGGATTTCTTTTCTTTTATGGGGCAACTGGATTCGTATGCATCCATAATTGCCCCGTTTACCGCCTCTAGGGTCTGCTCAAATTCGACGTGACTGTTGCCGTTGAACTTGATCTGTTCTAGGTTACATTTTAGATTGGTGGTGTATTTTTCCCAATCTGAGGAACCATATGAATGGCAAGTGTCTATTAAAACGGTGACGGTGCCGTTCCTCTAATGTTTGAAATTTACATGACTTTGCCAAGTTCACATATTTAGCAAGTAAGGTAGTTTTCGTAGGGACAGGTAGAATAAGAATTTAAGAAATCTACTGATAATTGTGTTATTACATTAAAAAAAAAATTTGACCACTGAGAATATAATGAACAATATTTGAGTTGAATTCATATCTTTCTTTATTTCCAAGGTAAATTACATATTATTATTATATATCAATCTTGACATCCTTTTCCTGAATTCTACCTTGAGATTGAGAGTTTCTCATGTGGCATACCAAGAGAGCAGCTGGATCACCTGAAAAGAAAGAGAAAGGTAATATCTAAAAGCAAAGAGTAAGTATTTGTAAGGGCGTTCTGAAATATTATTTGAATACAATACTTTAATTACAGTCTACAAACCACTGATTATAAATATGTGTCTGTCTGTTGAACAATGAAACTCATTCGATTTAAATCTTCAATATTTCGTCAACCTTTATTGACTTCTTCAGGAAGGGCTACAATTAAAAAGGAATATAAGTTGTTGAAGGACTACATAAAAATAACATGATAACTTACAAAATTCACAGAGTTAGTTCTAACCTGTGGAACATTTGGGAGGACAATTGTTATTCATCGCTGCAGACTAATCGCTTAATTTACCTGACTGGAGTGTTACTATATATATATATATATATATCATACTCACCGAAAAACGTATTATTTGTATGCACAGTGCCGATGATAACCAAGGAGTTTGAAACAGCTGTCCACTGTTTACGTTTTTCGGTGAGTATGATTTGTAAAATTGAGAGCATTATATTTTTGTTTTTTCTTATATCTTACATGTCCTCGTAGACGAGAACTCTAGTACTCTACTTGTCCCACAATTCTGTTTTCAATTTCGTGTTTTCGATAAACTTCGATGAATATTGTTTCGTACCTACAAATAGTAGGCTGTATGGAAATATCAAATAGATATGCCTACATTAAAATCGGGTCAATGTTTGTTGTTGTGACATTTGTACCAGGTACAGAGGATTGAACCCAGATAGCTAATTGGTGTTAGCGATAATTTTCGGATATAATTGCTCTCAGTTTCATAATTTTTATTCATTGTTTATTTGTATGCACAGAGCCGATGATAACCAAGGGGTTTGAAACAGCTGTCCACTGTTTACGTTTGCACAACAGGTTTCTTTGGAGACGGAAGAAAAGAGAAACACAGATAAGAATATTCTACTAGATATTGCAAAGAAGTGTATTGCTAACTCTGCAGCTACAAATATATCATTGCTTCGTCAAAAAATCTGAGACAACCTACTTCTCTGGCGAATTAACGGAATGGCCAATCTTCATAAGTGAATATGAGCAGACCTATAATCTCAACCGTGAAGAAAACATGATAAGGTTAGACCGATCCCTAAAAGGAAAGGCAAGAGATACTGTGCGAGCTCTCCTAAGAATGTTACAAAGATAATCAGTAGCAGTAGTAAGTTAGAGATGAACTTTGGCAGATCCAAATGGATAGTACTCGTTTTCTTGATAGACAAAGTCATGAAAATGCTTTTCATCATGGAGGATAAGTTGGAGTGCAGCATACATTTCTCGAATGCCATTAGCAGTTAGGTTACAACAATGAAGTATATTTATTCAATGCTGAACTGTTATGTTGTATTGTGGAAAAATTGCCGCCAATGCACAAATATAGTTGGGCGAAGTAGGTGAAGACTCTCGAACTCAAAGAAAAACGCATTTATCTCGAAAATTTTGCAGAATGGTTCGAGACGAAGTGAATTGTATGGCAGGAGTTAGCAATTCACTGCAGAAATGCAGATTCATTTTGCGAAAAGAAAATTCATGATTTCGAAGAAGAATCATAGTACAGCCAGTCGTAAATAATTTTTTGAAAAATCAAGACTAGACAGACGAGCTGCTGTTTTAGAGCAGAAGTTAGTTTCATGTGCCTAAAAATTGGCCATACTGCCAACAGATATTATTACCAGAAATAGAGATGTGGGGAAAACGGATGTCGAGGAAGATATCGAGGAAGACACAACAAGATACTGCATATTGTAAGATCAAAATTGACTGATGATGGTACATCGGATTCAACAATGAACAACAATGTTTGCGCTAAAGTATCGACAACGACTGATAACATAATACTCTTGAGGATTGCTCCTGTCATTTAGCCCGCAAGCGAGATCAGAATTCATGCATTAATTGTTTGATAAGATCCACGTGCTTGATGATTGAAGAATCTCTGACACAAATGCTCTTTCGGGACCAACAATGGGGAATGCCACGTTTGATAAAAGTTTTTTAGAAATTGAATATATTGGAAGAAGACATTAAAATAATGACACTGCTGAATTATTTTCTTCAGGCGATGTTCCATTATATACAATAAACAATGTTTACTACATGTGACGTCATTTGATCACAAAGTCAATATGGCAACGGTGCCTACATATTTAATCTTTTGATTTGGACAGCTGTCAGAGTGAAGTAACACAGACACGTGTGTTAGCGTCACTCGCCAGCGACCATGGATCAAGAATGATGCGAGAATGATGGTGTCAAAACTTACTACATATGACGTCACAATTTGATTTTTCGCTTTTTTTAACAAAGATCATGAAAAAAATAATAAAATACAAAATATATACATACATATATACATTCATGACAAAATCGGAATATAGTGGCATTGCCCATTCCCTTGTGCTTTCAATGGACGAATGGCATCATTCATCATGAAGTTACGTATCTTAGCAGAGAATTTGAAAACACCGGTAGAATACAGGGTGAATAATATCCGTACTATCAAAGAGTTGAATCTTCCTAGTCAACATTTTGATGAGATTTCTTCATTTAGATCCAGACATTCTCTCATTAGTCAACTCAGCAAAGCCTCCACTCTTGATAGGTCAAAATGACTGTGACTTGATCATTCCCAGATAGATAAGGCATATGCAGCAGTGAAGTAGTTGTATATTTTAGTGAAATTAGAAATAAACAGTTTAGTAGTGTGCTCGGCTTAAGCCTTGTTCATACCCTCGCGAATTTCGCAATTTTTCTGCGAATTAAATAGCTCCCAGTCATGCCGGACTAATCGTTGATGCAGAACCATGTCGGCAGCCAATTTATCCGCTGAAAAATTGCGAAAGTCGCGAGGGTATGAACAAGGCTTTATTATTTAGTAAAATCGTAACAGTATATTGAATCTCTGTTATTGAAAATACCCAAAATTTTGCGAAATGTCGGCCGAGCGCATGCGCATTTACCTTTTCACTCTTTTCATTGTCTTGTTTTTTATGTATAAAGGCTGAGTCTATTGCGCTCGTTGAGCAAACTGTCATAATTTTTTCAAGCAGAATCACTCCCTGAAGTTGTCGCACTTATTTACTAACACCCCGTATATATACAGCGCCAACTGAGTCATGAAATGATGTAATTAGGAATAAAACTTCTATGATTCTTGAATTTGAAATAGGCGAGTGAACAATTAGGTATCAGGGGAAGCACAATAAGGCTTTGGCCGCCGCAATATGTCTGGAGTCCCAATGTTTGACGAACCCTTGCTAAAAAACAGTAATTTGGTTTGTGAAAGTACGAAAAGATAAAGGTAATATTCTTCAAATATATCATTGATTTCATTTCGGGATGCCAGAGGAATATGACGGCAAATTGCATTAGTAATTATTTCGTGAAAACAAGATCGAAAACAAATGTAAAAAAACATCGTTTGTAGTTATTTTTGAACAGAGTTAAAAAATGTTCTAGATATTATGTATTATTGCTCGTGCCCATCCATACAATCACCAAGTAAATATAAAATTGAGAGTTTTTTAGTTCGGCTCAGAACGACGAGGTGTTACGTTGGACCGCCAACGATTTCTAAAATAGGCACCGGTTCATCGTCATTTTTAACAGAGTAGAATCATATTTATAGTGAGAATTCTGCAGCTTTGATTTTAGGTTGCTTAGTTAGTTTGTGTAATCTTGTGAAGGAAAATGGCCTACAGTTGGGATAACAGAGTGAATTTTGTAGTTAAATATTTATACGGTAAGTTTTTCAATTGAAGTCTAATTAGAGTGACTTCTTTGATAATTAAAACAATCCCACCTATTCGATTCAATTCTTCACTTAATACCTATCATCGATCAGAAATATTACAAATAGACATAAATTGCGAATAATATTGTGAGAAACTCGAAGGAAAAATATGAAGTACTCAACTGATGCAGATGATATTCTTTTAATGAAACTTTCACATTTTTGAAACCTACCGATAATAATGAACAAGCGAAGGTATTGAAGAACATAAAACAAAGTCAGATGAATATATCTTTTGATACTTGCCCTTACAATTTTATTAGAATTGCTCAAAATAAACTGTGGTAATATGAATAACTTTGTAACCACCTGTGAGGACGTACATAGTACCTGTGCTTCCCAAATGTCAGCAGTCTATATAGTATACGGTGTAAACAAACATTCTCATCTATATTGTAGACTGTGTGAACAAACATTCTAGTCTACATATTGTATACGGTGTAAAAACAGTCTTTTCAGACACAAAACAAAATTTAAATTACATATTAACGATTTTGTTTGATGTACACGAAATTGATAGTTGGTGGCTCTATTAACGATCAATTTTTCAATTAATGCATGATTGTGAAAGGAAACCAGTAAAAATTCGAACGAGTTCGAATATATTGTGCCAGAGAGGTATCAACAATGTGAAAGAATACAGGGTACCCTTCTCTCTGACCGTTTCCACCAAGTGGAAAATAAAAGGCATACATCCGCAGACATGCATGTTTCGAGGTTTATTGGAAATATGAGTTAAACAGTTGATTATTATTCATTTGGCAGGGACAGGACAATTGTAAGTTTGTCCGACCTACCCTGTCACTGATGAGAGGCAATAAACCTCGAAACATGCATGTCTGCAGGTGGTCATTCCCAGCCAAATGAAGGATAATCATCTGTTTAATTACAAGACAAGCACTTGCAATTGGGTCTTCTTGGAAGAACGTTGCAGGTATTAGCCAGGGAAGTAGTTGTTTTCTGACGGATGTTTGCCTTTTATTTTACACTTGGTGGAAACGCTTAGAGAGAAAGGAAATCAAACAACATACATGAATTCAAATGATATCTAAATTAAGGCACCTTCGCGATGTCATAATAAATGAGGATATAGGTACCTATCCAAATGATTTAACAGTTTTCTCATTTTGTCAGGAATAATGTCGACGGAAATGGTTATTTTCCTAACAAGTACGGAAAGAGTACCTTGCTCGCATGCGACTGCCGTTACCCTAACGCAAAACGCAGTTCTTCAAACGCAATAAATAATTTTATGTAGCGCTCCTTAAGCAAACATTTGCGTGCGGAAAAATTATGCTTCCCAAACAGAATGGGGGTTTCCAGTATCGTAAAATATAATTTTTTTTTCACTCGACGTAATGTAGGGCAGTTTATAACATAGTCCTAACCATTTAGTCACTCTAAATTTTGAAAAACTGATTTATTATTCAATATTGAATGCGTGATTTCAGTATGCATAAATTCAAACGCTCCTCAGCTGTGACGACATTGTCTTCATGTAATACGATTGGCTGAAGTTTGGGATTCCGCGGACAAAGCCGAGAGTGACTGAGTGATGCCGCAGTTGCCAAGTTTTTGTAAAGTCTATAAAGAAATTGCTTGTAATGACAAATTGAACTTAATTTTTAGTAATTTATTAATAGCTATTCTCAATTAGAGTGAACATGAAATTATTCGAAGATTAGGAAAGATCATATAGGTATGCTGTCATGTTCCAGTCGAGCAGATACAACTACATAGTCTGTCAGAGAATATAGCAGCTATTTTCAGTAACATCATAATAAATAAATTCAGTAACCGTAATATATTTCATGTGATAATTATTATTTATTAAAACAAAGTGATCTGAACTTAATATTATACTCTATCCAAAAATATACCTGCAGAAGTGGCAACCTTGTATACAAATCACTAATAAAAACATAACCTCCTCTTATAAGCCATTATTCATTGTTCGATGTATTTTTATTAAGAAAGTGAAATAGTATATTCTGGTAAATAAATTTTCTCTGCAATATGGCAACGCTGTCAGGCACATTATTCATTTTATCTGCAAGGCGAACATCACTAGTATATCCAATCAAAATCTCTCGCTTAAGTACGTCACGTTCCCGCCTCTTCTGGTCGTTTGAATTCGGTGGTTGATTTTGGCGTTTTCAATAATTTTTATCTCGATAAATTGATGGATAAAAATTTCGAGAATTGAATACAAGGTAATTATGAATTCAATTATATCAAATGAATACTTACCCAAAATGTTATCTGGTCAAGGCTGCTCTGTACAATATGATTATTATAATCGAAATGTAGTCGTGTAATATCATTCTGGAGATGGTGTTGTTTGTAAACTCCTGATTTTTCTAATTCTTGTGTTTTATCTTTGTTATTTTTAATAAACCTTCCCAACGTATTTTCTGTTCTATAGGCTATCCTTAAATTTTGTTTGTGTGAAAATAAGGCTAATTTTTCGGTGGCTTTACCTGTATAAGTTAATGTTCTATAATTACTTTCTTTGTTCCTGATACTAGGGTAAACTTCTTGGATAGCCTTATTGTGTAATTTCTTTGCCAAAATATTATCTATCTATAGTCAGGCAATCTTGTAATCGTCTTGTTAGTTATTTAATGTATAAGTATAAGAAGTAGGCTTTGAAAAATTTGCGTGAAACGTCAAAATATTTTTATACATGTGATTTTTCACACTCGTGTGATTGCCGCACTCGGCTTACGCCTCGTGTCACAATATTTCCCACTTGTGTGAAAAATGTCACTTTCCGCACTAGTAATGTAATATACTATTATACGATAGTAAATTCATTAAATTCATTTTACAAGTGCAAGTAGGTAGTATGAAAGTTTCATTGCTCATTTTTCAAAGTGATCTACCACGTAGTTACGACTACACACATCAATTTATAGGCTAAATTGGGTGTAACATTTTGATAGTGGATGGTTCATTTCTCTGCAGTTTAAGTCATGACGTTTCGATTGTTTGTATCAACAATCGATCCCAAGTAAGTGTACCAAATTTCCTGGAAACTCGAATATTTATTGGCCATGTACGTTCCCTATATGGTCATTAACGTCGGAGTAATCTACCTGGACAGGTACTGAAAGTAAAAAGCAAGGAGCCACAGGTACAAAACTCGACAACAAAATAATTATTAGCATGGGCTTTGGCGCTTTTAGGTGGTTTTTAGAGCAGACGGCTGATCGATGGCTAGTAATGTTGAATGATGGCGTTGCTTCATTGAAATTTCAACTGATTCGTTGATCGATCAGTATTTTCCACACATTTCGAATTTCTATTCTCCATTGACTCAACGACTGAACACATCGTTGTTCAAAATGTATGCCAAATCTTTGAGTTTCCTTTTATAACATGCTGTGCTGTCCAGACGTGATCTGCTATTCCTGACTTTGAGATATCTCCTCGTTGGGTACTTTTCTTGAATTCACCGATTCTGATAACTAATGGTCTTCTAGTTTATCTGACATAAGACTTACCACAGTCACAAGGAATGCGATAAATGTAATTTTTGCAGACACTATTAGCTTTAGGTGGTGACGTTTTCTTGAAGTATCTGCGGATGGTATCACCAGGCTAGAAATACATTCGTACGTTATACCTATTACCAATTCGTCTTATCTTTTTCGATAAACATCTGTGTCCCTAGTGTTGACTTTACTGCGGACCCAGAGCTCTCCTACCTATTTTCCGTGTATGTACCCATTTTACCGAAGATTTTTCAGTGGCATAACTCTCATAGGTGTTGCAGGGCAATAATCGAATAACTTCCTCTCTTTATAGATTCATGGTGGTTTGATTCGAAGTTCAGGTATTGTCCTGTGTGAGTTGGGTTTCTGTAAAATGATGTTTGACACTTACCATCTGTCTTTTGAACTTTCACAAGGAATGGTAATCCTCCCTGTGTTTCCTTCTCCAGTCTGGAGTTAATGGACGCTCTGATTTTGTCCAGATAATGCAGAAAGGCATCCAGTTCTGCGTTTCTGAGGTTCCATATAATGAATAAGGAATCATTTACGTATCTCAACCACATCTGGGGCATATTGTTGCCTTTCTCTACAGCGAAAGCTTGAAACCATTTTAGGTAGATGTTTGCTACAACTGATGCTAATGAGGAACGCATTGATAGTCCATCATCTTGAAAATTAAATCGCTTTACATAACACTGGTAGGCTCGTCCTGGCTTCCAGTCCATTTGTAGTTTTTTCTGGATGATATCTAGTTCTTGAGGCCTATATTAATTTCATCTTATTAGCGAGCTCGGAAGGCCAGAAAATTAGTTTAATTGGTATCGCTTTGTCTTGGATGTAATAGTAGACCGCCCAGTTAGTATGGATAATCATGTTTATTTTTCCAGCATTGGGAATAAAGTGGTTCAAGAGATTTCTAGTGATATATCGTTATCTAATAACTTGGATATCATTCAGTTTTTCAGAGCTTCATGCTCAATTATTGGTCTCACAATATCGTATTCCCTAGCTCACATAATCCTCTCAAAGACTTCTGATAGTTGCTCGTAAGGGTTCAGCCGGTTGAAGGAAATAACATTTTTTTTATAAATATGAAGCTGATATTCATCTAAATAAAACGTTTTAGTTATTTACTCAATCGAATAGTAATAATCTTGACATTATAACGTGAGAGAGAAGCCAGTGCGTTGATGTGTGAAATCATTGATCGCCTTTACAATATACTTGAGTTGGTTACAAAATTGTACCAACTACCAATATGTTATGACAAACATTACGATACTTAGTGTGAGTTGTACAAGACAAGTTCACCAACAGTTCAAGTAGACTGAGTCCAGTTGCCAGGGATTAGCCATTGACATTTCTAGTTCCTTAGCAACTGAACTCGGTTCAGTTAAACTGTTGGTGAACTCGTCTTGTACAACCGTCCCTAAGGGTCAGTTGTACAAAACAAGTTTACCAAAAGCACAAGTAAACCGAGTTCGGTTGCTATGGATGGCTAATCTCTAGTTCCTCAGCAATTGAACTCTGCTCACTTGAACAGTTGGTGAACCGAGTTCAGTTGCCAGGGATTAGCCAATGAAATTTCTAGTTCCTTAGTACCTATGAACTCGGTTAACTTGAGCTGTTGGTAAACTTGTAGAGTACAACTCGCCCTAACGGCGGATTGTATAATACATAACAATTTTATTCAACCTCTCATTCTCTGAAGGCAACTTTCCTAAGATAATCAAAAAGGGTTGTTCCAATACATAAAAAAGGCAATCCAATGATGATGAAAAATGACAAGCCTTTAACTGTTCCATACTCATTTTCCATACACATTTTAGATAGGCTCATAAATTCCATCTATAGAAACGATATCTTAAGTGAAAATCAACATGGATTTCGAAAAAATAAATCAACCAGTATGGCATCAGTATTTTTGTTTGACATTCATTGACTCTATTAAGGCAGGCGAGTGCCCTGCTGTTACATTTTGTGATTTAAGCAGAGCATTCGATTTCGTCAATCATACTAAACTCCTGTTATCTCTGGAACACTATGGTGTTAGAGGAGTATCATTAATTTGGATTTCTTCTTTTTCAAAAGATCGTGAACAATATGTTTCCTTGGAATACTGTCATAGTGGACGAACTAAAAAGACTCAGAGTCTGTTCCTACCAACAGGTATATCACAAGGATCTATTTTGGGACCAATTTAATTTTGACAATACTTCAACCAAATTAAAACTGTTCTCGAGAAAACACACTTCACAGCGTATGCAGATGACTTTTCGTTGATTGTGTCTGCTTCTGATCAGGTTTTTATGGTTGAAAAATGTAGCAATTCAATTTCACTTGCATCCGATTATTTCAATAACAATGATCTATTCTTCAATATTGATGAGACCCAAATTCTTCGAACACCATCTCCAGAATGATATTACACGACTACATTTCGATTATAATAATCATATTGTACAGAGCAGCCTTGACCAGATAACATTTTGGGTAAGTATTCATTTGATATAAGTGCTTTCATAATAACCTTGTATTCAATTCTCGAAATTTTTATCTCGATAAATTGATGGATACGTAAAAAATGAGCAATGAAACTTTCATACTACCTACTTGCACTTGTAAAATGAATTTAATGAATTTACTATCGTATATAGTATATTACATTACTAGTGCGGAAAGTGACATTTTTCACACAAGTGGGAAATATTGTGACACGAGGCGTAAGCCGAGTGCGGCAATCACACGAGTGTGAAAAATCACATGTATAAAAATATTTTGACGTTTCACGCAAATTTTTCAAAGCCTACTTCTTATACTTATACATTAAATAACTAACAAGACGATTACAAGATTGCCTGACTATAGATAGATAATATTTTGGCAAAGAAATTACACAATAAGGCTATCCAAGAAGTTTACCCTAGTATCAGGAACAAAGAAAGTAATTATAGAACATTAACTTATACAGGTAAAGCCACCGAAAAATTAGCCTTATTTTCACACAAACAAAATTTAAGGATAGCCTATAGAACAGAAAATACGTTGGGAAGGTTTATTAAAAATAACAAAGATAAAACACAAGAATTAGAAAAATCAGGAGTTTACAAATTAAATTGTGAGACTTGCCCTAAAGTATATGTAGGCCAGACCGGGAGATCTAACATTTAAAAACCGCCTACGTGAACATCACACGAGTTATATTTTAGAAGAAGATCATCACTTTGATGAAAACTTCGAAATTCTACATGTGGAAAATAAAGGTGTCAAACTTAATTATTTAGAATGTCTAGAAATAAATAAATTGAAGAATTCTAATTGTCTACTCAATGACCAATTGGAATTGAACAATTCTCCTTTGTTGAACCTTTTTTCTTAGTAACTTCGATTGTTTCCCAGGCATATCTTGTTTTCGTTGTTGTAAGAATTGGGATAGGTCAGGTTACTTAACATAACAATTCTAGGTAATGTTGGTATAGTTATGTTAATTAGTCTTTTTCATTTAGATATTTAAGTAAAGCCTAACGAAGAGGATTTTAGTAAACCATTATCGCTTGATAAAACTACAGTGTAGTGAAACATGTCGCGAATTTAATAAAGTTTTGTGGAAATTTAATCGTTTACCTTAGTGCTTTATACTATGGATTTCCATCAAGTAACGACCAATTCAATCCAAAAAATGAATAAAGGTTTATTTTTATATAGTTAACGATTTTTCTACACAACAATTTACAAAAGTAAAGGGGCTGCACTGATTCTACAATCAATTTGATCATTTTTACATGTTAATTGCCATAAGAATTTTTAAGATCCGTTTTGCAATTTTTGCTCTTTTTGGGGTGGGGGGAAATTAGAGCGTCGCTGGTCTGCGTTCATCGTGTGACGTAGTCGAGAATAAATAAATAAATAAATAAAAATATATTTTGTACAATTAAGTCTGACATTTCCAACATTATCTACAAGTCAAAACAAGTATATTCCCGTGTTTCTTCGCCTCACGTAGGCTTGGACGTCGGGGAGTAGGGACTTGGACGCACGGGATCCCGCCTCCCCCTCCACCCCATTGCTGGGGAGGAGGGCGAGCGCTTGTGCCAAGTGGTGCCTAGGGCCCCGATCAGGGGGCGCTGACAGCCGCCTCCGCTGGTGTTGGCGGTTGGTAGAGCTGTAGAGCCTGTGTGGGTCGTAGGTGACATAATAAACACGCCTCCTGCAAAGATTATGCATGTCGTTCATTGCATTCCATTGGATACTGCTGTTGTCTAAGTTCACGTGAGGCTGATTATTGCGAGCATACTCCGGAAAAGGCTAAAAGCAAAAAACCGGGTCATGGAAATTACGTAGTCGAAAGAGATCCCTTAGATTGATAACATTTTGCCAATAGAGCGCGGCGTACACATGCAGCAGAGGTTTGAACCATCGTCCTTTTGGTTGGTAGCGAGTGACGCTAGCCTTGTCTCCACGGAGACTTCGTACAAGTTGATGTACAAATGTGGAAATATATTTCTCCAGCTACCAGATAATAATGATGTTTGGAATAAATGTGAAAAAATGGTGGTTGCTCGTTAGATTTAGTATACCAGGTGTCTCAAAACATATCATTTAAGAAAAAAAAAAACATGGTGGCTGCTCGTTAGATTTAGTATACCAGGTGTCTCAAAACATATCATTTAAGAGAAAAAAAACATGGTGGGTGCTTGTCTTATTTAGTATACAGGGTGTCTCAAAACATATCATTTAAGAGAGAAAAATATGGCGGCTGCTCGTTTGATTTAGTATACCAGGTGTACCAACATATTATTTAAGAGAAAATATCATGGTGGGTGCTTGTCTTATTTAGTATACAGGGTGTCTCAAAACGTATAATTTAAGAGAAAAAAAATGGCGGCTGCTCGTTAGATTTAGTATACAGGGTGTCTCAAAACGCAAAGTTTATGAAAAATCATATCGTTTGAGAGAAAAAAAGACATGGCTGCTTCCCACACAGCACATGTACAATGGATGAAAAATGGACGTTCAATATGGAAGTTCAAGACATCCAGTGGATGTCCAGAATTAGTACAATGGACATCCAATGAACGTCAATGGACGTCCAGGACACCACTATGGACGTACAATTAAAGTCCATAAAACGTCCAATGGATGTACATTGTACGTATTTTGGGCGTCCATTGTATGTCCATATTTTGTGAAATGGATGTACAGAATATATCCAAATAACAACCACTGTGGATATTTTTTGGACATCCAGTGTACCTCCATTCAATATCCAAAATTAATCCAGAAATTATCGATTATACAAGGTGTTCTGCAAATAATTGGCAGTACTTAGGTAGATATTAAAAAAGTAAAAATTATATAATTTCCCATATGAACATTATTTGTAATTGAATAAATAATTACAAAATCTTCTTACTGGAGTTATCACTAAAATACGGTGAAACAATAATTGAAAGGGAAGAAGCATTTGGTGTCAATTTTTTACCCATACCATTACCATTGTATATTAGCCTGAACTGAACTGAAATACAAAACACAACACTGCAGTCATATCTAACCTCACATATTCTTCTTCTGCTTCAGCTGATTATTTTTTTATCGTCACCAATCGGTATTTTGGTTCTGTGTCATCGATCATTATTTTATTACACCAAAAGATTATCTAGAATTACCACTATTCAAAATCCATAACTATTTAATGCATTTGCATGAATTGAACGTCCAATGTTTACGATTGGACGTCCAATGGATGTTTACGACTGGACTTTCAAGTAATGTCCACTTTAATGTCCTCTCAATGTCCAGATATTGTCTGACGAAGTGCGTTTTATCTAAGTATTACATTTCCATTAGGGATGAAGACAAAATAGCATAAACAGGATAATTATTCATATGTATCAAAAATTAATTTTTTTTTGTACCTCATATGTACGTACAATGGATATACATTTTCGAATATCCACTGTACGTCCGTTTCCTGTACGTACAATGGATGTCCATTAAACATCCATAGACGTTTGGACTAGAGCTGGACGTAAAACGGACATCCATTGGATGTCGTGTGGGTTAGGGCAGAGAAAAAGGTATCATTGGGGACATGGGGATTTAAAATACGAATCATCAAAAAATAAGCACTTTCGGTTTGAAAAAATTGAGGTAGAAGAAAAGTAATAGTGAATTCGGATTATCCACATCGAGGAGAGTTCAAATATGCAATAAAATGGTTACTTCCGGTTTTCACTTCCGGTTGTCCGATTTCGATGATTTTGGCATCAATGGATTCGTTTCGATGTCAAGAAACATTTTTAAGCATTATCCAATGCCAAAAGGGCATAGGGAGCTATCTTCGTTATTAGTAAAGATAAAGAAACGTCCGGCTACTCTAATGAGACAACTTTTATGGGGCATCAAGAAAATAATATTATTTCTTTCCATTAACTACCATAAGTGCCATAAACCTCACATTTCAATGCGTTATGTACTCATCGCTCAAATGTTAGAAGTCGGTTCGTTAACGTTTGACATTTTTTGTATAGAACGTCGCTCAATATATCGGCGGCGCCTCACACTCGATATCTGTCAGTTGTCATTGGTAATATCGTTGAAGAAAAATAAAATATGTGACAAATAAACATGGTTGTACAGGTACATAAAATCATGGCATCTCGTTACCCTTTCATGTATATGTACAATACTCTGAGTATCTCAAAGGAACCAAGCTCATATCTGCTGTTAAAGTTACCTATACAAATTACCCGCACTCTTGCACAGTTACGCATGGCCAATCATTTTAAAATTAAGTTCACATTGAATGGAATTGTGTATTCGATCGATCCAGATGTAATATGCACTGTTTGCAATAGTAATAAAGCTGAAACTTTATTTCATATCATGTTCGAATGCCCGATTTACACTGTTATGAAACGAGATAAAAAATGCCTTCAGAATTTTGAAGAACTTATCCATGCTTTAGAGAATATAACTATTTCTGTAGCCAAAGAAATATCAGAATATATCTGGATCATTATCAGGTTACGTTCATTTATATTGAGTGAATGATGTTTATTTTATTATCAATCCACTGGTAGCAGATTGTTATTTTGTGCATATATCTATATATGTATATAAATGTATTTTTTGTATTCTCACACACATACTTCTTGCTATGAACCCGTTTTTAGAAGCAATAAAAAAAATTATTATTATTATTATTATTATTATATATCGGCGGCGCCTCACACTCGATATCTGTCAGTTGTCATTGGTAATATCGTTGAAGAAAAATAAAATATGTGACAAATATACATGGTTGTACAGGTACATAAAAACATGGCTGCTACATGTATGTGTCAGATGGAAAATGGGTCATTGGGAGTAGCAAAGTATTCAGCAATAGTATCACACGTTATTCAAGAGAGAAAAACATGGCTGATGCAAGTGTCAAATGTGATATGGAAAATGGGACGCAGAAAATACGTATCATTTGGGATGTGGGGACTCAATAGAAAAATATGGTGATATTTCATACTCCAAAATTCCAAAATTTTCTTAGACATAAACAGAGTATTCAAAAACTATTCAAGATAGAAAAAAAAGAATGAACTAACCTTATAAAACGTCTATTTTAGTCGCATTTTTGCATGTTTTACCGTTTCAAATTTTAGCTGTTTTTTCGAACGTAAAAAACGGTTATTGTGGTCGCATTTTGGCATGTTTTAGCGTTTCTAATTTCAGTCGTTTTTTCGAACGCAAAAACGTGTATTTTGAGCAATTTTGAAATGCCAAATCTCCATAAGAAACATAGAGTTTTTCGGTTTAATTTAAGGCTGTTTTTTTAGAACGCGAAAAACGTTTATTGTAGTTGCATTTTTGCATGTTGAAGCGTTTCAATTTTTAGTTGTTTTTTAGAACGCGAAAAACGCTTATTGTAGTCAAATTTTTGCGTGTTTTAGCGTTATGAATTTTAGCTGTTTTTTCGAACGCGAAAAACGTCTATTTTGATTGGATTTTTGAGAGGGGCAGACCAACTTAGGTTATAAAGTAAAAATAAAAGAAAACAGTTTGAATACAAATTTATTGAGCATTTTTATTTTGGTAACAAATCACATAACCATTTGTATAGAATATCTACGTTTCGGAGACTGCAATTATAGTGGGGTTGCTTATCAATGTGATGCATGTGATATACCATCATTGTCGCCGAATGTGGGAACCATCCATGACGTATTATCATAGTCCTCCAAATTCACAACACGTGTAGGTAGGTTCAATTGATGAAATTTCTCTGTAAGATAGTCACGTTTTTGGAGTCCTCGTACATAAATGATATCAACATTCTGTAAATTTTTCTTGAGGATGGAATCTAATTGATGATATTCCACAAAGCCAGAGGAATACCTCAATCCATGAACGTTTCGCTCCAAGAAACAGGCAGTACGTTTATCTGCTCTACTCAAAGAGGAAAATGGTATAGTTGACAGCAGCAGAAAATTACTACATTGAATTCCAATCCTATTGGCAATCTCCTTAGGATAGAATTGTTGCTCGATGGTAAAGCCTTGAATATCTACAACAGCTATTCTCATGTTGACTCTGTGATTGATACTGAAGTGACAAGCATATGTTCAGTTTAATTTGTTAATGATTTCGCTGAGTAGGAGGTGCTCAATAACAGTGTCGTGCACAATGATGCAATAGGCTCTAGTATTTTGGGAAAATCCTTCAGATACCTCGATTTCGAGTTTCACATCAACAGTGGAACTTTTTATGCTCTCATCCCTTCTGGAACAATCGATGACAAAGAGAGTCTTACCAACAAATTCGGTGGAGCTCAGCAGAGGATTATGTTGATTAGTAATTTTGTAGCTGAGACCGAATTGTGCATAGTTGAAATAGTCTTGCTTGCAAATCCCGATGTCATGTATGCATACACATTAATTAACAACTTCAACGGAATGTTGCAGACTCCCTACTCACGTTCTTTAATAGTAAATTATAACATTGGAAATCAAATTCAGGTAGGTTATGATAAAAGTGAGACATATTTTCATAATTTATTCAGCATATTTTGTGTCATTCTAAAGTAAGGGTGTTACAGCGTCGGCATATTTTATCAAATTATTCATAAAAAGATGTCAGTTTCATCAATAAATTTCTAAGATCATCCAAAAGCTTATT
This sequence comes from Chrysolina americana, assembly GCA_958502065.1. NCBI lineage: Eukaryota > Metazoa > Arthropoda > Insecta > Coleoptera > Chrysomelidae > Chrysolina > Chrysolina americana. The sequence goes on from OY293411.1 coordinate 65,417,064, forward strand.
GTTGGGGCATGCAATATCAAACATGTTTCAATTGAAGTCTCCTACTTCAATAAGTCTTCTTTGGAACTCATTGTACTTGAAGTATGTATTTCACTTGAAATAATTCATATGGCCATCTATATAGCGAAACGCTGAAGTGATGTCATTGGGAATGTCTGAGAAAGCATCTTCAATACGGCCCCTAGTGATAATTCCCGCTGCATTAATATTCACTCCATCAAATTCAATGAAGGAAGTATTATCATAAAAGATAAAATATTTTCCTGCATGTGTTTGAAAAAGTGCATTTATTTTAGCGTTTGGAGGTAGAAGGGGGATTTCTACATCTTTATCGATTTGTAAGGTCGGAAATAAACTTGAAGATACTTTATTATTGCTAACAACCAATAAATTACCATTAGCAGTTTGGAAGACGTAATCTACACCATAGGGTCTTAATTCCTTCGGTAGATAATTCTGTAGTTTTTCAGGTTCAGTAATTTTCTTCTTTTTATCGCTAATATCAAATTTCCATATCATATCCTTCACAATAACATAAAATCGATAGCTTGGAAAGCCTGGAGCGTACGCCAAAAACATTATATCTGGTTGAGCTTTAACTTCACATAAATTTTTATTGAATTTAGGTGAATGATGAAGGTGTTGTTTGCTTATAGTATGAATTGGGAGCGTAGTTTTGAGGGAAGTGGTAGGAATTTGAGTAGTAGTTGTATCTGGCGGTATATACTTAGGTATAGCAACAAATCGGTACTTTCGACCATATAGTACCTCAAGTCCATTAATGTCATCTTGATGGATGGGGCGCATTTTTTGTTGATACCATGGATACATGATTGCGTACTCCGTATCGCAATGACCTAAACCTAAAGAATGCCCAATTTCATGAACGGCTGTCATCAATAAATTCGAATATCCGTAAGGCGTTTCATTATATCCTGTATACCATTTTTCTTCATCGTCAAAATGAATTTCTATACAAGAGTTGTTACGTGCTTCTGGAAAGAAAGCATGACCTAAGACTTTGCCAGGACCATCAAAAGTCGAAGGACAATATGAATTACCCATACAATTCCTTCGATATTGATGATAACTTTTAAGGAATATTATCGTGATATCTGAATTAGGTTTCGTTACCATCTCAAATGTTAAAATGGATGCATTCTGCCACATTTCAAAAGCTTTTTTTAATACTGCAAGGTATTCATTATAATTTTTGTTGAATGGATAGCGAGATAGGTACCACCGCAGATGAGTTTTATTCCATTTTGTTGAAACTGTATACTCGGTTTCGCCATGTTGACATCTGGGTCTCGTAATAAGCTCCATTGTTTCATTATTCAAAGTTCCATCTACAGGTAAATTATAACGTTCTTGGAAATTACTAACAGCTGTTGAAAAATCTGTCAGCGAACTATTATCAATATACCCATATGTTTCCAAGTAGTGTTGTAGAAAAGTTGAATTTGCTGCTAGTAATGGTAAGAAAGCAGCCAGCACGATTATGACCAACCTCATCATTGGTTTGTTGTACACAAATGACTGTAATCGTAATTCATCATTTAACTAACAATTCCTCACAGATGAAGTAGCGACCAATAGTAAATCGCTCGCTGCGCCACCTATGAAGTTCTTGAAAAAGCACTCTCTGAAACTGATAACGAGTACGAATTTCCGGTGTAGTTGGTATTGTGGTCTCAAGAAAAACAGAAATGATTAGAAATCTAAGCAAATCTTCAAATAAATAAATCAAATTACCATTTAAATTTTATTACATAAATCATACACAATTTTTTGTTTATAATAAAATAAATATTCACGTAAAGCATTAGTCAACATACTATCTAAAGATGAAGCTTGACAAGAACCTTCTATAATTTCTTCCAAACTTAAATTAGTTTTATTGTCACGTAACCATGATTGAATAATATCAAAAACAGCTCGATAATAGTCACAAAAGTTCATAGCATCCAGCATAGCGATACGGTCAGACAGCACCCTCAAGTGTGTATTGAGAATGTCGTTCACATCTTGTTCAGACAACTCCATGTTCGTGATATTCTTGGAAATGGAAATTTGTTTGGTATTACTTTCGATGTACTGTGTGATGTAAATGTAATCCCCGCAACGTGTTGTGATTGGATCATACTCATCTACATACTCATCGATTTGTGATTCAAAGAAATTTTCCTTTATTTCTTGCAGGATGTCAATGAGGGTTGCCCATTCAAAAGAAGCAAAATTGATGGATCGAATGGAGAACTGCTGCTTCAAAATGATGCATGAGCTAAAATCCCTGGAGGGACTTATGCCACATCGAATTTCGTAGGATGGCATAGGGAAGACCATCAACATCAACTGATGTTCATTCCGAGCTGCCATTTCGTATTGCCCCAATGCTCTGTCGATGGCATTTAGAGTTTCTTTATAATCTTCTCCATCACTATCGCACATACTTCAACTTCACTGACGTAACCACTGTCTTGAGACATTTTCGTTTTCAAACTGAATATTCGTCTGTGCTTGCATACACTTCTATAACTTCAGATCACGTGGTCAATTTTAAAAATGTTGTTGCATGTTTGTTGACTGTGAAAAAATTATTTGAAAGACCCCTCGGAATTATATGATTTGTGTTTGTTTCCCATAAGATTCTATACAAAATCAACGTTTTCGATCCAACTGTAATGTTTGTTATCCAAACCGAGCCATTTAACGTACATTTTTTTGCCTTTCTTCCTCAGAACTTTTTCCACGAGATATATATCTGGATTTGCAGTTTTTTGTAATTCCTCTGCATAAAAAGCACCCTTGATAGGAGCACCCTGCATATCTTCCAGCATGAAGGTGGCAGGAGTGGTGATATTGACTTTGATGATTTTGAATAATTCCGTAGTCCAATTGGGTGTGTAACCTTTTTCGAAAATGTGCTTTGCCTTACTAATTCGCACAACATCGCCGACTTTGAGTTTTCTCGGTCCAGCCATTTTCAAGTGGCTGTATGTTGATTTGAGAATTTCTTTTTCGTTGGTTTTATCAATTTCCGAAGGTTTCATACCTGTCTTTGAATGACGTGTATCATTGTAAGATTTTGTGATTTCAGGTAATATAGTCAGCCATTTGTAGTTGCCATTCAGACTGAAATACTTGTACAATCTTTCCTTCAAAGTCCTTATAATCCGTTCGGCCATAGAGGCTTTGAGGATGCTGTACGTATTGTAGTGATTTATCTCATGTTTTTTCATCAAACTCTGGAATTTGTAGATTTTTTGGGCATCCTTTCGTGTGTGTCAAAATATCTGCAAACGTTTTAGTAATTTCCTCACCTGTTTTCGTTTTCAGCGGACGAGTCCACACGAATTTCGAGAAACAATCTATAACAACTAGAATGAGTTTGAAATTACAATTTTGATGGGCGTACGGTCTCATCTCAGCCAAGTCCATTTGCCATAAATCATCTAAGCCTTTAATAATGGTGCGACGTCGAGGATAATTTTTTCTAATAGGTTTATGCAGTTCACGGACAAGTTGAATCTTGTCTTTGGAAGCATCACACACATATGTGATACCGAAACTGTGAAACCTGCTATTTTATTATGGTGATGCGTACACTACATTTTGTTTTTTAGTAATCTCCTCGACAGCAGATTTTACACTCACTATATCTGAATTCATTTTGGTGATTTGCTGTAAAATATCAATTCGAAACTGGTTTAACTCATTCTTGGTTAGCAGCATTTCCTTGTGCTTAATATCCCATTTTAAATTGTGTGCATGAATCGAATCGGTTATTTCAGGAACTTTTTTCAACAAATCTACACGAATATTTTCAATATCAGTTTTGTATTGTAGGTTGAATATTTCGAAAAATGACCTTGTTTCATTATAGCGTACCTCACTTATTTGCGTTATTTCAATAAAATGACTTGCAAGTGTTCGAGTTTTCTTTTCCAGATTATTTTTTGTTGCAATCAATTCATTTTCAATTTCATGTTGCATCTTTGCCATTTTGTCACTCAGTTGAACTATTTCCGAATGGTGTTGTTCACCTTGATGTTGTATAGTTGCAGCAATTTTTCTATCGATTTCATCCACATATTGTTTATTGGCAGCATCAGTATTTTTGGTGGGCCTCTTTACATTACTCAATTTCAAATTATCAAAATCGATGTTACCATCTGGAGTGTGCAGCAAGCCGCCGCCTCCAGAGGGCGTAGGTAATTTTCGCTTTCTATCACCGGTGTTGCTGTTGCTACGTCCGATCTTATCGATAACCATTTTGAAAATGTGAATGTACGCATGGATGCATATCATCTTATAGAATTATATTTGCCTCTTTGAGTTCACTCAAATTGGCAATAATCTCATTGTCATGCGAAGTATTTCCGGCATCCCGAGAGGATATCAATAATTTGAGGCGTTCGCATAGTTCGTTTGGGTCATCCCAATAAACAAACTCCATAGGTTTGGTATTGAATGTCATTGCAATAGGTATATTTTTAGGTAAACCGCTACCTTTTGCTGCAGGGTTGGATGTTTAAGCTAAACCGGTACGTGTCGATATTTTACGTTGATTTCGTATAGGAAACATTGGTTTAATTATTTCGGTATATTTGTATATTTTACTACCTTTCGGATAGCCTAGGGAGTTTTTGTGAATGTTCGACAAATCTACAATTGATTTGTATGCCTGCATATCTTCATTATTATAGTTTTCAGGTGTGTTTAAAAATATGAGTTCATATATACCGGGTGTTGCTTTCCACTGATATCCACCCATTTTAATGTATCCGCTGCGTTTGTCAAAATCTATTTCTTTATTACCTAGGAACCATTTTGAAGATACACCATCATATACAGGACCGTATACTTTATCTATTTCTTTGTCATTACTCCAATGTTTTATAATGTACGGTTGAGCCATTATAGGATATTGATCGATATATTCCTGTAAAACTTGTTCATTCATGACTGACACAAAGCTCTTATCTTGTTCCTCTTGTGTGCCTACGCTAAAGATATCCTCATCATCACCATCATTATCATCTGTACTTGCAACATGTTCGAGGGATTGGAATGGAGTCATCGTTTCGATGGATTCGAATGGAGACGTTTTACGCTCATCCACTTTCTCTTGTTTGAATTCAGATTTTACCTCACTTTTCATTGGGGTAGTAGGAGATTGCGACGTCGGCGGCGGCATTGCTGCTATTTTTCTCAATGGGACAGATACAGGTTTAAAGAATTTTTGCAACGACTCATCTTCTTCGGATCTACCCAATTTCAAAGCCAAATATTTTTTTCGAATAGCTTTTGCAATTTCATCGATTTTAGTCTTTCAAATAACATCAACTGCTTTGCTCAACGGTTTCATAATGATAACTGTGAGATACATCAATCCCTCTGTATACTTATATATTTATCGAATCCTTGACGATAACGTCCAGGATTTATATCAAAATCTTTCATAATCACATCGGTTCCATACCGATGCTGTCGCCAGCATTCTGCACACATTGCCTTGAATTCATCGAACGACATGTCTGGGGAAACGTGTTCATCGAATACATGTTTCAAATTCATTTCATCCTGCTTGAAAAGCACAATCATATTACAATTGTCTCGTATAAATTGTTTTGGAATTTTTGAATATGTCTGACAAAGATATGCAGCATCAATATTTCGGTGTCTGCAAAAGGAGTAATATTCTCGAATTTTCTGTTGACCATCGCATGCAACATCATCGAAAATGAATATGGAATTTGATTTGGCCTCGTGAGGGCTTATGATTTCCTCATTTTCCCTGAACGGTTGATATCCCAATCCCTTGACGTTCCCCAAATTTTTTTGAACCATCTGATATTTGGGTTGGTACAAAGATTTTGAATATACGTAGATGTTTTCGAATTTTGCTCCGTTCGGGTGGAATAACAGTGTTAAGATGGCAATTGTCTTTCCACAACCACTAGGCCCACAAATAATTGCACGAAACGAATTCGGCAATAATTTACCATGCTTCCCAACCATACTGCTATCGAGGTCTCCATTCAAAAAATCTAAATTTTCAATAGGCAGTGTCTTGTCTTGTTGAGCGACCTCCATGATGTGACGAAAAAACATGAGCACGCCACGGTTATAAATAGACGCATTGAAGGTATCTTTCATCATTTTCAATGTTGACTTACTCTGGTGCAGGTGTTGTCAATTCAATCATCAATAAGCTCCCGTTCGAATTGCATCTACCAGGTTATTCGTTTTGCGGGCCTGGCACCAAATTGAGACAGAGATTACAACGCAGAGAAACTGGCGTGAATTCTTTGGACGAAAGCTGCAAAGACCACGATATTGCATACTCTCAATCCGACTCTCTAGAAGACCGCCATAAAGCAGATCAAGTATTGGAAAATAGAGCTTGGTAACGAGTTCAATCAAAAGACGCTAAATTTGGGGAACGGGCTGCAGCTTGGCTTGTTACTTCCACCATGAAAGCCAAACGTAAGCTAGGTATGGGCGTGTCCTTTCGCCGTAACTTGCTTCAAAAAATTATTAAAAATTGGAAACACAATCCTACTAATATTAAGAAATCTAGTACTTCGGCTTTGCGAGCTGCTAAAATGGCATTGAGTCAAGCTGGAGGACGTGAGATAATACGAGTGCCTAGAATAATTCCATTCGATGCAAAATCTGGAGAAATTCTACCACTCATACCCATATTTGCTGCACTTTCGGCTTTGGGTGCGTTGGCAGGTGGAGCGAGCTCCATAGCAAAAACCGTAATAGACGCAAAAAATGCTAAAAAGAAACTTGAAGGAGATCAACGTCACAATGAATCCATGGAGCATTTGGGTTCGGGTTTGTACCTGCGGAAAACCTCTTGAGGATTTGGACTGTTCCTGAAAAAACAACATCAACGCAAAGGACGCGGTCTTTACCTGAAAAAGCAAAAAAACTGCTAGATAAGCTACCCCATAGAGCATTATACGATTCGGAAATTCAGAAGTGTGCTCGTCAGATGAAAATACCACATTTTCGTGGAGTTTTTATGCGTGATACGTTGCCAACTTGTGGTCCTTGGCTGCGAGAATGCGCTATATTGAACTTGGATTTCCACTTGAATGCGGGCACTCACTGGGTAGCTTACAATAAAAACTTCAATGTCGCACAATATTTCGATAGTTTTGGCAATCTCAAACCTCCATTGGAATTGGCAAGATATTTTGGGAGGGGCGTAAGAATTACATATAATAATAGTCAATATCAAAATTACAATCAGAGTAATTGCGGACATCTCTGCCTAAAGTTTCTACTTCATAATGTCCACCGCTGAGATGCATCAATCGTTGGCTGAAATGCATAAATATAAATCATTGCGAGATTTCACTGATACTCAACTGCGAGCTTTGTTAATCGAATATTTGATTGGGAACGCAGGACCTTGGGAGTTGCTGGATGTATGGCATAGGTTACCAAAGAACTACAAAAATCGATTCGCTTTGCAGATTCGTCTACCATGTTTCATTCATTATCAAAATGAGTTTGGACTGTCAACGTCATCACTAAAAGAAGCAGAGTATCATGGACCAGTTAGTGCACAATTTCAATGTTATTATTGTAATAATAAATGATTTTTCATCCAAGTTGTTGTTCATTATTATATCAGTCATGTCTATGATATTGACGTTAACGAGTCGTTCTTAAACGCTTTCCATCGATTTCAATCCGCCCATTCAATTGGATTCTGATTCAGAATACAGTTTGGCTTTGCTCAGCTTCCATTCGTACAACAGTATACCCAACATTGAAGAAGGTACAAAATTCTACTACTTTGAAAACGGCGGCAAAACTAAACTGGGTATCGATATCCCTACTGGCTCTTACGAAATTGGTGATATTGAGGCTTTGATCAGCAAACACATCACACCCAAAACGTACAAGGAAAACCCCCAGGAATTTTTCTACCTCAAACCGAATAATAACACGCTGAAAAGCGAAATATTCTGCCTTAAACACTCAATTGATTTCCGACCTGATAACAGTTTGGCCCGCATTTTAGGGTTTTCGTCTATTCTTGTCTAACCCAACTTGCATTACGCATCAGATCTACCTGTAGATATCATTAAAGTACGTACCATACACATAGATAGCAACATTACGTTCGTAGTATTCTACAACGACGCACCGTCTCATACGATATACGAATTTGCTGTTGGTGTTGATCCTGGTTACGCAATCGACGAAACACCCAACCACCTCATTTATCTACCCATTGCTCATAGAGACGAAATAAACAATATTACGCTGCGAGTGTTGGACCAGCATTCTCAACTCGTTGATTTTCGAAACGAAGAAATAATCGTTCGTTTGGAATTGAAGCGAAAGTATGGTGCTAACTATTCATAAGAATAACTCACCACCATACCCCCCTTCAGTCTTCACCAAGACCTTCAACGTGCGTCAACTACTATCACCGGAGAATAAACTGTTTCTGGAATCTCTCGGTTATCATGTTGTCCAATCAAGTGTTCAACATTTTCCGAAAACCACAAAACGATGAATCCATACAAAAGGTGGAATGGCGGACTTACTACCCATATGTCAAGTCCTTTCGAAACAATGATGCCATTGAAATCAACATCAATCAATCTGACGCTTACGATGCTTTGTATGATATTCTGTTATTCATCAGTGGAAAATTTGTGAAAACCAAAGGAGATGGTCGTGTAACATTCGTAAACAATGCTGGTGCTTTCATGTTTCAATCTGTTGGTTATGAACAAAGCGGTAAGGAGTTGGAGACGGTCCGTGAAGTTGGAATTGTTAGTACTGTCAGAGGCTTTGTCACCTACACTGACGAAGATATCAAGCACTTGGCCAATTCAAGTTGGACTTTTCCCAGCAACGCTGGGGTTATCAGCACCACTGATCTAATATTCAACATGCTCATACCCATCAAGCATTTTTTGAATATTTTCAACGATTATCAATGTGTTTCCTATGGCAAACATACCATCCGATTAGTACGAGCTGCAGATGATAGCAACTGCTTCAAAATAGAGGAGACCGCTGGATCGCCGGCTGGTACGACAGCAGTCAAGTTGGAAATTGAAAATATTGAACTCAAAGTTAAGAGAATCTTTCCACATGATCAAATTAAATTGCAACTCTTGAAGGCCATCCAAGCTGATACTCCTATTCTCATGCCGTTCAGAAAATGGGAACTTCATATGTTGCCTGCTCTCACACAAGGTGCAAAAAGTGAAATATGGGCCGTCAAAACTTCCTCATTTCTCGAAAGTCCTCGCTATATGATTGTATGTTTCCAAAAAGATCGGGATTACACCAAATTCAACAATGATCCAACAATATTCGCTCATTCGAATATCACCAATATAACGCTCACTCTGAACGGTGAAAATTACCCGAAAGAAAATATGCATCTGAATTTTGCAAAGGGGAATTTTTCGCAAGCCTATTTCAACTATGCACAATTCGGTCTCGCCTACAAAATTACTAATCAACATAATTCTCTTTGTCATCGATTGTTCCAGAAGGGATGTGAGCATAAAAAGTTCCACTGTTGATGTGAAACTCGAAATTGAGGCATCTGAAGGATTTCCCCAAAATACTAGAGCCTATTGCATCATTGTGCACGATACTGTTATTGAGCACCTCCCACTCAGCGAAATCATTAACAAATTAAACTGAACATCTGCTTGTCACTTCAGTATCAATCACAGAGTCAACATGAGAATAGAGATTGCCATTAGGATTGGAATTCAATGTAGTAATTTTCTGCTGCTGCCAACTATACCATTTTCCTCTTTGAGTAGAGCAGATAAACGTACTGCCTGTTTCGTTCATGGATTGAGGTTTTCCTCTGGCTTTGTGGAATATCATCAATTAGATTCCATCCTCAAGAAAAATTTACAGAATGTTGATATCATTTATGTACGAGGACTCCAAAAACGTGACTATCTTACAGAGAAATTTCATCAATTGAACCTACCTACACGTGTTGTGAATTTGGAGGACTATGATAATACGTCATGGATGGTTCCCACATTCGGCGACAATGATGGTATATCACCCTGTATGCATCACATTGATAAGCAACCCCACTATAATTGCAGTCTCCGAAACGTAGATATTCTATACAAATGGTTATGTGATTTGTTACCAAAATAAAAATGCTCAATAAATTTGTATTCAAACTGTTTTCTTTTATTTTTACTTTATAACCTAAGTTGGTCTGCCCCCCTCAAAAATCCAATCAAAATAGACGTTTTTCGCGTTCGAAAAAACAGCTAAAATTCATAACGCTAAAACACGCAAAAATTTGACTACAATAAGCGTTTTTCGCGTTCTAAAAAACAAGTAAAAATTGAAACGCTTCAACATGCAAAAATGCAATCACAATAAACGTTTTTCGCGTTCTAAAAAAAACAGCTTTAAATTAAACCGAAAAACTCTATGTTTCTTATGGAGATTTGGCATTTCAAAATTGCTCAAAATACAAGTTTTTGCGTTCGAAAATACAACTGAAATTAGAAACGCTAAAACATGCCAAAATGCGACCACAATAACCGTTTTTTGCGTTCGAAAAAACAGCTAAAATTTGAAACGGTAAAACATGCAAAAATGCGACTAAAATAGACGTTTTATAAGGTTAGTTCATTCTGCTTTGATCAAACTTGATCTCCCATAAAAGTTGTCTTATTACAGTACCCGCATGTTTCTATACCTTTACTGATAACGAAGTTAGCGTCCTATGCCCATTTGGCATTGGAAAATGCTTAACAATGTTTCTTGACATCGAAACAAACCCATTGGTGTCGAAATTATTGAAATCGTACGACCGATAGTAACTAAATTTGGACCCTTATCAATGCTCTATCTCGATTTTTAATGATTGGGCACCTTCCTGATGATAGAGAGCGCTCGATGACATGTAATACATTTCCGATTGGTGAAATGCTAAACTCCTGTTAAAACATCATATTTTTTTTTCTATAAATGAGATGCTCTGTATACCTTCTTGATTAGGATTGAAACGTCCTATGACCGTTTTTTTCCTGTCTTGAATAGTTTTTGAATACTCTGTGTATGTCTAAGAAATTTTTGGAACACTCAGTATGAAATATCACCATATTTTTCTATTGGGTCCCCATATCCCCAATGATACGTATTTTCTGCGTCCCATTTTCCACATGACATTTGACACTTGCATCAGCCATGTTTTTCTCTCTTAAATAACGTGTGATACGCCCTGTATATACTATTGCTGAATACTTTGCTACTCCCAATGACCCATTTTCCATCTGACACATACATGTAGCAGCCATGTTTTTATGTACCTGTACAACCATGTATATTTGTCACATATTTTATTTTTCTTCAACGATATTACCAATGACAACTGACAGATATCGAGTGTGAGGCGACGCCGATATATAATAATAATAATAATAATTTTTTTTATTGCTTCTAAAAACGGGTTTACAGCAAGAAGTATGTGTGTGAGAATACAAAAAATACATTTATATACATATATAGATAAATGCACAAAATAACAATCTGCTACCAGTGGATTGATAATAAAATAAACATCATTCACTCAATATAAATGAACGTAACCTGATAATGATCCAGATATATTCTGATATTTCTTTGGCTACAGAAATAGTTATATTCTCTAAAGCATGGATAAGTTCTTCCAAATTCTGAAGGCATTTTTTATCTCGTTTCATAACAGTGTAAATCGGGCATTCGAACATGATATGAAATAAAGTTTCAGCTTTATTACTATTGCAAACAGTGCATATTACATCTGGATCGATCGAATACACAATTCCATTCAATGTGAACTTAATTTTAAAATGATTGGCCATGCGTAACTGTGCAAGAGTGCGGGTAATTTGTATAGGTAACTTTAACAGCAGATATGAGCTTGGTTCCTTTGATATACTCAGAGTATTGTACATATACATGAAAGGGTAACGAGATGCCATATTGTTGAACAGATAACTGTAATAATTATTTACTACATTTCTCCTATTTGAAATCAAAGTGTGACCAGTCATATTGTTCCACATTTCCAGAGATCCGCTATCAATAAAAAATTGCTTGACTTGAAGTTGCATCAGTCGTATTCATTAATCGTATTTGTTGTTGAAAACAAAGTCTTGGATAACGATCACTCTCCATGGTAAGAATCTTGTACAGCCAGTTTAAGGTAATTTTAAAAATATTATATGCAAGTTTAACTCACCCCGTTTCCAAACGTACTATTGCGTCAGGTGTATTAATAGGCACTAAAAGAATTCTTTTCAAGAAACTGAGATGTACTCTTTCTATTACTTCCAAATATCTAATGCCCCATGCCGTAACGGAGTTGAACATAACACTCATAGCTAATGATTCAAATAATTTTACTCGTGGGTACCAGGTGTCAATTTTAGCTTTAGACAAAATAGGGATTACTGATCCAATAGCCTGTTTTCCCTTAATGACATTTCACGGAATAATCCTGAAGAGGTGAAAGTTACTCCCAGATAAACATATTTGTTAGTTACCTCTAGTGGTTGTCCGTTAAATTGAAAATCATAGTTTGGTTTACGATATCCACCTCGAGAAAATTGCATAATTTTAGTTTATTGTAAATTAACGGTCAACTCATTATATGTAATATATTTTTCTAGAATCTTTAATTTTTTCACGACATCAATTTCTGAGTCACCAGATCATCAGATCATCTGCATATAAAAGAGCCAACACGACATTTCTAGCATCAATGTTCACACCCTGAGCCTGGCTATCATAGAAGAATATTTCTATGTCAGCTATAAATAGTGCAAATAGAAGAGGGCTCAGTGGTTCACCTTGAAGAACACCAGTTGTTAATTCAAATAATCTAGAGAGGCCATCAGAACCTTTTATTTGAATAGTTGCATTAGAGTACAGTATTTGTACTATCCGAAGGATTTTAGCTGATATCCCCATCTTGATTAATTTATCCCAGAGTAAGTTATGGTTAACAGAATCAAAAGCTCGTCTGAAATCAACGAAAATAGCGAATAGCTTCCGTTTTTTATGTCTAATATGAAAATTTATTACGGAGCTCAGCGTATAAACATTGTCTATAAATCCTCTACCTGGGCGAAAACCAGACTGACACTCTGGCAATGCTTTGCAATCCTCGACCCACATCGTAAGTCTGTTAAGTATAAGGGTTGTGAATATTTTGAGACAGCAATTTACTAAGGCTAAACCTCTGTAATTTTCAGGATTGTTTAGTGGACCACCTTTGTGCAACATAGTTATTATGATATTGTACCAGGTTCTAGGCATTGCAGATGAATCAAAAATTATGTTAAATGAGGTTGTTAAGTTAAGTACCCAATTACTTGGTAAATTCCGATAAAACTCGAAAGGTATTCCATCAGATCCTGGGGATTTATTATTTTTACATTTGTTGAGAACTGTATAAATTTCATCAGTAGAGAAAGGTGTGTCTAAATAAGGGTGGCAAGCATCTTGAAGACAAAGTGGGGATACCATTCTGGGAGGGTAGATATTTTCGTAAAAGTTTTCCCATACTCCGACCGGCAAAGATTTAGAAAGTGAACTATTTCGGAACTGCTTGATAGCCAACCAGAATTCGGTTTGATTTCTCACGTTTGTAAGCTTCGTAATAATTCCAGACTCATATATTGAGCGACGTTCTATACAAAAAATGTCAAACGTTAACGAACCGACTTCTAACATTTGAGCGATGAGTACATAATGCATTAAAATGTGAAGTTTATGGCACTTATGGTAGTTGATGGAAAGAAATGATATTATTTTATTGATGCCCCATAAAAGTTGTCTTATTAGAGTAGCCGGACGTTTCTGTATCTTTACTAATAACTAAGATAGCTCCCTATGCCCTTTTGGCATTGGATAATGCTTAAAAATGTTTCTTGACATCGAAACGAATCCATTGATGCCAAAATCATCGAAATCGGACAACCGGAAGTGAAAACCGGAAGTGACCATTTTATTGCATATTTGAACTCTCCTCGATGTGGATAATCCGAATTCACTATTACTTTTCTTCTACCTCAATTTTTTCAAACCGAAAGTGCTTATTTTTCGATGATTCGTATTTTAAATCCCCATATCGCCAATGATACCTTTTTCTCTGCCCTAAGCAGCCATGTCTTTTTTTCTCTCAAACGATATGATTTTTCATAAACTTTGCGTTTTGAGACACCCTGTATACTAAATCTAACGAGCAGCCGCCATTTTTTTTCTCTTAAATTATACGTTTTGAGACACCCTGTATACTAAATAAGACAAGCACCCACCATGATATTTTCTCTTAAATAATATGTTGGTACACCTGGTATACTAAATCAAACGAGCAGCCGCCATATTTTTCTCTCTTAAATGATATGTTTTGAGACACCCTGTATACTAAATAGGACAAGCACCCACCATGATTTTTTTTCTCTTAAATGATATGTTTTGAGACACCTGGTATACTACATCTAACGAGCAGCCGCCATGTTTTTTTTTCTCTTAAATGATATGTTTTGAGACTATACTAAATCTAACGAGCAACCACCATTTTTTCACATTTATTCCAAACATCATTATTATCTGGTAGCTGGAGAACTATATATCCCACATTTGTACATCAACTTGTACGAAGTCTCCGTGGAGACAAGGCTAGCATCACTCGCTACCCCGGTTTTTTGCAACAGCCTTTTCCGGGACATCATCGAAACAACCACCTCTGACCAAACCTTAGACAAAGCATTTTCTGCATAGAAGGCAAACTGAACGACATGCATAAGCTTTGCAGGAGGCATGGATTATTCGAACCACACCCGCAATCATCTGGAATATTCGACCCACCGCCACCATCAGCGGGGGAGGTTGCAAGCGTCCCTTCGCCGGGATCATATGCACCCCTTGGCACAAGCGCTCCCTCATCCTTCGTCCAGAAATGGTCGGGGGATGAGGGAGGTGGCTTTCAGTGCGTCCTCCCGAACCTCTTCCTCTCCTGAACCCTTTTGGGCGACGGCAAGATGAGTCTCCGAAGTAATGACTATATCAGATGTTGTGTAGAAGTCAATTTAACTTTGCAAAATAAACCTTTATTTATTTATTTATTTATTTTATCACTCGCTACCAACCAAAAGGACGATGGTTCAAACCTCTGCTGCTGAAATCTTTTTTCTTTTTAAATTCAGTTCAAAATATGTGTACGCCGCGCTCTATTGGCAAAATGTTATCAATCTAAGGGATCTCTCTCGACTACGTCACACGATGAACGCAGACCAGCGACGCTCTAATTTCCCCCCACCCCAAAAAGAGCAAAAATTGCAAAACCGATCTTAAAAATCCTTATGGCAATTAACATGTAAAAATGATCAAATTGATTGTAGAATCAGTGCGCCCCTTTACTTACAAACTCCGTCCTAAGCACAATTATTCGCCCAAGAGGGTCCAGGAGAGAGGAAGGGTCGGGAGGACGCACGCAGAGCCGCCTCCCCCGCCCCGTAGACATTGCTGTCTACGGGGTAGGGGAGCACTTGTGCCAAGGGACACACAGGGTCCCAGCGAGGGGGCGCTAGTGTCCGCCTCCGCTGGCCTTAGCGGTTGGCCGAATATTCCAACTGATAGTGGTTGTGGTACAAATGATACATGTCTCCTGCAAAGATTATGCATGTCGTTGTTCGGTAGCATTCGATGCAGATACTGCTTTGTCGTCTAATTTTGTTCAGAGGCGGTTATTTCGAGCTGAACCCCGGAAATGGCTGAGGCAAAAAACCGGGTCATGGTACTTCGCGCACTGTATACAGGCGTCTTGGTTCCCTAAGGAACCGGTTCTTCCCATCTTTCCTGAAAGATGGCCAAAGATTGATAGATCAGCCCGCCGTGTTTGCGGGGCTGATTATCGTGAATTCGGAGTCTGGTAAGGCCCTCGTTAACGTACTTTTGGAGAGGTGAAACCTGTAGAATTTCTCCGACAGGCTTTTAACATGAGTCGGGATGGGGTCGACGCCAGCAAGTGCGCGCAGCGCATCCAGTCGAATGTATCTATCACTCTTGGTGATGATACGAAGTACTTAGTTCTGCATCCTGTCCAATCTCATAAAAGAAGTTTTGGGCAGGTTGCAGAACGCTGGGCATGCGTATAACATGGCTGACCGGATGATTTGTTTGTATATGGCCATTTTGGCTTCTAGTGACATATGTGAACCTCTGGCTATCAGTGGGTATGTGCGTTTTACCGCAGCTGCCGCCCTCTGGATAGCCAGGTTGATGTGTTTATGCCATGTTGTGCGCTTGTCCTCCACAGTTTTGCCCTTGACTTTCAACTTCTGTAGGACCTTCGAGAATTTGAATTTCCTCGAGAAGTTAATGGCTTCGGACTTGGCCGGGTTTACCACGATTTTGTTCCCCTCCAAATACGGAATGATCTCCCTGTCCAGACGGATCTGGACCAGCCTAGCAGCTGCGACGCTGGAGAACGATTGGGCATATATCGCGGTGTCATCCGCGTATATTGCCGTCTTCGTTCTCTCGCACATAGGGAAATCATGCGTATGTAGGGAGTACAAATGCGGGGATAGGCTAGACCCTTGCAGGACACCTGCTTCGATAGGGTTCTCTGCGGATCTTGTGCTGTTAACCCTCACCACAAAAGTACGATTCGTGAGATAAGAGTTCATGATCCTTACCAAGTATGAAGGCATGCGTGCCTCCAGCATTTTGCAAATCAGACCTTCAATCCACACGGAGTCGAAGGCTTTCTGCATGTCCAACAGGACCATGACCGTGTTCTGCCCTCGGTGAACTGCCTCTTTCACCTCGTGAACAACCCGGACAATCTGCGAGGTCGTAGAATGGCCTGCACGAAAGCCGAATTGTTCAGCAGGGATCATTTTGAGTTTCTCCTCGAGGGAGATTAACCGTTCAAGATAATCTTTTCTACTACCTTGGCGACAATGCTCAGTAGTGATATAGGGCGATAGCTATCAAGTTGGTGGCCATCCTTGCCTGGCTTCAAGATCGGTATTACCAGTGCCTTCTTCAGGCAATCCGGGTAACACTGCCACTTTATCATTGCGTTTATTAAGTGAATAAACTGGACCAGGGACTTTCGCGGCAGGTTCTTGAGCAGAACTGCGTCCAAGCCATCCGGCCCAGGCGCCTTGTTCATCGGAAGCCGTTTTATGACTTCCGTCAGCTCCTCATAGTTTGTCATGATTTTGGCAAACCTATGAGGGCTGATAGGGGCCGGCATCGACTGTCTAAGGTCGTCCGTTGTCTTAGACTTTTGTCTCTGCCCGTCACTAACGTCCGGCGCCCTTTTATGTACACTGGCGAAATGCTCACCAAACAGCAGTTTCGCCTTCTGAGGATCCGTCACTGCACGCACGTCACCCCTCACTTTGGCTGGGACGGGTTCGAAGCGCTTAGACATGCGCTTCGTCATCCGCCACAGAGAGTTGTCCCGTACGTCCAGCTTCTCCAGTCTGTTTTTCCACACCGTGTCGTTGTGGTCGTTAATCAGTTCTGAAATCTCTCTTCCTAGCCGGAGCATATCTTTTTAATGCTCCGGAAGCTTAATGGTTTGCCATTTCTTTCGGAGAGAGTTTTTCAGAGTGATCAACGCCCGAACTTCGGGTGGAATCATATTCCGGTTACTCCTGATCACGCGAGCGATCTGAATGTCTCGAATTAGAGCGAGTGTAATCTCCTCAATTTCGTCGCGAGGAATATCGGACCTAATAACGGTCCGAACATTCATGATCCTCCGGAACTCGGCCCAGTCCGCATTCCTGTAATCATGTCGGAGGACAGGTGGAATATCCTTTCCCCGATACTTCATAGTGAACAGGACCGAGTCGTGATCCGAGGTCATCTCGTGGACGGCCTTGAGTTCGCTCTATGCTAATGCTGTGCCATCTGAGCCAACCGCCCTCTCATTAATATATGTTTGATAAATATTATATTAATATTACGAGTCTCAATTATTCGGTTGTTTTGGAAGTAAACTTTCCAGTATGTTATTTGTACTCTTTGTAATTTCAGGTGGTGTATTTTCACACTCTGATTCTGTATCACTGGATAAATTCATGATACTTTTTATAATTTCGAATGAAAACGTGACAGCAATAATTTTGACACTACTGAAATTTGCCACTACGGTGACAATCAACTGCGTCAAGGCTAATGTTATTATTTCTAACCAGTGTGAGAATATTATTCTTATACAAAAGAGAGAATGTGAATACATTTGAATTGTATGGGGACAGAGGTGTTGCAGAATATTTCTTCAATCTCAAGAGAGAGAATTCCAGCATTCTGTAATCAAATTTCATTTCAGAATTAGCCAGTTCTGTGATGATCGTGGAGAAAGTTACTTTCCGTGCCTGTGCGGAAAATATTCCGCACGCTGTGATATAAGCCTCTTTCCGTGTAACTATACAGTGCGATTTACGTAACTTTCCCATGTGGTTGTAAGAAAAACGTATTTTTAATTATTTGTGACCCTTCTACGCTTTCGTACAATCGTACATGAAGTGTGTAAAGTCCTTGGCTCGCAGTCAAACAGTTCTCACAATTTGAAACAAACCGATAAAAATTATGTCACTTCAAGGCAGTTTGTTGAAACAAAGTAACCGTTTGCACAGGTTTACTGATAGCAGTACTTTAGCCGCATATTATCATTAGCAGTAGTAAACAGTTTCGACAGTTTGACTATTTACAATATTTAAATTAAATAATAATAATAACAATAATAATAATAATAATAACAATAATAATAATAATAATCTCTCTCCGCGGCAAGTATCAGCACAAACTCCGACAGATCTGGTCTTCAGAACTGTCGGGGAAGAACAAAGTTGCTGCAACTAATATGCTTGCCGTTCCGATTCTACTTTACTCCTTTGGAGTAATGAAATGGACTCAGGAAGAGCTGCGACAACTCGACGTAAAAACTCGCAAAATGATGCATCTTCATAGAAGCTTGCATCCTAAATCGTCTGTTCCACGGTTATACTTCCCCAGACAACGGGGAGGCCGTGGACTTTTGAGTTTGGAGTGTCTACATAACAGAATGGTACTGGATGGAGCCTGTAAAGTCATCAGGAGTTCAGATCCCCTTCTCTGCTTGGTATGTGATCATGAAAAGGCAGGGATTGGAGCATTTCTTTTCAAGGCAGCAACCCGTGCAGCCGATGAACTCGATCTCGTATTCGACACTGAACGGACAATCCCAAACTCTATCACCGAGTTGGAACCCGTTCAGCAAAAAGCCCACGTAAAAGCTGCGGAGTGTGAGAGGCTCCTGCAGCTACATAAGGATAAGCCGATGCATGGGGTCTTCTTCAAGAATATTGAAGACCTAGGCTTATCCAGAGACCTGACCTTCTCGTTTCTCAGGTCAAGTGGGCTGAAGTCGGAGACCGAGGGATTCATAATGGCCTGCCAGGATGGTGTCTTCAACACTCTCGTCTACCGCAGTCGCGTGATGGGTATAGAGGTCCCTGACACTAGATGCAGAGCGTGTCGTGGGGCAGCTGAGACCATAATGCATTTGCTGTCAGCTTGTCCAGCTTATGCGGTCTCAGCCTATATCCACAGACATAACGCGGCCCTACGAGTGTTGTACTACCATCTACGACACTCGTACGGTGTAGACGAGACACCAGTGTTGCCTTATGCTCCGGGGGATATTGAGTCCGTGGTGGTGAATGAGAAGTGCCGAATCTATTGGAACTATTCATTCCCCACCCTCAGGCAAATACAAGCCAATAAGCCTGATGTAGTACTCCTCGACCATCAAAGTAGGACGATTTTCGTCATTGAGTTTTCAGCTCCTGGCGAAACGAACATCGTCCGAAAAGAGGAGGAAAAACGGACTAAATATCGAGATCTTCTCTTTGAACTCCGCAGGCTTTACCCAAACCATTCTGTCAAGATGGTGGTTCTGATAATAGGGGTCCTTGGTGGAATGATGGACACACTACTCTCAAACCTAAAAATCATACCGGCTTGCCGTGACATGGCAGAAATCCTAGCCGGGCGAATGCAGAAGGCCGTAATTCTTGGTTCACTCCGCCTACTCAGGGCACATGATTCTCGGACCCAGTAATCACTTACCCCATGGACGTGGGGAGTGTTTACTGGGGTTAATGACACGCCAGCGCGCCCTCCGGAAGTGTCGGAGCTCCGGAGACAGGGCCTGACTGGGTAATTCCTAACGGAAAAAAAAAAAAAAAAAAAAAAAATAATAATAATAGTGGAATGATGGACACACTGCTCTCAAACCTAAAAATCATACCGGCTTGCCGTGACATGGCAGAAATCCTAGCCGGGCGAATGCAGAAGGCCGTAATTCTTGGTTCACTCCGCCTACTCAGGGCACATGATTCTCGGACCCAGTAATCACTTACCCCATGGACGTGGGGAGTGTTTACTGGGGTTAATGACACGCCAGCGCGCCCTCCGGAAGTGTCGGAGCTCCGGAGACAGGGCCTGACTGGGTAATTCCTAACGAAAAAAAATAATAATAATAGCAACCCGTGCAGGGAAGGCCAACCATCATCCAAGGCCTTGGTGAGTTGCGACACCACTTTCCTGAGCTACCGGTGCAAAACCGGACCGGCAGCCATGGCGCACCCTGGAGGGAATACTCATTCCCTCTGATGTCGGCCGTGGGAATACTGGGTTAACCCCCCGGTATACCCCACTACTCGGTTCACGATGGACGAGAAAGAGGCCCCCACAACCGACCCCCTCGGATTAGGGGTCATAGGCAAGGTGGTGGGGCCCAGAACGATGGATTGGCCACTGTATAACGACCGCAATGAAAACGGACGCTTTGAGTGGACGGATGAACTAAGGGACAGTCTTCTGCATTGCTATGAGAGCAGTGAGCCCGCCCGAAGAGGATATATGGCGAGAATGCATGCTTTGTGGTGTGAAATACACCCAATGAATGCTGCCTTTTCCGCACAAAACCTAAGGGATTATGTATCCCACCTTCGGGTTCGAGACTATGTTAGAGCCCCTCCTCAGCCGGTTAACGCAGTGGCAGATATGCCACGCGTCGATCTGGCTGTAGAGGAGGCCCGCATCATACCACCAACGGAAGGCATCAGAACCCGCAGGGCGCTGCAAAACACCAAGCCCCTGAAGCCACAACAACTGGCTCGGGTGGATGCGGAGATTCACGATGTCCTTTCAGAAGAGGCTAACATCTGGCAGATCAACTCTGCCGTGTATGACGCCGCTCAGGCCCTGTCCCAAACGGAGAGAAGGGATACCAACCCTCTGATTGGGAGGCATGAGCGACGCATTCACAAGATGAAAGCTAAGATCAGGTCAGCGAGACAACACGCGTCTCGTATCCAGTGTGTGGCGGACTACGTGGCGGTCAATAGGCCCTTCACGCCCGCAGTGCGGCGAATTGCCGCAAGTTTAAGACGAGCTCACCACACACTAAATCAAGGCGTGCTGTTAACCATCAAACAGCACTGTCTTGATAGGATACGAATGCTGGTGGCTGCAAAAAAGTCACTAGTGAGGCGGGCGAGAAGCATCGCGGAAAACATGAAGTTCCGCGATAAACCTTCTCGCCTATTCCAAGAGCCTCCACGTGTTGTGGAAAACCCGCCGGCGGCTGATCGGGTAGAAACCTTCTGGAAGGGTTTTTACGAATTTTTGCAACCACTCAACGTAGATACTCCAGCCCTAGCGCAGTTCGAAGCTTTCTGCAGGAGGCTTCGTCAGCCTGAGCTCAATGAACTGCGCAATCCGATAACCCCGGAAGAAGTTCGACGGGCCCTCAAAGGCTCGAAGAATTTTGCTGCTCCAGGTCCTGATGGCCTGAATAACTATAGGTGGAAAATATTACCAAGTACCCACCACCATCTAGCAAGAGTTTTCAACTCGTGGCTAGATGGGGAGCAGCAGATTCCGGATTGGTTTGTCGAGGGGCGAACCGTGCTAATCCCCAAAAACGGAGATTTGTCTGATCCGAAGAACTACAGACCGATAACATGCTTGAACGCATGTTATAAGATGTTTACACGCATCTTGTACATGCGAATACTCTCCGCAGTTGAGCCGGTGTATGAACGGATATATGAGCAAAAAGGGGCCAAAAAAGGGGGTCGCTGGCTGCAAGGAGAACCTGCTGATCGATAGATGCATCACGCAGGACTCCGTGCAGTATAAGCGTAACCTTTCAATGGCCTGGATCGATTATCGCAAGGCATTTGATACAACATCGCATGTACTCATCATGCATTTACTCAGATGCCTTGCGGTACCCGATCAAATAGTGAGATGCATTGAACAGCTGATGACGCTCTGGAGGACTCGATTTACCATAACATCTGGTCAAGTCAGAGTCCAAACAGAGCAGGTTATCTTTAGAAGAGGCGTGTTTCAGGGAGACTCCCTCAGCCCTCTTCTCTTCTGCATCTCACTACTGCCATTGTCCGTTGCACTACGGAAAACCCGCGGATACACCTGCGGCACCCCCAGCAACCGGAGGCATAAGGTCACCCATCTGTTTTACATGGATGACCTTAAACTTTATGCCTCCGGAGAAAAGGACCTTCACCAGTCCTTAAGAGTGGTGCAAGAGTACACGCATGCTGTCGGAATGGAGTTTGGGATAGACAAATGTGCCACGGTTCATCTCAAAAGAGGACGATGCGAGGAATACGGAGAGGACGTTCAGCTCGTAGACGGAAGCATCCTACATCATCTGGATGCCGGAGAGACGTATACCTACCTAGGGGTGGAACAACGCCACACCGAAGAGGTAGCTACTGTCAAAAGCTCTCTCCGCGGCAAGTATCAGCACAAACTCCGACAGATCTGGTCTTCAGAACTGTCGGGGAAGAATAAAGTTGCTGCAACTAATATGCTTGCCGTTCCGATTCTACTTTACTCCTTTGGAGTAATGAAATGGACTCAGGAAGAGCTGCGACAACTCGACGTGAAAACTCGCAAAATGATGTATCTTCATAGAAGCTTGCATCCTAAATCGTCTGTTCCACGGTTATACTTCCCCAGACAACGGGGAGGCCGTGGACTTTTGAGTTTGGAGTGTCTACATAACAGAATGGTACTGGATGGAGCCTGTAAAGTCATCAGGAGTTCAGATCCCCTTCTCTGCTTGGTATGTGATCATGAAAAGGCAGGGATTGGAGCATTTCTTTTCAAGGCAGCAACCCATGCAGCCGATGAACTCGATCTCGTATTCGACACTGAACGGACAAACCCAAACTCTATCACCGAGTTGGAACCCGTTCAGCAAAAAGCCCACGTAAAAGCTGCGGAGTGTGAGAGGCTCCTGCAGCTACATAAGGATAAGCCGATGCATGGGGTCCTCTTCAAGAACATTGAAGACCTAGTCTTATCCAGAGACCTGACCTTCTCGTTTCTCAGGTCAAGTGGGCTGAAGTCGGAGACCGAGGGATTCATAATGGCCTGCCAGGATGGTGTCTTCAACACTCTCGTCTACCGCAGTCGCGTGATGGGTATAGAGGTCCCTGACACTAGATGCAGAGCGTGTCGTGGGGCAGCTGAGACCATAATGCATTTGCTGTCAGCTTGTCCAGCTTATGCGGTCTCAGCCTATATCCACAGACATAACGCGGCCCTACGAGTGTTGTACTACCATCTACGACACTCGTACGGTGTAGACGAGACACCAGTGTTGCCTTATGCTCCGGGGGATATTGAGTCCGTGGTGGTGAATGAGAAGTGCCGAATCTATTGGAACTATTCATTCCCCACCCTCAGGCAAATACAAGCCAATAAGCCTGATATAGTACTCCTCGACCATCAAAGTAGGACGATTTTCGTCATTGAGTTTTCAGCTCCTGGCGAAACGAACATCGTCCGAAAAGAGGAGGAAAAACGGACTAAATATCGAGATCTTCTCTTTGAACTCCGCAGGCTTTACCCAAACCATTCTGTCAAGATGGTGGTTCTGATAATAGGGGTCCTTGGTGGAATGATGGACACACTGCTCTCAAACCTAAAAATCATACCGGCTTGCCGTGACATGGCAGAAATCCTAGCCGGGCGAATGCAGAAGGCCGTAATTCTTGGTTCACTCCGCCTACTCAGGGCACATGATTCTCGGACCCAGTAATCACTTACCCCATGGACGTGGGGAGTGTTTACTGGGGTTAATGACACGCCAGCGCGCCCTCCGGAAGTGTCGGAGCTCCGGAGACAGGGCCTGACTGGGTAATTCCTAACGGAAAAAAAAAATAAAAAAATAATAGCAACCCGTGCAGCCGATGAACTCGGTCTCGTATTCGACACTGAACGGACGAGCCCAAACTCAGGAATAAGCCTATACATATATAAATCTGCTAATACTCGTCATTAAAAAACTCAGTAACACTCTAATAGGGGCAATCCAATAGAAGACGTTTAATGCCCTTTCGGAAGTTATCAAGCAAACTGATTTTCCTAATTTCTATTGGGAGGTGGTTGTACATTTTGCAAGGAGTTAGGATCCCCTTCTCTGCTTGGTATGCGATCATGAAAAAGCAGAGATTGGAGCATTTCTTTTCAAGGCAGCAACCCGTGCAGCCGATGAACTCAGTCTCGTATTTGACACTGAACGGACGAATCCAAACTCTGTCACCGAGTTGGAACCCGTTCAGCAAAAAGCCCACGTTAAAGCTGCGGAGTGTGACAGGCTCCTACAGCTACATAAGGATAAGCCAATGCTTCAAGAACATTGAAGACCTTGGTTTATCCAGAAACCTGACCTTCGCTTTTCTCAGGTCAAGTGGGCTGAAGTCAGAAACCGAGGGATTCATAATAGCCTGCCAGGATGGTGTCTTCAACACCCTCGTCTACCGTAGTCGCGTGATGGGTATAGAGGTCCCTGACACTAGATGCAGAGCGTGTCGTGGGGCAGCTGAGACCATAATGAATTTGCTGTCAGGTAGGTCCACCTTATGCGGTCTCAGCCTATATCCACAGGCATAATTGATATTTAACAACAAGGCCTTTGACACATTAGAAAATAAATCACAGTTGGATATTGTTTTTACAGACTTCCGGAAGGCATTTGATCAGGTGCATCATGACGTTCTCCTAGAAAAGCTTAGTGGCTATGGATTATCCAGAAATCTGCTTGAATTGATGAAGAATTATCTTCAAACATGATACTTCAGTCAAACATAACGGAAACACTTCAGGAAAATTTTTGGCCAATTCTGGAGTTCCCCAAGGCTCGAATCTAGGACCTCTCCTGATTTTTATTTTTATTAATGATTTGCCTTCAACTCTTGAATCATCGGAGTGCTTACTTTTTGCCGATGACTTAAAGCTCTTCAAATGTGTTCAAACTGTTCGAGACTGCATAGGTCTGCAGAGAGATATAGATAAAATCATGGAATGGACTCTAAGAAATAAATTGTATTTTAATTTAAAAAATGTTCTGTACTCTCAATCACCCGTATTAAAGAGCCAATTTGGTTTGAATATGTTATGGAGGGTGAGGTCCTAGAGAGGAAAACTGAAATAAAGGATCTTGGTGTCACTTATAATTCACAATTCAACTTTTCCACTCACATAAAAAACATGATCAAATCCGCTAATCGCATTTTAGGATTTGTTATCAGACAAACATCGAGTTTTTCCAATATTAACACTATTAAATTACTATATTATTCCCTAGTCAGTCCTAAATTGGAATTTGCCTCAATTATTTGGTTCGGAGAATTTCAAACTCATTTGAATGATTTGGAAAAAGTACAAAATAAACTTCTGAGATATTTGTATTTTAAAAAGTACCACTTGTGGCCTAATTATATTACTGTCAGGTCATCACAATTAAGATCTGAATTCAAAATTTTATCCTTGGAACAGAGACGAACTTTAACATCAATGATATTCCCATATAAATTGATAAATAATTTAACAAATTCCCCAGAAATCCTCAATCTGCTTCCATTCAATGTACCTCCACGTCGTATACGTTCCGCTCCTATGTTTAATATCTCTGCAATATGTACAGCACCGAGAGCACCTCTTTTATCTATGCTTAAATTAGCGAACAATTTTAATATTCTTATGGATCTAGATTGGACCTTGCCTCTAACAGCTTTTCGTAAAAAATTGCTAGAACAAATGTTGAATTCAACTCTGTGAAACTGAACATTGTATATTTTACAAAAATACTCAGTGCAGTGCTGGACGACTTCCTACAACTCTGGTATTAGTAATTTAGTAATTATGATCGATATATAATAGCGTATTATATTATAGTGTATTTGCCACCAGTTTATCCATGTAATTAGGCTGTAATAATCTGTGTGGGTAATAAATAAATAAATAAATAAATGAATAAATAAAAATACCGCGGCCCTACGAGTGTTGTACTACCATCTACGACACTCGTACGGTGTAGACGAGACACCGGTGTTGCCTTATGCTCCGGGGGATATTGAGTCCGTTGTGGAGAATGAGAAGTGCCGAATCTATTGGAACTACTCATTCTCCACCCTCAGGCAAATGCAAGCCAATAAGCCTGATGTAGTCCTCCTCGACCATCAAAGCAGGACGATTTTCGTTATTGAGTTTTCAGCTCCTGGCGAAACGAACATCGTCCGAAAAGAGGAGAAAAAACGGACTAAATATCGAGATCTACTCTTTGAACTCCGCAGGCTTCATCCAAACCATTCTGTCAAAATGGTGGTACTGATAATAGGGGTCCTTGGTGGAATGATGGACACACTGCTCTCAAACTTAAAAATCATACCGGCTTGCCGTGATATGGCAGAAATCTTAGCCGGACGAATGCAGAAGGCCGTAATTCTTGGTTCACTCCGCCTGCTCAGGGCACATGATTTTCGGACCCAATAGTCACTTACTCCACGACATGGGGAGTGGTTATTGGGATAAATGATTCAGCGCGCCCTCCGGAAGTATCGGGGCTGCGGAGACAGAGCCTGTCTGGGAAATTCCTAACGGAGAAAAAAATAATAATAATACCACCTAGGGGGAACAACGCCATACCCATATCCCCGCGCAAGTATCAGCACAAACTCTGACAGATCTGGTCTTCAGAACTGTCGGGGACGAACAAAGTTGCTGCAACTAATATGCTTGCCGTTCCGATTCTACTTTACTCCTTTGGAGTAATGAAATGGACTCAGGAAGAGCTTCGACAACTCGACGTAAAAACTCGCAAAATGATGCATCTTCATAGAATCTTGCATCCTAAATTGTCTGTTCCACGGTTATACTTCCCCAAACAACGGGGAGGTCGTGGACTTTTGAGTTTAGAGTGTCTACATAACAGAATGGTACTGGACGGAGCCTGTAAAGTCATCAGGAGTTCAGATCCCCTTCTCTGCTTGGTATGCGATCATGAAAAAGCAGGGATTGGAGCATTTCTTTTCAAGGCAGCAACCCGTGCAGCCGATGAACTCGGTCTCATATTCGACACTGAACGGACGAACCCAAACTCTGTCACCGAGTTGGAACCCGTTCAGCAGAACGCCCACGTGAAAGCTGCGGAGTGTGACAGGCTCCTACAGCTACATAACGATAAGCCAATGCTTCAAGAACATTGAAGACCTTGGCTTATCCAGAAGCCTGACCTTCGCTTTTCTCAGGTCAAGTGGGCTGAAGTCGAAAATCGAGGGATTCATAATGGCCTGCCAGGATGGTGTCTTCAACACCCTCGTCTACCGTAGTCACATGATGGGTGTAAAGGTCCCTGATACTAGATGCAGAGCGTGTCGTGAGGCAGCTGAGACCATAATGCATTTGCTGTCAGCTTGTCTGGCTTATGCGGTCTCAGCATATATCCACAGGCATAACGCGGCCCTACGAGTGTTGTACTACCATCTACGACACTCGAACGGTGTAGACGAGACACCGGTGTTGCCTTATGCTCCGGGGGATATTCTCCACCCCACCCTCAGGCAAATACAAGCCAATAAGCCTGATGTAGTCCTTCTCGACCACCAAAGTAGGACGATTTTCGTCATTGAGTTTTCAGATCCTGGCGAATCGAATATCGTCCGAAAAGAGGAGGAAAACGGACTAAATATCGAGATCTACTCTTTGAACTCCGCAGGCTTCATCCAAACCATTCTGTAAAGATGGTGGTTCTGATAATAGGGGTCCTTGGTGGAATGATGAATACGCTGCTCTCGAATCTAAAAATTATACCGGCATGCCGTGATTCGGCAGAAAACCTAGCCGGAAGAATGCAGAAGGCCGTTATTCTTGGTTCAATCCGTTTACTCAGGGCACATGCTGGGGTTAATGGTACACCAGCGCGCCCTCCGGTAGTATCGGAGCTCTGGGGACAGGGCCTGACTGGTACATTCCTTATGGAAAACAAAAAAAACTCCCTGGTACACTCGTTGAGTGTACCCAAAGGCATAGCCTGTGCGGGTAGAGGACGTCTATTATTATTATTTACCGTGGCGCTCCGGGGATGTTTTAGGTGATGTATTCACTTTTTCAGCTGTAGGGAAACCCAGAAAACCTACAGCACCACCTCGGGTGGTCGGTGTGCACTCCAAGCTAGCACTAGACGAGATTGGCATCTAGACTACTCACAATACACCTGCTTTTCAACAAGGCATGCAGTCGCCTATCGAATCCGATATAAAGTATTTGAGAAAAAATCTCTTGTGCCTACATCGGGCTCGAACCGACTATCGCTATGCTGGAGTTTCGAACGGCCTGTGCATGAGACCGCTAAGCCACCGACCACCGAAATGAAGCTTTGAATGAGAAATGATTAGAATTAACGAAAATATGTGTTTTTTGTAGTGTTTTTGTCTACAAATTTTAGATGATAATTGCTCGTGCGCTGTTATCTCAGAAACGTTTGTCTAGAGGCAGCTCAATTGAAAATATAAACTGAGTTTATATTTGCCCACCAGAAGATGATCACTTGGTGATTGAAACGCATGTTGAGGTGTGAAAATAACGGTTTGGTGTCGGGATATATATTCAAGTTGGTATATTGTGGAATATTAGTGAATTTCCTTAGTTACAATAGGTTCAATCTACTCAGCCTTTCTATTCACTTTCACTAGTATTTCAATTTGCAAAGTCTGAAAAATACTAGTTTCAAGTTGTAAAGTCGGAATTATACCAATTCAAAGCAAAGACAGAATAAGGCCAGTTCCGAGTTGTGAGTCGAAGTTATACTAATTCCGAGTTGAAAAGTCGAAATTATACTAATTCCGCGTTGCAAAGTCAGAATTTGGCTGATTCCGAGTAGCGAAGTCAAAATTATATTTTTTTCCGTCGACCTCGTATTCACATGTCTGTATAATATTCTTCAATGCAAACAAAATCGACCATTAATGACCCCTATCAATAGTCGATTTGTCATTAATGCATGATTTTTCGATATCATCCATTGATGACACCTATATA
The DNA here is from genome assembly GCA_958502065.1 of Chrysolina americana. NCBI lineage: Eukaryota > Metazoa > Arthropoda > Insecta > Coleoptera > Chrysomelidae > Chrysolina > Chrysolina americana. The sequence goes on from OY293411.1 coordinate 65,446,521, forward strand.
TATATATATTGATGTTCGATTTCGTAGCGCAGGCGTAAATCAGTTTCTCTAATTCTACCATTACAAATGTTAATAGAAATGTATATAAATAATCAATATATGATCATTAATTTTCAATAGATTTTATATCTACTGTTCTTATCGTTGATTGAATATCTGTTTATCAAGAATTCCTTCATTTCAACAAGAGTGAGGTCAGAGGAAAAATATTGTAATCAATTCGAATATTAAAATGCGATTAATGATCTCGAACATTAACGCGCTCGCTTTGCTCACGCGTTAAAATATCTCGATGATTAATCACCTTCATTAACAATAAGCACGTCGGTTAGATTTTGATTTCTGTAGGGTATACTCATGGCAAGAAAAACCCATAAATTCTGTCTTGGATGAAATATATAACAATGAGAAGGCAATTGACACGTTCATTGCAGCTTGTTGGGAGCATGTAAAAACGGTAGTATTTCCATCGTCGAAAAGGCGATTCTTCGTTGTCGATATAATCTAGTCAGTAAGGCAACGCTGCATTTGATATTTGACAAAACAATAAAATATTTCTGTTTGTTTTTCATCTTTGGCTTATAGGAGTGTTTTTTCGTGAATAAAAGGCAAATTCTAAGTTAATTTGGTTAAGCTATCGTTAGGTTTTATTATTGAGCAATGGTGAAGCATTGTGAAATTTGTAAAAGACCATATGAAGCTGGAAATCAAAATACCGGGTGGCTACGGAAGTATTGCCTACGGAATATCTCAGTTATTGTATGAAGTAGGTTTGTGAAATTTGGAGCGTCGATATAATGACATAAGAGCTAGAATTTGAGCATATTGACATGTCGAAGATAACTTCCGGTCTGACCGGAAGTAACATCAACTTTCTTATTTTAAATGGAAACCCTATTTTTTTTTCTTTTCGCTTTATTCAGCATTCAATTCCCTTTCTAATGACATATCACAAGTTGGTATCTAACCAGAAACTAGATCAGAAAAAAAATATTATTGAAATTCACCGAGTAGGCCGTGGAAGCAAAATGAAAGCCGAAAATTGAAAAGTTGGCTATGGAAACCATACGTCACTTGATAACAGTTGCTACTACTGTGATATTTTATTTACATTCGTCGACGTTATAAAAAGCCGCCAAAAAAAATATTGGAAAAATTGGGAAAAAAACAATACTCTGTAGGTCCATAACTTAAATAGGAACATACAACTTTTTCTTGCCTGTACTATTCAGCATAACCATTCCTTTCTAATGATATAATAGAAAGTAATTTTTTGAAATGAAATACCAAAAAATACAATTATTATTCTTCAAATATCAAAACAGATTATCACCATACGCAAAAATAACATTAAAAATAATGTGGAATGATAAATTATATCCTGTAGGTTCTAGGTTAAATAGGAACATAAACGTACTTGGTCTGTGCCATCGTCCATAGATATTCTAATATCTACCTATGGACGATGTTTGTGCTATTCAGAATAATCATTCCATTGCAATAATCATTCGAACCAAAATATTAACAAGTAGGCTGATTAAGATGTATTTTGGAATGAAACAAAAAAGAAACGAGAGCTCTCACGAACGCTGCTATCCATATTATTTTGACGTTCGAAGTAGTGTTTTTGATTCTGCCATTTTAAAAGGGTTTGGAAATCGAAATCAGTTAGTGGAATATTCAAAAAATGCCCCGTTATTCACGAACCGAACAAATTGACATGCTTCTCATTTATGGTGAATGTTTAAAAAATTCTTATGCCGCTGAACGATTGTATTTAGAGCGATATCCAGGGAGGCAGCAACCGTCAAGAAGGTATTTCCAGTGGCTTGAAGAAAAATTAAGAACTGAGCCTGATGTTCACGAAGACCAAGAAACATTTGTTATTAATGAGGAAACTGAAATTAATGTATTAGCTTTAGTACAATATGATAGCACAATCAAGGCAGATTGGCGCCGAATTAGCTATAAGTAAGGACTCTGCTAGGAAAATTTTGAAAAAACATCGATTTAAATCCTTCAAGTATCAGTTGCATCAACATTTGTATGAAAATGACGTTGAAAGGCGCCTGGAATATTGTAATTGGTTTCTCCGACAAAATGCTGAGAATCACCTATTTAACTATTATATCTTGTTTACGGACGAGTCAAGATTTACCAACAATGGATTATTTAACAGGAATAATACAAGGTAGGTACTGTACTTTATTTGGATTATTGTCGATAGTCGAAGTGTAAAGTGCTAAAAGTGTGAACGGTCTTTTGTTTCAGGTACTGGGCGATAGAAAACGAGCACCGGTTTCGACAAGGTGTGAATGTTTGGGCAGGAATAGTTGGAACTCATATTGTTGGCCCCATTCTTTTTCAAGGCCAACTAACCGGAGAGAGATACTTTAATTTTTTAACGAATGAAATTTCTGAATTCATTAACAACCTACCAGCGGAAATAACTGAGAGAATGTACTTCCAGCAAGATGGCGCCCCTCCGCATATTTCATGAATAGCGAGAAATTATCTTCAAAATCGCTTTCAAGAGAGACTTATAACAACCCATGGTCCAGTCAGGTGGCCACCAAGGTCACCTGATCTTACTCCGTGCGACTTTTTTCTATGGGGGCATCGTAAAAATAGGGTGTATTCCACACAGCCTACAACTCTACATGAGCTAGAAGTAAAAATTCGTAGAGCTTTCCAAGATATCACGCCCCAAATGTTGAGAAACGTTTTACATGAAAATATCATCAATAAATATATTGACGCTGAGGGAATGCATTTCGAACATTTGTTTTGAATTTATTTTATCTTTAATATCAATTTGAATTATTTTTTTTCGATAAATCTGTTTTTTTGTTATTTGAATAATAATAATTGGATTTTTTGGTATTTCATTTCAAAAAATTACTTTCTAGTATATCATTAGAAAGGAATGGTTATGCTGAATAGTACAGGTGAGAAAAAGTTGCATGTTCCTATTTAAGTTATGGACCTACAGAGTATTGTTTTTTCCCAATTTTTCCAATATTTTTTTTGGCGGCTTTTTATAACGCCGACGAATGAAAATAAAATATCACAGTAGTAGCAACTGTTATCAAGTGACGTATGGTTTCCATAGCCAACTTTTCAATTTTTGACTTTCATTTTGCTTCCACGGCCTACTCGGTGAATTTCAATAATAATTTTTTTCTGATCTAGTTTCTGGTTAGATACCAACTTGTGATATGTCATTAGAAAGGGAATTGAATGCTGAATAAAGTGAAAAGAAAAAAAATAGGGTTTCCATTTAAAATAAGAAAGTTGATGTTACTTCCGGTCAGACCGGAAGTTAACTTCGACATGTCAATATGCTCAAATTCTAGCTCTAATGTCATTATATCGACGCTCCAAATTTCACAATCCTACTTCATACAATAACTGAGATATTCCGTAGGCAATACTTCCGTAGCCACCCGGTATATCATTTTCATAGGTAAGCTACCACTGTCGTAACTATCGAGAAAGAGAACCCGAATTGGAAAAGAGTAAAATAAATGAATTATGGAAAAACATTTCAATTAGAGCATCGGCTGTTCTCAAAATCTTGTAAAATCATAATTTCAGTTTTCCATTACATGTTGGATTTTCATTGTTTCTATTTTATTGAACCTCAATATTTCTGTAAACAATGCACGACACTGCCGGTGAGGAAAAAGGCTATTGTTATTTCCGTCTATAATAGGCCTCTCTCTTAGAAGATGTCCCTCACGAAAAGAGTTTAAGAGTGAGCGGCGCGTTACTCATCTAGATTGTGTTATCTGATCGGAGGTATTCCTGGAGGCTTTGCAAAATGTATCCAAAGCGTAAACGTATCTATCACCAAAGTACCCCACTTCTATTGATATCAGGTAATTTTCATCAAAACGATTTTGAACTTCAATCCTCCACCACAGAAAATGCAGGGATACAGAAGCGACACTCCAGCGGCACCTTTGATCTTGGTGGTACCAAATTGATTGACCTTGGATAGTTCATCTGTCATAATTACATGGTTTTAGCCTCCGTTCAGGAATATTTAGTCAGCTCGTTTGGAGAGGCTACAACTTTTACGTCTCATATTAATTCAATTTGGTTCTCCAAATTTTCATTTGACGTAAAACGTTGGTTTATAATAAGTGACCAAATCACAGCATACCTGCATACGACATGCCAAATATCATAAAGAGGAAGGTTGACGCACAAAACACATAGATATGCATGTATTCTATGGGTTGACGTTGATTGAAAAACAACCACAATGCGGCGCATGCGCATTCAAATCTGGAACGGTGAAATGCCTCCACTTTCAAAGTGAATGGCTTTGGCAAAAAGTTGTTTACCTGCCACCTCATTTCAATTAAATATCGAGAAATATTCAACGAACCTTAATGTGCTAGTAAGTACCGATAACATCCTCTTTCAAAGATCAATTGGAAGAGACAAAATTCCCAGTTTCTTATGAAGGACTGTGTCTCAGTTTTCTCCAAACCCTTATAAACTTTCAAAGCATTACTGGATGCTTGTTTTATCTCATATTTGTCCCATATTCAAGTCAGGTGAACAATATAGCAAACTAATCACCAATTATTTTACTCTTCTCTCAAATTCTACAATTGCCTTTGAAATACGTATGTGAGCGACGAATGCTACACTAATAGATTATTACACTATTATTATAATTGAGTATAGCGGAAAAAAAGGAGTTTGTAAAGTTGTTCTTATTTGAGCGACATGAAGGTGATGGAAAGTGAAGGTTTTTTATTTCCATTCTGTGAATTCCTAACATCATAAGTGGGTATCGACCACTAAAGGAACCACAAACGATAATAATTTGGAGCCATTAGTGAAAGTGTTAGCCGGTACATTGAAGGAATTCGAGGAACAATCGTCCCGCAAAAACGCGTCATTTTCTACAATTAATACTTACACCAACCTTCAATCCCTAAGATAATGAAAGTGGAGCGGACAGGGCACAGGAAGGGTCGCTCTATCCAATTGGGAAAGGGCTAATTACTTTCCAGACGGGCCATGCGGACTGTGTAGGGCCTTTTCTCATTTCCCTAGTAGGTTTAAAACACATATTATTCATTGCAGATGGATTCACCAAATGCTTATTCCTTATACATCTCAAATCACTTTCTGATCCCATAACCTGTTCCGCAATTTTTATTGTTGGAATACAAAATGTTTTACAGCGCACTGACTGGCATGGCATTATTTTTGTTACAGGTTTCCGCTGATAATCCGAGAGCGAATTGTGACGTTATCTTTGGCCGTGTGAGCCTCGACTAGTGCGCCAATGGATTTTTACACTACGGGTCCTACCGATGACTAAGGATACCTACTTACTCATATGTATAAGATTACTTCTGTTATAACTGAAAATAGGGTAGTCAGTATTGAGATATCGTGTCTTTTGTGAAGGTTGTTTTTGTTCGAGTAACATAGAGGTGATAGAAAGTGATTTTGTTTTAATTTCCATCGTGTGAATTCATAACATGTATTTATGAGAGAAATTTCCTATCAGTCAGAAATATTATGATCAAAAACCAACATGGCTTCATGAAAAACAAGATCCACCATAAAAAACTGAGCCCCATTCATCCAATACTTAAGCGGATAATTATTTACATATCGATGCGATTTATAGAGATTTCCTAAGGAACTACTTATGCCATAATAATAATTATGACATTTAGGAGCCACGAATCAAACTTATTTTAAGCTTCAAGCGGAGTTCTTCAAGGAAGCAATATCTAATGTCTTCTCCAGAAAAATACTTGCTGACGACTTCAAAGTTTTCAGGGCGATATTCACATAGGAGGTCTGCTATCGGCTTTAAAGTGGTAATAAAAACTATACAGTGCGGCTTTCAGTAGTCCCCCGGTCCCCTGTTGACTTTTGAATGGTTTGATATACAAGCATAAATAAAAACCGTTTTTGGGGTTTCAGATAGCAGTTGACACACAGTGAGTGAGACTTAATTAGTTCTTCATATTTAATTTTTAACTCTGAACTTTCTTATTGTCAGATTATCAAGATTTGTGAGGAAAAAGACTTATATTATATGAAAATTACATCAATAGTGATCATAGTTGTTATCTCTGAGAATAAATGATGATTTTTCCATTTTTTCCCTTTACAGCTCGCTGAGCCTAGCTATGAACATTATGGATCACATATTTCATATTGTTGGACGTAAGGTATATTCAGAATTAGTTATTTTAGTCTATCTTTGAAATATACCAAAAATATGTTATTTTCAGGAAATAAAAATGACTATAAACTTATTTTGTAGCATGAATAGATATATGGAAGATCTTTAAATCTGTTTCAAACTTCATAGCCAATGTGGAGCAGTGTATTGAAAATTATCGATGGTGGTGCCCGACATTAATACTGGGAAAGACCATTTTTCAGTCTAGTTCTAGACACCGAACGTCTGAATTACCTTCCAAGCAGAAATGAGAGCTCTCCGATTGATGAGCAAATACCGCAAAAATTAAAAGAATAAATTTTCAAATCTCTATATCTCGAAAACTGTCCATATTTGGACTTTGTGGCTATGGACACTTCTGTTTAACACATCAGGAAAAAGACATAAAAAATTAAGCCAAACTCTCGGAAAGCCATTTCCCATAAGAAATGTGCGGGGTCCTTTCTGATGAAAGAGGTTACCTATCTTCGTCACCTCATAACACTATCCGGAGTCAAACCCAACCCAAATAATTTCAGCAGTAAACAATTCCCCATGACACCAACACAGGAAGAAATAAAGATATTTCTAGGTCTTATTAGTTACTACCCGAAATTCATCAAATATTTCGCCAAAATAACCAAACCCTTGGAACAAGAGATACTCAAAAAATGTAATATACAGAACATGGAAACACAACTTTTTTCTCATTCATGTCAGACAATTTCGGAAATTAACACAAAATAAATCAGTTTTTGAGCCAAAATCAGATGTTTCAATCTATAAGAGCTTTTCTGAAGAATATGAAAAAATATTTGTGATTTGTGAAGTACCAATTGTGGAAAAGTAAAACTATAACTATTTTCATTTATATCCTTCAATAAACAATTCCAAATCATCATTCCACAACCAGAATTGATTATCCTCAACTCAACGAACAAAACTACATGCAATTCGACTAAATATTTCTAGTAGGTAATCATGCCTTTGTCCAAGTCCTTTGTCACGAGACGTCACCAATGAGAATAAAAGATGTTCCAAGCATAGGTAATGCAAATGTTGAAATATTCCACATCCCACTCCAGTTGTCGTCTAGTTCAGTTTCAAAATTCAGAATATTGATGACAATAAACTGATCATGATCGCGCCTCAACTGATACTCTAGTCAAACAACAAAACTGCGGTACTAATACGGACAATATCCCTCTGCAAGCACCATTTGTATGAGAATTAGAACCCAAGTATTTAGTGCAAAATTAAATATATTCATATCAATAGTTTTGGAAAAATATCAAATTACCGGAACCAAAAATCAGCTACAGCAGTTGATATAAAATTGGACAATATCAATTTGAATAAGCTGAACTCAACAAACATTCCAGAAGCAATCGTACATTATTTTAATTCACCTACTGAATTTTATATTATTGATATTTTTAACGATATTATAAAAGAAGGACTCAGCAGCCACAAAATGTGCAAGAAGCCCTCAGGACAAAATCTCCAAATCCTGTTTTGACCCCTAGGATTTGTCTCTAAGGTCCAGTTGATCAATGGTCAGTTAAGAGTCTTGGCTAGCTGGCTTACGGCTGATAGTCCTGGGCCCAATACTAGAAAAAGTATCCCAAATCCGTTCAGAATTCGTATATCTGATCTTTATTTGGAGTTGAACACCACGCTATTTGCAAAAATTCTCGATAACATGAAGAACAGATATACGAAGTCTCGAAGGTTTTGCTTAATCATTTATTTTCTACCGGAATTGTGTCCGTGGATTATTTGCTGTCAGCCAGCTAGCTGAGGCTCAACTGAACTTTGAAAAACCCGTCATGAGGAGTTATAGGAATACTCCATACAGGGAGTCTCACGACACGAGATGACTTGGCCCTACCTAAGGTCAAATTCCTGTTTTGGAATTACTCTTTGAAGAATTTAATTCAAGCATTCCATCTCTTTTGTCATGAGCTGATTCGTCAAGAAGAGTACTTCGACTATGCCACTGAAGATGACTGCGGCAGTTGCAGTAGAAACGTTTACAGATTTCAAGCAAAGACGACCAGAGCATGAATTTCAAAATAGATAAATAGTGTATGAAAGGGATTCTTCCCAGTTTTTTGAATATCGGGGGAAAAAACTGTCCCTGAAACCTGCAATCGCTTTGATTCTAATAGTTTTTTTGTAAAGCTTATAAACTTTGTCTTATGAGGTAGATTTGCCCCAAAAAATCATTTCCTAGCTAGAATTGAAGTTGAATAGAGCATATTATAAAGTTCTGTGAGACCAGTTGAGAGTATTGTCTTGTGTGATTCCTAGGAGTTTTACTTTATCGCCATTTGTCATTTCATTTTCGGCACGAAAAATCAAGTTTTATGTTTTTTCATAGTTCAACTTCAGAAGGTTGCCATTGCTCAGCTTGACTCTCCATAATGGGATTTCGACAATTTTTCTTTGAACATATAAGTGTGCTGTCGTCGGCAAAAATCAAAATTTTGTTGGGCAGAGTACGATAGAAAAAATTATTAATGATTATTATGAAAAGAAGAGGACCCAAAACAGAACCCTGGAGTACTCCACTTTTCATCAACTGATATATCTTGAGAGCCAGATAATTTATTGAGATGAAAATGGTGGTGAAGGCCTTGCTTAAGTTGCAAAGAGTGATTGCCTTGAGCCGTCTTCCTTCAAAGCCCTCATACATATTGACGTAATATCCAAGTATTCACGTACGAAACGCACGTGCGGTGTAAATAGCGGACAAGCTAGCGACTGACGCGTTCGGCGCGCTCGAGCAATATCAAACGCGTGAGTTTGGGTGTGTTCACGTCGAACTAGCAGTGTGGCGCGCAATTCATATGCGACGTCGGGTAAGTTCAACCAGTTTGAATTTGTCGCTAGAAATGATAACACATTTTCATCATGTCGTATAATACAATTTTGCACTCGCGCAAACGCCTGGCGGTCAATGTGAACACGACACGCCACGCTTTCCTACGTGAACACGCACTTATAGTAATATTCCTCTACGAATGAAGCCGCGATTTACATTAATTAAATCACAGGCCCAACCACAAGAGAAAAATATAATCCAGAAACAGCGAATTTAATAAATTGAACAAATTTCCAAAAGTGTGTATACGGCGAGGTATCAAATACTTAAATGAAAAGAAATAATTCCGACTACGAGATCCGGACCTGTCCAATAGCTCTTACATGTGTTTTATGCAAACTAATGGGGAAAATCATCAACACACGTCTTATATGGAGCTTGGAAAAGAACAACAAATTATTCATGGAACAAGCAGGCTTTTGTTCCATGAAGTCCACAACAAACAATCTCGTAGACCTCGAAACCAATATCAATGAAGCTTTTTCGAATGATCAAAATTGTATGGCAATCTACTTCGACCTGTGTAAAGCTTTCGGCATGGCTTGGCGGCATCATAAAATTATCCAGACACTAGAGTCCTGGGGTTTTCAGGGCAATATTCTGGCATTCATTCAGAATTTTCTCTCGAAAAGATGTTTTCAAGTGAAGGCAAATGGATCTCTGTCATACCCCAAGTATCAACAAAATGGTACACCACAAGGATCTGTCATACGCCTACTCTCTTTCTCGTAGGAATCAACGACATTCTTGAAACTCTACAAAACCAATCCGAACCAGACTTTTTGCCGATGATCTTATTATATTCACAAAGGGTATAAATATCCACAGCATGGCTCATTTACTACAAGATAAACTAAGTTGGATTCATGGTCTACAAAAAGTGGCTTCAGATTCTCGCCTGAAAAACCAAAATGTATAGTTTTCTCAAAAAGACCAAAACAATTTACAGACAAATCTGTTTGAACTCCATTTCGTTTATACAATCTCAGTGCTAATCTTCAAACAAACAATAATATAATGTGTTTTACTGGTGTCGACAGAAATATTGTGAAAACTCTACAAACATGTGAAAATATTCTTAATTCAGAAGATTTTCCAGATAATCTCCAAGCAACATTCAGAAGTCTTTGAGAGATTTGTACGACCTAAAGAAGACCTATCCCTCACCTTCTTGAACGTGTGGTGACATGCGACCCCGCTAAGGTTCGAACCCATACACCTATCGATGATTTGATTGAAAAGCGATTGTTTAACCTGCATGCCACCATAGCTCGTGACAATATTGAAATGCAACCAAACTTTTCGCTGACACAGTCTTTAGTGATCCTAGTAATATTGTTAACGGTTTTGGCTCATTATTTGAAAGTGTTTACTCAGAGAAAGCTACAGCCAATAGGTATTTTAATTAAATCCCTAATCTATGTAATGTGTAACAAACTATAACAAGATTTGTAATTACTGTGACATGAGTATCAACAAAATTAATGAACTTTTTAGGGTAGCCAAGATTTGCCTATAAAACTTATTTATATTGTTACTTCAAACTGTCTGCACATTATTGTAATTATCTGCATAAATTGTCCTTTAAATAGTTCTACTGTTGGACAATGAAGCTATTATTATTATTTGATACATAATAATGAAAACCTGGACTATTTATTCATTGAATGATTTCATATATTGGGTACAGTAACATTTATTTTGTATAGGTAATAAATGAAATAAAAATTATTTATTTAATTTCAAAAATAAATCACGATGAGTGGATGTATTCTGTGGTGCCACAATAATAAATTTCACAAGTAAACCTTTCACAATATTTCAACACCAATAGGTATATGCATTTTGATAACAAAATGTGCATATCGGTGTTGATGTGAGGTGAAGTGAATACTTCAATTTATTATTACTAACTGAATCGGGTATCTATCGGTATTGCTGATGTGATCTGCTTTGTCCTGAGATATCCTGGTCAAAGTGTCCCAGATGACTGGATGGATATCTACGGTGGATAATTTGCCAAAACATTTGTAGAGTGAGGTGTTGGTGGTGTCCAAATTACGTCTGATGTCGTGAAGTGTTTTTCGAATAAGTGCTTGGCTAGCTTTATTGAGAATACGCTGGGCTGACGATGAGGTATCATGATGTTTCAACCGGAAGGCTGTGGGAATGACTCTGTGGTCTCTGCATGATTTGAGGAACGTGAGGTCGCACAGGAGTTTGGATCTTCGGATAAGGAGTGATGAATAGTTTTTCGTGATATGGAGAATATCCTCCCCGTAGAGGCGTGCAATGTGTTCAGATAGGTTTCCGCGGTCAGATATTTGAAAACTAAAAGTTCGGGTTGAACCGCGTCTAGAATTTGTTGAAATTCGACGTTTCGGCTCCGATTTTGGAGCCATTTTCAAGAACTGAAAAAGAAAGAAAATAAGAAAATTTATAAATGGTTGAAACGTAATTCTACGCTGAGGTCTCAATCTGCCTACTCCTCAGGTGAATGGCTCCAAAATCGGAGCCGAAACGTCGAATTTCAACAAATTCTAGACGCGGTTCAACCCGAACTTTTAGTTTTCAAATATCTGACCGCGGAAACCTATCTGAACACATTGCACGCCTCTACGGGGAGGATATTCTCCATATCACGAAAAACTATTCATCACTCCTTATCCGAAGATCCAAACTCCTGTGCGACCTCACGTTCCTCAAATCATGCAGAGACCACAGAGTCATTCCCAAAGCCTTCCGGTTGAAACATCATGATACCTCATCGTTAGCCCAGCGTATTCTCAATAAAGCTAGCCAAGCACTTATTCGAAAAACACTTCACGACATCAGACGTAATTTGGACACCACCAACACCTCACTCTACAAATGTTTTGGCAAATTATCCACCGTAGATATCCACCCAGTCATCTGGGACACTTTGACCAGGATATCTCAGGACAAAGCAGATCACATCAGCAATAAGAAAACAGAAACACAGAAAAACAAACTTTGTGCATTGTTAACGAATACCATCACACCCTTGGTCCCAGCTGCATCACCTGTATTAGTACACAACTTCTCCGACACACCACTAGATCAAACTAGCCTTGCACTACTATCAAGAGGATTCAATTATTCCATCACACCAAACAGAATCCCAACAGAAACCATCATCACACAAATAGAAAGCGCTATAACCCATCTACCAGAAAACACAGCTGAAGAAACTAGACAAGATATTGCCACCACACTTAGGAGAGCGAAACTCCCTCCATCCAACATAACACCTGCTGAAAAACATTGCCTCAGAAACCTCCACAACAACCCAGACATAATCATTCTCCCAGCAGACAAAGGCAACGCCACAGTAGTTCTGAATACCTCAGATTATGTAGACAAAATGAGTACACTATTAAACTCATCCGAGTATCAGATCACCCAACGAGACCCGACAACCTACCTCGAAAAGAAGACCAAAAATCTGATCATTAATTCTAAACTACCAGCCGAAACCAAGAAAGCCACTATCCCTAGAGAGAAGTCATCACGCACCCCTCGTATCTACGGACTACCAAAAATACATAAGCCTGATATCCCACTCCGACCTATCGTCAGTGCCTTTGGATCACCAACCCAGAACCTCGCCAAGTATCTAGCGAGTACTCTTCAGCCACGAGCAGAAGAAGCTTCATCCTACGTGAAAAATTCATTCCACTTCTTAGACCTTCTCAAATCCTATAGAATCCAGAACACAGATATCCTAGTGAGCTTCGATGTTGTCTCCCTCTTCACAAATATTCCCCTAACGGACACGCTAGAAATCCTTAAAACGAAACACAGAATTCCAAAAGACATCCTGGACCTCATCAGTCACTGTATGAACAACACGTACTTCCTCTTCCAAGGAACTTACTACAAACAAGTGAAAGGTGCTCCCATGGGTTCCCCCCTTTCTCCAGTCCTTGCAAACCTTTTCATGGAAGACTTCGAAACCAGGGCTGTAGAAGCATTTGACCACAAGCCTACTTGCTGGTTCAGATACGTTGACGACATTTTCGTCATATGGCCTCATGGTTACGAAATCTTAAACACGTTCTTAGATCACCTAAACGATATCCATCCCAACATGAAATTTACAATGGAGACCGAAATGAACAACTCCCTAGCTTTCCTGGACGTTCTCATCACGAAATCCAATAACTCTTTCACCCACACAGTACACAGGAAACAGACCCACACCAACCGATACCTACACGCAAACTCTCATCACCATCCAGCACAAACAAACTCCGTATTGAACTCCCTGATATACAGATCAATTCAGCTTACCGACAACCAGAATAGACCACAAGAGCTGGACAAACTAAAATCAGCCTTACTTCAAAATGGTTACAACAATTCGCTAATCGACAAGTCTATCCGCCATCAACTGACCCGTCCTCCAAAAACAAATGATCCACCAGAGAATATTCAGCCACACAAAGCTTTCCTACCATACATCAAAGGTGTGACAGACAAAATCAGTAATATCTTGAGAAAACACGAGATAAAAACAATATTCACGGCCAACAACCAAATATCCAAATTCCTCAGATCTCCCAAGGACACAATACCAAACGATTCTCAAGGTATATATGAAATACCATGTTCAGACTGCCCGAGAAGTTATATTGGCCAGACTAACAGACGAGTAACTTCCAGAGTCTACGAATACGAACTTGCTGTGCGTCAGGCATCTTCCACTTCCGCACTTTATAAACATCGAGAAGACACAGGTCACAAAATAGACTTCAAAAACACAAAAACAATTTCCACCGAGAAAACTCTGCAAACCAGGATCATCCGAGAAGCCCTTGAGATAGAGAAGCGCCCCAATTGCCTCAACACTCGCGACGACGGACGTAGACTTCCCAATACCTGGAAGCCTCTCATTGCACGCATCAACTCATTTCCCACCAACTCAGTTCCCGCCCATAGTTCACCTCGCGCCAATACATTGCACACGGCCATTACAGCCACGTCCACTATAAATACAGTTCCTCAACCCACAATTCCTCAGTTCTCTCGAAGGAGTAGGCAAATTGAGACCTTAGAGAGAACCAGTGACGAGACATGGGGAGTAGGCAGATTGAGACCCCGACGTCAAGTCACAAAAACCTAACGTAATTATACCTGAGGAGTAGGCAGATTGAGACCTCAGCGTAGAATTACGTTTCAACCATTTATTAATTTTCTTTCTTTTTCAGTTCATGAAAATGGCTCCAAAATCGGAGCCGAAACGTCGAATTTCAACAAATTCTAGATGCGGTTCAACCCGAACTTTTAGTTCTCAAATATATATATATATATATATATATATATATATATATATATATATATATATATATATATATATATATATATATATATATATATATATAATATAATTTGCAAGATTGCTTGACGGCTCATTAAAGTGAATACTGAAATCACCTAATAAAATACTAATTGAATTCGGTTGAAATGACGTTAATACATGACGTCCTATAAAACGGTTTACATTCAACTTGTCGTCCACGTAGATTGCTATAACCTGCTATATTGTATAAAACTGGATCTACTAAAACACCACACTATACTTATTACAGTTGGGTATGTTACAAAGTTTCGAAGAAGCTTCCTTCAGCCAATGTTCGAGATACACAAAACATTATATTTTACTTCATCAATAATATGTAATAATGTTGGATTGCCATCAATTTCTGAGATATTTATGAAGTTTTAAGTCTCTATTACATCGGAATGAGAAGTAAGTTGAAGCTAATTGCAAAATGTGTACAGAACAGACGAACACAGAAACAGACAGACAAAAAAGTGAATTAATGAAAACGTGGCAAAAACGTTTTCAACTGCAAGGAAAAACCAACAAGTTCCTGCAACTTTCTTATAATGACTAACAGAAGTTGACGTCTTCAAGTGTTGTGTAATTTGAAGAATCCTGAAACATTGATAAGATATTGTCGTTGAATAATGTTCAAAACAATTTCTTCATTATACTTGCATCATAATACTTGTGTTTTTAAAGCACTCGCAATCACTTGTATCATAATATACTATTTTTTGAACGATGCCTTGTAAATGCATATATATTATTTATCATTCACAGATTTGGATAATAACGGCTTTTTGGATGAAAAGGATTTCGCTTGTTTGGCATTGAGAGCTACCATCATCGAAGGAAAGGGGGAATTCAGTTACAGCCGGTTACACGAAAATCAGCATATAATGCTTAGTCTTTGGGAGGAAATTGCAGAACTTGCGGATTTTGATAAGGTAATCATAATATTCAATTGTTATGAATCATTCGTTTAGCTTGGGGTGCTCACCGACCACCCGGTGCTGTAGGTTTTTCGGGTTTCCTACAGCTGAAAAGCGAATACACCACCAAACATCAGTACGTTGCCCCGGAGCGCGACAGCAAATAATAATAAAAGCCATTCTTTACCCGCACAGGCTATGCCTTTGAGTACTCTATGAGTGTTTATGAGGGAGTATTATTATCATTCATTATACAGATGTTATTTCTTGATGAACTTGATTATCGCATAAAATTATTATTATACTTCAACTATTCATTCAATCTGAAGTTTATTCATTTATTTTTCATCAACACTGACCAAGTCCAAAGAATTCCAATGGAAGTCCTCTTTAGGTTATCTGCTTATGAAATATACTTCAATAAAGAACTATCATTCTTGGACGACCATGAGATATTCCCCACGGTAACCAAGAATTATCCTTCATATGGACGGCCATAGGAGTACTTAGACTTTTTCAAGATAAGTTTCGTGTTTACTTTCTCACTAAATTATATTGGTTTTTATTAAATTTTTTCTATAATATTAACATTTAAATAATCGTGGATGGAACTTTGGGCTCGTTCTGATGCGAAAAAACGGTTAAACCGTCACTCTACGTAATTATACATGGTATCGAAGTATAAACCTGAATATATTGAAATACTTTTATTTAGCCCCTTTGTGCCAAAATTTTCAATTTTTTTCCATTTTTTTCATAGGATTGTTACTTTAAAAAATATAGAAGCTACACTCAGTGATGTTTTTCTACAACTTTATTTTTCAAAATCATTGCATTTAATTTTTGATATAGTAGGCACGAAATACACAAAAGGCATATGGTACAAAAACGAAAGATACATTACAAAAAATGTGAAACACAAAATTTACATGCTACAGAACAGTTTTTATCTTTTCTAAATTCGAGATGCACATTGCATTTTTTCTACGACCATTAAGAAAAATGAACATTTCAAGTGCGTATTCGACTAAATAACCTACCACGTTGTAACACAAATTTTTATTTCCCTCGGGCTAGCTGTATCGAAATATTTCAGTTCCCACGACTGTAGGTTTTCCGGGTTATTCTTCAGCTCAAAAGTGAATACGCCATAAAAAATTGCCCCAGAGTGCCACGGCAAATAATATTAATCATAAATAATATAAGATTGAATCAAGTTTGTTAACGTCTGCCTAATAATTTGACATTTGATATATTTGAAAAATTCATTAAAAAAATATAAACAATCGAAAATGAGTAGCGATAGTGCGGATGATTTGACATTGATCACGCACGCTAAGCAGCACACATCATCTTTCTCCGAAAGCGTCCTTATTGTATATTTTGATGACGTATCGAAGAAATTCAAAACCTCTACCCTTTGGAGTCAATATTCCATGTTAAAAATGATGCTAAGTGTAAATCAAGATTTGGACATATCCGATTAAAGAAAGTTGAATTCATTTCTCAACAGCAAGTCTGACAGGTATCAACCAAGGAATTCCAAAACATTTTCTACAGATCAAATCAGTAAATTTATATAAGAAGCTCCTGAAAATGACTATCTTCTGACGAAGGTATTGTAGTAAAAATGCACCAAACTAATTTTGCTATTTTATTTAAAACACTACTTAAACAATTAGATAAATAAAACATTGACTTCACTATTTCAAATTTACCTATACTGTTGCTCTCTGTCTGCGAACTCTGTAACTATATCTGCAATTCTCTGTGATTGACTATGACTGCCCTATGCCGCCGAGCGCCTATATATACCCGCATGCAGATTCCATTTACAGTTTTAGATCAATCGAGTCTATCTGGCGACTTCTTAGATGTCTCTCGAAACTTTCGCTCTTTAGAAAGTTCGTGTTTCTTCTATGCGGGACTCATGTGTTTGAGAGTAGAGAACTTGTTTACTTGTCGAGTGTGCATTATTAATTAGTTGATCAGGGCCGGTCTCGAAATCGTTACAGTATTATTTCCTTTTCATAAAGCCAGAATAATTTCAATATAAATATTGATGTGAAAGAATACGGGGTACCCTTTTCTCTAAGCGTTTCCATCAAGTGGAAAATAAAAAGCAAACATCTGTCAGAAAATAACTACTTCTCTGGCTAATATCACGACGGACATTGAACTACATCTGACAGATATTTATGCAACGTTCTTCCAAGAAGACCCAATTGCAAGTGCTTGTCTTGTAATTAGACAGAAGATTATCCTTCATTTAGCTGGGAATGACCACCTGCAGACATGCATGTTTCGAGGTTTATTGCCTCTCATCAGTGACAGGGTAGGTCGGACAACATTATAATTGTCCTGTCCCTGCCAAATGAATAATAATCAACTGTTCAACTTATATTTCCCCACGGAACTGAATAAATTATATGGGATCTACCGCCCTTATACAGCTGATACCTGATACTACTGAAAACAAAACTAGCAAGAAATTTATATTAACAGGATGATAATATCTTTCAAATTATTAAAAGGGAAAGTGTACCAACTAGAAAGTTAGAATTAACAAATTTGGAGGTATGGGAAAACAGATTGCAGCCTTTCTTAATCTTGCTGATCCCGATATGTACACTGGTCATTGCTTGAGGGAATCGGCCACTCTCCTGATAGATGCCGGAGTAAATACAACTCAAGAAGCGGAAATCCATCACCGTTTCAGAGACATATACAGTGCGGCTTTTAATAGTGCCCTCCCCCTGTTAACTTTTGAACGGTTTGACGTACAGACTTAAAAAAAATCCGTTTGGAGGATATCACGGATACTACTTTTTGAAATAAAACACATTGTGATTGCTCGACAGATGGCTCGGGGGGCACATCAACTGAAAAATTTTAAATAGCATGGGGAGTCATGTGTCACATCGTTGAAAAGATAATTCAATTCTCTTTTCAACCATCTCTCATCTCTAAATAGGTTTCTTTCAACAGAAGTTGATTTATCGACTATAATGTTATTTAAGAAAAAAAGTGATATACAGGGTCTTTCACGACGAGCGTTCGTTAGGAGTATATGGAGAACCATTCAAAATATAAACTTGAAATTTTGTGGTAGTGGGTTTTATAATATAGCCTTGTTGATTAAGATATTTTCAACTTCCGGTCTCTTTGTTTGGTATTGCTTCGAATTATTTATATTACATTTCAAATATTTTCCAGAGTGGATATATCTTGACCCTGTAAGTTATTTTTGAAAATTCGATGGACCTGTTCATGACTTGATGCTTCAGGTGTAATTCTGTGAAATTTCACATTTCCAACTGTTACTGTCTATGAGTTATGATTTTTTCGGAGTAATGCTGTAACTGTGAAATTTTTCAGAAAGAAATGAATATCTCGAAAACTAACAAATTTGGGTATTGTTTGGGGATTGTTAAACAATGTGGGCCTAAAATCTGCTGGGGAATTCAAAAATGTAATTAAATCCAGGGTGTTCCATTTGAAATGAGGAAGTTGCCCTTTACTTCCTGTATAACGGAAACAGATCAGAAGTTGAAAATATTTTAGTTGAGAAGGCCATATTATAGAACACACTACCACAAATTTTCAAGTTTTTATTTTGAATGGTTCCCCATATATTACTAACGAACGCTCGTCGTGAAAGACGTTTATATTTGAAAATATAAAATCAGATATTGATTGCCTGTATTACTGTATTGATGAAAATTCAAAGTTAAGTGTCGTCTCCAGTTGCTAACAAACAAACTGCTTGCGAATAGCAAAGACCTTACCCAGCAACTACATAGGGAATCTAGAATAAAAATAATTATAATAATGATAAATGATTTTATAGAGTAGACATAAAAGTATGACCCTCAAATGGCAGAGTTCAATTTCACGATTATATCGCTAATTGCTCTTCCACTCAACCATACTATATCACTAGACACATCCCTGAATTTCTCACTACATCTTTGAGGTCTAGTGCGAAATCTAGTGAGGTTTGATTGAAGAACTCCTATAGGGTTTATTGAACCCACTACCTTCACCAAATTTTCGAATACGTTTGTCAGTGTGGTACGATAACCTGTTTGTGACAATCAAAAATGAGGTTATGTCACCCACGCTCCATAAGTCGTCGGGGATAAGCTGTGGGATGGAAGTTGGAGGTATCGAAGAAAAGCCGGTTGGAGGGGAAGGAACTAGTCTCGGAGGCCTCAAGGTGGTAATTTCATGTGGATTAGGTGAATTCGATACAGATATAGCCAATTGGCCAATAGCTGAACGTCATAAATACTCACATAGGTACAGGGCAAGGAGTGTCCCATTCCCATACAGAATAAAAATGCAGTTGAAGAATATTATGATCATGAATCGTCAAGTTATGATTTGTACAAAATACACGGGAACGATTCGATCTTTATAAATTATATTTTTAATATCACATTTTGATTTTTTATCGCTGTCAAAGTGACTCCAACCGCTCAGACGACATTATTGGATATAAAAAGTCAATTTGAAGATAGAACTATGAAATGGATTCTTGTAAAAAAATTTAGTAATACATTTCGTACGAAAGTATCAAGTATACCTACTATGAAATTTCATAAACCTAATAAGTAAGTGGTAGATGGATTATTTCATGCTCATTGTAGGTACACTTTGAATTTTTTACGACTATTTGAAACATATATAGTACGAGAACTCTCTTCCCTTTCTGGGCAGGCCCATGTTTCTTCCAAAACTGGTCCCGATGACCTTTGTACTCTTCACTTCCTGCCATGCTCATAAATGGTTGGGGGGTTTCAAAAGAGAATAGGTAAGCATGGCCAATGGGGTTTGTTAGTTTTATAGGCAGTCCCGGAAAAGGCTCACAGCAATAAACCGGAATTTAAAATTGGTCTTACTTTTCAGCGATTGCCCTTTTTGGCCTAGTTCTTTCATGCCCATGTGTTTACAGAAGAGCATTGTCATACTCCCTGGTTCGAGTGCGATTTCTCGTCAGCGTTTTGGGTAAGAAGATTTTCCGAAGCGTTCCTCCTGCCTTCTGGATAGCCGGATTGATTTGTCCGTGAAAATGCAAACGCCTGCCAAGTTAGTATCTCACACTATTCGACGAACTCATGCTTCTTCGATCCTTGTCTTCCGAACTATCTTCGAGTGACGCTGGAGAACGAATGGACGTTTAAACCTTGTGGGTGTAACCAAACGCATAGATTGAATCAATAAGACCAGAAATATCATTTAAAGTATCCAGGGACACCGTGATATATTGTCTCCGGTCGTAATATTTCAAATATTTCAAAGCCCTTCAAAATACATGTTACAAAAACCCTTTCGATAAATAAACACTTGTGAGATTATTTTTACGTGTTGGAGTACCGAATTAATATATTTTTCTAAACAGGGACATTTCAAAAGAAGAGATAAATATTTATTTATGTTTTGCATATGTTGGTCATCCTGTGAGAGGCAAGATTCTTGATAGACCCACCACCCCATTTGTTATGTATTGTCTGTGTAAATTCGGGTATATTTTCATTAGCTTCTTGTTTCAACTCTAATTTTAATATGAGGAAGTACTTATTTTTCATTATAAATTAATTAGTTTCATAAAAGCCATTATGATTCTCTTATTCAACCTTTAGTGCATTCAATGCATTTTGACTGAACTAGATTATTGTTTTACATATCCTTAAGACATTAGTAATTTATCTTGCCTCACTTATATTCATTCATGATCAGTTCTTGTTATAATTTCATATCAGTTTCAATAACAATTATTTGCTGAATGTTCCTCAGTGAATCTTTGTTTGTGATCATTTTGTTTATAATATTATAATATGAATATTCAAGTGTGTACGGGCTCTTCTAGCCTTGTCAATTTGATAGTAGCAATCTGAAGAGTTGTAAACCAATCGTCACAGCAAATAGTAATGATAGCTGTCGTCTACCCGCACAGGCTATGCCTTTGGGTACACTCTTTATAAGGGAGTATTATTATTATTATTATTATTATTATTATTGATCAATTAATTTCGCAAATGAAATAAATTTTCAACGAGTTCCAATTCCATCCTGTGAAGAAAGAGTAACAGCATAGCATCCAAGGGAGGCAAAACGATTAAGAAACTAAGTTGGGATAAAAAACTTTAATTCTATGAGGTAAAATTCTAATTTCTTGACAATAGAGCGCAACGTTCCCATTTATTTAATAACGTTAACGATTCTGCTCGGTCGTATCTAATGTGACAAAACGCTATTTAATTAAAAAGTAGCTTTCGCTATATGGTATACCCGCTTCGGTTGTATACCCTATCGAGATTACTGTGGTCAAATCTTACTACAAAATACCTTTCCTTTAGATAATAATCCGTCAATCTAATTATAATAATAATAATAAAAATTGAGTTTAAAGAGAGGCCTACCCGTAGCATCTTGCCAATCAAATCTTCATGCCATATCGTGATAAAGACTTTTGCTTATACCTAATTTGTACTCATTTGTTGATGAGCGATTTCCTTCACTCCGTGTATAATTTGGACCACTTGTGTATCAACAATACCAGCCAACACCCGTCTTACTTAAATATTGAAATTAACTTCTAAGTGCTAGGAATCGCAAGTTACATGGTAAGACCTCGTTAATCCTTGGCTCGCACAAATTTCGACTTCTGAGGGCTGTCGTTCGTAAGAGGACGACAGCTGGTTAACCGAAAAAACAATTTTAATAAAACAATTTTAACAAGTTTTTAACAACTGCTACAATATAGTGTCAGGTGATATCAAATTTTAAATATCACTGTCAACATCACCACTCATTCTGATAATGCCTTTCAAGTTTTTAAGGTAATTCAATGAAAACTACGAAATGTCCAAAAATTATCAAAAGTACGGAGTTAATAGACTTGATTCGATCTCATGCAGTATAGTACCCATGAAAGTCGTAAGAAATGTACATTTTAATACAGCTAGTCCGAAATCAAAAATGCTAACACACGCCTCTCGTTATTTTCCTACAAACGTGGCTTAGTATATTGTCGTAAAGTATGGTAGCTGATTTAATTTGGTGTCTTGACGGAAACAATACAAATAGTTATCATACTAAGCAATTTGGAACAGTATATAACACTAACCGTATTACTCCCAGAAATAACAATGTATTCATCTTATTATCAATTATATGGTAATTCATAATGAATACGACTCTCACGGAAAAGACGTCACGCGTCGACAAGTTGAGTTTAGCTTAACTTAGGGCCGGTTTTTCAATGTATTTTAACTTCGAGCTAAATTTATAAGTTTAGAATGTGAATCGATTATTTCATTTGGCAAATGTCATATTCATTCTAACCACGAGTTAAATTTAACCGGGAGTCAAAGTACGCTAACACGACATTGATAAACTGGCCCTTATTAGTCACGCCCAGTGGCATCTAATTCCATTACGATTGATACGTAATAGTAATAATAATAATATAATAATAGATTTATGTATATAATATAAACTTTCAATACATAATATATAAAGACGTTCACATCATGGAATAAATAAACATTGCCTAACCCAAGGAAATCAATCCGATGAATATTTAATTACAATAAGGCACACTAATAGCAACAATACAAACAAATATATTTTTGAATGGAAGTGAAATGTGCAAAATATAATTTGATTCACAATAAATATAATCAAAAAGTGACAATAATGTTTCATACACCTAGATACTCATGAAAGCAAATACACAATCATATAAATAACTTTCAATTGAACCAAATTATAGTTTTGTATTCAGTTACTTCAATGATGTTTTAAATCTACTATGTTATTCATGTCTTCTCTTGATTGACCAATTATCCATTTCTTTACCTTATATTTACAGAGATTATAAGAATTTATCATTTTCATTTCAATTGGTAGTAAATTGAATATTCTAGAATCCAAAAAAGGTACTGATTTCTCTGTCCTATTGTTTTTTCAGCTTTAGGAATAATCACCGATTATTATCTATACCTTGTTGGAGAGTTACGAGAATTTTGTTTGGTATTTTTATCCCAGCATGATATTGAAAACGCCACTTTCTTGGTACAGCACCTCGGAACAAAACCTGAACTCTCTTTTGAACCTTATTTTGTGTATCTATTTTTGACTTACTTCTATTTTCTCCGCATAATTATTCATTAAACCTCCCCATGCGATTTTTCCATATGATAGCTGAGACTGAATGCATAATATAGATATTTTCCTAACAAGTGCGCAAAGTGTTACTTTTCCGCACGCAAATACAGTTAGGCGAACGACGCGAAGCGGAGTTCGTATAAGTTTTTGCGTGCGGAAAAGGCACTTTGCGCAAGTGTTAGGAACAACATTTTTCCCACGAGCTTCATATTGATAACGAAAATAAAAAAAATTATAACTTATTGAAAAAATTTTAATTGAACTTGATAGAAAGAACTGCACAACAAACAATAAAAAATAATAATAGAAAATTAAATTATTTGTTCGTAATATTTATAATGACAGAACAATTATTAACATTTTGCAAATTGATTGCAGATCCGGTCAGTTCATTTAATGGGTGGCTTATGGTATGGCTTGATGAACACTGACTTAACGCAGAAGGGAAGTTAATAATATGGCTTGATGAAGGTTGATTTACCTCAGGACAGTTGTTCAAATGGGTCGATGCAGGTTGACCTAACTTATTCTGCATAAAATAGTCTACAGCAACTAACATAAATATAAATTTTTCCATACCAGTGAGATTTTTGAGAAGTTTTACTTTTCCGCACGGCGTGCGGAAAAAAATCTTATCCGCACGGCGTGCGGAAAAGTGTAACTTTGCGCACGCAAATGTATGTAGAAAATTACTACTTTGTGCCCGCTCGTAGGAAAACATACTTTCAGTTTCTTGATATCACAGAATTTCTGACAGAGTTTGAACTGGGGAGGGAGACTTCTTTCTCCACCTATTTGTTATTAATGCATCGTGTTTGTTCAATTTTGGATTGCTGTCAATGTAAATGCCTAGATATTTAATTTAATTCTTTCATATAATTTCTATAGAGCTGTTATAAATGGTTATGCCAAAATTTTTAAATGCAGGCAAGTCTTCCCTATTATTTGCAAACAGTGGAAAATATGTTTTGTTAGAATTCTACTACTGAATAATTCTATAATTGTACCATAGTCCGTTTCGATTTTGTTTTCCAGGATGTCCCAAGAGCTATCCTCGAAAAAAACGCAGTATCATCAGCAAAATTGATTATGTCTCCACACATAGGTAAATTGAAGAGTTCGTTAATGTATATTGAGAATAACATAGGCCCTATAATTGTTCCTTGAGGAACCCCATAGTTCACATTTTTTGGGTAGCCCAATTTTTATTTACTTTAACGTATTGAACTCTGTTATGTGAGTAGCTTTCCATTAATTCAAGCCCTTTTTCCCTTATGCCAATTTCTTCAAGTGGATCCGGATGACTTACAGAGTCAAAACCTTCAGCTAAATCAACAGATATATAAATTGCAGGATGTTTTCCGTCTATAGCTTATCAATAATTTCTTCAATGATTTTGGATAGTAAAGATAACAGTGATATAGGTCTTGGGTCTATTTTGTCTCCAGATTTTTATACCGATTTTATTATTTTTATTATTCCCTCTTTCAGTGCAGTTGGAAAATATCCATTTTTTTATTCAGATATATATTTATAATAAAACAGAGGAGAGTTGTGATGAAGTCCATTGTTTCCTTCAGTATTTCTGCGGTGAAATGGTCAATTCTAGGTGCTTTATTATTTTTTAATTTTTTTATCACATCTTTCACTTCTAGTTCCGTCGTTGGAAGCATAATGATTGAATTTGGTGATCTTAAATTTGAATTTATGGTTGAAACTCTTGATTTTTTGCCAAGTTTTTCCCTATACTAGAGAAGTGATCAGCTGAGACTTCAGCAATTTCCGATGAAACAGTCAAAATTTCATTGTTTGAGTTTTATATTCTGTTAATGTTTATTTCTTTTTTGGTGTTTCCTAATTCTTTAA
Source organism: Chrysolina americana (assembly GCA_958502065.1). Taxonomy (NCBI): domain Eukaryota; kingdom Metazoa; phylum Arthropoda; class Insecta; order Coleoptera; family Chrysomelidae; genus Chrysolina; species Chrysolina americana. The sequence goes on from OY293411.1 coordinate 65,471,939, forward strand.
TGGTTTTCCATTGGTGGGTAGAGCTTCTGGGGTACTGATTCTGTTCTTATAGAAATTATTTCAATTATTGTAATGTTTGAATTTTTGATTGATTTTTTATTGCTGTTAACCGTAGGATCATGAGTTCGAATCTCGGTACTGCCACCGGTCTCGTGCATGGCATCACACGTATTAAAAGGTAAGAGCTACGTCTTAACCTAGCTCGCACAAGTCTCTGACTTTTGAGGGTTACAACCGGTTGACGGAAATAATAATTTTGAAAATTCTTGTTTCAGAAGTTAGTTATCAGGGTATTTTTTCCTTTGTAGAGTTCATTTTTTCTTCTCTGTTGATTTTACCAGCCCACTAGTTATCCAGTCTTTTCTTTCAATTAGGTTTTTCTATATTTTCACATATTTTGTAGAATTGGTTCAGAAATGTTCTCATGAACAAACAGACACTACACTACATTTTCATAAAAACGTTATAGGGTCAATTACACCTTATTAATATTTCATCACATTTTATGTATCACATATGTGAATATTTTGGAACCTTTGGTGTGATTACAAGTTCCTAATTATCCTAACATTGTAAAACGCGCGTTGCGTGAAATTGAAGAATTTTTATGTTTTGGTTATTTTCTACATCTCTGAGTTTTGATATCATATCATTTTAGCAACGACATATTGTTGTACAAATACTTTGGAACAAATATAAATATGTGGTCCGAAATTCAGGACCTGTTGCAGGATGGAAAAATAACGGTGGAAGAATTCAAGCAAGCTGTTCAACAATGTTGTATGGGTAGAAGATATGAAGATTTTCCCCAGGCGATGAAAATGTTCATAGATTCAAATTTCAAAATGGTGGATATAAATGATGATGGTGTTATAGCAGCCGATGAATATAGATTCAACTGTATTACCAAATTTCCAATAGATGATGTTGAAGTTGTAGATGAAGCTTTCAATAATATGCTAAGTGTAAGTAATCAATAATTCATATCTTGAAGAATGTTTATCTTTCACTTCCAGTTAAAAATTTTTAAAGGATTGTACGAAGCGTTCCTCATGAAAGTGACATTAACCTCTTTACAGTCACCAATGCATTTTGTTGTTTAAGAAGTCACAAAGAATATTTTATAATATGGCAGATCTTCATTACTGATTTTCCGAGTTGATATACGAGCTTTAAGAGGAAAAGTATGTTATAGAGTAGGTAGGTACTACTGTAATCCGCAAAGCGCATATTAATTGATGTGTTACCTCTGTTTAGCATACCTATGGGGTGCTCGGTAGCGAGGCGGTCAGATGCCGGCCTTCTAAACTTCCGCTTGCATTTGGCCAGGTTCGAATCCTGGGAAACGAGAAAAAATTTCTCAATTTAATAGGTTCGATAGGCAATGTAAGTTGTCTAGATGCCAATCCCGATGTCTGCTGCTTGCTTGGAGTTCGCACCGACCACTCCGGTGTGGTGCTGTAGGTTTTCCTACACTGTTGGAAATGTAATGTTAATTTCCACAACAGAGGTTGTTGTCGATTTTTTAATATCGAAAATAACTGCTGTCGAAGTGAAACTCGCTATTCAAAAATTATTCAATGTTGTTAATCCACAAAAGAATGAAAATAACTTTTGTTGATGCTAGTATAACTCTATCTTGTAAAGATGATTTATCAAGATAAATGTCTTTATGAATATTAAACTCTGTTGGCTATTTAACATCAACTTTTGAAAATAAATAGCTACAATGAATTCAATTTCACATTTAGATTTGCAAATCTATATATATATATATACTGATTTGAGTGGATTAGTATAATTGGTATAGTTGAAATGACATTGGTATACTTGTTATTATTACATCAAACTTCAGTTGACTTTTTTCAAGTCAATGAGTAATTGAATATTCAACGTAGCAGTCATTCCATCATATCCAGTGAAAGACACAATGAATGAAGAGAATAATGACATTAATTCTCTAGTTGAATCACTTTACTGTGTTGGTTATTTAACATCAACTCTTGAAAAATATAACTAAGTGGTAAGTAATATTGAACAATAAGTACTTGCAAATCTTTAAACAGATTCGAGAAAAATATACAATTAGAATGTTTGAAATAACATCAGAGTACTGGTTATTGTAACGTCAAACTATTAGTTGTTTTTTCAACAGTCTACGAGTAAGTGAATATTCAATGTTGCAGTCGTCTCATCATATCCTGTGAAATACATGACAGGTGACAGGTGGAGTGAATAATGGCCATTATGAATAACTACAACATGATGTTCAATAATTGTGTTCTATCGTATGATTGACTTTTTGATGCTGAGGACGTTCACATCCAATCCAGTGAAATATAACAGGAGATGTAGTAAAATCTGTCAAATTATAAAATCCCTAACAATCTATACTGCGTGGTGCACTAAATGTTGCCAAGTTCTGCACAATATCTATCAAACACAGTATTTATATGGGCAACGTTACCTGACATAATTCTTGAATCTCCTTCATTGCTAATTTTGCAGTGATAATAAAAATAATGAAGAAATTATGACAGTGAATAACAATAAACAAAGCAGTATGAATCTATGGGTATTTGAGCACCTATCATTTTATTTTTTGTTACATGAGGTTTGTGTGGCCATATTTTTTGTATGGGTCTATGGAAGGTTTATTTTATACCACTTCATGATAAGTACATCGTAAAGGTATTGGTTTTTCCATTCGCAAAATGCGTTCAAAATTTGGGTGCGAAACATTATGGTGGTGTTTATTTTCCTCGTCAGGAAATAGACCAGTCAGATACCCCTATTTTTTGAATGAATCTGCTTTATTAAAACAAAAGACCTGTTTAACCGCGATCAAATTTTTGTCCAACATATTGGTTTAGTTTCATGCACCATAATTTCAAAATAAAAATCCTCGATCGTTTCAACGTTCTCGGGTTTTCATTAAATTATTGACAAAACTATATTACATGTCGAAATAAGAAGAATAACTCTTGATTGAAATCTGGAGAAAATGGCAACACTGTCAACGCGCCAACTGGGAATATGGAAATTATTTGTTCTTGGAAATCGCGAATATGCGCAGTTGGTAAGAGAATGCACGTCTTCACTTGCGTTAACTTCTTTGAACGGCTCAGGATTTAGTTTCAGTTTCACTGTGCGTGATTCAATATATAAATGGAGGGTGAGGTAAGTAAACCCTTCATTTAATTCTTTCGATTGTTTAGGACTCTTAATTTTTTAGCAGCAATTTTACCCGAACTATCCAACAACACCAAAACCGACATAATTTGCCGGCTTGAATATCAGAAGAAACTGGATTGGATTATTTATAAATGATGTCTCTATCATCAAGATAACAGGTCAGAATAAATAATTGACATTATGTTTCATTTGGGATGATCTCTGAAATATTTTTGAAATGTAATTTCTATGTCCCCATTTACTGGGAGAGTCCAAAACAACAACAATAATTCTTCAGGTAGGTACAAAATACCTCACGGAAAAAAATGGTCCAAATAAAACGTTTTCCTGACTTTTTTTAGATTATGATAAGAAAATTAATACCTATATTAAATAAAAAAGCATTTTAACTCAAAAAAAAATTTGTATTTTGAACGCATGAGTTTGTAGCTAGAATATTGTTCATCGACAGGAAATAGTTCGATCACTAAGTAATTCACTTTGTATAATGCCAGGTCAACACTTTACTAGCGCTTGAAAAGTGTATTTTCATATTTATTAACTTAGTTACTTGCACTCCTCCTGAACTGAGAGATCTCATAGACTCAGCAATTTCGGATTTGATACCCGAAAAATCTAAACGGAAATATGAAAAATGTTACAGCAACTTCAAATATTGGTGTGTCAACCAAAATGTCAAGACGGTGTCAAAAAACATATTATTAGGATATTTGATGCAGCGATCAAAAGTTGTGAAGAGTTCAACTTTATGGAGCATTTATTCCATGTTAAAGACTATGCTTAACGTCCGAGATGGAATTGACGTAAAGAAGTTTTTATAATTGGTACCATTCCTCAAGAAAAAGTCAGTTGGTTATCGAGCAAAGAAATCAAAAGTTTTTACGCATGAACAAATTGATTCATTCCTCAAAGAAGCTAGTGATGCAAATCATCTACTATGGAAGGTATATAAATATGGAAAAAAAGTGAAGTATGATGTTTTATTCATAATAATTATCATTATAGGTAGTTTTGATAATGGGAATATCAGGAGCATTGCGACGAGATGAATTAGTGAGAATGACCCTCGAAGATATTCAGGAAGACAAAACTGTATTGATAGTAACTGTTCCTGATACTAAAACTGATCAAAAGCGTGTTTTTACCATAACTAATCGAGATTATATGAGAATATACTATAAATATGTAACTCTTCGACCAAAACACTGCTATTCGTCGTCTATTTCTGAGATATGCGAAAATGGAAAGTGCTCGGCACAGGTTGTTGGAGTGCATACGATTGGAAAAATACCTAGTATGATAGCAAAGTATCTCGGCTTACCAAATAGTGAGGCATACACAGGCCACAGTTTCAGACGAAGTTCTGCCACCTTGCTTGCCAATACAGGTGCTGATATATCAGTTCTTAAACGCCACGGTGGATGGAAGTCCACTACTGTAGCGGAAGGATATGTCGAGGATTCCATTCATAATAAGAACAAAATTTCCGATGATATTTCTGGCACTGAAGCATCTAGTTCAAATGTAGTCAATCGCGAAATGTTAATGTTTAGAGAAAATAATACGTTTTTGTCTAATGTAAATAATGATTATTCAGGAACAATAGATTTAGTTGCTTCATCTTCAGGGATGAATATCAGTAATAATGTAAACAGTACAATCAATGTTAATATATATCAAACATAAAGTATGTTTCTGTTGTGAATTTGGAAATATTTGTTGGTGTAAAATACATTGTTATTGTCATATTTCAGAAATGTCAAATGCTGTAGTGGCGTTCAGTTTGCCGGCAGTCACTATGGGAACGGCCGTAAAAAATTTTGCCGGCCGTCACACTGGGTAGCCTCTGTTGCGGATGCAAAATGCTTGTTTTGCGTCCGGTTGCACGAAAAGTACTTTTTCTACAACCACACTCCAAAACATGTTTTTCTGCATAGTTTTACGTTCGCAAACATGATTATTTCTCACAATAATTGAAATTTAACATTAGTGTGCCGCAAAGTGATATTTCTGTGCCACAAAGTGACATTTCTGTGCCAAAATTTTTCAGTACCTAATTTCTAAGCAATACAGTTTTCGTGACAGCAAGGTGAAAGTATATTTTGAAAATTCTGCATTTCGAAGGGATATTCGATCAGGCAACTTCAAGAATGAATAGACAAAGTCTATTGGTTTATATAATATGAGGGAAATTGTCTAACAAATTCATAATATTTTGAACAAAAATTATAGACATCACTACTGCTGTCTCAAATACCCACATACACACTATCCATTGCTAGGCAACGGAGCAACATCTATCGAATCATTTGAATGTCAACAAACGTCAAGCATAAAATGAATAGCGACAGTTCTGAAATTGAAAATACTCCGCCAGAACTAAGAGAACAAGTTAATTCATTGTCATTGAATTTACTACCTTCAACTTCTAGAGAAAAATATGAAAATGCATACAAACAGTTTATGGATTGGAAGGAAAAATACAAAACTAAAAGTGTTTCTGAAAATATAATGTTGGCATATTTTGAAGAACTATCCAAATCAAGAAAAGCCTCTACTCTCTGGTCAATATATTCAATGCTAAAATCGACTATTAATATTAATCACGGAATTGACATATCAACGTATGCAAAATTACGAGCTTTTTTAAAGAGAAAGTCTGACGGATATTTCGTGAAGAAAGCACAGACTCTGACATCCGAAGAAATAAATATATTTATAAAAGAAGCCCCGGACAATATATACCTGTTAACAAAGGTAATGTTAAGAGAAAAATTTACATATTTGACAATAAAACGTTAATATTTATTATCGTAGGTTGCAATGGCTATCGCAATTATTGGTGCATGTCGAAGAGGAGAATTATGGAAATTTGGTAAAATGCCCCAAGAAATAGCAACATTTTTAAAGTTACCGAACCCAAACTTGTATACAGGGCACACATTCCGGCGGACATCGGCAACCATGTTAGCAGACGCAGGAGCTGATCTGTTAACACTGAAACGCTATGGTGGCTGGCGGTCAAATAGCGTAGCCGAAGGTTATGTTGATGACTCTTTGCACTCCAAAATGAACATTTCAAATAAAATAATGCATTCAGTTAACCCACAAATGTCAAATATAGTGTCAACAAATATGAACCAGATATCACACCCTTCATTATCATCATCATTTTCACCTTCAACTTCTGTTAAAATTGTAGAAAATTTCGCGAGTAATGCACATTCAATGTCTACATCTAATTTGAATATTACAGAAAATGTTTCCAAAACTAACTCTCCCAGAATTTTAATTCAAAATTGTTCCAATTTTACAGAGAATTATAACTACAAATAAATACTTTTTTTAATCATACCAAGAATTAATTTTTGAGTGATTTTTTTGGAATTTGTTTCTCAGTTATTACCATTAACAACTAATAGTTAATAATTAACTTAAATATATGTAATTAATTATAATAAATATTTGTTTGGAAATAAACTTTATTATACTATAAAACGGAATTAATAGTCAGCGACGTTCAGTTCAGAAAAACAAGAATGAGAGCGGCTTAAAATCCTCTCCCTCTTCCCTTGCTTCTCTTGGGCATCATAAAGCTAAGAATGAGTCACTGACATTTCATTCCATCTTATAGTATAGTATTATTTTTAGCAAAAAGGGTGTTGTAGAAAAAGTATAGTGTGTAACACGAGCAGAAATGCAATTTCTCACCCGTTTGAATTGCAGCACTCGCTTGCGCTCGTGCCGCAACTTTTTCAAACTCGTGAGAAATTAGCACTTTTCTGCACTCGTTGCACAATATACTATTCCCGTACAGTTTAGTGCCGAAAACGGTCTGGGAAAGCTCGTTGCTCAGCAACGGACTAAAATACTAGATTAGCGTATTTTGAGGCCTGAAGTTGCTCCGAGAAAGTGGGCATTCTTGAACGATTTCAGAAAAAAACTTTTTTGTGATATGAAAATAATGTACCTACTTATGAAATATGCATCATCCTGCATGAATTTAATTTTAGTTGAATAAGGAAAAAAGGGGGGCTGTACTATGGTCATGTCATACTTACACTCCTCTATACCAAAGAATGGGACTGTTGTAATTTATTCCACAGAAGTGTTTTCATTGTTCATCACTTGAAAATAATAAAAGGTTTATCTATAAAATTATCTTTATTTCCCTTTTATCATGTACCTTAGTATTATTCCTTTCCTGTAAGTACAAGGGTGATGGTGGAAGCATAATCCAACATTAAATTTTATTTGTTATGGATTTCTTTTCATAACTGATCAGGATACGAACAGTGGCATGGTCAAAAACACACTTGTGTTTTATTCACCGCAGTTTTGTACAGAAAAATACATTATGGATCTAAAACATGCCTGCTGTGTATGAAAATTTAAAAGAAGGGCAATATAAAATATTATATGTGCATAATATCAAGTGAAAAAGACATCTGATGGAGTGGATTATTACAACATTTGATGTGAGAATTTACAACTGATAGTGTTATTGATGCCTTAAATGATGAAAAATTCGTGTTCATTCCTTGAGAAGTTTTCATCTATTTATAGTGAATTTCAACAAAATGTCAAGTCAAAAAGACATCTGAGTGAGTGAAATATTACAACAGACAAAGTGTGGTAAATGCATCAACAAATGAGAAATGTGTTATCATTCCTAGTTGAATTGTCGAATGTTAAGGGTGAGTCTTAACACAATATCAAGTAAAAATGACATCCTATCTATTTACAAATAAAAGTGTGGTGAATATATTAACGGATGAAAAATATGATTTCATATCTTGTGGAATCAACTGCTTCTAATGAGTTTTCACAAAATATCTAGTGAAAATTACTTGTCATTTCAGCGAATGCATAATGAAAAATTAATATCGAAGTATAGGTACTTCTCCAATGGATATATGTTATTTGAGCCCATCACAAAGAGTAAGTTGTTCTTCATTTTAGTGCTTAATCAATAACTTTTAGTGTGAATTTCCACTCTGCAATTTTTGTTATTTTTCTTTCCATCTCTTGATGAGAATTTACCTACAACTTTAGAGTGGACCCACTGGGACAACAATTGATGTTAAATTAACATTTCATTTCCAACAGTGTACAGCTGAAAAGTAAATACGCCACCAAAAATTAGTAAGTCGCCCCGGAGCGCCACGGAAATTAATAAAAATAGCCGTCCTCTACCCACACGCAGGCTATGCCTTTGGGTACACTCTATAAGTGTTTATGAGGGAATATTATCAATATTATTATTATTATATGATCCGCTGTTTTTGTGAAATACCCAAAGTCTGCACTGTAGGCATGCTCAGTGAGGAGTCCTAAACCGATATTTACAGTGAGCATTTTTTTGTGGTTTATTTCGCGTCTGAATCAAAGAGTAACTGTGATGAGGCTCTTTTACGTTCCAATCAGATCGGTTGAATCTGATGACTGCGGAAGGGTTCTTGAAACGTCATAAGATGCTTATATGGGTCTCTTCAGGTGGCCGCATGCCTTGTGAATAAAGTGTGATGTGACTTGCCTAGTATGCCAATCCTGATATCCGGTGCGCCAGCTTGAAGTGCGACCGACAGCTGAAAATTGAATAAATCACAAAAAACATACCTACAACTGAAGCCCTGAAGCTCCACGGCAAAAAATAATAATAGCCCTCCTCTACCCGCACAGACTATGCCTTCGGGTACACTCTATAAGTGTTCAGGAGGGAGTTTTATTATTACGATTTTGTAATCAAAAACAATCAATTGAAAAGTCAATGAGGAGGTATACCTATGTGTAGGTTGAAAATTATTGTTCTATGATGAAATAGCTTCTTTAGTTCTGTAATTATACAGAAAAAATAGAAAATTTAAAAAAATTTCATTTGCCTATACCTACCGGGTGACCACGAGGTGAGGTACGCCCCCAAATTTTTCTATAGTTTTGAAGATACAGGTTTCAAATTTGGTACGTCGATATATTACTCAAATACGCATATTTTGACTCCATTACCGAAAATTCACCACTTCCGGTTTAACCGGAAATGACACAAAACTTTTTTTTTCAAATGACACCCTGTACAATTTTTTTCATTATCCGGAAAAACATGCAATTTGTAATAACACTGTTCTTCAAAATTGAAAATCGGTTGAAAAATGGCGAAGATACAGTTGATTGTTCAATCGAACAAAGTTGGCCATGAACATCACTCAAATTATCACAACTGACAAACGGCGTCAACACTCACGAGAGGAAGGTTCGAGGTAAGATACAGCTGAAAATTGGGCTTCTCATGTAATTGCAGCCACCATATTTTCCAACAAATATAAAAAATTTCCTCAAAACGAAGTAGTACCCATAAAGAAATGCCCACAACTGCCATTTCTCAAATGGCAACATGCTCTTTTCATATTGTCGTATTCAGTTATGAATTATCCAAATAATCGTGTTAAAAGTTTCGGAGAATTCTGAAAGGAATCGAAGATACGGAATGTTTCATTATGAGTGTTCTCAAAATTGATTATTCTTAAACAGAGGCGGCTTAAACCTACGAAAGCTAAGCAAAAATCAAATCTTTCCATTCGAGCAATCTGATAATTATTTATCATTTTTCAATAGGCCTTTTCATCTCAGTTTATTTTTTGTGCGCATGCGTCAGTGTCAGCCATCTTTTTCGGACTGTTGTGTACACAAACGTGTTAAAATACCCGAGTACAAATAATTAAAATTACCTGATATTGAATGAATCTCATTTACCTAAAAAATAAGTAAGAAATTAATAAAATAATAAGTGTCCTAATTGAATGAAAATAATTATTTATAATGGTTCCCCTACGAAAAGAAACAACAAAACGGTTTTGTTATGGAGTGTGGACGGTGGTGTGGAGCGATACACAAGTCATTTGAAGCCAGTACATATTATTTTATATTTCCAAAACCTTGCCTTCAATATCTTAGAAAAATAATTAAGTCATCAGGCAAAGTACCTATATATTAAAACATATTCGTGGTCGGTGGATCAGCGGTCTAAGGCACAGGCCGTTCGAAACTCCAGCATAGCGATAGTCGGTTCGAGTCCGATGTAGTTACGAGAATTTTCCTCAACTACTTTATATCGGATCGATAGGCGACCGCATGTCTTGTTGAAAAGCAAGTGTATGGTGAGTTGTCTAGATGCCAATCTCGTCTAGTGCTAGCTTGGAGTGCACACCGACCACCCGAGGTGGTGCTGTGGGTTTTCCGTGTTTTCCTACAGCTGAAAAGTGAATACATCACCTGAAACATAAGTAAGTCGCCCCGGAGCGCCACGGCAAATAATAATAATAGCCGTCCTCTACTGGACTATAATTATAATCTTATTAATGATAGTATAGTAGGATCTATCCGGTACATATTGTAATTCGGATTTTTTTTCTAGCACTATTCCAGAACAAGCAAGTCATATTTTGGTAAGATATCATAGTTCCAGTCTATTTTAGTCGATTGAAACTTATTCTGTTTCTTGATAACTTTCTCTATTTGGACTATGAATTTTTTTAAATGTTGAAAAATAAATATCTATAATGGTCATTCATAATATGCTCTTATTAAATATCTCAAAAACTGTTCAGTTGGTATGGACCTAATTCAACTCATACCATTTTGGAAATGCCGACTTTGATCTATAGAAGTTTCTTCAGCTGTGTATGTTGCGTTTGGTAAAATTATTAGCTTTCTGGCTACCAGCATGAAACTTTCCACACTTTGGCTTAATGTGTGTTAGATCAAAATTCTGCCCAGACCCCATTGTTCAGACCTCCTGGTTCAAAATGGCGATGCTACTAGTTTAAAAAGAAAATTTGCTGAAATCGTGCATGTTTGATATCATGTAATATGCTTAAGGGTTATGAATAATAAAATATAACAAAACACCAATAGCTGGACCCATGCCCAGATAGCACAATATCATTCATAGAATATTTATAAAATATTTGCCGAGAATATTTGAATATTCACAGAATGTTCTCACAATGCAATACAAATATTCTAGGTATGTTCTATGAACATTTGGAATGGACTGTTTTGAATATTCTGAGAATATTTTCTGGTATTTTCTATAAACGTTACGATATAATTACGATATAATATATTTGAATATTCTCAGAACATTCTGTACACGTGTACATTTAAAATTAGTGATATTCTAGGAATATTCCTGGCATCTATAGGGAATATTCTTAGAATGAATATGAAATATTTCTGGGTACTGGGTACTGCAACAATAAAAACTCCTTTAATTCAAAAATAATTTATTTTCTTCAAAACACAAAGGTTTCTTTTCAAAAACATTTAAGGAACGTACGGAAAAAATGGAAACAACATGTCTGCATGAGCTAATAAATAGCTAGAAAAATGTTTTGTTACTGTTACTGTTGATTCCTCTAGTTGTTTATTGTTTAAATTTGGAATTCACACAGTTGACCAAAAACGACACGCTTATTCACGATCACGAGGAGTGATTAATATAGTTAATGAAAATTAATTCAAATTAAAAATACACTGAACTTTGTTGTTAGGTTAATATAAATATTTGCATCAGGATGAGACACCATACATACTATTTTGAAGGAAAGAAGATAATCCTGATTCGACGAACATCTGCAGATGTTTTTCTGCCAAGCGAATATGGCAGCCACCGTATTCATTCAAGTCGCCCCGGAGCGGCCGGAGCGCAGATTAATTATTTTTCATGTTGATTTTTCACTGTTGTATCCAATTATTGATAAAATACATTTTGACAAAGATCAAAAAACATGACAGAAACTCATGACAAAACCCACGAAATCACATACAAAGGTCACTTGTCAATGTCAATTGTCAGATACTTTGCGAGCTGAAACGACGGATTTTGCACAGTTGCCGCATACGCTTTAATCTTAACAAAAGTAAATGCACAATGCTTATTATAGCTTAAATGAAAATTATGTCATCAAAAAGTCATCCAAATCATTATTGATTACGTTAAATATACTAATCAAATTTCATAGTTTTGAAAAACGAATGGCTACCGTGCTGAGTCATTCCATATTTTATATATAAGAAATGTGAGGAAATTTCTTCATGTCTGACATCACCGTATGTGCTGTTATATTTCAAATTACAACTTATTATTTCTTTAATAATTATAATACAACTATGTAGTTTAAGTCATTTCAATACGAAAATAAGGTGGGTATATACCTTTATATAGATAGGACGATCAGGACAGGGGAAATATATAAGTAATATTATATTTTACCTATCTGAGAAGGAAGAATAACATCAAAAATACGATTCAGTATATCCTCAGAATATTAGAACCGGATGTTATTAGAATATATGGAAGGCAATATTCATAGAATATTTGCTACAGAATGAAGATATTCTAAGAATATTCTGAGAACATTTCATCAGAATATTCTAAAATAAAGTATATTGGAACGTTGTCAGAATATTCATGGAATATTATGTGCTGTCTGGGTGTGGGACCCTAAGTAACATACAAAATGGCGGAATAATGGAAAAAATACAAGAAAAAAAATGAAATACAATGAAATAAAGTTATAATTAAACAAAAATATCCGATGAAAAGAAGTAAAAATGAAATAATGAAAAGCAGTGAAAATGTGAAATAAATGTTATTTGAAAATAGTTACACACTGCCAACACACTGTCCATCGCACACACATAGTGAAGTGCATGGTAGATTATGCTTGCGGAATTTACACGACGACTTGCATGTTTTCTTGCATTTACAAGAAATAAGTTCCTGACACTGGAAGATTCGTCCATAATGACATAACTGATTGACAACCTAATTAAAACTGGTGTTACATCATCAAATATATTCCATGTTTTCCAGGTAGTTAGCTTGCCTATTCCCGCAAATGCAGACACCGTATCACATCCTGTATATGAGTGGAAGAACAGTAAGGCATCACATTTTTCTTCTGACAAGGAATTAGCTAACTTATGAATGGCAATGAATCGCTTGTGTTTGCCTGATCCAAATTTCAACCATAATTCTTCTAATCCCATTAGATGCAGTTGACGAAATGCAAACAGCGCAATGATGTACACATCTGAATCAACTGTCATACATTTTTATGACCATTTAGAACTGCATGTTTAACACGTGTTAGTAATCTAGCATCCGCTTCTTCATGTGATGATGGTGAGATGTCATGTATGTTTAACTGACGGTGAGATGGTGCGTGTTTCAGAGTCTCTTCATGAGTGCATATCACTAATTTCTCAGAATCAATCTTCATTTCTGATACAGTTTCAGCGAGGTAATGAAACAATTGAGACTTATTTTCATCTACCATTAAAAATTTTGAGAATATCTTTGGAATTGTTGTACTTGCTTTAACAACAACCTTCTGTCCACTACCACGAGACTTACATGTGTCTGACTTTAAACTTCCATCAACATACCTGTCAAATACAACATCGACACGTTCACTATGTCCAAGACGTTTTGAAACATGTGGGAGAAAAATGCTTTGGGCATATTCTTCAAATGTTTCGACACTATGCGTAGGTAATGTGTGCACCATTGCTGCACCATCTATGACAATTGCATAACAATGGGTTTCTGATGATCTTCATTATCTGCGTCACTGAGACAACTTTCTATACTTTTCATAATAGCAGATTTTTGAGCAGGTTTTCGATATCCAAATTCGGAAAGGGAAGGCGGATATTAATGGTTCTCATGAGCAAAAAAACTATGCACATCTCCTTCTCGCGTTTGACATGCAACATACAGTTTACAAAATATATTTGCATCCTGTTTTAGATTAACAATTTGTTTCTTTTCTTTGGAAACAACCGACATTGATTTCCTCTTGAAGGGTGTGATGTTGTTTCGATTCAAAATATCATGAACATATTGATTACACTGTATTAATCTATCTTTCACATAATCATCATACTGGTCTTGACCTGTCTTCTTGACTGATAACACTGCCTTTTCTGATTCTTCCCCAACCATAATGTTACTCACAGCAGTCACTAAACGTTCCCCTTCAAATGGACTGCCATATTTACGAAAAGTTGCTAATAGTGCAAGAACGTGTTTCTGAAATCGATCTTCATAGGCTTTTGTGTCTTCAGTATGGCTTAATGAAATAACATCACTATAATTTTTTTGTATTTTTTTCATCTCTGGATATTCTTTAATCATTCTTGAAATTTCTGGTCCGGCAACCATCCATTTTTGCAGTGCAGTGAACAATGGACAGAACTTTGATCTAACACACATTAAGCCAAAGTGTGGAAAGTTTCATGCTGGTAGCCAGAAATCTAATAATTTTCTGCTATCCCACCCCACTAAATATGCAATTTTGAAGTTTACGGTATTACGATATGTGGGGTTGTTACTATCGAATAAACAAAACTTCAGAGAACAACATACAAAGTTAAGAAAACTTCCCTACATAACAGTCGACATTTTCAAAATGGTATAGGAAAAATTAGGTCCAAATTCACCGAACAGTTTTTGAGATAGGTATTTAATAAGAACATAATACATGATCTAAAAAAAAATTAACGCACTCTGTATTTAAATGAAAGGTAATATTGAACAACTGAATTCATTACAAAGTTACTTTCAACAGTACCAATGACTTATTTTCTGTAGTCAGAAACGATCTGCCATTTGTTTTCATCATAGGAGTATTATCCAAAATTTAAAAAATTCTTATTTTAAACAGAGAGAGTGATCAAGGAGAAAAATACATTTAAATCGATTAGAATAGACTGGATCTATGATGCATTACCAAAATATGACTTGATAGTTTTGGAATAGTGCTTGAAAAAATTCCGAAAAACGATCGTTTTGACTAGGCCCCGAATTAATTTCTCTTATTTCGACTAACAAATTTTTTTTCTTCTCCGTTATAGATTTTGGCATTCTCATTAAGTGGTCTAATTTACATCGATCCTATAACCAGTTTTCGAGCTGCCTAATTGAATATCTGGTAAAAAAGCTCTTCCCTCCCTCCCCTTCCCCTCCTCATCGAACAAGTAATTAAATATCATTTTTGTAAACACCTCTACGTAAGGAAATGAAAGTAGTTGATTACAAGAAATAGTAAGCTATGGAATTTTATCTTTACTATCTTTACTAAATCTTTAATAGGTATGGACGCGTGCCACATCGATCTTTACTACACGCTCTCGAATGCGGATGTTTTTACAACGCTCAGTAGACTGCCAAAATGTAAATTTGTTCTCTGCGACGGTATGAGTCATAGCTCTTGAGAAAATCCACTACCATATCTTTCGCAGATTTATATCCATTTGGGAGATGAAGAATAATGATTATCGTAGATAGACGTAGAATTATTTAGAATTTGAAAATACATATCCATGGTAATACAATATTGATGATTTTTCTCATTTCATTCCCATACGCAGAGGTGTTCCAAAAATAATATTTAATTACTTGTTTGGTGATTAGAGGGGGGAAAGAGAATTTTACCAGCTATTCATTGAGGAATCACAAGTAGAGATTTCTTTTGAAAGCATTTGAATGTGGATGGCTGTAAGTTAGGGAAATGATGGTGAATGGAAATAAGAGGGGGTGATGTGGATTATTCCATTAGTCATTTCAGTTTAACTTTCATATCCTAGTAAGAGTAATGGACAATAATTTTCAATAATTATTTAATTTTGTTCATGAGATATATCATATGCAAGCGTTCAAATTGTTACCCTGTACATGGAAAACCATATACTGTTGGACAGAAAATTATATAAATTTTCATGTTGTTGGTGAAGACCCATACATTTTAAAAAAATTGTCAAATTCTTGCCGTTTGTTTTCTAGTTTTAACGGATGGAGTGAAAATCAATAGCATTGTGTTATTGATATTTATCTATTTTTTCAACATTGTCTTGCCATGCTGTAATGCAACACCCTTTGTGAGATATACGTTTTTATTCGAATGGAGCGATGTGATGAGTTCATTTCTGAGAAAGTTCAATTTCGAATTAGAGTGCAAAAATCAAATAAATGCATAATTAGCCGAAAGCCATTTTACGTACTAAATGTGCGGGGTCCTTTCCTGATTGAATAACGAAAATACAAAAACATTTGTAGTTCCAAATACCAATTAATACAAATTTAATCCAGCTGAAATTTGCCGTAAATACATGTCAATGCGTCCTAAGATAGCAGGAAACCCTAGATTGTTTTTTTCAGTATAGGAATGGAAAATGTTCAGTTCAAGACAAGTTGTCGGAATAAATAAGTAGGAATTATTCCGTTTTGATAGAAACATAGTGACTATCAGATGTATGGAGCATTGCAAAATAGTTCTTGTGGAAAACTTCATCTAAGGTGTATAATTTAACGATGGTAAGGGTCAGTAGTTGTTTTCTGTCAGAAACTTTCCTATGACTATTGTATTCAAAGACCGGATTACCTCATCCAATTCTCAATTATTTGCCTCCATTTTTATTAATAGCAAGATAAGTTCGACTCGCTATAATACTTTAGATGAACTGCTATCAATACAGTGAACTTGAACTGATTATAATTACTTGCCCTAACAAATCCACTCATTTTTCACAATTGATTGTTTACATTGCAAATTATAGGCCATTATTTGTTTAATTCAAGATTGAATACCCTGTGGTTTTGGTATTATTTTTGAAATGGTACCATGAAGAGTCGCCCTGGAGCGCCACCACGAATAAAAATAATAATAGCAGTCCTCTACCCGCACAGGTTATGCCTTGGGATAAACTCTACAAGTGTTTATGAGGGAGTATTATTATCATTATTGAATAATTTTCCAGCAATCTTCTTGACGAATATAACTCGACCTGCGAACTGAACTGAAGCGGTTGCCGTAGAAGTTAGTCAAATGTAAGGACCAGTTAATTTTTTTGTTGTTGAATAGATAGTTATTGAAAGAAAGTTCGTATTAAAGGTATATCACTCTGCATCTTTTTGTTCCGTCATCGGTATCTAACCGTATGTCATGTTAAGTATCGTTAGAAACCTTTTTTTATAATTTCATTAATACCATTATTATTTCAACTCTCTGGATAGATAGAATGTGTGTAGTAATTTTGTGTCCACCTATGGAATTCACTTACCTATTGCTTGATTTGATCAAAAATTTACTCAGTTGAGGAATGTCGCCAGATGGATATTCCAGCGATATGACAATCTAAATCAGACAGATGCAATACCAACATTTTCACCACTTATGGAATGACAACTTGAAACATGTTGCTGGCTCTTGGTCTATAATGGTCATGGGCTATTTTCAAAATCTCCCTCAATGGGTCATCCATTGAGGCATTACGTTTTTTATCTCAAATAAAAAATTAGTGTTCGGGACACATTAATGCATAATGTCGCTGTTCTACATCCCTACGTCGACCGGCAACCTGGCAACCTTCTCTTTCATTCAGAAAATAGCAATTTTATGAACGATTGACAACAATTATAATAATTACTTACTATTTTTATATTTCTTTCTCTGATCTTCTATTCAATAAAACTTCAGGATTAGTGCTCTTGAATAATGCTAGAACAAATTTTTCTAGTGGAAAGTTTCAATATGAAAGTGACTAGTATTGTTCTTTGAAGAATGAGCATCTGGGAAAGTTATATACGTCACTTTCTAATTCAGATTGTCATATCGCTAGATTATCCTTCTGGCTACATTTCCCAAATGAGTAAATTTTTGAACAAATCAAGTAATAGATAAGCGAATTACAGAGGTGTATATCGAGAGATTCAAAATAATATTAATGTTACTGAAATTTAAAAAAGATTTGTATCTATACTAAAAATGACGTGCAGGTGCTTCCATTTGGAAAAAATCTGATGACTTTATTCGATCACCAATAGCACATGAAAAAATATTTGAATTCACAAAATGATGCAGAGTAAAATACCGCTAAACTTTCATTTAACTTATTTTTCAATTACTCTTATATTAACTGAGAAAAATAGGCAGATCCATACATTTGTCTAACTCTATATGAAAAGGAAGCAAACATCAACCAGCGATGATCATGGACGCTAGTGTGTTTTCAGTTGATGTTCGTAGCCTAACTATTTTAGAGGGTGTTTTAGTATATTATTTCAATTATCTACATTGATGAAATTTTATGTCGATGACTCAGAACGGCTGAAATATAGAATAGAAATGTTATGCAGTGCGACTGCTGCATTTTATTCTCATATATTTCGGCATGTATTTATTTTTAGCCGCCACACATAGATTGTTACTGCAGGGTTTGATGTTCACAACATAATGAAGTATTCTTGGAATTAAATACTTGGCATTATTCACAAACCAATTATTTTTGAGTTACGTTACATTTGCTGCCAACTGATATTGTTCAATTAGGTAACTAACCAGTTGGAAATATTAATTAGGTGCCTATTATTAACACAACTTGGAAACATTAACTAGCGAGTATTTTTACGATCGAAGACAAGCGCGTCAGAATGTTTTTTACATATGTTGGCAAATAATTCAGATTTCTACTCGATTGAACTTTTTCTGAGAACATATCACCAAGCAACTGTATCAAGCAATACCAAATTGCCGTGATTATAATAAGCACCTGGATAAATTATACAGGGTTATGATAAAGTAATGCACAAAATTCATGAAACGTACAACGATCACTTTTGAAAAAAATGCAAAAACACGTCAAACTGTTCTTTTTATTCCGCATCTTTTGACATAAGTTACAAAAATAACACGTCAAAGTTGTCAAAGTTATGACGTCATCAACAATTTTTTTAATGGGAAGCTAAGATTTTTATCACATTATGTGATAGAGCTTGTGTTTGTACACAAGGGAAAAATAGTTGCAGTAGGGCTCACATAAGAAAAAAAACGAGAAAATGAATAAAAAACGAAATAAAAGTAAGTTTCATAACTTTTCATTTAACTAAACAGTCCATTAAACCAAAACTACTTTTTATAGGAATTGTTCAAACTGTGTCCCGTTTACTAACTGACATAGGCCAATACGATGGTAGACCGCATTTATAGAGTTTTCGATCATCTGCGGAGTTATACGAGTCATTTCGTGTCTAATTCTTTCCATTAAGTCTTCTAAATTGTCTGGCCGGTTAATGTAGACCCGACTTTTCAAATGTCCCCACAGAAAAAAATCAAGGGGGGTTAAATCAGGTGACCTAGGTGGCCACTCCATTGGTCCACGTCTTCCAATCCACCGTCCTTCAAACTGGTTATCCAGAAATCTTCGAACAGTATGACCATAATGTGGTGGTGCGCCATCTTGTTGAAACCAAATACTGGGATCCAAGTTGTCCCCGTTATTTGGATCCGGAAATGCCGCAAGTATGTCCGGAAGCACTGCCATACGAAGATGTTCCAAATATCGTTCAGCTGTTAAATTCCCGCGAAAGTAATGAGGACCAATAAATCTTCCCCGGACGATTCCTACCCAAACATTAATTTTTTGGGAACGCTGGGTGTGTTTTGTTTGCATCCAGTGGGGATTTTCCCGAGCCCAGTAGCGAGAATTGTGTCGATTTACAGAACCACTTAGACAAAACGTTGCCTCATCGGAAAATACTACACTATTGAGAAAATTTGGATTTTCGTCACAATGCCGCATGAAGATTTCACAAAATTCCAAACGTCTGTCCGGATCATCTTCTGAGAGTTCGTGAACAAGATGAACTTTGTATGGGTGTAGTTTTTCTTTTTTTAACATCTTTACTACAAACGACTGACTAACATTTTCTTGTAAGGCAATTTCTGTTGTAGTTGCGTGAGGGTGTTCTTCTACTGACAGCAAAATATCTAACTTCACATCGTCGCTTATTCCTGGTCGTCCAGATTTTGGAGCATCCCTCACGCTTCCCGTTGCATCAAATTTTGCAACAATTCTGCTTACTGTGCTTCTAGCAATTGGAGGTCTTTCAAAATGTGTTGCGTTAAATAAAGCACATGCTTCTTCATGACTTCGAAGGCGATCGTCGTAACCTACCATCATTAGAATTTCTATCCTTTCTCTTTCGGTTAAACGAGCCATAATAATAAAACTGTGGTGACACTAATTGTACGACTGACACTGACAAACCGTTGTTTTAGTAAAACAATTGAAAAAATTTATGAGAACACATGTTCTTACTAGATAAGTTTAAGTTTGACCTCCTTTTGTAATTGGTTTTGTTATTTCGTTTTTTATCCCTTTTCTCGTTTTTTTTCTTATGTGAGCCCTACTGCAACTATTTTTCCCTTGTGTAAAAACACAAGCTCTATCACATAATGTAATAAAACTCTTAGCTTCCCATTAAAAAAATTTGTTGATGACGTCATAACTTTGACAACTTTGACGTGTTATTTTTGTAAAAAAAACAGTTTGACGTGTTTTTGCATTTTTTTCAAAAGTGATCGTTGTACGTTTTATGAATTTTGTGCATTACTTTATCATAACCCTGTATATCAGCAATAACAGGAGGTAAAAAAACCATTGATTACCGAAAACCTAAAACAGGTTGCTTTTTGTTTTTGTCGGTTTCTTCAATTATACCTACATCAGTGTTTTCCGGCTATTCTTTATCCCCAATAACTTTGTCGGCGAATATTATTTATTGGTAAAATACGCCAAGTTGTATTACGATTTGCTAAATAATAAGCCGAGCACACAACTGAAACTGTTTATTTCCAACTTCACTAAAAACGTACAACTTCTTCACTGACTAATAAAACACTTAGATCTATACAACAATACAACTAGCTAAATATTCCAAACACTTATATACTTCTTCAAAAACTGCTTATCACTTCTTCATAATCTTCTTAATCTCTCCAGTGATTTGTCTCTCGCTTTATATATTCAAGCCGTGCAACCAGATGCTTCCGGATTCCGCTCTAGATTACTCACGACAGAATTCCATTCTAATAATCTTTTCTTGGAAATAATTATCGACAGAGCGCCCGCGGAATGGATTCAGCGGCGCAGCTAGGGGGCTTTTATCAATCTCGTAACATTAGCCCCCTCTCAATTTTGATCGTCCCGATCAAACAATGTGTCGTTGTCTCCATTATAACGTTTGAGTCTCTCTAGGTGAACGACTTTCATTTTCGCTCTCGGGCTGCGTTGAATCATATAGACCACGTCGTTTATTCCCTTTACTATCGTATAGGGTCCTTTCCAAGATGGTGGTAATTTGAGAGACACTTCTTTCTTACAACGAGGGTTGTACAGTCATACTCGATCTCCTTCTTTAAATCCAACAGTATTGGCCTTAAGATCGTATCGAGCCTTCATTCTGTCACTGGTTATCTTCAGTCGTTTTCTTGCAAAGTCGTGGGATCCTTTTCAAACTATCTCGCAGTTCGTCTGCATAATCCTGTATCTCTTTTTCTGCAGCACTTGGTGATCCGAACACCAAGTCACAGGGCAAACGAAGATAATGCTGGCTGGGGTGAGCTTTGTGGAATCGTGCACAGAGGCCCTATAAGCCATCAAGAATAGTGGAAGATGTCGATCCCAGTTCTTGTGGTGATCCTCTGCTACTTTGGAAAGATGTTCTTCTATAGTCCTGTTGAACCTTTCAACCATGCCATCAGACTGTGGGTGGAGGGCCGTTGTTCTGCTCTTGCTAATTCCCATCAATTCACAAACTTCCTTGAATAAATTTGATAAAAAATTTCTTCCTTGATCGGAATGTAGCTCCATTGGGACTCCAAACCTTGAAAACATGTTATCCACCAGAGCTCTCTCAACTGTGGATGCTTCTTGATTAGGCAAGGCATAAGCTTCAACCCATTTGCTAAAGTAATCCATGACAACGATTTGTTGCCATCATTCGTCATCGGAAACGGCCCTGCTACATCGATAGCGATTCGTTCGAAGGGAGCACCTACATTGTATTGTTTCATCTCCCCTCTAGATCTTGTCTTGGGGCCTTTGCTTGCTTCACACTTCGGACATCTTCGACACCATCTCTCTACATCTTCACGACATTGGATCCAGTAAAATCTCTGCTGTATTTTATCCAAGGTCTTATTCACTCCAAAATATCCACCTGATTTGCTGCCATGAATCTCCTCCAAGACATCACTTATTCTCCACCTAGGCACAACCAATTGAGAAATCACTTTTTTGCCGTGGGCCGATTCCCAAGCTGAATCCTGGTGATCGTAAGGAGATTTCCTTCCAGGTGGGTCTTTCCGCTCCGCTTTCCTTCCATCGTAGAAAATATGCAACGGTTGGATCCCTTTCTTGGTCCTGCCTCATTTTAGCTGTGGTCCAATTGTCGCCAACCATTAATCTCACTTGGTTGATTCCTTCGTGACGTTCAATTCGCTCACAATGCTCACAGGTATCCGAAATAGGTCTTCTGGACAAGGCATCTGCTTCGTTGTGTAATCGTCCTGGTAGAGGTTTTATCTGATACTGGTGATACTGGTTCAACTTCTCAATCCACCTTATTACTTGTCCTTCATGGGGTCTCGAGTAGCCACTTCAAAGCTGCATGATCTGTTCTAATGAGGAACTCTCTTCCATATAGATATTCGTGGAAGTAGTCGACAGCCTTGATTATTGCCAGTAGTTCCTTTCTTGTTACGCAATAATTTCTTTCTGGTTTGGTCAGTGCTTGCTGTAAAACTCAATTACTTTTTCCTGGCCATCTTGCTCTGGTGATAGTTCAGCTCCTATCCCGTTATTACTGGCATCTTTGTCCAAAACGAACAGGCCTCTTAGACGTGGAAAACTTAAAATTGGACTGGAACATAGAGCAACTTTCAGTTTTCCAAATGGCCGTTCACTTTCCTTGAACCAGACGAATTTGACTCGGTCTTCTGTCAACTTATGTAGGAGTGCCGCAAATTCAGCAAATCCTTCTACAAACCGACGGTAGAAGGTGCAGAGACCTAGAAAGCTCCTTACTTCATGTTTATCTTTAGGTCTCGGCCAGTCTCGGATCGTCTGTATCTTTCTTTCGTCTGTTCGGATGCCGTCTGATGACACTGTGTGGCCCAGAAAATCCACTTATTTCTGGAACAATGTGCATTTCTGGGGATTCAGTTGAGGTTGAATCGTTGGAGTACTTCTCGTAAGTTTTGCAGATGTTCTTCAAATGTCTTCCCCATGACTAAAACGTCGTCGAGGTATACTAGGCAAGTCTTTCAAGTGGGCCCACGCAGGACCAGCTCCATAAGTATTTCGAATGTTGCTGGAGCATTGCACAATCCAAATACCAGTGAACTGATAAAGTCCGCTTCCAGTTGAAAATGCTGTCTTTTCCTTATCGTCTCCATGTATGCCCATGTATGTATGCCCGCTATTCAGATCTAGGGTTGAGAACCAACGTGAACCTGCTAAAGTTGTTAATGTGTCGTCTATCCTCGGTAAAGGGTAGCTATCCTTCTTCGTAACATCATTCAATTTCCTATAATCCCTACAGAATATCGTGGATCCATCCTTCTTAGGAACTACAACAGGTGCAGACCAAGGGCTCGATGATTCTTCAATCACACCATCTTTCATCATCTTGTCAACAAGCTCTTTCACCTCTTGCTGTTTGGCAAATGGAACTCTTCTTGGTCGTTACCGATTTTTCAAGATCTGTTATAACACTCTTTGAGGCTTCCTTTCTTTCCTGGTGGTCACTTGAATCATAGTTTGCTACCCATGAAATAGGTTCACATATTCCAATGATATCGCCTTCTTTAGTTGTTATTTCTTCGGGATACACGTTGGCAACTCTCACAGGAATAGCATGTGTTGACTTTACTAGGGCTCGTGCGAGGACCAAATCGCTAGGTGATTCAAAACATGGCTGTACTATTCCAACGCAGCACCCAGGGTCTCCATGTAATGTAGCATAAACTACTTTCTCCGAAAATCCAGGAATTTTCACGGTTTTCACTAATCGCAGTTTCACAGATATCGTCCTCTCTGTTGGAGTTGTGAGGACAAATTCTTCCCCTCCAAACTTCATGATCCTCTTTTCATTGTCAAACGAAAACCCGTAGTCACTGATCAAATCCATCCCAAGTATAAATTCATCTTCTGTATCTGCGACGTACAGTGTATTTGTTGAAACTGAAATTGTTTATTGAAATAGGAATCCTAATATACATATAAAATAAATTACAAGTCCTAATTAATCAAAAAATCATAACTTATTACGAACAAGTAAACTGCCTAGTACGATGAATCCCTCTGTAAACAGTAATGTTTCTTAGGAACAATAAGTAAATACACAAATAAATAAATATACATATATAAACAAACAGATGATGTAAGCATGTGATAAATAATATAAAATTCTGACACCGAAGAAGATAGAGTTCATAGATTGTGAATACCTTGTACGAGAAACATAAGAATTGGTACTGCCTCGTGTAGGATAATCATGAATTTCACTAGTGAATGTAATAAACTTATCAAAGTATGCAGGTGCCTCGCGAGATAAAATTTTGAAAATAAAAATCATGGTGGAATAGAAAATTCTATCCTAAACTGAGAGCCAATCTAAAACTTGATGCATAGCTGTGATGGGAGTGAATCTGTTGCATTTCAAAATAATTCGCATTCCTCTGTTTTGCAACTTCGGCAAAGATTCAATACTATTACTCACCATCGAATAATTATAACAAGCTGGCACAGTAGACAAAAATGAGGTTGGATTATTGTATTATAGACCCTTACATATGTTTGGAAACTAAGGTGACTACTGACACGAGTGAAGAAAAATAGTTTTTTCTCAATTTTACTGTGTATGTATTGAAAGTGATCCTTGAAGCTCAATGTGTTATCAATCATAAAACCAAGGTATTCGATTTTTTGATCAATGTCAATGGGCTCATCATAAGTTTTAATTATCACTGACGCGATGTCGATGCGATTGATTTTATTTTGAGTGGTGATGATCATTGCTTTAGTTTTAGTACAGTTAAGCTTGAGTTTATTTATATTGAGAAAAACAGATACTCTATTCAAAATATGGTTGATTTTCATAATAGCTTGAGATAATTGTTTATTACTTACAGCCAACAGAGTATCATCAGCAAACAGATTCAGAAACTCACAATCTTCAATGAATTGTATGTCATTCAGATAGAGTATAAAAAGAAGAGGTCCTAGTACACTCCCTTGTGGAACACCTATATCAATATATTTTACACTTGAAAGTGTGCCAATAATTTTGGTACGCTAAGACCGATTTGAGAGATAACTGTTGAACCAATAGAGTACCTTTCCTGTTATACCGTAATACTCCAGTTTAGAGAGCAAAGTTGGAATATCGATTGTTTCGAAGGCCCTTTTGAAATCCAAGAAAATGGCAACAATGTATTTATCGTAGTCGACAATTTTTTTCCATTTTGAAACAGTTAGCTGTAAAGCTGTTTCACAAGAATGCTTATTTCTGAACCCCGACTGAAAATCCATGAAGAGTTTATTTTTCTCAATATATTCACGAATTTGATCGTACACTGATAGTTCGATAACTTTTTCAATAGCGGGAAGGGTATTAATAGGTCTAAAATTAACAGCTTCATTTGTGTTATTGATTTTTGGTATAGGAATAACTATACTAGTTTTGAGCTCTTGTGGAAAACATCCTATCGTCAAAGAACTATTGCCGAAGTTGAGGATTATATGACCGATAACTTGGAAAATACTTTTCAATACTCTATTATTCATGTAGTCGGAATTACATCTATATCAAGATTGTTTATCAATATTCTCAGATCTTTTAATGTAACTAATTTGAATTCAGATATAGAACTGGTAATGACTGGAAGACTCAAATCAGACCAATTTTCCGACTGTGGTATCGTTGCCTTAATATTTAGTATACTATCAATAAAAAACGAATTGAACTGCTCAGCTGTCTTCATCAGTTTTTACTCTAATAAATGACTGTTGATCATGAAAAACTATTTCGTTTGGTATAGAGTTATGTGAAGGTTTCAACAAACTTTTCAATGTTTTCCACATTTGTTTTGCATCATGAGAACAATTATCAATTTTCCTTTCATAGTATTCGACTTTCTTAATTTTCAACAAGTTGACCACTTCGTTTCTGTACTTTTTGTATAAGGCCCCGTTAACTGATTTGTCATATTTCGTTATGCCACTTCTGAACGCTTTATACGTAGTGTCCCTATGTTTTGTTAAAGAAATCACCTCGAAGTCATACCAACGAAGTTGATTTTCGCGAATGGTATAAGATTTCAACGGCGATATCAAGTCTACTTGTGTTCTTACATTGTATACAATATTAGAATATATCAAATCAACATTATTGGTATCCAAATTCCACTCAGAATAAATCAATTGTTTATTCAAGACATCAAAGCTATTTTGGTTGAAATTTCTGTATGATTTACTAATTCTATTAGGTATATGCATAGCCTTAATTGAAATTGTTAATATTACATGATCTGTAATTTTTGGAACATCATGAACTTTATGAACGATATCGTTTTTATTACTCTAAATATAATCAATTAGAGTACTACTAGTATTTGTTATTCTAGTGGGTTCATTAACTATCAGCTCAATGCCTGCAGTAGTAAGGAAATTTTTCAATTGGTTCACAAATCTATTGTTGGTATCCAGGAAATTTAAATTGAAGTCACCTATACATTTCTTGGGTTCTGAGAAAAAAATTTCAGAGCAATTTTCAAAGTGATCTATAAAATTGCGACAATCTGAATTAGGAAAACGGTATAAACAACCTATGGATAGATTTTGATCATGAACCTTAATTTTCAACACTAAACACCAATACACCTTGTCAACTACTATTTTCTTATGAATTTTAAAATTATAATCATTACGTACATAAATAACCACTCCTCC
Organism: Chrysolina americana; assembly: GCA_958502065.1. Classification (NCBI taxonomy): domain Eukaryota; kingdom Metazoa; phylum Arthropoda; class Insecta; order Coleoptera; family Chrysomelidae; genus Chrysolina; species Chrysolina americana. Next base: position 65,498,990 of record OY293411.1, read on the forward strand.
TGTATGTCTGCTGGATGAATCACATCTAAGTGCTTTATTACCATCAATGTCTATTTCAAAATCTAATATATCTGCAGCTGTACGAGATTCGCTGAACAGGATGATAAAGGGTTGGTGAGGTATTATATCACGTATCAGTTGGCTACGATTGGCAAACAGACTCTGGATATTCATATAGATGGAGTTAAAAGCTGTATTATGTTTAATTATAAGTTTTTTCCCTTGATGTTTTTTCTACTATGGTCGGTATACCGTTTATGAATTTGATTGTTTTATTCACTTCTCCATTGTTTGTTAGCTCGATGAGTTTAGCTTTGATAGATGCGTAGTATTGTTTCTGCATAATTGTTTGGTCTCCAAAAATAACTATACCAGGGACACTATTTCTTATTTTATTCCTGAGTACATGAATGGCTTCATCACTGTTACTCAGTATAACTTTAATGGGTCTGTTTCTGTTGCCAGTGTATTTTCCAAGTCTAAATGTTTTCTTCATAGTTACCTCCTCTGCAAGATTACCAAGAATCTTTTCCACATTTTTTTTATCATCCTTAGCTCAGCCTAAATGATTTTTTTCGTTGGATTCTTGTACGTTGCACACTACAATATTAGATGCTCTAACTTGTCTTTCATTTATTTCCTGGACAATACCGTTGATATTACAATCACTACTCAACTTCATGTCTGACAATTTTTTTTTAAATTTTTTATTCTCTTTTATTAACACTCTATTGATTTCGATTACTTCATTCAGCTTCTGAATAATAAGTGGTACCGTCTTAAATCGCTCTCTGCATTCCGGACAAAAATAAATTAGATTACGTTTTTTGATTATGATTGCCTTTAATTCCGTACCAGATAGTTCCGAACATTTTTCGTGTATAACTGTAGTACAGTAATAGTACGAAACTGCAGCACCGGTGTCTATGGTGCATATGACGTCTATTTCGTTCAATTTTCCTGAAATGGTAAGGCTATCGGTTGTTCTTCCCAGCCTGTAGATAGGGATGACCCTGGGGGCTCCATTATTGCTAGCCAGCATGCGCCCCGATATGCTGGCTAATTCTAGTTTTCCTGCCGTCCACTTGAGGACTCGCTGGAAGGCCTTGTCCTTATAGATGATTGCGAAAGTGGTGGCATTCTTACCCTGCAGTCTCTAATAAGATGTCCCAATTTTCCACATATATAGCACGACCTGTTCTTCTGAGTGCTCATTTCGCTTATCAAAGATTTAATCTCATCCAGAACCTTCTCGAATGAACTAGTAGCTGCGCTTGATCGTTGTTCGGGTTTTTCTATCGATACCACTCGTACTTTCAGCCTCGAGGTGTTGAAGGCCGCCTCCACTTCTAAAGAACATACCAAAGCATCGCCCCTCCTCTTGAAGAGTGTTAGTCGAAAAGTCCTCTGGATTTCGGTGTCTCTCAGTCCATCTATAAATAACTGCACCGCTAGCTGTTCCTTGAAATCTTCCGGTGCTTCTGGGTAAGCCAAATTAGGCGTCTCACATCTGCTTCAAATTCTTGCAGACTCTCACCTGGTTTCTGAGTGCGCGTTTTCATTTGAGCCCGATACAGCTGTTCTCGATGTTGATCGCCATACCGCAACTCTAATGCAGTAATCAGGTCCTCATATTTATTTTGCTGATCCATAAGTATTGTCTGCAACATACCCAAAGCTGGTCCTCTCAAAGCTGCTATGAGTGCGGTAGCTTTTTCTTCACCGCTCCATCCATTAGCCACTGCCGCAGCTTCAAATTGCCGGCGATACATGGTCCATCAAAAGTCGGTGGTTTCATGGAAATTCCTGATGTGGCAGATGTGGCAGATGTGGCAACCCTGTCTCGACGATCTTGGTTCTTGAGGAGTTCTGGTTTTCTAGTCCTTTCTTCTCCTCTCGCACTGTATCAAATTTCTTATTAACCTCATCGTCGATTATCTTGAGGCCTTCCTCTATTTTTCCTTTCAGTTGCTCCATTCGTACTTCGGTTCTCTGTAGAACATATTGGAAGAACTTGTCTTGATGTTCTAGAACCTTCTGGAAGTCGGTTTTCCTTTGTTTTTCTATTCGTTCCAATTCATTCTTTTGTTTTTCGAGAATTTTCTGGATTGCTTCTTCTCGTTCTTGTATTTCTTTTTCTCGATCTTGTTTTTCATCTAACTGTCGCATTTCCTCTTCTCGTTTTTTATCTAACCGTCGCATTTCCTCTTCTCTTTTTTCCTTTTCTCGTTCTTGTTTTTCATCTTCTCGCTCTTTTCTCTGTTCTTCGAGAATTTTCTGGAGTGCCTCTTCTTGTTCTTTTTTTTCCTCCAGGCGCCTTATTTCCAAATCGGCAAATTGATTTTGGATAAATTTCACAATGTCCTCCATCGTATCGTACGATGTACTCCTCGTATTCACCATAAATAGTTTCTGTTTATCACTAATATCCCGCTTCGGATACCACTGTTACAATTTGTTAAATAATAAGCAGTAGTATTACAACCCCAATACTGGGACCGGAGAGTGTCCCAGTATTGGTATTGCTCCACACGGTGAATCTCTCGATGGCCGCTTTCATCGAGTTCTTGCCGTTGGTGAAGGGTTGGGGCTGAAGAAGATGACGTGTTCGCCGAAGAGTTTCGGGGGTGGGGGGGTTTAAAACGTTTCACCCTAAGTGGCGCGCGTCTTTTCTGAAAAAAAAAACATGGCGGCGATGGAGCGGAAGGCGAAAAAACATGGCGGCGATGGCGGAAGTTATGAAAAAACCTTCCCTCACGTGATTCGCTGAGAGCAATTGGCTGGAAGAGAAAAAACTTCACGTGATTCGTTGAGAGCAATTGGCTGGAAAAGAAAAAAACGTCACGTGATTCGCTGTGTATTAAAAAAAATGGCCGCCGCCTTAATTGATAAAACGAAAAAATTAAATTTGACAAATGCCTGTCTTAGAACAACAGAAAATTATGAAATTATTAATTCACTCTCACTCTAATGCCAAGACTTATACGTCTCCGCGCGCTGTAGTCGTGAACAGCGATAAGCCACATCTGGTGTTTGTTTACTCTCTCTCCAATGAAATTCCAAGAAACACGATTTGGCCTTGGACTTGTTTACTGTCTCAGATGTTGTTTTTCCAGGAAAATGATGAGTCAGCAGAGATAAGAAAGTCGAGTTTGAAGCCAAATTGATCGATTCAAGGCATTTTAAGTGTCTCACTCTAACCCATGGCATTGTATATCTGTCTTTGTTTGTTCGCATTTATTGAAATGAATAACGTCAGTTCGAGAAAAATACGTTTATTTTTTCAAATAAAAAATTATACTTCAGTGCCATGGTGATATTCACCATCTTTGTTCGAATTGTTGAATATGTCTGTAGGGCATCTTGACGTCGTCGTCGTTACTCGGGGCACTGCAGGCATCGTGCGAGGGGTCACCTCCTCCACCACCTGAGATGCTGGCGGTTGCAGCAGAAACCAGTCAGTTTCTTGGCAAGTTTCGTTGCAAAAGACTTTCTTCAGCGGGTGGCGGGGACATGTTTGTTAAGTCGTAAAAAGCAACGTTTGGTCCTCCTACCTCCACCACACCCATGCAATACGATTATTTAGCGAAATTACCGGGAATTTTTTGGCGGGTGCGAAAAATCTTAAATCCATGCCCAAGTGTTCATTTCGACTGTCAGTTGTTTATATTAGCATATTCGAATAATTGATATATTGAAATCCGTCAGTTTTAGTGAGTATACCCTGTATAAATAGTCTCAAACCGCTTCATGAGAGCTCGGTAGGTAATAATCGAACTTTCAGACATTTCATTCATTTAGGTACCACGATATATTTATATTATTATTAAAATACTATGTGAATTTTTGCCAAAGAATCAAACAAACTTCAAAGAACCTATTTATCCGCATATAATTTGAGTTTATTTACCATCTCTATATTCATATCTATGCTTGGTCAACGATTTCAAGCAGGTAGGTAGGTAATAATCCCAGTGGCTGGAACGTTTTGAATGCTCGAGTTCATACATAGTTGTCATTGCTGTTTCCTCAATACGCCATTATCGATGATTTTTAAGAGAATTTTGTATTTCGAGAATTTGTTTGCAAAAATCGGAAGTTGAAATATGTAGCGAATTTCTTAAGTGTTTGTGAATAAATTTGGTACAGAAATTTGTTATTACCATATTTGCGTTCCAAAGAATTCTCGATCACATGATGATGCAATCGAACACCTGAATAAATAAAACCAATCGGATTTTGAGACCAAAGCACTCGATTCTAAGTCTGTATATCACCTCACTTTATACCATTGGATTTAATGTCTATCTCCCTTTGCATTCATCATTTGAATAGAGTTTGAAATCGAATAGCTCGGAATATTCTGGAAATTAGAGTCTGATCACGTCATACCTGGATTGGAAGATGATACAGCAGCACCTATTAGGTAAAAACTAAACTAACATCACGGTAATATTTGCCACTTGTCGATTGCTTTTGAGAATTCATACAAAGTTGAATACTGAATAGTTGAAATAGACATGGGCGAGAGATGGCGTGAAAAGACCTTTGGGAAATCACCAAACATTTTTGAGTAAAATTCATCCTTTTTTTTAAATTTAATTGAGTTCGTGAACAAGATTTCCGTTTTAAAAAAAGAGAATAACTTCGAGCGAACACAGTATCGAGATGACTTGAAACATTTTTGAGTAAAATTAATGCTTTTTTTTAAATTTGATTGAGTTCGTGAACAAGATTTCCGTTTAAAAAAAGAGAATAACTTCGAGCAAACACAGTATCGAGATGACTTGGAATATTTTTGAGTGAAGTCCATGTTAATTCAAATAGGCAACGATGGTCTCGTAGCGACGACGTCCGCATAAAATATAATGCGGTACTGGTCTTGGAGTATTTCAGGGAAGTGATCGAGTTCGTGAATAAGATTTCCGTTTAAAAAAAAAGAGAATAACTTCGAGCGAACACAGTATCGAGATGACTTGGAATATTTTTGAGTGAAGTCTATGTCAATTCAAATAGGCAACGATGGTTCGAGGTGGTCGGTGGATCAGCGGTCTAATGCACAGGGCGTTCGAAACTCCAGCATAGCGATAGTCGGTTCGAATCCGATGTAGGTACGAGAATTTTTCTCAACTACCTTATATCGGATCGATAGGCGGCCGCATGCATTGTTGAAAAGCAAGTGTATTGTGAGTTGTCTAGATGCCAATCTCGTCTAGTGCTAGCTTGGAGTGCACATCGACCACCCGAGGTGGTGCTGTAGGTTTTCCGGGTTTTCCTACAGCTGAAAAGTGAATACATCACCTAAAACATCAGTAAGTCGCCCCGGAGCGCCACGGCAAATAATAATAATAGCCGTCCTCTACCCGCACAGGCTATGCCTTTGGGTACACTCATGCATGCTCTGTGGTGTGAGGTACACCCTGAGCATGCCGCTTTTTCCGCCCAAAACCTGAGGGATTATGTATCTCATCTTCGAGCACGAGGCTATGTCAGAGCTCCTCCTCAGCCGGTTGACGAAGTGGCAGATATGCCACGTGTTGATCTGGCTGTAGAGGACGCACGCAAAATTCTACATACGGAAGGCATCAGAACCCGCAGGGCGCTTCATCACACCAAGCCCCTGAAGCCACAACAACTGGCACGGGTGGATGCGGAGATTCACGATGTCCTTTCAGAAGAGGCTGACATCTGGCAGATCAACTCTGCCGTGTGTGACGCCGCTCAGGCCCTGTCCCAAGCGGAGAGGAGGGATACCACCCCTCTGATTGGGAGGCATGAGCGACGCATTCACAAGATGGATGCTAAGATCAAGTCGGCGAGACAACACGCATCTCGTATCCAGTGTGTGGCGGACTACGTGGCGGCCAATAGGCCCTTCACGCCCGCAGTGCGGCGAATTGCCGCAAATCTAAGACGAGCTCACCACACACTAAATCAGGGCGTGCTGTTGACCATCAAACAGCACTGTTGCTGCTGGTGGCTGCAAAAAAAGTCACTGGTGAGGCGGGCGAGGAGCATCGCGGAAAACATGAAGTTCCGCGATAAACCCTCTCGCCTATTCCAAGAGCCTCCACGTGTTGTGGATAATCCGCAGGCGGCTGATCGGGTAGAAACCTTCTGGAAGAACATTTATGAGTTTCCGCAACCGCTCAACGTAGATACTCCAGCCCTAGCGCAGTTCGAAGCCTTCTGCAGGAGGCTTCGTCAGCCTGAGCTCAATGAACTGCGCAATCCGATAAGCTCGAGTTCGATGGGCCCTAAAAGGCTCTAACCACCACCCACCACCATCTAGCAACAGTTTTCAACTCATGGCTAGATGGGGAGCAGCAGATTCCGGATTGGTTTGTCGAGAGGCGAACCGTGCTAATCCCCAAAAACGGAGATTTGTCCGATCCGAAAAACTACAGACCGATAACATGCTTGAACGCATGTTATAAGTTGTTTACACGCATCTTATACATGCGAATACTCTCCGAGTTGAGCCGGTGTATGAACGGATATATGAGCAAAGAGGGTCAAAGAAGGGGGTCGCTGGCTGCAAGGAGAACCTGCTGATCGACCGAGGCATCACGCAGGACTCCGTGCAGTATAAGCGTAACCTTTCAATGGCCTGGATCGACTATCGCAAGGCATTTGATACAACATCGCATGAGCTCATCATGCATTTGCTCAGATGCTTTGTGGTACCCGATCCAATAGTGAGATGCATTGAACAGCTGATGCCGCTCTGGAGGACTCGCTTTACCATAACATCTGGTCAAGTCAGATATATATAGTCCTTCCTGAAGAAGTCAATAAAGGTTGACGAAATATTGAAGATTTAAATCGAATGACTTTCATTGTTCAACAGACCGCTACCCGAGAATTCCTACTTAGTTATATACCGGGTGGCTACGGAAGTATTGCCTACGGAATATCTCAGTTATTGTATGAAGTAGGTTTGTGAAATTTGGAGCATCGATATAATGACATGAGAGCTAGAATTTGAGCATATTGACATGTCGAAGTTAACTTCCGGTCTGACCGGCAGTAACATCAACCTTCTTATTTTAAATGGAAACCCTATTTTTTTTTCTTTTCGCTTTATTCAGCATTTAATTCCCTTTCTAATGACATATCACAAGTTGGTATCTAACCAGAAACTAGATCAGAAAAAAATTATTATTGAAATTCACCGAGTAGGCCGTGGAAGCAAAATGAAAGCCAAAAATTGAAAAGTTGGCTATGGAAACCATACGTCACTTGATAACAGTTGCTACTACTGTGATATTTTATTTTCATTCGTCAGCGTTATAAAAAGCCGCCAAAAAAATATTGGAAAAATTGGGAAAAAAACAATACTCTGTAGGTCCATAACTTAAATAGGAACATGCAACTTTTTCTTGCCTGTACTATTCAGCATAACCATTCCATTCTAATGATATAATAAAAAGTAATTTTTTGAAATGAAATACCAAAAAATCCAATTATTAATATTCAAATAACAAAAAAACAGATTTATCGAAAAAAAAATTCAAATTGATAGGATTAAAGATAAAATAAATTCAAAACAAATGTTCGAAATGCATTCCCTCAGCGTCAATACATTTATTGACTCTGGTGATATTTTCATGTAAAACGTTTCTCAACATTTGGGGCGTGATATCTTGGAAAGCTCTACGAATTTTTACTTCTAGCTCATGTAGAGTTGTAGGCTGTGTGGAATACACCCTATTTTTAAGATGCCCCCATAGAAAAAAGTCGCACGGAGTAAGATCAGGTGACCTTGGTGGCCACCTGACTGGACCATGGGTTGTTATAAGTCTCTCTTGAAAGCGATTTTGAAGATAATTTCTCGCTATTCTTGAATTATGCGGAGGGGCGCCATCTTGCTGGAAGTACATTCTCTCAGTTATTTCCGCTGGTAGGTTATTAATGAATTCCGAAATTTCATTCGTTAAAAAATTAAAGTATCTCTCTCCGGTTAGTTGGCCTTGAAAAAGAATGGGGCCAACAATATGAGTTTCAACTATTCCTGCCCAAACATTCACACCAAATCTCTCCTGGAAGCCACCTTGTCGAAACCGGTGCTCGTTTTCTGGTCCAGTCAGGTGGCCACCAAGGTCACCTGATCTTACTCCGTGCGACTTTTTTCTATGGGGGCATCTTAAAAATAGGGTGTATTCCACACAGCCTACAACTCTACATGAGCTAGAAGTAAAACTTCGTAGAGCTTTCCAAGATATCACGCTCCAAATGTTGAGAAACGTTTTACATGAAAATATCACCAGAGTCAATAAATGTATTGACGCTGAGGGAATGCATTTCGAACATTTGTTTTGAATTTATTTCATCTTTAATCCTATCAATTTGAATTTTTTTTTTTTCGATAAATCTGTTTTTTTGCTATTTGAATAATAATAATTGGATTTTTTGGTATTTCATTTCAAAAAATTACTTTCTATTATATCATTAGAAAGGAATGGTTATGCTGAATAGTACAGGCAAGAAAAAGTTGTATGTTCCTATTTAAGTTATGGACCTACAGAGTATTGTTTTTTTCCCAATTTTTCCAATATTTTTTTTGGCGGCTTTTTGTAACGCCGACGAATGAAAATAAAATATCACAGTAGTAGCAACTGTTATCAAGTGACGTATGGTTTCCATAGCCAACTTTTCAATTTTTGGCTTTCATTTTGCTTCCACGGCCTACTCGGTGAATTTCAATAATAATTTTTTTCTGATCTAGTTTCTGGTTAGATACCAACTTGTGATATGTCATTAGAAAGGGAATTGAATGCTGAATAAAGCGAAAGGAAAAAAAATAGGGTTTCCATTTAAAATAAGAAAGTTGATGTTACTTCCGGTCAGACCGGAAGTTAACTTCGACATGACAATATGCTCAAATTCTAGCTCTTATGTCATTATATCGACGCTCCAAATTTCACAAACCTACTTCATACAATAACTGAGATATTCCGTAGGCAATACTTCCGTAGCCACCCGGTATATATACTTAACATATTATGGTGGATATAGACGTCCCGCCTGGAGCACAGTTTCTATTCCATTTTCACACATATTCTGTAAAAAATTCATCATCATGCGGGTTCGGAACAAATCAATATTTTTCATTCAATAGGGTGATGTATCTAGTTTGATTGCATTTCAGACTGTTTTTGACACTCAATAGTATGACTCATGAGTTTTCCGTTGCTCGTGAAGTATTTTGAACATCCATCACAAAAATATACTTTATTCCTGTTTCTTCTTATTTGTGTACTGAGCAGTCGGGATAAATATTTAATGAAGCAGTAGTGGTATCGAATTTTGGTATCATCAACTGTCTCTGGCGGTCCTCTATAACCCTTCAATTTTGAATGATATTCATTCTGAATTAAAAATAAATTAACATGTCGGTTCAATCTCCGTTTGGTGAGTCGACTCGGAACAGTTACGAAAATTGCCTCTCTGTCCGCCTGCGTCTGAGTTAATTCCAAGGTGTACACATTGATCGATATGTTTTGTTCAGGTGCTCAAATTTGGTAATTTGTTCCAATTTCATCGGAAATTGAATACCGTCCAAATTCAAGATTTTTGAGTAATGTGGATATGATTTTGTCCTGTCAGTATGCTTTCTTGCTGGATGCAGAGCTGAAACAACTGCCCAAGCAAAGCACGCTTCATCATTATTTTTTACATTAATGCACGCTTGCTTTCTTGCTATGGACTTTGGAAGCTCGATGAAAGATGAACCGTTTTCAATGTTATATTCACTAATATATACTTCCAAACTAACAATTTTTTTAAGTGTGGAATCTCTTTCCTGTTCCAATGATTTCGACAATTTATATCGAATATGGTCAATGACTTTCTCTTGGAACCACCCTTTCAAGTTTGTACCCCTGTCAATGATATTGTTTTTAGTACTGAAATATTCTATATCATTATATTCCATATAGCTATCTTTGACAAATTTATTATTAACCTCAATCATTGGATGTTTTTTCAGCAATTTCTTTATTCTGCGTTTGGATAAGGTATAAGCGTCTTGAAAAAATTGTCCAGTATCCTTAGGGGTCAAATTCATTATTATTCCTGTACGCAGACCTGACGAAAATGCGGATTTTATATCTTCCCACTTCACTCGTGATGATAATTTTGATGTTGCCCCTCCTCCAACCACTCCTGCATTTTTAATTGAATTTTTTACAATTTTCAAATTTCCCGTCAAAGTTTGAAGTCTGCGTAAAGTCCCTATTGACTGCTCTTCGTTGATTGATGATATAGCTTTATTTAGCATACGAGCAGTTCTTTTACAATGTTCCAACCAAATATTGCTTTTTCTCTTTGAGATGTCAATTTTGAGAATTGACACCGCTTCTTCCAAATTTTTGATTATGTCTACGCATACAGTAGATAAAACATCATCGAATTTTAGTTTGCTTCTGATGAGTTTCATAGATCTACACAAATTTGCAGGCATATTTTCACTCAAAGTATCAAGTTGCTTGAATTCCAATTGTTTCAAGCTTTCGTTAATTTCCCTACATAGTTCAACCATGTTAGCATAAATAGTAGTGATGTCTTCAGAACTCATATTTGTTCACTGAATGAAGAAACTGATACAGAATGTGTGTGAAAAATTAAAATCGAAACTTACCTTTCCGATAGTAGACAGCTGGCTTGGATTCAGTGGGGTACTCTTCTATTGTTTCGATAGAAAGGTATAATATGCTGCGGGCCTGGTATGCGCTGAGCTGGGTTTCAATTCAACTTCACCAAATTTCGTCTCCCGTTTCCAAGTATTGAATGTACAACGTCTGAGGTGGTAGATCATCTGTCACAGCTCATTTTCAGTAAATAATAACTAATCCAGTCACATTTCAAGTTGTCGTATGAACACAACTGGGTATAATATTGCGACAGAAGCGTAGCGCCATCTAGTATGAATCTTTCGAACTGAAAATGTACTATCGATCAAGTTTGAAACCCGCCTGTAAATTCGAATGAGTATAATGTTGTTGAAGATGCGTAGCACCACCTACTGTGAACCTTTCAAGTCCATGTCGCTACGAGACCATTTTTGCCTATTTGAAGTAACATAGACTTCACTCAAAAATTTTTCAAGTCATCTCGATACTGTGTTCGTTCGAAGTTATTTGACTCTTCGACAGAGGACTCGTTTACGGACTCGATTACTTCCCTGAAATACTCCAAGTCCAGTACCGCATTATTTTTTATGCGAACCTCGTTGCTACGAGACCATCGTTGCCTATTTGAATTAACTTGGACTTCACTCAAAAATATTCCAAGTCATCTCGATACTGTGTTCGCTCGAAGTTATTATCTTTTTTTTTAAACGGAAATCTTGTTCACGAACTTGATTATTTCCCTGAAATACTTCAAGTCCAGTACCGCATTATTTTTTATGCGGACTTCGTCGCTACGAGACCATCGTTGCCTATTTGAATTAACATGGACTTCACTCAAAAATATTGCAAGTCATCTCATCGATACTGTGTTCGCTCGAAGTTATTTGGATCTTCGACAAAGGACTCGTTTACGGACTCGATTACTTCCCTGAAATACTCCAAGTCCAGTACCGCATTATTTTTCATGCGGACTTCGTCGCTACGAGACCATCGTTGCCTATTTGAATTAACATGGACTTCACCCAAAAATATTCCAAGTCATCTTGATACTGAGTTCGCTCGAAGTTATTCTCTTTTTTTATAAACGGAAATCTTGTTCACGAACTCGATTACTTCCCTGAAATACTCCAAGTCCAGTACCGCATTATTTTTTATGCGGACTTCGTCGCTATGAGACCATCGTTGCCTATTTGAATTAACATGGACTTCACTCAAAAATATTCCAAGTCATCTCGATACTGTGTTCGCTCGAAGTTATTTGGCTCTTCGACAGAGGACTCGTTTACAGACTCGATTACTTCCCTGAAATACTTCAAGTCCAGTACCACATTATTTTTTATGCGGACCTCGTCGCTACGAGACCATCGTTGCCTATTTGAATTAACATGGACTTCACTCAAAAATATTCCAAGTCATCTCAATACTGTGTTCGCTCGAAGTTATTTGGCTTTTCGACAGAGGACTCGTTTACGGACTCGATTACTTCCCTGAAATACTCCAAGTCCAGTACCGCATTATTTTTTAGCGGACTTCGTCGCTACGAGACCATCGTTGCCTATTTGAATTGACATGGACTTCACACAAAAATAATCCAAGTCATCTCGATACTGTGTTCGCTCGAAGTTATTCTCTTTTTTTTTAAACGGAAATCTTGTTCACGAACTCGATTACTTCCCTGAATACTCCAAGTCCAGTACCGCATTATTTTTTATGCGGACCTCGTCGCTACGAGACCATCGTTGCCTATTTGAATTAATTTAATTTTTTAAACGGAAATCTTGTTCACGAACTGAATCAAATTTAAAAAAAAGCATGAATTTTACTCAAAAATGTTTCAAGTCATCTCGATACTGTGTTCGCCCGAAGTTATTCTCTTTTTTTAAACGGAAATCTTGTTCACGAACTCAATTGAATTTAAAAAAAAAGCATGAATTTTACTCAAAAATGTTTCAAGTCATCTCGATACTGTGTTCGCTCGAAGTTATTCTCTTTTTTTAAAACGGAAATCTTGTTCACGAACTCAATTAAATTAAAAAAAAAATATGAATTTTACTCAAAAATGTTTGGTGATTTCCCAAAGGTCTTTTCACGCCATCTCTCGCCCATGTCTATTTCAACTATTCAGTATTCAACTTTGTATGAATTCTCAAAAGCAATCGACAAGTGGCAATTATTACCGTGATGTTAGTTTAGTTTTTACCTAATAGGTGCTGCTGTATCATCTTCCAATCCAGGTATGACGTGATCAGACTCTAATTTCCAGAACATTCCGAGCTATTCGATTTCAAACTCTATTCAAATGATGAATGCAAAGGGAGATAGACATTAAATCCAATGGTATAAAGTGAGGTGATATACAGACTTAGAATCGAGTGCTTTGGTCTCAAAATCCGATTGGTTTTATTTATTCAGGTGTTCGATTGCATCATCATGTGATCGAGAATTCTTTGGAACGCAAATATGGTAATAACAAATTTCTGTACCAAATTTATTCACAAACACTTATGAAATTCGCTACATATTTCAACTTCTGATTTTTGCAAACAAATTCTCGGAATACGAATTTCTCTTATAAATCATCGATCATGGCGTATTGAGGAAACACCAATGACAAATTGTATGAACTCGAGCATTCAAAACGTTCCAGCCACTGCTTGAAATCGTTGACCAAGCATAGATATGAATATCGAGATGGTAAATAAACTCAAATTATATGCGGATAAATAGGTAGGTACTTGAAGTTTGTTTGATTCTTTGGCAAAACTTCACATAGTATTTTAATAATAAAATAAATATACCGTGGTACCTATATGAATGAAATGTCTGAAAGTTCGATTATTACAGGGTGTACTCACGAAAACTGACGGATTTCAATATATCAATTATTCGAATATGCTAATATAAACAACTGACAGTCGAAATAAACACTCGTGAGAAACATGCATTCTCTCAAACACTTGGGCTTGGATTTTAGATTTTTCGCACTCGCCAAAAAATTCCCGGTAATTTCGCTAAATAATCGTATCGCATGGGTGTGGTGGAGGTAGGAGGACCAAACGTTGCTTTTTACGACTTAACAAACATGTCCCCGCCACCCGCTGAGGAAAGTCTTTCGCAACGAAACTTGCCAAGAAACTGACTGGTTTTTGCTGCAACCGCCAGCATCTCAGGTGGTGGAGGAGGTGACCCCTCGGACGATGCCTGCTGTGCCCCGAGTAACGACGACGACGTCAAGATGCCCTACAGACGCCTACGATGGATTTATGTTTTTTATATCTTTAGCACTCATATGCCAACTGGGCGAATCATTGTACAAGCTATTGCAATCAATTCGACAAAAATACATATTCAACAATTCGAACAAAGATGGTGAATATTACCATGGCACTGAAGTATAATTTTTTATTTGAAAAAATAAACGTATTTTTCTCGAACCGACGTTATTCATTTCAATAAATGCGAACAAACAAAGACAGACATACAATGCCATGGGTTAGAGTGAGACACTTAAAATGCCTTGAATTGATCAATTTGGCTTCAAACTCGACTTTCTTATCTCTGCTGACTCATCATTTTCCTGGAAAAACAACATCTGAGACAGTAAACAAGTCCAAGACCAAATCGTATTTCTTGGAATTTCATTGGAGAGAGAGTAAACAAACACCAGATGTGGCTTATCGCTGTTTACGACTACAGCGCTCGGAGACATATTAGTCTTGGCATTATATTCGAGAGAGTGAATCAATAATTTCATAATTTTCTGTTGTTCTAAGACAGGCATTTTTCATATTTAATTTTTTTGTTTTATCAATTAAGGCGGCGGCCATTTTTTTTTTACTACACAGCGAATCACGTGACGTTTTTTTCTTTTCCAGCCAATTGCTCTCAACGAATCACGTGACGTTTTTTCTCTTCCAGCCAATTGCTCTCAGCGAATCACGTGAGGGAAGGTTTTTTCATAACTTCCGCCATCGCCGCCATGTTTTTTCACCTTTCGCTCCATCACCGCCATGTTTTTTTTGCAGAAAAGACGCGCGCCACTTAGGGTGAAAGGATTTAAACCCAACCCAACTTCAGCCCCAACCCTTCACCAACGGCAAGAATTCGATGGACGCGGCCATCGAGAGATTCACCGTGTGGAGCAATATCAATACTGGGACACTCTCCGGTCCCAGTATTGGGGTTGTCATACTACTATAAGCCGAGCACACAACAAAACTGTTTTTCTAACTTTACTAAAAACAAACAACTACTTCACTGACTAATGAAACACTTAGATCTATACTCTATATATCTATACAACAATACAACTAGCTGAATACTCCAAACACTTGTATACTTTTTCAAAAACTGCTTACCACTTCTTCATAATCTTCTTAATCTCTCCAGTGATATGTCTCTCGCTTTATATAGTCAAGCCGTGCAACCAGATGCTTCCGGATCCCGCTCTAGATTACTCACGACAGAATTCCACCTTAATAATCTTTTCTTGGAAATAATTATCGACAAAGCGCCCGCGGAATGAACTCTGCGGCGCAGCTAGGAGGCTTTTATCAATCTCGTAACGATATTTATGTTATGCTTTGCTATTAAGGATGTTCGTAACATCTAATAAGTATATTGAACAGACAGACAGTGTTTGGCTTGTACTTATTTCCCAATTCTCCTATGTAAGCCAATAAAACAACCTCGGGGAAGCATTTTGCGTAACTTTTTTCTTTACATAACATAAAATTCTATTTGCCAAATCAAACTTTTGTTTTGATTTTTCAGATTTTTCGTCGTTTCGCTTCCTGAATTGCGTACTTCTGAGGGAGTAGAATCAGTTATTTCATCGTCGGATAAAAATTCCATGTTTTCTCAACAGCAACGAAAATTTTGAACAAATTACACTTAACGAATATTGTAATAAAATAGCACTGAACTAATTTTTCTAATTTATTTAAAACACCACTTAAAACAATTATTCGACTAAAACATAGACTTCACTAATCATTTCAATTTATTTCTACTGTGGCTATCTATCTGCGAACTCTCGAACTGAAATTATAACTCTTTGTGTCTATATATGGCTATCCTGCCATCTGCTATACAGCGGCTTATATAGTCACATTTGCAGTTCTCGATGAATCGAGTGTATCCGACGACTTCTTAGATGTGCCTAGAACCTTTGGTTAGAAAGTTCGCGTTTCTTCCACGTGATTGATGTGTTTGTGAGCTTAGGAATGTTTTCGTGGGGTGCATACTTAATGAGGTGAATGCGTAATGAGATGATCAGGACCGGTCTCGAGGCTGGTCTCGAAATCGTTACATTGCTCCCTTCTTAAAGACGTTTCGTCCCAAAATGTCATTTTTTGAGTGTGGAGATATCTGCAAAGTTCTTCATATCTGCACCTGGACATTCGATAGAAATAGTATTCCACAGTCTTCAAGTTGGCTTCATTCTGTCACTGGCACTCTGGATGTTCAAACGGACTCGTTCATGGATATCGCCCATTCTCTGTCGTAGTTTGCTGACGTAGTCCTATTCCGCAGTGTCTTGTCCTGGTAGCGTCCCAAATTTCAGGTCACACGGAAGTCGCAGCTTTCGTACCATAATAACACTAGCAGGGGTGTGGATGGTTGACTCATGTACTGCGGAACGATAGGCCATCAGGAACAGATAAAGGTACTGGTCTCACTATTTCTGGTGGTCAGAGACTACCTTGGCCAGGTGGCGATTTATTGTTTTATTCATCCGCTCCACCATTCCATCTGACTGCGGATGTAGAGCTGTGGCCCTCGTCTTCCGCATGTTCAGCATCTGACACACCTTCTGGAACAGGTTTGACTCGAAATTCCTTCCATGATCCGAATGCAGCTCCAACGGAATGCCAAATCGCCAAATCTACTCCTTTACCAATACGTCAACAACGATGATGGCTTCTTGGTTCGGCAGGGCGTAGACTTCGGCCCACTTGCTGAAGTAGTCCATCGCCACAAGGATGTACTTGTTCCCGTGATCAGATTGTGGGAACAGGCCAGCGATGTCAATGGCGATCCTTTCGAATGGGCTGCCCACATTGTACTGGCGCATCGGGGCCTTGGGTCTTGTTCTAGGCCTATTGCTGGCAGCGCATACAGCACATTTTCTGCACCAGTTCTTGACGTCATTTTGGCAGTTGACCCAGTAAAAGCATTGCCTCAGTTTCTGAAGGGTCTTTGTCACTTCCAGATGTTCTCTGGTGGCCCCATCATGGATTTCTCGGAGCTCTTCTTGTCTTCGGCTTCTGGGAACTACTGCTTGACGTCTATCTTCCCCGCCATTCTTCAACTCCAATACACGCTTCAAGACTCCATTGTCCAGGGTGAGAGAGTTCCATTGGGCCTAGTAAGATTTAACAACTGGTGAACAAATGGCTATTTCCCGCCATGACTGGATGTTGTTGTCTTTCCAGTTATCATTGACCACCGTGGTTCTGCAGAGTACCGAATTCCTGGAGCCTCTCGATTCAACGTGCCACTTGACCCTCGGGATTCTTAAACTGTAGGAGCCATTTGAGAGCTGCATGGTCAGTTCTCAGAAGGAATCTTCGTCCATACACGTACTTGTAGAAGTGCTCAACTCCCTTGACAACAGCCAACAGTTCTCGCCTGGTGACAAAATAATTCCGGTCCGGTTTACTGAGGGTTTTGCTGAAGTAACCGATGACTTTCTCCTGTCCTTCTTGGATCTGAGACAGGACAGCTCCAAGTCCCACGTTACTGGCGTCCGTATCCAAAATGAATTTCCCGTCAGGAAGGGGATAGCTCAAGATTGGTGCGTTGAATGGTGCTTCCTGAATGAATCTTGGCGTTCGTCTGACCACTGGAACGTTGTTTGTCCTTCCGTAAGCCTGGTCAGTGGTTTAGCGATGTTTGCAAATCCCAGCACGTATCGACGGTAGTAGGTGCACAAACCAAGAAAACTCTGAAGCTGGTGTATGTCTTTTGGAACTGGCCATTCTTTTACAGCTTTAATTTTCTGTTCATCTACCGCTACTCTCTCCCCAGAGACAACGTGGCCGAGGTATCGTACTACCTTCTGGAACAAAAGGCATTTCATGGGGCTCAGCTTCAATTCGGAAGTTTTTAGTCGTTGGAATACCTCTTCCAAGTTTTTGACATGGTCCTCTAATGATCTGCCAACCACAATAATTTCGTCGAGATACACCAGACACGTCTTCCATGAGAGTCCCTTCAGAACCGTCTCCATCAATCTTTCAAATGTGGCTGGAGCGTTGCAGAGCCCGAATGGCATAACTGTGAACTGCCACAAACCTGAACCGACTGTGGAAGCTGTATTTTCTCGATCTTCCTGAGCCAGTTCTACCTGCCAGTATCCACTCTCCATATCAAGGATCGAGAAAATTGTTGAACCGGCCAACGTGCCTAGGGTGTCGTCTATCCTTGAGAGAGGGTAGCTGTCCTTTTTCGTCACGTTGTTCAGTTGACGATAATCAACGCAAAACCGGGTAGAACCATCTTTCTTCTTTACCAGTACTACTGGAGAGGACCAAGGACTGTCGGATGGATCGATGGCTCCGTCTTTCTCCATATCACTGACTATGTTGTCAGCGTCTTCCTTTTTGGCAAGAGGAAGTCTTCTGGCTGATTGCCGGATTGGTCAAGCATCTTCAGTGTCAATTTTATGCTGAACCACCTTTGTTCTACCGCCTCTGCCTACTCCGGTATCGAAGATATCCTGATATTTCCTGACTAGTTCCCTCAGTTTGGGCTTTTGTGCTGGCCCGATGTCCTTGAACGAGATAGTAACCAACTTCTCCAATTCTGCTGGCATGTTACTGGCTTGGCTAACAGTGCCGGGTCACCGGGTAATAATTGACATTCATTACCATCACTGGCACAAATTTATCAACACACAACAAGGTTTTTCGTAGTGCAATTCCTCATCCAATTTTCTCATCATGGAGCTTGGGCTCGAACATCACCACGTTTCCACTGATCGCAGCCCCATCCAAGCGAGCCTCCAGTATGGTATCAGCCCTCTCAAGTACGCTCACGTCTTCAGCCAATAGGACAGGAACCATTTCTTCACTTCTCCCATGAAGTACCAGTTCTTCTCCGTTCACACGTAGGACGCCGTCTTTGAAATTTAGCTCGAAACATGTCGAATTCATGATGTCCATTCCAATTATTACATCGTCCTGGATGTCTGCTACTAGAGCCCGGTGTTTCACTTTGGTGCTGCCTAAAGTCAGTTCAATTGGGATTTCTCTAAACACAGCTGTCAGCTCTCCTGTTGCTGTGCGTAGCTTCCAATTCGACGATTCAATTCTTGCCGGTGTTTTGGCAAAAGTAGGCCCAAGGATTGTCCTAGTCGCACCTGTATCAAGCAGCATGGTGCGAGGCTCGTTGTCAATGAGACCGTCTACAAAAACACCTTTGTTCTGTCGTTGAAGGACAGCGACATATGCGTTGTTATTTGGGGCTTGCTGGATACAGGCCGACGACTGCCCCTCCTCATCGACCTCTTCAGTTTTCCTGTATCGGTGTCGCTTCTTTGAATGTTGGGCATTTGCTACGCACATGCCCAATTTTCCCGCAACTCCAGCATCTTATTTGTTTCCTCTCAGGCAGGACTTCCCTTATTAATTTTCTTATGATATCCTCGATATTAGCGGGCTCTTGCGTATCTTATTCAATCATCCGGACTCTACTCTGGCTTTTGCAAGATTGTTTTGCTGCTTCGAATTCCAGAGCGCGTGCCAATGCATCTACGAGATGTGCGGGGCGAGCTAGTATTAGGGCTTGTCGGGTTTCTTGGGCACGGAGTCCATCCAAAAATGCCTGAACCGCTAGTCCATCCATAACATTGTCCGGTGTAGCTGGGTACGCAAGACGAACCAAGCGTGCAATATCGGCTTCAAATTCTTGCAAGGATTCGCTTGATTTCTGGCATCGATTTTTCAGCTGTGAATGGTACACGTGTTCTAGGCTTGTCGGGTTCCTTGGACACGGAGTCCATCCAAAAATGCCTGAACCGCTAGTCGATCCGTAACATTTTCCGATGTAGCTGGGTACGCAAGACGAACCAAGCGTGCAATATCGGCTTCAAATTCTTGCAAGGATTCGCTTGATTTCTGGCATCGATTTTTCAGCTGTGAATGTTACACGTGTTCTAGGTGGGCCTGAACATACCATAGTTCTAGATGTTTAATCAGCTGTTCATAGTCCTCCTGTTGTTGGGCGGTGAGGGTCTATAAAATGTAGATGTATGATATTGTCACAGCTACCTAAATATGGGTAAATATTAGAGTACATAACTATAGGTAATCGCACCAATCGCAGAGCGAGGAAATATTTCATTTCGCACTAGTGCGAAATACGTAATTTTCTGTGCTAGTTCATAATGCGAAATAATACGTATTTCAAGTAGGTCGTCGGAAAATATATTAGGCTGTAGATCATATAAAGTAGGTTCAAATTCTATGCAACCCTCTACAAAAATCACTTCAATACGGTACATAATAATAAAAAATTGCCATAGTTTTGAATACGACAAATACTCTCTGGTTTGTTTCAGCCTAGAAGCAGTACGACGAGTGCGGAATATATTATGTGTGTACATTTGTATCATATCAGTGCCATCCTATGACGTTGTAAACTATTCCTTTCCTTCCAATATATGATTATAAGAAGGATTAATATTTATAGGAGCTGGATCTTTGTCCTAGTCCTCTGCGACCTTTGCAGATCTACTGTGTAATTTCTTAATTTTACTCAGAACAGATTCAGGTCTTCCTAACGAGATTCCGAAACTAAGACAGTGATTCATTCATGTAGCTGATCGGACTTTGGTGTTTCCTCCCTTTATTGCATGTGCCTTGACATTATAAGGCCTTCGCAATGATTTTATATTTAGAGTGCGCTTTCTATTGATTAGGCTTTTTTATGTCATCACGTTCATTAAGTTCATTTTTTGTCTGTTGAGCTGAAAATGACCCGTCAGAAGACTCACCATCATTCTGACGGCCACCAAACATCAGTAACCTTTTGGGTACACTCTATGAGTGTTCATGAGGAAGTATTATCATTATTATTATTAGTGCAGCATAGAGTGTACACAAAATCGGGAGTCTGCTATGAACCCTGCAAAGAAAATGAAGTATTGCATTGGGATCACTTCACCAAACTATTTTCTCTTGCTGTCCTTTGTTACCGCAAGTGTTCATATCTGATCATCAAACTATTATGATACCTACTGAAAAAACGAACACATCCCTACCTATATGTTCAAAATTAAAAATCTTATTACCAGGTATGTCAAACTACCCACAACAACGTATAAAATAGTAATATAAATAATTACTCTATAAATTCTGTACATTTCAAATCGTTTACTTCAACAAATAATTTACCGACGTAAACTTGAAATTAATTCACCCAAATATTTTTCGTATTACGCCATCGGAATACCGAAAACCGTGCTTATAATAATGAAAATAGAAATGTTGCTTCGTGATTAAAATTTCATGAAATAAAACTGCGAAATGCATACTTCTGCGTTGCTCCATATTCAGCTACTTGAGAGACATGAGTAGAGATGAATAGATACATGATTTCGAAGAATGATTTCCGTGGAGGCAGTTTTCTGGGATATTTCGCTCCCAACTTCAGTGAGCATCTTCAGCGTGAATGTTGTCATCTGAAAGACAAGAAGTTGTGATTGAAACGTCTAAATAAACCGCCTTCAAGGAGATTGTTATGTTCTATGGTTATTTGAATTGATTGACATTCCTGTCACGATTGTCACT
Organism: Chrysolina americana; assembly: GCA_958502065.1. Taxonomy (NCBI): domain Eukaryota; kingdom Metazoa; phylum Arthropoda; class Insecta; order Coleoptera; family Chrysomelidae; genus Chrysolina; species Chrysolina americana. Next base: position 65,520,420 of record OY293411.1, read on the forward strand.
TGTCACTTAATCTTGTGTTAGACGCGAGTACGTATGTCTGATTATTATTGCCCTCATTCATAATTCTAATTAGTGATTAAATACAAACTAAGGAACCTGCGATTGTATCATTTATTTCTGCCTGATACATATTATTGGCGACGAGTTGGTCGTTTGTGTTTAAGTGTCGTCTGAGTATTGTAGTAAAACTGCACTAACTAATTTTCCTAATTTATTTAAAACACTATTTACAACAATTATTCACTAAACATTCACTTCAATAATTTATTTCTACGGTGTCAGTCTCTATCCGCTAACTCTGGAACTCTGGAACAATAACTAACTCTCCATTCTCACTGACCCGCTTATATACTCCCAAGCAGTTTCCATTAACAACTCTCAAATATTCAGGAGTATAGAACATTTCATCCAGATGGCTCTTCGAATAGTATCGAACAATCGATTTATTCCAGCTTGTTCTTGGCGATCCGTACGCCAGCAGATATGCAGTTGTAGTTGAACGAGGGTGCATAATTAATTAGATCAGGGCCGGTCTCGGGGCAGGTCTCGAAATCCTTACAGTATGAACAATAAATAGTCAAGTACCGGTAAAACCTGGTCAGCGTCGATAGGTCATTGACCTTTGTCTGAAAAAGTCCGTTGTTTAAGTCTTTGGTTTCTCCTACAAGTTGTGTCGGTGTCATAGGAGTCATGGCATTCATAGGAACCATTGAACAATTCATTCTCACCAACAAAAATGATTTTACATCGTATATAATAGAGAGGTTGGAGCATTTGTTCCAGGTAAATAAAACCGATGAAGATATCAAGTTGTCAATGCTGATTACACTGGGTGGCCCCGAGCTATACAATATAATGAAGAGTCTGGTATCACCAAAAAAGCCGGAGGAAGCTACTTTTGCAGAAGTTGTAAAGTTGTTGAAAAGTACCAATGTGAAGTTGGCTGCCAGAGCTGGCAGCCAAAATTTCCGAACATTCCCGAATGACCAGTGGCGCGCGCGTTTCCCCCCTTTTAGGTTAATAATTGGAATAAGCAGCTGCCTCGGCGACGGCTACAATTTCTAAAGACGAATAAACTAGAACGGTGAAACTTGAATATGTATTTACTCCTAAATGCCATGAACTATTTCTGTGACTCATATATGTATATTTGTTTTTCATTGTGTCACGTTACATCAAAATAATCCGTTATGTCCGGGAGAAGTACACAGAAAAATAAAGCATTTTTATAGGAAGAGAGTCATACGGGTGGTGGAAAAAAAAATCGAAACGAATTTTTATCTACCCTTGGAACAACTGCTTCTTAGCTGCGTTTGAGTCGAATGTTTAGATTTCGTTGCTTAGAATGATAAACACATTCCTTGCAATATGTGCCCCGATGGTCTACACGGAGAAAAAGATAAATTCTAAAATGATTATTATTAGCATTTATTATCTTCATTTTCGCAACTTACTGTTGGGTCGTCATAGGGTGGAATGTATTCCAAATGAGTTCAAGAATCCCGCTATATAAAAATAATTCCTGCCTAAATGGGCCTCGATAGGTCTACACCGAGAAAAAGATTTTTTTTTAAATAATTGTTATCATCATTTTCGCAACTTACTTTTGGGTTGTCATAGGGTGGAATATATTCCAAATGAGGTCTAGAATCCCGCTATATAGAAATAATTCCTGCCTTAATGTGCCCCGATAGGTCTACACCGAGAAAAAGATTTTTTTTTTAATAATTATTATCATCATTTTCGCAACTTACTGTTGGGTTGTCATAGGGTGGAATATATTCCAAATGAGGTCTAGAATCCCGCTATATAAAAATAATTCCTGCCTAAATGTGCCCCGATAGGTCTACACCGAGAAAAAGATTTTTTTTAAATAATTATTTTCATCATTTTCGCAACTTATTGTTGGATTGTCATAGGGTGGAATATACTCCAAATGAGGTCTAGAATCCCGCTATATAGAAATAATTATTTAAAAAAAAATCTTTTTCTCGGTGTTCACCTATCGGGGCACATTTAGGCAGGAATTATTTCTATATAGCGGGATTCTAGACCTCATTTGGAATACATTCCACCCTATGACAACCCAACAGTAAGTTGCGAAAATGATGATAATAATTATTTCATAAAAAATCTTTTTCTCGGTGTAGACCTATCGGGGCTCATTTAGGCAGGAATTATTTCTATATAGCGGGATTCTAGACCTCATATGGAATACATTCCACCCTATGACAACCCAACAGTAAGTTGTGAAAATGATGATAATAATTATTTAAAAAAAAATCTTTTTCTCGGTGTAGACCTATCGGGGCACATTTAGGCAGGAATTATTTCTATATAGCGGGATTCTAGACCTCATTTGGAATACATTCCACCCTATGACAACCCAACAGTAAGTTGCGAAAATGATGATAATAATTATTTTAAAAAAAATCTTTTTCTCGGTGTAGACCTATCGGGGCACATTTAGGCAGGAATTATTTTTATATAGCGAGATTCTAGACCTCATTTGGAATATATTCCACCCTATGACAACCCAACAGTAAGTTGCCAAAATGGTGATAATAATTATTTAAAAAAAAATCTATTTCTCGGTGTAGACCTATCGGGGCACATTTAGGCAGGAATTATTCCTATATAGCGGGATTCTAGACCTCATTTGGAATACATTCCACCCTATGACGACCCAACAGTAAGTTGCGAAAATGAAGATAATAATTATTTAAAAAAATCTTTTTCTCTGTGTAGACCTATCGGGGCACATTTAGGCAGGAATTATTTCTATATAGCGGGATTCTAGACCTCATTTGGAATACATTCCACCCTATGATAACCCAACAGTAAGTTGCGAAAATGGTGATAATAATTATTTAAAAAAAAATCTATTTCTCGGTGTAGACCTATCGGGGCACATTTAGGCAGGAATTATTTTTATATAGCGGGATTCTTGAACTCATTTGGAATACATTCCACCCTATGACGACCCAACAGTAAGTTGTGAAAATGAAGAATGAATGAAGAGCTGGCAGCCAAAATTTCCGAATGACCAGTGGCGCGCGCGTTTCCCCCCTTTTAGGTTAATAATTGGAATAAGCAGCTGCCTCGGCGACGGCTACAATTTCTAAAGACGAATAAACTAGAACGGTGAAACTTGAATATGTATTTTCTCCTAAATGCCATAAACTATTTCTGGGACTCATTGTGTCACGTTACATCAAAATAATCCGTTATGTCCGGAAGAAGTACACGGAAAAATAAAGCATTTTTATAGGAAGAGAGTCATACGGGTGGTGGAAAAAAAATTCGAAACGAATTTTTATCTACCCTTGGAACAACTGCTTCTTAGCTGCGTTTGAGTCGAATGTTTAGATTTCGTTGCTTAGAATGATAAACACATTCCTTGCAATATGTGCCCCGATGGTCGACACGGAAAAAAAGAAAAATCCTAAAATGATTATTATTAGAATTTTCGCAACTTACTGTTGGGTTATCATAGGGTGGAATGTATTCCAAATGAGGTCTAGAATCTCGCTATATAAAAATAATTCCTGCCTAAATGTGCCCCGATAGGTCTACACCGAGAAAAAGATTTTTTTTTAAATAATTATTTTCATCATTTTCGCAACTTATTGTTGGATTGTCATAGGGTGGAATATACTCCAAATGAGGTCTAGAATCCCGCTATATAGAAATAATTATTTAAAAAAAAATATTTTTCTCGGTGTAGACCTATCGGGGCACATTTAGGCAGGAATTATTTCTATATAGCGGGATTCTGGACCTCATTTGGAATACATTCCACCCTATGACAACCAAACAGTAAGTTTCGAAAATGATGATAATAATTATTTTAAAAAAAATCTTTTTCTTGGTGTAGACCTATCGGGACACATTTAGGCAGGAATTATTTCTATATAGCGGGATTCTAGACCTCATTTGGAATACATTCCACCCTATGATAACCCAACAGTAAGTTGCGAAAATTCTAATAATAATCATTTTAGGATTTTTCTTTTTTTCCGTGTCGACCATCGGGGCACATATTGCAAGGAATGTGTTTATCATTCTAAGCAACGAAATCTAAACATTCGACTCAAACGCAGCTAAGAAGCAGTTGTTCCAAGGGTAGATAAAAATTCGTTTCGAATTTTTTTTCCACCACCCGTATGACTCTCTTCCTATAAAAATGCTTTATTTTTCCGTGTACTTCTTCCGGACATAACGGATTATTTTGATGTAACGTGACACAATGAGTCCCAGAAATAGTTTATGGCATTTAGGAGAAAATACATATTCAAGTTTCACCGTTCTAGTTTATTCGTCTTTAGAAATTGTAGCCGTCGCCGAGGCAGCTGCTTATTCCAATTATTAACCTAAAAGGGGGGAAACGCGCGCGCCACTGGTCATTCGGAAATTTTGGCTGCCAGCTCTGGCAGCCAACTTCACATTGGTTTGAAAAGTTATTTCGACCCAGCGAAATTGGAAATTGCAGAAACGTTCAGTTTCAATAATTGTGTCCAGAAGTCGAACCAATCAGTTGCCGAGTATGTGGTAGAGCTGAAAGAATTGGCACGTTCTTGTAATTTTGGAGAATTTTCAAATCGAGCTTTACGAGATAGACTAGTATGTGGTCTACGTTCTGAAAGCACACAGAAGCGTTTACTTTCTGAAACAAAATTAACCATAGAGAAAGCAGTATCTATTGCAACAAATTGTGAGTTGGCTGAAATGCAAGTCAAAACTTTTCAGCCAGATTGTGGAGTAAATAAAATACAAAACCACAATAAGTCAAATGCTTTTAGTAAGCCAAGTGTCAGTAATCCAAGTGGAAAAGGCAAAAGTGCTGTCATGTCAAAAACGAAACCGTGTTTTCGTTGTGGTAGGGTCCACAATCCTGCTACCTGTCCTGCTGAACAGTGGACCTGTTTTTCATGTAGGAAGAAAGGTCATACTTCTACTGTTTGTAAGCAGAAAAACAAAGTCAACAGTGTAGAAGAGCAGTCACTCTCTGAGGAAAATGATAATGAAGAAGATGAATTATTGGCACACTTGTCCTGTAACAAATTGAATTTATCTGAAAAAGCAGGTATGTCTGTAAATGGGCAGTTTTTGCAAATGGAGGTTGACAGTGGTGCAGCCAGGACAGTTATTTCAGAGATTCAATTTAAGGAAATGTTTCCAAATGCTCTCATGTTACCTGTAGATGTAGATTTAAGTGTCATAACAGGGCAATCAGTAACAGTATTAGGGGAAAGTCATGTGAAAGTACAATTTAACAAAAATTGTGCCATATTGCCTTTGTTAGTCATACAAAGTTTGACAAAATTTACACCATTAATGGGCAAGGATTGGTTGGATAGTTTGTGTCCTAATTGGCGAGGAAACCTTTTATCTCAAAATAGTTTGGTGTCAAATGAAATAAATGTTTCTAAGTTAAGAGAACAAGTCAAGTCTCAATTTTCTTCAATTTTTAGTCAAGATGAGAGTTCTTGCATAAAACAATAAAGTGTTAGGTTAGAGTTGAGAGAGGATGCAACTCCAATTTTTCATAAACCATATTCTTTGCCATATGCTTTGAGAGAGCCAGTAGAAAAGAAAATCAAGTCCATGGTAGAGTCAAATATTCTAATTCCAGTGACTCAAAGCAACTGGGCAAGTCCTATTGTGGTTGTCTCAAAAAAGAATGGAGACATCCGCATTTGTGTGGATTTCAAAGTTAGCCTGAATAAGGTTTTAAAACCAGATTATTATCCACTACCAAATATCAATGATATACTGTCATGCATGTCAGGTGGTAAAATTTTTTGTGTTCTAGATTTATCCGGAGCTTATCAGCAATTGGTAGTTGACCAACAGTGTCAAGAGTATTTAACTATTAATACTCATATTGGTTTATTTAAATTCACCAGGTTAACATACGGAATAACTAGCGCCCCCTGTCTATTTCAATTGATAATGGATAAAATTCTAAATAATTTGAGTAATGTAGTATGTTATTTAGATGACATATTGATTAAAGGAGATAGTATAGAATCATGCCAGAAAAATTTGTATGTAGTCCTTGAGAGGTTAGCAAAGTTCAATGTGAAAGTAAATCTTTTCAAGTGTAAACTCTTCGAGTCTGAAGTGGATTATCTTGGGCATAGAGTAGATAAGGATGGATTGCATCCATCAGATCAGAAAGTTGAAGCCATTGTAAATGCCCCTGAACCAACTAATATTACACAATTGAGATCATATTTGGGATTACTGAATTTTTACAGCAAATTCTTACCGATGTTGTCATCGGAAATCAAACCATTTTATAAACTACAAGAAAAGAATATTCCATTTGTTTGGTCAGAAAATTGTAGAGAAGCATTCAAGCGTAGTAAAGAATTACTCATTAATAATCAATTGCTTGTACATTTTGACCCATCGAAACCTATTGTAGTTGCTTGTGATTCATCTGCATATGGAGTCGGTGCTGTTCTGAGCCACAGAATCAATAATGAGGATCGTCCTGTATTATTTGCATCCAGCACTCTGTCTCCTTCGGAGAAAAATTACTCCAACTTGGAACGTGAAGCGTTAGCATTTATCTTTGCTATCAAACGATTCCATGAGTATTTATATGGTCAACATTTCATTCTTTTAACCGACCATCAACCACTACAAACAATATTCAATCCGAATAAAGCCTTACCTTCAATGTCAGTTGCAAGATTAGTAAGATGGGCAATATTTTTATCAGCTTACAATTATAGCATCATATATAGGAAGGGTAAACTTATGGGAAATGCAGATGCTTTATCTCGTTTGCCATTAACCTCAAATTCTAATGTTTTGTATATTAAATCATTCAATAACACTGATTACTTACCTTTATCTTATAAAACTATTGTTAAATATACAAAAAGAGATGTAGTCCTATCAAAAATTATAGATCTCACTATGAGTGGTTGGCCAAATTCAATATCAGATTTGAACTTTAAGCCATATTTCAATAGACGTCATGAATTGACTGTAGAGTCTGGTTGTCTCATTTGGGGTAACTGTGTAATTCGAATTCAGATTCATCTTTATTATCCTGGCCTAAGTCTACTATATTTTGGTCTAGGATACACATAAATTTTTTCCATAAAAATAATTACAACTTTTTGATTATTTTGGATAGTTTTTCCAAATGGATAGATGTGTATATCATGACATCAACAAATGCAAGTCAGACTATTGAAAAATTGAAGCAGAGTTTTTCAATATTTGGACTTCCTGTTAGCATTGTCAGCGACAATGGTCCACCATTCAATTCTGAAGAATTCATTTCTTTTGTCAGAAAAATGGTATCAACCCAATCAAAAGTCCTCCATACCATCCACAGTCCAACGGTTTGGCGGAACGAGGAGTGCAAACTGTGAAAAAGTCTTTAGTCCGTTTGTTAGTTGAGGAGGGAAATGTTACAAACCACCTGAATGTCTAGATCTTTAAGTAAGGAAGAGTGTTATGTTCTATGGTTATTTGAATTGATTGACATTCCTGTCACGATTGTCACTTGTCACTTAATCTTGTGTTAGACGCGAGTATGTGTGTCTGATTATTATTGTCCTCATTCATACTTCTAATTAGTGATTAAATACAAACTAAGGAACCTGCGATTGTATCATTTATTTCTGCCTGATACATATTAGAGATGAACCGACCACTGCATCAAAGCCCGGAAATTACTCTGGATCATATTTCCGGCTGTGAAAGCCCTCATTGTATGCATATTTTCTCAATCCAAAAATGGATCTCAGACAATTATTTTAAATATTCTGTATTATGTAAACATCAAATTAATCAATACAGGGACCCCAAACAATAAGTGGAATATTGCTTCAAACTCGTGTTCTAGAACTTTTTAGCGGCATATGACAATTTGAGAGGGCAGTAAGCTCGTTTGCTACCATGTTTGGAAACATTTCCTTGTCCATTACAACACCCACATTTTTGACTATGTTATCAACAGCTTGAATGGAGTTGTCAATTTCAATATTTATATTATAAGTTACTTGAGACCTATAAATTGATAAATAAATCCCAAATCAAGTGTCTGCGGTGAATATTTCTTAAAAATCTATTTATTGTCAGCATACACATCGAATTAACAGTGGTCTCTTTCAGGAAATATATCTGCCGTATATAAAATAAATCAAAGCGGGTCCAGCATTGATTACTGGGATACTCCTTTGATAACATTGAGAAAATGAGAACCGATAAGGAGACTTTCTGTTTCCTGTCATTGAAAAGTTGGAATGTTCTAAACATTGCTGATTCACTGAGACCATAATATTTCAGTTTGGATAGCAATAGATCTTGATTAATAGTATCGAAAGACTCTGAGACATTCAGTACACAATAACTTTGCGTTCATCCCACTCCTGTAGGATATCGTCACATATGAGTGCAGAAGCAATACTGTTCCTGACAAAATCTTATTGTTTTGATGTATATTTGTAGATGTATGATTGTAGATTTAGGTAGAATGCAGATAAGGCTTAGGTTCGAAATTGCTTTTGGATCCAACAATTTCGGAAGTGGACATACTATAGATTATCTCCAAGCACAGATTCATTTTAAAGATTATAGGAAAGTATCCAAATTTTCTAATCAGTATCTGAACATGCTCAAAAATATCATTTGCTAACTATTAAACTTGGTCTATCTGGCCAAGTGTCATGCATTTATACTCGCACTATTCTTGTGTTAGATCTTTACAGAAATATCGAAAGACGACGAGAGAAGTCGCTGTTATTCAGAGCCGTACAGAACACTCGGTGACTCTTTTAGATGTTTCTTGGATGTGCTCTCGTTTATTCTTTGATTTGAACATTCTCCAGTAATGATGTCAAGCATTGTTGACGAGCCGAGCTCGATTATGCCAACAAGTGGTCTGGTTCGGCCCCAGCATCATTAAGCCGGCATCCCAAGGCACGTGAGTCGGCGAGCCTGGCTCGTGGCTTGGGCTCGTCAAGGCTCGTCGAGGCTTGGTAATTTGGATGCGATCCCACGACGTGTGTGAATTCGTAGTGAAGGCTCTTGTAGGCTTTGACAAATCTTGTTTTTAGTCTTGCCAGTGGTGCCACACAGGGCACCTGAACATGAAAAATCGGCGAAGACGAGAGGCAACTGAAGTAAGAAATTCTTATGCTCAATATTTTGCGACAAATGGGGCAGTACCGTGGCAAAATAACTATTGAATATGTAATTAAAATGTTTACTGTATCTTATGAATGATAGTAAACTAACTTACCTCTATATCTGTTGATTGATTCGGCATATAAATACCGTGCAAAAACCGGTACATAAATTCATATGCAAACCAATAAGGTTTGTATACGTTTTGAGATCCTGATCCAATTTTAGTTGATGCTTTCACTTTGTTAAAAAGCTTCCGAAAAGTAGCCATCAGGCTATCCTTTTTTTTCTTCAATTCTGAGATAGCAAGCTTTCTAGACATTTGTCCTTCAATGCGTTTCCACGCATCATGAACCAGGTTCCTGTTCTTATGATCTGGGTCCTTAGGGTTCCATATGGCTGGCTCCCCTTCGTAAAGTGATAAGAACTCCAACGCAGCCGCTACTGATACTCGTCTCCGTTGTACGCTTCGATAGTTGTTGGATCGGGTCGAAAGTGTACGAGCCGAGCCCGAAGAGGCTCACCTTTCCTTTGGCGCGTGTCCAATTTACCGACAAGAGGCGGGAAAATCCAAGCCGCGCAAAAATGAGGAAAACCGCGCCAGAATTGGCGCGTGGTTCGGTGAGTCACGAGCAACACTCGCCGATCTACGCGCCGTGGGGTGCCGGCTTTACATTGTCCTCTTCTTAAAGACATTAATGTACCAATACACTTTCTGTTGCTTTGTGGTAGATGATTCTTAAAGTATAATTGCTGATGGTCATAAATATAAATACATGACTTTTATTTATGTAATAAGGATCATAATGAGGATCATTATAGTAGTAGCCGTGAATATTATCTAGTAATATCTATCACCTATCAGTTGTAATTTTATGTGATATGACAAATAAAATTCTTTATATTATGCATCATTGGCGTTACTTCGTCCATTGAGCGACATCTATCCCTTGTACGTACATCGTTCTCCGAGCGTTGTCATGATAATAAACCTTTGGCGCATGCTACTCAATGGCAATTTGTAGAAATATAGAAATTTAATGGAAAATTTCCTTCAATTTTCAGGATGACGATCGAAGAAGAGGAGGCATAACACTTTCAAGGTACCAGGAGCTGTATGCCGAATTCTTGGGAAACCCAGAAGAAACCCCTGCAGTATATCTATTTGGACCCCTTTCAGAATTTTTCTACACCGATGATCTCGATATTTAGACAAGTGAATTCATCAAAAATGAATTACCGAAATGCAAACCCCCAAGTGTAATTAGGTTTAGATTCTTGTAAGAAAAAACTTCATAGGCGTTCTTATAATTGAGATACAACTATACATCTCTGCGAATATAAGAGAAAATAAATAAGGTCAATAAACCATGACCGAGCCCCTGCCTAATGAATAACAAAAATCGAAATTCAGTAATATTTTGCTCCTTGAGATGACGCATCGACGATTGTTACTGAAACATTCTTACGATATTGCCATATAACGAATATCAACAATCAATCAATCAAAAGGGGTTTTGGTGGCCAGGGCCAAGTCAACTCGGCGACCCCCAAAGCTTCGAGCACCTGCGTTAGGCTTATCCCGGAGCCAAGGGGCCAACCTAATTTGGATACGCCATATCAGCGCGCCGTCGGCTACCATTTTCGCGTGATTTCACATACTACTGGCTCTGCTGTGTCAGTACTCGAGCAGGTGGTACGCTGCTCACCCGCCGAAGCCCTGAGGAGCCTAACCCTTAGCCCATAGGGCAGGAACCACGGAGGCCTCTACCATAGCACGGTGATGATTTTACTATCCTGCAAAACCACGCCCCCTGGAGGCCAAACCCTATGGAGGGGCATCAAGTGTCCTTGATGGGGACGGTTCCCCTCCCCACAGGTACTCATGCCAGTCAGATTTTTCCGACTACGTTGGATGAGTAACCGTCTGTAGTCGTTTTCACACATACTACATACCCATGTTAGAGTAGATCCCTCTACCCAACGTTGGATGGGTATCCGCTCGTGACCAGTTACAGACACTACCATGTTCACTTGGGCGAATACTCGTCTAGCTTTTGACCAGGCGGATGTATCGCACTGGAATCCCCGCGAGCCCCTTCGCCCGTTGCCGAGGGAACATGGTGGAACCCTGGCCCAACGAATATCAAGAGTAAAGTCAGAACTATTTATGCTTGAAATCCGTATACTTAAGTAGACAGAAAAATGGGGAAAAATTGCAAAAGAATGTAAACCGCCACGATAGCTATATTTTAGTGCTCAGTGAGACTATAAAAATTTGCGCCCTCTACACGGCCGGCAACAGTTGAAAATTAAAATTTTAAACAATTTCATTTATTTTGTACTGAAAAAATTACAAAAAAAGTCACAAAATGGTCAAAATAAAGGAAATATCACTCTTTATCGTTCCCCAATCATGCGACCATGTCCAAGTTTGCCATTCAAGTAATTATTTATTCATATTACCGCGTCCAAAAAAAAATCGAATAGATGAGCAAAAGTGAACAAACGTTGCTCTCTGTGTCTTGATCCTCGTCGAAACTTTGCCAATCCTGCCAATGACGACAACATATTTTACATTTTAGACAATAAAACCCATTATCTATCTATCATATTTTTTTTAACTTCACATTCAAAAATTGGGTTGCCAACCAAATTGATTATGGAAATGAAGCCAAAGTTTTTTGAATTGGTTGCAAACGTAGGAAGTAGTTTCGAAGAAAACATATAAAATTTGTCACCACCACAGATTGCGGGAGCTGTCAATAAAAAAAATGTAATTGTTTTCATTCTTAGCAATGCAATTTTTGTTTTATTTGAGAAAGTCCTCGAAATTTGTATTGGTGGAAAATTTTATGTTTTCTAGGAAATTACTCCATACGTTTGCGACAAACTCAAAAAACTTTTTTATTTTTTATTATTTCCATCATCAATCAATGTTGCAAACACAATTTTTTTAGTGAAAAGTAAAAAAATATTTGTGGTCGTCATCGATGGAAGTGACATAAAGATGTTGTTATATGTTTATCTTCAACCCATCCTGATTCTCACAGAACAAATCAATCTGAGATGTTGCATTATTCTATTTGCTATAATTTTTACGGATGCTCTTGATGAATTCAATTATATCATTGTATTTGTTGCTGCTAAATCAATGATTTAGCATTATACATCATGTACGTCTATCGAAATGCTTACATTATTCCGTCAAAGGAATACGATTAGTAAATATGAGTAAAATGCCTTCTCTTTTAGCTATAAAAACAAGGAAAAAGAAATACAGCTGAACAGTATGTTCTTAATTCAGCTTTTGGTGTAGTTTAATTAAATCTGAGCTGATAAGTTTTGGTCAGGATTGGAGGGGGTATTCACACTTTCTCTTCGATCATCTTCGGGAAGTATCCACACTAGAAAATTCACGATGAAATCGCTGTGAAAAAACACAGGAAATTTTATCCAACTAACAATTCTCATCGTTCAATATAACAGACTAAACGCCCATGAAGTTTTTCCGAATATTGAACCTCTTCTCAATCAATTGACAGAACCCTTAAAATAGCTGCTAAAGGTTATAGGTATCACATCTCTGGAGAAATTCCTATTTCACTCGACTTACAATTACCTATTCATTTCTCAATGAGTGATTGAAAAATTGTATCAACTCATTTTCCTATTTTAAATAATGTTAGATGGGGTTTGCACTAAAGTGACTCAAATACTTTAGAATTTGTATATTATCTGTTAGTAAATTGTTTGAATTTGTTCATCATTGTCTCACATTTGTTGCTGCATTTTATAATTTTTGTACATAAATTGTTTCGTTGATTTAAATAGCTTTTTTATTAATATATGGAATTTATTTCATTAGTAAGTAGCCATGAAAAACAGCAATAATCGGACCATGTGCTATTGGTTCAAAATGGATGCATTCAAAGAGAACAAGGACATTTGGATGTTCTTATTAAAATGAATATGAGTGCGAAGCAAAAATATGAATTACTATTTCGTCTCTTATGGAAAAAGTGAGTAGAATTATTTATAAATATCGCTCGTCTCAGAATAACAATGTTGACAGGGTTCAATTATATGAAACCATTTCGACTTCCCCACGCTACCAGCAAGACTCATTTATACCAGTCATTCTTATGCCAATCAGCATATATTCGCTATGCACGCGATACGCGATGTTCATTATGACCAGTGGCAACATCGAAAGCTACGTGTAGTATTTCAGTTTTCATTGCCAAATGGGAAAGTGTACGAAGGCGTAGAAAGGCCAACAACAAAATATTTTTTAAAATAGTTGGAATTGCCACTTTGAAGTGACAATTGCCACTTTGATCTGACAATTGTCACTTTGATCTGGTAATTGTCACTTTGAAATGGCAATTGTCACTTTGAACTGGCAATTGTCACTTTGAAGTGGCAATTGTCACTTTGAAGTGACAATTGCCAATTGTGGTTACTTTGAACTGGCAATTGTCACTTTTATCTGACAATTGTCACTTCGATATGGCAATTGTCACTTTAAACTGGCACTTTTTTTCCAACTCCATGCAAAAATATTGTTTTTCAGTAAAATTCAAAGTGACAATTACCAGTTCGGAGTGACAATTGTCAGATCAAAGTGACAATTGTCAGATCAAAGTGACAATTGCCAGATCAAAGTGACAGTTGCAAGTTCAAAGTGACAATTGCCACTTCAAAGTGACAATTGCTATTTCAAAGTGACGATTCCATTTATTTTTAAAAATATTTTATTGTTGGCCCTTCTTCACCTTCGTAAAAGTAATAGTGAAAATAATGAATTGCTTTAATTGTAAATCATCATGTGATAAGTTAATTCAGTTTCAGTTGGAGCTGGTTCAGTTGAATGATTATTTCTCCGATCAAATAACACAACCTAGATGAGTAACTCGCCGCTCACGTCTTAAACTTTGTTTGTAAGGAACATCTTATCTCACCGGCAGTGTCGTGCGTTGTTTACAGGAATATTGAGGTTCAATAAAATAGAAATAATGGAAACCTAATATGGAATGGAAACCTGAAATTATGATGGAAGAATCTCCACAAAATTTTGAGAACAGCCAATGCTCTAAATGACATTTTTTTTCATAATTCATTCATTTTAACTCTTTTACAATTTGGTTTCCCTTTCTTGATAATTACGACACTTGTGAAATGACATATTTAGATTTCCAGCTTCAAATGGTCTTTTACACATTTCGCAATGCTTCAATTGCTTAATAATAAAAACTACCGATAGCTTAACACAAATCAACTCATAATTTGCCCTTTATTCACAAAAAAACCCTCCAATAAACCAAAGATGGAAACAAACAGAAATGTTTTGTTGTCAAAATCAAATGCTGTGTTGCCGTACTGACCAGACTATATCGTCAACGGAGAATCTCCGTTCTGCGATGGAAATACTATCGTTTTTACATGCTCCCAAAAAGCTGCAATGAACGTTTCAATTGCCTTCTTATTGTTAAATATTTCATCCAAGACAGTATTTTTGAGTTTTCGTTTCCATGAATATTCCCGACAGAAATCAAAATCTAGCTGACGTGCTCATTGTATCCTTAAAAATTTGCGACATGGCAATATGTCATGATTTGAGGGATTGAATTATGAAAAGATGTTATTATGTATTATTTGAGTATTACTACTAGGTTGTGTTACTTGATCGCAGGGTTATTTGAATTTGTCAATTTGAAATAAAAATAAAACATAATTTTTTACTGAAATGTAGCTCATGACTACGTATAAGAAATAAATCTTAAAATTTTGCGAAGGGGCATCGAGCCAACGAATACTTAAGGTAATAATGAAAAATGGTGGATCACGTAATCCGAATCTTCCGCATAAAATCCTTTACAATATGTATATGGTCGTCGGCAAGAATTCAACGAACTTTTGAAGCTCTCGCATCCCTTCTGGAACAACCGATGACATAGAGAGATTGTCCGTTAAGGCGGCGGAAGTGAGAAGAGGATTATGTTGATTGGTACTTTTGTAGCTAAGACCGAATTGTGAGTAGTTGAAATAAGCCTGCGAAAAATTCTCTTTTGCAAAATTCAGGTGCATATTTTCTTTGTGGCTATTGTCGCACCGTTTAGAGTAAGCATTATATTTATGATATTTAAATTATTAAATTTTATTGGATCATTTTCGAATTTGAAGTAATCACGATCTTTTTGGAAACATACAATCACATTCGAGAAACGATTAAGTCTTGTCAGCCCATATTTCATTTTTTGCGCCTTGTATGTGAGTAGGTAACATATGAAATTCCCATTTTCTAAACGGCATGAGAATAGAAGTGTCAGCTTGGATAGCTTCAAAAGTTGCAATTTAATTTGATTTGAACTCTCAGTTCGATATTTCCAGCTTAGTGTTCCAGGGTGGTAATGTTCGTGTGGTAGAGCGCTCGCCTTACAAGCATAAGATCGTGGGTTCAAAGCTCAAAGACCAGCACGGCCATCGGTCCCGGATTTTTTCTTGCTCGCACAATTCTCTCTCTGGAAACCAGGAAGATTCGTTACAAAATAAAAATAAAAAAAATCTCACTTTGAGGAATTACGTCTCTTTAAAAATTTTGGAAATTCTCGATTTAAAAAGGAAATATGCATCACTCAAAAATGTTTTCGCCTCTTTATGAACTAAATCTATAATTACACCCGTCACTTTTTCAATATCGCCAATTTCGTAAGATTCAGCAGGGATATCAATACTTTTTTGTTTGGTCTTATTCCGTTTCCATTGGAGTGGAATTTAGTTCCTTCTTCAATGTTCGGTTCACTTATGTACAAATGAAAACTGAGCAAAGCCAAACTGTATATCAATCGGAATCCAACCGAATGGGTGGACTATAATCGATGTAAAGCGTCAAAAAACGACTCATTAGCGAATTAACGTTGATATCATAGACATGACTGATATAATGTCAGCAAAGGCATACCTCAAATAACGACAACATTTAGATAAAAATTATTTATTCATACAATAATAATATTCTGTTTGTGAGCTAACAGGACCATAATACAATGCTTTTCATGACGCAGCATCGTACTGTGTGTGTGATGGGTAGCACGAATAATTAACGAAAATTCACGTTACAAGCTTGGTGAGCACAACCCCGAAACACCACCGTAAAATGATCGTGATCGCGTATGATAACATCTTTGGAGTGAAATTTTTTCACAAATATTATGATATACTCCTTGCAATCTTGGCATTATGAGATTTCACCACCACCATGGGATCAAGATTCTTTATTTTCGATTCGACAAAATCAATATCAGACAACTAACTCATCGGCAAACTATTGCATGCAGTCTTCACCTCGATAACTTTTGATATAGAGACTGTCGTCATAGGAACACTTTGAGTAGTAGCCCGCACTGAAAAGTATATGTCTTCGGTATTTTGTTGTTTGGCCAGATATATTTTTATAAAAATTTTTCAATTGTGATTCGAAATCAGCATCCATTATAAAAGTACACTTTTGTTTATGAATATAATTTCATATCGTATGCGGGAAAATTTATTTTACAGTCATCTACTTTTTCGCACAAAACAATATAATCATTCAATTTTTGTTCGCTATGAAAATAATTCGAACATCTATCGCAAAAAACATTTTTTCCCTTATATTTACTCAATTCCAATTCAGCAATAGTGGTATTTGATTTCAGTCTAATCATCGACGATAGGGAGGCCTCGTAATCGTACAATTTTGGAAAATAATTGTCTTGAATCAATAACAAATTGACATGTCTGTCACGTTTTTTCGTTGTGAGTATGGCAAGGGCAACCACATAAAATGATTTTTCCTTCGCTTGATTCAATTCTAAAGTGTAAACAATCATAGAAATATTACTTTAAATTCGAAAATTTGTTGTAAATTCATTGGAGTACCCTGTAGTATTCAAAACTATGGAATAGTATGGATATTTTGACACTTTCTGTGGATATTTGGTTACAGGATATATGGCGCTAATAATACTCCAAAAGAAGCATATTTCGTCATTGTTTTGTACATTTGTGCATGCATGCTTCATTGCGTTTTGTTTTGGCTGTGGAATGAATGAGGGACCGTTACCAATTTCTTTTTCATTTATTGCTACCTCAAGCAAAAGAATTTTACTCAATGCCCACCTTGAATCACGTTCTTGAAATGCATCCAGTTTTATAAAAATAACGTCCATAACATTTTCAATACACGAAGCGGCAAAGTTCGTATCCAAATCAATGATTGTATTACTAGTATAGAAATATTTTCGATCAACTGTTTCACCGTCATGAAACTTTTTGATGAAATCCCCCAACAATGTCATAATCACTTTAAGGCATTACGTCTCTTTCAAATCTTTGGAAATTCTCGATTTAAAAAGGAAATATGCATCATTCAAAAATGTTTTCGCCTCTCTATGCACTAAATCTATAATTACACCCGTCCTCAGTCACTCACTCATTGGAAATTGCTTCAACATTTTCTTATTTATCTTTATTGCTTCAATTCAAATCTGATCCAATATAGTTATCGTTTTTCATAACGTTCATTATGCATGTAATACGTTTCAATTCCCAATTTTGAAAATTTAATTTTTTTCATTGCATAATAATAATACTCCCTCATAAACACTCGTTGAGTGTACCCAAAGGCCTGTGCGGGTAGAGGACGGCTATTATTATTATTTGCCGTGGCGTGTCTACTAATCGAATTTAAAGACGTATGTGCGATGGAGCTTGAATAATTTCCGACAAAGTTTTTGAAAACATTATTTTTGACTTATATTTCAACTTGCGCAACATTTTGCTTCTGTGACTGATTGATGTGGTGGAAGATTCGCAAACGGATGCTTGCTGGTACGGTGAACCTCAGGAACAGAGATGATTCGCAAAGGGAACAGAGATGATTTGCGTTGCTTCGCTGTTCAGGAATATCCTGTATTTACATTTACATGATAGAGTTTATGTTATAAAAAAAAATTGTTTGGAAATTTGTATTGACCTTGAATAAATAAAAGTAAAAACTCTTCAACTATTTGGAATGATTTATTACATATTATACAAAAATAAGAAAGATTTGCAATTGAGAAATAACATTGGTCCTTCGAGCTACAAGATAAGTCCTATGGAAGGCATGAATTTGTCAAAATCAGCTTCTGGCAGAAGACATTGCAGAAATGCTAGTACTCACCCACTGGATCCAGATTCTGAATGGCCAACAGGTTTTGGTACTGTAAACGTCTTGACAATGAAAGAAAATAAAAAAATCGATGGAATGGTTGAAGAAAATTATGACAACATGGAACCATTTCATCAAAGAACTGAAACTGTCCGTTCAGTGAGTTCAGGGAAATCGAAGTTATTCAGCACCAGTACAGACATTCAGAGAATGTGACTACAAATTGAAGCAGAAAAGAAAACACAAGACATTGAGAACAAAATAATGTAAATGAAGAAGCTAGATTATTGAATCAGTTGAAATTGATAGAAATGAAAAGACAAGCTCAAGAAGCTGAAATATTAGAAAAAGAAGAGAAACAGTCACAGACTTCATCCATTGTGGAAATCAAATCTCAACCGATCAGTAAAAACTCGTGTCCTGAAATAATTGTACAAAATCGAGAAGCGAAACCATGTTCTTCTAATACGTCGCTGTTAGAAAAGTTTGAAGAAGTTATGAATTCGTATTTTGCAGACTGGGTCAATGATATAAAACCAGACTAAATGAGAATGAGTTGAATTGCCCTACTAAGTCGCCAGAAGATTAAGTTAAATCAGATGTAAAAATGTCACACAAAAACAACCAGAGAATATGAATTCTAAAGCTCTTTATGCAAGAAATGTAATCGAGAGGAATTTTCCTATATTCGACGAAAAACCAGAAGACCATTTACCATTTCAGAATAATACCAACCATATGTGATTACGCCCAAGAACAATCAATGATGAAACTGCATAACAGTTTAAGAGGAGATGCAAAACTAGCTGCTGCTGGAATGATGATAAGCTCAGAAAACTTTGAACAAGGGGGTATTACTAGTAATAGTTGAGGTTCTTTAAGTATGCACATAAGAACTGCTCTTTCCATGAACTGTTCAAAAAATTCTTTTTCATATTCTGTTTCATCTGATTCCGAAGATGATGTATCTTTCTCGTATATATATTATGTTTTGTACTTGTGAATGAAGAAAAATCGGTTAAACTGGAAATTGAAATTATATTTATCAGCTATTTCTACCGCATCGTTGACGATTTCCTAGCTTCAAATGGTCTTTTACACATTTCACAATGCTTCACCATTGCTTAATAATGAAAACTTACGATAGTTTAACACAAATTAACCTAAAATTTGCCCTTTATTCAAGAAAAAACACTTCAATAAGCCAAAGACGAAAACAAACAGATATGTTTTGTTGTTTTTCTGCCAAATATCAATTGCAGCGTTGCCGTACTGACCAAACTATATCGACTACGAAGAATTTCCGTTTAGCTGCAATGAACGTTTCAATTGCCTTCTTATTGTTATATATTTCATCCAATACAATATTTTTCAGTTTTCGTTGCTTATTGTAGCCTTAAAAAATTGCGACATGGCAACAATGTCATGATTTGAGGGATAACATTATGAAAAGAAAACAAACTTTTATACGTCCTGTATGTTATTGCTGAATACTTCACTTCCACCCTGCTCACCTCCGAACGACAACCCTATGAAACGTAGCGCCCTATGGCGCCTTTGAGACACCCTAAATACGTTCCTCATTGGGAACGCACGTTGAAACGCTAATTCCCTTCGTTAAACTGCCATGTTTTTTTCTTGAATGTTGTATTTTGAGACCCCCTGTACAAACACATTGGGGGATCGCACGTTGAAACTCTACGGCCCTACAGTTTTTTCTTAAATGATGTATTTGGAAACACTGTCTATATGTTTGTTATGTTTACCCATATCCCTACCCCCGCAATGACTAAATTACAACCGACAACGCCCTATCTCCCCAACAAACCCAATGCTTAATTTTACAACCGGCAACACTCCATCCCAATGCAAGAATTTCTTCCCACAACACTTCCCAATAGGCAATCCGCATGGACCAATCAACACTCTATTTTAGTTGCGCCTTCGTGGTGAGCAACGCAATTTTAGTTTATACATAGTGTGAAGTTTAAATCTTAAATATAGCTCTCTAGTACTGGTTACTAAGTGCAAATATCCAGTCAATAGTAAATAAGATGGAATATTGGAAATTATTTTGGAAAATGTAGCAATTGTTCATTCCTCAACTTAATTTAAAAATTAAATTGCACACCACTAAAATACAGTTTCGACTTTTGATTGATCCATGCGAATTTCCTATCGGGAAGTGTTGTGGAAAGGAATTCTTGGCATCTCAATCTGCTCACTCTCAAAAGTCGACTTCATGACACCTAGCACTCTCAAATCTCAAACATACGTACTGTTGTTATATACTCCACGAATCTTTCAACTGAATCGCTTCGATTCTCAGTCTATCCTTTCCGCACCAATATCACCACACATATGTCTCTTTCCCACTCACTGTCGCCTCTCAACTGCAACTTGTAATGCCACCACGTCACCAGCGCCATCTAGTGGTAGTTTTTGTACTACTGCGCTAGTACGCCTACTATTGAATAATGTCAAAAACACTACGGTAAAAGTCACAAAAATTCGAATAATCCAGCAAAGAGATGCGGCCAGACATCACTTCCATATGCATATTGAGAATATCGTTTACATCTTGTTCGGACAGCTCCATGTTCATAGTATCCTTGGAGATGGAAATTTGTTCTTCCGATGAGTACGTAGACATGATTCAATCACGGGTTCATCATCGAACTCTATATCACTTCTAAGCATCACACGTTTCCCTAGCTCGCACAAGTCTCTGACTTCTGAGGGTTGCTCGTAAGGGTGCAGCCAGTTAAAATAAAAAATGAGATCGTTTATTTCCTTGAACACATTACAGCATCGTATAGAAAATTGTCAATCTAAGCATGCAAGTTTGTGAAAAAAAAAACACAAATAATAAAAAATAGACATAATTACAGATATGCATGAAATACATGAAACAATTATTGTTCAATATGAAACAAAAGTTATTTCTAAAATACAAATTGTAATGTATTTACAGGGTGGGGCACCGAAAACGAAACTGATCCAATATCTTCAAAACACATGTGTTGTGAAGAAAATGAAAACGTCAATTTTTAATCTTACTCTCATAACCTCAACTGTCATACCTCTTCCCCCACCCCTTGGTCACTATCACCCAAGCAATTTGAATAGGGAAAGTAGTAAGTGTGACACATCATCAAAAAGGTAATTTCATAAGGAATTCAGCCATGTCAATTTTCGCTAGCTAAATTTCTATTCTGGCGCCCTCTTGCGGAAAAAACAACTGATCTGTATTCGAAATTATGATACTTCATTTGCAAGCTAATTTGGCATAAATTCGGTGACAATGCATTGGGGAATTTTTCTAAGGAAGAAAACAAAATGGCGGCTCCAAAATGGAGGACAAGATTAAAAATGATGGTCCGATTTGATTCAAACTTGGTAAGTGGTGGGTTTCAGGGTCTACAATTATAAATTGTTTGTCAATGCAAGAAAAACAAGATAGTTGCTCCAAGATGGCGGACGAAATTTGTAATTATAGTCCGATTCGAATCAAAGTTAGTATGTGGGGATTTTCAGGGTAGAAAGTTATGATTTTTTTTGTCGATACAAAAAACAAGATGGCGGATGATAAGGAACATAATTACAAATTTCGTCCGTCATCTTGGAGCCACCATTTTGTTTTTTTGCATTGACAAACAATTTTTTATTTCCGACCCTGAAAACCACCACTTACCAAGTTTGAATCATATCGGACCATAATTTTGAATCTTGTCCGCCATTTTGTTTTCTTCCTTAGAAAAATTCCCTAATGCATTGTCACCGAATTTATGTCAAATTAGCTTTTAAATGAAGTATCATAATTTGGAATACAGATCAGTTGTTTTGTCCGCAAGAGGGCGCCAAAATAGAAATCCAAAAAGTTTATTTTAATTAAATATACAATAAATAAAATTCTCAGACATACAACTTATAAATAAATAAATCCCCTCCTAAAACCATCACTAGCCGCAGTGGGGAAAATGACGTATAGGGTAGGGTTTCATAGGGTGGGGGGAAATGGGGTTTTTCTACCTTGCCCTCCTGTGTATACAGGGGGCAGGCAAAACCTTCTTTCGCTCACCGAGGCGAGACCTACGATGTTATGTAGGCCTTCGTATGCTGTAAGTGAGTCATCTGCCCTGGTTTCTGTAGCCCTGTCTCCTTCGTATTATACAGGAGGTCTTGTTATGTTATGTGTTAGACATAGGGTTATCGGGACCATGTATTGTCGGGGTTTCCTTACACCCCCGGAAAAATGCTGAAAAAACCGGGTTTGAGCATGATGTTCATGTGATTACTCACTCCTCTTCTAGAGACTCATAGAAAATATCCAGTGCCTTGTATATGAGCCCGTGCTTCAACCTTAGGTTGTCGCGGGCTCTTATTGTCGTCATACCCCTGGTCAGTTTACTTCCAAGGATGAAGTGTCGAAAGAATTTATCAGACTGTTGTCTGATGAATTCTTCGATTTTTGGAACATCGGCTAGCTCTCTCAGTGCGTCTAGCCGAATGTATCTATCACTGTTCGTGACGATACGGAATATTTTGTTCTGCATCGTTTCCAGGCGCAACATTGTTGACTTGGGAACGCTGCAGAACACTGGACATGCATATGTCATTGTTGGTCTTATGACCTGCTTGTAGACTAACACTTTAGTCTCCATAGCCAGTCTGGAATCTCTCGCTATGAGGGGGTAATTCCTCTTTACCGCCGCGGCGGCTTGCTTTAATGCCAGACTGACATATTTAGTAAAGGTTAGTCCACGGTCCAGCTGTACCCCCAGGTACCGCGCGGTGGCGGACTCGTCAATCTCGGCACCCAGAGCTCTGAATCCACCTTGAATTTCGACGTTTTCACGTTTCACCTTCTTGGTGAAATTCATGAGTTCTGTTTTCGCCGAGTTTACCACTATCTTATTTTTTCCCATGTACGGGATGATTTCCCCTTGCAGGTGATTTTTTACTAGCAGGGCCGCCTCGTTCGAGGTGGACTCCTGTGCGTAAACCGCGGTATCGTCTTCTGTATATCCAGCAGGACCATTACTGTATTGCGATCCCGATTAAAGCCTTCCTTCACCTCGTGGACAATCCGAGATACCTGAGAGGTCGTGGAATGACCCCTCCTGAAGCCGAACTGTTCCTCCGGGATCAGCTCCAGCTCTTCCTCGAGATCGCTAAATCTCTTCAACAGGATTCTATCCACCACCTTGGCCACCACACTGAGCAGCGAGATGGGGCGATAGCTATCTATTCTCATGTCCTGTTTTCCCGGTTTCAGTATAGGGATAATCTCCGCCTGCTTTAGGCACGTCGGGTAGTGCTGCCACCTTATGATGCCATTAATAATATATATGAGTTGGACAAGGGACTTCTTCGGGAGATTCCGGAGCAGAGTCGCGTCGATCTTATCGATCCCAGGCGCTTTATTCCTGGGGAGCCTCTTTATGGTTTCCCTTACCTCCCCGAAGTTAGTCATGATCTTCGGGTGTATCCCTGAATTCCTTAGCTCCCCTGGTTACTTCAGCGTGCTCCTGGGATACGTCCGCTCCCGCTCGGAAGGCACTCCGGAAATATTCCTCGAACATCTCGGCCTTCCCTGGATCGGTCATCGCCTGCCTTCGGTCGTTCTCCATGGCTGGGATGACATTACGTTTTCTGCGAAGCCGCTTTGTCATCTGCCACAGAAAACCGTCGTTGGCATTGAGGTTTTCGAGTTTCCTCTTCCACACTTCATCCTGGTGCTTTTTTATAAGTTGGTTTACCTCCCTGCCCAGGCTCATCATGTTTTCTCGGTGAACCGGGTTTCGGGAGGTTTGACACTTTTTTCGCTCTTTATTATTGAGTTTTATTAAGTCCAGGATGAAGCTTGGGAGGGGATCTCTATCCTCTCGCACGACCCTCTTCCTGGTGGTTTTCTCCCTGGCTCGTTGAATATTCTCAATCCACCTCTGAGTTTCCCGGTCTATGTCCCCCTCCGCGATTTGCGGGGTGACGACCGTTCTCGCATCTAGGATCGTTCTGTATTCTCCCCAATCAGTGGTGGAGTAATCATAGAGGGTCATATTCCCTCTCGGGTTTTGTCCACCCTTGATTGTGAAGAACACAGGCTCGTGATCCGAGATGCCCTCAGAGGCGGTTCTTAACTCGGAGATGTTGGTTACGTTTTTATTAACCACCAGGTCGAGGATCGACGGGGCGTTGCCGTTCCAGGGATAGTGCGTGGGCGTGTCGGGATGATCTATTATTATGTTATTGTACAGGGAATATTTCCAGAGCGCATTTCCGTTCGGGTTGGCATTCGTTTGACCGGCTAGACTCCACACCGGATGTCTCGCGTTGAAATCCCCCACCAGCAGCACTCTGTGCCCGCTGCTGCAGAGAATATCCATATCCAGATCCGTGATTGTATTCCTTGCCTCACCCCAGAGTCGAGTTGAACTCCTACGTGTTCGATCGTGCTCGCCCTCTGAGGCAGGGGTTTATGCGGTACACAATAGAAAGTTGGGTAGCGAAAATTGACATGGCTGAATTCCTTATGATATTACCTTTTTGATGATGTGTCACACTTTCCCTATTCAAATTGTTTGGGATAGTGACCAAGGGGTGGGGGAAGAGGTATGACAATTAAGGTTATGATAGGAAGATGTCCCCCTTGGATTAAAAATCGACGTGTTTTTGCATTTTCTTCACAACACATGTGTTTTGAAGATATTCGATCTGTTTCGTTTTCGGTCCCCCACCATGTATGTATTTGTATATGATCACCCGGTAATTGTTAATGTCAAATTATTATGTGAAGCTTGTCAAGAGCTCTAGTAAAAACTTCGAGTAATTCAGCCTCTTATTCAAATATCAATCCAGACAATAGTAATATGTAACATGGTGGCAGCAGGTAAACGAGTACTTGAAGGTGAAGAAGCCAAAGAAGCTTTATAATAATAAACATCTACTAGGAACAAAATCTAGTAGGAAGTTGATATTGGTTCTGATTGTTTTTTCCGTTAACCAGCTGTCATCCCCCTATGAACGACAGCCCTCAGAAGTCGAAACCTAGCACGAAGATCAAGAACTAGGACATTCTAGTTGGTAATTGGAACTATCCAAAGGCCTATATCTGTAACGCATAACTATGTCGTTAATGAACGATAATCGTTATTTAACGATATTTGCGATTCTGTAGCAAAATATCGTTATCGTTTTATCGTTATTCTACGATAAAATTTATCGTTTGTATACGACGTCGATGGAGGTGTCTTTATATTGTCGTTGGTGGATATCAAACATGAAACATGATTTAATTCACAGAACATATTGGTATAGGTGATTATTTGAAATTTAAATTAGAATCTAAATATTTGGAAAGAGGAAAGAAAGAGTGGTTTGCACAAATTTTGGGATATTTCAAAGTGGTGCGATTGTTCAATAAAAAATTAATAACCAGAGATACCTAGTACAGCTAGTTAGGGAAGATATATTGCGCAGGTGGAATAGATGAATACTACGATATTCTCAGCACTTATTATATGAACGTTCAAAAATGATCTATAAAACTATCTGAGACAACAGCGACTCAGAATACTGAGGGACACAAGCAACCCGTTTGAATTACCAGATATTCTTGTTCGGCAAATGTACAGATCGAATAAAGAGACAGCACAATAATTATTCGAAGAAGTTGTGATGTTCATGTTGCCAGCACAAAGAAACACAGGAACAGCTCCTGTTATCAGGGTGAGATGAAAATAGATGTCATATTTCGAGTGTGCCATTTGTATGTTCACAGTTTTTTTAGCACATTATTATTTCTGGCGCATGGCAGCTACCAGAAGCCTGTAGGATCATACAGACACAACAGTTCATCTCAACCGAATGTCAGCAGATCT
Source organism: Chrysolina americana (assembly GCA_958502065.1). Lineage (NCBI taxonomy): Eukaryota > Metazoa > Arthropoda > Insecta > Coleoptera > Chrysomelidae > Chrysolina > Chrysolina americana. The sequence goes on from OY293411.1 coordinate 65,546,655, forward strand.
GTTCACGAGGTTGTTGATATCGCTTTATAACAAGTAACACAATTATGTGTCCGTGAGGAACGTTGCACAAATAGAAAAAAGATATAATTAAATATCCGTAGGCGGAAGTAGTTGTTTTCTGTCAGATATTTGCTTTAATTTCTACTGTGTGGAATTATGTGGAGAGAGAGATGAAATAATTCACATAAAACATGAGTATGTAGCAGATGTTTAATAATGACAAATAATTGATGAATTTACAGATTCTTTATGAAACATGAGATACCAGAGGAATCATAGGATGTGTAGATTGCAACCATATAAAAATTGTTCCATCTAGTTTTCAGAATCATTATTTCTCATTTCCTTGAGAAATGCCTCAAATTGGCTCATACCCCGCTGCTTCTTTGTTATCGGTTTGGCTGTAATCATAGTCAAGTCTGAATGAAAACAATCATTATTTATTACAGATTATATCAAATTGTTTATTATTATGTACTTATATTTTATTCAAACTGTAACCAAATTTCTTTCTGACATCAGCCAACTTCGTTACAACGCGCGCACAAGTATCGACAAACGTTTTTGGTCACAAAACATTAAACTTCAAGTACCAACATTTACCAAACCCATTTAATACTACGTTACCAGATTTTTTTCTAACGACATCGATACTGAATGTATTTTAAGAATTTATCGTTAGGAATGTCGTTGGCAAAAATGTCGTTAGCGCAACGATATCGTATTCTAACGACAATTCACTGATTAAGCCTCTTAAACTTACTTCTGGAAGAAACGGCAGAACAAGGAAGAATACCCGAAGCATTCGACTTCAATAGCGGAAATGTTGCTAATAATTGGCGACTTTGGAAGCAGAAGTTTGACTTATACTTACTGGCAACTGGAAAAGTGAATAAAACCTATGAAGTAAAAATCGCTATACTACTCAACCTACTAGGCGATGATGGCATACAAATCTACAATACATTCGAATATACCGAAAATGAGGATTCCAAGAAACTAGTAACTATTATGAGTAAACTTCAAAACCATTGCAATCCAATCAAGAATCTCATTTACGATCTCTTGATATTGAAGAAATATTCTGCAACACCTCTGCTCCCATGCAATTCAAATGTATTTACATTCTCTCTCTCTTGTAATAGAATAATATTCTCACACTGGTTAGCAATAATATCATTAGCCTTGACGCAGTTGATTGTCACCGTAGTGGCAAATTTCAGTAGTTTCAAAATTATTGCTGTCATGTTTTCATTCGAAAATATAAAAAGTATCATGAATTTATCCAGTGATTCAGAATCAGAGTGTGAAAATACACCACCTGAAATTACAAAGAGTACAAATAATATATTGGAAAGTTTAATACCAAAACACCCGATTAATTGAGACTCGTATAGTTTTCGTAGAAAAGAATGCTGTTAATATAATATTCATCAAACATTCTCTAATTAGAGGCCGGATGGATCAGATGGTATAGCATTGGCATAGTAGACGAGAGGTAGTGGATTCAAGCCACCGACAAGGCAATTTTTTTTAATTTAATAGTTTATTCATTCCCACATTGGAAGCGACAAAATTTTTCCTGACTTTTCCAGGTTTTCCCTGACCATACACAAACTTTTTTCAAGACCAGAAGTCACCTTTCATAGAGTGATCAATACAAATAAGTAAATGAATAACTTGTGTTCATCAAAATTTAATTCATAATATAAAAAAAAAATTAAAACAATAGAACATGTATTTCAATACTGCAACAACCACCAATATTCAATTCCGTGAAAAATTCGAAATTAACGCTTCGCTTGTATCAATGGCAACCAAAAATTCACAAAAAGTAAACATTACCAAATTCTGACGTTACTATTTTCTCGAACCTCGAATCATACATAAAAAATGGAGCATATTTTGCTATCCGTCAGACGAAAACCGAAAACTCACGAGGTAGAAGTATCGTAGGAGTATTAAAAAATTTCTGCCAATCATGTCCGAGTAAAGAAAGACCGCGAAATTTGAAATTCATGAAGAAAACAACAGGGACAGCTTAATAACTTTTTTTATAGGGATAGGGAATTATGTATACCGATTTGGTTTTCCATATACATTCGTTGAATTCCCTGGCTTCTGCTGAAAAATCCAAAATTCCCTGACTTTTCCCTGATTTTTTCAACACTTTTTGATTTCCCTGACTTTTCCTTGATTTCCAGGTTTTCCAGGTCTGTGGGAACCCTGGTATAGTCTCTGCTACTCGGTTAGAATAAAAATTCGTGATGCTCGTGGTTCCTCCCGCTAGCCTTCGGCTCGCGCTCGGAACTTTCCACTCGCATCGAATTTTCATTCTAACGTTGTTACAAAATATACTATTACAAAACCCAAATCTTGAATTAAAAGATGCAATCGATATATGAAGGATGTCAGGTGAAAACAGGGAAAGTCTTCGCGACAGATGTTGGGGTAAATTCGATTTGAAAAATCAAAAATTCATAGTTAATTTGTTTTTCATGTAATGAAACCAATTTTTTTTCAAGAATACTTTATATTATTCATTGAACAACTAAAAAAAATTACTTAATCAAAAGAATGAAATTTATTCTGTCAGAAAAAGCAATAATATTGAGGTATCGTCTGCTTATTTTAGTTGAAAACAAGGAAACAAGAAAACAAGAAAATAATCTTGAGAAAATTACTTTTTTTGGTTCGGTTCTTACCTAAGTAGTTTGAGGACTTTTCCGATCGATGATTTTCATGTTGGTAGTTTTAAAGGTACAGCTTATTTACGTCTGGGTTTTCTACTCGTCATTCTTGAACCAATTTCATCCTGTTTGTTATAGAGAAGCCAGAACGATTCACATCTAGCCTTGTACATTTGCAAATTGATTCTTCAACATGTGGAAGGCTTGCCTATTTTTTTCTAGAATGAGGTTTAGAACCAATTTAATCCTGTTCGGCTGTTCGTTGGAGATACTTCCTTGATTGACATCTGCCCTTGTACATTTTTGACTTGATTTTTCAGCATGTGGAAGACTGCCAGAAAGTTGTTTGACTTCATAATTATCGCAACATTTTAATAACGACATGAGATCTTTATGTTTCTTGGTTTCTTTGTATCTAAAGGAATTAGTTCAAAATGAGATTGAAAAGGCAATTCAAACTCAAAATCTCTGCTGCTTGGATTGATTTCACTTAGACAATTTTTTACACTGCTCTGCAGAGAGAAGGGATGATTCCAACATCGATCCACTGTAGGAATCACCATGTGATACAAATCGTATATGTTCGGGAAGGGTCACTTTTTTGCATATTTTGTTCAGAAAATCCATCCCAGTCCACTGCTTAACATAACTTTGATCTACCGAAACTATACATCAAATGGCATTGGTTTCACTCGAAATGTTGAAATAGTTTGTTCCCAGTCCCTGGGAGATTCCATTTTCAATTTTGTATTAATGAGTCCCATGTTCTTATCGCACTCTAAATGAGAGTGGCCACGAATTAGATATGTCACATGAATAGTCGAGTTGAGGCGTCTTACAATATTTAGTCCAGTTCTTACTGGACATTCCCGTTTTATTACGTTTTCAGTAGGACATTCCCTGTTTTCATCGTATATTACATTTTAAAACAATGTTTTAGAATGATAACGCTCCACGTTTTCTTCTGATTTAAATAACGCATGGGCAGTGCCGGAATGGCCAGGTGGGATAGTGAGAAAAATCTCACAGGGCCCACCCCCCATTTGGGGTCTCGGGGCCCCTAGGAAAACAGACATGGAAACAATAATTTAAAATTAATTAAGAAAAAAGGTCAAATGTCGAAATTGGTTATTGCCAGAAACATGACAAACGCAAATATTCACTTTCGATTTGGTAGGATTTCTTGAGGACCTCTTGCAACGTCGCAACAGTGATGCGCGAGTATGTATGGTCGGTGGGCGGTGGACGGTTTTGGTTTTGGCGCGGCGCGCTAATTTTATTTGGCGTAGTTGCAAACGCGACCAGATAAATACAACTCTATATATCGGGTCGCTCAAAGTTTGTTATGTTTATTTCATTTTGTACTCTAAGACAAGTGTAGAGCTGATCTTGCACCTTAATCATTAATAATAGTACGAAAATCAATAATTTGTTGAAATTTCCGTATGCGACTCATGAAATAGAATGAACCTGGTAATTGGGGGCCCCAATTTTTCAAAATCTCACTTGGCAAAGATAGGCCAGTCCGGCACTGCGCATGGGTTAATACATTATTTTTGCTAACCGATGGCATCTTTAACTCATTTTGAACAGAAAATGGACATTCCGTTTTTTCTTGACACCCTTCATACGTAGATCGATGGAAAGTAGCGCAGCAAAGCAGAAAGAAATTTCTCAGGAATCAGTGAACGTGCATCGCATGAAAAGACAAACTGATAAAAGGTTTAGAAACCAATTGTCAATTATCTGTCATTAATGACATTTTCATTATTGTATTTGTGTCATATGTCAATTTATTCTACTGAACCGGTACCGGAATGGGTCAAATAAAACGCAGCTAAAATAAATAGACAGTGTCAAAGTGACATTTCTAGACATTTCAGAAATAATTCGTACAGGGATCGGGGATGCTCACGGAATGAAAGACCTTCATACAGTGGTGGACAATATTCAGGATCTTCTAGATATACGGATGGTACAAATACAGGTTTCCAAATATACCCATTTAAAAGGTAACAACATCGATTTAAAATGTTCTAGATATTATCAACAACATGATAAAAGGTAAGTGCCCAGCCTTTAATAGAATATGCAGTTCTTGCAAAAAAAAAGGGACACCATCGTAAATTTTGTTGAATTAGAGCAAATGTTCATGAGGTCAATGAGAGCTCAGACAGCGATACAGGATACAGTCGAGCATGTTTCTGAAAATGATTCTGAGCAAATCGTTTGGTCGATAACTGGTTCTGATGTGAATGTTATTGAATGGTTCGAAAAAATAAACTGTTCACGGTTGTACTATTAGAGTGAAGGTTGACACTGGTAGTCATGTGAATATTTTAAACTTCAATGATTTTGACAAATTGAACATTGGTGTTGATAAATTAACCAAAAACACTTCCACCTTATCGTCATACTCGGGCCATAAAATAAACGTGATAGGACAAATCTATCTGGACTATAGTTTCAAAAATGAAAATAAATCACTACTATTTTTTGTGTTAGAATCAAAGACTCGAATCAAAGCTCGATATTGGGACTTTCTACACTGAGTGATTTAAAAATATTTATTCATGAAAGTGTGAATGTTATTATAATAATTTGGACCTGCAAGACATTTTGAAAAATTTCAATTCCGTTTTTAATGGTATCGGTAAAATAAACAGAGTGCAAAATTACTCTGAAAGACAATGCGATACCCAGTGTAAGTGCCCCTCGGAAAATTCCAATAGCTTTGCACGACAAAGTAAAAGCGAAATTACAACAATTACCTAGTCAATGAAAATATCATAGTACCTGTAACAGAACCAACTGATTGGGTTCAGCCTATTGTGATTGTACCGAAACCGAACGTAGATATACAGGGTGATTCACGACGAATTGTACATAGTCCAACCATAAGTACTATGGACCAAGGCCATTTCATATCTGGTATTGAAAAATGCCTTGTTGCGTTTTTGACGGATATACAGGGCGATATTTGAAAATATGTTAATTATTCTACGATAAATATCTCTAAAAGTAAAAAACTCAGACATATGAAATTTGGCACACTGAGAACGCTCCCTGCGCTCAATAAAATAAGTTTTTGAAAAAAATTAATTTCAGGTCAAGACTATGTTTTTTTTAGATTTTTATTGTTTTCTTAAAAACAACACCCTGTAAGCCAGATCAGACAATTTTTATTTTTCTCACTTTAAAGCTTAATGACAATACTAAGCAACAGTTGGAAAAAATTGAACGCGGAAGTTTCTGTTTTCTGCAGAAAAAAAATGAAACTTTCAAAAATAGAATAATTTTAATGGAATCACATTCTGCTTATGACTGATGCGGCACAACATCGATAGCACATTATCATTTTTCAACAAAAATCATATATTACTCGAGATACAGTATTATTCAATCAACCGTTGAAATTCCAGGGCCGTATTTATTTATTTTTTTCACGTTTTTATTAATCCTATAAAAACAACACCCTGAAAAGCAGGTCGAAAAGATTTTCAAGCAGGTGGTACTAACCGAAATAGAAAAACTGTTTGGCATAGAAAAAACTTTTACTTTTGAAAACAGTGCAAATGTATGTCTTTCTACTACGGCTAATACTACATTGGAAAAAACATTTATTTAAAATAAAATTATTAGGGAAGTATTACTTACTCGATTGAAAGGATGATGTTACAGGTCACAACTTGGTTTTTTAACGTTTTAATTGGTTTAGTAAAATTGATACTCTGTCACCTTGGAGGATGGCTAATACTAAGTACTTGAGCAAAAGTAATTAAAGAAGATCAACGTAAAATATTTGAAAACTAGTTTATTTCTCCTGCAAGTAAAACAAAACTTTGGATGTCGTATCCAATAAAGATGACCAATTGTAAAATATGGAGCTAAACTCTTATTTATTTTTCTACGGGACATCAGTTTTTAAAGTTTGCTGCTGACGTTATCATAAAAAATACATGAAAATGATTTACCATTCAACTTCCATAACTGATTTTGTGAAAAATGGAAAGGATAGTAAGTGCAATTACAGACATACAAATACTAAATTCAGTTTTCTAGAAAATTTAATTCAGTTGACTCAACGATAACAATAACATATTAGATAAACACTACTTGAAAAAGACTTAATCTGATTTGAGTTTCCTTTCTCTTTTCAAGATATTCCTTACGGCTTTTCTTATCTGGTCTGGATGCCTTTTTGTAAAACGAAATGCTTCAATAATTCTCTCCCGTAGCTGTTCTCTTGTTGTTATCTCTACCTCATAGACCATGCTTTTTAAAACACCCCACAAATAATAATCTAGTGGGGTGAGGTCAGGTGATCTCGCCGGCCAGGGAATCGGCCCACCGCGTCCCATCCATCTATTGGGAAAATTTTGATTGAGAAACTGATTAATTGCCCTGGTGGAATGGGGTCCAGCTCCATCATGTTGAAATCTCATGTCTCTCACATCGACTTCCTCATCTTTCAGAAGAACAAGGAGAACATTTTCCAGAAAATCAAGGTATTCCTGCCCACTCAATCTATCGATCAAAAAATAAGGACCCACTAATTTATTACCGATGATACCTGCCCAAACGTTGACAGAAAATCTAACTTGAGATCTTGTTTGCTTTATTGCATGTGGATTTTCATGTCTCCAGTTGTGATTATTTCTGGAATTGTTTATGCCGTCTTTCGTGAACTGGGCTTCATCGCAAAACAATATCTGATAAATGTATCTTCTATTCGCAGCGATCCACCTGCATAATCGCAAACGTGGAATATTATCTCCCGGATGCAGTCTCTGCACCAATTGGGGGTGATAGGGATGAAGGAGGTCTTTCTTCAACGTCCTGAAAACTGTGGACTGAGAAATGTGCAAAATGCTGGATATTCGCCGGGTACTTATCTTATCATTTAGATTAACCATTTCTAAAATATCCTCTTTTTGTTCTTCAGTCACTCGCTCACCACGTTCTGCAATACCAGAAGGAAATTTTACGGTTTCTCGCAGGTGCGTAAAAACGTTGTTAAACGTTTGGTGGTTCGGGACTCTTCTATGTGGGAATCTTCTCCGGTACTCCCTGACTGCTGCTCTGGCATTTCCATTACAATATCCGTATACAAAAATTATATCTGCGTATTCTGCGTAAGTGAACTGATGAGGCATCGTGCTAACTAACCAACTCAAACTGTCGAACTGGACACCCCAGCTTCTGTCAACCGTTTTTTCATTTGTTTTTCAAAGCGATTTCAAAGCCTACTTGCACTTGCACTGTTTTCAAAAATAATAGTTTTTTTCTATGTCGAATAGTGTTTTTTCATTTCGGTTAGTATAATCATTATCTTTGACGTGACAGAAAAAAAATTTGTTCAACTCGCTTTACAAGGAGTTATTTTTAAAGGATCAATAAAAACGTAAAAAAAATGAATACGGCCTGGAATTTCAACGTATAATTAAATATACTTTATCTCGAGTATTATGAACTTTCCTTATGATTTTTGTTAAAAAATTATGATGTGAATTCATTAAAATTGTACTATTTTTAAAAGCTTAATTTTTTTCTGCAGAAAACAAAAACTTCTGTGTTTAATTTAACCTAAATCAGATTCAGTCTTTCTAAAGTAGTGTTTATTTAACATGTTATTGTTATCGTTGAGTCAACTGAATTAAATTTTCTAGATAATTTGATTTAGTATTTGTATGTCTGTAATTGCACTTACTATCCTTTCCATTTTTCACAAAATCAGTTATGGAAGTTGACTGGTAAATCATTTTCATGTATTTTTTATGGTGACGGTCAGCAGCAAACTTTAAAAACTGACGTCCCGTAGAAAAATGAATCGGAGTTTAGCTCCATGTTTTATAATTGGTCGGCTGCCATCTTTATTGGATACGACATCCACGGTTTTGTTTTACTTGCAGGATAGAAATAAACTACTTTTTAAATATTTTACGTTGATCTTCTTTAATTAATGTTGTTCAAGTACTAAGTATAAGCCATCCTCCAAGGTGACACAGTATCGATTTTACTAGACCAATTAAAAAGTCAAAAAAACTAAGTTGTGACCTGTAACATCATCCTTTCAATCGAGTAAGTAATACTTCCCTAACGATTTTATTTTAAATAAATGTTTTTTCCGATGTAGTATTAGCCATAGTAGAAAGACATACATTTGCACTGTTTTCAAAGGTAAAAGTTTTATTCTATTTCGGTTAGTACCACCTGCTTGCAAATCTGTTCGACCTGCTTTTCAGGGTGTTGTTTTTATAGGATTAAAATAAACGTGAAAAAAATAATAAATACGTCCCTGGAATTTCAACGGTTGATTGATAATACTTTATCTCGGGTAATATAAACTTTCCTTATGATTTTTGTTAAAAAATGATAATGTGCTATCGACGTATTGCCGCATCAGTCATAAGCAGAATTATTCTATTTATGAAAGTTTCATTTTTTTTCTGCAGAAAACAGAAACTTCCGCGTTCAATTTTTTCCAACTGTTGCTTAGTATTGTCATTAAGCTTTAAAGTGAGAAAAATAAAAATTGTCTGATCTGGCTTACAGGGTGTTGTTTTTAAGAAAACAATAAAAATCTAAAAAAAAACATAGTCTTGACCTGAAATTAATTTTTTTCAAAAAATTATTGAGCGCAGGGAGCGTTCTCAGTGTGCCAAATTTCATATGTCTGAGTTTTTTACTTTCAGAGATATTTATCGTAGAATAATTAACATATTTTCAAATATCGCCCTGTATATCCGTCAAAAACGCAACAAGGCATTTTTCAATACCAGATATGAAATGGCCTTGGTCCATAGTACTTATGGTTGGACTATGTACAATTCGTCGTGAATCACCCTGTATATTAAGATTTGCATGGATCCTAGGAGTCTGAATAAATATATAAAACGCGAATTATACCAAATTCCCACACAAAATTACTTATTTTCACAACTAATTGGTGCAAAATATTTCAGCATATTAAGTAGATGCATCTTCTGCATTCCTACATATTCCCTTGGACTACGAAAGTTCTCTTTTGTGTACCATAACAACAAGTTTTGGTAGGTATCGATATTTACGTATGCCATACGGAATATCTCTGGCTCCAGAAGTGTTTCAACGTTTTTTTCATGAAATATTAGGCGATCTCAATGGTAATGGTGTTATCTGTTATTTCGATGACATACTTGTTTTTGAGAAAACTGTTGAGGAATGCAATAATAATGTAAGAAAAGTTCCTTCACATATCAAAGAAAGCGGTTTAACTTTGAGCAAAGAAAAGTCTAAATTTTATGTAACAAAAAATTTCTTGGACATGAGATCAGTGATAAAGGGATTTCTCCTGACAAAAACAAAACAAGAGCGATTCTTGAGATGAAACAACAGAAAAGAGTTGCAACGTTTTCTTGGAATGATTGTTTATCTTTCTAAATTTATTCCAAATTTATCTCAAGAAACGAGTTCATTACGAAAGTTATTGAGTGAAAAAATTAATTGGCAGTGGACTAGTCAAGAAGAACACTGTTTTACTCATTTGAAAAACTTAGTATTATCAGCAACAACTTTGTCTTATTTCAATCCATCGAAAATAACAACCTTTTCCGTTGATGCGAGTCCTTATGGCTTGGGTGCAGTTATGAGTCAGGATAATCACCCTATCGAATTTGCTTCTGTTTCTTTAACTCCGACTCAACAGAGGTATAACCACATTGACAAAGAACTGCTCGCAATAGTGTTTGGTTGTGAAAGATTCCACTATTACGTATATGGTTATCATTTCACAGCTGAAACTGATCATCACCCTCTTCTAGGATTACTGAAAAAGCCTCTTGATGAACTGTCTCCTAGAATTCAGAGGTTTGCAATTAAACTCTTGAGATATCAGTTCAATCTCGTTTATGTTCCGGGTAAAAATCTTCAAGTTCCGGGTACACTTAGCAGAGATCCAACCAATGATACAATAAATACCGATTTTCTCGAATAAATGAATTTAAGAGTGTTTTCAGTTATTTCCACTTCGAGAGAAAATGAAGAGCGAATCAAAATAGCCATCGATGAAGATTTAATTCTACAAAAAGTGAAGTACTATGTTCTGAACGGTTGGCCACAGCACAAAAGTACCTACTGTTCATTCCGACGTAAAAAAGTATTGGTAAAAGATGTTCTTTTTTGTAAGAAACGTTTGATAATTCCACATAATCTCAGGAGTGAATTTTTAAATATCATTCATCAATCTCATCAAGGAGTAGTTTCTTTCAAAAAACGGGCTAGGGAAGCCATATACTACTCTGGTATGGACACTGACATTGAAAATATGGTTCTCAGCTGTGTAACTTGTCAATTGTATTCTAGAAGGAACCAAAGAGAGCCGTTAACTCCACATGAATTACCAACTCTACCTTGGCAAAAAATTGGCATTGATTTCAAACCATTAGGCAATTTGAATTTTTTGGTTGTCGTCGACTATTTTAGTAAGTTCACCATTGTCAATAAATTAATATGACATTAAGCTAACTAACTACATCAAGTCCTTATTACTCCCGGTCAAATGGTATGATTGAACGAACCATCCAAACTATAAAAGGGTTGCTAACAATAGCAATAACAGATAAACAGGATCGATTTCTTGCTATTTTGAATTATAATGTTACACCTAAGCAGAATTTACCCGCTCCTTGCAATCTATTATTGGGACGGACATTGAGAACCACACTTCCTGCGAATAGTGACCTATATACTTAAACCAAGCTTCCATATCAAGGGTTTGAAAGAAAAAAAGAAGAAAATTCAGGAAAATCGAAAGAAATATTATGACAGATCTACGAAAAAACTTCCTGAATTATATCCAAATCAAAAAATAATAATTCAAGACGGAATCAGAGAATGGAGCCCTGCATTCGTGATTGGGAAAGAAGGACCCAATGATTACAATGTCCGTAAAAATGATGTACTGTACAGACGAAACCGACAACACCTGAAAGAATTTCGTACAACTCCTGATCAACCTATCTGTTCTCCTTCAATGTTGAATCATCGAGAATCATCTTCATTTCATTTAGACCAGAATCCTGATGTGAAACCTGTTTCCCCCCGAAGTTAGGACAAGATACAGTCGACTGGAAAAAAAAAATCAAGATTCAGTTTTTGAAATATACCTTCATGCATATCTTCTTCATATTTTCATTTCTTGTTTTTATTAGAAAGAGCATTGTGATGTATTTATGTATTTGTATATGATCACCCGGTAATTATTGTTAATGTCAGATTATTATGAGAAGCTTGTCAAGTGCTCTAGTAAAAACTTCGAGTAATTCAGACTCTCATTTAAATATCAATACAGACAATAGTAATACGTAACACAAATGAAAACACAAACACGTGTCCTTTACGTCATGAAGTTCGTCAAATTATAAAAGCATTTTTCTAAAAGATACCCTTTGAGTTTCCCCTTAAATAGAACCTTAGTGGTAGTGGTAGTAGGCAAACAACTACTTCCCTGGCTAATACCACGACGGACATTGAACTACATCTGACAGATATTTGTGTGCAATGTTCTTCCAAGAAGACCCAATTGCAAATGCGTATCTTGTAATTGAACAGTAGATTCATTTGGCTGGGAATGACCACATGCAGAAATACGTTTCGAGGTAATGCCTCTCATCAGTGCCAGGGTAGGTCGGACAACATTATCATTGTCCTGTTGGTTTTAACTAACCTTCACTGATGATTAACAAGAACTATTTAAATCAAAAAATACTTTCAGCTTTGATATTTAAAGAGCATTGCAAAGTATTTCTTGAAGAAAAATTCGCCAATTATCAAACAGATGGCATTCATCAGTCATAGGGGGTAGTAGCTGTTTTCTGTTGGATACTTGCCGATGAAAATGCCTATTGCAAAGGGTTTTTGGCGAAATATTTGATTGGGTGATTCCTTTATATTATTGATTTATGGGTCTTCAGTCATGTAGTGTCGTTCATTCTTCATCAATTGATTTTTGGCTTCATATAGAAGACGACACATAGTTGGAGTGCTTTTTCTGGAACCTAGAGATGATACTAGATATACTCACTTCAATATCCATCTTAGGGATTCCCAACAAAGACTGAAAGGATTTTTCGAATTTAATTGAGTTTAACTAACTAATGATTGCCAAGAACAATGAAACCGGTAAGTTTTGTTTTTGTTTATTTTTAAAATTGTTTTTTTTTCGTTAACCAGCTGTCATCCCCCTATGAACGACAGCCCTCAGAAGTCGAAACTTGTGCGAGCTATGGATTAACGAGGTCTTACCTTTTAACGTGCGATTCCTAGCACGAGACTAGTGACCATGCTGGGAATCGAACCCACGTCCCTCTGATCGATAGACTAGCGCTCTACCATCATGACTAAAGTAAGTAAATCAAAAAATAATTTCAGCTTTGATATTTAAAGAGAATTGCAAAGTACCTAGTCTTGTAAGTTTGTCAAGTATCAGATAACCAAACAGATATAATTCAGCGGTCGTAGGGAGCAGAAGTTATTTTCTGTTGGATACTTGCCGACGAAAATATCCATTGTATAGGGTCTTTGCAGAAGATTGGATTAAGTAATATATTTTTCATTATTAATAAAATTATATTTGAGTACATCTAATATTCTAACATAAATTATTTTCAATTAGTTATTAATCAAGTATTTAATGTCTCATGCAAATATTCTAGAAAAGTTTTTTTTATATTCTTGTGAAATGTAGAATAAATTTGAATTTTATCAATGTCTGAAGAAGGTCTATGGACAGCCAATATGTCATTCCTCATTCATATTCCATCATTTTGGTGGAATTTTGAGATACATTTATAGTATAAATACTACATAATCAGGTAGGTATATTGAAAATGTTTTGATCACATAAAAAACAAATATAACTAACCAATTCATAATTCTCTCAAGTTCCCATTAATTGTAAGTTTTTAATAAGCTGATATACCTATGAAACATGTTGACAATCAAAAAAAATACACTGAAATCACATTGAAGTGAACACAATGTCTTAACCATGTCATTAGTTAATTGTGGTTTTTAAGATTTGCAGTTCAGGAAATACCTTCTACAGACTGGTACCTGCATAATCAAATTACTATACTATGTCAATCAATAAAAGAGTGTGCTGATTGGTGATTAATTTTCAACCATGTTCTATTATTCCATATTTTGTAAATAAACACCAGTTAGGTAAATCATGTATTTGTGTTGCTATGATATCTCCAATGAAGCAATAAACAAAATTATGGGTTGAATACCTCAATTAAGTTTTTTATAACTAATGTGATAAGAAGTCCTTGGTAGATATTCTACTCACAATAGAGTCTAGTAAAGGGATGACATTATATTCCTTGGAGTTTATTCTGTAAACTTTACTAATAAGAGGAATATCACAAAAATCACTTAAACATTCTAAAGGAACTTCTTCACCAGTAATTTGTTGATGGATGTTGGCTTCATTAGACGTATCTTCAGGACCATGTACTGTAACAACCAACAGTTGTTCATCACCATCACCAATGCCAAAAGTTTGCAAACTTTTGGATATATTTTTAGAAATAGATAAGTTGAACAAAATCTCGGTATATATCGACTTGGTTGTTAATTTTTCACTTGTAAGAGCTTTATTAGCTGCGACGACAATTTGAAATGGATCACATATCAAAGAAGGTTTCACTATAGAACAAGGCATTTCACCTTTCATTATTTTTTCTCTCAATTCTTCAACATTTTTTACATTTCTATATAACTTAATTTCAATTTTTGATTTTGTAACCTGATCTAAATTCATATCTAGTAAAATTGGAAGATTTTTGCTTGGACACCGCATATAAATTTGCCACAGAGAATACACAAGTACTGGTACTGGTACCACAGATTTTGGACACTGGTACTGACTACTGATAACTGATACTGGCAAAAAGGAACCTCTACTCTTTGATACTGGTACACACCATCAGGCAAAAATTCCTTTCCACAACACTTCCCAATAGGCAATCCGCATGAACCAATCAGAACTATCCTGGCCAAGGCGGCATATTTGAATCGATGCTAAGGCGGTTTATTAGTCCCAAGTATTCAACTTGGATAGCAAGGTTATTTTGGTTAGGTTATATCATGTTCCTTTCTTAAAAGAAGGGAAGAACATGATCTAATCTAACCAAACTGGACCTTGATATCCAAGTTGATCCTCAATGTAACCTAAAATTATATTACACACCACGCAGGCGCCACTAAAATAGAGTTTTGATTGGTCCATGCGGATTGCCTCTTGGGAAGTATTGTGGATAGGAATTCTTGCCACCATCAGGGCTGCCAGTACACACGTGCATAAAGTTTTGGAAATGTCTATTCTTCCGGCGTCCGGGCGCTCGAATGAATGGTAGATTGCGCTCAACGATTATATACTACAAAGGATGACCCAATTCGGTGATTTTATCTGCCTTTTCCCCCGCTTGCCACTAGCTATGAGTGACGTCACCTGGTCTATCGGTTTGCCATAAGAGCCCACGCATTTTTCTCGGATTCCAAAACATTTTATCTCAGTATTTATAAGGCAAACTTGTTAATTTTTTGGGTGTTTCTGGTTGGTGTATTAAGTTTCTTTTGCTTCATAGATCTTTTAGAACTCTAGATGCCCTAGTATCCTTTATATAACAAGCGCCAAGCGCGTTTTGAACGTCATTTCCTGATAATGCACTTCGATTCACTGAAAATATTTGTGGAAAATAGTTGTAAAGGTAGGTCTATTTTAATAAGTAAGAAATAATGAGTTGTACTGATATTTTTATGAGATAAAAATTGGGGTGACATTCGATAATATACCTATGAGGAAGTGATTCATAAAAACATTTGTTGGTAAGAATTTACTTGGAAGTGGAAAGTTTCAAATTCAAGCAAAAACCTTGGAGTGTTATATGATAATTAAATGAATGTTGATTATTCAGTTAATTGTACGTGTTTATAATATGAATGAGCATATAAGAAGTATTATAGTGAATAGCGAACAAACTTGTGTTCGGTTATTTTCCATTTTTTACCAACCAACTCCAGTTGTTATTTTATATAGGTACCTAGCTATTGCACAGAAGAGATTCTGAGAGAGTTAAATTAATTATCGAAAATAAAATACATGTCATTCCAAACTTTTGATTTCTATATCTGACTATGCTATGGTTGTTTTGATTTATTCCAATTAAGACAGGTAACACTAGGATGTATTAAAATCACATCAAAAATATCCAGGACCTATCTGTAAACGGGATGCCCAACGCTTCAAACTCAAAATTGATAATGGGATGGGATAATTCAAGTTCTTCCTGAGAAACACATAGCACTTTCTGCTGTAATACCTCAGAGTCAATGCCAATGATATCTCTTCTCGAGTCCAGTGAATCATTTTTTCATGTCGAGAGTGTACTTTTCTGATTTTCTGTTCTACTATTCATCCGAGTGCCAGGACGAGTAGATTAGTCCCTAAAATTTAACTGCTTCCTTTTTTCAAGGGGTTTGTTGCACCGGGGCCAAGAAATGCCGGAAAAATCGATGACATTTTGAAAACCCCCTTCATCCTACGAACCCTGCGTAAAGTGAAGATATTAGCCGCTTACCAATAGGGAATTACACTGGTAATTTTAAATATATTTTTTTCAAATGTGAACAAGTCAAACTGGGTAAAAACTGATTTTTATTTATTTATTTATTTTTTCTATTATGTTTGATCCAGAAAATAAATGGATTAGAAATGAATTCAAGCACTAGCTCAAATTCGCGCCAAATATTATCGGTATTTCATTAGACAAATACAAGTGACGTTAAAAGTCTCCCTCCACCACTCACAGAAACAAAACGTAGAAAAGAAAGTTTGGTTGTTAACTCCACTTTTTACTCTAAAAAAGTAGCAAGTGATCTTACAGATCACGAAAAATCAAGTTTCATTAAAACCCTTTTAAGTCAGGTGAAGTTTAGTTCAGAGGCACCGTACATAAGTTCTGTACGGTGTCAGAGGCAACAGACTTAACGGAAAGGAAGTGAATCATGCTCAAGAAGAATAAACTATATTGAAGCAAGGTATAATTAATAATAGTATTACTAATAAATGTTCAATTGACCGTCTGACTGTTTGGATGAGGCGAGACTTTTTTTTTGAGATAATGTGAAAAGTCAGAACCGAATTGCAGCTTGGTCAGAACTGTAAGTACTTTTGTAACAAACGAACAGACCTTTAAAGTTTTGTTATGACTTTTGACTGACGGTATATTATAAAATGAGAATTGTCATATAACCATGCTTCAAGGAAATTGCGTTTCATATACATTCAATAGTTATTGAATAATCTCACATACATTAAAATTCAGAAAAAAATCAGATTCAAGTTATAATTCATAAAAAATGACAGAGTTAAGTGTTAATGGCGACGTAAAGAAAATGTTACAAAAAGACAGGGTTAATGATAGGGATTTACCACTCAGTTTTGTACAGGAAAGACATTTGGAGCCTTTGGTTGGAATAGAATGTATAACGCAAATGTGGAGGATGAAGGAGAGGGTAAGTCGATATATATCAATTGATAACATAACTCTAAATCTGTTATTTTAGATGAAAACTGTTAGTGTTGCCTTAGTTTTATGCTTGAATGTTGGAGTTGACCCACCAGACGTTATCAAAACCCAACCCTGTGCAAGACTTGAATGCTGGACAGGTAATAGTTATCTTTGGTTTGGTGAAATATAACATCTACATTGGTCAATAATTAAGATTAATGTAATCAAATCTTTGGTTAGAGTGAGCCTGTGAATTTACAAAACAATATATGGAACTTATGTATTTTAGTCTCCTGCACCAAAAATCCAAATGAAATTTTTGGTGGTCACGACTATATTCGAAGATCTGGCCCGTTTCGTTCTGGAACCTCACCATGTGACAGCTTGAATTTCTGTTATTGAAATCCCTCAAAATGCCTCTTGTTTAAATCGATATTTTTTCAGACGCTAATCTATCGAATTTCACAATTTCTATCACCAAAAACAACCGTTTTACACCAAATTTTTACTTGTTTATAACCACAAACAAGGTCTCTTTTAGTAACTTTTATCCTCACGGTAATTTTATGTTGTCACTTGAGTAAGGACCATTGACTACTCAAATTCGAATATGAGCTAATAATTTCCACGTCGCTGATATGTTCAATTTAATATTTTCCATTGCACAACTAATGAAAATTTTAAAAACGTGTTTGAGAATAAGACAAGAAAGAGCTTATGAGCCTGCTTGCAATCCAGAAACAAAGCATAGCTTTGCTTGCCATCTTATGGCTTATAGAAGATAAAAGGAGAAAATGACCTAACGTATCCTAAGCTAACCTTGCCATCCAAGTTGAATGCAATTCTTCCACAGACGATCGGTCATCTTACCTAACTGATATTAGAAATTAAAATATGCTCTTTTCGCTCTCTGCTAGTACAGCTCCTACGTGCTTTAGAAAACAAGACACGCCTTCAGCAAGTTTAAGGTATATATGAAAACATGCTTGCCTTTCTCGCTATTTGCATGTTCTTATTAAAAAGTCAATAAGTGCCAATTTGTAGTTGCCTAAACTGTTTGATAATAATAATAATAAATACTCTTCATTGAATAATTGAAAAATTCGAGAAATTTTATATTTTTCTTTTGTAATGGATATAATCAAAAATGGCAAAAATTTAACAATGGAACATACAAATAAAGAGTAAATTATTTGCTTATATTTTAATTTGAATAGTTGGAGGCGCATATTACAAGTGACCAACTTAAACCTACCGTGAGAATGAAAGTTACTAAAATAGGGAGGTTATAAGAAACTCAAATTTTTGTGTGAAACGGTTGTTTTCGGTGCTAGTAATTGGTGAAATCGGGTAGATTAACATCTGAAAGAAGTATAGACATAAAGCAGGAGGCATTTTGTGTGATATCAATAACAGAAATTCGAGGTGTCACTTAGTGAAGTTTCAGAACAAAACAGGCCTGTATCTTCAAAAACAGTCGTGATCGCCAAAAATTTCAAATGGAATTTTTGTAGAGGAGACCAAAACACATAAGTTAAAAAAAAAATCGGAAATTTGGATGCTCACTCTAACCGAAGGTTTATCAAATCTCCATTACAGTTTATTCTGAAGCTGACTCTTTCTATAAAAATGCCAGTTCATATTTGAGATTTGGGTTTTGATGGTATTTCTAGTTTCATTTGATGATCACCACTCATCCCATTTGGTATCAAAACAAAACCAATTTGCCTTGGAAATAAATGTTCTATACCTTGCTATTCAATACAAGTTTTATTGTCCAATAGCAAAAAAATTGCAAGAAAAAATGTGGCAGGAAAGATCCATTGACCTACTTTAACAAAATTAGTGCATGAGAATTTCTTTTTCATACCAAGTGATGTCCAGAAAGTTATGAATCTTCACTGTGACCTGTGACTAAACATTTTTTTTTCTGATGAAGAGCAGTGATCTATCTCTCTCCCACAGTATTTATTCTTTTTTTCAACTCGCTGCATGCTTATGAGCAACCCTCAGAGTTCTTCAAGAGACTTGTAAAAGCTAGGAATAAAGAGAGTCTTACTTTTTAACGTGTGATCCCAAACACCTCCCCACTTTTTTCATTGTTTGCCTATATCAGAGGCCAAAGTAGATAGAAATATTTATTTTTATTTTTTTTTCATTAGAGAAGAACGATAAAAAGTACCATTTTGATCAGACTAGTCAGTATCCATTCAATCATCACATGTCTTTCACAAAATTGAATGTGATTTAAATTCTGCTGAAGGTGGACTATATATAATGAATATTCGTTCAGGCATAACTTGTACAAGAAGAGTATTCAACTCTTCATATATTGAGATTTGATTTCCTATCGGTTGTAGATGAATTTTATAAGATTTTATGCCTGCCTCGAACAAACCACCTGAATTAGGCCCACTTGGGGGATTGAGTTTAAACTCGATATTGAGGGTCTCAGCTGAATCTCGAATGAAACCAAGTATATAACTGAGCTCCCAATGTAGCATTATCACTATATAAAACGCTCCAATAGCTTCTAGCGCCTAAATAAGCTAGAAAGACTTCTAATGAAAGATCAGAGACTAATTCTAGTTGCGAAGCCTTTGTTGCAAAGCAAATAAAGAGACACAAGTATGCCTTTTATGACTTACAGCCTCTTATTTTTCCAAGAGAGAAAGAAGAACGAGCCTCCATAACGGACATAACCAACTCATACAAGCCCCAACCTGTGTAACTTGGGAAGCAGGTAAGTTTCCCCTGTAACATGGCCCAGGGGGTCTATCCTTGAGTTCATGCGAAAACATTCTCAAGCGTTTGAAGTAACATAGAGCGATACAGACACCGCTCGTTAGAGAGAGATACAACATCAAATTCGTATAAGTTGAATCTCGACAATAGACCCCCTGGATGTAGGTGTGTTTGATGAAACTTCTTAACTATCAAATTAGTGTAGGCCTGTTTTGGTTCTAATCTAGAACTGTCCTAGAATAGTCCAAAACATTCGGTCAGTAAAGTTCTGACAAATGTTAGGTACAATAACATCCCAAACTTGAATGTGCCACAGCTAAGAACTGGTTCAGAACCGGTTACCGAAGGAACCAAAACAAACCTTGTGTCTATGATTACAAGGTGATAAAATGGAAGATTTTGCATCGAAGGCTATCTTCTAGTTCACAAGGCCACCAAACACCTTACACTGGACATATTTTACCATTTGACCGCTCCCTGACCTGGCACCAGTGCTGCCAATGGAAACTGTTCAAAAGGATCACCAGATCGTATCAAAATCCTCGCATTTTACTCTCATAACATGAAAAATCCTCACAAAATCCTTGCAAGATTTTTCAGAGAGATATTGCAATAACACCAGCCACTATTAAAGTCAACTTTGATTTAATAGTGACTGGCACTATTCTGTGATTATGAACAGAGATATTGCAGTTTTGTCTGTTCGTCCCTTATTTACACAGGCGTTCGTTATTCATAACCTATAAATGAAATATAATTTCTCCGATTTTTCATCCTTCATAAATTATTTTATAGTAAATACAATTTTTATGATGATAGAATGGCCAAAAGGGGCTTCGATATCGATTTGTGTTGAAAAAATTATAAAATTATCAGGCATAAGTTATTTCGTGTCCACGATCTCACTCGAAGTGAAAATAAAGGAACCTTAAATCCTGGCCTTAACGGTCCTCTAATAAATGCGCAGTGTTTTAATAAAGTTGTCCTTTTTTAAAATTCACATTGCGCGTGCGTATCAAAATAAGGACAACTTACTGCCTGACGTTATTATGAACTGCAATATCTCTCTATTAACGACTTTGATACCGATGGGATGATGAGATTTGATGTAACTTTTAACTTGTTATAATAAAAAAAAAGGAATAAAGGAAAAATTATGTCAGCTGTCATTGTCAACTGTAAATGTGGATAAATTCAATATTGGTTCATATGAAAATTACCTTTATCCATAAATTATACTGCCAAAACTTTGAAATTCTGCCAAAGATTTTTTCCAAAAACTGTCACATTGATTATGAGACATATTTCGCAATACCAAAAAACCAATGCTATATAATGACTAATGACGTCACCTGCCATTAATTTTATTATAATAATTTTTCGATTGGTTCTGCCATCTTTCGGAAATTTAAATACTCAACTGGAATTCATACACTTTTGCGTGAAGTATTCTATATTCTACATCAGCTAAGCTGTAAAAGAACCAAGAGGTGGAAACTTGAGGTGAAATAAGAAATGAAATACGATTTGTACATCTGATTTCAGTCTTTTTCTTAAATATACATGAAATATCGGAATCCTCTCAAAATCTTCACAGATATACCATTAATCCGCTTTTACTCCACAGCGATGGAATTACTCACAAATGTGAGTAATTTCTCACAAAATGGCAGCACTGCTTGACACTCTTGGCGGTACAGAATGCTTGCCAATGTTGCCAAAGTCGCCTTCATCTCCTCACTTGTCGGTAGAATCTCGCAGAAACGTTGCCGTCACGAAAGTACGTCGTCCGATACTATAGCATGTTACATTTCTTTGCGTTTGCGTAAAATAAGAAGAAAACACTGACGATATCCCTACATTCGTAGGGATGTCGTATCATAAACTCCTGATTCTGATTGCGCCAAAGATCACAAAACAAAATACAAGATATAGGGAATGTGTTAGTGCTGAAGAGAGGTTGCTGATAACTTTGAGGTAAGTAGATACGTACACAATGACAAGTGACAAAAAAAATATTTGTCATTAGCTATTTTATTACATTACAGTCAGAATATCCATGAAACTAAAATAATTAATCTGTACAAAAGTCAAATGGCATGTGAAAAAATGAAATTGTCTTTCTTTTTCGTTAAGAATTTCCCTGTCATGCCCTGTCTCTGAAGTTCCGATACTTCTGGAAGGGCGCGTTGGATCATTTGCCCCAATAACCACTACACGCCGTGCGCTGACTATTGGATCAGAGAATCATGTGCCCTGAGCAGGCGGAGTGAACCAAGGATGACGGCCTTCTGCATTCGTCCGGCTAAGGTTTCTGCCATATTACGGCAAGCCGGTATGATTTTTAGGTTCGAGAGCAGTGTGTTCATCATTCCACCAAGGACTCCTATTATCAGAACCACCATTTTAACGGAATGGTTTCGGTAAAACCTGCGGAGTTCAAAGAGAAGATCTCGATATTTAGTCCGTTTTTCCTCTTCTTTTCGGACGATGATGTCCATTATGAATCTCTCGGTTTCCCAGCCCATTAGGACTGGTTTCTGGCTAAGCCACGGTCGTCAATCTTCTTGAAGAAGACCCCTTGCATTGGCTTATCCTTATGTAGCTGTAGGAAACTTTCACTCCCGTAGCTTTGGCGTGGGCTTTTTGCTGAACAGGTTCCAACTCGGTGACAGAGTTTGGGTTTGTCCGTTCAATGTCGTAATACGAGACCGAGTTCATTGTCTGCACGGGTTGTTGCCTTGAAAATAAATCCAATCCCTGCTCTGTCATGGTCGCTGACTAAACAGAGAAGGGGATCTGAACTCCTGATCACTTTACAGGCTCCATCCAGTACCATTTTGTTATGTAAGCACTTCAAGCTCGAAAGCTTCTATGAAGTTGCATCATTTTGCGAGTTTTTACGTCGAGTTGTTGCAAAAGTTAATAGGTATGGTTGGAGTTTCAGAGTCGATCGGTGCTGGGAGGCTAACTGTCGATATCGGAGAATAGATATATTTTGACTTTCTCCAATTGGTATCTGAGGATGTTGATTGATCGGTGTGTATAAAATCATCTTTAAGTTGCAAAACTTTCATTTTGAACGTTCTAATTTTTTGGTTAGTCATTAAGTAAGAAAATTCGGGAAGTGAACTAAAAAAAGGGATTCATCTGTATTTCATTTTGGCTTTCTATAGGTTGGTCCATTTTCCCCATTGTTTGGGGGCCATGGATGGTAAACTGAAAAATTGCTAAATTCGGGATTAGCAAACTACAATTATAAGGGCTATGACACATGATAGAATACCATAATTGACATATAATATGCTGGACCTAATAGCGATGGCGGAGTTTTCAAGCGTCGGCTTTGAGTTACTCGTTAGAAAGGCATGGCATTAATATACCTATATCATCTTCTTTGCCCTGTGATGACACACAACAATAAGTGTCTTATTTTTCTGTAGCCGACGTTTTTTCATTGAAATGCAATATGTATCCGATGGCAAGATTAAACAATATTGAAAGAACCTACAATTACAGGAAGACTATCGAGTGTGTATTTGGGATGACGACTCAAAAGTTTGAAGTGCTGGTAACTTTCAATTACTCAACAGTGAAAAATATAGTGTAATAAAAATGCACCAAACTAATTTTGTTAATTTATTTTAAACACTACTTAAACATTTATTAACTAAATATTTCAAATTTATCTTCACTGTCACTATCTATCTGCTAACTCTGGAACTGTATTTGCGATTCTCTGTGACTATCTCCCTGCCATCTGCCGCCGAGTGCTTTATATACCCGCAAGCAGATTCTATTCACAGTTCTCGATCTATCGAGTCTATATGGTGACTTCTTACATGTCTCTCGAACCTTCGCTTTTGTTCCTCAGAACGTTTCTTCTACGCGTAACTCATGTGTTTGTGAGCGGAGACCCTGTTGACTTGTCGAGGGTGCATTATTAATTTGATGATCAGGACCGGCCTCGACATCGTTACATTGCCCCCTTCTCAAAGACATTTCGTCCCGAAATGTCATTATTGGAGTGTGGAGATATCTGCAAGATCCTCCATTTCTGCACCTTGATGATTGGTGGAAATAATACTCCACAGTCTTCATGTTGGGTCGGGAAAGATGGTTGCAGCACACCAAAATCTTGACGCCGCTGGATCTGAATATTGTCTCCAACATGCTCCTTATAACTCTCCAGTCCAGCCCATCAATACCACAGGCCAATTTTGGGATTGCCAGGTCCACAAGATTCTGGTCCAACATCATGTCTCTTAATGCGGAGAGGTTCTTCCAGACATATCATCTTCATATTTATCTTTATATGACGGCTTATCTCGAGAATGCTTCTTTTTAACCAAATAGTAGATATTTCTCTGACCCTTCCTCAGCTGTAATATCCCTCCAACTTCCGGGTTCTGTTCCCGCAGTTCCTGGAGTCGACCGAACTTCTTGGAGAATACTACAGCAATGCCTCTGGACATTTGGAGATCTTCTACCACACAGCGAGCTAACGCGTAATCGGCAGGCACCTTGAAAAGATCTCGTGGCTCCGCTCGGGTTATCCCATGTTGAACTTTCTGTCCGTTTGAGTAGAGGGACATGAACCTCTGAAACGTGATTTCATTCTCCGGTGGTCTGACGGTGCGGACTTGGTCGTGGTTTCCGGCGTAAGGGGATAACACATTGAAGTGGACTACGAGATCGTTTATCCTTTTCATGATCTCAATCATTATATCAATTATCATCGTTTATAAAATACGACAACATGTAATATTAGTGTGCTGGTTAAGTTGTGTTTTACGAAGTTCTATATTGAATTAATTTTCGCAGTGTTAACTGTCATTTAACTTGGTGCTTCCCTCACGTCCATG
Source organism: Chrysolina americana (assembly GCA_958502065.1). NCBI lineage: Eukaryota > Metazoa > Arthropoda > Insecta > Coleoptera > Chrysomelidae > Chrysolina > Chrysolina americana. Next base: position 65,571,513 of record OY293411.1, read on the forward strand.
TAAGTGATTTCCATCAGCTACCACCGTTTCAACTTGACAATTACGAAAATAAACATAGAGGTATCATCTATCTTGAGTGTACCTTATCAGCTTATCGTAGAGTATCCGTTGTTGCCAGCTCTCTCTTTCTTCCGACCATCAGCTTCTTATAATTTTCTTTTTCCGATTTGATATGTCGGATATCTGCCAGTGCTGTACCCTCCGAATAACTACCCAGCAGTTGAAAATTTCCTGTGTTACGTGCTCTAAAAAATTCCACGCTTTAAGTCTAGTTCATACTCTCGCGAATTTTGCAATTTTTCTGCGAATAAAATGGCTGCCGACATGGTTCTGCAAAAATTGCGAAGTTTGCGAGGGTATGAACTAGACTTAATGCATAAACGTTTCACCATCGGATATTTTTTTTATAAAAATACTTTATTCATACAGAAAATGTAACAGAAAATATGAAATATCACAATAGAAAGTATCATTCCAAATCAGCAATAGTGCTGGTGGCAGAATATAACAACAGTTTGTATCATAAAACTAATATAAATACCAGGCAATAAGTACATCTATGTTATATCAGAATCCTGAATGAGCCCTTTGTGCCAGAATTGCGACACACTTAGTAAACATTGCATCAGCTTCTACGCAGTAGACGGAGGATATTCCTCAGCATGTTTGAAGGTGTTCGTGGAATAATAGGAACTACGCAGTATCCAGTCAGCATTCCCGAGCCTATAAATTCAAGAACCGAAGAGGATACGCCATTCAAGCCGTCATCGTCTTCGAATCAGTAGTTATAGTTAAATTCAAGCCGTCCACGTCTTCGAATCATTAGTATAGTTAAAATTTGTATAATAATTGTATTTCACCTAAATAGTTCAATATTCCAGTATTGTAACTTCGTGAATAAAGTCCTTTTTTAAAAACAAAAACCAGTGAACACTGATTTAACACCTATATCAATTTAACAAAATAACAACATATAATCATAAATATCAAGAATACAATACTTACACAGGTATTAAACTACATATCATGAGAGCTTAGATAAGTGATTATCAATATAATTTGATAAGGCACTGTACGTTTGGAAGCATTGTGGAAGTGGGTCATTTAGAGCCACGTGATAAGTAAATTTAATTTTTTGCTCTGGTATTGTGGTCATGAATTTCGCTTATTAGATTTATGGATGTGTTACATTTTTGTTGGTTCCTCGTGACCTTATATGAGTATTTGCACTGTTCAATTTGTAAGATTTTTTCTAGTGGTAAAATCCCAGTGGTTAGGTAAATCAATTCAGTATTTGCTCCCTTATCGAATCCAAATTTTGACTACTTTGTTTTGCAATGTTTTCATAATTTTCATCAGTGTTTTAGAGCAAACTCCCCAATTTGTTATCAAGTAAAGAAATATTGATGAAAAATAAGCATTGTAAATTAATACTTTATTTTGGTTGTTCAAATAATCACGGCATCTATACAGGGCTCCGATCATGGCAACAATTTTATTGGATATATGTTCCGCGTGTTTTTGCCAATTCAGTTTATCATCCACAATCTGACCAAGGTATTTGGTATTCTACTTTTTCCACCAAAGTATCTCCGATGTTTATCCTTAGATTTTGGGTTTCTTTGTATTTTTTTTAAATAACATGTATGCTGTTATTTTAACTTTAATTTTTAATTTATTATTCAATAGCCCTTCCGAATTCAGATTAAAATCTTCATTTAGTGTACTTTCCAATTCTTTCAAATCACCCCCTTCATAGACAAGGATTGAGTCGTCTGCGAATGTGTAGTAGTTCCCTATTAGATTTGCCCTTTTTAGGTTTAGAGTGTGTAAAGAATACAACAATGGACCCAGTACTGAGCCCTGTGGTACTCCACAGTAAGTATTCTTCACTTGGCTCTCTATGTTATTCAATGATATTGTTCACGGGAAAGTTTTTATCAGGTTCAACGTTATTCCCCTAATACCTAGCGCATTCAACTTCGTGAGTAAAATATCATGGTCTACTACATAAAATGCTTTCTGAAGGTATATAAAAACAGTAATCACTTATTTTTTTCATCGAGATTTTTTTTCGTAATTTTTTTTTGTCACATGGTTCAGGAAATCTATTTTATCACTCTGTGTATTTGATTGTTTTTGAAATCCATATTGACATCTGTCTAGTTCGATATATTTATCTATAAATCCAATAATTCGATTTTTAATGAGAGTTTCAACCAATTTTGATAACGCACAAACCACTGTAATTGGACGATAATTCTCCATTCTTTATTTTGAACCTGCTTTGTGAATAGGAGTCACTCTCCCAATTTTCAATATATTAGGGAAAACTCCTTTATTCAGAATCATTTATCAAGGAGACTAGAATTGGTAAAAGCCATTCAACTAATAGTAATAATTCTCCAACTGTTATTTAGTCATGACTAGGGGCTGCATTTTTATTAATCTCATTCAAGATGTTACTTATTTCACTTGACGTTGTATCATATGGATGTATACTTCCGTCCTAAGCAAAAAAGCCGTATCTGCAAAAACTCTGGAGCTGAGAATCTGTAGTTTCGACCATCTTAACTACGAAAAGTCTTAAAATTGTGTACTAAAGATAAAATGATTGATTAACTTTGGATATTTAAATTTAGTTCACGTAATTTTTTTTGGAGAAAGTTAAATTTATAGTGTTTCAAGACTATAGAAACCAATATCTCTCTATTCGCATTTTTTGTAGATACGGCTTTTTTGCTTAGGACGGCAGTATAGGGAATTGTTGGTATAAATGTTTTCAAAAATGTGCGAAATTGGGTTATTTATTAGCTCTTGGTTTAGCTTATCAATTATAGTTTGTCCAACATTGGCAAAATATGAGTTAAAGCTGTTTACTGTAGTATATTGATCTGTTGTAATTGTGTCATTAATTTCTAGAGCTTCTATGTTATCATTTGTTTTCTGCTTTACCAGTGAGTTAATAAATTTCCACTGTTTTTTTGGATTATTTCCGGCCTCACTCCATTTCTTTTCAAAGTAAGTAGCCTTGAGTTTTCTTTTATTATTATTCACTTGGTTTTTTATGTCACAACCCTTTGATCAAGGGGAAATTTTCTTTTTAGATCATATAATCTGTCTCTTTGTTTTAATAGTTCTGAGAACTCTAAAGTTACCCATTCTTTATTTCCTCTAAATTTAATTTTAATTTCTTTTGTGGATTTGTCTTTTGCTTTCTTATTGTTTCAATTAGCTTATCAAATGTATTAATGTTTCCCTTTGCGATAAGAATATTTTGAAAAATGAATTCATATTTTTTTGGATCTAATTTATGGCAAGTTTTTAAGATCTGTGGCTCTTTATGTTTTATTTGGCTGTCCAATATGAACTCTATCAGGTTATGATCTGAATCTCTACATTTATTTGATAGTTATTTAAATTTGTTGTGGCTAAGATATGATCAATTATCGTTTGTGAATGAGATGTTACTCTGGTTGCATTTGTCTCATCAATAATGTTACATATCTCGAAACCGTTCAATAAAACACAATTTTTATAATCTGTTGTGGCAGCAGTTTTTTCCAGTAAGTTGCTTTATTTTCTTTGGTAAGTAATTGTTCCAATGTTTCTAAAAATTCATGGGTGTCAACTGAAGGTGGCTTATAGATACCTATTATTTTAGTGTTATTTGATAGAAGTTTCACTCCAACTATATTGTAGTTACTGTTTTCTCCTACGTTATTTGTTTCCATGAATGTGATGTTTTGATGAATGTAGATCGCCACACCTCCTCTTGAGTCTCTGCATGCATGGATAACCATCAATATTGTAGAGTCCAACTTCATTTTTGTATAAACATGTTTCCACTAAAACCAATATATCACAATTTTTCATGTTTACTAGACTCTGCACTTCATCTAATTTGTTCCTAACAATCTGTATGTTGATGATATTTATTTTTAGGGAGAGTTCTTCCTTCAATTCTTCTGAATATTCTAGTTTTTTAAGTCTGTTGTACTTTCAATCATCTGAACTTTGCTAGTTTCATCCTTTCGTAGATATATTTTTCCATGTTTTATCCAGGCAAAATTGTAGTTATTTTCCTTCCAATACAACAAAACTTCGTTATATAGGTATTGGTTTGCTTTGGTCAGATCATGGTTCATGTAAATTTTATTTATTTCCTCGTATCCTAGATGATCTGAAGTAATTTTATTTTGTTTCCCAGCTCTCATGAATATATCTTTTTCATTTTCATTACTGAAGCATAATTTAATTGGCATGTGTCCATTAGTATTTTGCTTGTTTCCGATTCGTTAGGCCGTTGGTTTGAATACCCGAATCTGTAGTTTTTGTTGCATGTTTTGTAGAATTTCATCAAGGTTTTCAGATTGATAGATAAGCTTTATTGTCTAAAATTTTACATTTTGTCGACAAAGTTCAACCAGAAGTTCGATTTGACTTGGCGATTTTTTCAAGCCTTTTGTGACCCAGGGTTTTGATTTCTTCTTCTTTTTAGGTCGTAGTGGAAATGCTTGCTTGAATTTTTCTACAACAAGTTCCTGAATTTTATTCACTGGATCCTCCGTTCCATGTATGAAATTCCAATCTGTGTTCTGACAAAGATGCTTGAATTTCGCATAGTTTTTTTTGCAGTATATTCGTCCAAATGTCATAATTTTTGGGATTTTATGTCTGAGAATGTTAGGAATAATACAGAGAACAGCTTCGTGATCAGATAACCCCGGATTTACAACTGAACTTTTTACATCATCGATGTTTGTGCAAACATAGTCTATGATGGTAGAAGAGAATTTTGATACTCGGGTGGGCCTGTCAACATGCATTATTAGGTTATAGCAATCTAACAGATTCAACAACATTTGGGTTTCAATGCTTGTCTTGTTTGCAAAGTTAATATTGAGATCTCCAGTTAAGATAATTGATGTGAGTGGTGACAATTGAGATAATAAATATTCTAGTCGTTCCATGAAAAGCTTAAAATTGGATGAGGGAGGCCTGTAAATACACATTATATATATATATATATATATATATATATATATATATATATATATATATATATATATATATATATATATATATATATATATATATATATATATATATATATATATATATATATATATATATATATATATATATATATATATATATTCAGAATTTTTGAATAAATTAGGGAGAATTCGAACTGTGATTCAACGATCATATTGTCATATTTATTTATGTTTAATGGGGAAAAGATTTTTGAAAACTCATCTCTGACCATTATTAGCGTCCCCCCATGTAATGAATTTTTTCTACAATATTTTGAAAGTAAAACATACCCAGAAATAAACAGGGGTTCTTCCATTTTTAGCCAGTGCTCAATCAGAAGAACAATATTTGGGAGATTCGGTTGTTCCAAAAAAATACCTAACTCATCGATCTTGCGAATTGACTGAATGTTAAATAATAATATAAGTTATATGACTGTCTTTTTCGCTTGACCTAAAAAAGAATTCGAATTTGAGTGGTCTTCGTCTGGGTGACTTACTGAAACAAGAAGAATATGATTTCCTATTTAATATATTTGCTATTTCCGCATTTTCAATTTCTTTCAAAATGCTGATTTCTTCTACTTCTTGCTCTTGAATTTCTCCTGCTTCAGTTTGTTTCTTCCCCATGACTGTAGAATATCTTCCTTCTGTACGTGACGTCTGATTAGGCATATATTTTATTATTTCTTTACATAAATGCTATTTGCCAATTCTTGTTATACTGTGGCCATTTGCAGCGTAGTTTGTTTTGCGAAATACATTATTACATTCTAGAATTTTCACAAAATTGGAATACATATTGTGCACTACTTTTGCCAGATGTAAGTTGTTGTCATAAATAACTTCGTTAATGAAAGTATGGTCATTACATTTGTATGTTCCATTCGGGAGAGAATTCATTGTTACGATAGGGTATACCGTTAATGATTATGTTAGTTTTAAGTTCATTTCGCTCATTCTTATTCATGACACACCATGGCACTATTACCCTAAATGGCCAACAGATTGCAGCACGCCGTCTCGTAACACCGACACAACGACTCATTATGTCGAATGTAAGCCCCACTATTCCTCACCAAGTCATCGAGGAAGAGCTCAAAACACTAGGACTAAAATTGGTGTCACCTATTTCTTTCGTCGACAAGTATTCATTTCTCCTCCAGAGCGTGTAACAATACCCTCATCTATTCTTATAAACTCTGATAATACATCATACCGAATTTTTCTCTCTCAAGATAGTATATCTTGCTTCAATTGTAAGCAGTGTACCGCCCCCTCAAACACTTCCACCACTACAGAAAATGTCATCACTCCAATAACGGAAAATAGCTCAATCCAAGACATGAGTACCGTGAACATGGAATCAGAGGAAAGTCATCCAGAGGTTGTGACCTCGGAGGAGACTCCCTCAGAGGAGACTCCCTCAGAGGAAACTCCCTCGGAAGAAATTCCCCTGGAGGAAACTATCCCAGAAGAAACTCCATCCTCGATGAAGAGAAACATAGAGGAAATCCTTACACCTCCCATTGATACAACCCAAAACCGCCCTCCGTTAGAAACAAGTGAATTTCGAAAACCCTAAGACAGGAAAGCTAAGAAGATCAAGCATATGACAACCCCTCTAGATGAGAATAAATTGAGCTGCGAAGAGATGTTCCAACCGGCAAAACAATACGTAGATAGCCACACATCAGATCTTCCGCTCGGTTATGATCAGTTGGTCGACCTGTTCGATAATATTTATGGATCTCCGGACCTCATCAGCGTTGCATTAAACTACACTACGGACCTGAACGCACTATGTGAAACACTCCGACAAAGAACGAAGTATAAAAACAAGATGTACATAATTCCAGAAAAAAATCCTGAAACATCTAGAAATTCAAACATCAGAACACGAAAGTGACTCCTCTCAAGAAATGTTCTAACGACACCCAGTTACCATTTACCTCTTTTTTTTATATACTATCGAACTTCAATCAATTATTCAGTGGAATATGAATGGCTTCTTTCTTCACTACGAAATGCTGAAAATACTCATGAGGGAACACAACCCAACCATTATCAATTTATTGCCGCAGACCAAGAAGCAGCCAGGGCAATATCAGATGTAGAAGCTAGAGAGGTTACCCGAACGGTAGTATCAAATTTCAAATCTCACTTCCAATGTGTGATTACCAGAACCTGGGAACAGTAGTGGAGCGAAACAAGGTTAGGTTAGGTTAGGTTTGAACGTGAGTGGGCCCATATCAGGCCCTCCAATGCGGCCAATGGCCTATTGTGGCTCACCCTATGGTTATATTTCTCCCAGTATATCCAATCTCTTAACGAAATTGAGGAGTACGTTGGGAGAACAATTTACCAGGTTCTCTGGCCTTACTGTTGTATTGCCAAATGTTGAAAATCTGGTTCTGGCCGCTGCGGGGCATGCAAATAAAATGTGCTTAGCCGTTTCATCCTCCTCCATGCATAGGCGGCACTCTGCATCTTGTGCAAGTCCGATTTTATGCATGTAGTGTTTGAGTTTGCAGTGGCCAGTGAGCAAACCTACTATAACTCTGAGATGTGCTCTACTGAGTTCTAGCAGCTTGTCAGAGTCCTGTTTATTCCTTGTGCAAGCAATAAATGCTTTGGAATGGGCTAGGCCCGGTAGACTACGCCAGTACTCGAGTCTTTTGTTGTCAGCCCAGGATGTTATGACATTCTTGGCAGTGCTATGTGCTATACCGATTACCGGTTCTGGCCCAGTGAACGTTGTTTCGGCCCCCCCTTTTGCTAGGGCTTCCGCTATTTCGTTTCCTTCTAGGCCCGTGTGACCTGGTATCCAGACTAGGTTAACGTTGTTGCGTTGTGCCAGTCGGTTTAAGGTTTCTCTGCAGTTCCATACTGCTCTGAGTTTAAAGCAATTGGATTCAAGCGCTTTCAGTGCCGCTTGACTGTCTGAAAATATTTTTATTGTTTTTCGTGTGTGTCGTCGATTTTCCAGCTCCCTTGCACACATTTCAATGGCATATACCTCTGTCTGGAATACCGTAGCTAATTTACCCATACTGAATGAGCGTTTCACTACTGGGTATATTCCGGCTCCGACACCTTCCAAAGTTTTGGAACCATCGGTAAACCAACGTTCATTTGCCCTACATAGGTCAGTTTCATTCCGAACCCAGTCTTCTCTTTCGGGGAAGACCACAGTGTAGGACGTGTGAAGGTTGATAGTTTTAGGCATGATGTCTGAGGGCATTCCCAGAATGTTGTGAGCTGTTATGCCCTCCAGCATGCTGCTGCTTCTCATGACTACTGCCTGCGGTAGACTAATGGCCGCTTGGTAGAGTCTGCATGTTGCCCATCTTGCCTCTCTCTCCAAACCTATGTGAAGAGGAGGTAATCCGAGAAGGGCTTCCATTGCTGCCGTTGGCGTGAAGCGAATGGCCCCAGTAATCGCCAGACACGCTCGTCTCTGTAGTCCGTTAAGTTTAGCCTGAGCGAAACAAACTCAAAACTTGCAGAAGTGAAACAATCTGTAAAACCTTGGACCCACCACGCCATTGATAGAAGATTTCAGGTAATTCTATCAAATCTTAGAATCGGTCATACCAGAATAACTCACAGTCATCTTCTTGGTCGTGAGGACCCTCCTATTTGTGACAACTGCGGATTTAACTATCACTGTTACACATTCTCGCTGAGTGCGCGAAGTTCAACGAAGTTAGACAACTGTGTAATCTTCCTGCTACTATGAAAGACATTTTGAGAGACAATCCCACATCAATCTGTTATAAGATACCTGAAGGACACTAATCTTTACAATGAAATATAATATAATGTACTCAATATTGAACTCAAGATACTTTGAAAAATGTGTATATTTATATATGTGCGCAATATTAAATGAAAAAAAAAAACTTAAATTCAACTCGCCTCAAATTCTTTTAGGAGACTTCGACTGTATAATTAAAAACAAAGATAGTAAAAATAGAGCAAAAATTTCAAACGTCTTAAGAATATAATAACACAACTAAAACTAATAGATATATAAAAATTATGAAGAATTTACTTACATTCGAGCTAATTGTGCCACTCGTATAGATAGAGCCTATATAACACAGGGAGAACAGATAAATATTACAGACATAAAATGTATGCCAGTCTCATTCTCTGACTACAGGTCCTTAATGTTTTTTTTTGCAAAGCAAATCCAATAACAAGCGCAAACCATGGATGGGGTTATTGGAAATGTGAAAGCTCAATCTTGAATGATCAAAATATAATGGACTCATTGCGAAATGAGATAGTAAATATTAAATCACATTATCTGTACAGAGCAGATATAGGAAAATGGTGCTCAAATGTATTCAAACCTAAAGTAAAAAAATATTTGTGAAATGAAGAAATCAAAAAAAACCGGGAACATAATGATCTCATGAGATTTTATAATAACGTATTGTATGAGCTGAATGACAAATTAAATGCGGGAGAAAATGTCCATGAAGAAATTCGAGAGTTAAAGAACACCATATTTTCAGCAAAAGAGAAACAATTGAAAGAAATGTGTAATGATAAAAATCAGTAAGCCGATAGCGATAGACTTATACTAAACGATATAATGAAAATTAAAAAAGGTTACAGCCAACAACACATTGAATTTTTGTACAATGAAAAAAATGACAAGGTTAATAACACAAATGATATGCTAATGCAGGCCTATAATACATTCTCAAAAAAATTCAGTGTGCAAAGTGGCGAAGAACGAGAAATACGATGTTTGTTGGCACATATAAATGAAAAAGTAGACCACTTGAATTCCCAGGAATTAGTGAAGGTCATTTCAAAGGACGAACTCATGATAGCAATATCAGCATCAACAAAAAAAAAGTGCCCAGGTCCTAATGGACTGACTTATGAATTTTATCACAACAATTTTGATTTAATCATGTTTAAAAACCTAAAACCCCCTAATGGATTCAGTGATGACGTAATAATTCATATCTGAACTCAAAATCCTAAATAAACTTGAACAATTCAGACCAATAACCCTATTGAATACTGATTATAAATTCTTCAAGGAAGCCTTCGACCGTGTAGCACATAACTATTTGTGGAAAGTACTAGAAAAGTTGGGAATACCCGAGCGCCTCACTAACTCCCTCAAAAACATATATGCAGAAGCAAAATCACAAGTAATAATAAACGGGCATTTGTCAAGAGTTTTTCCAGTCAAATCATCAATACGGCAAGGATGTCCTCTGTCCATGATACTGTTCAGTATTTCACTTGAGCCTTTCATAAGACTATGCGACTTCACATTAAAAGGAATCTTGCTTGACAATAAATCATTTAGAGTCAGTGCGTATGCAGACGATGTCAATATATTTCTGCAACATAAAAATGAAGTGAACGTCATTGAAAGAAATATTAAAATATATGAAAAAGCTTCCAATTTTCACTGCACCAAAGATTTGAATATGTCAATAACATAAACGTTTTAGGAATAACTTTAACCCCATCCTTCGGTGAAATGCTGGAAAAAAATTGGGAAAGTATAATAAAAAAAGTACAGATGAAAATTTTTGCTGATAACTTGAGACAAATGAATATCATCAAAAAGATATGGTACTTGAACACATACATACTCTCGAAAGTTTGGTACACAGCACAAATCCTACCTCTAAAAAAAAAAATATAGCCAAAAACTTGTACAGATAACAGGAAAATTTATATGGCTAGGTCACCTATATAAAATTTCTCGTAAACAGCTTTATAATAGTCGCTGTAATGGAAGTATTGTATTGATAAATATTGAAAATAAAGCCGCATCGCTACTGATAAAAACCCAATTTAACTCATGGACGACCGTAAATTCAAATATATATTACAAATCGACACTGAATGAGATCTTCAATAAGAATAGACAAATAACCCCAAATAAATTATTCAACAATGCACATAATATAATAAAACAATTTGATATTGATGAAGCAACAAAAGTAACCTCAAGTAGTTTGTACCACAGTATCATGGAATCAGAAAACAGCAGCGCACATATCGAGGAAAAACATCAAAAAAAACTAGTCGAAGATTTGGGGAAACTGTTTAAATAATAATATATTGTAGTAAAACTGCAATAAACTAATTTTGATAATTTATTTATACACGTCTTAAACAATAATTTATATCAGAAGTCACTATTTTTATTTATTTTACACTGTCGCTGTCTGTCTGCGGACTTTGGAACTAATTCTGCAACTCTCTGTGACTGTCCCTGACTATGACTATCCCGCCATCTAATACCCAGTGGCTTATATACTAGTATTTACAGTTCTCGGCCATTCGAGCCTTTCGGGTGACTTCTTAGATGTCCCCAGAATCTTCGTTGGAAAGTTCGTGATTATTCCACGTGATTTATCGTTTGTCGTTTGTCAGCGGAGAACTTGTTTACATTTCGAGTTAATTGGATGATCAGGACCGGTCTCGAAATCGTTACATTGCCCCCTTCTTAAAGACGTTTCATACCGAAATGTCATTTTTGGAGTGTGGAGATATCTGCAAGATTCTCCATATCTGCACCTGGACTTTCGATGGAAGTAACACTCCACAGTCTTCGAGATGGGTCGAGGAAGATGGTTACAGCAAAACAGAATCTTGACGCCACTGGATGTGAATATTGTCTCCATCATGCTCCTTATATCTCTCCAGTCCAGCCCATCAATCCCACAGGCCAATTTTGGGATTGCCAGGTCCACAAGATTCTGGTCCAACATCATGTCTCTTAATCTGGCGAGACTCTTCCAGACATCTTCATAAGACGGCTTATCTCGGGAAAGCTTCTTGGTAACCAAATAATAGATGTTTCTCTGGCCCTTCTTCAGCTGTAGCACTCCTCCAACTTTCGGGTTCTGTTCCCGCAGTTCCTGGAGTTGACCGAACTTCTTGGTGAATAAATACTACGGCAATGCCTCTGCACATTTGGAGATCTTCTGCCACACAGTGAGCTATCGCGTAATCGGCAGGCACCTTGAAAGGATCTCGTGACTCCTCTCGGGTTACCCCATATTGAACTTTCTGTCCGTTCGAGTACAGGGACATGAACCTCAGAAACGTCATTTCGTCCTCCGGACTACCCTAAGTTTTCCTCGTGGTGGCTTGTGTATTCGATAGACAAGGTCGTTTATCCTTTTCATGATTTTATATGGACCTTCCCACGAGTTCCGAAGTTTCGGTGATAGTAGACGGCGACGTTTAGGGTTGTACAGCCAGACAAGGTCACCTATCTGATATCCGCCAGCATCGGCCTTGATGTCTTAGGTCTCCTTCATTCTGTCACTGGCACTCTGGATGTTCAAACGGACTCGTTCATGGATGTCGTCTATTCTCTGTCTTAGTTTACTGATGTAGTCATCTCCCGCAGTGTCTTGTCCTGGTGGCGTCCCAAACTTCAGGTCACGAGGAAGTCGCAACTCTCGGCCTATAATAACACAAGCAGGGGTTTGGCCGGTTGACTCATGAACTGCGGAGCGATAGGCCATCAGGAACAAATGAAGGTACTGGTCCCAATCTTTCTGGTGGTCAGAGACTACCTTGGACATCCGCTCCACCATTCCATCGGACTGTGGATGTAGAGCCGTGGTTCTCGTTTTACGGATGTTCAGCATCTGACACACCTCCTGGAACAGGTTTGACTCGAAATTCCTGCCTTGATCCGAATGCAGCTCTAACGGAACGACGAATCGTCAAATCCACTCCTTTACTAAGACGTCGGCAACGGTGATGGCTTCTTGGTTCGGCAGGGCAAAGACTTCGGCCCACTTGCTGAAATAGTCCATCGCCACAAGGATGTACTTGTTCCGTGATCAGATTGTGGGAACGGGCCAGCGATGTCAATGGCGATCCTTTCGAATAGGCTGCCCACAGTATACTGGCGCATCGGGGCCTTGGGTCTTGTTCGAGGTCCATTGCTGGCAGCGCATACAGCACATTTTCTGCACCAGTCCTTGACGTCATTTTGGCAGTTGGACCAGAAAAACCGTAGCCTCAGTTTCTGGAGGGTCTTTGTTCCTCCCAGATGCCCTCCGGTGACCCAATCATGGATTTCTTGGAGCACTTGTTGTCTTCGGCTCCTGGCAACCACTACTTGACGTCTTTCTTCCCCGCCATCCTCCGACTCCAATACACGCTTCAAGACTCCATTGTCCAGGGTGAGAGAGTTCCATTGGGCCCAGTAAGTTTTAACGAGTGGAGAACAACTGGCTATTTTCTGCCACGACGGTCTTCGATTACTCTTCATCCAGCCGATGACTGAACTAAGATCTGGATCTTTCTCTTGGTCTTTCTGGATTTTGTTGTCATTCCAGTTATCATCGACCTCCGTGGTTCTGCAGAGTGTCGAATCCTTCTCCTCTGCTCGTCGGCAGTGCGAACAGTCGTCTGGGCATGGTCTTCGCGTCTGCATTCTTATGGCTGGTTCCCGCTCGATGTTCGATCTCAAAGTCGAATTCCTAGAGCCTCTCAATCCAACGTGCCACTTGACCCTCGGGATTCTTGAACTATAGGAGCCATTTGAGAGCTGCATGGTCAGTTCTCAGTAGGAATCTTCTCCCATACACGTAATTGTAGAAGTGTTCTACTCCTTTGACAACAGCCAACAGTTCCCGCCTGGTGACACAGTAGTTCCGCTCCGGTTTACTGAGGGTCTTGCTAAAGTAACCGATGACCTTCTCTTAAGGGGGTAGCTCAGGATTGGTGCGTTGATCAAAGCTCCTTTCAACTTTCTGAACGAATCTTAGCATTCATCTGACCACTGGAACTTTGTTTGTCCTTCCGTGAGCCTGGTCAGTGGTTTTGCGATGTTAGCAAATCCCAGAACGTATCGGCGATAGTAAGTGCACATGCCAAGAAAACTTCGAAGCTGGTGAATGTCTTTCGGAACGGGCCATTTCTTAACAGCTTTGATTTTCTGCTCATCTACTGCCACTCTTTTCCCAGAGACAACGTCGCCGAGATATCGTACTTCTTTCTGGAACAGATGACATTTTTTGGAGCTCAATTTCAGTCCGGAGCTTCTCGGTCGCTGGAATACCTCCTCCAAGTTTTTCACATGGTCGTTGAACGATCTGCCGACCACAATAATGTCGTCAAGATACACCAGACACGTCTTCCATGAGAGTCCCTTCAGAACCGTCTCCATCAATCTTTCGAACGTGGCTGGAGCATTGCAGAGGCCGAATGGCATATCTGTAAACTGCCACAATCCGGAGCCGACGGTAAAAGTTGTCTTTTCTCGATCTTCCTGGGCCAGTTCTACCTGCCAGTATCCACTCTTTAGATCTAAGGTCGAGAAAATCGTTGAACCGGCTAACGCGTCTAGGGTGTCGTCTATCCTTGGGAGAGGGTAGCTGTCCTTTTTCGTTACGTTGTTCAGTTGACGGTAGTCTACGCAAAAGCGTGTTGATCCATCTTTCATCTTCACCAACACGACTGGAGAGGACCAGGGACTGTCGGATGGCTCGATGAATCTGTCTTTCTCCATGTCGCAGACTATTTTGTCATCTTTCTCCTTTTTGGCGAGTAGAAGTCTTCTGCCTGATTGGTCGGGCATAAGATGTCCTGATATTTCCTGGCTAGTTCCCTCAGTTTGGGTTTTTGTGCTGGCCCCATGTCCTTGGACGAGATAGGAACCACCCTTCTTCAAGGTCACCAGGTAATAATTGACATTCATTACCGTCACTGGCACAAATTTATCAGTACGCAACAAGGTTTTTCCTAGTACAATTCCTCGTCCAATTTTCTCATCATGGAGTTTGGGCTCGAACATCACCACGTTATTATTATTATTATTATTATATGGACCATCCCATGAGTTCCGAAGCTTCGGTGATAGTCCACGGCGACGTTTAGGGTTGTATAGCCAGACAAGCTCACCAGTCTGATATCCACCAGCATCGGCCTTGATGTCGTAGGTCTCCTTCATTCTGTCGCTAGCACTCTGGATGTTCAAACGGACTCGTTCATGAATGTCGTCCATCCTCTGTCGTAGTTTGCTGACGTAGTCATCTCCTGCAGTGTCTTGTCCTGGTGGCGTCCCAAACTTCAGGTCACATGGAAGTCACAGCTCTCAGCCCATAATGCTTACAACCTTTCGTCAAGGAGGATAACTATCATCCTTCATTGGAAATAGTCATAACACTAACTAAAAATAAGAAACAAAAAAATAAAAACAAACATGTAAATAGTAGGTTCAACTTCAAAAAAGCAGATTTCACTATGTTGTCAGAAAATATACGAGATACAAATTGGGATAAGGTACTCGAGCAAATGGTATCAACTTGACACTTAGCGAATTTTACGGTATTATATAGATAAAATATTGAATAAATGTGTACCAAAAAACACCAAATAAAATAGTAAACAAAAAAAATATACCCAACTAGGTTCACAAAAAATAATAAAGAAGATTTGAAAGAGAAAAATAGACTAAGAAACTTGAGGAAAGTGTCTGAGGGATTTAATCAGAAATACCTGGAATTCAAAAAGAGTTGAGATCAGCATAAAAAAGAGTTACAGAAGTTTCATTTCAGAAACTGAAAATGATATAGCTACTGACCCAAATGCCTTTTGGACTTGAACAAAAGGAAGGAAAATAACAAAGGCAGAGTAGAAAATTTCACTCTGCGTGGTACTCAAATACCGAGGGAGGTAGTTGCCAATTATTTTTCACACAGATAAAGCAGATTATGACATAAATTACGATGAACATATTTCGGTTGAACCATGTGGACAAAAATGATTTTAGATTAGCAGTTAAGAAATTGAAACCAAAGAAATCCGCTGGGGTGGATAATATTCCACCGTATGTAATAAAAGCATGTTCTGAATGGCTGGAAACACCACTGTTACATATATTCAATATCTCAATAAAATCCCAATAATTTCCAGATAAGTGGAAATCACCAACTACAGAGGAATCTCTATTATATGTGCTCCAGCGAAAATATTTTAACAGATACGTTTCATGTCAACATGGCTTCGTCAATAAAAAATCTTTGAAAATAAATTTATTTATCTTTACTAATGATGTCTATAGAGCTTTGGAAAACGATAATCAATTTGATACAATTTATACAGATTTTTCAAAGGCTTTCGATAAAGTGGATCATAATAAACTACTATTAAAGCCAAACAAATTCGGGATCAATAATTGTCTTATAAATAATTTTCTCCAGAATAGGAAATTTGTAGTGAAATATGATGGCTGTCTTCCTGATTACTGCGAAATTAATACAGGTGTTCCGCAAGGATCAAATTTAGGACCCTTGCTATTTACATTGTTTATTAACGATCTCACTAGGTGCTTACATTTTTCGAAGGGGTTACTGTTTGCTGATGACTTCGAATGCTTCAAGGAAGATATTGATAGAATTTTTAACTGGACAATTGGAGATAAATTATATTTCAATATTGATAAATGCAATGTTGTGAGTTTCTCTCTGAGAAGGGAGTCCATCGAGTTTGACTACAAAATTGGTGACAATACGTTAACACCAGACAAGTCTTCAATGAAAGTCCTCCATCAGTCTTTCGAACGTAACTGGAGCATTGCAGAGGCCGAATGGCATAACTGTGAACTGCCACAAACCTGAACCGATGGTGAAAGATATCCTCTCTCGATCCTCCTGAGCCAGTTCTACCTGCCAGTATCCACTCTTCAAATCAAGGGTCGAGAAAATCGTGGAACCGGCTAACGTGTCAAGAGTGTCGTCTATCCTTGGGAGAGGGTTGCTGTCCTTTTTCGTCACGTTGTTCAGTTGACGATACCAACGCAAAAGCGTGTTGATCCATATTTTTTCTTCACCAACACGACTGGAGAGGACTAGGGACTGTCGGATGGCTCCATGTCGGAGACTGTTTTCTCAGACTCTTTCTTCTTGGCAAGGGAAAGCCTTCTAGCTGATAGTTTCCTATATACTGCAGATTTCTGTCTCGATTCTACCTTTTATTTCCCCGATCTCTGTCCCATTCTCTGTCCCATCTTCTAATCGATTCGCAACACCACAAATTTCTTCTTTCAAGCTCTTTGATTTATCCAGAAGCTCTTCTTTCAAGTTCTTCGAATGTTCTAGAAAATTATGTAGTTTTCTAGAAATTTCTAGATTTTTCGAATTTTCTTCAAACTTTTCTTCTAGATTTTTTCAAAATTTCTTCCAGACTCTTCACGTTTTTTTGATGAATTTACAGGCTCCATCCAGTACCATTCTGTTGTGTCTGGGGAAGTATAACCGTGGACCGGACGATTTAGAATGCAAGCTCCTATGAAGATGCATCATTTTGCGAGTTTTTACGTTGAGTTGTCGCAGCTCTTCCTGAGTTCATTTCATCACTCCAAAGGAGTGAAGTAGAATCGGAACGGCAAGCATATTAGTTGCAGCAACTTTGTTCTTTCCCGACAGTTCGGAGTTTGTGTTGATTCTTGCCGCGGAGAGACTTTTTAACAGTGTGTACCTGTTGGGTGTGGCGTTGTTCTACCCCAAGGTAGGTATACGTCTATCCGGCATCCAGATGATGAAGGATGCTTCCGTCTACGAGCTGAACGTCCTCTCCGTATTTTTCGCATCGTCCTCTTTCGAGATGAACCGTGGTACATTTGTCGATTCCAAACTCCATTCCGATAGCATGCGTTTACTCTTGCACCACCCTCAAGGACTGATGAAGATCCTTTTCTGCGGAGGCATTAAGTTTAAGGTCATCCATGAAAAAAATATAGGTGACCTTATGCCTCCGGTTGCTGGGGGTGCCGCAGTTGTATCCGCGGGTCTTCCGTAGTGCAATGGACAATGGCAGTTGTGAGATGCAGAAGAGAAGGGGGCTGAGGGAGTCTCCCTGAAATACGCCCCTTCTAAAGATAACCTGCTCTGTTTGGACTCTGACTTGACCAGATGTTATGGTGAAGCGAGTCCTCCAGAGTGGCATCAGCTGTTCAATGCATCTCATTATTTGATCGGGTACCGCAAGGCATCTGAGCAAATGCATGATGATGCGATGTTGTATCAAATGCCTTGCGATATGAAAGATTACGCTTATACTACACAGAGTCCTGCGTGATGCATCTGTCGATCAGCAGGTTCTCCTTGCGGCCAGCGACCCCCTTCGTTGACCCTCTTTGCTCATATATCCGTTCATACACCGTATTAACTGCGGAGAGTATTCGCATTTGTAAGATGCGTGTAAACATCTCATAACATGCGTTCAAGCATGTTACCGGTCTGTAGTTCTTCGGATCGGACAAATCTCCGTTTATGGGGATCAGTACGGTTCGCCCCTCGACAAACTAATCCGGAATCTGTTGCTCTCCATCTAGCCATGAGTTGAAAAACTCTTGCTAGATGATGGTGGGTACATGGACTTTTATCCACCAATAGTTATTTAGGCCATAAGGACCTAGAGTAGCAAAGTTCTTCGAGCCTTTGAGGGTCCGTCGAACTTCTTCCGGAGTTATCGGATTGCGCAGTTCATTGGGCTCAGGCTGACGAAGCCTCCTGCAGAAAGCTTCGAGTGGTTGCGGAAATTCGTAAATACCCTTCCAGAAGGTTTCCACCCGATCTTCCACAACACGTGGAGGCTCTTGAAATAGGCGAGAAGGTTTATCGCGGAACTTTATGTTTTCCGCGATGCTCCTCGCCAGCCTCACTAGTGACTTTTTTGCAGCCACCATCATTCGTATACTATCAAGACAGTGCTGTTTGATTGTAAACAGCACGCCTTGATTTAGTGTGTGGTGAGCTAGTTTTAAATTTGCGGCAATTCGCCGCACTGTGTGTGTGAAGGGCCTATTGGCCGCCACGTAGTCCGCCACACACTGGATACGAGACGCGTTGATCTTAGCTTCTATCTTGTGAATACGTCGCTCATGCCTCCCAATCAAAGGGGCGGTATCCCTTTATTAAATCTATTATTTATTATTGTTATCTTGATTTTTTCTAACCCGCATTCGTATTCTCAGCAAGTCCTTTCATTATATACCCTTATTGTATGAAAGCATAAAAACTAAGTCCGCCATATTAGATTTAGAGTGATGTCACATTATTTTTCGAGTTATCCTCAGCAAGCCCTTCCATTTGATACCCTTATTGTAGGAGTGCATTAAAAATGACTAGTCAGACATCTTTGGTGTTCAGCCATGTTGGATTTAGGATGACGTCACACACTCAACTATACATTGTCATCCAAACTAAACGCGTATACAAAATTTCAGCCCAATCGGTTGAAGATATCTGATTCAAAATTGAGTTGCAAGATTCCACTTGAACAAACATAGTCACATATATCGCAAGTTAAATAAAAGCTTGTAATTGTAATAAAATAGTTATTATTCTAACAAATACGGTAACAGTACCTTTTCCGCATGCGACTGCCGTTACCCGAAAGACGCAAAGCGGAATTCGGGTAAGCAATTGAGTACGGGAGAGTTCGGGTAAGCAGGCGAGTACGGGAGAGTACCTTTCCGTATGAGTCAGGATCAAGATTTTTTTTCTACAAGGGCATTAATAGTTATTATCCTAACAAGTACGGAAAGAGTACCTTTCCCGCATGCGACTGTCGTTACCCGAACGACGCAAAGCGGAGATCGGGCATGCCGTCGAGTACCTTTCCGTATGAGTCAGGATCAAGATTTTACCTAACCAGTGAGGAAAGTAGTACTTTTCCGCACGCGACGGCAGTTGCACAAACGACGCGGTGTTTTTGTCAATCTTATTTATGAAAATAAAAAGTTTTTTAATAAACAAGATTTTATAATACTGCTTCAAAATGACACATAAGACAGAATAGTTACATAGATCATTTAGTTAGTCCTAAATATGGTCAACAATACAAAAATCGTGCGGAAAAGCAACTTTTCAACAGCACTAGTGCGGAAAAGTAACTTTTCCGCACGATTTCTTTTTGCACTGAAAAGTACAACTTTCAAAACTAAAAATCATGCGGAAAAGTTACTTTTCCGCACTCTCGTAGGAAAAAAATTTTCCCGTACTAGTGTGGGAATAACTCACTTGAAGTGACTTCAGCGTGCGGGAAAATTTTTCCCGGCTGGTGTAGGAAAATGATACCTCTCAAACGCATTTTTTGAACTTGCCGTGGTTAACTATTCCTTTCAGTTCTGTTAAGAGATAATTTTTTTATCGTTTGAAGATTTGATAAGAAAAGCGTCTCTGAAATAAATTGGAATTTATTTATTAAATCCTTCATTTAGCAGAGGTGCTAATAGTACATAAATTTGTATAAACAATATGTCATAATAAAAAATATATGAAATATAAAAATATTAATATAAAAGTCATAAATGAGGTCAAGACAATATAAAATAAATACGAAACAATATTAAAGAATATAAAAAATATTAAATGCAGTCAAACACTCTTACAATATAAAATACTTAACACTTTCAAAACCAGATTAATATGTAGGTTTATCGTTAATAAAAAATATTACACAATGGTTCTAATCATTCCCCCAGCTAGTGATTTTTCAATTTTTTTTTTTAAATAAACCTAGGGACGTATGATGAAGAATTGAGATATCATCTTTTCTTCATAGGTTTTGTTATGAATAGCCGTTTGGAATCTGAATTTGTCGACTAGATAAGGCAGGGTTACTTGGTTTATTTTGTGAAATAGAGATACGGCATGTAATTTTCTTCTATTACTCATGGTGAGCCAGCGAAGTTGTGAAAGTGTATGTGATTTTTGTAGGATGGATATGTGATCTGTGAAGCGTAATAATTGTTTGTCAATAATCTCCCAAATTTTTGGCTTTCTCAGGTATGGGTATACAATCCATTGTAGCGTTATCAATTGCCTAAGCAGAATATATAGCAGTGAGTTCTGCGATTCAAGGAGAAATATGGTTGTGAGGTTTCATGAAGGAATAATTGATAAGCAATATTTCCGTTGAGAAAACAATTCTTCATTGCGACAATCAAAGTGCTATTCAATTGGCTCATATTCGTATTGCAGGATACAATGCTAGAACAAAACACATTGACATACGTCATCATTTTGTCAAAGTCGTATGTAGTGGAGATGTTGAATTAACTACATTAGGACTGAGTATATGATTGCTGATAAAACTAACAAAGGCTCTTCCTGCGAAGAAGAGTATTTTGTACAGCTGGTTTTGGATTAATTTCAGTTTTATAGTTATTCATTTTCGGAGGAATGTTGTAATATTGAGTATTATTTGTTATTGAAGAAAAACTGAATAACTAGGTTGTGTGAAAAATATGAAAAAAATTTAAAATAAGTTGTTGATATATGTATGTCATATATTTGTTGTCATTTTGAGATTATACATGTTTACTCATATTTCCTTTCAGTAAAGTTATACCAAACCGACTTTCATCAGATTCGAACCAGTTCAATCGCTTGCCTCGAACACCATATGCCTCCAATTTTTGGAGTAATATATTGTGGTCAAGGCAGTCATATGTTTTTGTTGAGTTTAGGGATAGTCCTAGAACTACATTTTCATTTCCAAGTGCAACTTATGTTTTTGGCAAAAGACATTTTGCAGTACAATAATTATTTTCAATTTTGTTTTTTCTGAAAAGATGAAATTTGAAAAAAAAAACTTGATAATATTGATTGATATCTATTTCGAGTCTTTATATCACATACGTAATAATGGAAACCATTTGATGGTAAAACATTACAATTTCTTTCAGATCCATCATCAATGTCTTCTTCTAAAGCTTTAGAAAAAATTGGACAAAACCTGCAAACACAATATGAGAGATGGCAACCCAGAGCAAGATATAAACAATCTTTAGATCCAACTTCAGATGATGTCAAAAAATTATGTTCATCGCTTCGTAGAAGTGCAAAAGAGGAAAGAGTTCTTTTCCATTATAATGGCCATGGTGTACCCAGGCCTACCTCTAATGGTGAAATATGGGTATTTAATAGAGTAAGTTTTTTTCATGCACATAACTTAAATGGCATTTTGGGTACAGATGTACCATTCTAAATGATCAGTTACTCACAGTCTGTGTTTAAGCAAACTTTTGAAAACGTTGAAATGGCAACTCCATGCTTTAAATATATCACCATGGTTACTGTTTGATTCCAGTTGTTAAAAATACGCCTGAGAGACTAGGTCTATATCTGTCAATTGAAACGTCATGACGAAATAAAAATTATTATAAAAAAAAAATACAATTTTGTTGTTTTGATTCTAAACACTCTCCGCTGAGACATAAACAATGTACTATTTTTTTTATATATTCGCCCATAACGAGCGTTTACAGTGTATAGAATACAATTAATAAACCTGTCAATACCTCACAGAATTTGATATAGGTACTATTCACGTCATTAAAATTGTTTAGATATTCGATAGTTCATAATAGCTAGAATCTTGGAATGTATGAATATACTATTTGTGTAAAAAAGTTTTTTATATTGTTACGATCTTTGCTAAATAATAAGCCGAGCACTGAAATGAAATGTCGCCTTATATACTCAAGCCGTGTAGGCCAGATTCTTCGCGATAGTGCCGTTATCCCGAATATTCAATACCGAAAATCATCTGCACATTTCTAGGAACCAATTTTCGACGAAACGCTTGCGAAATCGACTCAGCGGCGTAACTAGGGGATTTTTATCAATCTCTTAGCAATATTTATATTTTTATGCAGATATTGGGTCATATCTGTTGATATAATTAATTTAAATTTTTTAATGTCCTATTTATTCAAGTCATATACCACAGCGCCTGTACACCTTTTATTTTATTGAGTTTTATTTATATCTATATGTATGACTTGTCCCATCTACAGGAATCTGTAGCAGAAAGGATTGATAATCTCTATTTATCTTCAGCACATGTATTTGCATTTCTGGATTATCTGGTAGATTTGTAATCAATGATGTGAAGAGAATTAAGTTTAGTTTTACTGTAGCTTATTGTCAGTAATTTATGGTTAAAAAATTATAATAATTGAGAGTTTTTACAGAATATCTAGTTGGTCTAATTTGCGTTCTGATCGTCGGCAAAACATTGTATATTAGTCCTTCATATAGGTGAAAGAGCACTCAATCCTGTTGTTCACAAGAAGCATTAAAACGTTTTCTCGATAACGTTATTGGATATCAAAAAATACCAAGAGTCCTTTTCTGTAAAAAAATTCATCTCTGTTGCAGAAGTCCTATAATCTTTCCAAATATAAAAACTATGTTTATGTAAAATTTAAGCTCATTTCATCACCCCAAAGAATTGTTTGTTAGTATGTCGTGATCAATGTCAAATAATAGGCATGCCAACTACAAAATCTAGGGGTCTCCTGGTTCCAATTTGTATACCAGCTTTGTTTTATAACGATAATATTTGTTTTC
Organism: Chrysolina americana; assembly: GCA_958502065.1. NCBI lineage: Eukaryota > Metazoa > Arthropoda > Insecta > Coleoptera > Chrysomelidae > Chrysolina > Chrysolina americana. Next base: position 65,594,932 of record OY293411.1, read on the forward strand.
TTTCAATATTCTACAGCAAGAACTCATTGAAGTTTTAATAAAACCAAAGCCATTCATAACAAAATATAAATGTAATGAAATTGATAATTATTTAATAGATGTAAATATTAATGGTGAAACTATTACATCGAGCAAATCGAATATTTGGGATTCATTATCGATAATACACTCGGACTCAAAAAATGTTCAGTTTATCTACAATTAAATATTTAGAAATCTATTTTTCTTCACGAGGAATCTTACTTTTCAAACTATACTACCCAGTCAACACACGGACATTCGATGGATAACCATTGGACATTCATTTTGGATATTAGGAATATGCTGAGGACATCCAGTAATATCCGGTGGATAGTTTATGGACGTCCGGTGGATGTCCCGAGTTGACGAAGATGGTCTTCTATAAGATATCCTTCTGGAATATCCATAAGATATCGTTCAAGGATATCCATGAGATATTGTTCACATACATCCATAGATGTTGTTCAGGGACATCTACAAGATATCCACAAGGATGTCCATAAGACATTGTTTACAAATATCCAAAAGATATGTTTTAGGGAAAACAATAAGATTATTATTGGGGAATATAGGAAACTGATTAAATATTTTGATATTGTACTCTGTATTCGTTTTATATTTGCTTTGGAAATTCATAGCCATCTGTAGAATATCTTCTAATGGATGTCCATTTCGAATCCATGAATGAACATCTTATGGAAGTTCATATATACTCCAGACAGAGATTACGGTCCAGGAAAAAGATACAATGGGCAATGCCACTATATTTCGATTTTTCCAAAAATATGGGATACGTATTTTGAATTTTATAATTTTTTTGAAAATCAAATTGTGACGTCATATGTAGTAAAACCACATTTGGCAACGTCGCATGCCGAAAAGATGTATTCCATCAGTTTTGACACCATAATTCTTGCTCCGTGGTAGCTGACGAGTGACAACACACGTGTCAGTAGGCACCGTTGCCATATTGACTTTGTGATCAAATGACGTCACATGCAGTAGAAATTGTTTGTTGTATATAATGAAGCATCGCTTGAAGAAAATAATTCAGTGGTGTCATCATTTTAATGTCTTCTTCCAATATATTCAATTCCCAAAAACTTTCATCGAACGTGGCATTCCCCATTGGTATAGGTACGTCGAAGAGAAAACACCATCAATATTAAAAATTCAGTTCGACATACACATTCATTTATATTTGCTTAGACCTCACCACAATCCGTAGAATATTTTATGAGAAACCGATTACCTATTTTCAAAAAGATCTAATTAAATAGATTTTTTTCGCATTATATAAAAAATATGTTCGATAAAGAGAGAAAAGAAATCATCGATATTGAAAATTCAGCTTGATATTTATTATATTCGTTTAGGCTTGCCTCGGATATTTTATGTTCATCTGTTTCTGGAAGATATCCATTTCGAATCCATCGACCATCGATACATATCCATCTCAAGTCCAAGAAAAAACAATAATTCGAGCTATAGGTATAGTATTTGTTGAAAGACGAAATTTTTATACGAAAATGGAAGGTATAAGTTATTTAGTACCAAGGATATAATTAGATGTTTATGCCCTGAAGGCGACGTTTTACGAACCCGGTTTGAATTAATAACATTGCCATTTTATCATAGTAGACACTATCGTTGCTAGGTGAATGTTGACAAACTTAAATGTCATAAAATCACAATTATTTTTGTCAAAGTTAGAAGTCAAAATGAACGAAGATTTTGGAATTCCTAACGAAATTATTGAAAAAGCAAAGCATGAATATTACTATATTCCGTTTGTACTTAATTTCATTTATAAAGGTTATTAAATATGTTGAACAAAAAATTATTTCAATTTATGCTCGCGCGGGCCATAAAGTACGACATTAGATAGTTGGTAACTGAGCAATAAAAACAATAATGAACTAGTATGAAATTAAAAAAATAGGTTGAACACTGATTTATATTTATATGAATTTATGATTGTTTTGGATATCTTATGGCTATCCATAAAATATCTTCTGAAAGATATCCATTACATATCTTTGATGGATATCTTATGGATGTCCATTTCAAATCTGGTGATATTCCGACCAGAATTGGACTATTGGACATGAAACGGATATCCGTAGAATATTATGTGTTATCTGGGTAAGGGTTTATGAAACTATAATACAGCCATACTTTGATTTCAGCATTTCAAAAACTGAAAAATAGAGGAATGTCTGATATTCTGAGGTGCCGTAGGTGTACATACCCCTTATTATATCAATGTTTCAAACCTTGTATTGGCTTTCTGTTGAAGATAGGTTGTTCAATCACTGGATGATTCTGATTGTTAAGATTGTATCTGGTGTGGCCCCTCCATATTTCGACCAATTAATTGTGTTCCAAAACCAAATACAAAATTAGAAGAAACTTATTCTCGAACTACAAAGTCATTATTTCATAAGGGTGGCTGAGGTGGTAACACACATGTTCCCCCGACACTTAACACACATCCACTCACACATTAGAGAAGGATGCGAGAACTTGAAAACCTTCCTTCAGTGGGAGCTGAGGAGGGGCCTCGGATTGGGTTTTGCGGGACTGGTAGCTGGTGATGAATCATCCGCGGCCGCCGCTCTGCCCGGTTGAGAACCAGCCCTACCTGGTTTTTTGTAATAATTACAATCGTATTCAGTTGTCCAAGACTGATTTGAATTTGTTAATTAGTATCTGATTTTCTTTTTCATTTTACTAACATTTATTCCTTCTTATGGTTCCTAGAATGAAATAGACCATATTGTTTGAAGAAATAATGAAAATGAAATAGTACCTAATCTCGAGTTTTTTAGTTGTACTACCGAATACCTATATACTATTTTTCTCAACTTTCTTTCAAACTTGATAGGAGTCGAAAAAATTGGTTTATACATTTTGCACTACACAGAGTGAACTACCACCACTTAACAAAAATTAAATGGGGTATTGTGTTTTTGTACGACAACCACCATGAGTTATGGGAGTTGTGTGAACAAAACTTAACACTCACTTTGTGCAGAGTAGAAGAGAATCAATGATGATTGCTGCTATCCTTTTTTTATGTTTCTTGGTTGTACACCTGTTGCCCAACAAATACCCCTTGAGTGAGTAGATACAAATAAAATTATCCTATTACATAATCCAGTCCTCCATATAATTCCAATTTTTCAAATTGAAACTACATAAGCGTATAGCTGAAATAATATATTTGCCTCTCTCGTATTGTAATATAGATAGGATAATCACTACGGTATAAATCCCAACGTTCTAGAAGTAGTAGTTGGAGAGTTAGATATTACAGAACACCGAACTTTTTTGGAAAAATGGTTTGCTGCAATTTTTTTTTTAAATTTTGCTATGATGTTGATCCTGACATATTTATTATATAATCCAATTTACAGATCGATCCAATGACCAGTTTTTGAGATATTATTATTATTATTTTTTCTAATCCGTTAAGATTATCCGTGTCAAACCCTGTCTCCGGAGCCCCGACACTTCCGGAGGGCGCGCTGGATCATCTATCCCAATAACCAGTTCCCACGCCGTGAGGTGAGTGACTATTGGGTCCGAGAATCATGTATCCTGAGCAGGCGGAGTGAACCAAGAATTACAGCTTTCTGCATTTTTCCGGCTAGGATTTCTGCCGCATCACGGCAAGCCGGTATGATTTTCAGATTCGAGAGCAGCGTGTCCATCATTCCACCAAGTACCCCTATGATCAAAACCATTTTGACAGAATGGTTTGGGTAAAGCCTGCGGAGTTCAAAGAGTGGATCTCGATATTTAGTCTGTTTTTCCTCCTCTTTTCGGTACGTTTCGCCAGGAGCTGAAAACTCAATGACGAAAATCGTCCTACTTTGATAGACCTCTTAATTTTTTTTCCATAAGGAATGTACCAGGCAGGCCCTGTCTCTGGAACTCCGACACAGCCTGAGGGCGCGCTGGTGTGTCATTAACACCAGTAAACACTCCCCACGTCCGTGGGGTGAGTGATTACTGGGTCCCTGAGAAGGCTCTGAGAAGGCGGAGTGAACCAAGAATTACGGCCTTCTGCATTCTTCCGGTTGAATTTTCTGTCGCATCATGGCAAGCCGGTATGATTTTTAAGTTTGAGAGCAGTGTGTCCATCATTCCACCAAGGACCTCTATTATCAGAACCACCATCTTGACAGAATGGTTTCGATAAAGCCTGCGGAGTTCAAAGAGTAGATCCCGATATTTAGTCCGTTTTTCCTCCTCTTTTCGGACGATGTCCGTTTCGCCAGAAGCTGAAAAGTCAATGTCAAAAATTGTCATACTTTGATGGTCGAGGAGGACTACAACAGGCTTATTAGCTTGTATTTGCCTGAGAGTGGGGAATGAGTAGTTTCAATAGATTCGGCACTTCTCATTCTCCACAACGGACTCAATATCCACCGGAGCTTAAGGCAATACCGTAGCTCCGCGTTATGCCTGTGGATATAGGCTGAGACCGCATAAGCTGGACAGGCTGACAGCAAACACATTATTGTCTCAGCTGCCCCACGACACGCTCTGCATTTAGTGTCAGAGACTTCTATACCCTTCACGCGACTACGGTAGACGAGGGTGTTGGGACACCATCCTGGCAGGCCATTATGAATCCCTCGGTTTCCGACTTCAGCCCACTTGACGTGAGAGAAGCAGATGTCAGGTGGTCAATGTTCTTGAAGAAGACCCCATGCATTGGCTTATCCTTATGTAGCTGTAGGAGCCTCTTACACTCCGCAGCTTTAACGTGGGCTTTTTGCTGAACGGGTTCCAACTCGGTGACAGAGTTAGGATTCGTCCCGAGTTTATCGGCAGCACGGGTTGCTGCCTTGAAGAGAAATGCTTCAATCCCTGCTTTTTCATGATCGCATACTAGGCAGAGAAGGGGATCTGAACTGATGACTTTACAGACTCAACCCACTACCATTCTGTTATGTAGACACTCCAAACTCAAAAGTCCACGGGCTCCCCTTGTGTCTGGGGAAGTATAACCGTGGAACAGAAGATTTAGGATGCAAGCTCGTATGAAGATGCATCATTCTCTTCCTGAGTCCATTTAATTACTACAAAGCAGTAAAGTAGAATCGGAATGGCAAGCATATTGGTTGCAGCAACTTTGTTCTTCCCCGTCAGTTCTGAAGACCAGATCTATCGGATTTTATGCTGATACTTGCCGCGGAGAGAGTTTTTAAAAGGGTTTACGTCTTGGGTGTGGCGTTGTTCCACCCCTAGATAGGTATACGTCTCTCCGGCATCCAGATGATATAGGATGCTACCGTCTACGAGCTGAACGTTCTCTCCGTATTGCTCACATCGTCCTCTTTTGAGATGAACCGTGGCACATTTGTCGATCCCAAACTCCATTCCGATAGCATACTGTACTCTCACACCACCCTTAAGGACTGGAGGCATATAATTTGAGGTCATCCATGTAAAACAGATAGGTGATCTTATGCCTCCGGTTGCTGGGGCTACCACAGCTGTATTCGCGGGTTTTCCGTAATACAACGGACAATGGCAATAGTGAGATACAGAAGAGAAGAGATCTGAGGGAGTCTCCCTGAAACACGCCCCTTCTAAAGATAACCTGCTCTGTTTGGACTCTGACTTGACCAGATGTTATGGTAAATTGAGTCCTCCAGAGCGGCATCAGCTGTTCAATGCATCTCACTATTTGTTCGGGTACCGCAAGACATCTGAGCAAATGCATGATGAGTTCATGCGATGTTGTGTCAAATGGCTTGCGATAGTCGATCATTGAAAGGTTACGCTTGTACTGCACGGAGTCCTGCGTGATGCATCTATCGATCAGCAGGTTCTCCTTGCAGCCAGCGACCCCCTGTTTTGACCCTTTTTGCTCATATATCTGTTCATACACCGGCTCAACTGCTGATGTGGGTCAACATCTTATAACATGCGTTCAAGCATGTAATCCGTCTGTAGTTCTTCGGATCAGATGAATCTCCGTTTCTGGAGATTAGCACGGTTCGCCCCTCGACATACCTACCTGGAATCTGCTGTTCCCCATCTAGCCATGAGTTGAAAACTCTTGCTAGAAGGTGTTGAGTAAATGGAAATTTTTTTCACCAATAGTTATTCAGGCCATCAGGGCTTGGAGCAGCAAAGTTCTTCGAGCCTTTGAGGGCCCGTCGAACTTCTTCCGAAGTTATCGGATTGCGCAGTTCATCGAGCTCAGGCTGACGAAGCCTCCTGAGTCTCTTGAGAAAGCATCGAACTGCGCTAGGGCGGGGGTATCTACATTGAGTGGTTGCGGAAACTCATATATGTTCTTCCAGAAGGCTTCCACCCGATCAGCCACCGGCGGGTTATCCACAACACATGGAGGCTTTTGGAATAGGCGAGAAGGTTTATCGCGGAACTTCATGTTTTCCGCGATGCTTTTCGCCCGCCTCACTAGTGACTTTTTTGCAGCCACCAGCATTCGTATCCTATCAAGACAGTTTTGTTTGATGGTAAACAGCACGCCTTGATTTAGTGTGTGGTGCGATCGTCTTAAATTTGTGGCAATTCGCCGCACTGCGGGCGTGAAGGGCCTATTTTGGCAGCCGCGTAGTCCGCCACACACTGGATACGAGACGCGTGTTGTCACTGTTGTCTCGCCGACTTAATCTTAGCTTCCATCTTATGAATGCGTCGCTTATGCCTCCCTGGTACCCTTTCTCTTATCATTATTTTTTTTTTATATTATCCGTTAGGAATTTCCCAGACAGGTCCTGTCTCCGGAGCCCCGACACTTTCAGAGGGCGCACTGGATTATTTACCCCTATAACCACTCCCCACGCCGTGGGGTAAGTGACTATTGGGTCCAAGAGTCATGTGCCCTAAGCAGGCGAAGTGAACCAAGAATTACGGCCTTCTGCATTCGTCCGGCTAAGATTTCTGCCATATCACAGCAAGCCGGTATTATTTTTAAGTTTGAGAGCAGTGTGTCCATCATTCCACCAAGGACTCCTATTATCAGAACCTCCATCTTATTTTTTTCTATAAAGAATGTCCCAGTCGGGCCCTTTCTACCGGAGGGCGCGCTGGTGTGTCATTAACCCCAGCCACCACTTCCCACGTCCGTGGGGTGAGTGATTACTGGGTCCGAGAATCATGTGCCCGGAGCAAACGGAGTGAACTAAGAATAACGGCCTTCTGCATTATTCCGGCTAGGTTTTCTGCAACATCACGGCAAGCCGGTATGATTTTCAAATTCGAGAGCAGCGTGTCCATTGTTCCACCAAGTACTCCTATGATCAGAATCACCGTTTTGACAGAATGGTTTGGGTAAAGCCTGCGGAGTTCAAAGAGTAAATCTTGATATTTTCATATTCAAACATTCAAACATGACTAAAACTCAGTAAAGGAATCTTCGAGACTTAGGTATTCAAACTTTTTCAATTACCTATTCGTGCATGGACTCACTGTATAATGATAAATAAATGAATATCTAAGAAGTAAAAAAATACCAGTTGAAATATATTTGGTAATGAAATACTCAACATGATAACCAAAAATTTTAATGAATACATTTATTTATGTAATGCGAGCATGTAAAACTATGAACCATTTATGAAAGTGAAAACAAAATTAATATATTTAATCACTTTCAGATTCAGAACTGTCACCAATGTTTATAATAATGGGTTCAATAACCATATCACAAAGGAGCTTTTCTCGTTCATAACATTTTTCAATGAGTGATTCGGTGTGTTTTACACATTTTGCCCAGGATTCAGTGTTGCAGTTCCTTCATTCCATATACCCAATACTATTTCATCACTGTATCATACTCTGCCAATATGATTGTTGTAGTATGTCTTACAATTAGCCCAAATTAATTCAATAGCATTAAAGTCTGGCTGATAAGGTGGTAATCTAAATACTTCATGCCCATGCATGTTCTCATACCAGTTTATCTATATGTATGTTTTCCTTTCGGGTCATCTTAGCCAATTGCAATTACTCTGGTTTTGTTAATTTCTCATCAAAATCAATATTATTTTTCTGTAGCAAACTAACAATTTCCGATTTTCTTGAAGAAGTGGTGTATTGTCCATAATTATCAAAGATGGCTCTTCCAAACTGGGAATTAACTGTGAAGTGATCCACTTGGTGAACATTGTACTATTCATTTCTCCATGATAATCTAGAGTCAAAGATTTCGAACAGAACAATAAACTGGCATCTGGAACAATCCCTTTCGCAGAACCAGCATGCACAACAATAAATCGTTTACCATCATATCCTTCGGGATTGCGTACACTTTTGACATTATTTTCCTGCCAAGACTTGGTTTTATTTCCTCTAGAATAAATCCATGTTTCATCTAAAAAAAAACACTTCTCGTGGATATAAACTTTCGGTTTTCCTGGTATTTACGGTATTTATGTAAAAAATATGCTCTTTGTGAAACAATATGATCAATCAAAGCTCTTCGATTATCTTCTTTTTTAAATTTAAATCCTAGCTCTTTTAGTAGAACACTCAAAGATGATTTGCACATCGAAACAATCTCCTTATTTTTCAGTTCATCGTTCAAGGATTGAAGGGTAACGTGTTTTTCTGGCAGAACAAAATTCAAATAAATATAGGTACACTTAAAAATTCATACGATAGGAGGACTGATATTATAACTACATTTCGAAAACAAGATACAAGTGAAGTTTCAAATTAAAAAGAAAACTAGAATTAAAACATATTTTGAATATTTTTGACCTGTATTTATAGATTTAGGTAATGTTTTTTTCTCTCAATAGGGTTTCCACACTATGAATAACTGTTGTGTTAATATCCCGGTAGTACGGAATTATAGTCACAAATGTGAATTGTGAGGTTAAAAATTCTGAAGAGTATTTGTGAATAAAACACATGGTATTGTACTTACTTTGGAAGTAACGATTCCAAAAGACGTTTAGATTTGAAAAAACTGTTTTTATAATTTATTCGACTGCAAAACAAAGTTAAACTGGCTACAAACAATACCCCAATGACAGGAAACAATGACACAATTGATGGTACTACTACGCTAGTAAATAAAATGTTTGGCAAGTTTAGTTGAAATGTAAAACACTTTCGGTTTTATGGCTATCTCTTTTCACTGTTTGGAGTTTTAATCGATCATCACAATACCATAATTCTTAGCTTAGAATGTTAACGAATTTTGATTCGCTCATAGCGGTTGTTGGAAAGAGATGTTCGGTAGAGGGTGTGCGATTTCTTCCATCCTAAAGTGATGACGCGTGGGTAAAGATGAAATAATCGCTGTAGCCGTGCCAATAACACATGTTTTGTTTTTGTTATTAATCGAACCAGGCCGAGCCCGACCATGACCGATGATTGAACTTCAAGTAATTCAACAGTTCAACAAATTATGAAATATGATAGTGGATTTTGTTACCATACAAAATAAATAAGGTTTTGGATTAGCGTCATTCTTGACAATAATTCGTTTATTGCCACTGTGCAATATTCAGAAAAATAAAAAAGACTGGCGTTCACCAACAACGAAGACACAGCCGCTATACATTCGTATATAAAAAAGGTTCATACATAAAAACTATTCAAAAACAACCGACGAGCCTAACGCTCCACTGACACCATGTTGCCACGTTGTAACAGTATTTATCGTGAATATACCACAATAATAATACTCCCCCGTAAACACTCATAGAATGTACCCAAAGGCATAGGCTGTGCGGGTAGAAAACGGCTATTATTTGCCGTGGCGCTCTGGGCAACTTACTGATTTTTGGTGGCTGTAGGAAAACCCGGAAAACCTACAGCACCACCCCGGGTGGTCGGCGCGCACTCCAAGTAAGCACTAGCATCTTAATGATTCCGTTTTATCAGTTGAGTTATTCTCAAGTTATTCGGTGCATTTTAATCTCAAAAAATACCTAATTTCAAAAAATTTCTAATTTAATCTTTTCAAATTTTTCTAAGAAAATTTGTCTGAAACCCATTAGTTTGCGCTATTAAATTAATCGTGATGAGCCATCATGTTCCCATTAAAAAAATTCGGTAATTCCAATTGTTACGATATTTACTAAATAATTAGCCAAGCACACTACTAAACTGTTTTTATTAACTTCGTTATAAACATACAACTACTTCACTGACTAATAAAACACTTAGATCCATTCAACTAGCTAAATATTCCAAATACTTATCAACTCCTTCCAAAACTTCTTAACTTCCTTATCACTTCTTCATAAACTTCCTTTCCGAGTGAAATGTGTCGCTTTATATACTCAATTTGTCCAGACCAGATCTTTCACGATAGTTCCGTTTTCCGTTGTCCTGACTATTCAGTACAGAAAATAAGCAATTCTTAGAAGAGGCAATAATAACTGAAGTCGCCGTCGGCTCTTTTGCTATGCAAATGAGTTACGTTCTTTATGACACGACATTCAGCGGTGTAGCTAGGGGATTTTTATCAATCTCGTAACATTATCCTCCTCTCAATTTTGATCGTCCCGATCAAATAATGTGTCGTTGACTCCATTATAACGTTCGAGTCTTTCTAGGTGAACAACCCTCATTTTTGCTCTTGGGCTGCGTTGAATCCTATAGACCACGTCGTTTATTCTTTTCACTGTCGTATAAGGTCCCTTCCAAGATGGTGTTAATTTGGGAGAAAAACCTTTCTTACGACGAGGATTGTACCGCCACACTCGATCTCCTTCTTTAAATCCACCACTATTGGCCTTAAGATCGTATCGAGCCTTCATTCTGTCACTAGTTATCTTCAATCTTTTTCTTGCAAATCCATGGATCCCATTCGAACTATCTCGCAGTTGGCCTGCTTAATCCTGCACCTCTCTTTCTTCAGAGCTTGTTAATCCGAACACCAAGTCACAGGGTAAACGAAGTTCTCTCCAGAAGATAATGCTGGCTGGGGTGAGCTTTTTGGAATCGTGCACAGAGTCCCTATAAGCCATCAAGAAGAGCGGAAGATGTCGATCCCAATTCTTTTGGTGCTCCTCTACTACTTTGGAAAGATGTTCTTCCATAGTCCTGTTGAACCTTTCAACCATGCCATCAGACTGTGGGTGGAGGGCATTCGTTCTGGTCTTGCTTATTCCCATCAATTCACAAACTTCCCTGATTGAGTTCGATTCAAAATTCCTTCCTTGATTGGAATGAAGCCCCATTGGCACTCCAAACGTTGAAAAAATGTCATCCACCAGCACCTATTTTGTATTGTTTCATCTCTCCTCTCGATCTTGTCTTCGGACATCTTTGGCACCATCTTCCTACATCTTCACGACATTGGACCCAGTAAAACCTCTGCCGTATTTTATCCAAGGTCTCATTCACTCCAAAATGTCCACCTGATTTGCTGTCATGAGTCTCCTCCAAGACATCACTTATTCTTGACCTAGGCACAACCAATTCAGAAATCACCTTTCTACCGTTGGCTCATTCCCAAGCTCTCTTCAGTAGACCATTCTTAACAATCAGGGAATCCCATTGTATCCACAATGCCTTGAAAGCTGGTGATCGTACGGAGATTTCCGTCCAGGTGGGTCTTTTTGCTCCGCTTTCTTTCCATCGAAGAATATCTGCAACGCTTGGATCACTTTCTTGGTCCTGTCTCATTTTCGCTGTGGTCCAATTGTCGTCAACCATTAATCTTACTTACTTGATTCCTTCGCGAAGTTCAATTCGCTTACAATGCTCACAAGTATCCGAACGAGGTCTTCTGGACAAGGCATCTGCCTTGGTGTGCAATCGTCCTGGTCGATGTTTTATCTTGAAGTGATACTGGTTCAACTTCTCAATCCACCTTGCTACTTGTCCTTCAGGGGTCTTCATCTCGAGTAGCCACTTCAAAGCAGCATGACCTGTTCTAATGAGGAACTCTCTTCCATATAGATATTTGTGGAAGTGGTCTACAGCCTTGATTATTGCCAGTAGTTCCTTTCTTGTTACACAATAATTTATTTCTGACTTGGTCAATGTTTTGCTGTAAAAAGGCCTCTTTGAAGTGGAAAACTCAAAATCGGACTGAAAACTTGGAGCAAATTTCAACTTTCCAAATGCCCGTTCACTTTCGTTGGACCAGACGAATTTGACTCGGTCTTCTGTCAACTTATGTAGGGCTTCCGAAATATCAGCAAATCCCTCTACAAATCGAAGGTAGTATTTACAGAGACCTAGAAAGCTCCTCACTTCATGTTTGTCTTTAGGTCCAGAAAATCCACTTCTTTCTGAAACAATGAGCATTTCTGGGTATTCAGTTTAAAGTTGGCATTCCTGAATCGTTGCAGTATTTCTCTCAAATTGTACATATGTTCTTCAAAATCTTTCCCATGAATAAAACGTCGTTAGGTCTTTATATTTATTTTGCTGTTCGATGGGTATCGTCTGCAACCTACCTAAAGTTGGCCCTCTCAAAGCTACTATGAGTGCCGTAGCTTTTTCTTCTTCGCCCCATCCATTAGCCACTGCTTCAGCTTCAAATTGTCGGCGATACATGGATCAAATGTCGGTAGATTTACGGAAATTCCTGATGTGGCAACCCTGTCTCGACGATCTTGGTTCTTGAGGAGAGCTATCTGGTTTTCGAGTCCTTTCGCCTCTTCTCGCACTGTATCAACTTTCTTATTGAGCTTATCGTCGATTTTCTTGAAGTCATCCTCTATTTTTCCTTTCAGTTTCTCCATTTGTACTTCGGTTTTCTGTAATTCATGTTGGAAGAACTTGTCTTGATGTTCTAGAACTCTCTGAAGGCTCGTTTTTCTTTGTTTTTTAATTCGTTTGAATTCATTCTTTTGTTGTTCGAGAAGTTTCTGTCTTGCTTCTTCTCGTTCATTTCTCTGTTCTTCAAGAATTTTCTGAAGTGCCGCTTCTCATTCATTCCTCTGTTCTTCGAGAATTTTCTGGAGTGCCCCTTCTCGTTCTTTCTTTTCCTCCAACAGACGCGTTTCTTCTTTTTGTTTTTCATTTGCTTGTTCTTGTTTTTCCTTCTGGCGTCGCTCTTCCTCTTCTTGTTCTTAATTTCTCGTTCTCGTTTTTCTTCCTTGCTACGTTTTTCCCCTTCTTGTTTTTCCTCCTAGCGCAGCTTTTCCTCTTGTTTTTCCTCCTGGCGCCTTCTTTCCAAATCCGCAAATTGATTTTAGATACATTTCACAATGTCCTCCATCGTATCATACGATGTACTCCTAGTATTCACCATAAATAGTTTACGATATTTACTAAAGAATACGCCGAGCACACTACTAAACTGTTTTTATTAACTTCGTTATAAACTACTTCACTGACTAATAAACCACTTAGATCCATTCAACTAGCTAAATATTCCAAATACTTATCAACTCCTTCCAAAACTTCTTAACTTCCTTACCACTTCTTCATAAACTTCCTTTCCGAGTGAAATGTGTCGCTTTATATACTCAATTTGTCCAGACCAGATCTATCGCGATAGTTCCTTTTTCCGTTGTCTAGACTATTCAGTACAGAAAACGATCCATCCAAATAAGCAATTCGGAGAAGAGGCAAATATAACACGTCGTCGTCGGCTCATTTTTTATGCAAATGAGTTACGTTCTTTATGATTCGACACTCAGCGGCGTAGCTAGAGGATTTTCATGCACGCAGATACATTTTGAGCAGAACAGTTATGTTGTATTTTCACTAAAAAGTGACACATGGTTGTATGTCACTAAAATATACTGACAACGATGTCATTATGGCATGCCAAGTATATTGTAGATGTTAATGATTCAGTAAAATCACATCCTGCTACTGTTTTTGTTGATGTCTCTTAAAGTTCAGCTTTGTATTCCAATTGTATAACGTCGAATTTTATTCCTAGTTTTCAGCATAGTTTTCAGTGTTATTCATTTGTAACCACCTACCACACCTAACACTTTATCATCTCAGAAAAATTATATTACAATATATCGATTTACAGTAGTAAAATCTAATACTACTAACGCTCGTAATCCGTAAACTTTCCACAAACCAGCTAATTTCGCGTGTGAACGGTGTGAAGTAGACAACAGTGTATGACTGTATTGGGTTCATCGCCGGACAATAATCAGTTGCTGTAGTATTTTCATTATTCGTATTGCTGTGAAAACAACTAACTGTATATAAAACTGAATTATAACTAACATAGCTGAATATAAACTTCTATTACTTCTTTTTCTGCCAAACTGAATTTCTTTCAGATCAATAGGTATCTCAATTTTTTTATCCATCTGTAATTTATTTCAGACATATACTCAGTACATTCCACTATCCATTTATGATTTGCAAACTTGGATGGGAGCTCCATCAATTTATGTGTATGACTGTTCCAATGCTGGAATCATTGTGGATTCGTTCAAACAGTTTGCAAATCAACATGAACAGGAGAATGAGGTAAATATATTTTTTATTTCTACAAGATCTACCTATCTTGTGCGACTCCGGGGTTACTGCAACCAAAAAGGCTTATTGTGCTTATTTAATATTCAATGAAAATTCACCAGAGAAGTGCGATGTGTTGCCTATCTATGGACGCAAATCCGATGTTCTTAATTTATATATGAGAAAAGATGACAATAGCTTGAGTTGTCCATGTGTGCACGCTGGTTTTTGAACGTGAAGATATTTTTAAGTATATCGATGAGAGAAAAGGGTCCTGTAGAGTTTCCAGCTATAAAAAGAGAAAAATTTTACCATTTCCAGGATTCCAACCTGGCCAAATGCAAGCGGAAGTTTCAAAGACCGGTATCTAACCGCCTCGCTAGAAACACAGAATTCATCAAATGTTTACACTTTACAACTCACTACCAAGAGAATTTAAAGAATGCTCTTCCCTGAGAGAATTCAAAAGCCAACGTATAAAATATATAAAAGGTTTATAAATCCATCATTGTCAATTTTGTTTGTTTTGTAATTTATTGTATTGAATGTTATATTTATACTACTTTCTATACATGAGAGCTGATGCTTATAAAGATTTTTATATTATTATAAAATAGTAAGAAATAAGATTTGATCGATTGAAATGTGACTTTTTTCGAGTAGAAATCTCTAGTGGTCCAGTGGGACGACGCGCGGACAGTTTTAATGCGTTTGGAGAGAAAATTCCTCGAGAGCATTTGCTCATTAGTGTTCAGGGAATTATTCATAGATTATCTGAGGCAGACAGCACATTGAGCAATCATGACCAACCGTCTGCGACCGTCCAACTACGACCCCAACACCTGTATTCTTATCGGACAACTCACACTGAATGATCGTTTTCGACCGGTTTTTAAAGACCATGTTTGAAATTCCAATCTGCTGAAAATTTTGGTCGATCAGTGTGAGCTTGAAAGTTTTTATGGATCACTTTCAATTTTTGGTCGTTGCTGGACGGTCGCGGACGATCGGTCCTGGTCAGTCAGTGTGTTTTCTAGCCTATTGTCAGGAGACAAATAGACCCTTCGAGCATTTAAGAGCAAGTTGTTCTATACTATAAATAGTGTTTGCAAGGGTTTGGTAGTCCCTAACTTTTTTGTTTCACTTTTCACTATTTCAAAATTTGTTTTAATTTTTTCTGAAAAAAATTGCAAAAGTCCATGTTTTTTTATGATTTTCCCATTTTTTTTAAAGAACCAAATAAAATTTCAAAAAAGTGAGAAAAGAGAAACATAGATTAGTTCTTCACCAACACTCTCAAATTTTTTCATCCATTAATAATGAAAAATAAACCTTGAAAGTTAGGGATTACGAAACCATTACATGGCAACATTTTGTATCCAGAGAGTGGCGCCGCTCTCAACATGTTGACGAGGGATAGCCGTATGCAGAGAATTATCTAGTTCTGAAGCTATTATTTAGTTTTACTTGTGTTTTTATGTACAGTGAAAGTATTACGAATTTGATTTCAACAATGCCACGTACACGTAAAGGTTCGAAGAAAAGATTATAGATGTCATCTAGGATAGTGTCATCTCGATCCAGAGATCGCCAATTGCATAAGGTGAGTGGAACTGGAATAGTACGAAAAGATTTTATTATGCAGGGTGAAGTTACAACGCCAATTTCGTTGGCGTTGGCGATCCTGCCTCGCTCACTTCTAAATTAATCACAAAATTTCGAAAAGCTGTATACCTATACTGTGACAGTTACGGTAGTTATACCTACTTTTACTTACATTTTGCACAAAAGTCGATTTACTTAACATAATAATTACTGAGACTATGATCTCGAGTACTACATGTTGAATTTTGTTTTTAAATCTGTCGTCGAATAAGAAAAATACGGAGGTGTTGCTGCTCAAAGTGGGACACACTATAATATATCTGTTCCATATGAATCACAGATGGTCTCATGATGAAAATAGTAATTGTTCCATATAGGAAATAGAAAATACTGGTATTTTTTTATTTCCTATTTCTTCTATCGATATGACATTTTATATAAAACACGTAATGAGGTTGAAAACTTTTTTTACCACTGAAATAAATGGTTTATTTGGCATACAGTTCCTGATGATACACATACTGACGACATATATTTTTAGGTGTCATCCAGGTTGAGTGAAGCTGGGACAAGATTATTAGAGATGCCGGAGTCTGGTTCATTACCAGTGGAATATATGGATATTCATGATATGACTACTCCTATTCCCGTGAATGAAACAGAAGAGACGGAAGACTTCAGGGATATCGACAACTCAAATGAGCAATTTTCGAACAGTGATTTCGCTGACATGGTTCTTTGCGGTGTAAAACTCCTAAGTGAAATGACTTGTTTTGAACATGATCCCACTGTTGAAATGACCTATAAAAAAAATTCCAATATCGAAAATGAATTGTGTTATATCTTCATAAACATAAGTTTTCGGGATGATAGATGATAGGTGAGAAACGATTTCATGAAAATTTTGACTTGATCGAAGTAACTGAAATCAAAAAGAAAGCGAACACATGATTATCGATAAATCATCGATTGAAACCTGCAACAGCAAAAATGGATATACCTATGAAAAGATCGAACTCGAAGGACGCAGAATTGTTGATATTCTGCATTTTATAGACTCCCTCATTTTAATAGGTAATCATGCTGCCCACTTCGGCTGCTCTCTCAAAAACCTTGACATAGTAAATGAAACGAGAAGAGTAGCCTCTACAATTACATTCAAATGTAACATGTGCATGTCCATGGAGACTGTAACTACTGTCTCCGATTGTGAAGATGTCAACAATAGTGCTGTGCTTGGAATAACAAACGTGGGGTCTGGGTATACACATCTCAATGGATTTTATTCTACAATGAATATACAAACGATATCTTCCAATACCTTCTCTAGAATCCAAGAAAAATTAGCCGATCTTTGGGAAGAAACCACAGTTCAGGAAAAAGCTAAATTTGCTAAAGAATTAGCAATTCAATGTGGAGATTCAACTGCAGATGGTACACCTTTAATAACCTTATAGTGTGACGGCATTTGGGCTTAAAGGTCCAATAGATCAAATTATAACTCGCTGAGTGGAGCTGCTGCCATTGTGGGTTTTAAAACGAGAAAATTTTCTGAAGGTTTATGTTACTTCCAGTGAAACCAAAAGTGACATGAAACTGAGCCACTTGTCAAAAAATATAGTTTAATGTCTTATACAGATCCTTCGAATTTCATTTCTTTATTTTAATATCCAGTTATAGGGGCGAGCCACCTTCCGCGGACACCCGGAATGTATGCAATAACGCATACATTTTTAATATTTCAGAAAATTCACGGATGCTCGAAGTTGTGAATACGCTTTGTTAAAATTATGTTGCATTTGGTAAACAGATAATCGGAATATGTTTTCAGCTATTTAATAATAATAATAATAATAATAATAATAATAATAATAATAATACGTCTTTATTATTTTCCAAATAAAGATAAGATAGATCTTTATTTAAATAGGATATCCTAATATACAATTCTGCTAGAAATATAAACATATGGATAAAAAACGTATATGGTACATATTAAATATTAAAATGGATATATAACAATACAACAATACATAACAACATTAAATAAAATACATTGAAAAATTTTATAAGACAAGCATAAAATACTGCAGCTACGGGTAACAAGCAAATAAAAAGTTCCTATCATATTTGAATATTTGAAACAAATTTCTTCAGTTCGTTTATGAAGATAATGAGACATGTGCTACTTTTGATTACATTAGGTAGTTTGTTGAATTGATCAAATCCCTTGAAAAACAACGAGTTCATGGTGTTTTTGTGTTTTGTTCGGTTTATATACATATTATAATAATAATAATAATATTAAAACGATGGATTGCCACATGACGACGACCGCAACGACAACGGACGCTTTGAGTGGACGGATGAATTAAGGGACGGTCTTCTGCATTGCTATGAGAGCAGTGAGCCCGCCCGAAGAGGATACATGGCAAGAATGCATGCTCTGTGGTGTGAGATACACCCTGAGCATGCCGCTTTTTCCGCCCAAAACCTGAGGGATTATGTATCTCATCTTCGGGCACGAGGCTATGTCAGAGCTCCTCCTCAGCCGGTTGACGAAGTGGCAGAAGTGGCAGATATGCCACGTGTCGATCTGGCTGTAGAGGACGCACGCAACATTCTACCTATGGAAGGCATCAGAACCCGCAGGGCGCTTCACCACACCAAGCCCCTGAAGCCACAACAACTGGCACGGGTGGATGCGGAGATTCACGATGTCCTTTCAGAAGAGGCTGACATCTGGCAGATCAACTCTGCCGTGTATGACGCCGCTCAGGCCCTGTCCCAAGCGGAGAGGAGGGATACCACCCCTCTGATTGGTAGGCATGAGCGACGCATTCACAAGATGGAAGCTAAGATCAAGTCGGCGGGACAACACGCGTCTCGTATCCAGTGTGTGGCGGACTACGTGGCGGCCAATAGGCCCTTCACGCCCGCAGTGCGGCGAATTGCCGCAAATCTAAGACGAGCTCAACACACACTAAATCAGGGCGTGCTGTTGACCATCAAATAGCACTGTCCTGATAGGATACGAATGCTGGTGGCTGCAAAAAAGTCACTAGTGAGGCGGGCGAGGAGCATCGCGGAAAACATGAAGTTCCGCGATAAACCCTCTCGCCTATTCCAAGAGCCTCCACGTGTTGTGGATAACCCGTCGGCGGCTGATCGGGTAGAAACCTTCTGGAAGAACATTTATGAGTTTCCGCAACCACTCAACGTAGATACTCCAGCCCTAGCGCAGTTCGAAGCCTTCTGCAGGAGGCTTCGTCAGCCTATATCCACAGGCATAACGCGGCCCTACGATTCTGAAGTTTTTGGAGTTGAGTTGTTTATTCATATTGAAGAGATATAGGATAGAGGAACAGTAGTCGAAGTGTGGCTGAACAATTGACTTATAAACTGTGATTCTTAACTCAGTTGATAGATTATTGGCAATTCTAGAAAAAAAGAACAATTTCTTAGAATTTTTTTTATGAATATATTTAAAATGTTCATCAAACGATAAAGTGTTATCCATCTGGAATCCCAGATATTTGGTTGAGTTCACTATTTCAATTAATTCATCATCAATGTTGAGATTGATAGTTTTTAAGTCCAGTTGGCTGTATTTATATTTGGTAGTGATTATCATAGCTTTTGTTTTCAATACATTCAGCTTGTGTTTATTTATTTTTAAATACTTGTTAACACTTGCTAATGTAGTATTCATATTTTTTATTGCAATTTCTTTGTTCTCATGACTGCATGCCAATAGTGTATCATCTGCAAAGAAGTTCACAAATTCACAATCCACAAATAACAGCATATCATTTAAATAGAGTATGAATAGAAGGGGGCCCAGAACACTATCCTGGGGAACTCCCACATCATTTTCAATTTCACAAGAACATAGATTGTTTACTCTAACACATTGTTTTCTATTGGTCAAGTAATTAGAAAACCAATTGTACACATTGCCCTCTATTCCATATCTATTCAATTTTGCTAGTAATATAGACCTATCAGTGGTCTCAAATGCTCTTCTGAGGTCAAGAAACACTGCCACAACAAACTTATTATTATTCAGCTCAGTTTTGAATTTATTATTGATTAAAATATTGTTTCTTTCAACATATTCAATAAATTGATTATATACTGCTGTTTCTAGTACCTTCTCAATCGGAGGTAAAGTACATAAAACTTAATAATATTTTTGAGAGAATGGGAAAATAAAGGGTGAAGTTCATTTTCTCTAATGAAGCAATCTCTTCATCAGGAAAATGTTTGCAATCCGATATGAATGCTCGATTCAAATGCACTCGTCCATCACCCAGATTCAGTATATTCTTCAAGCTTATGATGAGGCTAGTCGACAGACGCGTCGGTACCGCCACGCCGTACCGAACTTCGACTCCCCCTCGTAATTGTTGAATATTGATGAGCTTCGGTCTAGGGAATTCATCAACTGTTACCTGTCCCGCAGTACCCAATCCGAAGCCCCTCCTTAGCTCCCACTGAAGGCAGATTTTCAAGTTCTTGCATCCCTCTGTAATGTTTGAGTGGGTGTGTGTTAAGTGTCGGGAGAACATGTGTGTTTTTGACGTCGGTGTACGGTAAGCTAGGGCCCACGGGTCGCCAGTCCCGTTGGCTGCAACGCTTCAGCCACCATTGGGGTAGCGTTTGCTCTAACTTTCAGTTTTTCCTGTATACCAAAATGGTATGTACGTCGTCCACTGCAGTATGTGGAATTATAGTTGAAATACCATTCAAATTATAAAGATTAATTTGTCTTATCCACTCTCTACGTGAAATTGGATTACTGCATATCAATTCACATCATAAAGATTGAGTTCATACTCATTATTTTGGAACTCTACCAGAAATGATTCATAATCAGTGATCTCTAGTACTATTTGCAATAGATAACTGATTTAAAAAAAAATATGGAAATTGAACATAGCTCTTTGAAATTATTATTGTTTGATAAACTAAGAGGCCTATTCTGTAACGCATAACTATGTCGTTAGTGAACGATAATCGTTAATTAACGATATTTGCGATTCTGTAGCAAAATATCGTTATCGATTTATCGTTATTCTACGATAAAAAGTATCGTTTGTATACGACGTCGATGAAGGTGTCTTTATATTGTCGTTGGTGGATATCAAACATGAAACATGATTTAATTCACAGAACATATTGGTATAGGTGATTATTTGAAATTTAAATTAGAATCTAAATATTTGGAAAGAGGAAAGAAAGAGTGGTTAGCACAAATTTTGGGATATTTCAAAGTGGTGCGATTGTTCAATAAAAAATTAATAACCAGAGACAACTAGTACAGCTAGTTAGGGAGGATATACTGCGCAGGTGGAATAGATGAATACTACGATATTCTCAGCACTTATTATATGAACGTTCAAAAATGATCTATAAAACTATTTGAGACAACAGCGACTCAGAATACTGAGGGACACAAGCAACCCGTTTGAGTTACCAGATATTCTTGTTCGGCAAATGTACAGATCGAATAAAGAGACAGCACAATAATTATTCGAAGAAGTTGTAATGTTCATGTTGCCAGCACAAAGAAACACAGGAACAGCTCCTGTTATCAGGGTGAGATGAAAATAGATGTCATATTTCGAGTGTGTCATTTGTATGTTCACAGTTTTTTTAGCACATTATTATTTCTGGCGCATGGCAGCTACCAGAAGCCTGTAGGATCAGACATACACAACAGTTCATCTCAACCGAATGTCAGCAGATCTGTTCACGAGGTTGTTGATATGGCTTTATAACAAGTAACACTTGCAATTATGTGTCCGTGAGGAACGTTGCACAAATAGAAGACAGATATAATTCAATATCCGTAGGAGGAAGTAGTTGTTTTCTGTCAGATATTTGCTTTAATTTTCACTGTGTAGAATTATGTGGAGAGAGAAATGAAATATTTCACACAAACATTGAGTATGTAGCAGATGTTTAATAATGACAAATAATTGATGAATTTACAGATTCTTTATGAAACATGAGATATCAGAGGAATCATAGGATGTATAGATTGCACCCATATAAAAATTGTTCCACCTAGTTTTCAGAATCATTAGTTCTTCTTTCGTTGAGAAATGCCTCAAATTGGCTCTTATATTCGTCATTTATTCATACCCTCTGCTTCTTTGTTATCTGTTTGGCTGTAGTCATAGTCAAGTCTGGTCGAAAACAATATTATTTATTACAGATTATATTAAATTATTTATTATTATATGTACTTATATTTTATTCAAACTGTAACCAAATTTCATTCTGACATCAGCCAACTTCGTTCAAACGCGCGCACAAGTATCGGCAAACTTTTTTTGTCACAAAACATTAAACTTCAAGTACCAACATTTACCAAATCCATTTAACACTATGTTACCAGGTTTTGTTCTAACCAAAATCCATTCAATCCTTTCAATCGTTGGCGAAAATGTCGTTAGCGCAACGATATCGTATTCTAACGACAATTTACTGAATAAGCCTCTTACTGCTGCTCCACTATCTACCTCAAATTGTATTGGAATATGATGGAAATTAGGAGTAATAAAAAAGAAACTTTGTCTTGGGACATTTATTTGCTCAATGATCCTTCGACCACATCTGTGAAATAAAAATTATAATTAGTAGGAAATTTGAAGAAAATTATTCAGCGTTTGATTATTAAAATTATTTTTAGACTTGGATATGAAAAAAATGTGAGCTCTTCTAATTTTGTAGCTGAACAATTTCAGCAGTCTGTACTTTATGAAGTTCCGCTGCTTCCATTGCTGATGTTTGACTGTAGCTCTAGAGTAGATGTAGGAAATGATGTCAACTGTCAAGTGGCAGTTTGTATGTGCTCTGTCGATTAATATATTCTAATAATCTAGACTGATCTCAGATCAAAAACAAACTACTTAGTTTCGAAGAGCTTTCTTCAAATAGTCCCCACATTTGCAGGTAGGTTGAATTTGAAATTGTCAGCAATTTCCAATGGTTCCGGAGTGTAATGTTCTTTCATTCGTATTATTAAATTTTCATATGACATCGAATTCGAAACATCTGTTGACATTTTTTCACAAAAGTTGGGTCCCATTTAATGAAGAAGCAACTTTACTTTCTCTAGGAACTCCGAACACATTAGAAGCATTTTGAGGTTGAAAACAGTATTATGCTCTTTGGGCAACTCCTGGACTCGTTGGTTCTACTGAATTACTAGTATTTGCATTCGGCATTCTCGTCGCCAGTGTATGGTTTGTTATGAAAGTATTGTAATTATTATGAATGAGTTTTAGTGTTCAAATTACTTTTCAATGACAATTCAGGTTGTGTACATAAAATTTGTTACCCCAACATAACTGATGATATGAATAAATATCATTGAACTGAAAATATGTAGGTATGCGAGAAACATAACACTAACAGAACTATTTATTTTTATTATGTCCTCTGATTAAGTGTAACCTGTTGGGCATTTAAAGATCGTTATTATATATAAGGCAACTGAAAAATATGGTGAAATTCTGGCCGTTGCTTTAGATATCTTCAATTATGTCAAGAATATCCAAATGAATTAATTTCCCCATTTTGAAGCTCAAACTTGTTTTTTTTTTTGTGTTGTGCCAAAAGCTGTTTCACTCCCTTTTACTCATTTTGATTTATAAGGCACAGATTTGACCTGCCATGGAATACTGTCCCCCCATATATGGAGTGCAGATCCTAAACACACACTGAAACTGTAAAATTCTTTCCAAAAAGAGTCATTTGTGTCGTCTGTGATGCTTTGCTTACAAACTCGCTCATTTATTTGGAACATCACAGAAAGGTTGGCGATGTAAATTGTAAACAATATTTTCGACTCACAGTGTCGTTCTAGGATAAACATGTTTATAACTTGCTCCGAGGATGATAATGTGACAATCAGCTCTATGCTGTATCACTTCCGTTAAAAATAACGTCACCGTTATTCGCTATTTCCGTTATTTTGCTATTACCAAGCAATAGCAAAATAACGGAAATGGCGAATTTTTAACGGAAGTGATACAGCATAGGGCTGGATGTGTGTCCAAATAATTGTTAGCTTTGTTGCAGTACCTATACAATATATTTTTTGAGCAAATTGAAAGTTTTTATTTCCTCTGTTATTATCAGTCAAGATGACTTTTTTACACGTATTAAATGCCAACACTCTAACGGATGTTTCATGGTAGATGGAATATTAGAAGTATCTAAACAACGGAACAACAGATCATTTGAAAATGATGTAATATACGGAATGTTCCATTCGTAGTATCAAAGTAGCAGCTACTTTCTGGTCAAAATATTTTAGACGGATAGAGCATTGATTATCCAGGCTCCCAAATTTTTGAAATGATCAGTCGTTGCGTTCTCGCAGCCTTATGTGGGTGTTCCTTGAGGCATACCAACTGTTCCTCGGCTCTCACAATCTTTGAACAATATAGGATTTTATTTTTTGGAAGAACCAGAATATAAATATTGTTAGTTCATTAATCGTATCGGAAGAAAACGCACTTTGTAAAAGGCACTAATATCAGTTTCTCTTAGCAATATTTAATTTATTTACAAAGAGCAATGTTTTCATCTCTCTCAGATCTGAAATATATGTATTAACAACACTATACAGGGTGTTATACAGTGTCCGCATCAAATGGGATTTTTTTTTATTATTCTCTTATTGCAAATTTAGAGTTCGTGAACAGTTTGCGCTTTGAAAATAATGCAAAATGACGATTACGATTGTTTTCTATCTATTGGCTACACCTGTCAAATTTGACATTTTTTCAAAAAAATTTCAGAATGTTAGGTTATTTCTCAATATTTCGAAAAATATTATATGAAAAAGTTGTTTATTTTTCGGTTTCCTACCCACCTACCAAGTGTGAACCAGTCTGAACAACTTTTATTTTTTTCGCGTTTTCTTAACCTTTCACTTTTTCGGATAATTTAAATTTGATGAAATCTGGAAAAAACAGTTTAGATGTAATACACCTACCTATCTGCTGAAAGAACTTTTTCTGTTTATAAATATTTCTATCTGGATATTTTCAAAAAAAATACAAATATGCTAAGAAAATACCATCATACTTGATGCAAAGTGGCTCTAGTTTCAATATTCCATAGCAAAATTTGCTTCAATTATTTTTATCACAATACATCAGTGAAGTAGAAAATACTTTAGGTCTATTGGATTAGAAAAAAATTTGAAAATTCGAAACTAGAGCCACTTTGCATCAACTATAACATAATTGTTTTAGCATATTTTTATTTTTTGTAAAATATCCAAGTAGAAACATTTATAAACAGAAAAAGTTCTTTCAGCAGATAGGTAGGTGTATTACATCTAAACTGTTTTTTCCAGATTTCATCAAATTTAAATTATCCGAAAAAGTGAAAGGTTAAGAAAACGTGAAAAAAATCGAAGTTTTTCAAACTGGTTCAAATTTGGTAGGTGGGTAGGAAACTGAAAAATGCACAACTTTTTCATATAATATTTTTCGAAAAATTGAGAAATATCCTAACATTTTGAAATTTTTTTGAAAAAATGTCAAATGTGACAGGTGTAGCCAATCGATGGAAAACAATCGTAAACGTCATTTTGCATTATTTTCAAAGCAAAATCTGTTCACGAACTCCAAATTTGCAATAACTGAACAATAAAAATAAGTCCCATATGATGCGGACTTTAACGGTGACATTGTATAAGTACGTGGCAAAACTTGAAGGAGTGATTTTTTTAGTGATTCTAAGACGAAAAGTTTATATAATCATAGGTCCGATGATGCTTCGTTTTCAAGATACAGGGTGTCAAAATTTTCAAAGGAAATATTTTTCGTATTATTAGATATTATTATTATTGCATTAATTTTTATAGAAATCCTTAGACTGGAATACAATACAATACAATACATTTATTCAGCCCTGAGACCTGACACATTAACAAATTCACAAATACATACATCAACATTCAGTATAGTAAAATAGTAAAAATAGACTATTTATATGAAAAAAAATAACAGTAACACCCCTGTTTTTGATGGTTCAGTAGTTGAAATGTTTTATTGTGTTGTCCCAGGGACTTACATTAAAGTGATTTTTATGTTTTTTCTCAAAAACAAAGCAAGATACGAAAAAAATTCTAGAACTAAAACAGTTGTAGTTTCAGTTGCTAAATGTGAAACAAATACAAAAATTGCAAAAAATCAGTGGCCCACATTTTTTCTGTCAAAAATATTGGTTACGGTGCCTTCCGGGACGCCATTGGACATGATACTTTTGATATAGTAAGGGGTAAATCAGCCCTTTACGACCCAAAGTTCGATTACGAATAAAATCGGTCGAAGGATTATTAAGATATTTACGAAAAAAACGAATATTTGTAGATGTCTTGGTTTGGTCGTAATATACATTATCACAATTTCATTGCTGATCTAAATAATTTCATAAATTCTTGATCTATCTAAAAGTTGAGATTTTGTCTTTCGGATAACCTAATAACAGTAGGCGATTGTTTGTACTGCTATGGACAAGCAGGAGGTTTGCGTCTCGAAAAATAGAGTTGAGACCTCTCGTAAGCCGTGTATCGTGTTCATCGGCTCTCACAATCTTTGAACAATACAGGATTTTATTTTTTGAAAGAACCAGAATATATATAATGTTAGTTCATTAATCGTATCGGAAGAAAACGCACTTTGTAAAAGGCACTAATATCAGTTTCTCTTAGCAATATTCAATTTACTTACAAAGAGAATGTTTTCATCTCTATCAGATCTGAAATATATGTATTAACAACACTATACAGGTTGTTATATAAGTACGTGGCCAAACATGAAGGAGTGATTTTTTTAGTGATTCTAAGACGAAAAATTTATATAAACATGGAATAGACTATTTATATGAATAACAGTAGCACTCCTGTTTTTGATGGTTCAGTAGTTGAAATGTTTTATTTTGATGTCCCATGGACTTACAATAAATTGATTTTTATGTTTTTTCACAAAAACACCAAGCAAGATACGAAAGAAATTCTAGAACTAAAAAAAGTTGTAGTTTCAGTTGCTAAATGTGAAACAAATACAAAAATTGCAAAAAATCAGTGACGCACATTTTTTCTGTCAAAAATATTGGTTACGGTGCCTTCCGGGACGCCATTAGATATGATACTTTTGATATAGTAAGGAGTAAATCAGCCCTTAACGACCCTTAATAACACTGCCAAAGTTCAATAAAATCGGAAAACGAAGCATTACCGGACCTATGTTCACATGAACGTTTAGTCTTAGAATCATTCATAGAATCACTCCTTCAAGTTTGGCCACGTACTTACATAACACCCTGTATACTAAAACTGCTTTCCAAATTCATGTGGAATTTTCGAAAAAGATTTTCGGATTTGTGACCCAACTTTTTCGTTAAAATCATTAAGTGAATTATTGATTGTAAATATATCAGTTTTTCATCTTCCCTTATGTATGAAATAGAGAATTGTTTATTGTAGGAATCGCATGCCGTTCATTCCTTATTAAATATTTCAATTTTGCCGAAATTATATAAGGTTCTTCGAATATTTGCCAGAGATTATTTGCCAATCCAGCTCCGTCCAAAACAGTTACTGTGTTGATGTATTTTCCATATAAATCTACTCCATATAACTTTTCAATATCCCTGTTATTCAATCATTTCTTGAAATTCTTTAAGTGGCTCTGTTACACTATTATATTTTCATAAAAAAATCACAAATTGATGATTTAAATAAAATTTCAATGATGGATGCATAAATTCGTAAGGAGAACCTAATTATTGTAAACTATATTTGCTCTTAGGTAGTATTCAGTACATTCGATTCATTGGTTTTTATTTAATGCGAAGTGGGAATGACTGTTTTATTTTGGTTATCACAAACAACTGGGTTCTGATTATTTTTCATCAAAAAAACTGATTTAGATTATTTCTAACACTCGGTAATGTTTTTCTTGACCGTTTTTATTTATCTTTACAGCAAGCTATGGCCCAAGCAGGAAGGAATGCCCTCCCTCTGCCATCCTTCAAAAGTTGTATACAGCTGGCTGCTTGCAGTGCCAGTCAGGGGTTACCAATGAACCCAGATCTACCAGCTGACTTGTTTACTGCATGTTTGACTACTCCTATCAAAGTTGCATTGAGATGGTTCGTTTTGCAACCCACTTCGAAATTAATGCCAAAAGTCAGTTTAGAATTGATAGACAAGTAAGGAACAATTTGGATTCAGTATTTCCAGTATTATGCTTAGAGCTTTTATTATTGAAAGTTGCACAAGTTTTGAACTAGTTTTCAATGTTATTGGGACGATATAAAACCAATAATTGATATTTTGAAATCGCGAGAAACTCCTTACCCATATTAGGCCAGGTTCTGGAATTCTGTCAGTATTTATCGACATTTTAAGTTGAAATTCCTCCTCATCTTCCTCTCTCTGGAGTTAATTTTGAATGTAGGAAGATATTGTTCGATGGAACACTTTTATGATGTCTGAAATAATAATAAATGACCTAGTAACATTCAACACCTGTAGTAGAAAAAACCTCTATCCATGAAGTTGAGATCATGTTGGAAGTAGCATCAGTAATATGTTTAAAAAACCTAGCTATCTCACAGATTACGAAACCGAATGCTAGAAGTCGAGGACGTCTTGCAAGTCAGGATGGACGAGTGTTGTCTTTTATGATCTATGAATACGCCGCCACTGGATGGTGTGACGCGCACTCACTGGAGCGCACGTCGTGGAAAAGCAGTTACGCGAAGTGAATGCTCGAGAACACAGCAATTTTCTTTTTGATTCAAATTCACATCTAAATTTTTTTATATTGTACTTACCCTTAGTTTCAATAATACAGTAAATCAAAATTTCGGAATTATTTTTATTGCTCACATTTTAAGAGGAGACAACACGACCCTACACCACCGTGTTCGTAATGAAATAATCTTTATTTTAACTTAACTTGAATTCATTAACCAGACCGGTGCAATTTACTAGTATCGATTTACCTGTTTATACCTGTCTACCCAAGAGTTGTGACGGAAAAAAAATTGTCAACCTAACGTTTGCATATTCTATATGCTTCATACTTCATCGATTGGTATGGAATTTGTCTAATAACCAATCCAGTGAAATGTTTCATAAAAAATAATTTTGGATTTGTTGATTAATCATATTCTGGACTGAAATTTTTTATTCAACTCATTTGCAATAAATTTATTGACATATTTAATTTGATATAGAATACTTTTCTTTGGCTGCGGCACCTCAGCCACCCCTTAAGTTTGCTTTAGTCAGTCCGCACACCTAAGGTACAAATGTTGCGCCACAAATGCTCCTCCACAAATGTGTCGTACAACATTTATCGCTCGCTCGTTATTTAAATAAGATCCACATACTTGAAATGCATTTGACAGCAGAAGGCATTTGATGACGGGCAGCATTTGCATTACATACCATACGAACCAACTTGAGTGATATTTGTTGCGACCTGTGTAGCGTTGAATTAGAATGAAAGATGAAATAATTTTGTCTATTCAAGAAATAGTGAAATATCCTCAGCTTTCTGATTTCACTTCATCAGAATACAATAACAGAAGGACGGTGGAACTAACCTGGGCGAAAATTGGAAAAATATTTGACAAAGTAAAAATAGCTATTTTTTATTTTGAAATTTTTTTAGGTGGAGAGGTAAATGTTTAATGTTAGATATTACAAAAAATAGCATTATATTTATCGTTTCTTCGTTTCTAGAATAGTCGTTTTTCTAATTTTCAATTGAGAATATTTTCCGTTTCAATATGAGTACCTTCAAGAGGAAGGAAACGATGGAAGTGACTAAAGTTTGTCTTTCAATCACAGACGATTCCACATCTGATTTCATGAACATCAAGTTCATATTTTCGAAAAAATCAACAAGCAATTTTTCAATGCAGTATGAAAAATGCAATTGCATGTATTAGATTTGAGTACTAGCACTAGTGAGATACAGAATAGACCATTCATGGCTCAAATATTGAGATAAAATAAAATATATAATGTTAGGTATATTTCGAGATCTGCAAACAGAAAAGGAATTGAATGTCAAATATAATAAATTAATTACAGGGTGGGTCAAGATGTTTCATAACTTTCAATAATAATTTTCCATAAAATTTTATTAAATATTGGAAAATGTAATTTAAAAAGCTGTTTCATTGTGTTTCTGTAAAAATTTATTTTTCTTTAATTTTTTGTAGTCATATATTGATACCCTACAGAACATATACAACATTTATATATAAAGCAGGCACGCCTTATTGGAAAGTCTAGCCTGTACCTAGGTGAGTTTGCTGTTATCATTTTATATTAAAAATGCTAACATTATTTCGAAGAAGGTATAGAAATTTATTTACGTATAAGCACAACTCTAATACCAGAATTATTAAAGTACGTAGTTATCTTGTCAAGGTACCGAACCATAAGATTTTACAAAATATTGAAACAAATAACCTCTATTTTGGATGGCTTGCTCGCTAGGTCTTCCTAGGTTTCTATTTAAATAACGATTGAAATTTTAAATATTTCCGGTCGATGTATTTTCTCCAGAGAAATTGGGATGCACTTTTTCTTCAATTTTTATAAAATTATGCAAAACACAATCATCTTTTACAATTCTGATAGTTTTTGTAACTGAGCACGACATAGGTATCTTAAATACAGGAAACTTTGAGACTAGCATGCCAAACACGCATTCTAAAATTTTCCTTGTATGTATTCGGTAAAATTCTATAGTAAGATTGCAATTTTTCTCCATCATTTTGGTAACTGCTTCGTTGTTTCAAAATTACCCAGTGTGGAGCAACAATCATTAAAGGGATGAACCCAGTAGCGACGTTTTTGTTTTCGTTTTTCCTCAATAATTGCCATATCATAAAATAATTTTCATCAGAAGACGACGACGTCATGGTTGACAAATTCAGTAGAGAACTGAACGCTGATGTGCGTGCTCATACCGCATTTGTAGTATATTAAACAAATGTTGAACGAGATATGTGAAAAGACATTTGCGGCACCTTAGGTGTGCGGCCGCACTAACTCTCGTTAGCTGTCATTACGGGTTATGCCGTTGCCCAGGATTGATCCAGGATTCACCATGTGGGGATGAGAGTAGCATTGGGATGCCTGAAATCCTGGCATCCCCTTGAACACCGTGTCTTGCCTAACTATCAATTAAATCAAGGATTATTGAAATTTAACATAATTATAGAAAGTTGAGCTACACGCACATTGTTTTGAATGTTTTATGAGCCTGACTATGTGAAGTGTCTTTGAATATTTTCTTTTATTTTAGAATTCCAGGTCAGATCTCGGATAGGAGAACAATGTTAGGAGAACTGAATTGGATCTTTACAGCAATCACAGATACAATTGCATGGAATACGTTACCAAGAGGTAGGTATATAGGTAGTGATTTAATAATTTTATAAGGGTTTAAGGTGTTAAGACCGGTTTTCACGGTGTCAATTTGTTTCAAGTTTCATGCAGTGCAACTTTGTAAATAGAAAATTGTGGCCATTGTTTATTGTTGAAGATGTTGAAACCAAAATAGCAATTATCTAATATTCATTGTGTAGTATTTATTTATTTAATACATGAGAAACTCTATTTTGGTGTAAAAATTTAAAGTTAATCAACATTAAATATAATATAAATATAGATACAACGTTTTTATCGTGAATAACTAGAATACAACAAAATTATAAAAATGTTGTAATTAAAATATTTCACATTTCAGTAACAAAATGCATTTTTAAAACAATAATAATGCTGATCGATGTCTTTTAGAGTTCTTTCTAGTGGTGTGTGTACCATAATTTGTATGATGGAATGGTAAGTGAAACAAATAAGTGAAATTATTAAGCATGTATCGATATACTTGAAGGAAGAAACTTTTTATTTCTTGCAGAAAATGTATTCATGAAATCTTAACAAAGAGCTTTTGATTGTTATCATCAATTCGTACAAGATACCATAAAAAATCTTGTCCATGAAGCAGAGTGAAGATTTAAACAGAACACATTAAAATTTTCTTTAGAAGTGTTTATCCTGGTCCAGGATTCTTCTGGATTACATATCATATCTGATTAAATGTTGAAATGTAATTAATTTCTCCAAGATAGTTGTGGATTTTAACAGTTCTAAAACTAATTTTGCCATTAGAAATTTGACATTCAATTTATAGTTATGGAAGAATAAAAAAACACGTGTATTCTGATAAGCCAGTTAAAAAAAGTTCAAAACAAATTTTAAGTTATGTTATATTAACGAGCGTCCAAATATTCTGGTATTTCAATATTTTCATTATCCCAGGAACGATTTCATAAGTGAGTGAAAAACTGAATCGTATTTATTTCCTGAATGCACCATTCCAAAAAAAAAGCAAATGAGTAAAATAATGTAACTGATGACGTCAAACACCACACTAAATGCAAAACTAGTATCATTTTTTAGGCTTTCAAATCTAATCAAAATGAATGTCAATTTTTCAGCAGGACACAGACCTACTGATCAAAAATCCTAAAATTACTATCAGGGCTAGCTTATAACTAGAAACCCAACCAAATACTTGGAAGTCAAGATGGTAAATACAATACTTATAGGCTGGGCGTATCAATTTTTCTCAGATTTCCCAATTCTCATCTACTACCAAAAATAGATAATTATCAACCTCAGAAAAATACTGACGATCATATGGACTTGATGCCTCCTTTGTTTTCATTACTGGTTAAGCGCAGCATCTTGTTAACCGTCACCTTTCGTACGATTGCAGTTGCCGCTCAGTTTTAATGGATATTTATCTGAAACAACTCTCAGAAGTTCGCCTTTTGAGTTTTATGTATTTGAAGGTCACCATCCCTTTGCACCAGGAAGGGTTGATCAACACCTGCAGTGTCCCCTTTTCTGGTGCATGACTACTCAATCTGGGATTTAATCGAACCACAATTTGTCGTAAAACAAATTTTTCACAACTAACTAAAAATTTGAAAGAATGCGTTCATAAAATCCCATAAGTAATCAATTTTCTGGTTATCAAACTGTTAGTACCAAGACATCTTGTTTAAGATGTTCAAACTTACACAATGCACTCAAGTCACGAAAATAATTTATGTATTCATCAATACTTTCATGTTGGTTTGATACCTTGGCAGAAAAATGTACCATTCATAGGTCACGTTTTTTTTCTGGATTGGAGTAATTTTCGAATCTTCGCAATATTCAAAAGTGAAATTAGATTTTCATGTTCTATCTCCTATACAGGTCAAAAATAGCAATGATATGTACTTTAAATCATTTGAAAGACTTCAGTCCCAATTCAAATATTCTGTCTGTTTTATATTACTGTTTATATGCTGATGAATACTTTCATTTTTAGTTATTTCAGGCATTTTCAGTACTCAAAATTATTGTATACTTTTTTCTAATGCGCCATGTGAAAGGTCTTCAAACCACGATTTGATGAAAACTAATTTATTTTCAAGCAACTAAAAAACCGAAACAATACGTTCATTAAAAGTAGACAAGGACAGAACGGACCAAACGTGATAGTACAGTAGTATTTGATCAAAAAATAACTCGTAAATATTACAGTACCTGATAGACTTCGGTACCATTCGTCCCTTGTGCACGGGTCGCTTAACACCCTGAGACTTGGACCTATTTTTAGTTGGCTTTTACTACAGACAAAGGACACCACGGACTAATTCCAACCTCTTTCACCAGCGATAAAAGTATTTTTCAATAGGAATTGTCTTACTATACAGATTATCGGGTGAACCATGCTACTAGTAGGTATGTTTTAGATTAATATTTGGTGGTTATTGCAGGAAGTATTGCAAAGTAGAGAAACGTGTAGAAAAACTTCGCCAGGCGTTGGACAGAGGTGATTTTGTAGTCCTATGATGCTGTTGAATTATTTTGTTCTCTTCCACGTTTGCTGAGAATCCTATAGCATAGGAGAATGTTCAAAAGGCTGAATTATTTATAATCAATTTTCATTTTAGGACTATATTTTTACTTTTTATAACTGCTGAGTATTTATTCTTGAAAATTAATAATTTATTCGCGATAAATTGAGGTTGGTTGCTCTAGCTATACATTATGGTAAAACTTTATAGTCGAATAAAAAATGGTTTGCTTTTGTCATTGCAACAGTGACTGGTTGCAATGAAAATCAATAATTCCAGTTAGATTATTTCATATTTTCAGTCTTTGTGTGTGATAAAGTGAATATTGTGAAATGAATCAGTTCATAGTGTCTGGTGATTGAAGTTGTCATGGATTATGAATCCTTAATTTTTTTCCATAATAGACTCGTTCACCATGTTTTTCATACACCAAAAAAACTTAGATGTTCTTAGTCTATTATTTAAAGGACACAAAATACTTAGGTAAGTTTTATTATATATGATGTTTCATTTTAAATTCAGCTGAGCAGTTTAGTTTTTTATTTCTGTTGGTAAATGCTTACTTATAAGAATACTGCCTCAAGATTTAGGCGTAAGGTCCGATTTCATAATAGGCCTAAAGTGGTTTATAATTTAAATGGCTGTTAGACTGTGACGACCAAAATTAAGTTGCAATCGACAGCTTGTCACAGTCTTAACATGTATTTAAACTAAATGACACTTTGCGTTCATTATGAAATCGGCCCTTAGTCTGAAACATGAGTTTAAGTTATAAAAAATTAACCAGTAAGTATATATTGAACTGGCTCCATTCACTTTGCAGAAAATTGTTGGTTGAACTACCTAGTTGAAGTTATGAATACGAATTCGTAAATCATAATGGGGCACTAGTTTTGATATTTCTCTCAACTAGCTGCACCCTTACAAACTACCCTCAGAAGTATTCGAGAGACTTGTGCGAGCTAGGGAAGACGTAGCCCGGGACCGGTGACCGCGCTGGGACTCCAATCCCTGTACCTGCCAATGATTGGATTAAAAATCGAACGCTTCACCCGCGCCCCACCACGGCATATAATAGTAATATGTACCGGGTGTATCTAAAATTGATTTATTTCATGAAAGTTCTCACATTTTTGAATATCAGATAATTTTAAAAAAATAATACAAAATTACGTGTGGTTCTGGTCCAAACAAGGTAAAAATAGGATTTTTTTATATTTGAAAGCGATTGAGGATATGCAGGTCGAGTTTGTATAACGATGAAGACTCCTTACCTATTTTTAGTAAGTGAAATCGTTGTTGTCGAATCACCCCTTTTGGATTTTTGCGTAGCTGTAACCCGAGAAACTAGGCTGAGCGTCGCGTACATTTTCAAATTCGTGTTTAGGATAGATAGAACCAAAATTCTTTTAAAAACAAGATGCGAAAACCTTCCTAATACAAATATTAAAAAATATGAGATTAACTTGATGGAATGAATGTTAACAAACCAAAACCTCGGACAAGGCTGATGATATTTAAAAAAATTATGTTTGTTTTATTCTTAGTCTAGGTTTTGAATTGTTCTTCATCTCTGAAAAATGTTGAAATCAGTTGTGGCAAGAAGTTTGGGCAGATCAAGAAAGTGTTTCAATTAACGCCCTAGCCCAAGGCCGTGACCAGGGGGTAAAATATATCTGAAAAAAAATGAAAATCAGGTAATTACGTCCATACACAAATCCACATTTTCCAATTTTGTTTAAACATGATGTGTAATAAAATTTGGTAAAATGTATTACAGTGCATTATTTACTTCAGAACCAACCCCTCCGAAATTTTTCTCTGGTTACGGCCTTGGCTCTAGCCATTCAAGTTAGTTGAGTTAGCAGATTCTTCTTACAATGAAAACATTCCAACAATATTCAGAACTTTCATTGCATGTAAACAAGAAAAGGTTTGAAAGAATTGCTGTTATTCTTAATTTTTTTTAACTTGTAAGCTTTGTAGTAGTCGTGCCCCAGCTTTGCCCTTCTTGAAATGATAAATCCCGAGGAAGGTTAGTTCAGCAAGTCTACACAAGGATATGGGAAGACTGAACTTGTCAGATCAATCTCCATGAGACTGTAACCGAGGAATGAATAATGATATTTCATAATAAAATATATAAAACACAGAGTCAATCATCTTTTCTGCGGTGTTCCAAAAAAATAAGGACCTAGACTCTAAATATATGAACAATATTCTAGAAATTATAAATCATAAGAAGCTGCCAGTGGGTGTTGACACGGAAGAAAAAACCAAGTTTCTGAGAAGCATCTTTGACAAGTACCTACTCCAGTTGGTTGATTTTTTCAAATACCAAGTATGAAAATGAAATACTTCATTAGTACTAGGACTCCTGACATAGGTGGATAATCTTAGATGGACTGGTTGTTTCACCTGAGTTACTTATTTAATTTATCGGAGTATTACTTGAGATAGTAATTGAAATAATTTTCGTTTTTAGTGATATTGTTTCTTAAGATTTTGTCATTGAATGTCAACAAGCATTCTAGGAAATATTGTCAGATCAAATATGTTTTAGGTCTAGACTAAACCACTACCGAAATAATGCTGTTGGATTCGTGGAACTAAACGATGAGATTTTATGCACCGGTAATAAAAGTATTACAACCGAACACAATGTTAAAACGAGGTAGTTTTATTGTTAAGTGAAAGATGCAGAAATAACCTCATTGAATGTGAACATGGCACCGCATATTTGGGTAGGTATAAATATTAATTATAATTATTATCACTTTCGAAGCCTACTGTAAGTGTAATTTATATATTATAATAATATAATAATAATTTTCGATTATACTTAATTAGAAATAAATTTCATAAACTTTTTTCAAAGAAAAACAATAACTAACAAAACTCTACATAACTTCAGTATTCAAATTTTCAAAATACCAAGTGTTCCAAATATTTATTCTGAAACTTCCCCTTCTTCGGCGTTTTTTCTTTTCATTTTAAGGCAATTAGGAACGTTCCGGATTTGATGGCCTCATTTATCAGCTTCTCTAGTGGTGAGATTATGATTTTAAATGATTTTATCAAAAAAAATATTTGGCTCACATAAAAGTCAGCACTAGTTTTATCCTTGGCAGACAATCAAAATTTTCTGACGATGGTGAATTTACTTGTGATTGAGTTTGCCCTATACTTGAAGGAACAGTTTTTGGGTCGTGGCTAAGCTGCGGGAATCGTTTGGAAAGGAAGAAAAATACCCCTGGTATACCGCTCTGACAATGTTTAATCTGTTCCTTGCTGTTGTTGTGTAGCTGGTTGCAAATACTTACAGTGATTTCAAAATATCTAATGCTATTATCTTTATAATTTTTCAATTAACCATTTGACCTCATATTTCCTAAAAACACTTACCAAAAGAGTGACTAAACACCACCATTCAACCATTTGACAAACAGATGTAATAATTTTTAATTTCTGTAATTTTTTATGTAATTAATGAAATTAATCTTTTCATGTTTGTTCCCAAATGGTAGTGCAAAATTTCAAAAACCAGTTTTTACTATGACTCCTTTTCCACTTTTCTCGATTGTAATCAAGTTTTGTGAAAAAATAAGGAAAACAATATGTATTCCGCAATATAACGTAGTGTAAGATCCCACTATTAAACGACCTTCACCGAGCTGGTTAATGGATGAAAAGTATTCTATCAAATTAAATATGTCGATAAATATATTACGAATGGGTTGACTAAAAAATTCCGATCCAGAATATGTTTAATTAAAAATAAAAAAAAATGTCTTTCAACATTTCACTGGTTTGCTTAATAGACAAAGTCCATACCAATCGAAAGTATGAAGCCTATAAAATATGCAAACGTTTGGTTGACTTTTTTTTTTCGGCACAACTCTTTGGTAGGCAGGTATAAACAGGTGAATCGATAATAGTAACTTGCACCTGACTGGTTAATGAATTAAAGTCGAGTTGAAATAATTTTATTACGGAAACTGTGGTATAGGGTTGTCTGCAAAAAGTCAGTCCTGAATTCCGGTTGTCGAGTTTTTGAAAGATATTACTGCGAGTGAATACGTGCGACAGAGAGGTCCAAGTGAACCATCCCATGCGATAGAAGAGGATACAGCATTGCAGCTGTGTGTAGTTCGTCCATTGAATGAAAACTACTGCTCAATTCTACTATGAATTATTTAATTTATACCGTCGGTTTTCTAGAAGTAACTTTAATCTGTATATGGACCCAATTTGTAATGGTCCTCATTTTATTTGAGCTACCTAATCAATTTATATACTAAAAATTCACCTTTGGTGACTGAATTTTGTCGAGGCGCCTTTGGAATCAGACAAACTACAGCAAACTTTGCTCGATCACCGGTTTTCTTGACGCTAGAGCAGACCATCAATGCTGATGCTAGCGATCAATTGACTGATAATCTTGCCGCAGACTCAATATCTGCACGTCAAAGATGGGCGCTCAGCTACAGCACTAGGACGAATATATTAACAACTATCTAACAAAATATAGGATTAACGAAAAAAGATGGCTCCTCGCACTCATTGCTAAAAAGTGAAATTAAGAAAGATAAAAAAAGATTTGGACAGTATCATTGAAGTAATAAAAGATACGATGAATCAATTAGATGATACTATTGATAAAGATATTTTATTTAACATTCCGACTGGTAAAGCTGCATCTGAAGAATTTGCTGATTCCTGCTTAACGTGCAGACAGCAGGCTATCAATTTAATTTTATCTTGAAATGCTCTTCAACATTTCCTGAATCTTCCACTAGCACCAACATATATTAACGTTGAAATAATTGATAGTTTTTACTACTTGCACCAAATCGGATCTTCTATAAGTACCCTAAACTTTTGATAAAATTGCAGAGTCAATACTGAAAAAAATATATTCAACAAACGCAACAGAAACACATTTTTTGATATTCCGTACAAAATTTCAGGACCTTAACATACCAGACCTAAACATTTTTTCAAAGCCTTGAAAATTATCGTTTTAAAGAGGATTTGGTGCTGTTTCTGTTTCAACCGTCTTATCAAGTTAAACAAAATTCCACAAAAAAAACTGAAAAAGTTTATTATGAATGTCATCACGAAAAGGCAGATACGAGAATTAATTTTCATGCTTATAAAGTGACACCAAGCTATTTTATATTTATATTTTATCACAATGAAATGTTTGTATAAAACACAACATCTTTATAATATACAGAGCTATTCAAATTCGAGTCTATGCATGGGGATCTCGGTAACGGTAAAATATAGAAGGGTGGTTGAATGGGGGCAGTCTCGTATTTCATAGGTCAAATAGGTGAAACAAAAAATCTGATCTAGCTGCTTTGGTTCTGGAGTTATACAGGAAATATAAAAATTTCGGAATTATTTTTTTTGCCTAGATCTTTTGTGAAGACTGTTTGAAACTTTTGTCACTTTGCCATAGCAACTTTTTGTAGACTATCCAGGTATGCAAATAAAAATTTTATACAAAGTATCGTACAACCCGTGCCACCCTCAACTTTTTATTTTCAAATACGGACCTGTATTTTTTTATGCATTTTTGTAAATGTCAAGAGTAATATTTCATTTTGGCGTAGTATTTTCATCTGAGTTACAGAGTGCTCTAGAAGTAGTTTAGCAGTAAAATTATTATTTTTTTATTCCATAACAGCTGTAATTGAAAATTGTCAACTTGTCATTGGTTCACTTTTCTATTCATTGATATTTTTCAATTATAGCTATAATGGAATTAAATAATGTTTTACTGCTAATAGTTCACTACTCCCAAAATACTGTGTAGTTTAGATGAAAATAATACGCCAACATGAAATACGACTCTTAGCATTTGAATAAATGTTATAAAAAATACAGGTCCGTATTTGAAAATAAAAAGTTGAGGGTGGCTCGGGTTGTACGATACTTTGTATATAATTTTTATTTGCATATTTGGATAGTCTACAAAAAGTTACTATGGCAAAGTGCCAAAAGTTTCGAACAATCTTAACAAAATAAAAAGATGTAGCCAAAAAAATAATTTTGAAATTTTCGATTTTTCCTGTATAACTCCAGAATCAAAGAAGCTGATCAGATTTTTTGTGTCACAAAATTGACCCCTGAAATACGCAACTTTGCCCCAATTTAACAACCCTTCTATCTTTCACCGTCACCGAGATCCCCATGCATAGACTCGAATTTGAATAGCCCTGTATTATTTTTTTATTTTATGGTAAATGTTTGCTTCGTTTGTTTTTATTTTGTCCGCTGACAAAAGGAATAAAATTTGCAAAATTGGTATTATAAATGTTTCACTATCACCTTTTTATATACTGAAATATATATATATATATATACTTTAATGTCACATAAGATAAATACACACATATAGGTATAATTAATTTATAAAAAATATTAAAATGCATTCTTTAATTTCAATATTATGTTTTGTATTATATTCCAAATTGATGTACAGCTCTTACGAGTGTATCGTTATCCTTTTCATTTTCATGAACGAATAGCATGCGCACTCTTTTCATTCAATCAATTCAACTACACACAACTGCAATGCTGTGTCCTATTCTATCGCCGGAAATGGTTCGCTGGGACCTCTCTGTCGCACATATTCACTCGAAGCCATATTTCACTTTTTAAAACAACTCGACAACCGTAATTCAGGACTGACTTTTCGCAAACAACCCTATATCACCGTGCTGGTAAGAAATAATTTTTATTTTAACTTAACTTTAATTCATTAACCAGACCGGGGCAAGTTACTAATATCGAATTCTCTGTTTATACCTGCCTAGCCAAGAGTTGTGACAGGAAAAAAATAGTCAACCTAACGTTTGCATATTCTATAGGCTTCATACTTTCGATTGGTACCAATGAAATGTTTTAAAAAATTAATTTTTGACTGAAATTTATTAGTCAACCTATTCGCAATATATTTATTTATTGACATATTTAATTTGATATGAAATATTTTTCATCCATTAACCAGCTCGTTTTATACTGGGATCCGATACCAAAGTCCTAGACACAATGGATGTTTTATGTAATAAGTTTTAAGTTTTGAAATATCGTATATCAATTTTTAAAATAAAACAAGATGCAAAACAGTATTGTAAAATTAAGCTTAAATTGATCAGAATAATAATGGCAATAATGGTTTCGCGTTAAAATATGGATTGGGCGATATTCTGTTAACCCTTGGCCAGCTAGGTCACTAGATCTCAACCCGCTAGTTTTTTTTTTTTGTGGGGATATTTGAACAATAGTATTCACAAGTTTGGGACCTTCAGAGACACACACCATTTGGAACAGTTTATAAGAGATTGCGTAGCGTTATTTACCCCTTCTATGTTGCAATATGTTCGGACAGAAATGTCGTCTGGGACAATGTTATGCATTGAGCGCGAAGGTGGACATGTGGAATTCATGGAAAATTTTTGTTCAATGATAACACTTGAATTTAGGTTAATTAGGGATCATAATGATTATGATTTGCTAATTAGTGTAGGATTCTAGCACTCGGCAGTCTGATAGATAAATATCGTGTTCTTTTTACTTTTCATGTTTGTTCTGGTTCCTAAAATAAAATATTATTTATTTCTTTTTCACATTATTGAAAAAAACTTATTTGATGGATATAAAAATGAAAATATTTTTTGGGGGAATAATAAAAATCAAGTAGATAAATTAGAAAATCTCAAGTTTCTACGTTGTACTGCGGAATACATATTGTTTTCCTTCTTTTTCCACAATACTTGATTACGGTCGAGAAAAGTGGTCTATGTTGACTCCTCAAGTTCAAAAAGTTTCAAAAAAATCGAACGAAGTTGGAAGATATGAACCATTGTAACAGCAGGAGTAATAGTAAAATCTGGGTTTTGAAATTTTGCACTACCATTTGGGAACAAACCTGAAAAGTGCCATTTCATTAATTACATAAGTTTATAATGACCCCTAGAAATTAGTTGATACAAAAATAAAAAGGAACGTTTTTTCAATCAATAATAGACAAGAGGACAAGATGTGAAAAAAGGGCCTGAACAGAGAATTTATATCTGTTCGGATGGTCAGGCAGCACTCAGAGCCATCTGTCATCCTAAACCAAAATTCCAAAAATGTATATTCAATTAAATTTAACAATAAAATATAATAACTCATTAACAACATTTAAATATATAAAAAATTACTTTGAAACAATCACTCAGCCGCAGTGGGTTGGGGAATGTTTTGTGATTTTCAGGTGGGAGTTTTGGGTTTTTTAACCGTGCCAGAGAGGTATTCTCTGGCAGGTAAAACCTCATATCGCCTGCCGGAGCATGCCCTACGATGTTATGTAGGCCTTCAAATGCTGCGAGTGTGTGTCGACCATTGTTTAATCCCTGTCTCCTAGTTATTCATACAGGGCTTTTAAAGCTTGGGGTGAGGCATCGGGCTATCGGAGCCATGGCTTAGCTTACGACTCCCGGAAAAACGACGAAAAAACCGGGTTCGGACTACGTGGTGAGCTATGGCTCACTCATCTTCTGGAGTTTTAC
Organism: Chrysolina americana; assembly: GCA_958502065.1. NCBI lineage: Eukaryota > Metazoa > Arthropoda > Insecta > Coleoptera > Chrysomelidae > Chrysolina > Chrysolina americana. The sequence goes on from OY293411.1 coordinate 65,637,501, forward strand.
GGAATATATCCAGTGCCTGGTAGATGAGCCCGTGTTTCAACCATAGGTTGTCACGGGCTCTGATTGGTCATCCTAAACCAAGCTCAGCACTTGTACGAAATGCGGAGATGCTCTCGAGAAAATAGCTGAAACGAAGGAAGTTCAGCTGGTATGTGTTCCGGGTCATAGAGGGGTGCGCGAAAACGAGGTGGCAGACGAACTTGCTAGAACCGGTTCCGCAACGCCGTTCTGTGGGCCGGAGCCTGTACTAAGCATCGCAAGAAGCCAAACCTCTTCAGCCCTTGACGACTGGGCGGAAGAAAAGCTGAACAAACTTTGGAGGGATAATAGGGGCTGCAGGCAGTCGAAAGACTTTGTGGCCGGCTCCAGCAAGTCAAGGGTGGCATGGCACCTAGACAGAAACCGCCATGCACTACACCTCCTTATAGGAATACTAACAGGGCATATCAAGTTAGGCAGACACCTATCACTAATTGATATAAAAGACAACTCCACTTGCCGCAAATGCGAAGAGGTCGAAGAAACGTCGTCTCACTCCCCGGCGAGTGCGAGGCGTACGGGGGGCTGAAATTTGAAATCTTTGGAGCTGAAAAACCCCAACAAGAGGAACTTGCTAACCTGGAATGGACGGACATACTGACCTTCATGAGGAGGTCACGAAGGTTTGACAAGGAAGCCTAGAACAAAGAATGTAGATTTCTGGAATACTGGGGATGGCAAAAATGGTCCATGTGGGCCTACTTGCCTGGCTACGATAGCGGTCTGCTCCCAAATTACTACTACTACTACTTTATCAATAAAAAAATATTTGGAAAAAAATGCAATTTTGAATTTTTTTGAATTGATATTTAAAATTCCGCATGTGGGCCTAAAACTGAATAATAAACAACTTTTTAAATAACTTTTTTTTGCTTTCTTTACGAATAACCCCACTTTTGCCAATTTGTAATAAATTTTTCCAAATTACCGCCATTGGTGGAGGACAGGCGGCGTCCTCGTGGCTGGAAGTCAAGTAAATGTCTAGTGAATGTCTGCCATTATATAAAATGTGCCTACAGAGTATGTGAATGTTTGTGAGTGTTTGCCATTAGATCTTTATGATTAAATGTGCCTAAAGTGTATGCCAAATTTAATTATGGGTGAGGATATTGCTTCGAGCAAGACAATCCTCATCCACCGACGAAGCCCGAGTTATTTACGCCGGTTAGAGGCCGGGGCAGGACGGATTCTTGCATAACTCATATGGTGATGCTGTGTCAATTGCGTAATAGCATAGCACAAAAAACAGAAGCAGAAGAAGAATTACCGCCATTTTGGTAGTTACATGACATGTCAAATTCGATGATTAAATTTTCCAATATGCAGAAACGATTTGCTATACAGGCCGTTTCTTTTATCATGTGGTAACATTGCTATATTCTAATCCGTAATAGATACAAAGACGATTAAATGGGAAAAAATGTAACTATTGTGGTGAGCAGTACATTGGTCAGAGAAAATCTACGGGGACTCTCGCCCTTCCCGACTCATACAGGGTAAACTAAAAATGCTGTTTTCGGTTTTTTACGAATAGAATGGTTCAGAAAATAAAAAAAAAATTAAAAAGGAAAGTTTTATTGTATTCAAAAGGTACTAGAACTACGTAATGATAAATTTTTAAATAAACGTAAAAAAACGAAAATAGCATTTTCAGTTTTCCCTGTATAAGTTGGGAAGGTCAAGAATCCCTATAAATTTTCTATGACCAATTTACTGCTCACCATAATAGTTACCTTTTTTCCCATTTAATCGTCTTTGTATCTATTACGGTTTAGAATATAGCAATGTTACCACATGATAAAAGAAACGGCCTGTATGCAGCTTTATTAATAAAAAAATCATTTGTCATTTTCTTTTTATTTAATTTCTGTGTTTTTTTTTTTTGTTTTACTCCTTTCTCCATTTATTAGATATTTCACTTGAATTATTTATTTTCTTGTTAGTGAACTCACTTTTTGTCATTTTCAATTTTTGTTTGTATAGTTATATCTTTTTTCAAATAGTAAATAATATTCCCTAAACATCTGTTTGTTTGTGCTGACATTTGCAAGGCAGCAAAGTACTTCGACCTAGGTGATGATGACCGACACATCATAGAAACATTACACCGGATTGCCATTCACAGATGTATGAGTTGAGACTTTGAAGAAGTGCTGATATTAGAATAGACACGAGTCGGTATCAAAATGCAAATTCTTATTTTTTTCAAAAATTTGTTGAATTTCAAAGTGAATGAGCAATCTGGATTTCCTACGTACTGGGTGATCATCACCTGAATGTTCGTATGTAATAACCTTAGGAATGAAAAATTAATTGATGAATGGAAAATTATTTAATTAAAAGGTAGTTTCGTACTTGATTCTGACTTGGTTATCGGGCTTCGTGACAATACAGTCAAATTTTAGATGCAATAAAAAAATTCGAATATTTATCTAGGTCTTGTTATATTACCCTTGATTATTTCCAATACGAAAAAATTTGAAATTACTCAAAAAATCAAGACTTTGGTTTTTAGTTGGAAATTTCAATGTAATTCCGATATTTTTCAATCAACTTCATACTCATTCATGTCTATGTTCAGGGATTGTTTGTTTAATTGATATAGGTACAGTGATGTTCCAGTAAAAAAAAACATACTAACATGACTATGATAGACATTTTGAAAGAGCAAACTCATTTTTCTAATCTAAATACAGTCATATGTGATTTCAAAATTGAAGCAATAAATGCTTCCGGTGGATCGTTCACAAATATCAATATTCGAGGTTATTTGTTCAATCTTATTCAGAATGTTCATAAGAACATGCAGAAAAGTGTATTTCGCAACAAAGTTTAAAACTTTTTCCTCGTTCCATGTAACCAGGTTGTGATATATTAGTAGATATTTTTTGTTTCAAAATAATTCTAAAATGCATATATAGGTCGCCTACGAAGAAAAAGGCTGGAAAACCATATTTTGCTATGAATGTTTGGAATGTTTATGATAGGGTCAAGAATGATTTGTCTACATCAAATAATGTTTTAGGAGTATGTCATTAGAAGATTTGGTAGTTTGATTTCATGTAGTTCACCTTGTATATGGTTAATACTAAAGAACATAACATACTATTTATTTATTATTTAGTAATATTATTAGAAGTTTGGCATAATTCTGATATGAATTATTGTAATTAATTTTTCATAATTTGGAGGTCATTTGTATACCAGTATTTGTTACTGCTTATTCTATTATTGATTCTTTGTTTGATAAGAAACACATGATTTGAGTTCCTTACAATCAATGAACTCCTGATTTTGTAACTGTAAATTTTGGAAATTATCTAATTTATTGGTTTGATTTTTGTAGGATTTGTAATATATTTTGTTGTTATGGCATCCATTTTCACTGCTTAGCATCAATTTCATATTGACAATGTTATGATCAGATAGATTTGGATCTCATGCTCTCGTGACTGTATCCGTCTCAAAAGTCAAGAGAAAATTATTAAGGGTCTTCTCATTTCTCGTGTTTTGGTGGATTTTTGACAGAAATTCTTTAGTCCTATGACATTTTTTCATTGAAGTGTATATTGAAATCCACGTTCATGACCACTTTTTTAATATTTTATAGGAAAATTTCAAAATCTCCATTTGGACTATGATAAATTGTGATCAATAAGAGCTGATAATCAACTAGTAAATTTTGCAGATCAGTTCTGATTTTATACTTCATTACATCTTTACAGAGAATCATTACCCTAACCTTTAGAAACTTACATTTACTATAAAACGAACAAACGTCAATTTCCAATTTCAAAACTCTTAGTCTTGTTAAGTGATGTTCGTATAAACAATCTATGTCGTTTTCATGATGACTTTTTGGGTTGTGAGGCCGATAACGAGTTTGACTCGACGTTTCGCTAACCACTCGTGCGAATGTAGATATAAAAACGTCGTGATTGGTTATATATGAGTAAGTAGTATTTATAGGGTCGCAGTCGAATAATTGGGCAGTTTCAAAGAAAACTCTTCAATACTGTCTAGTTTTCGGTAACATTTACCTTCCTCACTCACTTACTTTTAACTCTTTAATTGCACGTTCGTTGAAAAGTTCTTCCAAACTATAATCTATCTGAAAGTAGTGCCTTGACATCTTTTCTAAATATAACTCCAGATGCCACTCCTTTCATATTATCTAGCAAGTAGTTGAGTATCTTGAATCACTCGATAAGATGAAGTAATTGGTAATTACAACTGATTATTTTGTCTTTCTTCTTTTAAATTTGTTTTTGTGCATCAGGCATTAGGGATTTGTGTCTGGTGATTGTGACAACTTTTTCACGATAAGATATTATGTTCAGTAGAATCCATCATCCCGAATATGTCTTTTGATTCACTAGATTGGATTTACGAATTATTTCAGCACTCGTCGTGCTGAATGCAGCTCTTGATGTACATGATTCGATTCATCAACTGAAACGTTTTTACCTTCAGATAAGATTTTTTTTTTCTATATGTCCAATTTCTAAACATCGGTAACATATTAGAAATTAATTTGATTCTTTGTTTTTCTCATTTGCAAATCTTGACATTGCTTTTGAAATTTGTTTCTGAATGTTCTGATATTATTATTTTTTATTATTAATAAGGCATCGACTACTGAGGTCATTAGCCTTTCCTTAGCTTGGTACAAATCTTCATATTTTGCTGAAAAGATTGGTTGCTTTCAAAAATTCCAGAACGGTGATCATATATTTGGTGCTGAGACAAGATCTGATACTACTTGGTAGCTTATATTGCTGTCAGACACCTTCATATTGATTGCATTCTAAGAGAAGGTATACTGTAATCAGGGCACAGATAATAGAAACTTAGATGAGACGGCAGACAAGGAACGTTATTTGAGGAGAGAGATAGAAAAGCGCAAAATTTGAAGGGCCACATTGACATCTGACATTCAAAGACCTCTTCTACTTCAATCTTTGACAGATGTCAAATGTTACAATAATAACAACAAGTGTTGTTGATCTCAGACCTCAGTATAAACCGTTGATGAAATCCGTTGATCATTGTTTTTCGTTATTAGGAATTATATACCATTTACGATTATTAGATTATCCTTGAAGTATAACGATGAGTGAGAATAAAGAACCTCACAGAAGACATTATTGTAATATAGAAACTGCAGAAATAGTAACAGCAAATCGGACAGCATCAAATTACATAGTTTTCCATATGTAGAAATTAAGTAAGTACTTTTTTGTTTATTCAATGACATAAAATACTCGCATTCTATTAGAAAAAGCAAAGGGTTGGATTCTTAAATGTATTAAAGTATTACGATCAACGATAGTGATTTAACAGATTGATTATGTATGTGTATGTGTTTTCTTGGGATATTTCTAGTAATATGTGAACTGTTTAGTGATGAGAAAGAATGTTCGTCAATGATTGGTTGGACCGTTATTTCTAACCACTGACATTTTCTTATGACTTCAAACTGCTGCTTAAATTCACCATACTGATTGTCTTATTGCATTACAGGTGCAGAATATGGATAGAAGCTTGTGTATAAGAGAAAGATTATACTAACACTGTAGTTTAATCTTTACACTTGTAACTTCTGAAGTAGCCAACCACAAAACATCAAGAGCCAATTCAAATGGATGCACGACCAAATAACCAAAGTCATATTAATGTGAATAATTTTCCTGAAACTGCTATGGCCACTGTTGATGTCATATCAAAGTTCAATAAACTATTTGATCTTTTCAATTCTTCCGCACTATTATACATGCACTGCATTCAAAACATTCAAAGGGGAAAAGATTCAGCTATATTTTTAACAGAGATAGAATGCTTTCTGAATGAATTGAAAGTGTTAAAGGGGGCTAATAAAATTTACGTTAAATTCATTGATTGTTGAGGGCTTTACATCTTTTTTTGCCAGAAAACTGCACCAAGACCCATAAGAAGATTTCTTTAGTTGTATCAGACCGCAGAATGGCTATGCTGAGAATCCAACTTCAATTCAGTTCACTAGATTGTTTTTTCAGAACAAAATGAATTCAAATATGTATATCTGATTGATAAATACTTGAAAATTAATTCACGTAGAACATTTTCGAAGGGGAAATAATGAAGAATATGTAAAAATATTTGAAATAAATGTTTTTCTTATCATGTGTGTTGATTTATTTTCAAACATTTTTTGATATAAGTACTTATCAGTTGCACATTTATTGCAAAGGGAAATTGAATATTTTCCAATTAAAACGTGGATGTTACTAATAGGAGATCATTCAATAGACAACAATAAAATAAAATAACATCACTACTGGAAGATTACTGATAGCTGATAGGTATAAGTGGTCGCTAACAGTCCTTGGTAACTTTAATGCTACAAAGCACGGGAATGTATTCTTGATTTTCTCCAAGTTGTATATGAGGCTTTTATAATATTTGGGTAACCAAACACAACCGATGTCACCTAGGAATAGTATAGTGTTTTTACACAGAACATTTGACAAATCCTTTTATATTCAGTTTTCTAAACATATTGGTTACGTAGACATAGTGCAAGTTGAAGTAAATTTTTTTGTCAAATACAACGCCCAGTTTATCTCATAATTGGCTTGTGATTAAATTCAACAACGTTCTTCAAAGAAGACCCAATTACAAGCGCTTGTCTCGTAATTAAACAGAAAATTATCCTTCATTTGGCTGGGAATGACCACCTGCAGACATGCATGTTTCGAGGTTTATTGCCTCTCATCAGTGACAGGGTAGGTCGGACAACATTATAATTGTCCTGTCCTAGTCGAGTTATTACGACTTGTTCTCTTCTCGTCAATCCTTGTGAAAGTTTCACAGCTTCAATATTATATAGGTTTAATATCTTTCAGTTTTGAATCGTTGTTTGTCCAATCATATTGCCATGTGTTGAGTATTAGGGTCTTTGTGAATGTTTCGTTGTTGTGTCGTTCGGGTAAGATATTATGTTCAGTACAATCCATCATCCCAAATTATGTCTTTTGATTCACTAGATTGGATATACGAATTATTTCAGCACTCGTCGTGCTGAATGCAGCTCTTGATGTAGATGATTCGATTCTTCAACTGAAACATTTTTACCTTCAGATAAGAATTTTTTTCTATATATATCCAATTTCTATACATCGGTAACATATTAGAAATTAATGTGATTGTTTGTTTTTCTCATTTGCAGATCTTGACATTGCTTTTGTTATTTTTCACAAACTTATCATTCTTACGGAAGCGTCAACTTTGTATTGATAATGCTCTGAAATGATCAAATTCATTAGCTATGTTGTATTCGTTATTGATACATCTCTCCTCTTCAACTAATTTTGACTTAGAGTGTCTCATGTTGAGACCATCTTCAACAAGTTCCCAAATTCCTGGCTTTTGATGAGTTCAAAACCTGCATCTTTCACTTGATGATATAAACAATTTTGTCGTGTTAAATATTCATTGATGTTCTCGTCGTCTTTCCTAGAAGTATTAACAAAGTCTTTCAAGATTAGAAAACCATACCAGGTCTCCCATACTTCTTTTTATGCTATTTTACAATCTATTATATCGCCTAAATAATTGTTGTATATGAGCAAATATAATATAGATTTATCACTGTTTACAAATTGTTTCAACTCGTCTTAACTGAATCCTGGATCAATAGCATGCCAGAGATTTTCAACTCCCAAAATTCCTTGTGCCCTCATTGACCAGTATATAATATAGTTCTCGGAATTCAGTTCTTCTTTGTAATAATGTATTTTACGTCGTCTACTTTTTCTGATTATAAGTCTGGGCCCATAACTTGGTATTGATTGGCAGAAAATGGTTTTCGATTATACTCAATCAGAAATTAATTTCATAAACTGTATTCAAAGGAAAACAACAACTGACAAAACTCAACAGAAAAGAGAATGATTTAATAATGATAATAATAACAATAATAATCTTTATTGACCTTTGTTTGCCATATACAATGAATAAGGTACGTCAGTAAATTAATAAATAAATAAATAAATAAATAAATAAATAAAACAGTGTAGTTCAATACAACACATAACACAAAATTACATTAACATGAAAATTACATAACATGATAATTATAAATCAAATAAAATATCCCAGAATAATTTAACATATCAGCAGCACGATATATGTTCCAAGAATTCGTCTATTGAATAGAACACGTTATTAACCAAATATCGCTTTAGATCTGTTTGAAAACATTTTAGTGATCCGTGACTTTTAAAACGTGAAGGCAATTTATTATAAAAGAAGGAACCAGCATAGAAAGGTGATTTCTTATAGTTGGCATGATTGTACTGTGGTTGGAGTAAGTTCTCAGCATTTCGAATGTTATAGCCATGTATATCACTGCTTTTCAGTAAATTATTTGTTTTGCCAAAAATTAACGATAAAAGTTTGTATACATATGTTGACGAAAGGGTTAAAATCCCGTTGTTTTTGAATATGTTGCGACATATACCAATCAGGCAATTACCAACATCACTACATTTTCTTACTCTAACATATAGTAATAATATTGTTTAGTTCCCAATATAGTAGTTGGGTAATATAATTATTTACTGAACAAACTTGAATTCCAAAAAAACTCGAGGTTGTGCATGGGAGTTTCGTTAGTAAAATGGTTCATAGTCATATTCTTTTGATGGTATTTTTGTGGTACACTGATAAATTGGTTTATATGAGAAAGTAAAATTATTTGAAATTAAATAACTGGGTAAAAGGTAGATATTATGCACTACAGTATGGTAGAACATGAATTAATTATTTTCTATTGTTGTTATGTATACTCATATATATCTGCATACCCATATACACAACATAGGCATGCAAAAACATATATAGTTGTTTGATCTGAATTGAAGAAAAATAATAAATATCTTGTCTCTGCAAGCTATGTAAATATATTCTTCCGCAATTTATTTTTTTGAGGCGTGATATAATTCAACATGATTCTTTTGTTTCAGGAGATTAATTCAATATTTTTTGACATAAGGACAAATAACTTGTTTAGCCGATATTTTTCCTTAATATTAATAAGTTATAGAAGAGTACTTTTAATTTTTCGTATCGGTAATTTCTCACTTTTTGTATATACCTTTTAAATCAACTAGTATTTTTGAGATGAAAATCAAGAGCACCACGTCACCCAAGGATTCCATATTGAAATGTACATTCACGAAGGGCATAGTATAACATTTTCATATGAGAAATTTCCTTCTGACACTATTGATAATGTTTGTTATGTGCTTATCACATCTAAGATGTTGATCAAATAATATACCTCAATATTTCATTAAATAAGCTAAATGTATTTAAATAAAATCGTTATTATTTTGAATTCAGGAAGTCGCTTCTTAGAGCACGTGTAGGGCATATGTTTTGTTACGGGACTTGTAAAATTTCAAGATTTTCACCATGTCGTACTCTGATGATATGGGAATGATGCAGTTGGTGTCTCCCTAAAATGTTACTGTATCATCACCGAAACTTTTCATTTCAACCACTATCGAGGAACAGGAGTTCGTTAATATATAGTGTGAATAAAATTGGTCCCAGCATGGTGTCCTGAGGAATTACACATAAAACAACCTTCTTACTGCCATCGTGGTGAAGTACCCTGGGGTATGGTCACTACTCAGGGTGTTTGGCTCTGGGTAAATGAACAGATGTTGGTTCAATGCAAATAACTTTACTTGGACTTGGTGAAGATCGATTTTCTTGGTATAGTTAGTCGTGTTATATCAAGTTAGTACAAGAATCTTAAAATAATTAATAGTATAAATTTCAAATATAACAAACAGTGAGTCGTACGAACAACTAGTAAACATGACAAAAAAAATTACAAGTGCGATAAGGAATTAAAAAAAAACCCTGCACGGCTAGTAATGTTTAGGCTTTTGAGAGAGTTTAGATAATATGAGGCCAACAATTCATAAAACGACTTACCTAAAAGTGCAGGCCACATACACTATAACAATTAGGCATTCAAAGCCAGGAAGCACTCGTAAGATTGCAGACTGAAATGACAAAGACCCGTTACTCATACGTTTAAAATAAGTATACTGCAATCGGTATCATTCCATGATTCGTATCGATAATTCGTGGATTTGGCTGAGCCAGGAAGGGAGACACAAAAAACATTAAGTGAAATAAAACAGTGGCGGAGTTCGGAGGTTACGCTCCGCTACATCTGCCCCCGTTCTTGGGGAGGAGGAGCTGCCGGAGGCTCCGTAGGACCACAAGAAACAAAATACTTCTTCAAGTGAGATACATGAAACGTGCCCCGCTCAATATCAGTTTCAGGGACAGACAGAATATAAGTCTCATCACTCAAAACTTTATTGATTTGGAATGGGCCCTCGTAGATGAGAAAAAATTTCTTCGTTTCTCGGGAGGACGCCGACGTAATCGGATTAGCTCGCAGCAGTACCAAATCTCCCACCGTAAATGGGACGATGGGTCTCGATGGTCGACTTAGAACACGACGAGCGGCACGGGTTTGTAACTGCTCACGAGGGAGGAATCACTTCACATGATTATGACTGCTAGCCTCCCCAGGATATTTAATATGACTTCTGAGGGGGGAATATGCGGGGGTTCTGAATTGCAACTCCACAGGGGGAAAACCTGTAGATTCATGCACAATGTTATTGAATAAATGTAAAATGTGCGGTACTTCCCAGGCCCATCGGGTATGCTTCGAGTGACAAAATGCTCGAAACAAACATCCTAGCTCCCTCATAACGCGCTCGGAAGGATTACCTTCAGGATATATGATAGAACTATACACAATCTGAATGCCCAAACGGTTCAAAGCGTTTTTCCATACTCCCGAAGTGAACTGTGTCCCCCAATCGCTCAATACGCGTTGAGGTGTCCCTACACGTTTGACGTAATCAGTAGTGAAATGATTCACCACTGATTCTGCTGTGGCTTGTTTCAACATGTATAAGGCAACGTATTTGGTGAACACATCCGAAACCATAAACAAAAAGGTGGTGACCTTTTTGTTTATGTGATTGGGGAAGCGGCCCATATAGATCTACTGCGACCAGGTCTCCGGGCCCTGTGGGAATAATTGGGTCCAAAGGTGGTCTAGGCCTACTGGAGGATTTACTTCTTTGGCATAGATCACACAATTTCAAAGTTCGCTTGACCAACGTATGAAGCCCGCGGTACCAAATGTCTGACCTTAAAGCACACCAGGTCTTGTATACCCCGAAATGCCCAAACTTCTCATGGTAATACCCTATGAGTTCTGGTATGGAAGAAATAGAGATACACAAACAAAACCGGTCTTCCGCCTGTAAATAAAGGACGTTTCCATGAAGGAAAAACTTGTCCGAAACCAACCCTTGTTCTAACTTTTCCAACTCCTTAGCGAGACATTTATCTGCGCGCTGCTCAGTAGGTAACCGTTGGAGGAAATCTTTCAACTTTGGACAGTCATTTGCTATATCAAGAATCCGAAAAAGTTTGTCACTAGGGACTGGTAACCTGGCAGGAGGATTCCGAGAGAAGGCGTAGGGAATTATGTTTTGGGTTCCTGAAATATATTTTACGTCAAAAGAAAACTCCTGGCAGGCTAGAACCCATCTAGTAATTTTGGCGGACAACAAACAACACGATTTCAGAAAGGAAAGGGACTGGTGATCACTTCAAAAATGGCGGCCCAACAAATAAATTCTCCACCTTTGAAGGGCAAAAATAATCCCCAATAGCTCTCGCTCTGGAACCGAGTATCTACCCTAACGCTCTAGCAACAGACGACTAGCATAAGCAACCACAAACTGAGAGTTGTTTTCGCCTAGTTGGTATAACATAGCCCCTAAGCCAATATCGGTACAATCGGTTTGGACGACAAATGACAACTCAGATCGGGGATGGTATAAGAGCACTTCCTTACAAAGTAAATCCTTGAGTTTGCGAAACGCCTCGGCTTGCTTCTCTCCCCAAAACCAACGAGTGCGCTTCCTCAACAGAGTCACTAAAGGTTCTGAGACATACGCGAACTCAGCCGAAAAACTACGGCCGTAGTTACAAAGGCCCAAAAAACTTTGTAACTCCTTAATATTGTTTGGCTTCTGGAAATCACGGATAGCCTGGGTTCGAATCGGGTGTTCAAGACGTACCCCAAAAACTTTAGTTCTTTCCTGAAAAACTCAAATTTTTTCAGGCGAAGGGTAAAACCAGATCTAGAAAGCTGAGTCCTCGAAAGACCCCGAAGTGATCAATATGTCATCCCCGTAAACGTGGACAAACGTCTGTAAGAATGGTACCAGAATTTGGTCAAGGCACAGGGTGAAACTAGATACAGCAGTCTTTAAGCCAAACGGCAGAACTCTGAATTGGTAGCACCTAGTTCCATATCGAGAAGCCGTGTATTTTCGGTGTTCAGCTCTTATCGGTATCTGCCAATAAGAGTGCGTGCAATCCAAAGAACTCATATATTTGACTTGAGGAATTTCCATCATAATTTCCTCAATGGGCCTCGAAAGTTCATTATCAACTTCCATGACAGAATTTAGCCTCCTAGCATTCAAACAAACTCGTATGCTGCCATCCTTTTTGATAGTAGTCGCTAGGGGACTACAAAACGGATTGTTGGATCTTTCTATGACACCCCACTGTTCCATCTTATCCAATTCCATTTGCACTGCAGACCTGTGTGCAAAAGGAACTGGGTATGGCCGGACCGAAAAAGGGGTCGGATCAGATAAATGTATATTGTGTTCATAAAGTGTTACCAGTCCAGGAACACATCCTGATGTTTCTGTAGTAATTCTGTGAACATTTTGGCCTCCCTTGAGGTCAAATTAGCCTGCTGTACAACATTTTCAAAATCGCAAGGTTCCACACCCACAGAAGTAGCAGGAGGATGGTGACTGATTGATAGCGCACAAACGGAGCGATTCAACCCTTTCGGAATCTGCCTCTATCTTATGGTTTAAAGAGAACTCCGGGACAACCAACTCTCGATGTCTAGTTTAAGCGGGACTTTGCCGTGTTCCAAATCAATCCTAGCTTGATAGGTACGCAGAAAGTCAACACCCAGGATGACGGCATAAGCTAGATCAGGTATAACTAAAAACTCGAAGTTGAAAAATTGGTCTCCTAAAGAGAACGGAAGAAACACTTAAGCCAAAACTCGTCGCTGTTTTGCTTTGAAAGCACCCGTGATCCGAATACCACTGACTTTGAAAAAAGTTAATTTAGGCAGACACCCTGTAATCTGCGCGAATATTTCGTCGGATATACAACAGACGTCGCTGCCTGAATCTACAAGAGCGGGGAAATTCAGGTGGCCCATATTGATCTCGACAAATGGTGATCGAGGTACTGGTTTGTGGTGGTCACTGTCACATTCCTCCAGCAAATCGTCAACTGGATCATTTCCACGTACAAACTTATTATGGTCAGCCCTATCCATAACCCCCACCAGCGGACTAAGTTGATGGGTTGCGATTAGTTTTCCGGAAACTCAATCACCTCATCAACAGAATTCAGAGCAGAGACCTTTCTGGAAAATGGAGGCTCATCTGTTTGCCCATTTCTCCGGAACGGACTAGCATCTCGACGTGAGTTAACATTATCACGGTCAAATCTATCAGCTGGGCGAGAAATGTAGTCAGCCTGAGACAACACGGTTATGGCGTCAGCTACCGTGCCAGTTCCTATAAGTGCCGCAGCTACAGATAAAGGGAAATGTCTAGCAATCATTGATATTAGAAGTGACTCGGAAATTACTGGGTGTAAATACCTACATTTTGAAAGCAAATTCAAAAAGTAATCTACATAACTACCATCACCAGAACGGTATTTACCCGTTTCCAAAAGACTACGTCTTCCCAAAAATAACTGAGAAATGAGCGTTTTAACTCCGGAAAATCTTTAAAATTAGAAAGCATGGGCATCAGCCCACAACTTTGCCTTTTTGCGGAAAAGTGCATGACACCAGTGCGGTACAACATGAAAAGGCATCCTCAGTTGCCTGATAGAATACTCTAACTTATCTATGAAAAGAACTGGATGGATTCCCTCATTATCAAAAAACGGTATGAGTTTTGCAGCCTCTATAGAAATAAAATTATTTTCGAAAAACGGCATGGTATGTAGCGGTATATTTCCAGATATACCCTGAACATTAATGTTATCAATATTCCTTACTGCGCTCTAGTTTGTCGTCCCACCCTGTATAGGGTGGTCCTGAGTGGGAAAATAATTTTGATCCCCCGGTATATGAAAATCAATATTAGTCATAGGGACTTTGAAAAACTGATTTGGCATTTCAGAATAAGTATTTTTCTTTGAAATAGGACGAGAAGTTGAAGAAAAATGTTCTGCGAAACTAGGTTGGCTACTTATACAAGGGCCACACTTTACCTGATTTTTATACTCCACATTACCTTTATCTACAAGTGAAAACCGAACATTATTTCGAGTTTCACCTTGTAAACAATAATTAGTTGCCAACATAGTTTCATCATAAGCAGGTTGGAAGTGTGCACCCATACTAAGACCACCCAGTACTCTATTAGACTCTTCAGCACAATACTTATTACCCGAAACTTTGGTTTGGGCAGTTGCACGGGGGTCGCCCTGTAACAGATTTGTATTTACCACATTCACCCTATTATAAGAAAGTTTAGGGTAGACACCCGTACAAAAACCACCCTGTACTGTATCAACAGATTCACGAGAAATTTCATTATCTGAAAATAATTGTGGGGGAACATTTGTCATCGGTACACCCTGTAAATTGCACCCAAATAGCGAACTTGACACATCATTTGGATTTAATCGGGAATCCGAAAAAACAGTTTTTGTGAAAGACTTTCTAGCTAAAATACTATCAACTGGCCGCTCACTATCTAAAGAAGTAATATTTTTTTGATTGTTAAAATGTTTATCAGAATGTACTGGTTTACAACTAAATTCACTTTCACATGCCCCCGATCCAAGCGTTTGGCTGTGAAAATTTACTTTATTAGCGGCAGAAATTTTTTCTCGCATACTGTTTAAGATATTGTAGCCCTGTGGCTCATTAACATCTGCAAATAATTTGTATGGTGCAGTCTTTTCACTAGTTATTGCTTGAGTTGAGATTCCACTTTCATTTGAAAATTGTGGACACAAAGCTGAGGCTGTCCCAGGGTCTACTAAAATAGGCCTACCTTGACTCTGCATAACCTCTAGCTCACCATCCTGCCCTAATATGCCCCCATCAGGCCTTCTAGGGGTACCTGCACCTGGGGACATGACCCTACCTCGTCCTCTTGCTCTTGTTTCATATTGATGCACTGGAGTATGGACCACCATCCTACCCTGGATTCAAAGCCAAGTTTTGGGGTTGAGGAACTGGTTTCGACGATGTGACTGTTATGAAATGCCAAATGGAAACCAGGCCTTCTCGTTGGGCGACAAGATGTGGTGAAATAACCTGGGATATGGTCACTACTCAGGGTGTTTGGCTCTGGGTAAATGAACAGATGTTGGTTCAATGCAAATAACTTTACTTGGACTTGGTGAAAGTCGATTTTCTTGGTTTACTTAGTCGTGGTATATCAAGTTAGTACAAGAATCTAAAAATAATTAATAGTATAAATTTCAAATATAACAAACAGTGAGTCGTACGAACAACTAGTAAACATGACAAAAAAATTACAAGTGCGATAAGGAATTAGAAAAAAACCCAGCACGGCTAGTAATGTTTAGGCTTTTGAGAGAGTTTAGATAATAAGAGGCCAACAATTCACAAAACGACTTACCTAAAAGTGCAGGCCACATACACTATAACAATTAGGCATTCAAAGCCAGGAAACAATCGTAAGATTGCAGACTAAATTGACAAAGACACGTTACTCATACGTTTAAAATAAATATACTGGAATTGGTATCATTCCATGATTCGTATCGATAATTCGTGGATTTGGCTGAGCCAGGAAGGGAGACACAAAAAACATCAAGTGAAATAAAACTGTGGCGGAGTTCGGAGGTCACGCTCCGCTACACCATATTTTCAGTAATTTTTTTATTTATTCACCTTGTATTTGGAACTGAAATAAGGGAGAGCTTTCTCCAAAATAAGCCATTTTATTTGAAATGCGTTTCAAAATACCAATTATTTGCTCCTGTGTTTCCGATGCAGTCAATGTTGTGGAGGAGGAACTGTGTCCGGCTTGTACTTCTCGTACAACCAATATCGAACTAGTAAAAAAAATATGAAAAATTGTTGGTGGCTACTGTCTCGAGTGGACACGTGCAATTTCTCGAAATTATATGCCATTGCCGGTTGTTCGAAATACGGTAGCATGAAGAAAGTCGGTAGAATAACTAACTTACGGAATCGCTAACTTAATGTCAAATCTGTATTTTTGTGTACACATGTCTATAATAATTATACTGTTTATGCTCAGACCGTCTGTACTTGATATTAATTAATGTATAGCTTGTATGTAAGCAGAATTCAGTAGAAACTCAGCTTTCCTGACATTTGGATTAACTGGCAGTCATGTTTCGCAAAATAAGCGGCAATAAACTGTGTGTTTAGAATGTGACCCTATTTGATCGCAGCTGGAAAGGTAAACAATGCAGTATAATGAAATTATTTGAAATTAACCAATAGGAACCCGGAGGTAACATTATCGGTGTAAGCTTTACTCTTATTAGGTCATTGGCACAGACAACCCTCATGGTTTTGGTCAAACAATGGTCATTCCCGTTCTACTAGCGTATGACATGAGTAGCTTGTGAGAATTTTGGTTATCCTACTAAGTGGAGTGGGTTTGGTTTGAATGAAGTTAAAGAACAATGACAAATGGACGACACTCTTTGTTTTGATTCTTGAATATCATTATTAAATATCAATTCACAATACCAATACGACATTTTATGCCTAACATCTTATGGAGATTAGATTAGATTGTTGGAGTTGTCGTAAATGATATATGGCCTCACAAGCACTTCGACCTATCTTCTGACGATACATTCACTTTAGAAGTGAATCTTTTTCTGAATTAAGGCTGAAAGACAATGGAAGATTTATGTTTTCAGTTTCAATTTTTATATTTTCAAATTTCCATTGTTATTCTGATTACGTCCCACAATTTTGTTTGTAGAATTGAACCTATATTATTGTTCAATTCTGTTGCATGTTTCATTAAAAAAAATTATTCTATAAACTATTTCACAAACGACTCTCAAGGAAAACACAACAATTCAAAATGAACCCAACGCCAATAAGTACGTGATATTGAAAAAATTGTTTAAAATTGTTTTTTCCGTTAACTAGCTGTCGTCCCCCATGAACAACAGCCCTCAGAAGTCTAAACTTGTGCGAGCCAAGGATTAACGAGGTCCTACCTCTTAACGTGCGATTCCTAGCACGAGACCAGTGACTATGCTGGGAATCGAACCCACGCCCCTATGATTGCCAAGAAAGTTCTCTACCATCACGACCACTACGGCCCATGGTTTGAATTCAGCTGAAGGTCAACCGACTACTACGTAAGCCAGACCCTTAGTAGATACGGATCCTTCATGCCATACAACCATTACAACCATAGAATTGAAAAATTCAGAGATAGAAGATGTCCATATTACCTAGAAAGATATGACCCATTCTATACACTTTTTGTCTGTGATAGAAGACATCGGACACGCCTAAACTTCATCCCCTTTGTGGGACCAAGGTTTCGCCATATGGTAATGGATACAAAAGAGTGGAAAGAGTGAGTTATGCAGAGATAGATAGCACAGGCAATAGAATAGACAGTCTGGAAAGTCGGAAAGGATAGTTCCAGGCCTTTCCTGGGCAAGGGGTAGTTTTAGTGAGTATACAGCTTGCTGGAATCGTAAATATTTCTTTCAACTAGGCAGTTGTTTGCGAAATAGTAGAAAATTATTTTTCAATTTTTTTTTAACGGGCCCTTTCGCCCTGTACTTCCTGGGGTAGTATTCCGTGTACCATAGAATTCTATAGTCGATCAAGTAAGTGAGATGTCGTTATCGATGAATTCATGGGAGAGAAAGATACGTAACTGTCGACTATGGAATTCTATGGTACACGGAATCCCACCCCTGGGCCGGCAGATCATGGAATATTTTTGTCAAAAATCAATACTTACATCAAATATGAGTAGGAAATGATTTTTTTCGATTCGACAGTCGTTTGCAAAATAGTGAAGTAAGATTTTTGTTTTTATTACCGTCCCTGTTCCCTGTATTCAAAAAATAATTTACAATTTTGCTGAGCTCGTTAATATATTTCAAAGGATCCACATGAAAGTGATATAACGTTTTTGTCTGAAATTTTGCTGTTTGTATAGAGAATTAAAAGACGTTTCGAATGAGGTACCCAATGCCATTCAGTAAGCATAAACTGCGAATGTAATCTGACTCACATTGTCACACCTAAACAGAGTTCAGATACAAATATTGTGTTTAATAATAGTTCATTTATGTAGGAATGTTTTCCGATCAATCGCCGATCGTCAAGGAGCTGAATATTATTTAATTTCGCTTTTTGTTATTCAGTAGGCGAAGGCTCGGCAAAAGTTGATATTTATTTATCTGTCTACTGTAGATTCTTGTATCAATTATTGTATATATTACATGTTTTTTTTTTATTATTTAATATTTTGAGGTTATTTTGATATTATTTTCTCAAGAAGTTGCCTTATCACCAAGAAGTCATTTTTATAGACCATAAAGTACATTTAGAATTGCCAGAAAATGCTATAACCATAAATATGATTTTACGAAAATATTGATTTTAATTTTTCATGTAGTCAGCGGCCTAGTGTCCTTATGGAGAATTTTGCATTCAATCAAATTTATTACCTGATCTTTATATTTATAGAAATGGTAAAAAAAAGTCTATGTTCGTATCTACATACACCCCATAGTTGAGACCCTTGAACTAATTGTATTCTGTATGTGTATTTGTATTACTTTTGACCTGTTCTATAACTTTTGTGATTTCCCAAGGATAATAAATTGATTGTTTAATGGGTCTTTTATTTTTTGTTTTCTTGTTTCCTGAATATCAAGCAATACAAAGAATTATATTGGTATTTTCTACCTAAAAACTAGTGTGTATCTAAAATGTGTTCATATCCCTTTCAATAATAGTTAACTTATTTTATATCATCTATTTCCATTCAGAAAATTGGGTTGTGGTGGAAATGTTCTGCAAATTGTTCATTGTACAATCTGCCATATGTTGTAATGTTGTAATGTACAATTAAAATTTTTCATCACTGTCGTTGACAGACTAGACAAACACGAAATGAACCTGACCAATGAAAACCCAAATTGAACGGATCATTCTAGTGAAACATTCAAGAGCTTCGTTTTGGAGGTTGATAGTTATGTATGTATAATGAATATTCACTCAGACTTTTGATTCATACTTTATATAAAACGATCTAATGTTTGAATTGTTACTATATTTTATGTTTTTAAATGGGTAAGATGATATCTATTCATGAACAATTGTTATCAAATAAAATAAATTGAATTAAATGAAATGGATATTTGTTGATCTTCACTAGTTTATTTATTTACTTCATAGTTGAGATTAATATCGCAAAATGTAATACAAGGTGTATTTGAATTATGAATGCTATTGATCTCAATGTTAATAATTAGGAAAGTTTAAATTTGTATTGATGCTTCTTTCTTAGAGTTCTTACAGTATTCACTTTCAAAAATAAAAATCTACAGTTTTCTTCAGAAATCTCTCAGCTAGTTTGTATAGCATTTTAAATGAGTAAGAGGTACACCATTTAGGAATTAATTTTATTCTATTTTATGAATTTCTTGAATGATCAAATTTAAAGGTATTCTTGCCAATACATGGAAGTTTTCATTCACTTGAATTTTTACTTTCCTTTTAAGTTTTTTTCATAAGAATTTCAATATTCCACAATGTGAAAATGAAAAAATGTAAAATTAGGAAAATATATTCAAGTGTAGAAGTGCAAATGAATCAATATAAGTTACTTCGTTAACAAGACTAATGTCTTGTATATATGGTTTGATTTTTTCAGTTACTTATTCTGAATTTACTTATCTGTTAGATAAGATAAAAATAACTAAAAAATATTGAGTGATAGTTTAATTGGAGGAAAAATACCAAACAACCAAGCGAAGTTCTCCATCCCTATACACATATTCAACCACCTATATAATTCCATATGTTCCCGGATTGTCTGAAGAAATGAAACGACTAACACATTTAGATGAATACTTACACTTTAAAAACCATAAAACACTAACGAATGTTCAAGAAATTGTGACAGCAAACAATGTGTGATCGAACTTATTCAGGTGGAACATCAAAACCATTGACTCTGCGCCAGGAAAAACATGAAAACTAAGTATACCAAAAGGCATAGCATGTGCAGGTAGTGGAGGCTATTATTATTTGTGTCGTGGCGCTTTAGGGCGGCTCACTGATTTTTGGTGGCGTATTCACTTTTCAGCTTTAGGAAAACCCGTAAAACCTGCAGCATCACTCCAGGTGGTCGGTGCGCACTGCAAGCAAGCACCATAATACTCACATGACACTTGCTTTTTCAAACAAGGCATCTTGTAGCCTAGCGATTCCGAGAAACTTGAGAAAAATTCTCTCAATCTCAGACAAGTAGAAGTTTAAATCGCACGTTAAAAGGTAGGACTTCGTTAATTCTTGGCACGCACAAGTTTCTACTTCTGAGGGCTGTCGTTCGTAAGGGGACGACAGCTGGTTAACGGAAAAAACAAACACAGAATATAAGTTAAACCACACAAACAAAGTATGCTGTAAACACAGTTTTTTGAACATTCGTCCGTGTTTCATGATTTTGAACGTGTTAGCATTAATCTCATTGTATTGATTGTTTTTGATGCTTTTCTCAAGTTTCTCAGAATCGATAGGCGACAGCATGCCTTGTTGATAAACACTTTTTCAACCACTTAAAGCATCAATGCTGGTTTTTCTCAAGGCACTGTTCTGGGGCCGCTGTTATTTATTTCATATCAATATATTTAGGAGTGTGAGGTTATAAATATTTTTGCAGATAACACTTTATTGACAGCAAGTGATGTTAATTTACCAAATGATATTTTCCGCAACGTTGCTGAAATAAGTCACACATTTGGTTTCAAGATGCTTCCGTTCATGGTTGACTAACTGCCAAATTGCTCTCGATTTATTTTCAGAAGCAAGAAGGTAATTGTAAGCGGTTTTTTTAAGTTATTTTCCATAACATTTTTGAAATATTTGAATGCTTTCATATCCACCGGTTGTGTTTTCTTTTTATTGTCTGTTGCTTTCAATGAAAGAAGTAATTGTAAAGGAACCAATACTTCCCAGTCTAATTGAGATAATTTTACTATAAAAAAAATTTGTCCGTGGTTTTTAATTTTTCTATCAGTATATTTATCTATTTCTGTGTGTTTAGTATCACTTCTTTTGGAAACACCTCCATAAATGCCATAAAACTTTGAATTGTGTAGAATCGATAGATACGCCAAAAATGCACAAAATGACCTGAAAGGGATTATTTCAAGTGATATACACTACGCGCCAGCAGCGATGGAACCAGCAACATTTCCTGAAAATCAAAGTACGGGGCAAGATAGGCTGAAATGTCATCAGATTCGTGATCGGAAAAACCGTTTTACTGCTGATCAATAAGCTCTGCATGGACTGGTTTTTCAAAACGATAGGAAAAAGCAAATTGCCTTTCAAAAAAATTTCTGAAAATTTTGCTGTTCTTTCCGAAAAAACTGCAACGTTGAATTGTAGTACTTACTTACGCATTTACTCATTGACTGAGTTACTCATTTACTTTTTCACTCATTTACTAATTAACTAGATGAAGTGCTAGGAATCGCACGGTAAAAGGCAAGACCTCGTTAATCCTTGTCCCGCACAATTTTCGACTTCTGAGAGCTGTCGTTCGTAGGGGGACGACAGCTGGTTAATGGTTATTTTAAAACAATTTAAATTTTGAACAAAAAACAACTCATGTATCATTAGTATACTTAGTTTTTTTTTTCAAATATGAGCTGAATTTATAAACATTCAGACGTGGAATTATCTGTCGCCATTTTCTATCGTTCAAGATGACCTCTTGGAATGTACCTATTCATATTGAAAAAGAAAATATTCTTTATTGAAAAATTGGATTTTTTTTTCGAAGTAAATGGGAATATATGTGAAGACGAACGATTCGTAGAATGATTATATGTAGGTTGGTAGCGAAGCGGTTGAATGTCGGCCGTTGAAACTTCTACTAGCGCTTGGCCAAGTTCGAATCCTGAGTATGAGAAAATTATTCTCAATTTATTCTATGAGAGTTTATGAGGGATAATTATTATTATATCATATCACGTAGAAAATGTTGACATTATTCAACTTCGTTTTGCTTGTCTCGCCATACACATTGACAAGCAGTCTTCACGTCATCCAATAATGTCAGCTTCTTCTGCTATGTATATGATGTGCTATTTTTTTTTCAGCTATTACTTTTATTGGAATTTCATGAAAATGATACGAACCAATTAACTTGCTTGACCATTTTACGTTCAAATATTACTAGTCAACCTTTTTTTATTTTAGACCTGTTTCAAAAATTATTTCGCCAAGACCTCCTCGTTGCCAGTCTTTTCCGGAATTTCCTCTTGGCCGAAAGAATTTTGAGATCGTGTGACTGCACACCCATCAGTGATCCTCAACTTCCTTCCACCTATCAGCATCCCATGTGGCATGCATGGGATTTAGCTTTAGATCTGAGTTTGGGGCAGCTGCCGAACATAATCAAAGCAGATGAACCCTTTCAGCATTTGCCATTTTTTGAAGAACAATTAACAGCGTTCCAGGTTTGGCTAGAGTTAGGTGAGTGATTTTTTCCATTTCACATATGATAAAGAAGCTATGACTAACCCGTCATATAGAGGGATAATAGATATTTTGCATTAAATTTAACCTTCAACCTTCTCACGTCAAGTTTTTTTTTCCTAACTGATATGTTGAAGGGATGTTGATAACCTTACTGCAACTTTAATAATACTAATAACTGGTTTCGAGTTTAAAAATCGCATTGAGGAACATTTTGTATAGGGTCAAAAGTTGTTAATTCTTAAAATCAACTTAGATCCCAGGAAACCTCTGAAAAAAAAACTATTTTCAATTATCATTTGAAAATATTCCCTTTTTACAATTAAGATTATGTTTCTAAATACACTTATGATGCAACGAATATACTTGCGAACTTCCACACTTGTGAATACATAATTCTTCCTGAATGGGTAAATGACACCTAGGCATACAATTGCCTGTATTGTACTTCTTTACTCATTAATGGAGAGAAAAAATTAAATGTACAATAAATACATAATTGACAATATTCCACAGGCTATCGGTGATCGGTTTTTTCCGTCAGGTTGGTAATGAATTTTGGTTTTTAATATTTGAACACTGTAGCTGCGTTTTATTCGACTCCATTCCGGTACCGGTTTGGTGGAATAAATTGACATATGACACAAACACAATGATAAAAATGTCATAAATGACAGATAAATGACAATTTATTCTCAAACCGGTATGGGAATGGTACCAATAAAAAGCAGCTTGTATTTTGATACACTGACATGTGCCATGAGTCAGCAATGATAAATGTCAAATTATTATAACCAATTCCCAGCCAGTCCCTTGAATCTGACAGATGTCAGTGTATCAAAATACAGTTTCAAATATTAAAAACCAACATTTATTACCAACCTGACTGTAAAAAACGATCACCGATAGCCTGTGGAATATTGTCAATTGATAGCGATTCATAATGACAAAAAAAATTTACACGATTTTTTTCATTGTATATGATTAAATATGAAGAAGATGGTATGTTTTGAAGAAATAGCAATGATTTTACGAGTCAATGTTCAGAATATGTTAATGAATACCGGATTCTCGATTAGATGTTGTTTGAGAGTATTTTGTGTTCCTATTTCATAAAACAAATGAAATGACATGCTACAAATGTTTGAATAATATAACGTAGTCAGTAAATGTTTCTTTCTTCTACTTCTTTCTATGTGGTCCTACACCATCCTGCTGAAAAAACATACCATCGATGACGTTCTCAGGTAAATCATTCATATTATTTTGAATATCGTTTTCTAAGAACTCTAGATACCTTAAGCCCATCAAAGGACCGTCGAAAAGAATTGGTCCAATGATTTTCATCCCTATGATTCCGACCTAGACTTTGAATCCAAATTTTTCTTGGAAATTACCTTCTCTCATTAACCTAGGATTTCCTTGAGCCCAATACCTTTGTAGTAAAAATACCCTTAACTAATTTTGCTAATTTATTTAAAACACTTCTTGAACGATTATTCAACTAAAACATTGACTTCACTATTTATTTCTATTGTCGCCATCTGTCTGCGGACTCTTAAACTATATCTGCAACTCTCTGTGACACTATCTCGCCCTCTCATGTCGACCGACTTATATACCGACTAGCAGATTCTATTTACAGTTCTCGAACTATCCGGACTATAGGGCGACTCATTCAGATGGCTTTCGAAGCAACGAAGGCATTCAATTTCATTCATTAGCTAGTTCTCGTCCCTTCTACGCGATGACTCATAGTTGTTGATCCGTTTTGATCCGTTAGCCAGCAGCACAGTCGTCCTCCGAGCCATGATGAAGAAATTTGACAGCAGGGTGAGAGCGCCCTACCTGCCTTACAATATGCGACGACATTAGTCATTGAATTTGTGGAATGGTGACTGTTGAAGGTTGAAGTAGTCATCCTAGGGTGAATTATTTGTGTTCTAATTGATGAATAAACGTAAAAATCGAATGTTCGATTTATCAGTGAAAGTGTGTTCAAAGCCCATCAAAAATAGTGTTTACTCAAATGTTATTGTGAGGTTATCTACGTATACCTATTTTTGCTTTTGGAGGGACTTTCTACTTCATTTGTGCCAATATGCCTACTCGTTGTTGTGTGACAGGGATTCTCAATAAAAGAATATCTTTTAGTATTTCATTTTACGAAAGAAGAGGAATCGCGAAAGAGATGGATTTTGGATTTCTGATGCAATACCTCATACAAATTGGAGCCCCTCTCAAAGGTCTCTTTTATATGCGATTCATTTTCATGATACTCATATCATCAAATATGAAACATTTCCTCTAGATGGATCAATAAAAAAAATGCTTAGACGTCCAAAGTTGATAAAAACTATAGTTACTTCAATGTTTCCGAATTTATCAAAATATTTTGCAAATCCTACAGCATTATTGAGAATTAACCCCGATAACAGAAGTCAGAAATGTTTTGATATTCATAATAATTTATTAGGAGAGTTTGAAAAATCAGATATCATCCACAGTTACGATCAATTAGTTAGGGAATATAACGAAAAACTAAAAGTTGATAACTGGAAAGTTCATCATACTGTAGTAAAACTGCACTAACTAATTTTCCTAATTTATTTAAAACACTATTTACAACAAGTATTCACTAAAACATTTACTTCAATAACTAGGTATTTCAATTTATTTCTACTGTGGCTATCTATCAGCGAACTCTGGAACTGTAACTAACTCTCCATTCTGACTGTCCCGCTTATATACTCCCAAGTAGTTTCCATTCACGACTCTCGAATATTCAGGAGTATAGAACATTTCATCTAGATGGCTCTTCGAATAGTATCGAACAATCGATTTATTCCAGCTAGTTCTCGGCGATCCGTACGCCAGTAGATATGCAGTTGTAGTTGAACGAGGGTGCATAATTAATAAGATCAGGGCCGGTCTCGGGGCCGGTCTCGAAATCGTTACATTGCCCCCTTCTTAAAGACGTTTCGCCCCGAAACGTCATTCTTGGAGTGTGAAGATATCTGCAAGATTCTCCATATCTGCACCTGGACGTTCGATGGAAGTAGCACTCCACAGTCTTCAATTTGGGTCGAGGAAGATGGTTGCAGCACACCAGAATGTTGATGCCGCTGGATCTGAATATTGTCTCCAACATGCTTCTTATAACTCTCCAGTCCAGCCCATCAAGCCCACAGGCCAATTTTGGGATTGCCAGGTCTACAATATTCTGGTCCAGCATTGTGTCTCTCAATCTCGTAAGACTCTTCCAAACATCTTCATAAGACGGCTTATCTCGAGAACGCTTCTTGGTAACCAGATAGTAGATGCTTCTCTGGCCTTTCCTCAGCTGTAACACCCCTCCAACTTCCGGGTTCTGTTCTCTCAGTTCCTGGATTCGACCGAACTTCTTGGAGAAAACTACTGCAATGCCTCTGGACATTTGGAGATCTTCTGCCACACAGTGAGCTAACGCGTAATCAGCAGGCACCTTGAAAAGATCTCGTGACTCCTCTCGGGTTACCCCATATTGAACTTTCTGTCCGTTCGAGTACAAGGACATGAACCTCTGAAACGTCATTTCATCCTCCGGTGATCTGACTGTGCGGACTTGATCGTGGTTTCCGGTTTAAGGGGACAACCTATTGAAGTGGACTACCCTAGGTTTTCCTCGTGGTGGCTTATATATGCGGTAGACGAGGTCGTTTATCCTTTTCATGATCTCATATGGTCCTTCCCACGAGTTCCGAAGTTTCGGTGATAGTCCACGGCGACGTTTAGGGTTGTATAGCCAGACAAGGTCACCTGTCTGATATCCACCAGCATCCGCCTTGATATCGTAGGTCTCCTTCATTCTGTCGCTGGCACTCTGGATGTTCAAACGGACCCGTTCATGGATGTCGTCCATTCTCTGTCGCAGTTTGCTGACGTAGTCATCTCCCGCAGTGTCTTGTCCTGGTGGCGTCCCAAACTTCAGGTCACATGGAAGTCGCAGCTCTTGGCCCATAATAACACAAGCAGGAGTTTGGCCGGTTGACTCATGAACTGCGGAACGATACGCCATCAGGAACAGATGGAGGTACTGGTCCCAATCCTTCTGGTGATCAGAGACTACCTTGGACAGGTGGCGGTTTATCGTCTTATTCATCCGCTCCACCATACCATCGGACTGTGGATGTAGAGCTGTGGTCCTCGTTTTCCGGATGTTCAGCATCTGACACATCTCCTGGAACAGGTTTGACTCGAAATTCCTGCCTTGATCCGAATGCAGCTCTAACGGGACACCGAATCGACAAATCCACTCCTTCACCAAGACGTCGGCAACGGTGATGGCTTCTTGGTTGGGCTTCGGCCCACTTGCTGAAGTAATCCATCGCTACAAGGATGTACTTGTTCCCGTGTTCAGATTGTGGGAACGGACCAGCGATGTCAATGGCGATCCTTTCGAATGGGCTGCCCACATTGTACTGGCGCATCGGGGCTTTAGGTCTTGTTCGAGGCCCATTACTGGCAGCGCATACAGCACATTTTCTGCACCAGTCCTTGACGTCAGCTTGACAATTGGCCCAGTAGAACCGTTGCCTAACTTTCTGGAGGGTCTTCGTCACTCCCAGATGTCCTCCGGTGACCCCATCATGGATTTCTCCGAGCACTTCCTGTCTTCTGCTCCTGGGAACTACTACCTGACGTCTTTCTTCCCCGCCATCCTCCGACTCCACACACGCTTCAAGACTCCATTGTCTAAGGTGAAAGAGTTCCATTGGGCCCAGTAAGTTTTAACGACTGGAGAACAACTGGCTATTTCCTGCCACGACGGTCTTCGCTCACTCTTCTTCCAGCCGATAACTAAACCAAGATCTGGATCTTTCTCTTGGTCTTTATGGATCTTGTGGTCATTCCAGTTATCATCGACCGCCGTGGTTCTGCAGAGTGTCGACTCCTTTTCCTCTGTTCGTCGGCAGTGCGAACAGTCGTCTGGACATGGTCTTCGCGATAGGGCATCCGCATTCTTATGGCTGGTCCCAGCCCGATGTTCGATCTCAAAGTCGAATTCCTGGAGCCTCTCAATCCAGCGTGCCACTTGACCCTCGGGATTCTTAAACTGTAGGAGCCATTTGAGAGCTGCATGGTCAGTTCTCAGTAGGAATCTTCGTCCATACACGTACTTGTAGAAGTGCTCAACTCCCTTGACAACAGCCAACAGTTCCCGCCTGGTGACACAGTAATTCCGCTCCGGTTTACTGAGGGTCTTGCTGAAGTAACCGATGACCTTCTCTTGTCCTTCTTGGATCTGAGACAGGACAGCTCCAAGTCCCACGTTACTGGCGTCCGTGTCCAAAATGAATTTCCTGTCTGGAAGGGGGTAGCTCAGGATTGGTGCGTTGATCAAAGCTCCTCTCAACTTCCTGAATGAATCTTGGCATTCATCTGACCACTGGAACTTTGTTTGTCCTTCCGTGAGCCTGGTCAGTGGTTTTGCGATGTTAGCAAATCCCAGCACGTATCGGCAATAGTAAGTGCACAAGCCAAGAAAACTTCGAAGCTGGTGAAGGTCTTTCGGAACGGGCCATTCCTTAACAGCTTTAATCTTCTGCTCATCTACTGCCACTCCTTTCCCAGAGACAACATGGCCGAGATAACGTACTTCTTTTTGAATCAGATGACATTTCTTAGGGCTCAGTTTCAGTCCGGAGCTTCTCAGTCGCTGAAATACCTCTTCCAAGTTTTTAACATGGTCCTCCAACGATCTGCCAACCACAATAATGTCGTCGAGATACACCAGACACGTCTTCCATGATAGTCCTTTCAAATCTAAGGTCGAGAAAATCGTAGATCCAGCCAGCGTGTCTAGCGTGTCGTCTATCCTTGGGAGAGGGTAGCTGTCCTTTTTCGTCACGTTGTTTAGTTGACGGTAGTCTACCCAAAACCACACGACTGGAGAGGACCAGGGACTGTCGGATGGCTCGATGACTCCGTCTTTCTCCATGTCGCAGACTATTTTGTCAGCCTCCTCCTTTTTGGCGAGAGGAAGTCTTCTGGCTGATTGCCTGATTGGTCGGGCATTTCCAGTATCTATCTTGTGCTGAACCCCCTTTGTTCTACCGCCTCTGCCTACTCCGGTATCGAAGATGTCCTGATACTTCCTGACTAGTTCTCTCAGTTTAGGCTTCTGTGCTGGCCCCATGTCCTTGGACGAGATAGCAACCAACTTCTCCAATTCTGCTGGCATATTACTGGCTTGGCTAACAGTGCCACGTACACTCCTGATTACAGAGGAAATTGACGAGCAGTGCCCCAAAATCGTTCCCTTCTTCAAGGTCACCGGGTAATAATTGACATTCATTACCCTCACTGGCACAAATTTATCAGCACGCAACAAGGTTTTTCCTAGTGCAATTCCTCGTCCAATTTTCTCATCATGTAGCTTGGGCTCGAACATCACCACGTTTCCACTGCTCGCACCTCCATCCAGGCGAGCCTCCAAAATGGTTTCAGCCCTCTCCGGTACGCTTACGTCTTCAGCCAGCAGAACTCGAACCATTTCTTCATTTCTCCCATGAAGTACCAGCTCTTCTCCGTTCACACGAAGGACGCCGTCTTTAAAATTCAGCTCGAATCCTCTAGAATTCATGATGTCCATTCCAATTATTACCTCGTCCTCGATATCCGCTACTAGAGCCCGGTGTTTCACTGTAGTGCTGCCCAAAGTCAGTTCAATTGGAAGTTCACCATAAACAGTTGCCGGCTCTCCTGTTGCTGTGCGTAGCTTCCAATTCGACGATTCGATTCTTGCCGGTGTTTTGGCAAAACAATACTGATAGTAAACTTTATTTATATCTCTTAGATTTTCAATCAAATGTTTTATTATCTGATAGTATGAATGAACTGAGAATAACTTCGCAAATTATAATATTGAATGAGATGCAGGTCTAAGTTTAAGTACCTTGCTATTCAATAATAAGTTGGGATTCAATGAGTTGAAATGGATTCTTACTTTTGATTTGAACTTGAAAATATTCTTCTTCTATTGAAGTGTTCGAGAGCAACTCAGTTCAGATCGATGCAAATATGATTGATAATTTGACGATTGAAAGTCTGTTATATTTGTGAGAATAACGACCAACATTCACATTCATTCTTTGCCTTTTGAAGAAAATGTAAAGAAGACTCCCAGTAAACATAAAAACATAACTTAAACATAACTGTTATATCACATTGTGACTTGGTGATGTTATTCAGAGATATGCTTGATGTTACAGATACGTTGCGTCCATATGCCTTTGTGCCTCTTTTAAATATTACGATGTGATGTTAATTACTTAACATTACATTAACATTAACATTGTAACATCAGGGTGGAGCATATACTTATGGTTTACCAACACTCTTTTCTATATTTATAGGTATATTTCTGGAATTTCAGTAGTCACTTTTGAGTAGATGAATAACAACAATAGCAATTAACAAAGTTATTCATCTACCAAAGAGTGGCGATTGAAATTCCAGAAATACAACTTTAAGTGTAGAAAATTAAGTGTTGTTAAACAATGAGTATAAGCTCCACCCTGTATACTAATAAATAAAATATGTATATAAGGGGGTAATGAAGTAATACATACCAATCAATCAAAAAACTTTATTGTCAATGATCAAAATCTCATGGATGAAGCGTTATAAAACAAGACATCATTAAGAATTAAATTAAAATTGGCAGTATAAAAAATATAATCTTGAATCACTATGAACAGACGAAAGTACCTAATAATATGACTTACCACCTGAATTATATGAAAAATTTATTGATAGATCTACCAAAGTTAAGTGTTATTAGAAGAATAATATTGAAT
This sequence comes from Chrysolina americana, assembly GCA_958502065.1. Lineage (NCBI taxonomy): Eukaryota > Metazoa > Arthropoda > Insecta > Coleoptera > Chrysomelidae > Chrysolina > Chrysolina americana. Next base: position 65,668,311 of record OY293411.1, read on the forward strand.
GAAAACTTATTTCTTTTGAAAAATAAAAACAGATATCACTGAATCAATAATTATATGGTTGTTGTCTCGGTCACTTCTCCTTTCTTTTTAGTTTCTGCTCTGCTAATGTCATCCAATCCATCACTGTGAGTCAAACTCTTCATCTGTGATTGAACTGTAAACATCTTTTTCCTACAAGCGTGCGTGATTCACCCTCTACCCGCACGCAATTCAGTTTGGAAAGTGTCATTTTCCCACAGTTGTGCGGGAAATTTTTTCCCACACTAGTGCGGGGAAAACATTTATATGATATCCTCGTAAAATATAAGTGGTGGGTGACAAAATATGAAAATTCAAGCTTTTTTGTTGCAATACTAAGTGAGTTTGTTCAAAATCATCCATCATTTTGAACTATTTATTGAAAAAATGAACAAATATTGATAAATAAAAATGTATTGTTATGAAAATGAAAATATAGGCTTTGATTGATCTGATAACGAGTAGGTAACAATTGATGTTGTCATGCCGATCAATACACAAATTTGTTTGTAATTGTCAGAGGACAGACAAAGCGTTACTTATATAAAATTTTCGATTCAGTGAAATTGCCACAATGGATTATTCATCTGATGAAGAACTTCCACAAGAAATCGTGCAAGCAGCTTCAGATGCGAACTTAGAGTTATTGCCAACGAAATCCAAACAAAGGTATGAGAAGCAATACACGAGTTTTATTGAATTATTGGCTTATTTTCTAGAAATGTCTAAAACATGGAAGCCGAACACTTTATGGGCAAGATATTCAATGTTGAATAAAGCAAAATTTGGATAGTAGCAAATTTTACAAAATAATTGCATTCATTAAAAGACAGAATGTCGGTTTTCGACCGAAAAAGGCCAAAATATTCACTCAAGAAGACGTTTCAAAATTTATGACTGAAGCACCCGATGACATATACCTCACGATTAAGTTAGTAGCAATTTTTGGATTAGCTGGTGCTTGCAGACGAGAAGAGCTGACAAAACTCACCATTGACGACATAGACGACAAAGAAAACCTGATAATTGTTAATATCAAGGATTCCAAAAATCATTCCTCTAGATCCTTCGTGATATCTGAAGAAGCAAATGATGGTTATTTTTTGAACGTATACAGAAATTATGTACATTTACGTCCAAAAGAGACTCCTCACCGTCGTTTATTCTTGTATTACAAAAGTGGAAAATGTACTGTGCAATGTGTAGGAATCAATACCATAGGAAAGATACCCTCCGAAATAGCAGTATATCTGCGCCTTCAAAATCCAGAGCTTTACACTGGTCACCGCTTCAGGCGTTCCTCAGCCACTTTACTTGCTGACTGTGGTGTGGGTATAACTAATATCAAACGCCTAGGAGGATGGAAATCGACTTCAATTGCAGAGGGGTATTTAGAAGACTCCACCAATCGAAAAAAAGAAATGTCCAACAAAATTCTCAATTTGAACACTACATCGTCTTCCGGGTGCATTTTAGAACCATCCACGTCTATATCGATCGGTGACGATTTGATCGATTTCTTTCGATAATGTATTGCCCGAGTTACCTTCTTCTTCAGGAAATCAGCCATCTTCAAAAAATATGCTGGCTTCCGCTATAAATTTACATAATGCATCAAATTGTACATTTACAATAAATATTACGAATAATTAGTGGATAGAAAATGTTACTCTTGTTAGTTGTTTCCATTTGCATGAATAAATAATTGAAAAAATGAATTTGTTTCCTACGCTTGTAGAAAAAGTATTGTTCCTAACTCATGCGGAAAGTGTCTTTCCCGCACTCGACTGCTTACCCGAACTCCGCTCCGCGTCGTTCGGGTTAACGGCAGTCGCGTGCGGGAAAGCATCACTTTCCGCACTTGTTAGGAAATAGTAATTATCCTAACAAGTACGGAAAGAGTACCATTCCCGCATGAGACTGCCGTTACCCGAACGACGCAAAGCGGAGTTCGGGTAAGCAGTCGAGTGCGGGAGAGTACCTTTCCGTATGAGTTAGGATCAATATTTTTTCTACAAGCGCATTGAAACATCTTATGTTGCTCTCTTGAACAAACTTTTGCGTGCGGGAAAAATTATTCCCACACTACTGCGGGAAAAACTCACTTAAAGTGACAGTAGCGTGCGGGAAAATTACACCTCTCAAACTAAATTGCGTGCGGGAATAGGACGGAACACGCACGCAATTTAGTTTGAGAGGTGTCATTTTCCCGCACTAGTGCTTACCCGAACTCCGCTTTGCGTCGTTCGGGTAACGGCAGTCTCATGCGGGAATGGTACTCTTTCCGTACTTGTTAGGATAATAACTATTACGTATTCTGAAAATATAGTCATTACAGTCACTGAAAACTCATATTAATCTTTATGATATAAGAAAACGACCATCCAATAATTATTGATAATTCTATGTTGCCCCTAGAGGTAAAAGAAAAATAATTACTTACGTTTCAGTATGTCCATAATTATATCAATTCAAAACTTTTGGATTTTTTTCTTTGCCCAGTCCAGAAGGGCTCATCTTCGAATAGTTCGGAAACAACAACTGCTATTTAAGTTTTTGTAATCTGATCATTCAATAAGTACCAGTTTGTACATCAAAACTGATAAAGGAATGTGAAAGGACACTACCAAACTGAAAAGAAAGAGAAAATGCAGTTAGTTTATTGATAATTTGTATTAAACAATTCAAGTGATTTCTCTACAATCTCAAGAAACGTTAATATTATCATAGATCAATGAAATTGAGAAAGATCAGAACACTCTGTATAAAATATATAATTTTGAGTTCACTTACAAATTAAGCAGCTCCAATATTGTCGTTTTAGCAAGCTAAATTCATTGGTTTTAGTTCAAAAAATTCTTTGATCAATCGGTTCAAAATAGTTTGACACAGCTCCAGATGTCAGCAACCATTTCCATACTGTCCAATATCTGATTAGCAGGAACCACAACTGATAGCTTTTCTACTATTCATAGCATCATATGTAAATACTCTCTTATCAATAGTAGATATCACTACATTCACTACATAACCTAAATGATAAAATAACAATTAGTGGATGGAGTAGTGGAAAATCATAATCTTGCCATGAAAATTATGAGTTTTGCAACCCTATTGATTCCAATCACTTTTAAGTAGTTTGAATTATATTTTAATTCTATGAACTCAAAACTCCTACCATAACCGCCATGATTATTAGGATAAAATGAATGATGGCGTCAGTGACCCAAATAGCATTATATATTCATATAATATTAATGAAATATTCCAATCAGAATGATGGAATATTCCCAGAATCCACTTTTAATATATATATTCTTTGTGGAATATTCTATGAACTGGCGAAATGGCACACTTTTTTCACATTCTATGAATATTCATATATTATATTCCGTGGATATATATATATATATATCACATTCATCGGATATCTATGTAATTTTTTTAGACCATTCAAAGAATATTCTATGGATTATTGGATGAATATTCAAAAGCATAACTCGAGAGAATATTTCAAATAGGGCATCCACGACCACTTTGACACATACTCATGATGCCAACAGTCTGAAACACGTGTCTACAGTTGCTCTACAATTTGAGGATTATATATAATTCAGGAAGAAAAGTTCATCTCTACAAAGGTACAATTGCTTTATTTTCAAATTTCAACAGGGTGTGACATCTAATTTTAAAATAAAAAAAAATCACATCCTATTTACTCGTCCACTTCTGGGACATCCGTTAAGGTTGCTGACTTGAGAACCCTGAAAAAAAAAGTATTAATTGGGCGATTTGATATTTGGTATGTTGGTAAATGAAATATATGTTCATTTGTACGTTTAATGTGTAGAATACGAAACTAAACAATGCCTCTTAAATCTCAAAGTGAATGGGAGGTTGTTCATTTATAGTTTTGAACTAACTCTTGAAATAAGTCTTCAGTAAATATATTGTTACTGAAAAATATGAGGCAAATATATTGGTCTTCTTCGAGTTTTACTAGGAACCATAATCTATCGATAATGGAGAAATATACAAGTTTGTAACTTCTATACATACTCACTAATTTATTTTCAATTGGTCGGAGGATTTTGCGAGGTAATAGATACCACCACTTCAATGTCCTTCAGAGATGTTCTATTGAGGCAGCGTTGAATTGCAACTAGAAATTCATTGATAGTGTGTGATTGACTAGACTGTAATATTTTCTCGATAATCTAATTCACTGAACATTTCAAATACATTAAAAACTTGTAGATTTCATATTGTATTTATAAAACTAATTTTATTTATATGGGAATAATGGTACGAAACAGAACCTAAATGTATACTGCTAATATTATCATTTTCAATTTGCTTCTCTGAATGGCGTTCGTCAGAGTCTTCTGAATCATTATGACACACGAGTTCTTGAAAATTTAAAGAAAATGATACAATTAACAGCTACAATGTTAGGCCAGAACGGTGAGACATAACCTAAAAATAGCATAATTATTGTTCCCAATATTAATTATAATGAGATTGTAATGAATGCTTTCAAATTTCGTTGAAACATCTCATGCACAGAAATTATTGGACATAACTTCAGATGGTTTCTATCGAAGAGATGATAGGTATATGGCTCACCTAACCGTATGGCGATAAAAATTCCTATTTTTTTTACCAGCCATTCCATTCTGAACAAAAGTATTATTCAAAAACTATTTAGTTTACTTACGTTTTATAAGAATACAGACGACACTCGTTGAAATGCGCGGAATAACATGAGGTCTGTGGGAATAACTTATACCGAATGAGCGCTGTGTGATTGGTCACTGTAATGGCGGGAAGTTTAAATAACAAGGTAGCTGCATGCAAACTGAGTTGAAGTGTATAAATTATTAGTAATTCTCTGTCAAATGTGAAGTTTGCTAAGTACTTATCAAAATAGAGATAAGGCCATAGAGAAACGAAAATCATTTATGAATCAAGCATCAGCGCGCTAGTATGGAAACATTAATAATATTTGGTCTGAATATGGAAACGTCTTGTATAGAATAATCCACGAATATTCCTTGCATAACATTCCCTGAATATACTATAAAGAATATGCAATAAGTAATATTCCAGAAATATTCAACTCAGAATATTCAGATTGAAATATTCTACTTTGTATATTCCTTGAATGTGCCCAGGGTATATAGATATTCCAGTAATATTCCATGATTATTCGGAATATATATATGCTATCCCACACAGCACATGTACGTACAATGGATGAACAATGGACGTTCAATATGGAAGTTCAAGACATCCAGTGGATGTCCAGAATTAGTACAATGGACATCCAATGAACGTTCAATGGACGTCCAGGACACCACTATGGACGTACAATTAAAGTCCAGAAAACGTACAATGGATGTACATTGTACGTATTTTGGGCGTCCATTGTATGTCCATATTTGGTGAAATGGATGTACAGAATATATCAAAATAACAACCACTGTGGATATTTTTTAGACATCCAAGGTGTTCTGCAAATAATTAGCAGTACTTAGGTAGATATTATAAAAGTAAAAATTATATAATTTCCCATATAAACATTATTTGTCATTGAATAAATAATTACAAAATCTTCTTACTGGAGTTATCACTAAAATACGGTGAAACAATAATTGAAAGGGAAGAAGCACTTGGTGTCAATTTTTTACCCATACCATGCATTACCATTGTATATTAGCCTGAACTGAACTGAAACACAAAACAACACTGCAGTCATATCTAACCTCACATATTCTTCTTCTGCTTCAGCTGATTATTCTTTTATCGTCACCAATCGGTATTTTGGTTCTGTGTCATCGATCATTATTTTATTACACCAAAGAATCTAGAATTACCAATATTCAAAATCCATAACTATTTAATGCATTTGCATGAATTGAACGTCCAATTGATGTTTACGATTGGACGTCCAATGGATATTTACGACTGGACTTTCAAGTAATGTCCACTTAATGTCCTCTCAATGTCTAGATATAGTCTGACAAAGTGCGTTTTATCTAAGTATTACATTTCCATTAGGGATGAAGACTAAATAGCATAAACAGGATAATTAATCATATGTATCAAAAATTAATTTTTTTTTTTGTACATCATATGTACGTACAATGGATGTACATTTTCGAATATCCACTGTACGTCCGTTTCCTGTACGTACAATGGATGTCCATTAAACATCCATGGACGTTTGGACTAGAGCTGGACGTAAAACGGACATCCATTGGATGTCGTGTGCTGTGTGGGATCTGAGACATCTGAGGAATATTCCAGGGATATACCATGCTGTCTGGGGGATATATTTATTTCATATTTACTGGGTAATATTGTTTGAACGTGGAGATCATTTTTTTAAATTAGGTATAATTTGAGTTTTTGTCGACATTTATGATATATGTTGTTATATGGTTCGGAGGTTAGGTTTTAGGTTATGTTGAAATGTCATATCAATGACGTCATGACGTGGTCATTACCCAAAAATTACATTTAAGAAACCTTTAAGATAATATTAATTTCAAGGCTCCCTCTACACATGTCAGTAATGTTTTGAGAAGGTTAGGCAAAAATATCGAACAAATAACATAACTACTCTGTCTAAGACATATCTGGGCAACATATAATCAACATTATATGTATTATCTAATGAATATTATTGGTTACATTATTTTGATGTTACATAAACATATAGTTGAAAACACTGTGTTGGAAACGTCAAGATGACATTAATATAATGTTAGTTTGCCAATATCACAAAATTGCACAAAAGTTATATCTGGAAAATATTTTTGTTATGTATCATGTTTAGTGGGCTTAATATTATCATTATTAGTTTCCTTTTCATTCAGGAAGTACACTATTATTCTATAACTATGAATGACGAGGCAGTACGAACAAAATTACTGGAAATGAACAAAAGTAAAGAGGAGCTGAAAAACACGATCATAGCAAGTGAAACAAGGCTGTTACTTGAAATTGAACACCTGAAAAGTAGATAACTGGTCTAGGAGCTGAAAACGACAGTCTGAGAAACAAAGTATAGAGCTGCTTGAGAGGAATTCTTAAACTAATAATATAGTGATTTATGGGCTGGACAAAAAAACAGAAATCAATATAATACACTCACTCTTACTGAAACAATTAAAAAAATTGAGGAAAAACAAACCACCGGCTGAAAAAAACTTCAGAACGCGTTCTAATCGCTAAAACCATTATATCGAATCAAAAATTTTATCTTTAGATATACTTAATATTACTTAGCTTTTAGCTGAATCCATATTGATTCTTTTTCTTGATATTGTCTCTTATAGTGCTCTCAGCTGGAGCACCAAATGTGATATATTTAAAAATGGAAAAGTATGTAAAAGACTTTGAAACACAAAATATCAATACAGAAATTTTATTTAACCTTGAAGAACGTAATGAAGTCATTAAAGTGAATAGTGAAAATATTAATTTCAAAATTGTTCATAACAACATAAGAAGCATACAAAAAAACTTCGATGCATTGTCATTGTTTTCACAGAAACCAGACAGATGGGTGATGTAAATCTGTATAATATACATTGATATAACAAAATATATAACGAGGGAATGTACAACCAAAATGATGGAACAATCATTTTCATCAAATCTGAACTGGACTATACTTATGAAATAGTTGATTTCAATCAAAAAAACAAGCTGATTTTCACCAAAATTACTTTCTACAATAAAAAAAACAATATTGTTGCCATGTATAAAAACCCACCTTACAGCATTATGGAATTCACAAATTCACTAAAAAAAATTCTCAAGACATCTGGATGTGCTGATTATTTTATATTTATAGGCGATATCAACATTGACATCTCAGATGAAAACTTTGGCGTTGCAACTATTGAATATTTAAATACGCTGAGCGAATTAAAATTTATCTCGCTGATAAATGATTACACAAGAGAAACTCAAAATCTTGCCTAGATCATATTTTTGTTGGAACCAAAGCAAACACTGAACTATTATTGCCAATTATAATAAAAACTAATCTCACCGACCATTACAGTACTTTTCTACAAATAATGATCGGAAAAAATACAATAATTCCTAATGAAAAAAATAAAGTGATCAGAACTGTTAATTATGCCAAATTGAAATCACAACTCCGACATGTAGACTGGGCAGAAATATATCGAATACCAGACGCAGTAATCGCAGCAAAACAATTCACAACGATATTGAATGATCACATCATGGGCTGCACAAACACAATAAAAATAAGACATGAAAAAAGGATAACCTGGATCACTAACGGTATAATCAAATCCATTAGCACTAGAGACAAAATGTATCAAGAATCTATTCAAAGCCCTAATAATAATACTCTTGAGGGAAAACTATAAACGCTACAGAAACACACTCAATGATATCATGAGAAAGACAAAGGTAGATTATTTCAAAGCTAAAATTGAAAAAATCAAACACTAAATTATGGGAAACAGTAGGAGAAATTTGTGGAAAGAAGCGTAACCCGACTGAAATAAAACATATAACCATCACAGGACAGTAAACGAAAGATATGAGCAACATTGTTGAAGCTTTCAACGAACACTACATTAATATTGGTAAAAAACTAGCAGGTAAAATTGTCAAAATTCCTTCTTATGATATCCCGAAACATAAGAGAAATTTTCCTGGGTTAATGTTTCTATTTCCTACTAATCCGACAGAATTAGGAACAGCGATAGAATCTTTGAAAAACAAAAAAGCAGTTGGAATAGATGGAATTAAAGCTGAACTATTTATTGTCCCACCAAATATTTTAGAACCGTTAACTTACCTAATAAATAGATTTCTAGCTGAAGGGATATTCCCATCAGAATTGAAAACTTCAATGATTCTTCCAATATTCAAAATGGGAGATAAAGGTGAAATAGTGAATTATAGAACTATTTCATTGATAACAACTTTATCGAAACTTGTTGAAAAAGTAATAAAATCAAGATTATCTGCCTATATGGAAAAGTATAATATTCTCTCAAACAGACAATATGGATTTCGAAAGGGTATCTCTACTCAGGATGCAATTCTGGACCTAACAACGGAAATGTATAATGCCCTGGATACCAATAAAGCAGCTCTCTGTGTCTTCAGCCGTTAGTCACCCACTCCTACTAAAATCACTCGAAAATATCGGCATAAGAGAAACCGCACTGAAGATGTTAGTAGCTATTTTTTTTTTTTTTTTGTAACGAATCTTCCAGGTTTCCAGAGAGAAACCCCTCAGAAGCTCCTAGGAGCTCGTGCGAGCAAGGAAAAGATCCGGGACCGATGGCCGTGCTGGGCTTTGAACCCACGACCTCATGCTTATAAGGCGAGCGCTCTACCACACGACCATCACGGCCCATATTTAGAAAATATACATCAATGTGTCAAAATTGAAGTCCACAAAAGCGACTTTGAAAATTGAATACGGTGTAACGCAGGGAACTATTTTGGGACCAATATTATTCAATATATATCTGAATGATTTATCCTCAATACCAACTGCGGGAATAATCTTCACATGCCGATGACAACGCTATCTTCTATGAGCACACATCATGGAACGATCTAAAAACAACAGTAGAGTAAGACCTGATTATCAAAAACTGGTTCGCACATAAACTCTTAACGATTAATTTCGATAAAACCCATTATTTACCAATATACACCAATGGTGGAAACTCCCCTGCTTCGACAAACTTGAATATTGCTAACCTTTTTGAAATAAAACCGGTTTCTCATATAAAATACTTAGGAATTTTTATAGACTCTAATTTGAAATGGAATACCCATATAAATCACGTTGTCAAAAAACTTCAATATTTGATATATAGATTCATAACACTGAGAGCTATTCTTGATGAAACAACAATGAGAACACTATATTTTGCCCTTATTCGATCACATATTTCCTATGGGATTCTAGCATGGGGGTTGGCAGGTAAAACAATATTGAAAAAAATATCAATAACTCAAAAGCGCTTTTTGAAAATAATTTACAACAGAAAAAAGATCCCACCCTTCTGATGATCATTTTCAAGAAATGGAAATATTGGACCCAATACAACTTTTCTTCCACTACACCAACATAAGGTTACAGATAAACATAAGTACGCGTTGCATAAAATAGATCATAAATATCAAACAAGAAGCAGAGAACATAAATACAAGATTCCTTTTATGAATAAAAGTATCGGACAGAAAAGCCACATATATCAGAGTTTGAAACTATACAACAATCTACCAGATAGCTTAAAAAACATCAAAAACATAAATGCATTCAAAAAGGAACTGAAAAGATATATTTTATCTAAACCCCGTGCTGAGATACACATTATATTTTATTCATGACTCCACTTACACTCTTCTTGTTATATAAAAATTATGTGAAATCAATATCAAAGTGATTCTTTACAACTATTGATTGATATTGTTGTTTATTTTTATTTATTTTAGGATTATTTGCTTTAATTGCATAAATGTCTTTTATAAATTGTATTGTATTTTCTTGATTGTATTTTAAAATGTCTTTCGTATTGTCTTAATTGTAAGCGATGCTTTCGTGACATATTACTTTTATTTGTTATATTCTTTTATTGACTATTGTATACTGTATTTGCATATTTTGGACAATAATAATATTATTATTATTTAATTAATGTATAATCATTAATGACTAGGTTTTTTATTTTCTGTTGTTTTTTCTCTCTGTGAAAGACTTTATTTTATTTTGTTTTACAGTAAGATATATTTTATCGTGGAAAAAAAGGTCTACTGATGAAAAGCCAACAAAAATAAAAAGTCACGCAACACAGTAGTACCTCATGGGTGTTGTGGAAACCTGCCATATATTCATTTGAAACAATTTACCTGATTTTGGCACATTTAATATATGTACTACCTTCTAATAACATATTATTTTCAGCAGTCACACCTCAAACGAAAATTCTGAAAAATATCAGGCATCATCTTTGTGGTTTGGAGACTTATCAGAAAAAAAAATTAAATAAAAATTTTTCAAAATGTGAATTTTAGGGCATGGAGAAACCGAACTTTTTCCGTTTCTAAGAAATTGAATAGATTGCGATTCCCGTTTGTAATGAAGAAAATGAAACAACCACATCAATCGGCGGTCTTTTCTCTACAAATTCATTCTCCTATGATTTTTTTTTAGTTATTCAAATAAGACGAGAAATTGACAATAACGAATTAATAGGTCGGTCGTCAAATTGATTACCGCGCGGTGTTGCCGATTTTCTCACCACGGCTCGGAGAATCAAGACGGCTGTGCTAGCAGATATGCGAACGTTGTTTACTTACAAGCCCAGGGTGCATAATTAATTAGGCGATCAGGGCTGGCCTCGAAATCGTTACACCTTGTATTATTCCTGTTAAACATTATTTATAAACCTAGACTCATCTGTAAACAGTATCTTCGAAACATTATTCGAACCATATGATGACGCAAAAGCCAATTACAATGTGTTAGTAGTTCGGGATCATTTTCAGATGGGTGCTGATGAAAACTGTATGTGTAGGAGCGATATTTATGTTGTTTCAGTACTTTTCTGGCATTTTCCCTGCTGACAGATGGAGAAAAATTAATATATGACAAAACAGTCGTTTCCTCTTCTTCACTTACGATGAAGTTGATGTGGTTTATTTTCTTAGCATCATTTCCAATTTCCTGAAATAAGTCTTAGGTGGGTGCCGTTTTAATGGATAGCAAATAGCGTATACCACACTAGCATTGACAGAGTTCTTCTGACATTCTCTGTATATCAATATCATATCGATTTGTTTGTTTCGAGAATAACGATTATTATTCTCCATTTAGAAAAACTTTTTACAATCAACAAAACGAAATGACAAGTGAAATTGTTTTCCATCATCCCGTGTCTACCTCTCATTTCTTCAAACCTAAAAGAATCTTATTGGAATTTGGAAGCATCGTAGCTACCGTACAAATTCAATCAATGATCGTTCTTAATTAAAAAAAAAAGTTGTACATACTCTATACCGTTTAATTGAATTCTCTATCGAATGGCAAGATGGCCCCCGGTAGGTAACTTTTGAAAGAATAATTTTTTAGTTAAAATGTCACTTCCTGTTGAAGGATTTGTTATTGATCTTATCAATGAAATTACTGTAACTATGATTTGCTTAAGTCAATTAGAATAGATTTTCTCCACGATCATCACAGAATTTGGTAATTCTGAAATGAAATTTGATTACAGAATGCTGGAATTCTCTCTCTTGAGATTGAAGAAATATTCTGCAACACCTCTGCCCCCATGCAATTCAGATGTATTTGTAATTGAATAATATTCTCACACTGGTTAGCAATAATAACATTAGCCTTGACGCAGTTGATTGTCACCGTAGTGTAATTTCAGTAGTGTCAAAATTATTGCTGTCACGTTTTCATTCGAAAATATAAAAAGTATCATGAATTTAACTAGTGATTCAGAATCAGAGTATGAAAATACACCACCTGAAATTACAAAGAATACAAATAATATACTGGAAAGTTTACTACCAAAAAAAATCAAAAAATTAAGAGGTTGTGGGTTCAAGCCACCGACAAGTCAATTTTCTTAAATCAAATAGTTTATTGTAACGATTTCGAGACCGGCCCTGATCGTCCAATTATACTCCGCACTCGAAGTGTAAACAAGTTCTCTTCTGACAAACACATGACTCATCCGTGGAAGAGACGCGAAGGTTCTAACCGAACATTCTAGGAACCTCTAAGGAGTCGCCGAACAGACTGGAAAGATCGAAAACTGTAAATGCTACTATATATAGCCGCTGTATAGCAGATGGCGGGACAGTCAGAATTCAGAGTTAGTTACAGTTCCAGAGTTCGCTGATAGATAGCCACAGTAGAAATAAATTGAAATAGTTATTGAAGTAAATGTTTTAGTGAATAATTGTTGTAAATAGTGTTTTAAATAAATCAGGAAAATTAGTTAGTGCAGTTTTACTACAATTGTTGTCAGAAGTCGGATGTTTAAAATAAGTAAGTATTATGTGTTCGTCGCGTTGAAAAATTGATAGACATTTATCGCGCCTAATAGACAGTTAGTGACCCGTTGAACATTTGAGTGTTTGCAAAGTGGACAGTTTTGCGCGTCGCGGGACAATAAACTGAAAAATTTTTGTGTGAAATAAATAATAGACTGATATTTCGGTTAAAAACGATTAAAGACAAAATGTTTCCGAGGAGAGTTCACCTGGTTGAGCTAAAAGTAAGTGAATTGAAGCAAGAGTTAGAGGAGCGGGAGTTAGAAACAACTGGAAAAAAAGCCGTACTCCAGAAAAGACTTGCAGATGGACTGATTGAAGAAGGAGAAGACCCCGAAACGTTTTTATTCGAAGTCTCAGGAATCGACTTGAGTTCAATTATGAATAAAGTCGAAGAAACTACCAAGTCTCTGAAAGACGAACTCCAACAAAATTCGAATAGTTTGAAGGAAGAACTTCAACAAAATTCCGTGAGTCTGAAAGAACTTCAACAAAATTAGGTGAGTCTGGAAGATAAATTCCTTCAAAATTCGAAAAATCTAGAAGAAAAGCTTGAAGAAAATTCGAAAAGTTTAGAAGTGAAACTTCAAGAAAAGCTTCAAGAGAATGTGAAGAGCCTGGAAGAAAAACTTCACGAAAATTCGAGAAACCTAGAAGAGAAGCTTCTAGAAAACTCAGAAGGCTTGAGAAGAGAACTTTGTGGTGTAGCGAATCGAAAGGAAACGCTCCATGATGAAATAAAAGGCGGAATCGAGACAGAAATCGGCAGAATAAAGGAAAAATTCATTGAATTGGAAAAGCGAATGGATTCTGCGCATACCCCAGAAACTTACAACAAAAACTCAATGCTGGACACGAGTATGAACTTGGAGGAAATTCAGGAGGACATACAAAATCTCAATGTCAGTGTTGAACCTGGAAAGCTCTCATTAAAACCGCCTCAGTTTGACGGAAATACTCCATGGGCAAACTACCGACGACAATTCGAAGCTGCTGCAAAGGCAAACGGATGGAATGCTAGGGAAAAAGCTTTAGCATTGACACTGGCATTGCGTGGCGAAGCAACAAACATTTTACAGACCCTCACCGCCCAACAACAGGAGGACTATGAACAGCTAGTAAAACATCTGGAACTTCGCTATGGTCAAGCCCACATTGAACACGTATATCACTCGCAGCTGAAAAACCGATGCCAAAAATCAAGCGAATCATTACAAGAATTCGAAGCAGACATTGCACGCTTGGTTCGCCTTGCATATCCAGCTACACCGGAAAATGTAATGGAACGACTAGCGGTTCAGGCATTTTTGGATGGGCTTCGCGACCAGGAAACCCGGCAAGCATTAACATTAGCTCGTCCTTTACATCTTGTAGACGCATTGGCGCGGGCTTTGGAATCTGAGGCTGCAAAACAATCCTGCAAAAGCCAGAGTAGAGTCAGGATGATCGAGGAAGACCCGCAGGAGCCAACTAATATGGAAGCTCCAGCCACTTTTGAGAGATTAATGGAGACTGTGTTGAAGGGACTCTCCTGGAAGACTTGCTTGGTATACCTTGATGACATAATCGTAGTTGGCAGAACATTTGAAGACCACGTGAAAAATCTGGAGGAGGTATTTCTGCGTCTGAGGAACTCTGGATTGAAATTGAGCCCTAAAAAATGTCACCTATTTCAGAAAGAAGTCCACTATCTTGGCCACATTGTCTCTGGGGAAGGAGTAGCAGTAGATGACCAGAAAATTAAAGCTGTTAGAGACTGGCCCATCCCCAAAGATATCCATCAGCTTCGGAGTTTTCTTGGCCTATGTACCTACTAGCGTCGGTACGTGCTAGGGTTTGCTAACATCGCCAAACCATTTACCAGGCTCACGGAAGGACAGACAAAGTTCCAGTGGTCCGAGAAATGCCAAGATTCGTTCAGGAAGCTGAAGGGGGCATTAATCAACGCTCCAATTCTAAGTTATCCTCTTCCGAACGGAAAATTCATTCTGGACACGGACGCCAGCAACGTGGGACTTGGAGCTGTCCTATCTCAAATCCAGGATGGACAGGAAAAAGTCATCGGGTACTTCAGCAAGACCCTCAGTAAACCGGAACGAAATTACTGTGTCACCCGACGGGAGCTGCTAGCTGTGGTCAAAGGAGTAGAGCACTTTTACAAGTATGTGTATGGCAGGAGATTCCTGCTGAGAACTGACCACGCCGCCCTCAAATGGCTCCTACAGTTTAAGAATCCCGAGGGTCAAGTGGCACGCTGGATTGAGAGGCTCCAGGAGTTCGACTTTGAGATCGAACATCGGGCGGGGACCAGCCATAAGATTGCGGATGCCCTATCGCGAAGACCAAGTCCAGACGACTGTTTGCACTGCCGACGAGCAGAGGAAAAAGAGGCGACAGTTTGTAGAACAACGGCGGTAGATGATAACTGGAATGACAGCAAGCTCCAGAAAGACCAAGAGAAAGATCCAGATCTTGGCTTAGTTATCTGCTGGAAGAGGAGTAACCGAAGACCGACATGGCAGGAAGTAGCAGGATATTCGCCAGCCATCAAGTCCTACTGGGCTCAATGGAACTGCCTTACTCTGGACAACGGAGTTCTGAAGCGTGTGTTGGAGTCCGAGGATGGTGGAGAAGAAAGACGTCAGACAGTTGTACCCAGAAGCAGAAGACCGGAAGTGCTTCGAGAAATTCATGATGGGGTCGCCGGAGGACATCTGGGAGTAACGAAGACTCTCCAGAAAGTGAGGCAACGGTTTTACTGGGCCAATTGTCAGGCAGACGTTCAAGACTGGTGCAGAAAGTGCGCTGTATGCGCCGCAAGTAATGAACCTCGAACGCGACCTAAGGCACCAATGCGTCAGTACAACGTTGGCAGCCCATTTGAAAGAATCGCCATCGATATTGCTGGACCGTTTCCCCAATCTGACCATGGGAACAAATACATCCTCGTGGCAATGGACTACTTCAGCAAGTGGGCTGAAGCCTATGCCCTGACCAACCAGGAAGCCATAACCGTCGCCGACGTCCTGCTAAAGGAGTGGATTTGTCGATTTAGTGTCCCACTTGAACTGCATTCAGACCAAGGCAGAAATTTCGAGTCCAACTTG
Organism: Chrysolina americana; assembly: GCA_958502065.1. Classification (NCBI taxonomy): domain Eukaryota; kingdom Metazoa; phylum Arthropoda; class Insecta; order Coleoptera; family Chrysomelidae; genus Chrysolina; species Chrysolina americana. Next base: position 65,684,519 of record OY293411.1, read on the forward strand.
TTCCAGGAATTGTGTCGAATGCTGAACATCCGGAAGACGCGAACTACGGCTTTACATCCGCAGTCTGATGGAATGGTGGAGCGGATGAACAGGACAATGAACCGCCACTTATCCAAGGTAGTCTCTGACCACCAAAGAGACTGGGACCAGTATCTCCATATGTTTCTGATGGCCTATCGTTCTACAGTACACGAGTCGACCGGCCAAACCCCTGCTAGTATTATTATGGGCCGAGAGCTGCGACTACCATGTGACCTGAAGTTTGGGACGCCACCAGGACAAGACGCTACAGGAATGGACTATGTCAGCAAACTCTGGCAGAGAATGGAAGACATCCACGAATGAGTCCGTTTGAACATCCAGAGTGCCAGCGACCGAATGAAGGAGACCTATGACATCAAGGCCGATGCCGGAGGATTTAAGGTTGGTGACCTGGTTTGGCTGTACAACCCCAAACGTCGTCGAGGCCTATCACCAAAGTTGCGGAACTCATGGGAAGGCCCTTATGAGATCTTGAAGAGGATAAATGACGTGGTCTACCGAATTAAAAAACCACCTAGAGGAAAACCCAGAGTCGTCCATTTCAATAGGTTGGCCCCTTACGCTAGAACCACGACCAAGTCCGCACCCTCAGACCACCGGAGGATGCGATGACGTTCCAGAAATTCATGTCCTTGTACTCAAACGGACAGAAAGTTCGACATGGGGTGACTCGAGAAGAACCACGAGACCTTTTTAAGGTGCCTGCGGATTACGCGCTAGCCCACTGAGTAGCAGAAGACCTTCAAATGTCCAGAGGCATCGCTGTGATGTTCTCCAAGAAGTACGGTCGTCTCCATGAACTACGGCAACAAAACCCGGAAGTTGGAGGGGTGCTACAGTTGCGGAAAAGCCAGAGAAGCATCTTCTATCTAGTCACCAAGAAGCAGTCTCGAGACAAACCGTCCTATGAAGACGTATGGAACAGCCTTGAGAAATTAAGGGACATGATGGTGGAGCAGAATCTCGTGGACCTGGCAATCCCAAAATTGTCCTGCGGGCTCGACGGACTGGACTGGAGAGTCATAAGGAGCATGTTGGAGACGATATTCCAATCCACCGGCGTCAAGATCTTGGTATGCTGTAATCATCGTCCACAACCAAACGTGAAGACCGTAGAGTGCTACTTCCATCAAACAGCAAGGTGCAGATATGGAGAATCATGCAAATATCTCCATACTCCAAAAATGACATTTCGAGACGAAAAGTCTTTAAGAAGAGGGCAATGTAACGATTTCTAGACCGGCCCTGATCGTCCAATTATACTCCACACTCGAAGTGTGAACAAGTTCTCTTCTGTCAAACACATGACTCATCCGTGGAAGAGACGCGAAGGTTCTAACCGAACATTCTAGGAACCTCTAAGGAGTCGCCGAACAGACTGGAAAGATCGAAAACTGTAAATGCTACTATATATAGCCACTGTATAGCAGATGGCGGGACAGTCAGAATTCAGAGTTAGTTACAGTTCCAGAGTTCGCTGATAGATAGCCACAGTAGAAATAAATTGAAATAGTTATTGAAGTAAATGTTTTAGTGAATAATTGTTGTAAATAGTGTTTTAAATAAATTAGGAAAATTAGTTAGTGCAGTTTTATTACATTATTCTTAATGCATCTTTGCGATAAAATAATTAGTTCTAATTAGTTCAGGATTAGTCCTTTCCGATAAACAGTGTTTTTAAATAATAGTTATTATTTCGTGTGGAAATTATCTTTTGTTCGTTTCTATTAAAAAATATTTTAAAATTTTTGATCGTGGAGAAAGTATAGTCTGCTTCTCGGTTAGAATGAAAATTCGTGATGCTCGTGGTTCCTCCCGCTTGCCTTCGGCTCGCGCTCGGAACTTTCCACTCGCATCGAATTTTCATTCTAACCTACTATTAATCAGATCAAATATAAAATATTAGCAATTTGATTTTTTTTATTGTAAAATTAAATTTTTGCAACACTGTCGTATGTTATTTTATCCGTAGAATCCGAAAAACATCAAGCCTACAGGGTGTTCCATTTGAAAAATCGAACATGAATGACTGGGAAGTCAGCCATTTTGTGTTCGTGTGTGAAGCCGAAATTTTGTCCATATCGGTTGATAAGTGAAGGAGCTGTAGGCATGGACCTAGTCCCATTGTCACCCGATATATACATATATCTGTGGTGGTCTGTTGGTGGTCGGTGGACCAGTGGCTAAGGTATTTAGTAATGGAACTTCTGGCTCGCATTAGACAGACGTTCGAGGCTCCGGTACGGAATATTTTTTCTCAAGTACATGGGTTTCTTCAGGTGACCACATGCCTTGTTTTAAATCAAGTGTGATTTGAGTTGCCTGGATGCCAATCCCAACGTCTGATGCTAGCTTGAAGTGCGCACCGACCAAAAAAATCGTTCAACAACGTAGCAACAGCTTCATGAAAATTAACAACTTCATGCTAAGTCAGCTGAAAGTCAGATTGCATATAGTAACCAATTTACTGTTTGTTCAGTTAATTGTTAACATTATTATTCAATTAAACACAAATTGCAAGTCTGTTACGTTTTAATCTTGGGATATTGCTCATACAATTGAAACCATCAAATTAGGCGATATCTGAAAACTAAATTGTATCAACTGATAAAAACCATAAAGTAACAGGAAGGACACAACAAATAGCAGAATAGAAATAAATCACACTCAAAAAAGAAGAAACGGTGTCAAATTATCGGTATCATTTAAGCAGGTGTTCGGAGTGTCGAATGCTCCTCGATGCATTTCCTCAAACCTTAAAAAATTGTTTAGAATTGTTTTCAAAATTGTTTTTTCCGTTACCCAGCTGTCTTCCCCCTACGAACGACAGCCCTCAGAAATCGAAACTTTTTCGAGCCAAGGATGAACCTTCAACGTGCGATTCCTAGTACCTACTTCCTCAGGCCATCAGAAAAATAAACTGAAGTCGCTGGGATTTGAACCCACGACCGGCAGACAAATTGATTGAAAAGAATTGATTGTAACCACTCGGGTACCTAACCTGACTTCTCTTGTCATTTCATATCTTCAGGAGTTGTAGGAGGTTCAGCATAAACTTTTTCTTCGACATGGCCCTCTAGAAATTATCTGGAAACCTAGCAGGTCAACTGTTCATATTCATCGTGAATGTGTCATCCACCCAACGTCTGACTCTTCCTGTAAAATGGGCTGAAGCTCCACCTCGCAGAAGTTGGCCAACTGCAGAAAATGCAGATATTTTGCGCCGTTGAGATTCCCGTGGAACAAATAAGAACCGATGTATTGAAGAAATTGTAACTTTGACATAAATATTTTATACCACTGGCTGTATCATGCCGCTGACTTTTAATTACTGAATATTGATAATAAAATGTTATTCTTAAAAAAAATATAAACCGTTTTAAATATCTGTTGTGTTTGATGCAAAGTTATTGTACCGTTAGGCATTTAGGATAGAAATGTATTTTGGTCGATTTTTGTCAGTACTAAAATGATACCAAATTAATTACTCACTCAAAAAAATCATTGAATTCCTTTCGGATCCAACCAAATTTAGGGACTTGTTAAAAGCTTTCAAGTGATAATTTAAAAGAATTCAGTTGGAAATATTTTCGAAATGAATTCCAGAAAGGGGTTGGACTGTTGCCTATTTTGAAAAAATAAATTGAAACTTGAACAAAAAGTGCTTGTTGAAGACAGAAAACATGTTCCGTGCTCACTACCATCAAACAAGTTCAAACATCTCCAAAACAGCAAACTGATTTCGATTCAGTAGATGCAGGATAAGATCCAACAACATAATTATAATATAAAAGATTTCATTGTAAGGTTAAGCCATGAGTTTATATCCTAACAAAAGGCAGGATTCAATTCCTGCACATAATTACTCATGGCAGGAAGGAATTTTCAGCTATATCAACAACAAACAGTATTGTGATTCCCAAAAGGAACTTACTCCAGTTGAATGGTGTTCTGAAAATTACATGAAGTTAAATGTAAACAAATACAATATGATGTGTTTTATTAGTCACTTTATCTAGAAACATTGATGGTGAACCTCTCTCGAGACCTTGGAGCTTTTTTTGGCTGGTTATTAATAAGTTATGTTATGTTAACATTTATCATTCTTTGGTTAGATAAATATTAGAGTTTTGCTCATATGAAATTCATATCAATAATATAAAGAGAATACAGAACAAATTTTTGAGAAATAAAGCTTACAAATTGAACATATCTTATCTCATATTGATTTTGAATTATGATGTTGAATGCCCACATCTCTTATCATTAATCGACCTACCATTATCCATATTAAAGTTGATATTTTCAATATATCTGAAAATAGTTTAAAACAAAGATTGCTAAGATTCTTAAGCCGTGAAGTATAATAGGATTTCCTTTTTTTCGACGCATTTTTAAGTTAGTTCTTAAGTATAATTATTCATTTAACACACTATACTTATCTTACTTGTGAAATCATGTATTTTTGAATGAAATGCTACCTGTTGATAAATAAATAAAAAATTTCAGGTTCAGAAGAAAGAAATCCGCCAGAACAATTACCCATAGTTTTGCAAGTTTTACTGAGCCAAGTTCATAGAATGAGGGCGCTGGAATTGCTCGGTAAATTTCTTGACCTGGGACCTTGGGCTGTTAATCTAGCTTTGTCTGTGGGCATATTTCCATATGTTTTGAAATTGCTTCAGAGCTGTGCCAAAGAACTAAGGCCATTATTGGTATTCATTTGGGCTAAAATATTGGCAGTTGACAATGTGAGTAATTTTCTCAATAATTCTCGATTTTATATAATTTTTATAACTTATGAATATTCGAATTAATAACATTAACCAAATCACTATAGATCCATAAATTCTAAACTATTGTTCCCCGGCAGATCGATTAAGAGGGAAATTAAATTTCACTATTTATTCTCCTTCAGAAGGTTTGGATGTGAGTAACCTTCAATATATTTCATGGTCGTTACAATCTGTATGCATTGTCAAATTACACCTGAGCTACAATAGCGGCAGTACACAGCTTACTGGAACAACCTTACATAGGGAAATTAAACGAGTACAATGACTCTCATGTATCACCAATATCGTCAATATTTTCTTCTTGAGAAGCAAATTATTGAATCGCATTTCATTTATATTCAGTTTTGAAGGGACCCCTCATTTCTCTCATGGAAAATGGTCTTTGTTGAATTTCTTGAAATTTCAGTATGTTGTAGTATTCGACCACCTTTTCAAAAGTATCCATTTCCCAAACAATATTTCGATGCTTGAACGAAATCTAATATTTCGTATTATGTATAGGGTATTATTCAAACAAATATAAGCTCGAATATACTGAAGTTTTATCACGAAACCCAACCGCTATTTTTACACCTTGGCAATTGTTTTAGTCACGAAGTGACCATCTTCCGAAGGGAAAAGTTAAATTTTTAGAAAGTTTCATTTAATCTATTTTCATTCTATTTTCGTAAATAATGCACAATGTACAAGCATATATTGTAATAAAATGAACTTAACTTCATCATTAAATTTGTATGCCTAGATTGGAGAAAACACCAAAGCATTCTAACATTACATCATTCTCAAGTACCATCGAGATAGAGATATCGAATTTATTTTTCTTGTGGGGTAAGGGTGACTTCCCAATGCATCGTTTTTGCGTCGCACGTCACGTCTTCTTCAGACGTTCTGATTGGCGATTTGGCGATAGCCTCGGAAATTCGCCAATCAGAATGCGTGACGCGCGACACAAAAAGCAAAAACTATGGATTGGGAACTAACCCTTACTCTACATTATATTCAGGTATGTTTATTGTTCAGTATAGAATATATTCCGTATAATAGTAAGGAGTCCCCAGTACCTTCTCTTGTCGAGATTTATTTTGTCAATATATGATTTTGACCTAATCTTGTTTGATCATTCTTGAATTAGGCATTCAGGACACACATGAAACCTCTGAGAAAGTTAGCAAAACGCCAGGAAACAAAGATTTCAGTGTACTGTAGTAAAAATGCACTTAACTAATTCTGCTAATTTATTTGAAACTCGTCTCAAACAATAACTTTATTTATATCACAGTCACTATTTCAATTTATCTTCAGCGTCGCTCTCTGTCGGCGGACTCTTGAACTATATCTGCAAGCCTCAGCGACTATCTCCCGCCCTCTCCTGTCGAGCGTCTTATATACCGGCAAGCAGATTATTTTCATTCTCGAAATATCGAGACTATAGGGCGACTCATTCAGTTGGCTCTCGAAGCGGATGGAAGCGACCGATTCCATTCAAGCTAGTTTTCGGCGATGACTCATAATTCACAGTTGTTGATCCGTTGGCCAGCAGATATGCGAACGTTGTGTACTAACAAGCAGAGGGTGCATAATTAATTAGGCGATCAGGGCCATCCACGAAATCGTTACACCTTATATTATTCTCTATATCTGCACCTTGATGTTCGATGGAAATAACACTCCGCAGTCTTCATGTTGGGTCGAGGAAGATGGTTGCAGCACACCAAAATCTTGACGCCGCTGGATTTGAATATCGTCTCCAACATGCTTGTTATAACTCTCCAGTCCAACCCATCAATTCCACAGGCCAATTTTGGGATTGCCAGTTCTACAAGATTCTGGTCCAGCATCATGTCTCTCAATCTGGTAAGGCTCTTCCAGATATCTACATAAGACGGTTTATCTTGGGGATGCTTTTTGCTAACCAGATAGTAGATTTTTCTTTGGCCCTTCCTCAGCTGTAGCACCCCTCCAACTTCCGGGTTCTGTTCCCGCAGTTCCTGGAATCGATTTCTGCCTTGATCCGAATGCATCTCCAACGGAACGCCAAAACGACAAATCCACTCCTTTACTAAGACGTCGGCAACGGTGATGGCTTCTTTGTTGGACAGGGCATAGGCTTCGGCTTACTTGTTGAAGTTCTCCATCGCCACAAGGATGTACTTATTACCATGATCAGATTGTGGGAACGGCCAGCGATGCCAATGGCGATCCTTTCAAATGGGCTGCCTACATACTTTGTACTGGCGCATCGGGGCCTTAGGTCTTGTTCGAGGCCCATTGCTGGTAGCGCATACAGCACATTTCCTGCACCAGTCCTTGACGTCAGTTTGGCAGTTGGCCCAGTAAAACCGTTGCCTCAGTTTCTGGAGGGTCTTCGTCACTCCCAGATGTCTTCCGCTGACCCCATCATGGATTTCTCGGAGCACTTCCTGTCTCCTGCTCCCGGGTACTACTATCTGACCTCTGTCTTCTCCACCATACGCAGACTCCAACACACGTTTCAGGACTCCATTGTCCTGGGTAAGGTAGTTCGATTGGTACCAATAAGACTTAGCGACTGGTGAATAATTGGCCTGCCACGACGGTCTTCGGTTGCTTTTCTTCCAGCCGATGACTATCTTGGTCTTTCTGCATCTTGTTGTCATCCCAATTATCATCTACTGCCGTAGTTCTACAGATTGTCGACTCCTTCTCCTGTACTCGTCGGTAATGTGAGCAGTTATCTAGTCATGGTTTCCGCGAGAGAGCATCTGCATTCTTATGGCTGGTCCCCGCTCGATGTTCGATCTCAAAGTCGAATTCTTGGACCCTCTCGATCCAACGTGTCACTTGACCCTCGGGATTCTTGAACTGTAGGAGCCATTTGAGAGCTGCATGGTCAGTTCTCAGTATGAATCTTCTTCCATACACGTACTTGTAGAAGCATTCTACTTCTTTGGCTACAGCCAACAGCTCCTGCCTGTTGACACAGTAATTCTGCTCCGATTTACTGAGGGTCTTGCTGAAGTAACCGATAACTTTTTCCTGTCCTTCCTGTATCTGAGACAGGACAGCTCCAAGTCCCACATTGCTTGCTTCAGTATCCAAAATAAATTTTCCGTTCGGAAGGGGATTGCTCAGGATTGGTGCGTCGATCAAAGCTTCTTTCAGCTTTCTGAACGAATCTTGGTATTCGTCTGACTATTGGAACGTTGTTTGTCCTTTCGTGAGCCTGGTCAGTGGTCTAGCGATGTTAGCGAATCCCAACACGTATCGGCGGTAGTAGGTACACAAACCAAGAAAACTCCGAAACTGGTGTATGTCTTTTGGAATTGGCCATTCATCCACAGCTTTGATCTTCTGTTCATCTACTGCTACTCCCTCCCCAGAAACTACATGGCTGAGGTATCGTACTTCTTATTGGAACATAAGGTATTTTTTGAAGCTCAATTTCAGTTCGGAGGTTCTTAGTCGCTGGAATACCTCTTCCAAGTTTTTCACGTAGTCGTTGAACGATTTGCCGACCACAATTATGTCGCCGAGATACACCAGACACGTCTTCCATGAAAGTCCCTACAGAACCGTCTCCATCAATCTTTTAAATGTGGCTGGAGCGTTGCAAAGCCCGAATGGTATAACTGTGAACTACCACAAACCTGAACCGACGGTGAAGGCTTTTTTTTCTGAATTCGTCGGAACAAACGCCTGGTTTTCAATGAAAGTGTTTATACTGGCAGCGAATATCACCAGTGTAAACACTCTAATTGAAAAACAGGCGTTTGTTTGTTCCGACGAATTCATCAGAACACATTTTCATCAGAACACGCATCCACTGTAACCAAAGCCTAAGAATGCATAAACCGCATGAAGCGATTGTATGCAATATGCGTAGTGTATGCAAGGTGAATTAAGCGTGCAATATCAGCTTCGAATTCCTGTAAAGATTGGCCCTCTTTCTGGCTTTCAATTGTAAATAATAATGATAAAAATAATAATAGTAATAATTGGAACTACTCATTCCCCACCCTCAGGCAAATACAAGCCAATAAGCCTGATGTAGTCCTCCTCGACCATCAAAGTAGGAAGATTTTCGTCATTGAGTTTTCAGCTCCTGGCGAAACGAACATCGTCCGAAAAGAGGAGGAAAAACGGACTAAATATCGAGATCTACTCTTTGAACTCCGCAGGCTTTATCCAAACCATTCTGTCAAAATGGTGGTTCTGATAATAGGGGTCCTTGGTGAAATGATGGACACACTGCTCTCAAACTTAAAAAGCATACCGGGTTGCCGTGATATGGAAGAAATCTTAGCCGGACGAATGCAGAAGGCCGTAATTCTTGGTTCACTCCGCCTGCTCAGGGCACATGATTCTCGGACCCACTGGTCACCCCACGACGTGGGGAGTGGTTATTGGGATAAATGATCCAGCGCGCCCTCCGGAAGTATCGGGGCTCCGGAGACAGGGCCTGCCTGGGAAATTCCTATCGGATAAAAATATATGATAATAATGATCGTCTTTATTATTTCCAAAGATTTATTTAAATTCAACATTTCTAGTAAGTACACTCCTAAATTTAGGAATAAATGGCAAAGTTCATCTTGATGTAGATACAGGTATCTCATCAACATAATTCCACTTAACTATGATATACGTATTCCAGGCGAATCTGACCATACCGTTATTCTAGATGTTTTACCAGCGTATCATAGTCCTCTAGTTCTTGCGCGGTGAGGGTTTGATCAGTTTTTCAACACGGCGAACACTTATTTATTTCAAACATGCGAGTTATGACACCAAAGTAGTTAAAATGCACTTAACTTATTTTGCTAATTCATTCGAAAGTCGTCTTAAATAATACCTAACATAATTTATATCACAGTCACTATTTCAATTCATCTTCACCGTCGCTCTCTGTCTGCGGACTCTGGAACTATATCTGCAAGCCTCTGCGACTATCTCCCGCCCTCTCCTGTCCAGCGTCTTATATGCCGGCAAGCGGATTCTTTTCACAGTTCTCGAAATATCGAGACTATAGGGCGACTCATTCACATGGCTAGTTCGAGCTAGTTCTCGGCGATGAGTCATAATTCATAGTTGTTGATCCGTTGGCCAGCAGATATGCGAACGTTGTTTACTTACAAGCCGAGGGTGCATAATTAATCAGGCGATCAGGACCGGCTTCGAAATCGTTACAATACATTGAACCGTTAAACCCGGAAAAATTTACTTGTAGTTTAATATAATTGTTTTCTATATATTGTAACGTAATTTCCATGGTATGTAGAAAAAAAAATTGTTTTACAGACCTGCCAATCTGATCTTGTGAGGGATAATGGACATAAGTACTTTTTGTCAGTGCTTCAGGATATTACAGTGTCGGTAAATAAATTAACTTTATTTCAGTACATAGTCATTCAACTAGTTATGAAAAGGATAAACTTCAATTTGGTTGAGGGAGCAAGGGTCCAATTTCCACAATATTTCTCGAAAGATTATCATAAGTCCAAAGAATTTTTGGCTTCTTTTCCTCTCATTATATCAATTTTTTTCGTAGGCCGTTGAGTAAATACTCTTACCAAATTGGTGTTATCCTCTTTAGTTCAGACGTTTTGAAATATTCTTCGGACATAAGGTACTTTTCTTCAATACATTCTTTTTCTAGTCAGATCATCGAACTCAAGCAACGTTTGTATTAGCATGTATAGTCAGTAATTATCGGGATGGCCAGGAAGCAGCACTACAGGGCTCTTTAGTTAGTATTTGCCTGGAGCAACTGAACGATCCTAGCCCACCACTGAGACAGTGGGTGGCCATTTGCCTTGGAAAGTTATGGGACCACTATGAGAAGGCAAGGTGGACCGGTGTACGGGATATAGCTCATGAAAAATTATATAATCTTCTGAAGGATCCATGTCCGGAGGTGAGCTGTAAAGAACATATTTATTTTACATCAATCAATGGAGCATAAAATGAGTGATTCGTTAAGAAAAATACTAGTAGGTAACTGAATGTGCCATCAGACAGTGGTACGTAGTTATATTCTGTTATGTTTTGGACTCGCAACTGTCATTGAAACATTTAAATACAAAAGATGTGTTTTTTAGTGTTCATACAATTGAGACTCATACAGCAATCTGGTTGCTTCAACGAAAAAAACTGTAGAGAATTGAAATACGAATGAAATGAGATTTTTTACGACCCGGTCGGATCATTAGTAATGGAAAAAAAACTGTAAAACCCGGAAAATTTTGCGATTTTTTTCAACTTGTAGGGTTCGTCCTTCTCATGAATGTATTGAATCATGTGTACAGTTGCGAGACCAAAACATAACAGAATAAAACTGTGATGGCACTGTCGGTTTCCTACTAGTATTTTTGTTTCGATAAAATCCTCTATTAGCTATATCTGTACATGCTAACAGACTATCTCTTTTAAGTAAGAAAGGCTGACTGCTAAGCCTGTCAAGACAAACGCCATGATAAAATACTTAAAAATTACTGCGAAATACAGAACAAGTTAATCATTTTCAACTTGATATAGATTCGGGTAAAAAATGTGTTTTCTATCGCTTGATCTTCAGAAAGCTTTTGACACAGTTGATCACAAAATTTTATTAGATATCTTATATGAAATAGGTGTGAGAGGAAGTGCTCACGAATGGTTCATAAATTATCTTTCAGACAGAAAACAGTTTGTATTCATGGAAGATACTGAAGGATTGGATAAAACAGTTTTATATACATATATATATATACATATATATTAATTCATTAGTTGATTTGGGACTTGGTGGTAAAATCAAAATACAACCATAATATACAACGGATATAGTTTACAAGAAATAAAAAAAATGTTGATTGTCATTGAGAAAATATCATCTTGGCTAATAAACCATAACCTTACTTTGAATTACCAAAAATCATCATTTATGTTTGTGACCAAAAGATTGACCTATGTCGATTTCAAAGAACCTATCAATTTCAAAGGTGAAATCATCAAGTATGCTTCTATTTTCTTGGCTTGTATATTGATGAAAATTTGTTGTGGTCCAAACATATTGAAATATTAAGGAAGCAAATATCTCCAGTAATCGGAATTCTTTTCAAAATCAGAAAATTTTTACCCGTGAAATATTGGAAATTCATTTATTATTCTTTAGTCTTTTCCAAACTTCTGTACTTAATCTCAGTATGGGGATCGGTAACAAAATGTGTACTTAAATCATTGAAAACACTACAAAACAAAATCATCAAATGTATATTCAAACTAGAATACAAAGAACCTACAATAAATTTATACAAACCAAAACAAATTCCAGATATCCATTCTCTTTATAAGTTAAAGATTTGCACTTTTATTCACCTAGTTAAAAATAACTTCAAACAGTCTGATTTGGCTTTCAATCTAATTAACAGTAATCATAACGATGAGAACAAAAAGTATTTAACACCTTCACCACACAAGTAATTTATTTCCTAGATTTTACTAAACTTAGTTTAGTAATTCCTACTGATGAAGATAACTTTGTTATCGAAATGCGCATCTAGGAAATAAATTACTTGTGTGGTGAAGGGGTTAAATATCTTTTGTTCTCATTGAGTGACACCACAGGCGTCCAATATTCCATTTTCGAAGTAATCATAACCACTTGACGAGGCAATCAGATCATTTATCAGTTATCAATGTGAGAACAAATGTGGGTCAACAATCAATATACTTCAAAGGAATAACGTATTAAAATGCATTGCCAAAATCTTTAAAATACTATGGTAAAATGACATTTAAAGTAAATTTGAAAAAATATTTATTATCATGAATTTTATAAATATATGAAAATTAGAAATAACTAGTTAGTAATTAATTTAGTTTAGTTGAAAATTTGTTTATGTTTCCCTGTCATAAACTTGTATGTTTCTTGGGAAATTAATGATATTATTATTATTTAAAAATGTCTTCAATATTATTATAAATATTTATGTATAAAAATTATTTCAGTGAGTTACGAAATTTGAAACGTGGGTGTGTTTGATTTTTGATGTCTCCAGGTAATTTATTATAAGACTCTCGTTCCATTTGAGAATGGTCCATTTAATGTTGTCTGAAGGTTGTCATAATTCGGGTATATGGACTGGTCATTTCTTGTTGGGTAAACATGTTTATCGTAAAGAGCGTATTTTTTATTTTTTGGATATAATATAACAAGCAACTTTTTGTGGATCCCCGTAGTATAATGTATACCACAGCCGTTTCAATTGTCTGAGCTGTGGTAAGAAAACCGACACACCGCACGGTAATCAATTTCACGACCGACTCATTTATTCGTTAATGTCAATTTCGCGGCTTATTAGGGAAATTAGGGAAAAAACATGAGAGAATAAATTTGTAGAGAAAAGAACGTTGATAATTGTTTCTTCACAAACTGGAATTGCAATTTATTCAGTTTGCTAGAAACGTGAAAACTGAGTTCGGTTTTTCCACGCTCTAAAGTTCGAAAATATTGTGCCAGAGAGGTATCATCAAAGTGAAATGAATACGAGGTACCCTCTTCTCTAAGCGTTACCACCAAGTGGAAAAATAAAGGCAAACATCTGTCAGAAAACAACTACTTCCCTGGACATTGAACTACATCTGACAGATATTTCTGCAACGTTCTTCCAAGAAGACCCAATTGCAAGTGCTTGTCTTGTAATTAAACAGAAGATTATACTTCATTTGGCTTGGAATGACCACCTGCAAACATGCATGTTTCGAGGTTTATTGCCTCTCATCAGTAACAGGGTATGTCGGACAACATTATAATTGTCCTGTCCCTATTAAACGGTTGTACCAACTTTCTTATTTTGAATGTAAACCTATTTTTTTCACATGGTTCGATTGGCCGTCTGATTGTGACTTTATATAGTCTGAGTTAAGGTAACTTATTTATTACAATTTTTGATATATTTCAATTTTTCTAAAAAAAAAATACGTAGTAGTTCAGAAAAGAATGTGTAGCTCGCAAACCGTTCTAAATTAGAAAACCAAATTTTGGAGCTATTAGCTGGTAGTCCAGGCTAACTCCTGATGTCCCATCGATGGTCCCATATGGGTGCAGGTGATTTTAGAATGTCACGTTAAAAAAAAAGTTGATTTTTAGGATGGGTTACTTGAGCTTTTCCTATACCTAACTTCAACCTCCATCCAGTTATTCGATAAAAATCAAGAAATGCCTCATCTTGCCGAATGATTCTTTGTTTATTCAAGTATGCCATGGAAACAAAAGACAATTCTAAAGAAAAACCGAGTTGTGCTAATTCTCTAATGTAAGATGCCTAAAAATCCTGGTGTGCCGACTCATACCTGTAAAACTGTAGACTAAAACGCTGGACATTCGCTTGCTTGATAATGAGAAAATAAATGAAATCGCGGTCTATTTTCCAAAAATCCCGCGATACTTCGTGAACTGCCACCGTCGGTTTTCTTGTTAGGGTGAATTTTCATGAACAGCCCCCGGACTCCGATATAGAATCGAAATTTGACGTCATATTCGAAATATCGGTACTATGCTTCCCATTTCTAACGTTCGAATATGACGTCACATTTCGATGCTATGAAACATTTCTAATCATCAGAGTCCCAGTGCAGAAGTTTCAAGTATTACGCACGAGCATGAAATGAATAAAACAACATTATCATTTCAGAATCACTGTCCGCAAGCAGCTTTATTAGTTGAATTTTTGACTTATTATAAAAATTTTATTTTGCTGATATGCAATTTACTGGAATAAATAATAATCACACATTTCACACAAAAGTATTGAAATTCAGTTGCATGGAAATTTACCATTAGATCCTGTCAATCTTGTGCTTGTGCCTATCTGACATCTGCCCAACTTGCGCATGCGCAAGTATCTGCGCCATTGTATACGAGTTTTACTTTTAAAGTTCTCTATAATAGAGTATTTATAAAGTTATAATTTTGTAGCTTATTTTGAGTTTAATTGCTATTCAGAAGTGATATGTGTGATGAGTTGTGTGTTACAATGGTCTTTCGCTATTTTAAAAACTGTATGTCATGTAATAGTGAAGATGTTTCTTTTTTGTGCAATTCTTTCTCGACAGAAAATTTATTTTTGGATGATCTAACCAAACTGAAAAGATTTTACGAAAACGAATGGTAAAATAAGAAAACCTAAACAAGCTTGATGATATATGCAAAATTGATAGATTTCACTAGAAGTGGTGATTTTTTTTTACTTTGTCACGAACTTTCGCAACTTGAATTTATGGAATATTTAAAGTAACAGTAGGTTATAAATAACAACACGCTCCCAGTTGATTGAATCGATTTGAAAAAATGTTTGCCCTATTTATCAGAGCATGGCGAGTTAAGAAATAAAATACAAGTTCCAAATTGGTTCCAAAGTATATTTTACAGATTTTAAGTAGTAGGTACTCACTTTCGGTTCTAGACATAAATGAATTATTGTTTTCATCTCTCTGAATTTTGTCCACACAAAAACGTATTATGGTCAACTTATTAAGGAAAATAATATAAAATACAGAAAAATAAAGAAACGAACATCATTAATAGTCAATGATATTGCACTACGAAAATTTTGATTCTGCCACAACTATTTTGACTTTCAAACGGTATTTACATTATTTTAAATTAACACATTTTGTGTGGTGTTATTTTTCCAAAAATCTGGTCTTCCACTTCGAGTATGGAAACTTTATTGCTTTAGAATGATATTTAAAAAGTTTATTAACATTCCATCAAATTCAATCACCAACAATCACAATCACTATGTCCCTGGAATATTGACATGAGGACGAGGCGCCATCTCTGGATCCGATTACAGAAATAGACCACGATTTCATTCGTTTTGTCTTCAAAAAATCTAAACAAAATCTAATCAGTCGACACACCAGGGTTTTTAGGCATCTTACTCTAATGTAAGTTGTGTTAGACTTGTTTACCATTCATGGCATGTGATAAAAAAAATGTATTCAATGAACTGTAAAATAGTCAAACTTACCGAGTGTAACGCTTCAGTCTATCCACCCTTTAAATATTTGTCGAAGCCTGAGCACTTTGAAAGAGTGGCCTATCGATGGGCCGTGAGGAAATAAAAACAGCTCTGGGCAGTTTAAAAACGAGCATACGAATACCTCAACGAAGGAGAGTATTGGAGGAGTCGGTCTGGTTTTATGAGTTTGGCAAAAAGCACTGATGTGTGTAGCAAGAAGACAGACTTGTCGTAGTGCACAGAAAAATAAAAACCTAATAACAACTAAGGTCAGTAATTTCAAAGTTTCCTTCATATGCAATCGGCTAACATATGTTTCTATAGGTTTTTTTATTGCCTAATGAGGTGTTCTTATGGTCTTCGTGAAACGATATTTTCACATTAAATACCGCCAGGCTAGCGGTAACGAATCGACAGCGAAGTATACGTACTCAAATCCAGCAATCCCTGGAAGTACTCCTGTTTTCATTGGTTGCAAGGCGACTATAACATAGCGGATACCCACAAAATCGATTTTCCAAGCTTTTCCCCAGTCGAGGAATAGAAAAGCGTTAGGCAAATGTGGCCTGAACTTTAGCAATAGCAGTGTTACGCTATCGAAGCTTTACCTGCAGAAACGGAAGCGTTTTTTTTTTTTGGAAAAGTGGTTCCCGTAACCCGTCCAAGGATACCGTGTCATGCTTTCACGCACCGGTAGTAAGATAAGTTAATTTGGATTAGATACCAATTTTGAGTTGAATAATAACCCAGATAATAGTTAATGTCCCTTTTAGTCTTACATGTTTATTTATTTTTTTGAAAATTGCACCCTTTTGTAATCTTCAAACAGCTGTTTGCGGAACTAGTTAAGTTCTGGTTATATTTTCCAATATGAGTAACGTCCCCTCTTTGACAGTGTCGAAGTTTTGTTCAAATCCCCATATTGTTATCATACCCCCATGTTCAGAATAACTGGGGTAATATTGGTATTATTATTATTATTATTTTTCATTGCGTACGAAAGTGAAACTTCATCATATTTGTTTAATTGTTCTATTTTCTATATATATATCTTACCTCTGAGGAAAGATATTTTATGAATATATATTTTTTATTATACAATTTTTTTTCAATTCCACGCTGTTCTGTGTTCTGTTTTCCCCTCCTCGTCAAAATCTTCTTCTTGGCTGGCGCCCAGGTGTAGCTGCGTCCCCGAAATCTGACTACAGAATTATATAAGAAGGATTCGATCACGACCCAGCTCTCCCAACAAAGGTAAGAGTTGCCAGGCAGACGTTTTTTTTGTTTTGGAGCAATTGAGATCCAGACCAACGTCACACGAGCATGACACGGGAAAAGTTCTCATGATGAGAAATAATTTTAAACTCTATGGAAAGTCAAGAGTCACACCACTAACTGGCAATCAAGGTAATCAAATTACCATTCTCAGATATTTTCTAGCATATTTGTTGCATTTGCTGCAATGTCGTCTGGATGTCCTCCAGAATAGTTTGAACTGATTCAATCGAAAGAATTATAGAAAAAAACTTGACTTTTAGATACTTGACTTTTTATTGACAAAATTCACAATTGTTTTTTCTTAAGTGTCAAAGTAAAAACAAAACTTCTCCTTACACAGGGTCAAAAATGAAAAAGTAACTGACAAAATGGAATAAAAAACTTTGATAAAAAAACTGAATCAGATAACTATTGAAACTTATTTTTATATTTCATAACTCTCTGTATATTATATTATATATCCTTTATGTTGACTACCAGATACGATTCCATTCGAGTTTTGTTAGCAATTGCAGCTGCACATAATTACAAAATAATGCAGTTTGATGTTAAAACTGCTTTTCTTCATGGTGAACTTGAAGAAGAAATATATATGTCGGTTCCCAGTGATATAGAAAATGAACATGGTTTTGTCTGAAAACTCAAGAAATGTCTCTATGGTTTGAAACAGGAACCTAGGTGTTGAAATAAAAAGTTTCATGTTTTCCTGAACGACTTTGGATTTTCACAAAGCGAAGCTGACAGATGTGTTTATATTGAAAATCCTAATGGAAATAAGATTTTTCTGGTTTTATATGTTGATGATGGACTTGTTATTTCCGAGCATGAATCAACAATTGAAAATGTTTTGCTGGAATTTCAGAAAAATTTTGAAATCAAAATTTGTGACTGCAGCTATTTTGTTAGTATGGAGATCTTCAAAAATGGAGAAGATGGTTCTCTCGATAAATCAATCGAGTTACTTAAACAACTCACACAGCGTTTTGGGCTTGAAAAAAACAATCCCAACAGTGTACCAGCAGATCCTCATACTAATCTTACTGCTTCCTTTCTTCAAGAAAACGAAGTTCCTTATAGACAAGCCGTTGGTTAACTTATTTTTGCTGCTACAGTAAGTCGACCAGATATTATGTATGCTGTGGGAGTCAGCCGTTAACTCAACAACCATACCAGAGCACATTGAAACGCAGTTCAACGAATAATAAAATACCTGATTGGTACAGTACACTATGGCATAAGATACAGTCAGAAAAATGGGGAAGAAGTATCTTTAGTTGGTTTTTCTGATGTAGACTTTGCCAGCGACACTTCTTCCAGACGATCAACAACTGGATATGCTTTCAAAATATGTAATGGTCTTGTAACATGGGCAAGCAAGAAACAGCAAAGTGTCTCACTCTCTACAACTGAGGCAGAATACATATCTACATCAGATGCAACGAAGGAGGCGATGTGGTTACAGCAGTTACTAAGAGATCTTCAAGAAGTTGTGATGAAACCAACGATACTACATGTAGACAATGAAAGTACGATAAAGCTCATCCGAAATCCTCAGTTTCACTGTCGAACAAAATATATAGACATCAGGTATCATTTTATCCGTGAGAAATATGAAAATGGAGACATTTTTCCCAAGTATATCCATACTACAGATCAAGAAGCTGATATCTTCACCAAAGCTCTATGTCGAAGCAGCGTTGAAAAAATCAGTAATTTATTGGGAATGGTAGCAGTCCCGAAGATTTAATGTTGTTTATATGTTGTTTATGTTATAAAATATGCAAATAGTGGGAGTGTTGAAACTTATTTTTATATTTCATAACTCTCTGTATATTATATATATCCTTTATGTTGACATGGTGATATAATAATTCTGTTTTTAGTTCAGTTGTTAAATAATAAATAAAGAATATAAAGTTCTTTTTGCAAGTTATTTTCTGGTAATTCACTCAAGGAATATATTCTTCATAACAATAACAATGTTCTTAAGCCTCAGTACGAACGGCGTCTTTGAAACAGATTTTCATACTCTGCAATACAAACCATAAGATTGCAAAAATGTACACCCAGGTAGAGTAAACTTCTGCGAGGACTAATTACTCAAAATACATGAGCATTGCTAAAAAAAAATATAATTTGGACCTACGAGGCAAAGTGTTGTCAGCAGGAAGTTCACAAAAGGCAAAATCGACATTTTTGGGCTTCTGAAAATCTACATGTGGTGACCTTTCTTCATACTTTTCCATACCATGGTTGCGGGAGTGGACCTGTTAATGCTTGTTACGAAATAATTTCAACTCTCTCCTCTACTCTTCCGCGTTACATTTTTTGGTCTGGC
Organism: Chrysolina americana; assembly: GCA_958502065.1. Classification (NCBI taxonomy): domain Eukaryota; kingdom Metazoa; phylum Arthropoda; class Insecta; order Coleoptera; family Chrysomelidae; genus Chrysolina; species Chrysolina americana. The sequence goes on from OY293411.1 coordinate 65,703,958, forward strand.
TCCTTGTTTTTTGAACTCATGGAGATTTTTGTTCTTGTCTTTAATATTTTCCGAAAGCTTTTTCGATGGAACGTATTGCATTCTCACAATATTTAGTCCACCAAGCTCCAAGGTATGGGTCTGCGATGTTGAATATGCTTTCTTTTGTCTTTATGAGCGATGAGCGTCGGCTGTCTCTGTGATTTTAGAGAAAATTTGTACTAACTCGTCAATGAATGAACTTTGTTCGACGCCGTCTAGTTCGTCAATTCTTTTTTCGATCGTTATTGGAAATTTTGTCCAATTTGCTTTTAATATTCCAATTCTGGTACATGGGATTTTTGTTAAATTCTTCGTTATGCTCATTAGATATATATTTATTGGATGATGATCGATTCCACATAATTGTGGTAATACGTCCCATCTTTACATAGGGGATAGAGTAGGATCACAGAGCGAAAGATCGATGGCGGAATATTCTCCAGTAAAAGTGTCAAATCTAGTGTTCGATCCATCATTGCGAGGATTGGTTATCCTGGTTTATTGTATTCTCTATTTTCCTTCGCCTTGAGCTAGTACCTTTTGAACCCCACATTGTATTGTGCCCGTTGAAGTCTCCCACGGTTATTCTTGGTGATGGAACTTGCTCTATAAAGGCCGATTCAGATACATGCGTGCCCATGCAGGGTTTTTGGAGAACGGACGGTTTAAATGTCTTTTACTCACGTTTCTATCACAAGAACATATTTTATTTGGTCCTGTAATTATTCTGTCAATGCTGGAGTGATTCTCTATTTGATTTTCTCAAGTAATCCCAATGTATTTTTCACTGTACCTTTTGTCTCATGCAGAATAGGCACATGTACCTGAATCGGCCTTAAAGGCAGTGAAAAATACATCGAGATTATTTGAAAAACTCAAATAGAGCATTACTTCAACATATAAAATAGTGGGAGTTTGGTGTTGAATCGGTGTCTGAATTTTTGGTGGTTCCTATTCTCAGCTGTATCATGATTCTGCGTTTCAGTTTAGTGCATCTCGTTTTGATTCCACTTTTTTTGAGATATGGAAAGGTTTCTGTAAGAATACTCAAATGACCGGGAATGTCTGGAGTGTGAAATTTTGCTACGCTAAGTGGATCGATAGAGCTATACACATTTTCGAAGAAGTCTGTTATCTGTTCGAAATTCAGTGAGAGATTTGGAGTTTTATCAAAGAATCCTTTTGCAGGTAATAATAGATCATCGATGGTTGGTTCTGTTGATGTATTGGATTTGCTTTTCTTTGATGGTTTTTCCATTTGTTTGACTAATTCTGGCATCGAAGTTTTTTGGGGTGGTGGGGTTACTGATTCAGAGAAGTTTCTTTTTCCAATCTGCATTGAAGTTGAACTTTCGGTTCCATCTGGTGCATTGTTGATGGGTGTGGAGTCTCTGCAGTTCCATTGTCGGGAGTGGGAGTTGGGTGATTTCTGCGTTTTCTAATTCATTGTGACCACAACTCGATTGTGAACAATTCGCAGCAACATATCGTTGTTCTTTACATTTGTAATTGTAACAAGATTGGTTTTCTTGGGATAGGAATATGCGGTATGGTGTATTATTATGTGAGAGTACCATGGAATCGGATGAAGGTGTTTCAGAGGGGTATATATAGACTCATCGACGGAAACTCAGTATATGTTTGTAGGAAGGATTGGATGAGTTTATTCCTTAAAACGTTATTGGAGATAATATTTTGATGCCTTGTTTCTGCCGTTCCTCTTCTAGAACGTTATGGGGTACAGTGGGACTCACTCAGTGGGAATAGTAGGAGTCGTTCACTTGGTGTTACAAGTCGGAGAGCTTGAAGGCGTTCGTTGTTGATCAGTATTGTTCCTTAGTTTTCATCTAGGAATTCATCTACGACTTTTTTACTTGATAGATATATACAAATTCGGCGATATTTGTGAGGAGAATGAAATATTTGATGGTCCTATTATTGAACCGATAGCAAAAAGTTTGGTGTCGTTGGATGAGTTGAGGATGATAGCTTGTTGTTAGGTTGGGAAAGCTGGAGGTTGAGGTTTACTGACAGCATATGAGTAGGATGGAATAGTTTGTCTTTCGGGTTGGTTGGGTTTCTTTTTTAGGTAAGATATTTTGGAAGCCCCTGGCGTCAAGCCCTCCTCTGGTTGATAGCCATTTTAATTAAATTCCATTCAGGAAATTTCCTAAATAGGGCCTTGTTTGTTTACAATAATAATAATAAGTTTTCATGATGTAAACAATAGATGAAACGTTTCTTACGGTTGTTGTTTTCTTCACTTCAACACGATTGTCTGACTTTAATAACTTTTCATGGAATGTTTGAGTACGATTAGATTGAATTGAAATTAATTTAACCAGAGCACAATGACACGTCTTGATGCTCCAAGAAACCACACCTCAGAAATGCTTTGTTATAGCCTAAAACCTTTAATGGATTTAACAATACTTGGAAGTTTCAGTAGAAACTTGTGTAAGATGAGATAGTGACGATAGTCAGATGTAGAATGCACCCATTTGATTCTGTCATTAGCAAAAGGCGATTAATAACTTATTTCATAGTTATTGAAACGGGTAACTGTATATCTGACTATAAAATCAAGTATTTTTGTTAGTGATGAATAAACCACAATGTTTTTTTTAAGGTTAGAGCAGCTGCTGTTTATGCCCTGGGAACATTTATAAATTCTGTATCAGAACGTTCCGAACATGCTAATAATGTTGACCATTCTGTTGTAATGACTTTAGTGAACACTGTTCTCTATGATATGAGTCCCTTAGTACGCAAAGAACTAGTTAATGCACTACAGTGGATGGTATTGGCATTTGAACCAGCATTCATCAATGTTGCTTTGAAAGAACACAGTATATCGCCTGTTCAAGATAGCATATTGACATCATCAGGTTTGAAAAGGATGGGAAGCAGGTAAGATATTAAGTTTTCATCTTTTTCATAAGTTCTAATAAGATATAATTGTTAAGGCCAAAGCCAAAAGCTTGTATTTCTTTATTTACCAAGATTATCTGCATATTATTAAAACAGGCAACCCTGCGCGGTTACCATAGACACGGGGTAGTAGAAGACTTCTAGAAACAGTCAGTCTGGTAATAAAATTGTTCGAGTCAAGACAAGTACATTATTTCACGGCAAGCAAGCAGTGGCGCACGAAGAATGATATTTTGGGGGGGGCACACGGATATAAAATTGCGCCGCAAGAGATGTTAATTTCAGAATAGCGATAGAATGATACTTATTTCCAATTCGCTTACAAACTGTGAGAGAAATAGTGGTTTGTCTGTAGGAGTTCGGGGGTGGCTATGCCCCCCCTTGGGTGCCCCTTGCAACCAAGTAACCATCAAACCAGATAAATGCATTACAAAGTATAAATTAATAATAAATAATCATACAGTCCATTAGAATAGCACAATAATTACTCATCAAAATTACGAAAGTATTAAAGTACTATTGTATTTCCAAATAAATGTTATCTGAAATATTGCAGTGAAATATAAATTTCATTAAGTCATTTACTTTTTATAAATAGTTTGAGAGTTTGATATTGGGGATGAAATGATCGTTTCTTGATATGGTCTAAATCAAGGAAATACATAGAAAACTATAAATTTACGGATACACTTGATAAAATGTCTTTTTGGGAAGTTTTCAGGTGTTACAATACCTACTTACTCATTGCTTTATGATGTGTACAAAAATTGAAAATTTCAGGGATTCATTGGAAAGAATGAAAAGAGTCTCGTCTAGTTCGGCCATTAACAGTATGAGTTTTCAAGGGTTGACACAAAATTACTCAGGAAGTTTGAGTACTTTACCTTCTCTAGGAGGATATGGTTCAATTTACATGAAAATTTGGATGGCTTTGATTTCTTTAGAGACTGACCCTCATCCCAGTATTGCTCAGATGTGCTGTACTATTACTGGCCATATTAGGATGATAATCAAAGTAAGTAATATGTCTCAAACAAGTGGATCTCACGTTTAGAGGAATATTTCCAGGAACATCGTGAATATACAGACAACCCTCTGAGCAGTATGAATAATTCGAGTTTGAGTTTACCTCCTAGTCCAAATAAGGGAAATTATTTTTCTGGAGAAAGCCCTCCCACACTTCACCCAACTGGAGATTTACAGAAGTTGTCTAGGTAAGTCTGTCAATTAGTATATATTTGAATCTATTTCTTCTTTTCTGTAGGTCAATGATTGCTAGTAGAAAAAAAAGACACAAAAATATCTCAAGTGAAAATAGCGAAGATAAGGTTTTCTGCCGTAAACCTTTGGTTCGTACAAAATTTGTGGAATGGTCTTCAAAGAGATTTGCACAATCGAATAAAAAAGACAAATGTATGCGAGATACAGAATCATCTTTTTTCTATGAAAGAGATTGGAGACAAACAAGGTACTTTCTTTAATGACACCATGATTAAATTTGTTCAATAAAAAGTATACTTATTATTGTACGTGGACCTTCAACACTTTGGCTGCCCACCGTTCCAGACATAGTTTTTTAGATATGCATGATTTGCCTTCCTTACAGTTTACATGAAATATCATCTGAATCATTCATTATGGATACCGTTCTGGGTGCCAAGAAACAACTTCATACCACAGGATCAAGAAGTTGAGCAAACTTACTAACCAAGAATCTACCTAATCTTCCAGTGCTCCTATGGTCTTTTCTATGGATACATTTTTAAATGATGTTGCATGTTCATCACCTTCTATTAGAAATCAAAAGTATCAATTCACAGATGATTATTGGAAAAATCAATTTTAAAACAACAATTAAAAACAAACATATTTAGAGAAAAATTATATTATCCTAAGGTTCACATTGAGATACATCTTGAAACAGGAGCCTAACAGAATTATTTATAAAAACATTGAATATATTCTATCCAATCAATCCATGCATTAGGAAGATTTACGACTTATGAATAAACCATCAACCAATTGCATTAAGAATTATAAACTAGAATGGTGATAAACGCCCCAGTGTGCACATAAGCCCAAGAAGCACTAAGCCTATATGAGCTCCATGGTGACAACCAATTAAGTGGTGCATTCGCTATTTAAAATAGAAAAACACAGTGTTTACTCGGGGAAAATTTTCTTTTTCAATGATGAGTGTGCATAAAGAATCATACTAAAGGTTAGTAACACCATGACCCTCGGCCAAATGTGAAAAAAAAACGCTCAGATAAGGGTCTTGTTCAAATTTTAGTACAGTTCTAGTACATTGATTTTCGAAAATGTATATCACTAAATCCAGTACAAGTAAGTTAATAATTAGAGTTTGTACACAATTTGAAGTAGGCAGGGATACATAATGAGTGCAATTATTCTCTTAAATAAGTAGTATAAATAGGATTATAATATTATTAGAAGTTCAGTAAGCTTTTAGCTCTTGAGGATTCCAATTTTGTTGGTGAACCGCGCGTTGAGTGAAATTGGCGCAATGTTTTGTATAGTATCTATATCTAGCAGGCGCTTATAAGATTTGCATAAATCTTTTTCTTACAAAATCAATTAGACGAGGTGAAGAAATTTGCTCATGTAAAAGTTTTAAGGCACTTAAAAGAAAAACTTTGTACATTCAGGAAGGAATACATTTTTTCTCCCCGTAAGGAAAAAAACTATTCTGAAAAATGAAGTGAGGTAGAAGAAAAATTATTATTCAGAACTTGCAAATTGTCATGAACTTTTTCAGATTGTAAAATTTGACGGTTTTTTCTGACACAAAAATGTGATTTCATACTTTTGATATTTTATTTAAGTTGATCAAATATCTTATTCCAGCATTAATTATATAATTTTCAGCTTTCTAAATGTACTTCTGTAACTGATAATTTCATATCATTATTTTGTCTTTTCATTTGATGAGAAAAATCGTTACTAGTGAATTTTGTTTTATATTTGCGTATGAAATAAACAGTTTTAAGTATATTAACTGCAATAATGTAGAAATGTATGTTTGAGAAAGAATGCATAAATTGTATTGTATAGGAATGCTTCTGAAAATTAGGACAGCCTGCAAACGAAGATCTCAGAAAACTTTCAGTCAAAGTAATCACCTTTATTGAAGAGCCTAGTATAAAATATGGATTATTTCTTAAAAAGAATTGTTTTAATATTGCTTTCAATACATATAACACTTCAAGTCGGCATATCAAAAACAACAATGATACATTGTAATAGCGATAAAAGTCAAAGTCGCGATGATACAAGGACTCTGGAAAAAATTACCCTTCGAAATATCTGTACCCTTCAGAAAAACCTATTCCTTTTATTTGTCAATTCAACACTATTTATTAGTCGAGAAGTCAACTGTAAGTGTAGTAGATGAGTCAAATACTGTCAATAGCCGAAGTCTAGCAGTGTTGACTGTGGTCACCTCTTTGCCTGGTACTGCACAATAAAAAGTATTCGTCTTCTCTAGCTTGCTCAAGTCGACAAATTTTGAACAAAATGTGCTGTAATTAATAACATTGATTTTTCTGACATCTCAGAGGAAGTCATATTTGTACTTGGAATAAATAAGCATTAAGTGGCATTTTCACATGTCACATACATTATGGATCACACCACAAATGTTCCACTAAAAAGTCACAAACACTTTTTGACAAAATATTCGTCTCTAAATATAAAGAAGCACGAGTCGCAACCACATTGCTTGTAATGTCTGTGAAGATATTCATCAGTTCGTTCAATTTCTCTAACAGGTTTCCTCATGTGAAAAGCGTATGATATTGTCAATTTGGTGTTTATTTTCAGAAATACTAATATAAGGATAGAAGCAACTGAAGAACAAAGAAGAGCTTTAGCTTCTAGGATAGACTCCCAAATGTTTCACATTAGGACTGCAGTTCCTCCAAGTGTACTACAGCTCCATCCATTCGATCAACAAATAGCAGTTTCTGGAAATGATAGTTTTGCGTAAGTATCTGATTATAATTATTATGGAATAATTTTCTGGTTTCAACAAATATTGGTTCTGGAACGTCAAGACCATGCTCAGTTGAAGTGAACAGTTCCCTTTTTCTCAGCTGATACAGAAATAAAAATAATAATAATTAGACAGTCTTTGGGGCAACATTAACTCAGCAAAACCTCAGAATCTTGTTTGAAAGGACCAATGGCTAAATAACATCGTACAAAAATAGTGAAAATATGATTACTACTTCTTTTTTGAAAATACTCAATGAGAAATATTCTTAAATATAAAAAAAAAGAATTTTTCTTATTATTATATAATGTTATAAAATTAAGTGTAATTTTATATACAGGATGGACTATGACAAAGTACGGAAAATCAAATGGTGTTCTAGTCTCTCTTGTGTAAAATGAATTAATTGCAAACGGACATGGGGGTGTAAACCGGTAACATTATAGCCCGTGGCTCACCTGAATATCCTCGGAACCTACTCACTACTGTGAACGCTTTAGACACTACAGAAGGACGGCTGCAATTCTTCTCGGCTGGGTTTTGTTCTGCAATCGATGGTTTGTTTATTTTATCGGCTAGCTCTCATTCGAGCTTTCCTAGCCTCCCTGGTGACGTTTCACTGAAGACCTGAAACATATCTTGACGGCCGCTTCTGTCTCCTTAAGATCCCATGGACTGAGCGAATCGCGGTGTTGTGCTGTTTTGGTCCTTTCTAGGTGTGACTGCGCTCTGGCTGAACTTAGGGGCGGTGATGGTAGGGGAGATTATTTATAAGGGCGAGCATATATAGTGGGTTATATCTATGCAGAGATGAAAGATGGACTTCACTAGAAAGTAAATGGTATTTTTTGTCTATAAACATCGGAGTTACAACTAAAACTAAATTTATATTAACACGTTGAGCGCCACCATATGAACAAAAAATTGGGTCCACTGGGCCAATTTTTCTTTTTAATCATTCTGGCTCCATTTTGACGTGAAATTGACAGTGTTACAATTTATTTACAGCAAATTTTGTGTGTGGTATGAGTTTTATGTCGCTTGGCCTTTAAGACTATATTATATCCTAGGGCCACGTGGCATATAAAATGTGTCGCACAATAACTTGTTCAGACTTGTGTTTTATCGCTAACCGATTTGTTTGGATTTGTTTTCATATTACGTGTAACACAAATTTGTGAATTATTTCTAATAAATGTTATCTCTTGAGTAGTTCTTACTTCTAGGACAAATACCAAAACCACACGAAAAAAAAGACATACATGCTGTGTCGCACAATCGCTGAAAATCCAACAAATCTCATGGACCAAAACTATATGTTGTCTACCTGGGCCACGCTCTTTCATTCCCAATAAAGAAACCAGTATAGCGCGACTCAACTGCTGTGCTACGATGCCAAATTGAACCGATTGCAATGAGGCACAACATATGTGTTACGAAGCCTAGGGGATCAAAATGAGGTGCGACATGCGCATTATACCTCATGACGCTTAGCGTGTTAAGAACTGTTGCTTCAACCTACCTGAAACTCGGCAATTAAGTAACTTCGTTACAACACAAGTAAATGACGTAGAAATAAAACTACATGGTATATGACAAGTGATAAAATTTAAAAAGGCATTTTGGTAAAAGTGGACATTTTCGTTAGAAGGTAGGGATTTTTCAAATTTCAACTAGACATCCAAGCAATACTCTGTCAAACTAACGATGAATTTATTACTGCCTGACGTTTGAATACGTATTATGGTGTAAACTGATTATATTTTGACGTTTATCGTGGATTGATACAGTTCAATATGCCTGTGTTTACCTCTCGCGAATCTTGAGAAATTATTGTAGATCATTTGAAAATAACGGTCGAATGAAATTTTTAGCTGTCACAACTATTTTCGAAAATACATGCCATTTTGTTTTAATATTTCACCATATGACAGCTCAAATTTCAGTTACTTAAATCTAAGATGCCTAAAAACCCTTGTGTGCCGACTTATATTTGTAAAACTGTAGAATAAAACGCTAGACATTCGCTAGCTTGATTATGAGAAGACAAACTTTCAAAATTACGAACAGAAGTTTCAAGTATTGCGCACGAGCATGAAATAAATTAAACAACATATTCATTAACATTTACGGAATCACTGACCACAAGCAGTTTTATTCGTTACATTTTCTGCTGGAAAGCAATTTACTGGAATAAATAATGATCACACATTTCACACAAAAGAACTGAAATTCAGCTGCATGGAAATTCTCCATTAGAATATGTCAATCTTTTGCCAAAAACCGTTGAGTATGTTAAAGTGATGATTTTTTTCGACAAAAAATTTGTATTTTATGGATCATCTAACTACACTGAAAAGATTTTACCATTTCAACGTTTAAAACGAATGGAGAAATAATCAAAACCTAAACAAGCTTGATGATACGCAAAATTGATAGTTTTCAGTAGGAATGATGATCTTTTTCACTCAATCAGGGACTTTCACAACTTGAAGTTATAGAAGATTTGAAGAAACAGTAGGGTATAACGAAACACCCAGTTGATTGATTCGATTTGAAACGCACATCAATAATTGTCAATAATATTGCACTTAGAAATTTTTTACATAAAAATTTAACCTACTAACCGCAAACATAGCTCCTTTTTTAAGTTTTTTTCATTCTTGTGGTAAATTGAAATATGCCGTCGCTGACTATTCAAATCAAAATATGAGCAAATAACTTACCCTTCATTTATTTGTCAATTGTTTAATTTTTGCCATATTGTATCAGACTCATAAGCTGTTTCTAGAATATTTCTTAAACCCATTTTTTTTAATTGTTATTCAATGAAGCGGCGGAAAAAATTAAACAATTGAACATATAATTGAAAGGGAAATATATTTCAGTTTGAGTAGTCCGTAGAGCATATTCCAAGTGACCAACTTAAGGTTACCGTGACAATGAAAGTTTCTAAAAAAAGGGAGGTTATGTTTTGTGCTTATGAGAAGGTCAAATTTTTGTATAAATTATATACACTAGCACCTGAAAAAAGTGTTGACAAAAAGAAGAAGACATTTTGTGTGATTTCAGTATCAGAAATTGGAGCTGTCACATACTGAAGTTCCAGAACGAAATGAGCCTGTATCTTCGAAAGTATTGGTGACAGCCAAATATTCCAAGATTTTTTTGTACAGAACACCGAAACACGTTCCACAATTTTTTTTTTGGCAATTCGGGTGCTCACTTTAACCGAAGATTTACCATTTTTTGGTTCCAAATTTCACTTATTTTCCACTTCTTTTGGTAGTGAGAGCACAATGTATAATTTTCGTTAGTGGTGGTGGTAATTCACCTTGTATGATAATAATAATACTTTCCCATAAGTGAACCTAGCCTGCGCCGGTGAAAGACAGTCATTATTATTATTTGCATTCACTATTTAGCTAATACTCTAATCTAGTCAAGTCTAATACTTTGAGAAAATGTTCCTCTGGAACCGGGACTCGAATTCACATCCAATACTAGCTGAAAATTCAAGGATACCAAGACCTCCCTGTCATAATATACATTCAGTTGGATTCTCTATTTTTGTCCAGATCCCCATTTTCCTTAATCAAATTATTGATATTATTATCAATAATTGTTGCAGGATATTTGATTGGGGAACAGGAGCAAAGACCACATCTGGCCAAAGTAAATCATCTAAAATGATTACTAGCAAAATAACTGCTTTAGAATGGGTCAATAGTCACGATGTAGCTATGTTGATGGTGGCTTCTGATGATGGTGGAGTGAAGTTGTGGCGCCCTAACGTAGGATCAAGTCGTGAGCCTTCACTCATAAGTGCCTGGCAAGCTTTCAATGAACTCAAGCCTAAATTTTCGGGTATGTTTAAAAATTATTATTTACTTTATTTCTTATCATTGTTTCAATATATATCTGTCCGTTTTTATTTTTATTTATTCATTGACGAAATAACTTTCAGTCAGAACATGTCATGTCAATTAAAGTAATTTTGAAGCAGCATGTTTTCAATCATACTGTAATGTTATGTGGTCACAGTATTTATTATGGTATTGGGTATTCAAAATATTCAAAGTTGACTTAAAAAAGTAATATGTGCTTTACAATTTAGCCACGTCCTTATTGCCGTTATTCATCTCTAGTCTAGTCGGTGGCTCAGTGGCTAAGGTCTCTAGCAGTTGGACTTCTAGCTCGCATCAGACAGACGTTCGAGGCTCGGGTACGGAATCTTTTTTCTCAAGTACACGGGTCTCTTTAGGTCTCTTTAGGTGGTCACCTGTGAATCAAGTGTGATGTGAGTTGCCTGGATGCCAATCCTGACGTCTGGTGCTAGCCTGAAGTGCGCACCGACTAACCGGGGTGGTGCTTGGGTACACTCTACGAGTGTTCATGGGAGTATTATTATTTTTTTTTTTTCGGTTAGGAATTTCCCAGACAGGCCCTGTCTCCGGAGCCCCGATACTTCCGGAGGGCGCGCTTGATCATTTATCCCAATAACCACTCCCCACGCCGTGGGGTAAGTGACTATTGGGTCTGAGAATCATGTGCCCTGAGCAGGTGGAGTGAACCAACAATTACGGCCTTCTGCATTCGTCCGGCTAAGATTTCTGCTATATCATATTATTATTATTATAAACCAAAATAGGACGAATGTGAGCTGGGGCTCAATTCATTTGTATACATCTTTGCATTTTCCAGATCTAGGATCTAGGTACATACAAAATTACGACGTACTTGATTTTTTTGCTGGTTTCAATAAATTTTACACCATCTACAATGTAGAAAAATATAGTCAATATAATGAAATTTGTACTATAACTTTTCCATTAAGAGTTTTTTTATTGGTATAATTTTCAAACAATCGGAATGTTCAGTTGAAAGTCATATAATTTCGATATACCTACATTATGATATATAGAGTAGCTCAACCAATAAAAAAATTTAATTTCATATTGCTACATACAAACAAAACGATTTAATATTTGAAAATAAGTCGATTCAGAGTTTTATTCATTGAATCAATTAATTTTTTTTGTCTTCTACTCAAAAAACAGTCGCATCAACCATTCATACTTCAAAATAATCAGATTATATATCTCAAACTTCTTGCACAACTTCAAATTGTGTCAGTTTGGCAGAATAATCCTCTCCCTTCGTGGTCGGATTATTTCAACTGTCAAACTGACTCTTTTTATGATTATACAAGTTATCTATTTATGGCATCACACGGTAAAAGATAAGGGCCGCATAAGTCTCTTGAAGACTGCTGAGGGTGTCTCATAAGGATGCAGCCCGTTGAGGGAAACAAATTTAATATTTCCAGACTGTAAAAGGTGATAATTCTAAAAAAACATTTGAGGGAGTATTTTGTGTTCAATAACTTGTGAAAATTTGTTTTAATTAAAGAAAATATATCAACTTATGGGAAATTGGAATCAAAAGTAGAATATAGTTCATCTTATTTGGAAATATCCTTGCTTTTATCAGAGAACCACGGTACAAAACTGACCTAGTTATTGAATTATTTCAGGTATTGTGATGACATGGGAACAATGGACACAAACTCTCATAACAGCTGGCGACTCTCGATTCATACGGTTTTGGGATGCTGAAAGTGAATTGCTATCCTATGACTTACAAACTGGTAAGGGTATAATACTCTTATGACTTCTGAGTAATTTTCTCAGAAGAAATAACATAACTATTCAAAATTATATCAATGGCAATAGTAATTTGGTTAACTGGTAGTAACCAATTCTTCGCCCCAACGTCCTCATTTATCATTGACCCATAAGTTTCATTTATTTGATCCTCCAGAACACCATAGCTATAATAGGTGACCTGTGGCAGAACAAAGTATTAATTCTGCGATCTTTGCTTTGTGCTTATGTAAGCAATTATCTGATATTAATGAATTAGAAAATATTAGGGATCTAAAGAGATGGCTCTGTAAAAGTAGTTGATTGGTGAAAATGTGATGGTGGACACCATCAAACGCTGAAGTAAAGTCTGTATAAACTCCAGTATATTATAATAATACAGACTTTTATTGATAAGTCATATTTCATAATTTTTTTTGCAATACGTGTGATATCAAAAGGCAGAGTTTCAACCACTTGACACACGTGTTTGCTATTCCTCTCAACTATGAGTGGGTGTTTATTTACTCGCAAGTGCATCTCTATTTTAATTTGTGAGGGAACTCATTGCATTGAAAGTTAATTTACCCCTTAAAAAGCTAATTTGATATGGACTCATAATCAAAATATTATTCAATTTCAATGAAATTAACTAGTTGAAATGGTAGAATACAGGAAGTACTACATAAGGATCTGTGTTGGGTCCATTAATACTCATCATTATATCAATGACATAGCTGAAAATGATAACATCTATGAAATCGTAGAATTTGCAGACGATACTAGTTTTATGAGAAAATTAGCGCGAAAATAGTAAATCAGTTAGAATTGAATCTAGTATTATTTTGTAAAATCAGGAAATTTAGAAGGTACTCTTGAGCACATAAAATAACCGAAAAGGTGTATATAATAATACACCTGTATTCAACAAATGAAGCTAATTTTAGATTCTCAAAAGTAGAAAAATCGGTATAAAGTACAATTTGATTGCAGTTTACAAATATAACAATTATAAAAACCATTACATGGTTCATAGGAATTTTTGTCTGTAACAAATTTAACTGAGAGCTATAATTCACCTTTAAAAATAGACATCTTCCAAACAACAAAAGTGGCATAGTTTGCAAACTTGATAAATGATAAATCTATATTCATTTTACTGAAGGTACCATATAATTGAGTTATATTTATTCTGGAAGGCAAAGCCTAATTTCTAAAAACATTGAAAAACAATGGGCAGTATATGTGGTTTGAATGTTACTCTTGTACTATATTCTTAAAAGTGAACTGTTATCTAGAAGATGGGTTGCACTATATCATTTAGTTGAGTCAGAATTATAGACGGACACTTACTGTTTCAGTGGATATTTCCAAAAAAGAAAAAGTACTTGGAAAACAAAATTTGGGTAATATGTGAAATATTGGAAATGTCAATTTTATTGAAAGATTTTGAAAAAGTCAGATACAATTTCATTTGTTTGTAATTTTTTATTCAAGATAATAATTATACATACAATATTTCATTTGATGGTATTGATACAATTTTTTTCGGTGTTTGAAGGAACAGACAGCTCAGTGACTTGCATCGACTCGACATTTTCCAGCATAAATCAAGAAAATTACAAAAACTATCGCCATAATATACAGTCAACTGATGATGGTGGATATCTTTTTGATACAAAATCATTCCACCATGGCCCCAAACTTGGGATGTGTGTCGTGGGATGTGTTGATGGCTCTGTACGGTTATTTGATCGTAGGTGCAGTCCCAATGAAGCAAGAGTAAAAGTTTGGATGGAACATATAGGAAGTGTGTTGACCGTTCAATTAAGAGATAACTTAGTAGTTAGTGGAAGGTAATTTATTTTTTTTTTATTTTTTTATTTTGATAAAATTAATGGAAAGTTATAATCACATTCTTATGCATTCGATGGACACGTTTTTTTTAGTTATTTTGAGGTCTCCTTAAATTTTGATGATTTTTGAGTATATTTAGGAAGTCGAGATATGCACTACCTCCAAAGCAGTAACTCTACCATCAAGGAGATCCAAATTTCAGAAAATTAATTTTCCGTTTTTTCGAAATCAACTAGTTTCAAAATATTTTATAAACTTATGAATGGTATTATACTCCTATAGGTAAGGCAAATTCTGTAAATAGGTTCAGTCCAATTTTCTTCCACATTTCTTATTGGTTACCGAAACATGTATTGGCATAAAACTCCATTGTAGTTATTTGCGTTCTTTTCAGCACTGGAGGCGATGTGAAAATATACGATGTCCGCAAGAATGACTCTGTACACAGTACACAAGCAATTCAAAATTATGGGATGTCATGTATGTCTATTCACCGTAGTGCAAGCACATATGCCTGGTAAGTGAAATTTCAAGGAAACTTGATTTATTAGTTCTTCCAATACCTCCTCGTCTCCCCTCATTTCCTTATCTGGTAACATGATAAAGCTACATAAAAAATTTACCGAACTGGATTCCAAAATCAAGCAAAAATAGAAATGGCAACCGAGAAATAGCCTGCTGAAATACGTCCTAATTATCTGAACAACAGGGATGGCAGCTCTAAATTAAACCCAATCTTTTCTCGATGTGTAAATTAATTTTAACTTCAAAAAATACCCCACAGGCATCAAACATTCCCCGTCAAGTCACATATCCGCGCCAATAACGAACAATTCGCCTAAGAAACCGCTCACCAATCAAACAGGTAAAATTGGACTACACAACCATCAGAACGTCTTTTGAGATCAGGGAGTAGGAAAAATGAGGTATCTCAGTCAACACTCTTGAGAATTGCTTCAAAGCTGAAGCCAAAACATCAAGTTATAAGATCTCCAACGCGGTTGGAACATTGTTCGAAGTCATCTGGTACAAGTACAAGTGCAACACATGTTTCGGGTTGTTGGATGTGCAACAGTTGATCGCAGGTGAAATAACAAAGAAGCGGAAAGCCAACCGCACATTTGTGGTTTCAATCGGAATACGTCGTACTTCCGAAGTAAGAATCGATGTCACTACGGAGGCAGTTACACCGGAGTCCCGGATTATAAGCAAACAATAGAAATTCTACAAAACACAAAATTCTATTGATATTCAAAGGTGAAACAACAAACAAGCGGATAAACAACAGAACACCAACTGCACATTTGTGGTTTCAGTCCGAACAAATCGTGCTAATAAAGCAAAAAAAGTCACTGTGGACGCAGCTATAGCTTGTGACATCCGAATCTAGGATTATAAGCAAGAAAAGGATAAACTTTCGAGGTAAACTGAGAGCAGCAGAATGGAAAAATTCAATGTACAAAGCCCTCTGGTACAAGTGCAACACATGTTTCGGGTTGTTGGATGTGCAACAGTTGATCGCAGGTGAAGTAACAAACAAGCGGAAAGCCAACCGCACATTTGTGGTTTCAATCGGAATACCTCGTACTTACAAGGTAAGAATCGACGTCACCACGGAGGCAGTTACAACTAGCTACCTGCGTGACATCCGAGTCCCGGATTATAAACAAACAATAGAAATTCTACAAAACACAAAATCCCATTGAATGAGACTATTCTAATGGTGTTAGATTACAATTTGTAATTAGTATCTGTTATATAGTGTATTTACTGTTTAAAGGCGGATTTCCACCAAACAGACAAAAACGCAACAAAACAGAAACTCTGGTCGATCTCAACAAAACCGCAACTTTTCAGAAACATTTTAGAATCATCTTGAAGACAAGAGTCGCCGGCGACTGTTTTTGTTGTTTTTTCGTCCCGGTCGCTGGCGGTAACTTGAAAGGGTTTTTGTACAACCAAAGACATAGTCGGCTTAGTGGGAATAGGTTTACGTCTCTGTTTTGTTGCCATATTCTGCATTTGCGTAGTGCATGTTTATGGTGTCATATCCTGTTGGACATCCCAGGATATGGAATTATTGTTAAATAATACAACTGGCGTGTTGGCTTCCCTGCCATCACGGTATGCGCATGTGTGTCATACATTGGTATATTGTTGGTTGTATACTAGTCAATACCTATATTACATCCTCCCTCTCACAGATCAAGTTTGTTTGGGTGCTTTAATGATACGACCATACCTAGATTTATATGGTGATCTAACAGACTCTGCAGAAGGCATTTCGGCAGCATCAGATACTTGTTCATGATATCCTTTTTGCTTTGATCTAAGTGAACGACTTAACTGATTGTGGGTCTGATCATGATCATTATTGACACTCTGCGTCATGCTGTATGAGTCATGTTCAGAAGAAGAGTTAAGCTGATTGGGTGAATCTTTTATGTCAATTGTATTTCATCTCATGATGTCTCCATCCTTGATTTGAACCATATAAGAACGAGGTGAACTATGCCTGATTAACACTTGACCAGGTTCCGACTTCTTCCGGGCATGATTATACACAGTTACATTACAATTGGGTTCCAAGGGTTTCAGATCTTTACATGTCTCATCATAATATTTTTTATACATATCTCGCTTATGATTAAACTTTTGAAATACATTTTCACACAATTTGGGGTATAATAAATTGGAGCTAATAGGTAGTTTTGTTTTGCATATTCGACTCATCAAGAGTTGAGATGGTGAATAATCAATATGCTTGAGAGGTGAGTTACGGTATTGTAGCAGTGCAATTTCAATATCTTCATTACCCTCCAAGGATTTTTTAACAATAGTTTTTCCAATTCCAATCCCTTTTTCAGCAAGACCATTCGAACGTGAATAGTTCGGGCTTCTAGTGATGATTTTGAAATTCCACGCTATGGCAAACTCTTTCAATTCTATACTATTAAAAGGTACATTGTCACATGGCACAATATCTGGAGAGCCAAATACAGAGAATACTTTTTTCAATGCTTTACAAACTGACTTTGCAGATTTATCTTTAATATGACAGAGCTTCAACCAGTTCGAGAACGAGTCGAAAGTTACTAAGTAGCTTTTCCCTGCAAGGGTAAAGATGTCAATACCCAGGCGTTACCAGGGACGATCAGGAATTGGGGACATCAGCGATTCTTTTTGTTGTTTACGTGCATTTGATTCACAGATTTTACACTTTCTGTTGTTATTCTCAATGTCCTCATTGATGCCTGGCCTATAGAAAATTTATCTAGCTCGAGACTTTGATTTTTCCATACCTATGTGGCCTTCATGTAATAGCTTCAACAATTCTGAGCGTAAGGCTTGAGGCACAACGATTTTCTCGGATAAATGTAATAATCCATCAGCATAGATGAGGCTGTCTCGAATTTTGAAATAATGTCGACCCAGTTCAGGTACTTGGTGTTTGTTATCTGGCCAACCATTCGTGCAAAAATTAGCAACCATTCTCAACTGTGGATCGTGTATTAACTCACTTTTGAATTGAGATTTTCTGTCATCTGCCCTAGGAATGTTTTGTATCATGGCATTAATGGCATATTCAAATTCTTGGTCACCTTTGAGACCTTTTTCATTTAGAAATGCCCTCGACAGAGTATCTGCGATATACAAATACTTTCCCGGTTTATAAGTTACTGTTAGATCATAGTTCAACAGTCTTAAGTGCATTCTTTGTAATCGCGCTGAAATGCCTGCAAGGTCTTTCTTAAAAATAGCCTCTAGTGGTTTGTGGTCTGAGTTCACTTTAATTTTCAAGCCGTATGAAATAATGAAACTTTTGTGAACAGAACACCATCGCCAGCATTTCTTTTTCGATTTGGGCATATTTCTGCTCTGTTTTGGTAAGGCTCCTGGACGCAAACGCAACAGGATGCCCACCTTGTAGTAAACAGGCACCTAATCCCTCCTTTGACGAATCTGTCTCGATTTCAACTGCTTTGGTGGAGTCAAAATACTTTAATATTGGTGCTGTTGTCAACAAGTGCTTGAGCTGAGATAAGGACTGTTCATGACAGCCACTTTTGACATATTTGGCACAAATTTACCCAAGTATTTTGCCATACTATAAGTATTCTCAATAAGTCGTTTCGATTACTAGGTCTTGGTAAGTCAACAACAGCTTTTACGTAGGCTTTATTTGATTCACCACCGTTTTTTGAGTAAATTTGTCCCATAAACTTCACTGATTTTAATTTAAATTGTATTTTGGAGCTGTTGAATCTGATGTTATATTTTAGAGCTCGTTCTAGGACCAACTGAAGGTTTCGGTCGTGCTCCAACTCATCAGAACCCGTCACAATAAGATCATCAAAGTACAGTTCCACTCCCTCTAAATCACCAAATAACAAATTCTTTCTCTGAAAGACTTCCGGAGCAGAACAAATTCCAAATGGTAATCAAACAAATCTGTAACGCCCAAAAGGCGTTCCAAATGCTGTGTAGTCAGCACTTTCAGTATCAATTTTGACTTGGAAGTAGCCATCTTTCATATCGAGGACCGAAAAGTATTCTCTGTCAAATAATTTCACAGCAATTTCTTCAGCAGATGGAATCAGAAAATGCTAACCGTTTTATCAAGTTTAGTGCTACACACCCAGTTAACTCCAGTAGAGGCAACTGGTTGTCTGCCTCGACAACAATAAAATTTACAAGACTTTCACATTCATTGACTTACAAATCAGATTAACCTCTCCAAGGGGTTTAATTTTGAAATTTTCGCTACCATATGAAACTACAGTTGAGCTTATTTTCAAGTTTCAGTTGTTTTATTACATAGAATGGTAAAACACTAACCTCTGCTCCAGTGTCAAGCTTGAATTCTACTTGACCCTTCCCTATGGTGATTCTTTGCTTCCAAACTCTTTCTTTCTCACCTGACTCTCTCACTATTTTTTATTTTTTTTCATTGACTGTGACCTAACTAATCGATTGCGATATTAAATTGTTGAGATGACTTTGAGTTTTTCTACTCAGTAAAAAACATTTATTTGATTGAATACATCAGTTACGTGTAGAATATGACGGAAAAAAAGAAAGAGCATGAAAAGAAGTCAGCACGTTGAACCGGTTGAACACTGTCTGCCCAGTGGAAATGAGTGAAAACTCAAATGAAACGAGAACTCGGGTGAAGTCCGTTTAGTTGCAACGATGTTTACGATTTGTTTCCTATTTTGTTCCAGTTTTGAAGGTTTTGTTGGAGTTTCCATATTCGGAAACAAACCAGCAACTCGACTAGTCCGTTTGGTGTAAATCCGCCTTAACAATGCTTGGTTTCATAAACAGTAACCGAATATTTTGAATAATGATGCAATTAAGGGCGAGTGATTCATTTGTTTGTCTTTATCTTTATTGAAAATACACCTTCCAACAAGTTCTGGTGTAAGGAAGATAAATCAAATCCAAATTACATCTCTGAAACCCCCCTTGGTTTCGCTCTTGCTGAACACAAAATTGCGACAATTTTTTTCAGAAGCCATAACCGAGCAGTTCTCGGTTCTAAATCCCACACGTCAGGTTAAGATAAGCGTTACAGAATGTCTAAAAGTCTTTCTTTATAATATTATTTTGAAGCTATCTAAAATGAACGTTCGGCTGCAAAATATGAGATAATATTGAAAAAATTGCAGCTGTCCTCACATTCTGCACTGTATTGTTTTTGTATATGGCATTAGACATGTCAGTTTCTAGATTTAAATAAATATAGCCAGGAGGTAATTACTAAAACCTATAGTTCAATAATTACCAATCATAGGCCAATTCCAAGAAATAACTAATAATGTTACAATGTAGTATGGAAAGATTGGAAGTTATTACCTATGGTAGGTAGGCAATGTAGGTACATTCGGATTTATCATTATATTACAATATTTTTTTGGTGAAAAATCACCGCTTGATGTAGGCCCCCATGATCCCTTGGATCAGCGCTTGGATGCAATCAAAACGTTGTATCAATCGTTGGTTTGCAGTATTTCAGATTACAACAGCAAAATATGTTAACCAAATAATATTAAGTGCAAGAAAAGGCTGGAAAGAGTGCAATGCTACTTCTCAAAATTTGTGATATGGAAAAAGATTTTATTCAAAGTTTTGAGGATTGACGTAAATTATATAGCTATAATATATTTTCTTCGTCAAACTTTGAACAACACAAATACTATGACATTCTTGAAAAACTGAATATATATACAGGGTATTCCTTAATATCATGTACATACGGAAGGAGGTAATTCTTTTGCTTTTTCATGACTAAAAATTCACATACACGTAGGTCCACAAATGCTTCGTTGCAGACCTACAAAGTGTTGAAATTACAAGATTTTTTTTAGTTTTTTCTTTATAACTATTGATGATTTGCAGTGAAAATATACTGTCTTTTAAGAGAATAAATTGGAAACGTTGAAACTAAACTTATTTATTATTCAAACTATATTTTGTAACAACATCTATGGAAATATAAACTCCATATATAAATCAAAATATCACAGTAGCAATGAAAGAAGTTGACTATACAAAGATATTTTCAACACTCGCACTCTTTGTTTACTCAACTTCAAAAATACTAAGAGCATTTCTGTTCTTTAAAAACGTTTCCTTTGGTAGTGGTTTTGTTAGAATGTCTGCACGCTGATCTCCTGAAGGAACGTAACAAACAACCAAAGAACCCTCTTCCACTTGTTCTCTGATGAAATGGTATTCAATGTCGATGTGTTTCGTGTGATTGTGTAATTCTGCATTTTTAACCAATCGAATAGCAAATAGCACTTTTATTGTCGGTGAATAGTTTAGTAGGTTCATCTAAAGAAATACCAAGCTCTTGAATGAATGTACGCAACCACACGACTTCTTGAGCTGCATATGAAGCTGCAATATATTCTGACTCGGTTGTGGATCGGGAAACACATTTCTGACGTTTTGATGTCAAAGTGACAGGTGCTCCCATCAACATTACATATCCTGTAGTAGATCGTCTGGTGTCCAAATCTCAAGCGAAATCCGAATTAGAATAAGCAATGAATTCTAATTTCTATCCGGAATACTCAATGCCATAATTAATTATTCCCTTCAAATACCTGAAGATACGTTTGACTGCTCGCCAGTGTTCTACAGCAGGGTTGCAAAAAAATTCGTGTGTGTATGTGTCTATATCTACGATACTGTCATTTAAATAAATAGAAATGGTTCCAACTAGAAGTACACCCAAGCAAACTGATGTTGATACTTCAAAAACTAATTCAGGTGAGGAGTTAAAAGCGTTTATTGAAAAACTCTTGGATAAACACACAGCACACCTCAAGAAGCAAATCAATTCTTAAAGAAACCAACATTGATATGATAAAATTACTATCAAAAGATACGCCTAAATTTGAGGAGGTAAATATCATAAACAATTTGTATGGGGAACATCTCAAACTCGATCCATCAACGGAAACAGATAATAAACAAAACGGTCACCAAAAAAGTACAATAAACATTCCACCGCAGTTAGCAAAAACCCCGAATCAACATTCTTTCAAGAATAACCACACAGCGCACCGACATGGAAATCAAAATTCGGCAGTTGTAGTTGGGTAGTTGGGACAAGTAGTACTGGTGCGGCAGATGATTTCACAGGAGCTCGTAGGCGACTGTGGCTATACGTAGGAAAGTGCCTACCTCACTCTACCTCTGATGGTATTAAATCTTATCTCGAAAAAAAATTGCCAGGTCATTCATTCAACGTTGAGCAGCTGAATTCACAAGGAAGTCTTCTGTCTTATAGAGTGGAAGCTGACACTGAGCTACAGGACTTGTTGTATACACCTTCGCATTGGCCAGAAGGGGTATTAGTCAAAAAGTTTACATCTCGGAGACAATACATCAAAAATTCCAACCAACGACTTTTCTAGACAAGTGACTAAGAAATCAATAGGCAAACTGAAAATCTTATATGTTAACGCACAGTGCATCATAAACAAATTGAGAATTATGTATTTCTGAGTAATGGTGCAATAATTCAAATATCAGTACGATTCAATTTAATGAATATATTCTGGCTACACTAGACAAAATCATATACATGGTGGTACTTTAATCCGAAAAAATTATAAGGGGGATTCTAGGTATCGATGGAATTTGCTGAAATTTTAGTATGTTACACCAAATATATATTAGATTAATAATTGTATGCTTCGCGACCGCGATAACAATTATTAGTAGATAAAATATACAGAGTGTAATAGAAAATATAAGGGGGATTCTAGGTATCGATAGAATTTGCTGAAATTTTAGTATGTTACACCAAATGTATATTAGATTAATAGTTGCACTAGTAGATAAAATATACAGAGTGTGATAGAAAATATAAGGGGGTTTTTAGGTATTTTTAGAAGTTGCTGAAATTTTAATATGTTACACCAAAGGTATATTCGATTAATAATTGCATGCTACGCGATCGCGATAACATTTGCATTAGTTGATATACAGATTGTAATACAAAATAGATGGGGGTTTATGGGTATCGAAATAATCTGCTGAAATCTTAGTATGTTATAGCTGAGGTAGAGGAGAGTAATAAATGCATTATACGCGAACACGATAACATTTAGTTGATATACAGAATGTTATAGGAAATATAAGAAGATTTCAAGGTATCGATGGAATTTACTGATTTCAGTATGTTACACATGACGTAAGTATAGATTCACTTTAGCCTACTACGCGAGAACGATGGCAACTGCATTTGTCGATATATAGGGTTTAATTATTTTTATATTATATTATTCAGATTTATATTAATTCGAACGGCTATTGTCACATTTGAATTTTTGTTCTTGTATATACTGCTTTGGCATTATGGCAACTTTGGTGATATCAACGATCATAACTAGAGAATAAAATCCTTTGCAACAATGTGAAAACGTACTCTCATCCCAGTTTATATTTACTCAAAGAAAGTTGATTCCCATTTGGTGAAATAAATTTAATTTAATCTCTATTAACAAAATTCGGTTTGAAATCATACCCCACAAATTCAATGAAACATCTTCACTGGATACCTTCGGTCTGGGGGCTGATTTGTATTTTTCCTATAATGATCGTTCGATAAATATGCAATGTCCAATCATTTTATACTGTTTCAATAAAATAGTTTTCGAAAAATCACCTCATATTGTTATTGATCTCATCAAGGATTGCCATGAGGAAACAAAATATTTTAACTTTATTCATGCTAGTCAAGTAGGTATGTGAGAGTAATAAAGTGCATACAGTATTTTGAAAAAGTACCGTTTGAATAGAATAATGGTTAAATATAATATAAACCTAGAAGAAATGAGCTAGCCTTATTATACAGACTTCGATTTGGATTGAATGATGCAGTATTTACTCCAGATTCCAGAATATGATTTGCCTATAACAAAAGATTAGTGCAAGTAATTTAAACAGAACGTAATATAGCTGCAATTCTTATGGAGGCACTATAGTACAAAGATTTGGGAAATGTTTTATAATTTGTGCCCGTAACTGTAGAATTAGATTAGAATCTATTGCTTGGATAGATTTTTATGTAAAGACACAAACTTCTATTCCTCGTGACACCAATTGTTGTATTGGGCATTTGAATCACAAAGGTTGTGTTAACCTCCAACATATGGAAAACCATGTTTCTATTCCCAGAGGGGTGATTATGAGTGGAACTGAAATTGCTACATGGTTTAGAACTCTCCGACAATTTATACAAAATGCAGCCAATATAAAATATGATGATGAGGAATATTTTGACGAGACAGATTTCCAAAGTTTGACTAAAGGGTTCATTAAACCCTGTATATCGACGAATGCAGTTTCCGTCGTGCTCGCGCAGAATGCCATTTTAGGTCTAATATACGTCAGGTGTAACATATTGAAATCAGCAAATTCTATCGATACCCAGAAAAATCTCCTTATATTTTCTATTACACTCTGTATATCAACTAATTGTATCGTGTTCGCGTAGAATGCATTTATTTCTCTCATTCACCTTAAGTATAACATACTAAGATATCAGCAGATTCTTTCGATACCCAGAAACACCCTTCTATTTCCTGTTACTCCCTGTATATCTAAGAATGCAATTGTTATAATGTTCGCGTAGCATGCATTCATTACTCTCATTTACTTAAGGTATAACATACTGGGATTTCAGCAAATTCTTTCGATACCCAGAAACCCCCTTATATTTTCTATTACACTATGCATATCTACTAATGCATTTGCCATCGCGGTCGCGTAGCATGCAATTATTAATATAATATACATTCGGTGTAACATACTGAAATTTCAGCAAATTCTATCGATACCTAGAATCCCCCTTATATGTGTGCCTAGTCCTTTAAAAATGAAAATTTTATCAACAATCTTTCGCAAGAGCTGCAAATTCGAAGCTTGTGCAGTGTCTTTTCAGTTAGATAACAACAAATATTGTTTGATTTCAGTTTATCGACCTCCTGTCGGAATCGTTGAAACTTTCATAAATAGGCTGTCTCTTGTATTAGACTACTGTGGAAATGAATTCAAAAATATAATTATCTGTGGAGACATAAACATAAACTTTTCATGTGAATCAAATAACAAATCACTTCTCATCGATCTCCTAGAAAGTTATCAATTAAATTGTAAAAATTTGGAACCCACTAGGGTTTACAAAAATATCAACGGCCGAACCACTGAGAGTAAAATAGACTATTTCTTCACAAATATATGCCATTCAAAGTACATTGAATCGGTTAAGAATATGAACATTGCCGATCATTTTGGTATCACATTTGAATCGTATCTAGACGTAAATTCAAATGAACCCAGGCCAGTTAGTGAAACTATATCTTTTCGAAATGTAAAGAAAACCTTGAAAATCTGCAACTTTTCCTTGAAAGAGAATCGTTTCGGTCACTCTATGAAAGCCCAGAAAATGTCAATATAATTTATGAAATATTCCTAGATACACTTAAATATTTCATTGACTTATCGTGTCCCACAGTTTTTAAGAAATGTAATGAGATATCTGGTTCAAACGAGTGGGTAAATAGCGATATTGTCTCAATGAGCCGTACAGTAAAAGATTTATTTTGGTTGATGAAAAACTCTAATGATGGTAATGCTGTTCAAAAATATAAGGAATCAAAAAAAACATATCTTCAAACAATTGAAAAAACTAAAATCTCGTACTATCAGGAAAAACTCGAAGGAAAAAATTACACAATCAGAAACAGAAACAAATATGGAATATGGTTAGAGAAAAAACAGAAAAACAAAAAAATGAATCACATTATCAAATAAATGTCAATGAGTACATAGTTGAAAATAAAACTGTTATTGCAAACACCTTTGGAGACTTTTTTCAAGTAATGCAAAGAAGGCCATTGAACGACATTTTACTTCAAGTGTTTTCGATAATTATACCACAATGTACCAACAAAATACATTTTATTTTTCACCAGTTCTGAGTTGTGACGTGATAGATGCAATTATTTCATTGAAAAATACTAATTCAGTTGGAATAGACTGTATCTCTACCAAAATCGCCGAACCGCTAGCGTACATAATAAATCGGTTTGTACAGTCGGGTGTATATCCCGATTATTCGAAAACTGGTTTAATTACTCCTATTTAAAAAAAAGTATTCTTCCATCATGAGCAATTTCCGACCAGTAACAGTTCCAACAGTAATAGGCAAAGTGATCGAAAAATGTGTCTATAGTAGAATGTATTCATTTCTGAATAAATTCGGAATACTCTCAGAATATCAACATGGGTTTCGTCCTGGAAAATCGATCGAAACTGCTTCTTATAAGTTCTGTCAATATGTACATGATTCACTAGATAAAAGGAAGTATATCGGGGTACTGTTTTTCGATTTGTCGAAAGCATTCGATATAATTGACCCCAACATTCCGCGGAAACTTCTTATCGTGGATAGTATCATATATTAGTTTCAGAGAAATGTCTGTTAAAATAAACGACCATCGGTCGGATTTTTATACGATGGACTTAGGAGTTCCTCAGGGATCCATATTGGGTCCATTGATATTTTTGTTATTTATAAATGATCTACCTCTTCATATAAGTACAAACTGTGTAGTTCTCTATGCTGATGATACGACGTTAACGGCTGAAGCTGAGAGTCCTGAGGAAATTCTAATCAAATTGAATATCTTAGCAAAAGAATTCACTACCTGGTGTGAGAGAAATTCTTTGATTTTAAATTCCTAAAAAACCACGTGCATGCAATTTTATTACAGATCTACTAGAATCGAGAATATCCGAGTTGAAATCCAGCATGATGAAATTGGTTCCTCTGAAAGTACTAAATTCCTTGGGACTTTTATAGACAGTGATATAAGTTGGAGAACAAATATTAATGCTGTTTGCAATAAATTAACCAGTGGCTATTACGCTATTCTTCAGCTGAAAAGTATTTTCAACACAACTCAACTTATAAATATTTATTATACTATCATTTATCCTTATATAGAATAGAATAGAATTTATTCATCATTAAAATATCATACACATATAATTATACATTACTGGTACAACATTTATCAGACTAGCCACAAAACAAAGAATAAAAATAGTTAATTTAAAAGGGCATGTATCCATTCAAATCTCTAAAAATTCTGTGACACTGTAAAAGGCATTTTGTAAGAGAAGGTTCATTAAAGCTTTTTTGAATTTATTGTAATTTTCAATATTTCCTAGAATCCTAATTGCTTTATTATAACGTATAACTCCTTGATGGCTCGCAGAGTCCTGCCCAAGGGCCAGTCGTGAATAAGGTAGTCTCAGTTCATTTCCTCAGCGGGTATTGTGTTCATGTATCGTACTGTTTTTTGCATAGGATACATTTCTTTTGATATTTAGAGTTACTAGTAATATATATATATATATATATATATATATATATATATATACATATATATATATATATATATATTATATATTATATATATATATAATATATATATATATAATATATAATATATATATATATATATATATATATATATATATATATATATATATATATATAAGGAGGGTAGCGTTAAAATGGCCAGATCTGTAAAAACGGACCTGCATGATTGTCTATAATGTATGCCAGTGATACATCTAATTATTTTTTTTTAATAGTAAACAGTTTGGATAAGTATGCTGAGTTTTCCCAAAACATTAACCCATTTGAGACATTGGATTGTACAAGGCCGAAATAGGCCAGTTTGAGTACTTGTAGTGATACTGTTCCGTGTAGTCTCATTACAAAGCAAACACTACTCAATTTTGAGATCAGATAATCTGTGTTTTTCCCAAGTTAGCTTCTGATCAATCATCAAACCTAAATATTTATATTGACTCACCTGCCCAATAGATCTGTGATTTATTTTTATCAGTGGACAATGTTCATGAGATAGATTTTTTTGTTGATAATTCATGAAAACAGTTTTATTTACATTAACAAGTAGACCATTGTTTGTGCACCATTGTGAAAATTCATCAGCAGATTTATTTGCAGCTTGAACAGAGAGAAGATCCTTTTCTGCTACTATTTGATAGGTATCATCAGCATATATTATTGTTATTTGTGTGGATACGCATGAATTTTCAATATCATTCATAAATATTATAAATAAGAGCGGTGCCAATGTTGAGCCTTGCGGAACTCCTAATGGGACAGTAGCTGGTTGTGATTTTATCTCGTCTATTACCACTATTTGTGACCTTTGATGTAAATATGATGCTACCCATTCATTGGCCACTCCTCTTATTCCCATTCTATACAGTTTCTCAAGCAATAAACTATGGTCAACTGTATCGAATGCCCGGGACAGATCGAAGAAGAGACCAATTGGAAATGTTTTATCATTGAGGTTTTTGTAGATGTTAATTATCACACATTTCAAATATGGCAGATGATGTTGATTTTTGCTGTCTAAAACCATGTTGACAATCTGGAATGAGTTTATAGTTTTCAACAAATTTACTTAGTCGCAAATAGTAGGCATAGTCGATAACTTTGGCAATTTGGGATTGCACACAGATATTTCTAAAATTGTTTACGTCATTTTAGGAGCCCTCATTTTTATATATAGGTATAGACTTTGATGTTTTCAGTGAATCCGGATATATGCCGTCACAGAAAGATTTATTTATAATAAATGATAGAGGTTGGCAGATTATGTCTTTGACACATTTAAGAGATTTACCGTGGATATCATCTATTCCGGAGGCTGAAGTTTTTGTGGTTTTATCAATAATTTCTTGAATCTCTACATGTGAAGTTGGATATAGGAATAAACTATTAAATGAAAAAGGGGATAATTTCAATTCATTTGTTTTAGGTTAATTTTTTTGTATATCAATGAAAAATTCGTTGAAAATGTTACTTATTGTTGTTTTATCTGTGATAGTATTACCATTGATAGTTAGTTGTAAAGTCTCGTTGTTTTTTATTTTACTTCTGTTTTCATTGATAATTTTCCAACTCTCCTTATTAATATTTTCTGCATTTATTATTCTGTTGTTGTTATATCCCATTTTTGCCTGGTTCACTACTTCTCTATATAAGTATTTCAGTTGTATATATTTTTGTTTGATAATTGCTATGTTAGATGATTTAGCTAGTTTGCACATGTCACATACCATTTGATGCATTTCTTTGATTTCTTTTGATATCCAGGGTTTATCCTTATTACGATTATTACTGTTTGAAACTCTTCTTAGTGATAACGCATTATGCTAATGATACTGATATGTTGTGTAGAAAGCATTAAAGCATTCATTCAAATCAGTTGAAATGTAAACTTTTCTCCTAGTTTCGTTTGCCAGCATGTCTTTGAAAGCTATCAAGTTGCCATCTGACAAAATACGTCTGAAAAAAAAAACTAGAACCTCTACTCTTTGCTGACTCAGTAATAAACTGACAAATTTGAAATCTGTGATCTGATAGGTGGGTGTCCTCGACAACGACATTTGTGGCGGGGAAATTTGCGAATATTCCATCAATGCCTCTATGGAGGCGAGTAGGAGGTAATCTGATTTACCATGTCTACATTTATGTCGCCACAAAGTATATAAAGGTTATTTTTTTTGTAGATATTACACATCAGATCATAGACCTCTTCTACAAATTGCTATTTGGTGTTCTGTAAACAGTTACTATATATATTTTTTTTTTTTGTTTTTTTCATTAAAGTCCTTAACAGCAATGGTTATCACACATGTTTTTTCTATGCATTTTGTGTAGCTAAACGGTTTGAAAGAATTTGAGAGATTCGTTTTTGATAAGATACAGACACCGCCATGATTACTTAGCACTCTACAAAAACTGTTTATAACTTTATAATTTTTTATACTTAGGACTTGTACTTCATTTGATTGAAGCCAATGTTCTGAGAGACACAAAACGTCTAGTTTATATTGATCTAGTAAAATCTCCAGTTGTGGTATCTTCCTTGTTGCCATGCCCTGTATATTGAGATGTATAACAGCTATTGAATCGTCGATGTTCTTTCCCATTCCCATTTTGTGACTTGGTTCATCAGTATAGTACGTATTTAGATCCGGTTTCCGTTTGGCTAGGGTGTTGAGTAGGTGAAGGGTTATTGTAATTAGTTGTTGTGTTTAGTCTAAAAAAGACTCGGTCCTAGCTTCATCACAGTCATGATTAGTTAAAAATCTACTTCCTCTTCTGAAATCAAATCTTTCGAAGATAGTTTTCTTGGGCCAAAAGGTTGGTTTGTAGATGACTTCCTGCAGGTGTGGGGCGAACTCCCACCATGAAGGATTGTGTGTCACCTTTTGGATTCATTGTATTCAACTTCTTTACGTGAATATCCTCGTCCCTGGTCTTTTTTTCCACATACTTTTTTATGGCTTCATCGTCAATGTCGTTTGGAACTCGTGAGATAAATAGCCGTATTATCCGCTGATTTTATTCACCTTCATGAAAACCCTCATCTGCTCTTCCTTTTGTAAAGCGTCGTTTTCCTTTCCTGAATTTCGCATCATTTTCTTCATTTTCTTCAGACTGCTCTGCATTCTTTCTGGTACTTCTTTTCCTACTTCTCTGTACAGTCTGCCAAATTTCTGAATCCTATTTCTAATCCTGTGGTGTGGGTTTCAATATTCTTTGTTGTTGGTCTATATCTTCGTCTAGATTGATTATAGAAGCCATGATTTCTGTTTGGGCTTTTATTAGTTCTGTATTATTTTTCCCAGCATTATTTTTGTTCATCCCTGTATATTTTTGACTAGATGTACTTGCTGTTTGCTATCATTTTCGTTTGTGTTGTTTTTGCCAGAGACTGGGATTATTGTTGGTTGTTTTTGTGAGGATCGAATTTCTTTTTTATGATTACTGGTTCTTGTAGAATGTTCGTCGTTGGAAAGATTGTCAATTTTTTTGTTCAGATCTTCCAGCGATTTGTTAAGGATATCGAATTTTATTTGGAATTTTTGTTCTATGCATTCTTTTATATTTTCTAAAATATCACTTTGTAGAGGGTTTCTTGTTTCTTTCAGTGGCATTGTCTTGATCTTGTCCCTAAGTCTGTTATTTTCAAGTTTGATATTTTCTTATTCACCTTTGAGTACATTGTTTTCATCTCTGAGATTAAAATTCATTTCCTTCAGAATTTTGTTTTCCCATGCGACTGATTTATCTAGTAAAGATGTGGTTTCCAGGGTATCAAGATATTCGTTATCACATTCTGCTATTTCTTCTTCAAATTTTTCTTTTTCACATCACTTTTTTGTTTTTTTTGTAGAACAGCTATGGTGAAATGTTGTTGAACAGTTTATACACTTAACTTTTTTTGAAACCGCTGTTATTTTTAACTGACTAATTTTTAATTTGAAAATTAGAGAGAAACAGTATTTCAGGAAGTTCAAAATCTTAACGTTTTCGTGTTTATACGCTCTGAAATGTATTATGTATATCAATACCACAATTACCCTACCAGAAATGAAGATCTTTTCAGAGTTCCGACTCATTACTCATCATTTTTCAAAAATAGCCCTTCATACATAGGAATTAAATTTTTCAATCATCTTCCTATCAGTTTGAGGAAAATTCAAAATGAAAATTTGTTCAAATCAAAGCTGAAAGGATATCTGCAAGAACATATTAGTTTCTATAGGGTCTCGTGCATATCTATTTAGCTCTGTATTTATTGTAAACTGTATTTATTTTAAACTATATTTATTATAAACTGTCCAAATTTATATCTTGACGTGTCCTATATCTAGGATTGAATAAATTATTACTATTATTATTATTATAGCATCTCGGAATTTTTAAACTCGAAATTTTAATATGTGATTTTTTTAATTTACTCTCGTGCGTGTCTATTTATCTCTGCTTGTGAACTGTATTTATTTGAAACTATATTTATTGTAAACTGTCCAATTGTATGTCTTGACGTGTCCTATATGATGTAAATGATCTTAAAGGATTCAATAAATTATTATTATAATTATTATTAATATCTGGGCGGGATACTACGGCCAAAAACATCAGACATCTAACTGCTTCTCGGTATGGGACGTAGCACATTTCTGCATCAGATACACTATCACCGGAATACAAATCAGCATTAGGATCGGCTGGTATAACATTTGGATTTGATTCACTCATATTGAACTTTTCTAAAACTCTCTTCACATATTCTTGTTGCCTCAAAAACATAGTTTTCTGACTTCGATTTCGTTTTATTTCGATGCCAACATAACACTCAAGATCGGATGTAGTTATTTCGAATCTTTCTGAAAGTTTCTGGATGAAATTATTCAGTACATAACTAATCCGTCATCTACGTATAAGCAAGAAAGAAATAGTTCTTCACCTTGGAATGTTGCAGTAAAAACACATTTATCAGATTGCAATTGCTAGAATTGATAGTTCGTAAGAAAATCAATAAACTTTTGATTCCAACATCGGGGCGACCGTTTCACCCTAAGTGACGCGCGTGTTTTCTGCAAAAAAAACATGGCGGTGATGGAGCGGAAGGCAAAAAAACAGTGGCGATGGCGGAAGTTATGAAAAAACGTCCCCTCGCGTGATTCGCTGAGAGCAATTGGCTGGAAGAGAAGAAAACGTCCCCTCTCGTGATTCGCTGAGAGCAATTGGCTGGAAGTTATGAAAAATACGTCCCCTCACGTGATTCGCTGAGAGCAATTGGCTGGAAGAGAAAAAAACGTCACGTGATTCGCTGTGTAGAAAAAAAAATGGCCGCCGCCTTAATTGTCAAAACGAAAATATTAAATATGAAAAATGTCTGTCTTAGAACAACAGAAAATTATTATTTCAATAGAGAACTATACCAAGTGGGTCTGGAGTGGAATTTTTCAAAGTGAAACTATGGTGCTTTGAGCAGTTACTTTTTTTGATGGATTCAACTGAAGAACGGCCGTCATTCAATAGTTTTGACATTCAAGAAGAAATGCAAGAAACCCAAAGAGATACTGATGAAGTTCTTGTAAGTTGATACCATTATTAACTAGCATCATTTAAATAATCAATGTTTTCAAATAACAGGAAGATGTTACTAACAATACCAACCTTGAAACGAAGAGCCTTGAATCTATCTAGTAAGGTAAAAAAAGGAAATCTGTTCACGAGGAGACAAAGAACTTTTGTCTGAAATGACGAAGCAAATAACTAAAATGGCCGAAACAGAAAATAAGCCACCTGATGACTTGGAGACGTTTGGTAACTTCATTATTACAGAAATAAAAAACTTCAAATATGTTTCTAGCCAAAAAAAATCAAAAAGGGCTATCATTAAAATAATTCAAGAAATACAAGAGGAAAGTGAATTTGAAACGTAAATTTTCAATGCTGATAGAAATTTAGATTGTACTTATGATACCTTTCATTATTAGTTTAGTTCGAATGTTCAGATGATTAGTGTATGGTTCAGTTTGTATGTATAGTATTTACTTAACATACCTATGACAAGAAACTCAATTATCCAGTAATTATTACCTGAACAATGTTTTCAGTCGTTGAGTAGTTCAGAAGATGGTAAATGTTGTCTTATGAGATTGTCATTTAATTTTACTAAAGATAATAAGTATTGTGGAAATTACTGTTTATTCATTTTGCAGATATGTTTTGTAATGAAAATAATAAAAAAAATCAATTCCATTAATTGAACTTGGTTTTTCACTCAACAAAAAAAAATACATAAACATTTAAGATATTTGTATTAATATTGGTGTTTTGATCAATAATTGCTTCTTGCCCTTTATATCCACCATTCTCTGCTGCCAAGGAACAGCTCCATTACTGTTAAAATATGAAGCAAACTCAGTTCTGTTCCCAGAACAACTTTTCAGAGCAGGTCCTAGAGAATGAATTTCACTTGCTGATTCACTTTCATCTGAATCACATGCATATAAAGGGCTTTCTTGGCATAGAAAGTTATGTAGTATCACACATACTTTCGTTATCAATTCAACTTTTTCCACAGAAACATTAATTGGTTTCAATAGAATTTGAAATCTATTAGCCAGAATTCCAAATGCATTTTCAACATCTCTCCGTGCTCTACTCGAAAGATAATTTAATATTCGTATTTTCTCAGCTAACCCTCTGAACTGGTATGGTTTCATTATATTTCTCTTTAAGGGAAACGCATCATCTGCAACAACAACATACGGAATTTTTTTTTTCTCGGTCAGGTAGAGCTTCAGGATGAGGAGGAAAATTGAAACGATCGTTGAGTATTGCTTGACCCAGAGGACTTCTACTGAATACTCCACCATCACTAATCCTTCCATTCATTCCTATATCAAATAAAAGGAACTGATAGCTGGAGTCCACAAGAGCCATTAAAACTATACTGTTGGTTATGTGCTTGCCGTCAATGGCACCTACATAATGAGGAAAATTCCATTTGTATTCAAATCCATCAGAAATTTTTGTTTTCAGTCCATATAATTTTCACTATGTTTCGACAAATTATATTATTTGTCATCGTCAGGAATCTTGAACTAGTTTATATATATCATATATGTCCTTAAGAATCTTCTTATTAAAGCACATCCCTTTCATATAATATATAAGTTATTTTTCATAAAATGTTTTGCATGTCCTAGCACCTAATTTTGAAAAATCAAATCTAAATAATTCATCAGATTTATACGAGTGGTGTCAAAAATATGAATTTGATACAAATATGCAAACTTATCCATCTACGCTGACAATATGATTTTCATAGATTTTTCACCACAATAACACCTGAAGTTAAGCCATTGAAATGATGAAATAATACATTTTTGATATTGTCACAAATAAAAGCACTTAACTCTAATATCAAATTCATATTTTTTGATATTATTGCATACTGGCAAATTTTAAGATTTGATTATTCAAAATTAGGTGAACGAACATGGAGAACTTTCCATGAAGGACGACTTTTTTCCTAAAACGGAAAATGAAGTTTTCCATGTGTCGCCAACTCAAAGTGGACACTTTATATAAGTATCTAGGTGTTGGAAACTTGAATTTTTGCTAGCATTGGAGCAGTGCGGGAGAACATTTTCTCAAGTGTATCGGTATCGATAGACTGCCACATGCTTTAGTGGTAAGCAAGTGTGAGGTTGTCTAGTTGCCAATACTTTGATTGCTTGGAATGGGCACCAACGACCCATGGTGCTGCTGTAGGTTTTCCAACCGCTGAAAAGATAATGCGCCATAAAAAATCAGGAAGTCACCACGGTAAATAATAATAATAACTGTCCTCTACCTACACAGGCTATGTACTAGTGTATATTATTATTGTTGTGAATATACAAGCTTTGAGCTCCTGAGGATGTCAGTTTGTTGGTGAAACGCGCGTCAAGTGTAATTGAAGCTTCATTCACATGAAAGGTTCCAAATGATCATTTATTTGATATATGTACTTATATAATTATCACCTTCAAATAATGACCAGAAAGTCGATTCCATATAGCATTCAATACCTCATATATAATATGACTTAATCTATTGTGTGCTATTCGGGTTGAATATGACAAATCTTTCAAAGTATTGCCTGTGGCAATATACCTCAGACAAGCAGCCAATCTGAAATGAAGCAATAAATTTTAAAATTTTTGTATTAGATATATGACAAAATATTTCCCACCTCATTTCTGCAGATACACTTTCACGCATATTTGTATCTTTCTATTCAATTGTTGTTCTTATATGATTCAATAGTTCTGGTAACTGTTCGGATCTTCCTTTCTGATTTCATTGAGAATCATGTCTGGACCAGATAGACCTTTTTTTTTATAACTCTATGGATAATATGGAGTGAAACATTTTCATACATTTTAATTTATTCGATAATGTTTTAACTTTTCCCATTCTTTCAAAAAGTGTATTATCAACTGTTTCAAACGTTTTCAAATCGTGTGACCGCGTTTTCAAGAGTTTTTGTTTGTTTGAATCAAACCAATGCAAATGACGTCACTTCAAGGCAGTTTGACCAAACTATTTGACCGTGAGCCACGGGCTTTAGAAAACACGATGATCCATTTGACCTTGAATTTGTTTTTCAGAGTTAATCACAGAGTTTTATCTCACACATCCGGTGTTTGTTTACGCTTTGTCTGCTCGAGCTAAATTGACCTTGGAGTTGTTTACTGTCTCGATCTGAATGAAATTCTAGGAATAATGCACACATCAGCTGCCGTTGTGTGACTCACGACAGTCAGATGTTGTTTTTCCAGGAAAATGATGAGTCAGCAGAGATAAAAAAGTTTAGTTTGAAGCCAATTTGATCGATTCAAGGCATTTTAAGTGTCTCACTCTAACCCATGGCATTGTATGTCTGTCTTTGTCTGTTCGCATTTATTGCAATGAATAACGTCAGTTCGAGAAAAATACATTTATTTTTCACATAAAAAAATTACACTTCAGTGCCAGTGGCGTAGTATGAGGATACATTATCATAATCGATTAAAAAAAATTTTTCATGCATGGATTTAATAAACTTATATATGGATTCGTATATTTGAACAATCAGAACCATTGATACGAAAAACATAAACCAATCGTGTAGTATCGGCGGCCGGGGCTCGCATTTGGAATCCTTACTCTCTCGATCAGCAGCAGGGGCTTGCATCTTGACGTCCACGGGTTGGGTAGTTGGTTGGGTACTTGGTTGGGACGACGATGACGACGGCCTCGAAGTGCTGCTAGAGAGGCAAGACATCTTCAGCGGAAGCCACTGCGTATCGCTATAGGTGTGATTTGTATAAATCTTCCGCAGTCTGTACGATGAGGCGTTCATCGCGATTTCGGCTCTCAACACAGGCAAATATCCATCATTGGCTAGCGCCTGAGTCATTTTCACACACGCACGCACACACACACACACACACACACACACACACACACACACACACACACACACACACACACACCTACGGGTTTACTAATATTTGTGGATATCGTGCATGAAGTGTATTTGTGGTGCTAACGTTGATATTAGGACATTGACCAAGAGGACAATCGGGTCGTCTTCAAAAACTAATCCATTTGTTGATACCCTCCAAATTAATGGAGCTATGTGGAAAAATTGATTGTGGTAACGGACACCAGAAATATATTATCATGGTATAGTGTAAATGGAAACCACTAATATTGGACTTATGATTTGTGTATCTATGATACTACAAATATAACACTCCGGTTGTGTGTAAATGTTAACCACTAACTTTCGTTTTCTGACTCGTCTACTACAAATATAGAAGTATGAAATTACCTTCGGTGGTATTCACTATGATAGGATGATGGAAGAATGTAGATATTTTGCTAATTCGTACATTTTATCTAAATCTGAAAATGGCCTCGACGTAATGGAAGGTTTCCGTCACTTTCAGATATCCTTCATCATGGATTTCTTGTAGCATGTCCTTTTTTCTGTTCCTGAGTACCAATCTCTTTCGACTTTCTTTCCCACCATTCTCGGAACATTATCCAGGGCGAGGGAGTTTTATTTGGCCCAATGAGAATTAACCGCTAGCGAATGACCTACGAATTCTTGCCATGATGGTATTCGGCTACTCTTGCAGGGTTCCCACAGACCTGGAAAACAGGGAAAAGTCAGGGAAATCAAAAAGTGTTGAAAAAATCAGGGAAAAGTCAGGAAATTTTAGAGTTTTCAGCAGAAGTCAGGGAATTCAACGAATGTATATGGAAAACCAAATCGATATACATAATTCCGTATCAGTTGATTTCAGATAAAAAAATTAATTAAGCTGTCCCTGTTGTCTTCTTCAAGAATTTTAAATTTCACGGTCTTTCGTCGGGCACTGCTCTTTATTCGCACATGATTGGCAGAAATTTGAATACGCCTACGATGTTTACTTCTACCTCGTGAGTTTTCTGTT
Source organism: Chrysolina americana (assembly GCA_958502065.1). Classification (NCBI taxonomy): domain Eukaryota; kingdom Metazoa; phylum Arthropoda; class Insecta; order Coleoptera; family Chrysomelidae; genus Chrysolina; species Chrysolina americana. The sequence goes on from OY293411.1 coordinate 65,741,866, forward strand.
TCCCTTTGTCAGAAGCAAGAATTCCTTTCCACAACACTTCCCAATAGGCAATCCGCATGAACCAATCAGAACTATCCTGGTCACGGCGGTATATTTGAATCGATTCTAAGGCGGTAAATTCAAATCGCCGATATATTTTCACAACGCATGAATAGTAGTCCAAAGTCTTGTTTTCATTTGTAAGTGCAAATATTGAGTCTATTGTAGATAAGATGAAATATCAGACATTACTTTGGAAAATGTAGCAATTGTTCATTCTTCACCTTAACCTAAAATTACACACCATGCAGGCGCAACTAAAATAGTTTTTATTGGTCCATGCGAATCATCTATTGGAAAGTGTTGTGAAAAAGAATTCTTGCTTGTCGGAAAGCAAAATATGTTCCATTTTTTATGTATGATTGGAGGTTCGAGGAAATAGTAACGTCAGAGTGTGGTAATGTTTACTTAATTTTTTCTTGAATCGTTAATTTCGAATTTTTCACGGAATGGAATATTGGTGGTTGTTGCAGCATTGAAATACCTGTTCGATGGTTTTTAATTTTTTATATATTAATAATTAAATTTTGATGAACACGAGTTTTTCATTCACTTATTTGTATTATACACTCTATGAAAGGTGACTTCTGTTCCTGAAAAAAGTTTGTGCATGGTCAGGGAACACCTGGAAAAGTCAGGGAAAATTTTCTCGCTTTCAATGTGGGAACCCTGTCTTGTCTCCGCCGATAACTGAACCAAGATCTGGATCTTTCCCTTGGTCTTTCTGGATCGTGTTGATATTCCAGTTATCATCTATTGCCGTGGTTCTACAAAGTATTACTTCTTTCAAAAATGCAACCGCAACAGTGCATCTGCATTCGTATGGCTAGGCTTGGTGTCCGATATCAAAGTCAAATTCTTGAAGTATCTCGATCCAACGTGCCACTCGACCATCGGGATTTTTGAACTGTAAAAGCAATTTTAGTGCTTTAATTCTCAACAGGAACCTTCTCCCATGAACGTACTTGTAGAAGTGCTCTACCCCTTTTAAAACAACCAAAAGCTCCGTCACAGTAATTTTGCTTCAGCTTACTGAAGGTATTGCTCAGAAATGGTGCTTGATCAATGCCCCTTTCAGTTTCCTGAACGAGTCTTGACATTTTTTGTATCGCTGAAACTGTGTTTCCCCTTCTATGAGCCTGGTCAGTGGTTTAACGATATTGGCAAACCTCAGCACATACCAGCGATTGCAGGTATACTAGCCCAAAAAAATTGCCTGGTGTATGTCTTTCGGAATGGGTCATTCCTTTACAACTTTGATCTTATGCTCATCTAGTGCTGCTTCCTTTCCAAGAGACAACGTGTCCAAGATATAGTACTTCTTTCTGGAATATATGGCATGTCTTGAAGCTCATTTTCAATCTGAAGTTCATCAGTCGCAGAAATAACTATTCCAAGTTTTTCACAAGGTCCTTGAACAATCTGCCAACAACAATTATGTCGTTAAACTCGTCTTCCATGAAAGTCTCTTTTCAGAACCGTCTCTATCAATCTTTCAAATGAAGCTGGAGCATTGCAGAGTCCGAATGGCATTATTCGTACCATTGGAAGTGGGTGAATATTTAATTAGAAAATTATCACCCTTATTATTAATGTTATTACAATAATATTTCAAAATTCTTGTATTGTCGTCGGTCTTCAATATGTATGCCAAATTTCAGATTATTTGGACAATTGGATGTGGGAGGAAATTTTATTTGAAAATCCTCATCATTGTCATTATTATTACAATAATATAAAAATCTTATGTTATCGTCTGTCCTTGATATTTGTGCCAAATTTAAGATTATTCGGATGATTGGAAGGGGGTGAAAATTTATTTCAATAATTCTCATCATTATTATTGATATTTCTGTCGCAAAAATATCATGAAATTCTTATAATGTCGTCGGTCCTTGATATGCGTACCAAAATTTTGATTATTCGGACGATAGGAAGTGAGTCAACTTTGAATTTGAATATTCTCATCATCATTATTATTATTCAATCTTGCAGAAAAACTCAAAATGATAAAACAACCACAAATATAAGAAAACGAGTAGCCTTGCACACTTACCAGTCGAAAGAAGCCCTGAAAAGAAATTATCAAACCATTATAGAGGGCTCAACGCAGCGAACTGCAGGGTATCTACAAATATTGGTGTGCGTAATATTTCACTCTATAAATATTTGTGGATACTCACACACGAAAAACGCCGATTCTAGTCGATTGGGTACTATCACACACAAGGATTCCGAATAACATATCAGAATATTGTGGTATACGCATGTATGTATACCACAATATAAATCGTTACCACAAGTACTGATTGTGCACGCACAGGTTACCACAAATATAAGGATACCTACACACACACTGTATGAGAAACAAAAAAAATTACGTTTTGTGAGAGAGACACTCTGTATAAGACAAAATAACAAATATGGCAAATGAACTTTTCTTAATTTAAAAAAAAAACAAGTGAATCGAAAGTAATAGGCGCACTTGAAACACTCGCGAAAAATAAAAAATGAATAACTACTACTACTAACCTTTGCAAATCACGAATTAATGGCACTCACAATAAAAAACAATGTACTTGTATAGAAAAAGCGAGAGACAGATGAGCGGCAGAGAGGCACTTGTTGCTTCGAACGCAGACAATGAAATGACGCTGGCTCGCTGTGAACGTACGTATTAACTCTCTGTGTCACGTGACCCACGCCGTCCACCTCCACGCCGAGGTAACGTGACCCACGCTGCAAATGTATGCAACGGTCGACCTGGGGAAAACCCAAATTGCGCAATAACAAAAAACAACTCCAGGGTCCATTTAGCTCGAGCAGACAAAGCGTAAACAAACACCGGATGTGTGAGATAAAACTCTGTGTTATTTTTCTGCAGGGAATCAATTTCTTCCTCCAAGGCTTTCTGCCACTCCAGTCTCTGCTTACTTTCGTAAGCTTCTCCATAGGTTTGCGGCTCATTGATAACGGCTGCACTGGTTATTTCCAGGATTTCTTCAAAACCAAAACGTATTGGAATTTTAATTGTGTCACGATTTCTCAAATGGTACTTCTCTGGAACTCCTCGATCAATATCATTTGTTGTTTCAATCGCTGCTTTGCTCTGCGATAGTGTCCAGTAGAGGCACATTTTGTACTTCAAATGAAGCATAATTTGGAACCAAATTTTGTGTGGAACCATGAATATTCACGTTGAAGCTAACATCTCGGGCAATACTGACTTTTCTTGTGGTCAAATCGTATACTCGGTAATTGGAACTATACCCATCATATCCTACCAGTACTTGTTTACTTGACTTCTTGTCGAATTTCCGTCTGAACTGTTTTGGTAATAACACAAACGCTTCTGCTCCAAACTTTCGTAAATGAGTGATATCGACTGCTTTCCCGTCCATTCTTCTTATGGAGATTTCAAAGTATCAGACTTACAGAAACGACGATTTAAAATATATACAGCCATGTTGACTGCTTCTGTCCACAGATTTCCTGGTAAACCGCTGCTGTCTAACATTGATCTAGCGCTCTCGACGACTGTCCTGATGTCTCGTTCAGCTTTTCCGTTCTGCTCTGCACTTTTCTCGTGAATTATTCCTCCTTTTCGAAATTGATCTTGGAAAAGTTGATTGTCTCTTAATCATTCTTATTTCTTATGAAGTATACAAAGCGATAGGATGTGCTATCGTCTTTGAATAACACAAAATAATTTGCACCACCAATTGGGGAAATAGATATTTTTCCTCAGACGTCAGAGTGAATATATTCTTCTGGTTTCCAAAGAACTGAATAGGAAAGTTCCGAGCGCGAGCCGAAGGCGAGCGGGAGGAACCACGAGCATCACGAATTATCATTCTAACCGATTAGCAGACTATACTTTCTCCACGATTAAAAATTTGAAAATATTTTTAAATGGAAACGAACAAAAGATAATATCCACACGAAATAATAACTATTATGTAAAAACACTGTTTATCAGAAAGGACTAATCCTGGACCAACCAGAACTAGCTTTTATAAAATTTAAATTAATTAAATAAAAAAAAACTTGCCTGTCGGTGGCTTGAACCCACAACCTATCATCTACTATGCCTATGCTATATCATATGTTTGATAAATATTATCTTAACGCCATTCTCTTCCACGAAAACTACGAGTCTCAATTATTCGGGTGTTTTGGTAGTAAACTTTCCAGTATATTATTTGTACTCTTTGTGATTTCAGGTGGTGTATTTTCACACTCTGATTCTGAATCACTAGATAAATTCATGATACTATATTTTCGAATGAAAACGTGACAGCAATAATTTTGACACTAATGAAATTTGCCACTGCGGTGACAATCAACTGCGTCAAAGCTAATGTTATTATTGCTAACCAGTGTGAGAATATTATTCTATTACAAGAGAGAGAATGTAAATACATTTGAATTGCATGGGGGCAGAGGTGTTGCAGAATATTTCTTCAATCTCAAGAGAGAGAATTCCAGCATTCTGTAATCAAATTTCATTTCAGAATTAGCAAATTCTGTTATGATCGTGGAGAAAATACCTTCTGTACTAGTGATTTTCAAATCGGGAATATGACCTTTATCTGACATTTCTTTCAGTGAACAAAAATTTATATGGCCTAATCGTTCATGCCAAACCATAACTGAATTTGTTTCTGTTGAATTGCACTGCTGAATATCTCCAACATCATCTTGTAATACTGGTTAGGTACGTTAATCGCAGATACTACCAAACCATTTGAGTTTCGCACCTCCATTCTGCTCCCACTGAGAAGAGATTTTTCTTCAACTTAGGAACATAGAGGGTGTTCTCTAGGGTACGCGAAACTTTTCTACCATTCACCATAGTTGTCATATCTTTCAATGGTTTCAGATTAGTAAACCATTCTTTATGGAAAGTCATATGACTAGATGCAGCACTATCAGCTAGCCAAATATCTTGACATCCAGTGGCAATAATGTTCTTCGTTTCTGCACTCAGAGCTTGATTGTTGAAGTCAGGATGATAACTTTTGTCCTTCTGTCGACAAGGACTCGTTCCATATTTCTGAAGACATTTTCTGCAATCTGCTTTCACGTGGCCCTTCTTGTGGCAAAAGAAACATATTACACTACTTTTCTGTTTACCAGTAGGATTTCTGATTTTATTTGCTGTTGAACAGTCTGATTTCAGGAATTGTTTAACTGCAGCAAATGCGGTTGAACTGTCATCTGCTTGATGCAGTCTCAGTGCTTCTTTCAGGAGTATGGCTGTTAAATTGTCGAAGGTTTGCTTCGTTTCATCATAAGAATCCCAAGCTGTTACGAAGGGTCCAAATTTAGAAGGTAAACTGCCTAAAATCTTCGCAACTTTGTCGATATCTGGTACTTTTTCGTCTACATCGGCTAAAGCTTGTGCCATTGATTCTACTTTGCTGATATATTGTGCAATTGAATCAGTCTCAGACATACGGTAGTTGAAGAAATGTTGCTTCAGCATCACTTTGTTAACTGCAGATCTTTGCTCGTGTATAATCTTCAGCCGTTTTCACATTTCATGAGCATTTTCACAAGACATTACGGTCTGCAACTGGGTAAATTACATGGATGTAGAAATGAGAAGCATCGCTTTAGCATTGAGATCTTCCCATTCTTTCTCTTGACTTGTATTCATTGGACAGACTGTTTTGGCGTTGATCAAGTCAATTAAACCTTCCGCTTTGAAAACGATCTCCATTTGATATTTCCATAGTTGAAAATTTTCGCCGTTGAACTTTTGAATATTAAAGCTCCTGATTTTGTCCATCGGTCCTTTACTATTCTCTGGATGTAAACTTTGATGTGACACTGACAAAGTAACTGGGTCTGGTACAGTAACTTTGGATAAGTAAATTCTGCATCGTCTGCAAACCAAAGTGGAGAAATCGTTTATGAGTGTACTCAATAATTAGCTGGGAGAGACGATGCGAATGGGGTAAAAGTATAGGATGTTTAGCTCCAAAAGCAAGAGCCGAATGAACAAGTCGTCCGCCCACTCTAAGCACTCCTTCAGAATCCATAAAAGGGATCAATTTCCTGAAACATTTGGGAAGAGGTTTCTTATTTTTCAGAAGGCAAATTTCTTTTGAAAATACTTCAGCTTGCATTAATTTAATTAATTGAGTCAAAGAGTTTTCCAACTCTGACTCTGAAAAAGGTCCATGTAATGCATCTTTTCGCTTTGTGGCATTGCGAAAAATCCTGAACATGTACGCTATAACTCGTTGAATTTTCAGCAGAGAACTGAACTTATTACAAAGTTCGAGTAGCGAACCAGCTTCCTCAACTGATACTGTTAAAACGATATTTCTTTTTTCTTCAGAAATTTCGGGTATTCCTGAATTTTTTAAAGTATCAGAAGGCCATTGACTTGAAGGAAGACCTAACCATGGGGGTCCCGCCCACCATAACTCACTCTCGATTAAGTCACAGGGTAACAATCCTCGAGAGGCGGGATCAGCAGGGTTAAATTCACTTTTTACATGAAACCAGTTCATGGGAGATATTATCTCTTGGATTAAAGTAATCCTGTTACTCACAAACGTGTTCCATTTGTGGGGGGAAGACTTCAACAATGAAAGCACTATACTTGAGTCCGTCCAGGCAAAAATTCTTGAAATGTCAATTCTACTGTTGAATGTGTCGATACCGTAGTGAAGTAAATTAGCTAACAAAAGGGCACCACAAAGTTCTAACTTTGGAATACTAATTTTCTTCAAAGGTGCTACTTTCGATTTTGCACAAACTAGAATAATTTTGATATGATCAAAGGGGTTGACGATTCGGAGATAAATTACAGCTGAGTAGCCTTTTTCAGATGCATCGCAAAACCCATGCATATAACAGGAGCTGAAGAGTGTAATCAAAGAACACATGACGTGGTAAACTTAATTTTGCAAGATAGGGTAAATCATTACATAAACTGGTTCCAAGTGTGCACTACACTTTGAGGTGGGTTTGCATCCCAATCAATGCCCAAACTCCAAAGAGTTTGTATCATTACTTTCTAATGGAGGGTGAGAGGAGAGAGGAATCCAAGGGGGTCATAGATACGTGCCAACTGACTCAAGATATTGCGTTTTGTACAGGATTTTTCTACAGGTAGAACCCTGTATGTAAAATTATCTGAAGATGGGTTCCATTGAAGGCCGAGTATTTTTATGGTAGTTTCGCAATCCTAGTCAAATAAGAGAAGGTTATGTTGAAGATGTGAGGCTGGCAAATGAGATGTTATTTCAGGCTTATTACATGCCCATTTCCGTAACTCAAAGCCGGCTTCACCAACCAGTGCTATCAATTCTTTTTGCGTCGCCTACAGCTACAGTTTTGCAACTTGAATCTATGTCATCCACAAAAATATCTGACTCTGGCACTTTGCAGGCTGATGGGTATTGAGACTTGTATTCAATTGCAAGCTGTTTAACCACCCTAAGTGCTTGGTAAGGAGATGAATTTACTCCAAAGCTGAAAACCCGCAGCCTGTAATCCTGAATAGGATCGCTTGTGGAGAAACGCCATAATAATCTTTGATAATCACGGTGTTTCTCATGAATAAGAATTTGTCTGAACATTTTACAAAAATCTGTGGTGTAAGCAACGGTGTCGATCCTGAATCTGAGCAGAATCGCAACGATATCCTGCTGCAATTTGATACCCGTCAAAAGGATTTGATTCAGGGATATATTATTTAGACAACGACTTGAAGCATCAAATACCACCCGAAGTTTTGTGGTTGCATTATCTGGGCGAACCACGCACAAATGGGGAATGTAGTAAGATGGACATTTCAGTTGATCTGCAGGAACAATTTCCATATGATGGCAATCCAGGTAGTCTTGCATAAATTCTTTGTACTGGGCATAGAGCTTGACATTGTTATTTAATCTGCGCTCCAACGTAATCAACCTTCTGAGGGCTATGTCACGGGAACCAATGAAAACTGGGTTTGATATTTTAAATGGTAGCTGAAGCACAAATCGTCCGGAAGTAAGTCTTGAGTAGGTCTCAAGAAAATGTTTTCGAAAGACATGTAGTTGGCACTTGGTACTTGTTCCAACTCCCAAAATCTTTTCACTGAGGTTCCAATGAAGAATCCGTTGACGTAAAAAATGAATTTACTATCTGAGGTGAGGGAAGTGAATAATTTACTTTTCCCAAAATCACCCAACCAAAAATGGTGTCAATAGCGACAGGATGATTGAATGAACTCTTCAAAGTGTTTCCTTTCAACAGAAAACCAATAATTTCTGCGCCTAGAAGCATGGCTGAGAAATATTAAATTTAGGGTCAGCCAGTTAAGATTTGAAAAACAATTTAATTGTTCCGTGTTAACATCTATGCTTGGCATATTAGAGCATAATTTTGGCAATACAATGAAATCCAATTCAAATGTTGGTTGAGTTTCGGTGATAGGTTTCAAAGTAAAAGAAACTTACTTGACCAATACCGGAAATAGAAATGTTCAAACTGGAATGTGAAAGTCCCAAACGGTTTAAATATTTACTCGAAATAAAATTTGACTGACTAGCACTATCCAGAACGACTCTGGCAACTTGAAAGTTACCTGTATTATCCAGAACCTCAACTAAGGCCGTACATAACAAAAGAGTACTGTTATCATTGGATAGCAAACTGGTCCTGTGAGCTTCAGATGGAGATAATGTGGGATTGACGGTAACCATAGGCGGAAAGTTCTGAGGGGTATTACCAGCTAATGTTACTTTATTTGTGAGCAAATCAAAATGTAACATCGAGTGATGTCATTTTGATGTATAATGTTTGGTGCCTATGCAGTTAGTACACCACTTTTTTTTATAAGAGCAAACCTTTCTCTAGTAGATTTAGCAATAAAAGTAGGGCAATTATAAATGAGATGTCTCTCTTGGCAAAGAGGCACGAAAGATTATTATTATTTTCAATATTAGAGTTGGCTAACAAAGCAGAGCTTGAAAAATGCTTGTTTGTACGATTAGTAGGTGAGTATGTATTCCCTACATCGTTTTTAGAGTGGTAGTTTTTTATTTTGATTTCTAGTTTAGCACACTGTAGTGTAGCACACTGTATCTAGGGATTTACATTGTTATTTAATCTCAACAAGAGTTTCATAGTAAACATCCTTAACAAGAGTTTCAGAATGTTTAACCTCAAATCTAGTGTTGAAAGAATACAGAGGTACCCTTCTCTCTAAGCATTTCCACAAAGTGGAAAATAAAGGCAAACATCCGTCAGAAAACAACTACTTCCCTGGCTAATACCACGACGGACATTGAACTACAACTGACAGATATTTGTGCAACGTTCTTCAAAGAAGACCCAATATGCACGGTCATTCAAAATCGACTCGTCTTCTCGTCGGTAGTACCAAGATATGCCATTGGGGGAGGGCGAGAGTACTTTTTTTGTCTAAATGAATACACATCGAGTAACGAACATATACCGGGTGATACAACTGATACCAAGACGAAACAGTCGGGTGACAGCAAAAACTCACTAAGTACAGAAATTATCATAATCGACATATTTTCACTAAGTACATTATCTTTTCAAAAGGTTTTCCTAGAAAAATTCATTATCTACGACAACCGCGTCTCAACAGTTATAAGAATTATGAAAACTCATCAGTTGCATAGTTTCACGTGATCCAGACAGGACAAATCTTCAATCATCTCAGTTGTTCGAATATAGTACTTAGTGAGTTCTTCTTGTCACCCGACGATATATAAATCAAAATATCACAGGAGCAATGAAAGAAGTTGACTATACGAAGATATTTTCAACAGATTCTATAAACATAATTATTATGAGCAATCAAGTTGCCTTGAAACTTTGTTGAAATACTATTTGCCAATTATTCTCAAGTATATCATGACAATGTCATAGATTATTGTAACTATCAACTACTGTTCGAATATTTTTCGAAATGCCGTTTTTCCATCAAGAAAAATGTGATATGTTAGAATCCTACTTGGTTTGCCAGAAAAATAGCGTAAGAGCACTCCAACACTACAGCAATTCGTTCCCCGATCGTGAATTACCTAATCGACGTTTTTTTGCTGTACTTCATCGTCGATTCAGGAACAATGAAGAAGTTTTTGAGAAGGGTAGAACTAAAAAACGTTTCATAATATCTGAAGATACAGAAATTGACGTTTTATCCTACTTTGAGATATATCCAAATAATTCCATCAGAGATTTCTCTAGAGAAATAGCTGTTCCACTGTCTGGTATTCAACGAATTCTGAAGAAATATAAGATTTCTCCTTATAAGTTAAGACCAGTGCAAACACTAGAACCTGGTGATCCTGAGAGACGATTGGGGTTTTGTCGGTGGTTTATGAATAAATGCAGACCAGATCCCAACTTCTATATAAATATCATATGGAGCGATGAGGCTAATTTTTCAAATCGTGGGATTTATATTATGGGAATAGACATAATCCATTTCTAGTCCATCCCCACAATCCGAAAAGACGATTTACTATTAATGTTTGGTGTGGTCTATTTAGAGGCAGAATTATCGGTCCATTTTTCCACCATGGTTCTTTGAACGGACCCCGTTACATTAATTTATTAACAAGAGTGTTGGAAGAGTTTTTCGATGATCTTGATCTGGAGTCTCGTCAGATGATCTATTTTCAGCAGGATGGAGCACCAACACATAATGTCTGTGGCGTAAAAACAATGCTGCGCGGCTGTTTTGGAAACAGATGGATTGCTACAAATGGTCCTGTTAAGTGGCCCCCTCGTTCACCAGACATGACACCCCTAGATTTTTATTTTTGGGGATTTCTGAAAAATGAAACATAATAATGTAGATGAACTGAAAAATTATATTGAAACTATAATTAATAGAATTGATGGCCTAACTGTGTTAAATGCCACACGTAGTGTCAATAGATGGGCCCAAATATGTGTTCAACAAGAAGGCGGTGTTTTTGAACATTTACTCTAGATTTTATAGTGCTTTATCATATCCGTTTGTTATAAATGTTTCCTATTGAAAAAATAGTCTTAATTTCACCTTTACGAAAAAAAGTCAAATGAGATTATTTGTTGTTGAGAAAATATCGAATCGAAATGCATGAAAAAATATAGGGTGTTCCATTGAAAGAAATATTCTAAAAACGCGACTTTCAATTTTTGTTTTGTTTTCGGCATCGAGAAGGTCATTAAAAATGCTACTAGTTTGCCCATTTAACGAATTTGTAGCATCAATAATAACGGAGTTATTTTGGAACACCCTATTTATCTTTTAATCATGAATAAACAAAAAGAGCAAGATATTTACATCAAAACTATTGAAGTTCATAATCATCATACAATGACATTCGTTTACCATTCTCTAGCCTCAGTGCTGGGCAGAATTCTCCAATATATCAAGGAATTCTGTTATAATCGTTTCAATAGGATTTTTGGTGAAATACAAAATTTTTAAATTTTCAGAACAACATTGTTCAATTATTTATGTGAAAATACATTTTATTCAATAGAAGAGTACCTCGCTGCTTAATAATGTAGTAGTGGAGTGTATATACAATTTTAGAAGTTATTTAGGTATTATTTATTAGAAATCATAAACTCAAGGCGGTTCTGATTGACCAGATATCAAAGAATGTTTTATTCTATTTGGACCTTTTTTAAATATTGACAATTATTAGTAATTTTAATGTGTTTGACTGTAAATTTTTGGCATTTTATTGTGATTTTAACTATACACTATACTTATCTAATATTTATATTATCTGCATTTCTTGACTTGTCTGATAAAGTTTTATGTTTGTATCTGATACATGTATGAAATTTTTATAGATGAATAAATTTCTGTCTTTCTTTCTTTTTATTACGTCATTTAAAATACAGCCCTGCTGTACTCTGAAGTCTTCTAAACCCTCTTTTGTTCTGGTAGGATTGCGTAGTACTTTCCTCCTTCCTGTACAGGTAGAATCCCAGAGTTATATTGAATCATCGAATATATTCATAGGCATCTTGTAGAAAATGGAACATTCAATAAGAATAGTAATGGTGCAAGTAGGCTAGGTATTGTTAGAACATCACAGATTAAAGAAGCTATTGTATTTCTTCTTCTCAATGATCCAAGTATCTTCGGAAACTCCGTTCTAGCTTCAAAAAAGTGGATAATGGTACCAGCAATAATTAATTAATGAAACTCATATCTGTAAGGACTCCAGTTTTATAGGGTTCTTGTTTAATATTAGAGAGTTATTGCAGAGAGAAATGAGTTTACTTAATTACAAGAAACTTTATTTAAGTATCCTGTAATTCAATTATTAATGATGGTTGGTAATGGTGTTATTGCAAACACCATCTTCACTGTTGCTTCTTTAACTTTATTTTGACAAAAATGTCAAAGTTCAAATTAACGTCAACGTTGAATTTGAGGTTGACTGCGAAAGTAATCAATTTAAATTTTTGGCAGGAGTTCAAGTTCATAAATTTCCATTTTCATAAGTTAATATACTTCAGCTGATATGAACATGGAAGAACAATTAGAAGTTGCTGTCTTGGCTGGTGCTAACCACCAAGAAATTGAACAGCTACTTCTACACAACATTATTGGAATGGCAGTTGAGAATAATCGGGAAAACAACATAGAATTCAGTTTGAATAATATGACTGATGATGAAGTGAAATCCAACTTTCGTTTTGGTAGAGAGGATATATTTCGACTGAGAGATGCTTTGAAAATACCTCATCATATCATTACTGACACCAGGAATAATGAGAATGGTATGTATGTTATTAAATCGTTAGATGATGACTACGAACACACTTCTGCAGGAACCACAGCATTATGTATGTTATTAAGAAGACTGAGCTATCCTAATCGATTATTGGATTTGGAAAAACTTTTCAACTATCTATCCCAATCACTATCCCAAATCATTACAAAGACTGCCAATTTCATTGTAGAAAATCATAAACATCTATTGGAAAATTTAAATGCACATCAATGGCTGAACAGGAATAGATATCAGCTGTATGCACAAGCAAGTATTTGACCAAGGTGCAATAAATTTTATGAGCAGATTTTTTAATGTAAAAAATTTTAGTCTATTTCTAACATGGGAGGAGCCATACGAAATTGTTGGGGGGTTTATTGATGGCACAGTCCGGCCAATATGCAGACCTATCAACCAAGAGGAATATTACTCAGCCAATAAAAGAGTGCACAGTCTAAAATATCAATCAGTTCTAACTCCAGATGGATTAATAATCAATCTGAAAGGAGCTTTTTCAGGCAGAAGATACGATGCAGGAATTTTTCGAGAATCAAACTTGTACCAAGAGTTGGAACAAAATGTTATGTTTGAAAATGATGAGAATTATGTGTTATATGGGGATCAAGCATATGGAGTTAGGCAGCTGTTGTTATCGCCATATCCTGGACAATCAGCACTTTTATTACCCATTGCAATGTTCTACATTTTCCTTTTCAGTACTAATTTCATTAACTCCATCAAAGTCAAGCTGAGCTACTGAAAAGTTATTCGTTTGCAAATTGTGAATAATGGAAACCAACAGAAACTCACCACAGTTTTCAATAATTATATCTGAGTTTGAGATATACTCATGTTCATTGGGGAAATAAGTAGTAATTTCTTCAGACCGCATACATTTCAATGCAGTTTGTTCTCTAGTTTCTTTCCCTATTTCTGTGTCAGCTTTATTTTTGGCATCTTTTGTTGCTTTCTCTTGGTTTCTCACTTATATCTCTTTGGGAAGGTCGTGCAATTCTTGCAGAAGTACATCTTTTTGAGAGTACGGCTCTTGCAACACCTGAACTGAAATGTTTCAAGTAGGTAACCATACACAAAATTAATTTGAGAGCATAAATGTATGGGTCCTTACCTTTTTTGATTCTTTGTTTCCTTTTCACCCACTGGTCTAATATCATTTGTATGTGCTGCCGAATAGTTTTCACTGTAAATTCTTTTTGAGCTAACTGCTTCAAACTATTTTTGACTTCTTCCCAAACAGCGCATCCGTTTGCTTAGGGATTACGGAACACTACTTCTTGGAGAAGAATGATGTCGTCCTCGTAGGTGAATCTTAAACGTTTCTTATCTTTTTCCTTCATGATTCCTTATATTAAACGCACAAGTAACTATATTTGTTTGATGTTCAGTTCAAAATGTCATCATTAATTTGCCAGATAATTTCTATTATGTCAAAATAGAGGATCCTTAAATAAAAGTGCCTATTCCTATAATTAAATTAAATAATAAAAGAGAATTGTTAAGGATATATTGAATGCGCATGCGTATATGTCAAATAAAGGAAAACTTTATTAAAGTATCATCATAATAGAGGTTGCAATAACTCTCTAATAGCGCTACATTCAAGTTACTTATGTCAGTTTCTTGAAAAGACAATCGCTTATCTCAGACTTTGGAGATCCCAATGCATAGACTCAATTTTGAATAGCCCTCTATATACTTATATTTTATACATTTTATATATAATTATACCCAGTATTTCAGATTAATTTATCTACAGTATTTAGGCTAAAGTTTTGACGTGTTTATAAAATGTAAATTTTTTTGATACCAATAAATATGTATTTTGAATGTACCGGTTTTTTTGTATTGTAATGAATCTTTGCTACAATCAGGATATATATATAAGTTCACTTGTTTCAAATTGCAGGCTTTATTGACGATTTTTCTCCAACCGTTTACTAAAGTAGTCTTTGACGAAATAATGACGGGAATTCATAGCATTCATTCTGAGTAACCAGAGAATGAATAGTAGCATGACGTGAAGCTTATTACAGACGACCCAAGTTCGATCTCGTAGACGTATTTTCCTTTTTTTTCCTTGTCGTTAGAGATGTGAATTATAAAGAACTGTTGGATGTTTGGAAAGTTTATACATCCAGGATCGATAGTTACTGAGTGTTGATTTTGTCATAGGTAATATTATGTGCATATTTTTAATGAAGTCTCGAACGTTTTTTTTTTAATTGCACAAAGTGTCATTGTCCCTTGCCAAATAACTCTCTTTGTCGAGTGGCAATCTATCACTTTGCACTCTAAATACACAATAATAGCTGTTATCACTGTCAATGAATATTCATTTTTACTTCATTCATTTTGATATCCATTTAAAGCAGTTTTTTATATTTTTTCAGTGGTTCCATGAATCAGTTCATCAACATTTACTCATTAAAGGGCAACTTAATCAACACGATTCGCATCTACGAAGGATTCATGGGTCACAGAATAGGACCTGTAACATGTTTGAACTACCATCCACATAAGATAGCCCTAGCTGCGGGTACTTCTGATTGCTGTATTAATGTTTATACTCTCGAGGGAAAAAGGTGACGGGATTCACAGCCCTAGGCCCTGTTATGGGGCCTCTTGGGCTCTTATTAGCACCGTCGACCTTTAGACAAGTGTTCATAAATTTCTTCTTCTGGTAGTTTGAATGGTAATATTATTCATATTGACGGCACTGAGGTTGAAATTATAAAGTATTGAGAAACGAATGAATTTCATGGAAAAGTTAGACAGGATATCTCACGACTTCCTTTTCTCCTCTCGGAAATGTATGGATGGAGTTAAAATATCGCCAATACTTCATATATGTTTTTTTCCTCAAGTTCTTGGTCACTAAGATACGGGCCCATGAAGTTGCAAAACTGAAAAGGTTTTTCTATGATAACTTTCCGAGTGAATATTGAAATTCAAGCAAATTTTGGTGATTGAGAAATTAAATAAATTCATTTCATAAGGTGTCATGCATCAGTCGGTTGTTTTGCTACTAAGTCAGTTATGGACTGCCCCCGAGGGGTGTCCCTCAAAACATTAAAATGACTGGGACTTTTAAATGTTCCTCAACTAATCAGGATTGTCTAGACAATTTTCTGAATGAAAGTATTCGTGTGTAACGATTGTTGATAAAAATACGCTTTAATTCGACTACTTCAAAAAAAACGTCATTCTCGTGGTTCATCGCGCTCGGACCTTCCCACTCTCATCGTGTTTTTATTCGTGTCTTTTACAGAATATTCTATCCTGACCATTGTTCGTCTACTCTAGAAAAATGTTAAAATATATGTTAAAATTTTGAGGTGTTGAACATTTGGAGTAGAGAGTTCCTGACTTTCTATCACAACGATATGTGTTTTTGAATGCTAGGGATCGCACGTTAAAAGGTAAGACCTCGTTAATCCTTGGCTCGCACAAGTTTCGATTTCTGAGGGCTATCGTTCGTAGGGAGACAAGGGAAACAATTTCAAACAATGTTGTAATTATTAATATTCACTTGAAAAGCTATGGAAGATAAACATCATTTAGTTGTTTCGAGGACCCTTAACTAAGTGTTTGAGGAAAAACGTTAAATGAAGTACTGATGATATTTTACATTCCCGAAAGGAAAAAAAGAAGTGCTCTTAAAAAAAAAAATATTGATGGTGGATTTCTTGGCTGGATGTCGTCGAATAAAAATGCATTTTTATCAAAAATTGTGGCTCCGATATACGAGTACTTTCATTCAGAAAATTGCCTAGTAAAACTTGTTAGTTTAGTAATCCTACTGATGAAGTTAACTTGGTTAACGAAATGCGCATCTAGGAATGAAATTACTAGTGTTCTCATAGTAAACCTTGTGTTGTTGAAAAGTATTGAAAAATCTTAGTTATTTCAAAGTTTTGAGATGTAGACCGTCGAGGGCAATTCGTTCCTGACTTGGTAGCAAAAAAACTGACTTATACACGACACATCTCAGAAAGAGATCATTTGTTTTGTCGATCACCAAAATTTGGTAGATTTTCAATATTCATCTGAAAAGTTATCAAAGAAAAACATTTTCCATTATGTAAGATCAAGGGCCTGTAACTTGTAACGAAGAACTTTAGGGAAATAATTCTTGAGAGAAAAAGAGGAAGCCCTGGGACACTCTGTATAATTATAGTAAGATGAGGATGTAGAAATTCAGAAAGAGTTGTTAGCAAAATTTCAATATGAATAGTATGCACACTTGAACAATATTTTAATGTCAGAATTCTGTTAATAGAAAAATTCAGAATCCACGAAAGCTTGCCAATCACCTTTTAGAGATATATATATATGTATATATATATATATATATATATATATATATATATATATATATATATATATATAGACACACACACATCACATACCTACTATTATTATCTGATGGTGAGGTGGATGTGGATAATTTGCATAAAACAGATCTCTTAGGAACAATTTTTGATTCATGAAGTTAACAAATGCCTCAAATTGATGTTACTAATTTTTTCTCACGCCAAATTTGTTAATTTTTGTAGGGTAAAAAGGGCATCTGGATATTGTTTTTTGTTGGTTGATATTTTCGAATGTGGAAAGAATCCGACCAAAGTCATAATATTTTTGTGTAATTGGGGTTGAAACAGGTGATAAGTATTATTTGTATAAACTACTGTTGAGTTCTGGCGATGTTCTTTTCTGAATTTTGTGTATCGAATCAACAGAAATATGTATCTACAAATTGCTCATTAGTTGATAACTTTGTTCCAGCAGTGTCTTTAAAACTATATAATCATCTATAATGCAGAAGTTCCATTTCAGCAGAGCCAATTGCTCTTGTTCAACTGAATATAACTCTCGGCAGTATGACTCCACTACTAATTATTTTTATTGTTAATGTAGTTCATGTAGTCATGGGGTTACAAGCAGATCATTGTATAGACTAAATTCACAGAAAACTATGAAAAATTAATAAACTCGATGTAAACTGATACATTATATCCACAACTAGTGCGGGGTTCACTAGTTGTAAATCTCACACTAGATTTTTTTTGTAACTAATTGGGAACTTGTGCGAGCAACAAAAAAATTCAGGACCGGTGACTGTACTGGGATTTGAACAGACGTTCTTATGGTTGAAGAAAAAACCCTCTACCATCACGGCGGATATAATGTATTGGGTAAACTTGAGTTTTTTCAGTTTTCATAGTTTTATGTGATTTTCCACCATACAATGATTTGCTTGTAAATACATTTTTGCAAAAGACAACGAGTTAATCCTTTGAAACGTGTCCTGCTAATGTTATAGTACTTCCAATTACATCTATAATGAAGATAATTTTTGCTGGAGTCAGTAATTCAGTAAATTTTCTTACCTACCCAGTATAGTATTTCACCTCCACTGTATCGATCAACTGTCTTCGATGGCTGATAGAAAATGTTCATAACATGTTTTAATTAGAACATGCAGAAAAGTTCCAAGTGAAAGAAGATAATCTTGCATAAAATATCTTCATTTATTTATTTACGGGTGACCCCAATTCAGTTTACATTAACAAATACATATAAAATATTACTTATACTAACTACTACAAAAGTAAGAAATGGATTGATAAGCAATCAATTTCATCACAATTGTCATTTCCCAGTCTTAACATTTTTGATAAAGGTGAATTATAATAATGATATAATGATAATTATTCTAGTAATAGTGGACCTGCGTGGTACATTATATGATATGAAGGAGAGAATTTCTGTGCTGCGCTCGTGCTTAAAATACTCGATACTCAAAAGACGTTCATGACACTCTTTACATAATATACTATGAGTGAAATAATATGGTTTCATTCTATACTCTTTGCTTTGAAACACCCTATGGTGCCATCTTCCAATATCCAAGTTTTATTCAAGAAATGCAAACTGACTTTAACTCCTATTCTCAAGTACATGTACTGATATAAAGTGTCAACGTTTACTTGCGACCTTAGACCACGAAGGGATCATCATTTTTGTATGTAAAACCAATTTTTTTCGGAATTTCCCTCCAAACTGTTGTGCAACATTTGAAAGGGTCTCGTTTTTCTAGGTTACCCTTTGAATGTTTTTAATTAGTGTTTTCCTAAAATTTTTTTATTAATATTGCGTGATGAAAAATTGGATTTATTAGGTAATACACAAATATAGAGGAAAATAGAGTTTTGATAACGATGACAGAATTAGTCTTTGAGAAACGTCAACGTTTTTGAAGAAAATTCTGAATACAATTACTTACTGCCAAAATTAAATCTTATTTTAAGACAAAACAGTCCTGTAAACACAGTGACTTATCGAGGCTAATTGATTATTCATTTGCCTTCCTACGCTTGTATAAATTTTCAGGTTTTAATATTTCTCCAGTTTCAGACTGTAAGGCTGAATAAAATCCCATAGGGGCCATGCTAAAATAGCTATTTGTGTAAATAGTACACAAAGTGTATATTTATTGCATTGAGAGCTGAACAAATTATATCTTCTTTGCAAATTACACCCGACTCAACATGAAGAACACATGAATAAAGTCTCAACGTTTAGGTAATATTTTTTTTCTCTAGATATCGAGCCCAAGGACTATTCCACAGGATTGACTCGAATTCTTTTCAAACCACTTGTGCACATTTTAGATAATACCTTTTTTGATTTTTATTCACTTTCATTCTATTGAAAATGCTATCAGATGTTTTAATTTTTTGGGTTCATGAATTTTATGACTGAGTACGAATCCTGTTTCTTATAATGGTAATGTGTTAACTCATTTGAAATTCCACTTATGTATTATATTTTATATAATTTAATTAATTCATTTCAATGATTATGGTTTCTGATCATTCTGAATATTATTAGGTATTTATTTTCTGAAAATTCATGATTTTCATCAGCAACTGACACGAACTGATATACTTTAAATCTATATCACTGCATATCATAAGATTATTGTTTTATATGTTTGGCAGAATTTTTTTTTTTAACTTGATCACATTTTGATTTCAGTAGTCCTTTTGGTCACAAAGAATTTAATAATGACGGTTGTAATTTTGAAGTAAAATTAGCATTGCTTCACTTTAATTCAAATTCAGGGAAGCTGAAAATTTTATTTGACATTAATTGCGCCATTAGGTAAATACATAGAAATAATTGTAACAAAGTTATATAGAAAATGTATGTAGGGATTGTTTTATATATTTTTAATTTACCATCCATATATATACCTAATTTTAACGCCTAATCAAAGCCCAATAATTACAAAGAGTGACTATTTTATGCAATTATATTGTTTATAATTCTACTACTTCTGTATATATCCTATATGCTATTTCTATTGATCAGCAGAATTTAGTTTTTAATATTTTTGCATTATATGAGTTTATAGAATTGAATAAAATAGCCCAGAATGAATAAAATGTAATTATATGTGTACCTAAGAATGCCTAAGTGTAAATCATTTTGTAAATTTAATTGTTTCAATACTTTTGTTGTCAATAAAAGTTTAAAATATTGTATTTTTTATTGGTATAATTTTTAAAGAGTTCAGATATTGAAGAAACGCAAATCTGTTCCATTTATCTCTTCTGTTATTATTCTTATCGCCGAAGTCTTGAAAAACCAGGTCAGTATTGAAATTAATTGAATGACACCGTTTTATTTTTTACGTGAAACCTGGGTAATAATTATTAATGACCTAAGAGGAGTAAATAGTGCCTCGACCATTATCATCATCCCGTCTTGTAATGAGTTGAACAAATATTATAGCTCAGTCGCTTTGAATCTATCACAACCTATACCAATTTTGAAAGCTCCCCTCATATTCTTTTTTACTCCCACAGATCATCATGAGATAAAGGAAGAATTTGCTGCAATAAAAAACAAAGATTTATTTGGCTGGGATAAAATATCTATAAAAAAATTTCGAACAATTACCGTTAACATTATTCCAATACATGCAGGGGTCGATCATAATAACCACAGCAACATCAGACCTATCTCTCTTCCACCCACTTCTCTTAATAAGGTTATTGAAAGACTTGTTAAGAGAAGAATTATACCGCAAAAAACAGCATTATATAACTCAATTTGGTTTCCAATATAACAAATCTGCCAATGATGCCACATTTGAACTTCACGAGCATCTTTATCTGAAGACTAATGATGATTAAGCTGCGGCAGTGGTATTCTGTGACTTATCTAAGGCTTTTGACTGTAAATGACAGCATATTGCTGAGAAAGTTAGAAAGCTACGGTTTCCGTAACGTGTCCCTTAAATTGTTCGAGTCTTATCTTTGTAAGCGAAGACAGGTAGTCTGCTCAAACAGTCTAACATCTCGATAGGAATGATAGAGTATGTGGTACCACAAGGCTCTATTTTTGGCCCGATAGTATTCCTGCTGTATGTGAATGACCTCGCAGCACTAGATTCTCTGGGTGGGTTCACCATGTTTTCAGAAGATACCACCATACTGTAGCACAACAAGGACACACATAATTGAACGGAATTATAGAAAACGACATTCTCAAAGTTGAAAAATGTTATGTCTCCAATATCTTGGGTATCTTAGTTTATGTATAGCGTGTACACATGTATCTATAACAGTGTATGGTATAGATTACTGTGATTTTATTGTTAGTTATTGAGGCTGACGTGTGGTTTTTCCATATTCTTTTATTTATAATTTTAATATTTATGACCCTATGTTATGTCAACAAGAATCTCATTTTTGCACAATGAAGTATTTTTATATTGAAACCATACAAAACTTTTTTACCAATACTAAATATTTTCACATATGAAATGATCAGTGATTAATTACCAATATAAAAAACAACATTTTATATATTTTGTTTTAAAGTTGAATATATTTTCAATTATGCAGCACAATCTTTAAGGTTTCTCGAGTATATATAGTTAGCACAAGTTGAATGTAACGCCATATAAATAACTGATAAGTTATCACAACTTTTTGACAAAACTGTATCCAAATTATACGAAACCTCATTAGATCCAGTTTTTAATAAAAATTGGTTCTTTCATCAAGCAATTGCACTCTCACAAGTAACCCTAAGTTTTCTAGAAAGAGGAGCTATTTTGCATTGGACACTGCAGTCAAGAAGGCTTAATGTGCTCCCCTTGATGATTGTATTCACGCCCTCCTGCCTATTCCTATATCCTGTACTATTGTAACAGGCCCTCTTTGCAAGACGCCCTGTATGTTTTATATGCATAAACACTTTTGTTATAATGGAAAGGGTCACGTATGATGACGATGCCCTGTAAATATTTGGTTTCATATTATTTAAGCTAGGCTAGTGAAATTTCTTTCAAGAGGAAATAAAAATTAATTCTCTATAAACAAAAATGTCGAGACAAACGAAGTGGTTCGGATGAGTATATTTTTTTACCATATATAAAACAATAAAGCAGTCATTTAGGTCGCCGTACATGGAGTAAATATTTATTTTACAAAGGGTAATATAGATGGGACTCACGCCCAGTATATACGAACTAAATGACCATTAACTGAATTGAACATTTTTTTTGTGTCGACTAGACGCTTTCAAAGTGCTAAGTCCGAGGTATTTGGGGGGTAAAGGAAGAGATCTGAGAGGCAGACAGCCGAGAGAATTCTCTATTCCGTGGCGGTAGAAATGGCCTAAATAGAACGCAACGCTGTTGAACGATTTTGGCCCTTAAAAATATAAACACCCCTGGAAGTCGACTTACGGGAGTAAGAAAGAAAAAAAAACGAGGAGATTGTCTCGAGAGGCGGTTGGTGCCGTTGATCGAAGACCTACCGCGTTAATTAGAGTTTGCATCGGAGTTGAAATATAATTAGTGCGAGTTAGATTTTGGTTTGGTGGCGGTTTTGTCGTTGTATGAACGAATTGTAAGAAACAATTTTTCTGGTATTCGTTTGGACGAAATTGTTCTATTTTCCTGAACGAAACACCGAGCGCAGCTAGAGATTTGGTAAGTGAATTTTTTGGGATTTTTTTGGGCAAACTAACCACAGCTATATTTTTTCAAATATCGTGGGTGAACCTTTTGTTTGTTTTATTTGTTGTATGATATCTGACCCATTTTTTTTTGTTTTCTCGATGAATTGTCGCCGAACGTGTGAAGAACTTTAAATGTTGTTTTTTTTCTTATTTTTATTTACTCTTGAAAGCCGATATTTTTATTTATCCTTAGGGAGAATTACGTTTTTATACATTTTACACCGAATCATCATGGGTGATTTTTTCTGTTATGGTGTAATTCTTTATCATTTAATGTTTATTTAATATACCGTTAAACAGTTTATGTCGTGTATCATTGTCGGTAACTATACTGACAGCTTTTAACTCATCCCAACCTCAGTGATATTCTTATAAAATAAAAATAGAAAAAGAAAGGAAAAATCTCAGAATCAAAAAAGAAATCTAGCATATTATAAGCCTAGACGGTCCACGTCCCTAAGACGACTTAGGTGACTTTACCTTTCAAACCTAAAACAGTGTGCCTTGGTAAGAAAGAAGATACCAGAAAATTCGTCCAATTTAGTTTTACGGTAAGTACTGATTTATCTAGGACCTTATCGAAAATATTCGAAGATGAAAAGGCTGCTCCTAATTTGTTTAATAAAAAATTAATATATTCGCTCAACCACCCTAGTTCGAGTACTACACTATATAGTGCATTCATATTTCAAATACGGATGATGTCAACAAAAGCTCGTGAACGCCAAACTAGAACAGAGACGCATTTAGCTTGTTAACCCAGTGAAATAAATTTGAATATGTAACATCATCCAAACCCAACCAAGAACTTTACACCAAAACAAATATTTGAAACAAATAATCAAAAATAAATCACCGCTGCAACCTCAAACAAATCGCAGCTTTAAAAATTGTAACGCAGCCAAGCCGAATACATCTCTGCAAAAACATTTCGTTTGGTGTCGTGTCAGGTTAATGTTCTATCCACCAATAGCGTTACGAGGTGGACATGCTGCAAAGCATGCATTGATCACTGTTTACATGGAGCTTATTTGAAATATGAATACACTATAATCGGTAAAGTTCAATGATTGTTAGTCTGGTTTATACTTAGTAGTAATCTTGGGGAGGCCATTGCCGCCGCCAACATTTCAAATCCTAACCTCCCATAGGCCTCGCCGAGAAAGTGAAATTAAGTTTCTTGGTCTTCTTCACAGTTAAGGGGGCTGTCTTCTATGCCTATAAGTGAAGTAGGTGTCTGCCTAATTAGTTATGTCCTATCAGTATTTATTTAAGAAGACATAGTGTTTGGCGATTTCTGTCGTTCTTGACTTGCAATGCCGTCCACAGTCTTTCGACTGCCTGCGCGGCCGTCCACAAAGTATTTCGACTGCCTGCGCGGCCGTCCACAAAGTCTTTCGACTGCCTGCAGTCGGTATAGTATTGCTCTAAAGTTCGTTCAGTTTTTCTTCCGCCCAGTCATTATGGGCTTAAGAGGTTTGGTTTCTTACTATCTGAACAGATATAAATTCTATGTTCGGCCCCTTTTGTTTCGCCTCTTGCCTTGTAGCTGCAGTAACAATCGTGAACATTTCAGCTTTCAAAATTGTTAAAATGATTAAAACTGCCTCGTAAACTTCTTCCTTGCAGGTAGATGGCCTGCACCCGAAAACTGTTTCTCAGACAGACGTGAACCGTCTGTATAACATTAGGCTTCCTGGGCGAAACTCCACTTCACTTTGAGGGCGCAAATAGGAATCTTTTGCTCCACACTTCGCGATTTTTGCATGGCCTACCATGGCTCCTTCGTTTACCCTGACTTCCAAGTCCCGCATCCTCAAATGTGCTGCCTTTATCTCCATGATCCAGACTTGAAGCGGCAGAAAGCCTCGACAATACCTCCAACACCGCGGTTGGAGTTGTCCTCATTGCGTCCGTTATTACTCAACAGGCCAACCATTGAAACTTACCAAAGTTTTCGGCCTATTGTGCTGTTTTGTGCGTCTGGCCTCAGCTAAGCCATATTGGATGTTTGGTCATATGACACGTGTACAGCCAGCGCATAATTTCTGGTTTGGATCCCCAATTACGTCCTACAATTCTCCTCAGTTGCCATAGGGTTGCTACCGACTTCTAAATATGAAAGTCCAGTCCAGGTATTTTGTGTTCTAGGCATTCATCCGCCGTTTTAGGAATAATTTTAATAAATCATCTTGGTAGGTAGCTCAATACCCCGGTTTCTTAAGTAATGTAGTACAGGTTTTATGAGTTTCGTTAATACAAAGGGTCCTGTATTCAGCCCATTCGGCATGGACCTGAAATCATAAAAATCACCTTCAAACCAAAATCTCAGAAACTTTCGATGCTGTTGATTGATTGATCGGATTCTAAACATAAGTATCTTTAAGATCCAATGTAAACATGTAACCATTTCAAAAACGATATTTATTTTGTTCAGCTGTTTCAAATAGACTACTTACCTCCAAGCTCTAAGCGTGACGTCCAAGTGGGTGAAACTTAGTGAGCCTTTCCAAACATCATTGGAATTGGTATTTTTGACAAGAGGTTTCAACTAACAGACCGTGTACTGAAAATTATAACGAGTATCCTTATTCTTGACGGAAATAAGCACAGTCATCAAATCAATACTGTCATGAGTTTTCAACACGTATTACCCATTTAATTGTTTGAAAAGGTTTTCCATGCTCCCCCAATCATCGTGACGACAGCACTCATTAGGCACAGTTTATAAACTGTGACATAGGTGTAGTCTATTTAATACGAATCGGTATTATCGATTTGGTTGGGTACCAAAAAATATGAAGAAACTATTATTATGCGTAATTTTGTTTTTAAATTCTTGCAAGCATTTTTGACCACTTGAGCTGCCTTGCATTTTCAGGTAAAATCAGAGCCAAACAAATATATCGGAGACCGACTCCTCAGCCGCTTTTTTGACCTTCAGACATCAACCTTCAGAAGTTGTTCAATTTTTTGGGTTTCTTATTCAGTTTTCATATTTTATCGAAATAAACTTCAATTTTCGTTTACCAGTCATTTTAATTTGATATTAAATAGAGTAATCAGTCTCGTACTAGAAAGCATAATGATTCAGCGACGGCATATAGGAGTTGTGGATACCGAATGTTATCTTTTTTGATCTCAGTGAAAATTAGTAATCTGATTCCGCTCTTGGTCTAGGTCTATGTGGTCTATGATGAAGTGTTCTAATATATAATGTTCATTGTAATTCTTTTGAAGTTTGGATGTGAACCATAACTAGTTCTGTGAACTTTAATGTAAAAAACTGCCTGTTTTTAGGAATCTGATCCAGCACGTATGAATTTAGCAAAAATTTCTAATAAGTCAATAACACACGTTATATAAAATTTTGTGAATGGAAGTAAATCAAGGTAAGTTCGCGTCTATTATTTATAGTTTGAGAATCAAATCCATGAAGAGATATTTTCATTTGATAAATAATACCTAAATTTTGTGAATCTATCCTTTTTCTTCCCAATATTTCCATATAACCAAGACAGAATGAAGACCAAATAATATTGTATTCTAGAATACTGACTAATATAACAGTGTCACTGTTATCTGTTAGAGGGCTATTCTGTAACGCATGATGTCGTTAGTGAACGAAAATCGGTAATTACTGATATTTGCAATTCTGTAGCTAGATATCGTTATCGTTTTATTGTTATTCTACGATAAAATTTATCGTTTGTATACGACGTCGAAGGAGGTGTCTTTATATTGTTGTTGGTGGATATCAAACATGAAACATGATTTAATTCACAGAACATATTCGTATAGGTGATTATTTGAAATTTGGATTAGAATCTAAATATTTGGAAAGAGGAAAGAAAGAGTGTGGTCAGCACAAATTTTGGGATATTTCAAAGTGGTGTAATTGTTCAATAAAAAATGAATAACTAGAGACAACTGGTACAGCTACTTAGAGAAGATATATTGCACAGGTGGAGTACATGAATACTACGATATTCTCAGCACTTATATGAACGTTCAAAAATGATCTATAAAACTATTTGAGACAACAGCGACTCCGAATACTGAGGGACACAAGCAACCCGTTTGAGTTACCAGATATTCTTTTTCGGCAAATATGTACAGATCGAATAAAGAGGCAGCACAATAATTATTCATTGAAGTTGTGTTCATGTTGCCAGCACAAAGAAACACAGGAACAGCTCCTGTTATCAGGGTGAGATGAAAATAGATGCCATGCATATTCGAGTGTGTCATTTGTATGTTCACAGTTTTTTTAGCACATTATTATTTCAAGCGCATGGCAGCTACCAGAAACCTGTAGGATCAGACAGACACAACAGTTCATCTCAACCGAATGTCTGCAGATCTGTTCACGAGGTTATTGATATTGGCTTTATATCAAGTAACACTTGCAATTATGTGTCCGTGAGGAACGTTGCACAAATAGAAGACAGGTATAATTCAATATCCGTAGGGGGAAATAGTTGTTTTCTGTCAGATATTTGCTTTAATGTCCACTGTGTGGAATTATGTGGAGAGAGAGATGAAATATTTCCCACAAAACATGAGTATGTAGCAAATGTTTAATAATAACAAATAATTGATGAAATTACAGATTCTTTATGAAACATGAGATACCAGGAATCATAGGATGTATAGATTGCACCCGTATAAAAATTATTCCACCCAGTTTTCAGAATCATTAGTTCTCATTTCGTTGAGAAATGCCTCAAATTGGGTCTGGATGAAAACAATCATTATTTATTACAGATTATATTAAATTGTTTATTATTATGTAGATACGTACATTTTATCCAAACTGTAACCAAATTTCATTCTGACATCAGCCAACTTCGTTAAAACGCGCGCACAAGTTTCGACAAACATTTTTGGTCACAAAACATTAAACTTCAAGTACCAACATTTACCAATCCATTTAATACTATGTTACCAGATTTTGCTCTAACGACATCGATACTGAATGTAATTTAAGAATTTATCGTTAGGAATGTCGTTGGCGAAAATGTCGTTAGTGCAACGATATCGTATTCTAACGACAATTTACTGAATAAGCCTCTCCTATTGTCGTTAGAATACGATATCGTTGCGCTAACGACATTTTCGCCAACGACATTCCTAACGATAAATTCTTCAAATACATTCAGTATCGATGTCGTTGGAACAAAATCTGATAACACAGTATACATGAATCGAATTCAGGCGGATAACCACAATTCTTTGGTATTTACCGCATATATACCTTGGTCTTTCATGATAAATGACAGACGTGACGTCAACGTTTGCTTTCGCCTAAACCTTTTGGTTTAAACTCTGGTTCCTGGTTATTAAAATTCAAAAAGTGTAAACTAAAACATTTGTTTTATTTCTACCTTCTTCATCTTATTCCTTTGTTTTAATCTTAATTATTCTGGGTTTTCGTATTTTTGTATAGGTACAATAACTGTTAAAAGTATTATAAATAGAAAACTTAAATAGTGTGGAAACAAAAGTGTGCTTATTATTATTATTCGATGAAAATGTAGTATTGCTTTTACTTTATTTTATCAATTCTCGTCAGGAAGGATTTTTGCTTTCAACCAGAGGTATATCCCTCCTAATAAAATCCCGTCAACAGCAACAAAACCGTGGCTAATGGAATATAATATCTTACAGTTTTTCCGCCTCTTCCGTATGGAGAAAAATACGTTCCACAAACTTGTAGAAGTTTTAGGAAAAGTTGACACCAGCAAAGTTTTATCCAGGCCGTACACCTACTGGACATAAAGACCCATTTATTAGTGTTTTCGTGGTATATGGCCACACCAGATTCTTTGTTAAGAATTGGAACAAGTCACAGTAATGAAGGTTGTTATTAAAGTATTATACTTCATATTGAAATTAAATACTAACTATATTCGCTTTCCAAAATCAGAAAAAGTAATAACTCAAAATTTATGTTGTCGCCATATCGTGAAATATGAAATATTTACTTAAAAGACCAATTAAAAATACGGACAGAATGAGGTTAGTTTTCTTTTCGATAATAACCATAACCGAAAATGAAATACAACTTTGGAGTTGAGTAATCACCACAAAATTTTGGTGACAACTATGACATTAAACAGCTGATTGGTGACGTCATTAGATGAAAACCAATCTAATAACCAAAAACGCCTAAACGTTTTGGTAAGTACCAATTTAAATTGGTAAATATCGAAACATTTTGGTCATCCGCCTAAATTCGATTATGGATTTGGTAAATGTTGGTACTTGAAGTTTAATGTTTTGTGACCAAAAACGTTTGTCGATACTTGTGCGCGCGTTGTAACGAAGTTGGCTGCTGTCAGAATGAAATTTGGTTATAGTTTGAATAAAATATACGTACATAATAATAAACAATTTAATATAATGTGTAATAAATAATTATTGTTTTCATCCAATACTATTTCATGACTACAGCCAAACCGATAACAAAGAAGCAGCGGGGTATGAATAAAAGACGAATTTAAGAGCCAATTTGTGGCATTTCTCAACGAAATGAGAACTAATGATTCTGAAAACTAGGTGGAATAATTTTTATATGGGTGCAATCTATACATCCTATGATACCTGGTATCTCATGTTTCATAAAGAATCTGTAAATTCATCAATTATATTTGTTATTATTAAACAATTGCTACATATTACTCATGTTTTGTGTGAAATATTATTTCATCTCTCTCTCCACATAATTCCACACAGTGGACATTAAAGCAAATATCTGACAGAAAACAACTATAGCCCCCTACGAATATTGAATTATATCTGTCTTCTATTATTTGTGCAACGTTCCTCACGGCCACATAATCGCAAGTGTTACTTGTTATAAAGCCATATCAACAACCTCATGAATAGATCTGCTGACATATTCGGTTGAGATAAACTGTTGTATCCGTCTGATCTTACAGGCTTCTGGTAGCTGCCATGCGCCAGAAATAATAACGTGCTAAAAAAAACTGTGGACATACAAATGACACACTCGAAATATGCATGGCATCTATTTTCATCTCACCCTGATAACAGGAGCTGTTCCTGTGTTTCTTTGTGCTGGCAACATGAAAATCATAACTTCTTCGAATAATTATTGTCCTGCCTCTTTATTCGATCTGTACATTTGCCGAAATAGAATATCTGGTAACTCAATCGGGTTGCTTGTATCCCTCAGTATTCTGAGTCGCTGTTGTCTCAAATAGTTTTATAGATCATTTTTGAACGTTCATATAAGTGCTGAGAATATCGTAGTATTCATGTATTCCACCTGCGCAATATATCTTCTCTAAAGTATCTGTACTAGTTGTCTCTGGTTATTCATTTTTTATTGAACAATTGCACCAGTTTGAAATATCCCAAAATTTGTGCTGACCACTCTTTCTTTCCTCTTTCCAAATATTTAGATTCTAATCCAAATTTCAAATAATCACCTATACCAATATGTTCTGTGAATTAAATCATGTTTCATGTTTGATATCGACCAACAACAATATAAAGACACCTCCATCGACGTCGTATACAAACGATAAATTTTATCGTAGAATAGCGATAAAACGATATTTAGCTACAGAATCGCAAATATCGTTAATTACCGATTATCGTTCACTAACCACCTCATTATACGTTACAGAATAGGCCTCTTGTCTCTTTATAAATCCAAGTATTATCAAGGCTTCATTTCAGATACTGTTTGAATTAGTAAAACTGAGATCTTTGTCGAACGCTGCCTCTAAATCGCATACATTATTGACAGATTTCAGATTGACATTTATTGATAAAGCAATCACGTACAAAAGGATTTTGTATTTTTTAGACACGCATCATTTAACTTTTTTCCAAATTTATATCTAATAGATGGACCATGTCTTTTTGAATAATTAGCAATCATTTGAGGGAGTAACTTAATTCACTGTAAAGCCCATGTCTCACGGTCAATTAATTCTATCAAAATGCCTTTTAGTATCGTCATTTTAAGATGTCTAAAAACCCTGGTGTATCGACTGATTAGATTTTGTTTAGATTTTTTTGAGGACAAAACAAATGAAATAGTGGTCTATTTCTGTAATCGGATCCAGAGATGGCGCCTCGTCCTCATGTCAATATTCCAGGGACACAGTGATTGTGATTGTTGTTGATTGAATTTGACGGAATGTCAATAAACTTTTTAAATATCATTTTAAAGCAATATAGTTTCCATACTCGAAGTGGAAGACCAAATTTTTGGAAAAATAACACCACACAAAATGTGTAGTTTTTTAAAATAATGTAAATACCATTTGAAAGTCAAAATAGTTGTGGAAGAATCAAAAATTTCGTGGTGCAATATTATTGACTTTTAATGATGTTCGTTTCTTTATTTTTCTGTATATTATATTATTTTCCTAAATAAGTTGACCATAATCCATGACCAGAGAGATAAACACAATAATTCATTTATGTCTAATACCGAAAGTACCTACTACTTAAAAAATCTGTAAAATACTTAGGAACCAATTTGGAACTTGTATTTTATTTCTTAACTCGTCATGCTCTAATAAACATGGCAAACATTTTTTCAAATCGATTCAATCAACTGGGTGCGTGTTGTTATACCCTACTGTTTCTTTAAATATTCCATAAGTTCAAGTTGCGAAAGTTCGTGACAAAGTAAAAAAATCACAACTTCTACTGAAATCTATCAATTTTGCAGATATCATCAAGCTTGTTTAGGTTTTCTTATTTTACCATTCGTTATTGTAAAATCTTTTCAGTGTGGTTAGATCATCCTAAAATAAATTTTCTGTCGAGAATGAATTGCACAAAAAAAGAAACATCTTCACTATTACATGACATACAGTTTTTAAAATAGCGAAAGACCATTGTAACACACAAATCATCACACATATCACTTCTGAAAAGCAATTAAACTCAAAATGAGCTACAAAATTATTACTTTATATATACTTTATTATAGAGAACTTTAAAAGGAAAACTCAGATATAATGGCGCAGATACTTGCGCATGTTGGGCAGATGTCAGATAGGCACAAGCACAAGATTGACAGGTTCTAATGGTGAATTTCCATGTAGCTGAATTTCAATACTTTTATGCGAAATGTGTGATTATTATTTATTCCAGTAAATTGCATATCAGCAAAATAAAAATTATATATTAAGTCGAAAATTTAACTTATAAAACTGCTTGCGGACAGTAATTCTGTAAATTTGAATGATAATGTTGTTTTATTCATCTCATGCTCGTGCGTAATACTAGAAACTTCTGTTCATGAAAATTCACCCTAACAAGAAAACCGACGGTGGCGGTTCACAAAGTATCGCGGGATTTTTGGAATATAGACCGTAATTTCATTTGTTTTCTCATTATCAAGCAAGCGAATGTCCAGCGTTTTATTCTACAATTTTACAGGTATGAGTCGGCACACCAGGGTTTTTAGGCATCTTACGTCATTTCTATAATGATTTGTTCCAAACAATTTTAACCAAACCAACCCGATTCATCAAGTGTTTGATCGTGAGCCTCAGGCATAAAATCAAGATCATCAGCATTTAGTGCAATTTTGGTGTTTTGAAATAAGTCGGCATCATTTATAAAAAAGAGAAATAGTATCGGTCAAATATTGAAACCTTGGGGGACACCATAAGTCACTTAAATTCCGTTTCACAAATTTTTAGCAATTTCGACATATAGTGTTCTAAACTCATTCTAAAAAATGCCTAAAATCGTAGCTATCTAATGACCTGCACGGGACTCTGATGATTAGAAATGTTTCATAGCATCGAAATGTGTCGAGAATGTGACGTCATATTCGAATATGTCACATTTCGATTCTATAAAACATTTCTAATCATCGGAGTCCGGGGGCTGTGTAAAATTCATGTTGTTGATTAAAAATAATGTTTAGAAGCCTCGTCAGTGAGTAAAGATCCATGAATTTTAGGAATGCTTGAATATATTATGTATGTCAAACCAAATTCTTCAAGGAATTTACATGTAACCAGGCATGTGCTCTGTATTTGATAAATATATAGTGTGCATATCAATACGGTTATTTTCGGAGATTGTTTTCGAGTTTTATGAACTCAATCAAATGACTATACATTTAAGATAGTCTTGTTTTCTTATCTTATTCACCAGTGGTTTTATCTGCGCTTTTATAAGGCCAAAGTTTGTATGAGGGTAGATAACACCAGTGAATGAAATAAACATGTCTAATATTTAGTTACATATTTGAATTTTAGTGGGATAAACTGTTCAAAATCCACCGATTAATAATTTATAAAAAGTTATAACAGCTTCATCGATGCCAATCAATTATTATAGAGATCACAAAGACCAGTCAATATTATGAAAAAAGTCTTTCAATCGGACATTATCGGCCTTATAGGAGATTTTACAGTTGGAGTTACTTATTTCATTATCTAAAAAATCCTTGTTCAGCCAAGATGCAGTGAGGTCATCATAATTGAAAACACAAAGAGCTCTAATGAAGTCATCTAATCTGGTTCTCAGACCGCTTATATATATGAACCTGAAGGTGGCAGCTGGAGCACAGCACTGACACTCGGCTATGCCGCTTTTGATGTGGAAAAGTATGTAGACGCCATTTTGGGAGGTGCCGATAAGAGGGCAGGACTTGCGAAATGGTATTAAACAGATTCGTACTCGAAATTTAATATATCCGAATTGAAAAAAATAGTCTAAAATTTCGATAAATCTCACTAAATATAAAAATGGATCCAAAATCAATAAATTATACTAATTCTTGTGTTAACAATCTACCTGAGCAGATGACATTTTTCAATAAAAAACAGGCTGTTCTATTTTGAAATGATATATTATAAAATAATACATAATATTTGTTCAACCCACTTCGGAGAATATGTAACTTTATTCCTTAATACGCACAATGGGGATTTATATATAGTGCAAAAACTAAATTACTGTAAAACAATGAACTCTGTATTTCATCAATTTTTTTTGAAATATAACAAACTTCCAAAACGCATAAAAGTTTTTTTTAACGTCTTAACTCCGGCAAAGACAGCACAATAAGAAAGTTTGGCAGTTCTGGCACCTCCCAAAATGGCGGACTCATCGACGCGTAGGATATGCGCAATTTTTTTCCGCCAATGAGAGTGTCAGTGCTGCCGGAGGTAGCAGCCTCTGCCAGGGCGAAACTGGCCAGAGCGCCGGAACGATCACATGTGCACTGCAGAATCTTAAAATTCTATCACGGCCTTATGCAACGGTGGATATTGTTTAAACTTTTTGTGAGTGATAAATAAACATCCGGCAAGTAGATATAATAGTATAGCAGCTGAGTTAGAAATTACGAAAAAAAAAAGTGAAGTTCAGAAATTTCCAAACTTCGATTATTTTGCAAATAATTGTCACTTGCTGTGTTCTTGCCTGATGTTTATTCATTCCCCAAAAAAAGTTTCAACAAAATCCACCATTGCATAACGCCGTTAGTGACAATTATATTAGAAATAATCGAAGTTTGGAATTTTCTGAACTTCACTTTTTTTTTTCGTAATGTTAGGGCCTTTCTAGCTCAGCTGCTATACAATTGTTCACTTGCGGGATGTTTATTAATAACTCACAAAAATTTTAAACAAAATCCACCGTTGCATAAGGACGTGAGTGAAAATTATATTCGAATTTTCCTTCAAATCCGATCAGATATTATTTTCATGTTAAAATTTCTCTATCTTAGCTGATATATGATTTTCCAATAGAAATGTATCCAGTTGTACATAATACAACATTTGAAAGGAATCAAGGCTGTGAAAGAAAATTATGTTAGGATGTTTTAAAATATATGGATGTACGTCCAGTCACAGATTACAGAATAAACTTAGTATAACAGTGTAAATATTAAGATTTTCCATAAATTACAAAACATTAAGGAATTCAGTTTTTTTAGGGGTTTTTGTATAATAATGGCGCTAATTTCAAAATGTGACTTTTCTGAATTAAAAAAATCGATAATTTCACATTTTATAGTTAATGAATAATGAATCGATCTAAAAAATATTCTGAGCTTGAAAAATTTCACGGATAAACAAACTTTTATTACCTTTTTGACTAAATCTCTCAGCATTTAATTACAATAACATAACCTAACTTCGAGAGGTTTTTGTGGTGGTTAAAGTTGGTTCCTTAATAGTTAACTAGTTATGAATAATTTAAGTTAGTTGTGAAGGGAAATAATCATAACTATCCTTTTCCAAATAATTAAGAATTCCATGTTGAATCCACTAAAATAGGTACATAGCGATGTATGTATATTACACCTGAAACTTAGGATGGAAAGAAATACTTCATTACTTTCATCGATGATCACACCCATTTTTTTATGGTGTACCTACTCCAAAGTAAAGATGAAGTTTACAAGTATCTCAAGCAACGAGTTCTTATGAACAGAGGGAGAAGTAAACAAACCAAAGTGGCCCTTAAACAATGCAAATTTATGCAAAGTAGTTGCGCAGTTCGCGGGGTGGCGAGAAATATTGGGCTTGAGTGATTTGCCGATAAACATCTAGGCGTGAAACACGAAGGGAATGTAAAAACTTTACGGCTTGTTATCAGATTAGCAGCAGACCATCTGCGGCTGACGTCACAATCAGTTGCTTGGAGGATAAACAATGATGGCGGTCGTTGATATTTCACATGTGTTTTGGTTCTTGTTAAAAATTCATTGGGTTTTACATAATCGATTTCGTTATACAATGTCTAATTTCTGTATGGTAGTGAATTTGTGGTATTAATCACTCAACCAATCAAGATATACTTTATTGTCGGAAGAATCGGGTTCTTAAAGACAAAGCATGTGTATACAAAATATAAATGAAAATAAAATAAGATAAAAATATGTTACAAGTAAATCTGTAAATAAAGATGGACTGAAAGATGGAGTATTTGCATTATAAATGCATGAATGAAATCACAAAATCAGTTTGGATGGTTATCCTCCAAGCAAAGAGGACACGCCCACTTAGTCACGTGCCGTAGATGGTCTGTAGTGCGTATCATTCCTGTAGTTTCCCCGTTTTTTCCAAGTAAACGCCACTGGTGGTGTCATGAGCACACTCTGTGACCATGAGCTGGCAGTGGGCTGGTGTTCCCTAGTTGCGTAGGAAAACGGTCAATTGTTTGCGTTATTATACACCATTTTAGTGCTGACGTCAGAGCTGTCAATTTTGTTATATCATATATGCATTATCTAATTAAACTTTTCTTGTGTTTGATTCCTATATAAGCTGTAGGATTTTTGTGGATATTTGATTTATTAAAGGGATTCAAAGCGAATAACAGTAAGTAACTTATGTGTAAATAATACTGTAACGAAGTAAAATTCAAAAATAATATATCCCAGTAAACAATTTTTGGTTCCAGGAATGTTCCAGATACATGATCTATCATCGATGAAACATTTCACTGAAAGGCTCGGATATATTCCTGGAACATTCCTGGAACCATAAATGTCCGCCCTCATAGATGTTATACAATGCATCATTTCAAAATACATGTTCCAGGACTGTATATGAAATAAATATATCCACTAGTTTCACCTCAGAAACGTTAATTAAACATTGCATTAATGTTTCCAAATTCATTGATATAGATCAATATTCCATTTGAACATCTCATTAATGTTTCAAAACTTTAGATATTCCAAGGAAACATTTCATTTATGTTTCAAAAAATTAATAATTTTCAATTCCTGGAATACTCCTGAAATGTTTGAAAATATTTGTTTTAAATGTTTTAATGTCGCATTGAAACATTTCATTCATGTTTAAAATGTTCTCCAATATCATACTTCAACATTAATTCTGGTGTGTTACTGAAATATTGAATTGTAGTAAAACTGCACTAACTAATTTTCCTAATTTATTTAAGACACTATTTACAACAATTATTCACTAAACGTTTACTATTTCAATTTATTTCTACTGTGGCTATCTATCAGCGAACTCTGGAACTGTAACTCTCTCCATTCTGCCTGTCCCGCTTATATACTCCCAAGCAGTTTCCATTCACGGCTCTCGAATATTCAGGAGTATAGAACATTTCATCTAGATGGCTCTTCGAATAGTATCGAACAATCGATTATTCCAGCTTGTTCTCGGCGATGCGTACGCCAGCAGATATGCAGCTGTAGTTGAACGAGGGTGCATAATTAATAAGATCAGGGCCGGTCTCGGGGCCGGTCTCGAAATCGTTACATTGTCCCCTTCTTAAAGACGTTTCGCCCCGAAACGTCATTCTGGGAGTGTGAAGATATCTGCAAGATTCTCCATATCTGCACCTGGACGTTCGATGGAAGTAGCACTCCACAGTCTTCATTTTGGGTCGAGGAAGATGGTTGGAGCACACCAGAATGTTGATGCCGCTGGATCTGAATATTGTTTCCAACATGCTTCTTATAACTCTCCAGTCCAGCCGATCAAGCCCACAGGCCAATTTTGGGATTGCCTGGTCTACAATATTCTGGTCCAGCATCGTGTCTCTCAATCTCGTAAGGCTCTTCCAAACATCTTCATAAGACGGCTTATCACGAGAACGCTTCTTGGTAACCAGATAATAGATGTTTCTCTGGCCTTTCCTCAGCTCCAACACCCCTCCAACTTCCGGGTTCTGTTCTCTCAGTTCCTGGATTCGACCGAACTTCTTGGAGAAAACTACTGCAATGCCTCTGGACATTTGGAGATCTTCTGCCACACAGTGAGCTAACGCGTAATTGGCAGGCACCTTGAAAAGATCTCGTGACTCCTCTCGGGTTACCCCATATTGAACTTTTTGTCCGTTCGAGTACAGGTGATCTGACTGTGCGGACTTGATCGTGGTTTCCTGCATAAGGGGACAACCTATTGAAGTGGACTACCCTAGGTTTTCCTCATGGTGGCTTATATATGCGGTAGACGAGGTCGTTTATCCTTTTCATGATCTTATATGGACCTTCCCACGAGTTCCGAAGTTTCGGTGATAGTCCACGGCGACGTTTAGGGTTGTATAGCCAGACAAGGTCACCTGTCTGATATCCACCAGCATCCGCCTTGATGTCGTAGGTCTCCTTCATTCTGTCGCTGGCACTCTGGATGTTCAAACGGACCCGTTCATGGATGTCGTCCATTCTCTGTCGCAGTTTGCTGACGTAGTCATCTCCCGCAGTGTCTTGTCCTGGTGGCGTCCCAAACTTCAAGTCACATGGAAGTCGCAGCTCTCGGCCCATTATAACACTAGCAGGGCTTTGGCCGGTTGACTCATGAACTGCGGAACGATACGCCATCAGGAACAGATGGAGGTACTGGTCCCAATCCTTCTGGTGGTCAGAGACTACCTTGGACAGGTGGCGGTTTATCGTCTTATTCATCCGCTCCACCATTCCATCGGACTGCGGATGTAGAGCTGTGGTCCTCGTTTTCCGGATGTTCAGCATCTGACACATCTCCTGGAACAGGTTTGACTCGAAATTCCTGCCTTGATCCGAATGCAGTTCTAACGGGACACCGAATCGACAAATCCACTCCTTCACCAAGATGTCGGCAACGGCGATGGCTTCTTGGTTGGGCAGGGCATAGGCTTCGGCCCACTTGCTGAAGTAATCCATCGCCACAAGGATGTACTTGTTCCCGTGTTCAGATTGTGGGAACGGGCCAGCGATGTCAATGGCGATCCTTTCGAATGGGCTGCCCACATTGTACTGGCGCATCGGGGCCTTAGGTCTTGTTCGAGGCCCATTACTGGCAGCGCATACAGCACATTTTCTGCACCAGTCCTTGACGTCAGCTTGACAATTGGTCCAGTAGAACCGTTGCCTAACTTTCTGGAGGGTCTTCGTCACTCCCAGATGTCCTCCGGTGACCCCATCATGGATTTCTCGGAGCACTTCCTGTCTTCTCCTCCTGGGAACTACTACCTTACGTCTTTCTTCCCCGCCATCCTCCGACTCCAACACACGCTTCAAAACTCCATTGTCTAAGGTGAAAGAGTTCCATTGGGCCCAGTAAGTTTTAACGACTGGAGAACAACTGGCTATTTCCTGCCACGACGGTCTTCGATCACTCTTCTTCCAGCCGATGACTAAACCAAGATCTGGATCTTTCTATTGGTCTTTCTGGATCTTGTGGTCATTCCAGTTATCATCGACCGTCGTGGTTCGGCAGAGTGTCGACTCCTTTTCCTCTGTTCGTCGGCAGTGCGAACAGTCGTCTGGACATGGTCTTCGCGATAGGGCATCCGCATTCTTATGGCTGGTCCCCGCCCGATGTTCTATCTCAAAGTCGAATTCCTGGAGCCTCTCAATCCAGCGTGCCACTTGACCCTCGGGGTTCTTAAACTGTAGGAGCCATTTGAGAGCTGCATGGTCAGTTCTCAGTAGGAATCTTCGTCCATACACGTACTTGTAGAAGTGCTCAACTCCCTTGACAACAGCCAACAGTTCCCGCCTGGTGACACAGTAATTCCGCTCCGGTTTACTGAGGGTCTTGCTGAAGTAACCGATGACCTTCTCTTGTCCTTCTTGGATCTGAGACAGGACAGCTCCAAGTCCCACGTTACTGGCGTCCGTGTCCAAAATAAATTTCCCGTCTGGAAGGGGGTAGCTCAGGATTGGTGCGTTGATCAAAGCTACTTTCAACTTCCTGAATGAATCTTGGCATTCATCTGACCACTGGAACTTTGTCCTTCCGTGAGCCTGGTCAGTTGTTTTGCGATGTTAGCAAATCCCAGCACGTATCGGCGATAGTAAGTGCACAAGCCAAGAAAACTTCGAAGCTGGTGAATGTCTTTCGGAACGGGCCATTCCTTAACAGCTTTGATCTTCTGCTCATCTACTGCCACTCCTTTCCCAGAGACAACGTGGCCGAGATAACGTACTTCTTTTTGAAACAGATGACATTTCTTGGGGCTCAGTTTCAGTCCGGAGCTTCTCAGTCGCTGAAATACCTCTTCCAAGTTTTTTATATGGCCCTCGAATGATCTGCCAACCACAACAATGTCGTCGAGATACACCAGACACGTCTTCCATGATAGTCCTTTCAAAACCGTCTCCATCAATCTTTCGAACGTGGCTGGAGCATTGCAGAGGCCGAATGGCATAACTGTAAACTGCCATAATCCGGAGCCGATGGTAAAAGCTGTCTGTTCTCGATCTTCCTGGGCCAGTTCTACCTGACAGTATCCGCTCTTCAAATCTAAGGTCGAGAAAATCGTAGATCCAGCCAGCGTGTCTAGCGTGTCGTCTATCCTTGGGAGAGGGTAGCTGTCCTTTTTCGTCACGTTGTTTAGTTGACGGTAGTCTACGCAAAACCGTGTTGATCCATCTTTCTTCTTCACCAACACGACTGGAGAGGACCAGGGACTGTCGGATGGCTCGATGACTCCGTCTTTCTCCATGTCGCAGACTATTTTGTCAGCCTCCTCCTTTTTGGCGAGAGGAAGTCTTCTGGCTGATTGCCTGATTGGTCGGGCATTTCCAGTATCTATCTTGTGCTGAACCACCTTTGTTCTACCGCCTCTGCCTACTCCGGTATCGAAGATGTCCTGATACTTCCTGACTAGTTCTCTCAGTTTAGGCTTCTGTGCTGGCCCCATGTCCTTGGACGAGATAGCAACCAACTTCTCCAATTCTGCTGGCATGTTACTGGCTTGGCTAACAGTGCCACGTACACTCCTGAATACAGAGGAAATTGACGAGCAGTGCCCCAAAATCGTTCCCTTCTTCAAGGTCACCGGGTAATAGACATTCATTACCCTTACTGGCACAAATTTATCAGCACGCAACAAGGTTTTTCCTAGTGCAATTCCTCGTCAAATTTTCTCATCATGTAGCTTGGGCTCGAACATCACCACGTTTCCACTGCTCGCACCTCCATCCAGGCGAGCCTCCAAAATGGTTTCAGCCCTCTCCGGTACGCTTACGTCTTCAGCCAGCAGAACTCGAACCATTTCTTCATTTCTCCCATGAAGTACCAGCTCTTCTCCGTTCAAACGAAGGACGCCGTCTTTAAAATTCAGCTCGAATCCTCTAGAATTCATGATGTCCATTCCAATTATTACCTCGTCCTCGATATCCGCCACTAGAGCCCGGTGTTTCACTGTAGTGCTGCCCAAAGTCAGTTCAATTGGAAGTTCACCATACACAGTTGCCGGCTCTCCTGTTGCTGTGCGTAGCTTCCAATTCGACGATTCAATTCTTGCCGGTGTTTTGGCAAAGTAGGTCCAAGGATTGTCCTAGTCGCACCCGTATCAAGGAGCATGGTGCGAGGCTCGTTGTTAATGAGACCGTCTACAAAGACACCTTTGTCTTGTCTTTGAAGTACAGCGACATATGCATTGTTAACTGGGGCTTGTTGGATACGGGCTGACGATTGCTCCTTCTTGACCTTCATCGTTGATGTCGATTTTTTCAATGTTGGACATTTGCTACGCACGTGCCCAAGTTCTCTACAATCGTATCAGTCTTCTCTCAGGCACAACTTCCTTCAGCAATTTTCGCATCACAGCTTCGATATTAGCGGGCTCCTGTGGCTGTGGATCTTCCTCAATCATCCGTACTCTACTCTGGCTTTTGCAGGATTGTTTTGCTGCTTCGAATTCCAGAGCACGTGCCAATGCATCCACGAGATGTGCGGGGCGAGCTAGTGTTAGGGCTTGCCGGGTTACCTGGTCACGAAGTCCATCCAAAAATGCCTGGACCGCTAGTCGCTCCATTACATTTTCCGGCGTAGCTGGGTACGCAAGACGAACCAAGCGTGCAATATCTGCTTCAAATTCTTGCAACGATTCGCTTGATTTCTGGCATCGGTTTTTCAACTGTGAGTGATATACGTGTTCAAGGTGGGCTTGGCCATAGCGAAGTTCCAAGTGTTTTACCAGCTGTTCATAGTCTTCCTGTTGTTGGGCGGTGAGCGTTTGTAAAATATTTGTTGCTTCGCCACGCAATGCCAGTGTCAATGCTAAAGCTTTTTCCCCAGCATTCCATCCATTTGCTTTGGCAGCAGCTTCGAATTGTCGGTGGTAGTTTGACCATGGAGTATTTCCGTCGAACTGAGGCGGTTTCAGTGAGAGCTTTCCTGGTTCCGAACTGACCTTGAAATCTTTGATGTCTTTTTGAACTTCCTCCAATTTAGTACTCAGATCCGGCATTGAATTTCTGTTGGAAATTTCTGGAATGTGCACAGAATCCATTCGCTTTTTTAGCTCACTAAATTTTTCCTTTATCTCATCGTGGAGCTTTTCCTTAATTTTTTTCATTTCTTCTTCCATTTCATCTTTGATTTTCTCCATCTCTGTTTCAACAGTTCCCATTCT
Source organism: Chrysolina americana (assembly GCA_958502065.1). NCBI lineage: Eukaryota > Metazoa > Arthropoda > Insecta > Coleoptera > Chrysomelidae > Chrysolina > Chrysolina americana. The sequence goes on from OY293411.1 coordinate 65,784,081, forward strand.
TTCTTCCAACCGATTCGCCACACTGTAAACTTCTTCTTTCAAGCTTCTCGAATTTTATAGAAGCTCTTCTCTCAAATTCTCCGAGCTTTCTAGAAGCTTCACTTCTAAATTTTTCGAATTTTCGTGAAGCTTTTCTTCCAGGCTCTTCACATTTTCTTGAAGTTCCTCTTTTAGACAATTCGAATTTTCTAGAAGTTCTTCTTTCAGGCTGACCGAGTTTTCTAGAAGCTTTTCCTCCAGACTCTTTGAATTTTGTAGAAATTCCTCCTTCAAACTCACAGAATTTTGTTGAAGTTCCTCCTTCAAACTCACAGAATTTTGTTGAAGTTCCTCCTTCAAACTCACAGAATTTTGTTGAAGTTCCTCCTTCAAACTGTTCGAATTTTCCAGAAATTTATCTTCCAAGGATTTCGTGGTCTCGTCGAGTTTATTCATTATGGAACTCAAATTAACTCCAGAAACTTCGAATAAGAACGTTTCGGGGTCTTCTCCTTCTTCAATCAGTCCATCTGCAAGTCTTCTCTGGAGTACGGCCTTCTTTCCAGTTGTTTCTAACTCTCGCTCCTCTAACTCTTGCTTTAATTCACTAACTTTAAGGTCCACTAGGTGAACTCTTCTCGGAAACATTTTGTCTCTTATTGTCTTTGCCGAAATATCAGTCTATTATTTATTTCACACAAAAAGTTTTCAGTTTATTGTCCCGCGACGCGCAAAACTGTCCACTTTGCACTCAAATGTTCAACGGGTCACTCACTAACTGTCTATTAGGCGCGATAAATGTCTATCAGTTTTTCAACGCGACGAACACTTTTTAACACTTGTTTATTTCAAACATCCGACTTCTGACAACAAATGTAGTAAAACTGCACTAACTAATTTTCCTAATTTATTTAAGACACTATTTACAACAATTATTCACTAAACGTTTACTATTTCAATTTATTTCTACTGTGGCTATCTATCAGCGAACTCTGGAACTGTAACTCTCTCCATTCTGCCTGTCCCGCTTATATACTCCCAAGCAGTTTCCATTCACGGCTCTCGAATATTCAGGAGTATAGAACATTTCATCTAGATGGCTCTTCGAATAGTATCGAACAATCGATTATTCCAGCTTGTTCTCGGCGATGCGTACGCCAGCAGATATGCAGCTGTAGTTGAACGAGGGTGCATAATTAATAAGATCAGGGACGGTCTCGGGGCCGGTCTCGAAATCGTTACAGAATGAATGTATCAAAAATTATTGAAAATCAAATTGGTGGCAACAGCAAGCTTGAACAACAACATTTACAAAATAAACGTCAGTGAACAGAATGCAGTTTTTCTAACAGGAGGCACTAGTGCTGAAATTTGGCATCGTCGTCTAGGACACATTAATAGCAATTATATGAATAAAATGCGTGAATTGGTGGATGGACTTGAATATAAAAAGCAAGCCGACAGTAATGTACAGAATTGTGAAGTATGTTGTCAGGGCAAACAGGCTCGTTTACCATTTTCCAATAATGGCAGCAGAGCTAGTGATGTACTAGAGCTGATTCACAGTGATATTTGTGGCCCCATGGAAAGATCTTCCCTAGGCGGTGCAAGGTATTTTTTAACCTTTATTGATGACTTCAGCAGAATGTGTTGCATATACTTTCTGAAAACCAAAGATGAAATGCCTGAAAAGTTTAGAGAGTTCAAAAGTTTAGTAGAAAATCAACAAAATAATTCTATAAAAATCTTGAGAACTGACAATGGAGGCGAATATTGTAGCCAATATTTTGAAAACTACTTGAAGAAACATGGCATTATTCACCAAGAAACAAATAGTTACACGCCACAGCAAAATGGAATGGCGGAACTCTAGTTGAAAAAGCAAAATGTTTGATGTTTGATGAAGATGTCAGTAAGTTTTAATGGGCAGAGGCTTGTAATACTGCATGTTACCTTAAAAATCGTTCTGTTTCTGCGGGAGTGTCCAAAACCCCATTTGAACTTATTAGTGTGAAGTTATCCACACTTTCCTAGCCACAGTTTCTTATTGTTGGTGGAATTGAGGAGTGAACGTCTGCGGTGTTGCCACATCAATTATTTTTACCGATATCTTCTTATTTTTACAGAGATGTTCATAATCAGTTTTTTAGGTTATTTGTGACAAGAGAGATGGGTCGCATAATTTTGATTATTGATATGTGTTATACAGAAAACATCGAACTATCTGAAATAATTCGATTTATAAAATCATTTCGGTAAAACGAGTGCATTTTTTAATGAAAAAACAAATATCGTGACTAACAAATCAGAGAAAATGAGTAACATAAAGTATTATGTCGAAACGTGAGAATTCTGACGCCGAATATTTTGACAATGCGATTATGAATTAGGACTAATACAGAAATTATCCAGTAGAGTTGAATGAATAATCTAATAAGGAGGGTGATACAACGCCCACACAGCACATGTACGTACAATGGATGAACAATGGACGTTCAATATGGAAGTTCAAGACATCCAGTGGATGTCCAGAATTAGTACAATGGACATCCAATGAACGTTCAATGGACGTCCAGGACACCACTATGGACGTACAAAGTCCATAAAACGTCCAATGGATGTACATTGTACGTATTTTGGGCGTCCATTGTATGTCCATATTTTGTGAAATGGATGTACAGAATATATCCAAATAACAACCACTGTGCATATTTTTTGGACATCCAGTGTACCTCCATTCAATATCCAAAATTAATCCAGAAATTATCGATTATACAAGGTGTTCTGCAAATAATTGGCAGTACTTAGGTAGATATTATAAAAGTAAAAATTATTTAATTTCCCATATGAACATTATTTGTAATTGAATAAATAATTACAAAATCTTCTTACTGGAGTTATCACTAAAATACGGTGAAACAATAATTGAAAGGGAAGAAGCACTTGGTGTCAATTTTTTACCCATACCATTACCAATGTATATTAGCCTGAACTGAACTGAAACACAAAACACAACACTGCAGTCATATCTAACCTCACATATTCTTCTTCTGCTTAAGCTGATTATTCTTTTATCGTCACCAATCGGTATTTTGGTTCTGTGTCATCGATCATTATTTTATTACACCAAAGAATATCTAGAATTACCAATATTCAAAATCCATAACTATTTAATGCATTTGCATGAATTGAACGTCCAATGTTTACGATTGGACGTCCAATGGATGTTTACGACTGGACTTTCAAGTAATGTCCACTTAATGTCCTCTCAATGTCCAGATATTGTCTGACAAAGTGCGTTTTATCTAAGTATTACATTTCCATTAGGGATGAAGACAAAATAGCATAAACAGGATAATTATTCATATGTATCAAAAATTAATTTTTTTTTGTACATCATATGTACGTACAATGGATGTACATTTTCGAATATCCACTGTACGTCCGTTTCCTGTACGTACAATGGATGTCCATTAAACATCCATGGACGTTTGGACTAGAGCTGGACGTAAAACGGACATCCATTGGATGTCGTGTGCTGTGTGGGCGGATCTGATGGAAAGCGCAAAATGATTTATAAAAAATCATTTTCTCGATTATTACGGCGCGAGTCACCTCGAAATAACACAGAGGTATTTAAACACATCAATACAAATGCGTATACATAGAAAAATTTCTGTACCAAACCGTAGAGGAGACGGAAATGGCAAAAATATTCATAAAAAATCATTTTCTCGATTATTACGGCCCGAGTCACCTTGAAATAACACAGAGGTTATTGAACACATCAATATCAATGCGTACACACAGAAAAATATCTGTACCAAACCGTAGGGGAGATGGAAATCACAAAAATATTTATAAAAAATCATTTTCTCGATTATTACGGCGCGAGTCACCTTGAAATAACACAGAGGTTATTGAACACATCAATACCAATGAGTACACACAGAAAAATATCTGTACCAAACCGTAGGGGAGACGTTAATGGCAAAAATATTCATAAAAAATCATTTTCTCGATTATTACGGCGCGAGTCACCTCGAAATAACACAGAGGTATTCAAACACATCAATATCAATGCATACACGTAGAAAAATGTCTGTACCAAACCGTAGGGGAGATGGAAATGGCAAAAATATTAATAAAAAATAATTTTCTCGATTATTACGGCGCGAGTCACCTCGAAATAACACAGAGGTATTTAAACACATCAATACCAATGCATACACACAGAAAAATATCTGTACCAAACCGTAGGGGAGACGGAAATGGCAAAAATATTCATAAAAAATAATTTTCTCGATTATTACGGCGCGAGTCACCTTGAAATATCACAGAGGTTATTGAACACGTCAATACCAATGCGTACACACAGAAAAATATCTGTACCAAACCGTAGGGGAGATGGAAATCGCAAAAATATTTATAAAAAATCATTTTCTCGATTGTTACGGCGCGAGTCACCTTGAAATAACACAGAGGCTATGACATAATCGATTTTTTAGACCCACCTATAGTATCGAAGGAATTAATGATATAAATGGTAATGCAGGTATACAGGTGACAAGAAATAAACATAAAACTAATTTAAAAGGTGCTCAAGATCTAGGCAAAATAACGGTGTGTCATCAAAACATCCAGTGCCTTGGTAATAAAATCATGCAGTTTGATGTTTTAACAGATTGCAATCTTTTATGTGATATTCTCTTCATCTCTGAGCACTGGCAAAATAACGTACAGCTTGAGGTTATAAAGCTAAAAAATTATAGCCTGAGTAGTAATTTTTGTAGGAGTGTGATGAAAAATGATGGTGTGGCAATCTATAAAAATGACAACTGTAAATTAGACACGGCAATGATTGATTTAACAATTTTCTGTATGGAAGGAGTTTTTGAGTGCTGTGGAGTTGCTGCAGCAAAAAATAAATCGGTTTTTGTGTGCATCTACAGACCTCCATCAGGTGATTTCAACTCATTTCTAAACCACTTGAATGGGCTGCTGTGCTTTTTAATGGATAAATATGAAAATGTAATACTAGGAGGAGATTTTAATTAATTTTACTGGTGAGAGTAGGGATTTGAATTTACTTCGGGATCATCTAGCAAGTTTCAATATAAAACATACTATATATAAACCAACGAGAATAACGCCACACTCAAGTACTTGTTTGGATAATTTTATTGTAAAAGAGGACTTGGAATATGAAGTAACTGTTAAAGACTTTAATCTCTCCGATCATTCCGCCCAATTTATTCAATTTTCAATAAAAACAACAGTGGAGATAAGGGATAACATACTGAAATATAATAGATTATTCTCGGAAGACTACTCGGAAAATTTCAAAAGGCTATTGCAAAATGAATCATGGTTAGATATATACAAAGAAACATGTCCAAATAAAGCCTACGAAACCCTCCACAATATTATTCAATATTATATCGAATTAGCTTTTCCTTTGCAACCCTCTCTAATACCAGCCAAAAAACATAATACAGACTTTTTCACTCCAGAACTGTATGAATTAAAAAACCAAGTATCCCTATATTCAGAATGTGCTAAAGTAAGTGAACAGTATAAATCAGTAGACAAGTTACACCGACTTATAGAGAGAAATTGAACACTGGATACAAACAGTATGTAGAAAATAAAATATCTACTTCAACTAATAAATCGAAGTCCATGTGGCAAATGGTAAACAAAATTCAAAAAAAGGGGTACAAATCAAATGAAATTAAAACATATGAAAATGATAGGGAAGTACCAGACACTGTCATGGCAGATAACTTCAATATAGTATTTTCCACTGACTCAAAGCAAGAAAATATTGATCTTGATTATATGAGAAGAAATGTTACAATATGCCCGAACTCCATCTTTATACATCCAATTAATGAGTATGAATTAATTGAATTAGTCAAGAACCTAAAAAATTCAAATGCCAGTGGCCATGATGAAATTTCAAATAACCTCCTGAAAAAATGTGCAAATGAATTGTGCAGGCCCTTAAAATATATTATTAATATGTCTACCGAGCATGGAATTTTCCCGGAATTGTTGAAACAGGCATTAGTAGTTCCAGTCTTAAAAAAAGGGGATAGAAATCTCTATGAAAATTATAGAGGAATTAGCTTACTTCCCAGTATATCTAAACTTTTTGAACTTAATATAAAAAATCAGTTAATGTCGTTTTTTTCAGCTAACCAGGTCCTCTCTAAAAATCAGCACTGTATGAATTTAATGAGCATGTAATAAATGCACTCGATGGCAAGTTACATATTTGTGGACTCTTTATAGATTTTTCAAGAGCTTTTGACTGTGTTGGTCATAAGCTATTACTTGAGAAATTAGAAAGATACGGAATAAGAGGAGTCTCTCTAAAATTACTGAAATCATATTTAGAAGACAGAACCCAAAAAGTCATTGTTGGAAATACTAGTAGTCAGTCAGTAACCATTAAGCAGGGTGTCCCTCAGGGTTCGATACTTGGACCATTACTATTTTTGATATACGCAAATGACTTGATGGAATATTTCCACAATTTGTCCTCAATTCATGTGTTGGCGTATGCGGATGACGCAAATTTCCTTGTTGAGGATCAGAATATATCAGCAGTCAAAGGGAAAACCGAGACTTTATATGAACAAATTCAAATATGGGCAAATAAAAATCAGCTGACACTTAATATATCTAAAACGTCCTTGATAAAGTTCACAATTGGTAATATTTCAGAAAACTTTGGTATCTGTGAAAATGAGGAAATGCAAGTTAAATCTAGTGAAACTGCTAAGATGTTAGGTCTCACGCTGGATTACAAACTCACATGGACCCCTCACATTGCTTTGAGATTTATGGCCAATTTCTGCAGTAAAAGGATACTACTTAATTTGTATTATGCGACCATAAATTGTCATTTGCGGTACGGAATTCTGAATTGGGGGACTGGGACAGCTGCTGAAAGAGTCTTTATTCTGCAAAAGAGTGCAGTAAGAATTATTTCCGGTATTGGATGGAGAGAATCTTGTAGAGATGCATTCAAAAACCTTAAAATAATTACTATCACTGATCTTTATATTTATGAATTATGTAGTTACGTATACAGAAACAAATCAAAATTTCTTGCTCAGCAACATCAGTACTCCACGCGATTCAGAAATCAATTAGTGCCAAATACACATAGAACTACTCTGTATCAGAAAAGCTTTCTTTATCTTGGACCTAAACTTTTCAACAAGTTAGATGATATGCAAAAAATTCACCAAATTTAGACATTTTCAAAGAAAGATTAAAGAAAGCCTTATTGGAAAAAAATCGCTACACACTAGATGAATTTTAACTGATAAAATTTTATTTATTTTATTTTATTTTATTTTTTATTAACTGACGTTTTCCTTGTCATTGTACTTATATAAAAATAAGTTTCTTCTTCTTTTTTTTATTTTGTACTTTTAAATGAGGAATGAATAAATATTATTATTATTATTATTGAACACATCAATACCAATGCATACACATAGAAAAATTTCTGTACCAAACCGTAGGGGAGACAGAAATGGCAAAAATATTCATATATAATAATTTTCTCGATTATTACGGCGCGAGTCCCCTCGAAATAACACAGAGGTATTTAAACACATCAATACCAATGCGTACACACAGAAAAATATCTGTACCAAACCGTAGGGGAGACGGAAATGGCAAAAATATTCATAAAAAATAATTTTCTCGATTATTACGGCGCGAGTCACCTTGAAATAACACAGAGGCTATTGAACACATCAATACCAATGCGTACACGTAGAAAAATGTCTGTACCAAACCGTAGGGGAGATGGAAATCGCAAAAATATTTATAAAAAATCATTTTCTCGATTATTACGGCGCGAGTCACCTTGAAATAACACAGAGGCTATTGAACATATCAATACCAACGCGTACACATAGAAAAATGTCTGTACCAAACCGTAGGGGAGACGGAAATGGCAAAAATATTAATAAAAAATAATTTTCTCGATTATTACGGCGCGAGTCACCTTGAAATAACACAGAGGCTATTGAACACATCAATACCAATGCGTACACGTAGAAAAATGTCTGTACCAAACCGTAGGGGAGATGGAAATCGCAAAAATATTAATAAAAAATCATTTTCTCGATTATTACGGCCCGAGTCACCTCGAAATAACACAGAGGTATTTAAACACATCGATACAAATGCGTACACATGGAAAAATTTCTGTATCAAACCGTAGGGGAGATGGAAATGGCAAAAATATTTATAAAAAATCATTTTCTCGATTATTACGGCGCGAGTTACTTCGAAATAACACTGAGGCCATTAAAAACACAAATGCGTTCACAAAGAAAAATATCAAATCGAAGCAAAGAACACATCAAACTGAAGGTCTTTGGAATCTTGATCCTTTGTCTCGTTCGGCTATCTCCCGAAGTATACCTGAGAATAAAGGGTATTTGTCCTGAAGTAATGTGAAAAATAAAATAGGCACTTGGAAAATAATTATTTTCCACTGTTTTGCCCTTGGCCCTACAGTGTTTATAGTAGTTGAGGCAAAGTAGGAGAAAGGAAGCAGTCTTCAAAAGTATATTACAAAAATAACATCTATTCTATGAACAATGGCGGCTGCATCTATGATGCTTCCAATCATCAACATATAGGTTCTCAAAACATAACACATATTTTACAAAAGTGAATGACTTTTCAGGTACTGAAAAGTACTGTAACGATTTCGAGACTGGCCACGAGACCGGCCCTGATCAACCAATTACACACCACACTCGAAATGTAAACAAGTCCTCTTCTGACAAACACATGACTCATCCGTGGAAGAGACGCGAAGTTCTAACCGAACATTCTAGGAGCCTCTAAGGAGTCGCCGAACAGACTGGAAAGATCGAAAACTGTAAATGCTACTAGGTATATATAGCCGCTGTATAGCAGATGGCGGGACAGTCAGAATTCAGAGTTAGTTACAGTTCCAGAGTTCGCTGATATATAGCCACGGTAGAAATAAATTGGAATAGTTATTGAAGTAAATGTTTTAGTGAATAATTGTTGTAAATAGTGTTTTAAATAAATTAACAAATTAGTGCAGTTTTACTACAGTACGTTTTGCTCATTTGGCTATCACAAAGAAATAATAGGTGACTCTCTTAAACTTATTAAAGCGATTGCTTGTTTCTACTTAATTTATCAGGTACGCTTCAATCACATCAATTTTTATATTCATACAGATAGGTACTTCATCAATAAATATTTTAGTTTGATGAAGAAGCTGCCAGTAATCCCCAGTAGAAAATACTAAATCCATCATCAAACTTCGATATCAATTAGAAGTTCATCTGATTAGCGATGAAATATTATGTTTGCCATTTTTTATTTTGAGTAAAACCTCCTAAAAGCTGAAATTTAGATATGTAAAAATCTATACTTATTATGTAGAAGGGCAAACTGAAGATTTACGTCGAAATGTTGCTGCGATTTGATTAGAACTTGATAATTGTCAGCAAATTCTCGTATTAACTGTTTCTCTGCTTACCCCCGAGGGAAAAAAATCCATGTGAAAATTAGTAGATACAAGAAGTTACTGACAATTATCAAGTTTCAATCAAAATGCAGCAACTTTTTGTGGTAAACCTTCAGTTTGGCACTTCTACAAAATAAGTATAAATTTTCACTAACATACAATCTTCTTTTTTATCTTTGTGGAGTTGTACCCAAAATGAAGGATGGCAACATATCAATTCCTCCACAACAAACCTTTAAACAACATTTAAAAAAAAGATTTGATATTGATGATTTTGATGTAGAATGAACGCTAATATTATATTATCGGTTTGACCAATCTGCAAATTCCTCAAAAATTCCTTTCTCTAATGGTTTTCTTCTTTTCCTGTTTATTTTTTGACATTTCCCAAACTTCTGTTGAAAATTAATATTTGCAACCCCTTTGGTATACAATTCATGAAATAGAAGCTACCCAAAACACCGAAACTACGTCACTTTCACTTGGCGAAACGCGCCCAGCCGCCATTGTGTTCTTTGCTTGATTTGATATTTTTCTTTGTGAACGCATTTGTGTGTTTAATGGCCTCAGTGTTATTTCGAGGTAACTCGCGCCGTAATAATCGAGAAAATTATTTTTTATAAATATTTTTGTCATTTTCATCTCCCCTAAGGTTTGGTACAGAAATTTTTTCATGTGTACGCATTTGTATTGATGTGTTTAAATACCTCTGTATTATTTCGAGGTGACTCGGGCCTTAATAATCGAGAAAATGATTTTTTATAAATATATTTGCGATTTCCATCTTCCCTACGGTTTGGTACAGATATTTTTCTGTTTGTACGCATTGGTATTGATGTGTTCAATAGCCTCTGTGTTATTTCGAGGGAGAACCGGAAAATTCTTCGAAAGCAATTCTTCGAAAACAATTCTTCGAAAACAACTCTTCGAAAAACAATTCTTCGAAAATGCAATTCTTCGAATACCATATTCTTCGAATAAACAATTCTTCGACTAATAATTCTTCGAATAACAATTCTTCGAAGTATCCAAAAGGAATGACTTTGTTCAGAGATATATATCAGGTATAATTTATCTAATCCAAAGTTTGCAACTGACGATAATCCCTTGGATTGTGTTCCATAAAATAAAATTAGTTTTAATTTATCTAATCACAAGTTTGCAACTGACCTGAGTGGGTATAAAAGGGATTGTGTTCCATAAAATAAAATTAGTTTTAATTTAACCCTGTGCAAGTAAATATGGATGCAGAATTTGTTTGTTCAGAAAAATGAAAACGTAAATTGTTGTTCGAGGGACATTTTTATTTTAAAGATGTTAAAAAAGGTGAAAAAGTGTATTGGAAGTGCGCATGTTTTGATGTTATTATTAGTATGATCCGCATAATACGTTTATATATCATGCGAGAAATATTGATTATTGTCTAATGAAAACTTATCCCAGATTTTAGTAAATCCAAATAATAGAGCTGTCGAAGAATTATTAGTCGAAGAATTGTTTATTCGAAGAATATGTTATTCGAAGAATTGCATTTTCGAAGAATTGATTTTCGAAGAATTGTTTTCGAAGAATTGCTTTCGAAGAAAATTCCTAGATCCATTTCGAGGTGCCTCGCGCCGTAATAATCGAGAAAATAATTTTTTATGAATATTTTTGCCATTTCCGTCTCCCCTACGGTTTGGTACAGAAATTTTTCTATGTGTGCGCATTCGTATTGATGTGATTAAATACCTCTGTGTTATTTCGAGGAGACTCGCGCCGTGATAATCGAGAAAATTATTTTTTATGATATATTTGTCATTTCCGTCTCCCCTACGGTTTGGTACAGAAATTTTTCTATGTTTACGCATTGGTATTGATGTGTTCAATCCCCTCTGTGTTAATTTCAAGGTGACCCGCGCCGTAATAATCAAGAAAATGATTTTTTATAAATATTTTTGCGATTTCCATCTCCCCTACGCTTTGGTACAGACATTTTTCTGTGTGTACGCATTGGTATTGATGTGTTTAAATACCTCTGTGTTATTTCGAGGTGACTCGCGCCGTAATAATCGAGAAAATGATTTTTTATGAATATTTTTGCCATTAACGTCTCCCCTACGGTTTGGTACAGATATTTTTCTGTGTGTACGCATTGGTATCGATGTGTTCAATAACCTCTGTGTTATTTCAAGGTGACTCGCGCCGTAATAATCAAGAAAATTATTTTTTATGAATATTTTTGCCATTTCCGTCTCCCCTACGGTTTGGTACAGTTATTTTTCTGTGTACGCATTGATATTGATGTGTTCAATAGCCTCTGTGTTATTTCAAGGTGACTCGCGCCGTAATAATCGAGAAAATGACTTTTTATAAATATTTTTGCCATTTCCGTCTCCCCTACGGTTTGGTACAGTTATTTTTCTGTGTACGCATTGATATTGATGTGTTCAATAGCCTCTGTGTTATTTCAAGGTGACTCGCGCCGTAATAATCGAGAAAATGATTTTTTATAAATATTTTTGCGATTTCCATCTCCCCTACGGTTTGATACAGATCCGTTGTATCACCCTCCTTATTAGATTATTCATTCAACTCTACTGGATAATGTCTGTATTAGTACTAATTCATAACCGCATTGTCAAAATATTCGGCGTCAGATTTCTCACGTTTCGACATAATTCTTTATGTTACTCATTTTCTCTGATTTGTTAGTCACGATATTTGTATTTTTCATTAAAAAATGCACTCGTTTTACCGAATGATTTTATAAATCGAATTATTTCAGAGAGTTCGATGTTTTCTGTATAACACATATCAATAATTCCGTGGATAATAAAATTATGCGACCCGTCTCTCTTGTCGCAAATAACTTAAAAAACTGATTATGAACATCTCTGTAAAAATAAGAAGATATCGGTAAAAATAATTGATGTGGCAACACCGCAGACGTTCACTCCTCAATTCCACCAACAGTATGAAACTGTGGCTAGGAAAGTGTGGATAACTTCACACTAATTTTGAACTTTGGACAGGCAAGAAACCTTCAATTGGTCATTTACGAGTATATGGTAGTATAACTATGGTGCAAGTACCGAAAGTAAATAGGAATAAGTGGGATCAAGAAGCCATAAAACATATCCTGGTAGGTTATGACGAAAACACCAAGGGATATAGATGCTATAATCCTAATACAAGAAAGGTGATCATCAGTAGAGATGTCACTATAATGGAAAAGGCAAAAAAGACAACTATAGCTCCTGATACATTCGTACAAAATGAGGCAGAAGTTGTGGATGCAGTGGGGGAAGATATAGAACAACTTTCTACACCAGATGATTCCCTGGAGTACCAAACAACTATTGAAAGCTCAGAGGAGACCACAAAAGACAGTGACTACGTGCCAGAAAATGTTCAATTGGAAGTCACTGAAATCCCGAGGCGATCACAGAGACCTACTAAGAGGAGGAACTTTGATGACTATGTAACCTATTTGAGTGTGAACACTAATGAAGGATATGTCACTTCTGATGTTCCTGTAACTGTAGCAGAGGCTCTCTCCAGACCAGATGCACATGAATGGAAGAAGGCAATGCTGGAGGAGATGAAATCCTTTGAAGAAAATGAGACGTGGGAACTGGTTGACCGACCGACCAGAGGATGGAACTGTGGTAGACTGTAAGTGGGTGTACAAAGTTAAGTGTGCGAATGATTGTGAAAAAGGCTATCGAGCTAGGTTGGTAGCAAAAGGTTATACTCAGCGTGAAGGCATAGATTATATGCAAATCTTTGCTCCAGTAGTGCGACACTCAACACTGAGATTGTTAATAGCTTTAGCTGTTGAATTAGGATTGAAAATTATACATTTAGATGTGAAAACTGCTTTTCTAAATGGTCTTTTAAAGGAAACTGTCTGTATGAAACAACCAGATGGATTCATTTCAGAAGGTAATGAAAATCAAGTCTATAAATTGAAAAGGCAGTGTATGGTTTAAAGCAATCAAGTCGTGCATGGAATGAAAGAGTAGATGAAGTATTATGTAATTTAAATTATAAAAAATCTGATTTTGAACCTTGTTTATACTAAAAAGCAAAATACTTCATTGACAGTGGTGGCTCTTTATGTGGACGATTTTTTTGTTTTCTCCAATGATACTAAAGAAATGAAAACTTCAGAAGATGATTTATGCTCTCATTTCAAGATTAAAAACTTAGGAGAAGCTAAACAATGTTTAGGAGTTAGAATTTTACGAAATCATCAGAATAATTCCATAACTTTAGGTCAAGAAAGTTATATTGATGAGATTTTGAAAAAGTTTAATATGACTGATTCTAAAGCAGTTTCCACTCCAATCGACACAAATATAAATTTAAATGATACGCAGGCCAAAATTTGTGATGAAAATTTACCATATCAAGAGTTAATTGTTAGTCTCATGTATCTAGCTGTTTTGACTCGTCCTGATATTGCTTATGCCGTTAGTTTCCTTAGTCAATATAATAATTGTTATAATAAGTCACATTGGCAAGGTGCTAAAAGAATACTAAGATATTTAAAGGGCACGAAACATCTTTCCATGAAATTTGAAAAAAGTAATTTTGATTTAATTGGATTTGTAGATGCTGAATGTCTTTAAGCTGTCAAATGGTGCAATTTCATGGAAGAGTGTTAAACAAAAATCAGTTGCCCTGTCTACAACTGAGGCCGAATACATGGCTCTTAGTGAAGCAATAAAAGAGGCCATATATTTAAGAAACTTATTGTTTGATCTCACTGATCAACTGGACTGTGTCAAGATTTTTAACCATATTCAAAGTGCTCTAAAGTTAGCTAGTAATCCAGTTTTTCATGACAGATCAAAACACATAGACATAAGATATCATTTTGTGCGAGATGTAGTTTCTGAAAAAGTTGTTGACATTGAATATTTGTCCACTGGTGAAATGGTGGCAGATATATTGACAAAACCTTTGCAAAATATTAAAAACACAAGATTTGTACAAGGTTTAGGCTTGAGCAACTGTTAAATGTCTTATTTTAATTTTTTGTGGGGGTGTTAGAAATGTATCAAAAAATTACATTTATGTACCTAGTGCCATCTATCAGCTAATGGAAACATTTATATGTACGACAACAATTCTTGTCTTCGTCACTGTTCTTGTCCTTGTCCTTTTCAACGAATAAAAGCGCCAGTAATACACATAGTTCTCCAGAGTATGCACGTGTTTTATTTTTATCACCATTTTGCAAATTTAACAACAGTGATTACAAATTCCTTACAGCAAACTTGCAGAGTAGGTATATGAAAGTTGTAACAAACTTGCACTTATTTTTTACATTTGCAATTTCAGTACAATACCTCTCCTCTTGTTTAGATTCAAGGAAACCTTAGGCAAAGAATATATGTAAATATTCTTTGCCTAGGTACCTACCATTACAAGGTAGAATTAAGCGCAAAAACAAACATTCAAGAAATTAATTTCCTTCACAGAATAAAATGTTCAATCAATACTCTGGACTCTTTCAACTAATAATGTAAATTTAAAGTCACAAAAAACTAGCAGATTGAATAAAATATAATGAGAATATCGAGAATATGTCAATCATCAATTCAGAATTTTATGTTTAATGCGGTTTAATTCATCATCTTACCGTTCCATGTTGATTTTATTTTGTTACTGATCGAGTACCGAAATTTTATTGGGAATCAATTATTACAGTCGAATGGTCGAAGAATGTCATTTAGGTAAGTATTTACCAGGAAATTTTCAATCAAACCAAGAGGTCCTGAGTTCGAATCCCGAGTTGTCCACATTTTTTTAATTTACTTCTAATTTTCATCTTTCCGTTTGCTATGCCAAAAACTTATTCTGGATTTTAAATTCAATTACATACGTTAATAATGCTACTTCATTTATTCTTATTTT
Source organism: Chrysolina americana (assembly GCA_958502065.1). Classification (NCBI taxonomy): domain Eukaryota; kingdom Metazoa; phylum Arthropoda; class Insecta; order Coleoptera; family Chrysomelidae; genus Chrysolina; species Chrysolina americana. The sequence goes on from OY293411.1 coordinate 65,799,511, forward strand.
CTACTATCATGTTTCCTCCATTTTCATCAAGTACCGAGAATACCCGACGATTACTTCTTGTCGTCTGAAGTTCGAATCGTTGATCGTTCGTTCGTGATCGAATCGAAACTTCTAATCCCAGGGCAGAATAGGCATCTAGGCCTGTAAGTATATATTAGCAAATGTCAAATGTCATTTATCATTATTTTTACGTAGTTGGCAACCATGGGGTCGCATCACTTAGGATATGTTCCGAATAAACTTGGTCGTTATGGTTGCACATTTTGTGTCCCGTATATAAAATATTCCTGAAAGATTGGCGAGTTACGGGACATGATTCCTGAAATTCTGGTGACTTAGTAGTACCAAAACGATCGGGTTTTGCACGTAGGTGAGCGGTTAATGCGATCTGTCGTATGTCATTAGAATATATTTCAAATTTAGTATTGGATGAACTTGTGGAGGTATTTGAATGAAAATTCACTACGTACAAATCATGAGATGCCTTATATATACCTAAAGGACCCCGAACAACAAAGGATGTGTTCCGTTAATAAACATGTTACCAAAAGTGGTTGACTGAAAATAATTCTGGTTTCGTGACAGCTACACTCTGGTTAGTGCGTAATACGGGACACTTCCATTTGGGAATTTCTTGTCATTTGTCATTATTATTTGTTACTGTTGTGTTATTTTCTCTGCGAATTTTGTTGTTTGAGAATCTTCAATCTTTTGTGTTTTACAATTATATTATTCAATACTTATAATAATGCATGAAGCAGCTGCTCATTTTTTCTTGATGATATTCTTTCTGAAAGTTCCAGCACTGATGATAATTTTGTTGTTCGGGGTCCTTTAGGTATATAAGGCATCTCATGATTTGTACGTAGTAAATTTTCATTCAAATACCTCCACAAGTTCATCCAATATTAAATTTGAAATTTGAAATATATTCTAATGACATACGACAGATCGCATTAACCGCTCACCTACGTGCAAACCCCGGTCGTTTTGGTACTACTAAAAGTCACCAGAATTTCAGGAATCATGTCCCGTAACTCGCCAATCTTTCAGGAATATTTTATATACGGGACACAAAATGTGCAACCATAACGACCAAGTTTATTAACGGAACATATCCAATATTATCATCACTGCTGGAACTTTCAGAAAGAATATCATCAAGAAAAAATGAGCACCTGCTTCATGCATTATTATAACTATTGAATAATATAATTTTAAAACACTAAAGATTGAAGATTCTCAAACAACAAAATTCGCATCGAAAATAACACAACAATAACAAATAATAATGACAAATGACAGTAAATACCCAAATGGAAGTGTCCCGTATTACGCACTAACCATAGTGTAGCTGTCACGAAACCAGAATTATTTTCAGTTAACCACTTTTGGTAACATGTTTATTAACGGAACACATCCTTAATAAGGTCAATTAGAAAAAATCACTAGTAACTGCATTTTTTTTATTTGTTGTTAAAGATAGGTAGATACTTGGCTTTTACAGAGATAACACTAACGTGATATCGATGTCATTCGCATGCCAAATTGGAAAATACTCAAATATGTAATGTTATTTGGAAACGTTAGCATTACCCTTTACAGCCAACTTCTTCCATGTTTAACTGATATTTTTTTAAAAAAAGGAAAACAAAATTCCTAACCCCAAAAATATCGAAAAATGACATTTTATGTTTCATCATTCACCGCAATATTTTTGCCGCACGGGTATGAACGTTCATGCAGCGATTGTCTTGCGATTTGCGAATCGCAGAAAAATTGCGAACATTTCCGAGGGTATGAACAAGCCTTAAGCCTCTCTACGGGCCCTACCCAGGGTCATTAAACTTTTGATGTTGGCACAGTTGAAGTTTAGGCTGTTTAGGTGACGTATTCAGTTTGGCAACACTGTCAATAAATGAAATTTTTGCCAGCATGCTACTTTTTTTCTTTCATTCTTTTAGTCATCGGCAGTCGTTGCTCCCAGTGGCATTTTATCACGTAAGAATATTTTTAAAGTTATCGTTGAAAATCTTTTCAATCCTTTGATATTTTCTGGTGATTCTTGTTGAAACCCAATGATCTCGATTCTAGTAACAGTGAAACGTATATATTTTCAAGCATCTCATTTTAAAGCTTTGTTTAATACCTATGTATTCTCTCAATGCATGGGGATGATCCGTGGTTAAAAACATTCATGTTGAATTTAGAAACAGAAGCCGAGGCAAACTTGTAAAAAAAATTAATATTCACCATATCAAAAGTAAATTGACTCCAATAATCATAATCTGAAAAGTTACTATTCAACTTTTAGTTGTTGATTGTTTATTCTTATTTTTAGTTTGTAAATCCATATTATTCATGTATAATCATCCAACAAAATTGAGTATGATGATCAATAAGTTGAACTTGCACTGCACTGTTGTTCTTTGGAATGAATTCACTGAAGTATTCAAACACCAAGCCATTACTTGGCACCTCCACACGTGTTTCAGACACCCAGTATCTATCTGTAGGAAAATTATATCAGTTGTATTCATCAACGAGTTGAATTTATACAAACTCAATAAACAGGAATGCTTCATTGTTTCTTGTCAATTCATAATCTTGAAATTATTTTATTCCAGGTTTATCGTAACTCATTTAAAACGTAAAAATGTCGGGAGGTCTAGAGGTTTTAAGCCTTAAAGAGGATGATGTTACCAAGATGTTAGCTGCTGGTACACATCTTGGAACTACAAATGTAGACTTCCAAATGGAACAGTACATCTATAAACGCCGTGCTGATGGAGTACATATTATCAATCTTCGTAAAACATGGGAAAAACTTCTGTTGGCAGCACAAGCTATTGTTGCTATAGAACATCCTGGTGAAGTTTTCGTTATTTCATCTCGCCCTTATGGACAACGTGCTGTACTCAAGTTTGCTGCACATACTGGGGCTACTCCCATTGCAGGAAGATTCACTCCTGGTAAGTACAAAAAAATCTTTTCTTTCTCGTGAGAACATGATAATCATGCAATATCCAAATCACAAAAAAAATTTCAAAACAAACTCTTATAAACTTAAATAATGTCGCTTATTATAGTGTATACAGACGATGTCAACAAAAGCTTGTGAACACCAAACTAGAACAGAAATGCATTAGGCTTGTTTAACCAATGAAATGAATTTGAAAATGTAACATCATCCAAAACCAACCCAGAACTTTACACCAAAACAAATATTCGAAATAAATAATCAGTAATGTAATTAAAAACACAAAAATAAATCACCGCTGCAACTTCGAACAAATAGCAGTTTCAATAATTGTAACGCAGTCAAGCTGAATACATCTCTGCAAAAACATTTTGTGTGTCAGGTTGATGTTTTATTGACCAATAGTGTTGCGAGAATTGGCGATCACGAGGTGGACACACTGCAAGCATGCATTGAACGCTGTTTACATTGTGCATATTTGAAATAGGAATTCACTATAGCATAACTTTGGTTAAATACCACAATAAAAGACATGTAGCGATCAGTAATCTTAGTAATATTTTCAGAAACTTTTAGAATAGGCTGAATTTTCTCAACATCTAGATGATTTTATGATTGTCAATAATAATTTATACTAATATTATGATAATAACTAAATGGCAGGTTTATGCACCCCTACCTAAGAAGACCTAAAACTAAAAACTGAGAAGCTAATGTAAAAAATCTACTGGTCATGAAAGCTGAGTGGGAGTTCAGAAATTGATGCCAGTGCCAAAATAAAAGTCTAACCACTTTCATGAATATTGCATCAACAGAAGAACAGAATATTCAGTGGGGTCCCTGTTAACATGTCCTGCAATATTTTTGGTGAAGAAAATTATATATTTTTCAAATAAACATCAAGTTTTTAATTAAAAAAATTAATTGCATGATTTGTTTCCCTATGCAATATTTTCTCGATACTGAAAGCAAACTATTTTTCAAATCAACAACCGTTCTCCTGACATAAGTCTGAAGACTATTTTCATAAGAAGAAAAGACGACTATAAAAATATTATTTATTTAAAAAAAAATTGATCATTATTTTGATTAAATTGTTGGAAAGTCAAGCATTTGCGGACCTTTGCTCAGATACAGAATTTTCTTTGGAAACACCCAAGGATTATCGAACTCAGGATCAGTATTCAATTATGAAGCACCCCATATATATGTGCCGTAATTTCATCACACATCAATAATCACTACAGATTCAACCAATTTACATTGCCAAAAGACACAAATGCTCATGAGAAGCAATAATGAATTAATCAAAAATAAAGAAGATAACTATTATTGTAGTCTTTTACTTTAATTTGAAAACACGAGATAATACCTACATAGTGCATAAAACATAACTTTCAGGTTGGAAAAAGGGGAATATTCTCAAATAATTAAAAATTGTTTTTTTTTTCAAATGAAAACAACCTACGATTCCCGCATCAATGATTTGAAAGTTTTCTGTGAGTGATACTTTTAAATAACATTCTTGTATATCTTCATGAATTTTCAATGAGAACTAAATTGTTAAAAAATCAACTTTCTAGATGAAAATAATAATTTTCACTTTCAGATTTTCTCTCTCTAGTTAGGGCCTTTTCACAATATCTCTCAGATGTAGTTCAATGTCCAGCATGGTTTCAGCTGGGGCAGTAGTTGTTTTCTGTTAGATATTGGATACAAAAAAATCTTCATTTTTATCATAGGTTGTTTTCAATAAAAAAAAAACAATTTTCAATTATTTGAGAATATTCCCCTTTTCCAACAAGCTACTTATTTGCAAATTTGGTTTTTGGGTCACTGACTAAAACGAATATAGATTATAAAACTTAATGAATTCAATTTTTACAGAACGACTTGAATAAATAAAATATCTCTCAATTTAAAATGAAATATTTGATAGTACACAGAATACCAAAGAAAGTTTACAGCGGTAAATTGTTATGAAATTCTTTAGTTGCTAGGACGCAGAATTCCCCTGCAGACTAACCCAGGACAGAACATATCACTAAATGAATACATGACCTAGATGGCTGTGTGAAAACGTGCATCATTCATAAAATAACTACTTTCTGGGATGTAGTATCTCACTGAATATTGAATTACATCTGAGCATAGTTTTTTATTGAATCTTAATTTTATTTTGTGATTAGTTTTCATTTTCAGTAGTTCAGCATTTGATAGGGCACTATGCAAGTAGTTGTTTTCCAAAGGATATCTGACAATCTACAGTTCTCTGTCCTGTTACAGTTTGGTTAATATATCAAATTAGGCAGAATATGGCATTAGTTATTTATATTTATAAAGGTGTTTGAAGTGGGTCTGAAGGACCAAGATTTCACAATCCTTTTAGAATTAAATACCATCCTGCCAACCACTGACCAAATTTTTTTATGATGATAACACTAAGGAACCTATGATAAGTGATTATACTTTGTGGCTGATTTGTATTGCAGTTTTTCTAGCCTGTTACACCTCCAAAATGCAAATGACACATGACTCCTTTTTTTATAGGTGCATTCACTAATCAGATCCAGGCCGCTTTCAGAGAGCCCCGTTTATTGATAGTTACTGATCCATCATTTGATCACCAGCCTATTACTGAAGCTTCGTATGTCAATATTCCAGTCATTGCTCTGTGCAATACTGACTCTCCTCTAAGATTTGTTGATGTTTCTATTCCTGGAAATAACAAATCTCCACACAGTATTGGTCTCGTTTGGTGGTTGTTGGCTCGTGAGGCAAGTACAGTTTTCTTGATATAGAATTGCTGAATTTTTCAATTTGATTATTAATATGATGAGTAACTGTTCCCTTTTGTTATGACTTCTCTGATGTTATATAATTTTTCCACCTGACTTTCACATATCTTTATATATTTTTGTTTGATTACTAAGGGCAGATTTAATATTTGAATATTTCAGGTCCTTCGTCTTCGAGGAAGCATTCCCCGCGATTCCAAATGGGATGTGGTAGTTGATTTGTTCTTCTACAGAGAACCGGAAGAGGCAGAAAAGGAAGAACAGGCAGCCAAAGAAGCTGTTGCAGCAGTTGTTAAACCAAGTGAAATTGCTGCTCCTATAGATGCACCAGAAATTGACTGGAATACTACAGAAACCACTGATTGGGCAGCTGAGGTCACACCAGTTGCCCCTGTAGCAGGTACAACCCCAGCATACACTGCTGGTGCTCCTCCTACAGAGGACTGGGCAGCTGAAGTCGCTCAAGAGCAATGGATTGCTCCGAGCCCTGCACAACCACCAGCTGTCACTCCAAATTGGGGAGGTTCCAGTGATTGGCAGTAAAATGTTATTTTTATAATTGACGTGTGATACACGATTTTGTATCAATAAAAGAAATTCAGGTTTTGTCAATTTTTTTTATTTGTTGAAGGTTTTTCTTAAAAAATCGGTCTTTTACTTGATAGTTATATAATCATTAATTTTTTTGTGGCTTTTTGGCTTCTGTGGATACTTGTGTATAAAAGATATGAAAAAATACCGACATAAAGCGTCCCCAATGCAGTTGGTTGATAGTTGGTGTAGCCAGTCGACCAGTACAAAATATAAATATGATGTAAGATGACTGAAACGGGCAGCGGCAACTTGAGGACTGGACCACAGATTATAGAAACTTACAGATAGGACGGATAGGAGAGAGAAAAGCGCAAAATTTAAAGGTCCACACTGACATTTGACATTCAAAGACCTCTTCAATCTTTGACAGAAGTCGGATGTTATAATAAGGACAAGTGTTCTCGATCTTAGATCTCAGTATATTGATAGTCGATAAAATCCGTTGATCATTGTTTTTCGTTATTAGAAAAGATATACCATTTACGATTATAAATTAGATTCTCTTTGAAGTATAACGATGAGTGATGAACAGAAGAAAGCACCTCACAGGGGTGGCGGAAGACATTGTGTATACAGAAACTGCAGAGATAGTAACAGCAAATCTGACATCAAATTACAGAGTTTTCCATAGGAAGAAATGAAGTAAGTACAGTATTGTGTATTCAATGACGTAGTGTGGATTCATGCAGCACCAATTAACAATTATCAAGTAGCAATTAGGTATCAATTAACAATTACCAGGTACCTACAAGTTGAACTCCATGAATGCATTCATGCAGACAATTATCAAGTAACAAGTAGAAGTTGGCCAACTTTTATCTTTCTACTCTAATTGAACGAGATTTTCTTCTAGTAGGCAGATGATCGTGGATTGGTCAGTATAATGACAGAAAGCATCGAAAATCAACAAAAAAAATGCTTGAGTAGCTTCCATTTCAATGATAATCGTGAATGTACAAAATTGATTATAAACATTTGGAAAGCGAATAGAATGAATGTTTAAACAGTTTCCACGACAAAGTGAGGTTAAGTCAAATAGCACGGATCTGCTTTGTGTGCATGATCACTTGTTCCTTGGTAATTGTTAATTTGGGTGCATGAGTGCAGCATTTTTAATACTTGCTAATTGTTAATTGGTGCTGCATGAATCCACACTTAGAATCCTCGTATTCTACCCAGGAAAAATCATTAGAAAAAGCAAAGGGTTGGATTCTTACCTGTATTAAATTATTATTATTCAGCTTAAGGATAGTGATTCAACAGATTGATGTGTATGTGTTTTCCAGTGATATTCCTAGTAATATACCGGGTGGCTACGGAAGTATTGCCTACGGAATATCTCAGTTATTGTATGAAGTAGGTTTGTGAAATTTGGAGCGTCGATATAATGACATAAGAGCTAGAATTTGAGCATATTGACATGTCGAAGTTAACTTCCGGTCTGACCGGAAGTAACATCAACTTTCATATTTTAAATAGAAACCCTGTTTTTTTTCTTTTCGCTTTATTCAGCATTCAATTCCCTTTCTAATGACATATCACAAGTTGGTATCTAACCAGAAACTAGATCAGAAAAAAATTATTATTGAAATTCACCGAGTAGGCCGTGGAAGCAAAATGAAAGTCAAAAATTGAAAAGTTGGCTATGGAAACCATACGTCACTTGATAACAGTTGCTACTACTGTGATATTTTATTTTCATTCGTCGGCGTTATAAAAAGCCGCCAAAAAAAATATTGGAAAAATTGGGAAAAAAACAATACTCTGTAGGTCCATAACTTAAATAGGAACATACAACTTTTTCTTGCCTGTACTATTCAGCATAACCATTCCTTTCTAATGATATAATAGAAAAAAGTAATTTTTTGAAATGAAATACCAAAAAATCCAATTATTATTATTCAAATAACAAAAAAACAGATTTATCGAAAAAAAAAAAAAAATTCAAATTGATAGGATTAAAGATAAAATAAATTCAAAACAAATGTTCGAAATGTATTCCCTCAGCGTCAATACATTTATTCACTCTGGTGATATTTTCATGTAAAACGTTTCTCTTGGGGCGTGATATCTTGGAAAGCTCTACGAATTTTTACTTCTAGCTCATGTAGATTTGTAGGCTGTGTGGAATAAACCCTATTTTTAAGATGCCCCAATAGAAAAAAGTCGCACGGAGTAAGATCAGGTGACCTAGGTGGCCACCTGACTGGACCATGGGTTGATATAAGTCTCTCTTGAAAGCGATTTTGAAGATAATTTCTCGCTATTCTTGAATTATGCGGAGGGGCGCCATCTTGCTGGAAGTACATTCTCTCAGTTATTTCCGCTGGTAGGTTGTTACTGAATTCCGAAATTTCATTCGTTAAAAAATTAAAGTATCTCTCTCCGGTTAGTTGGCCTTGAAAAAGAATGGGGCCAACAATATGAGTTCCAACTATTCCTGCCCAAACATTCACACCATATCTCTCCTGGAAGCCACCTTGTCGAAACCGGTGCTCGTTTTCTATCGCCCAGTACCTGAAACAAAAGACCGTTCACACTTTTAGCACTTTACACTTCGACTATCGACAATAATCCAAATAAAAGTACAGTACCTACCTTGTATTATTCCTGTTAAATAATCCATTGTTGGTAAATCTTGACTCGTCCGTAAACAAGATATAATAGTTAAATAGGTGATTCTCAGCATTTTGTCGAAGAAACCAATTACAATATTCCAGGCGCCTTTCACCGTCATTTTCATAAAAATGTTGATGCAACTGATACTTGAAGGATTTAAATCGATGTTTTTTCAAAATTTTCCTAGCAGAGTCCTTACTCATAGCTAATTCGGCGCCAATCTGCCTTGAGGAAATTGTACTAAAGCTAATACATTAATTTCAGTTTCCTCATTAATAACAAATGCTTCTTGGTCTTCGTGAACATCAGGCTCAGTTCTTAATTTTTCTTCAAGCCACTGGAAATACTTTCTTGACGGTTGCTGCCTCCCTGGATATCGCTGTAAATACAATCGTTCAGCGGCATAAGAATTTTTTAAACATTCACCATAAATGAGAAGCATGTCAATTTGTTCGGTTCGTGAATAACGGGGCATTTTTGAATATTCCACTAAATGATTTCGATTTCCAAACCCTTTTAAAATGGCAGAATCAAAAACACTACTTCGAACGTCAAAATAATATGGATAGCAGCGTTCGTGAGAGCTCTCGTTTCTTTTTTGTTTCATTCCAAAATACATCTTAATCAGCCTACTTGTTAATATTTTGGTTCGAATGATTATTGCAATGGAATGATTATTCTGAATAGCACAAACATCGTCCATAGGTAGATATTAGAATATCTATGGACGATGGCACAGACCAAGTACGTTTATGTTCCTATTTAACCTAGAACCTACAGGATATAATTTATCATTCCACATTATTTTTAATGTTATTTTTGCGTATGGCGATAAACTGTTTTGTTATTTGAAGAATAATTGGATTTTTTGGTATTTCATTTCAAAAAATTACTTTCTATTATATCATTAGAAAGGAATGGTTATGCTGAATAGTACAGGCAAGAAAAAGTTGTATGTTCCTATTCAAGTTATGGACCTATTTTCCCAATTTTTCCAATATTTTTTTTTGGCGGCTTTTTATAACGCCGACGAATGAAAATAAAATATCACAGTAGTACAACTGTTATCAAGTGACGTATGGTTTCCATAGCCAACTTTTCAATTTTTGGCTTTCATTTTGCTTCCACGGCCTACTCGGTGAATTTCAATAATATTTTTTTTCTGATCTAGTTTCTGGTTAGATACCAACTTGTGATATGTCATTAGAAAGGGAATTAAATGCTGAATAAAGCGAAAAGAAAAAAAAATAGGGTTTCCATTTAAAATAAGAAAGTTGATGTTACTTCCGGTCAGGCCGGAAGTTAACTTCGACATGTCAATATGCTCAAATTCTAGCTCTTATGTCATTATATCGACGCTCCATATTTCACAAACCTACTTCATACAATAACTGAGATATTCCGTAGGCAATACTTCCGTAGCCACCCGGTATGTGAACTGTTTAGTCATAAGAATGTTCGTCAATGATTGGTTGGACCGTTATTTCCAACCAATCATTGACAAATTTTCTTATGACTTCAAACTGCTGCATAAATTCACCATACTGATTGTCTCATTGTGGTGCAGAATATGGAAAAAAGCTTGTGTATAAGAGAAAGATTATACCAAACTGGGGAATAATCTTTACACTTGTTACTTCTGAAGAAGCCAACTGCAAAACATCAAGAGCCAATACAAATATGCACGACCGAATAACCAAAAGCCAAATTAATTTGAATAATTTTCCTGAAACTGCTATGGACACTGTTGAGGTCATTTCGAAGTTCAATAAACTATTTGATCTTTTCAATTCTCCCACACAAGCACTGCATTCAAAGGAGAAAAGTTTCAGCTAGATTTTTAACAGAGATGGGATGTGTTTTCTCAATAAATTGAAAGTGTTCAAGGGGCCAAAGAAAATTTACCTTAATGTCATTGCAGGTTTTATATTTTTGTTTACCAGAGAACTGAACCAAGACCCATTAGAAGATTTCTTTAGTTGTATCAAACAGCAGAAGGGCTACTTCATTTGAGTTCATTAGGGCATTCAGAAAATTGTTCATTTTGAAAATAATCAATTCTAAGAATATGAACTGTGCTCCAAATCAGAATTTCAGACTTCAAAATACGTGGAATTCGAATTGATGTATTTTCAGTGAAATACTAGGAAACAGATTGTACATAATTTTGTAATAGTGCATTGTGACTCAAGAATGTTATTATCTGGAACAAAATGAATTCAAATAAGTATGTGACTATATGATTGATGAGTAGTACTTGAAAATTAATTCATGTGAGTCATGTAGAACATTTTCAATGGGAAAATAATGAAGAATATGTGAAAATATTACTGTGTTGATTTATTTCCAAAAATTTTCTTGATTACATAAGTAGTAGTAGTTTATAGAAGGGGTTAATTCGAATATTTTCTATGGTGGCATAAAAAGTATATTATGGGCAATCCTGGTTTACAATTTTAACGAAATATCTTAACTGGAAACCGCCGGTCAGCAAAGTATTCCGAAAAATCGCAAGTACAAACTACCCTTTAGAAGGGGTTGATTCGAATTTTTTCTATGGTGGCATAAAAAGTATATTATGGGCAATCCTGGTTTACAATTTCATCGAAATATCTTAACTGGAAACCGCCGGTCAGCTAAGTTTTCCGAAAAATCGCAAATACAAACTACCCTTTAGAAGGGGTTGATTCGAATTTTTTCTATGGTGGCATAAAAAGTTTATTATGGGCAATCCTGGTTCACAATTTCAACGAAATATCTTTACTGAAAACCGCCGGTCAGCAAAGTATTCCGAAAAATCGCAAGTACAAACTACCCTTTAGAAGGGGTTGATTCAAATTTTTTCTATGGTGGCATGAAAAGTATATTATGGGCAATCCTGGTTTATAATTTCAACGAAATATCTTTACTGGAAACCGCCGGTCAGCAAAGTCTTTCGAAAAATTACAAGTATAAACCACCCCCAAATGGGGATGGATTTGAATTTTGAATATGGTTGCAAAAAGGTTTTAGTTTATAGATACCGTTTTTGCAATATGATATCGATATTCTCAGCACAAGTCTGAAATCAATGAAATATTAAATTCTGGTCAGCAAATAAGTATTTTCTCCCAGATTAATGATAGGTATGAGTGTTCGCTGACAGTCATCGAAGCATAATAATGTATTCTTGATTTTCTACAAGTTGTTTAATAAGGCTTTCATATTTAGGTGACCAAACACAACCGATGTCACGTAGGAATAGTATACAGTGAGGGGCAATATTATGGAATAAATTCAGTTTTACGAGAATAGGCAACTTTTGAGACAAATCCCGAAACACGTCGATTTTTATTTCCAAATTATGATTTTGTGGCAGATATGTCATACTAGTGACGTCATCCATCTTTGCGTGATGACGTAATCGATGATTTTTTTAAATGAGAATAGGGGTCGTGTGATAGCTCATTTAAAAGGTTATTCAATTCTCTATTCAGTGATATGAACATCAACATAATTATTTATACAGGGTGGCCAAAAAAATATTTAATTTGTAAATGAAATTAATTGTCACAAAAAGAAGTATTATCATTTATTAAATACAAAATTACATTGTACTACTGTCGGAAAACAGAAAAAAAAATTATTTGACAAATAAAAATTGCTTTTCGCTTAAATTAAATGTTCAAATTGCCACCCACCGGCCTCTTGGCAGTAATGGAACCGACGAATACATTCTTCTTGAACATTGTGGATCATTTCTGGAGGTATATTACGAATTTCCAATCTAATTCTATTTCTTAAATCTTGTAAATTCTGTGGTCTATCGATGTAAACTTTTGATTTTAAGTAACCCCATAGGAAAAAATCAAGTGGTGTAAGATCTGGAGATCTTGCGGGCCACTCTATTGTTCCTCGTCGACCAATCCATCTCCTAGGGAAACATCTGTTTAAAAAATCACGAACAGGACGTGCAAAGTGCGGAGGTGCACCGTCTTGCTGAAACCATATGTTTTCATTTGGCGAATTACGATCATTTTCATTTGGAAACATGTCTGTAAGGGCGGGTATAAGTTCATTTTGTAAAAAATCAAGATATATTTGCCCCGTAAGAGACCCATCGAAGAAAAAAGGACCTATAATTCTATCCTCGACTATCCCTGCCCACACGTTTAGTTTTTGAGGGTGCTGAGTGTGTACCGCAGTCATCCAATGGGGATTATTTTGACTCCAATATCTGCAGTTTTGCCGATTCACTGTTCCATTTAAACAGAAGGTTGCTTCATCAGAAAAAAGGATGTCACGAATGAAGCGTGGATTTTGATTACATAAATCTTGCATTACTTCACAAAACTGCATTCGGCGATCTGGATCATCCTCATTGATTTCGTGGACATTATGAATTTTATACGGATGATATTTCTCTTTTTTCAGCACACGTAAAACAGACCTTTTAGAAATGTTTGTATCAGCTGCAATTTGCCTAGAATTAATTTGAGGATTCTCTGCCACACTTAATAATACAGACAGTTTCACATCCTCATTCATTGGTGGACGACCAGCATTTGCAACATGTTTCACGTGTCCAGTTTCTCTAAATTTCTTCTCAATTTTACTAACAGTGGATTGTGTGATAGGCGTATTAGGATATTTTATGGTAAATAAATTACATACTTCTTGTTGTGTTCTGGTTCTATCTCCATATCCAACCATAATTAATACTTCGATTCTTTGTGTTTCAGTTAATGGGGCCATTATTTATTTATTTCATGAAATAAACTAGTCCTTATGAGAAAATGTCAAGAACTGACTTACATTTGACCCAAGCCAACTCGATTTGTAAAAACTATACTTTTTGCTATCTTTTTAGTTCTCATTATTTATTTGCCTAATATCGGAATTTATTTTTGTTTCTTCATAGTAGTAGAAAGCACAGCAGTTCTAAACATTTATTTATAAACTGTTTCAAGTGTTTCAATAGTAGACAAAATCAATGAGGATGATCCAGATCGCCGATAGACCACACATTTCCAAGATATGACAAATAGCATTACATTGGAAATTCGTAATTCAACTCCAGAAATGATCCACAATGTTCAAGAAGAATGTATTCGTCCGTTCAATTACTGCCAAGAGGCAGATGGGTGGCAATTTGAACATTTAATTTAAGCGAAAAGCAATTTTTATTTGTCAACTAATTTGTTTTTCTGTTTTCCGACAGTAGTACAATGTAATTTTGTATTAAATAAATGATAATACTTCTTTTTGTGACAATTAATTTCATTTACAAATTAAATATTTTTTTGGCCACCCTGTATAAATAATTATGTTAATGTTCATATCGCTGCATAGAGAATTGAATAACCTTTCAAATGAGCTATCACACGACCCCTATTCTCATTTAAAAAAATCATCGATTACGTCATCACGCAAAGATGGATGACGTCACTAGTATGACATATCTGCCACAAAATCATAATTTGGAAATAAAAATCGACGTGTTTCGGGATTTGTCTCAAAAGTTGCCTATTCTCGTAAAAATGAATTTATTCCATAATATTGCCCCTCACTGTATAGTGTTTTTACACAGAGAGCATTTGACAAATCCTTTGATATTCAGGCAAGAATGTATAATGACATCTGTATTTTCATATCGATTTATCCTTTATTGAGATTATTCAAATCACGTGTATTAGAAAAGTCTTGCAGGTATTTTTGTTTTACCTACCATATAAATGAATATCTGAGAATATTCATGACTTCCAGGCAGTACTGCTGTTACACCTCTGCAGATAACTGAACCGTAAATGAAATGTTCTCCAAGGAATTGAATATTTAAAAAAATCAGTTTATATAAATATCAACACAGCATAGATAACAATTTTTTGTTATCTATGCTGTGATATCATCGCAACTTTGTTAATATATATAATTCTGGAATTCGCGGTGTCATACAAGCTCTTAAATCAAAGGCGGATTTATCGGATTCATAATGCACAATTTAATTCATATGCATAACTTAAAAATACAATTTATAACATTTTAATACTCAAGATTCATAAACCATTTAGGAATTATAAATTATGAAACAGATGAATGATTTCATATGAATTTGAGCATTGAAATGTTATAAATTGTATTTTAAAGTTATGTTTATGCATTAAATTGTGCATTATGAAACCGATAAATCCACCTTAAGATCTTAAAGCATTAACATTATATAAAAAAATAAAACCGGTATGAATGGTGATTTTTGTTCAGTATTCAGTATGAGAATCCACATTGAACTGCAATATATAGGACTAGTTTCAAATATTCTTCATTGTTTCGATCTTCCGCACAAGAATCTATCAGATTCTTTTGGGATTTTCCTAATTATTGTATTGAAATCGGTATCCGATTTACTTTTATTTCAATTTCTCTACAATAAATTATTATTATTATTATATATACAGTGTCACCGTTAAAGTCCGCATCATATGGGACTTTTTTTTATTATTCATTTATTGCAAATTTAGAGTTCGTAAACAGTTTTTGCTTTGAAAATAATGCAAAATGACGTATACGATTGTTTTCCATCGATTGGCTACACCTGTCAAATTTGACATTTTTTCAAAAAAATTTCAAAATGTTAGGTTATTTCTCAATTTTTCGAAAAATATTATATGGAAAAGTTGTTCATTTTTCGGTTTCCTAACCACTTACCAAATCTGAACCAGTTGAAAAACTTTGATTTTTTTCGAGTTTTCTTAACCTTACACTTTTTCGGATAATTTAAATTTGGTAAAATCTGAAATAACCAGTTGAGATGTAATAATCCCATCTGCTGGAAGGATTTTTTCTGTTTAAAAATGTTTCTACTTCGATATTTTCAAAAAAATACAAATATGCTAAAAAAATTATGTTATAGTTGATGCAAAGTGGCTCTAGTTTCGAATTATCGAATATTTTTCTAAAGCAATAGACCTAAAGTATTTTCTACTTCACTGATGTATTGTGATAAAAATAATTGAAGCAAATTTTGCTATGGAATATTGAAACTAGAGCCACTTTGCATCAAATATGATGTTATTTTCTTAGCATATTTGTATTTTTTTTGAAAATATCCAGTTAGAAATATTTATAAACAGAAAAAATTCTTTCAGCAGATGGGTGTATTACATCTCAACTTTTTTTTTCCAGATTTCATCAAATTTAAAATATCCGAAAAAGTGTAAGGTTGAGAAAACGCGAAAAAAATAAAAGTTGTTCAAACTGGTTCAAATTTGGTAGGTGGGTAGGAAACCGAAAAATAAACAACTTTTTCATGTAATATTTTTCGAAATATTGAGAAATAACCTAACATTCTGGAACTTTTTTGAAAAAATGTCAAATTTGACAGGTGCACCCAATAGATAGAAAACAATCGTAAACGTCATTTTGCATTATTTTCAAAGCACAAACTGTTCACGAACTTTAAATTTGCAATAACAGAATAATAAAAAAAAATCCCATATGATGCGGACTTTAACGGTGACACTGTATATATATTATATATTTGAACTTCGCGCTTCTATAATTTAAAAGCAAATTTCTATATAGGAAACCAATCAAAATCAGAATTGCCATGAACTGAAGCGCAAAAACCTTTGTATGTACTCACTCGGCTTTAAGGCGGCCACAGACTGGGGTACATGTTTGTCATGAATGAAATTAATGGCATACATGCTTGTACGTTGATATTCGCTAGTGCGTGGGTAAAAATCGTCATACATGTGCGTCGGACAAGTTTTCTGTTTTTCTTGAATTCATCAACGCGCAAGCTTCCACGTGCATACATGTTTGCCGGTGTGTGGACAAATGAGTCCTAATTCTTTAGTTTATGTGTAGTCCATTGAGGTACTGTCGGTCTCTTGTGCGAAAAGAAAATGTCCGATTTAAGATTTTATTCCAGAGAATTTATTACAGAGTTTATCGAACTTTATAAAAGTTACCCGTGTTTGTGGAAAACTAAATGTAAAGATTATATAAATTGAACAAAAAATGATGCAGCTTATGAAACATTAGTGCAAAAACTACGTGAGGTTGAACCAAATGCGACAACAAAAAGTGTTAAGGTTAAAATAAATAGTATGCGCGGAAGTTTCCGACGAGAAATGAAAAAAATCGAAGACTCAAAACGATCAGGTGCAGGAGCAGATGACATATACGTTACGAATTTGTGGTATTATGAGTTATTGTTATTTTGCAAAGATCAAGAAGTTCCTCGACCATCAGTCACCCAGCAAACAATTTCAGTCGGCATGATTCTGGCCCAGAATATGTTGGCCAGATTATGCCAAAACGGCAAGATTCGTGTAGCCAGTGGAGGGCGAGTGAAAATAGGAGACACCGGCCATCATTAGGGCCAATGCTTGTACGCCAGTATAACAGTGCCTTTTGAATGACGGGCCCATGAAGGCAAAACTGTGGCAACCATTGAAGGCCTTGTAAACATATTGAATGTAACCTACTCAGAGGGTTAGTACTGGCCCACTGAGTTTTATGTAATGGATGATAAGGGTCAAATCCTGTATGCTAATATTGCGGTGCCTTTTGCATGACGAAACTAAAAGGCAAAACTGTGACAACCATGGATGGCCTTGTGAACAAATTCAATGTTACCTACTCAGAGGGTTAGTACTGGTCTACTATGAGTTTTATGAATAGGATGTAGGCTTTTACGGCTACCGTCAATAGTTTGGTTGGTTTCTGGGATTTGACGTGGCCTTCTTTAGCTGAAATCTCCAAACGTTTCAGTGGCATGGTCGGAATACTCTTCTTGACGTAGTATCACTGAAGATTACTGTTGCAGTTAAAACGTTTGAAGATTTTAACCAAAGAAGACCACGGCAAAACCCTGAAACCAACCAAAACATGGATGATAGAAGGAAAGTTTTCTGAGATGTACTCATTTTTATGACCTACCTAATTAGTAATAAAATAAACTTTTAATTCATAGAAATGTGGTTCGAAAAAATGTTATTAGGAGGTAATTTTAGATTAAAATATATAATTTAATGAGATAAATATACCTAACATAACATAAAAATAATTCTTTGGTAAAAAATATTTGAAAAAAATGAATTCTTGCAAACACTTTTTCAAAATAGTTTATGTAGGAGTATTAACTTTTTCTTCTTCTGCCGCCTTGGTTCTTCTTTTATTTCTCCCACCTTGTCTGTCTCAGCCAGACTTTAATTACGCCAGCAACTTCAGCTTGTCAATGGGTTTTTTCAAAGACATACTGAAAAGAAATAAACCAGTCAAATTAAATGAAACCTTAGTTATCACTATAATTCTCTATTAAGGTTTAAGTGTAGTTTTAGCATATGCCTATTTTTTTCCATTTTGAAGTATAGTTTCCCAGTTAGAGGAGAACATATTTTCAGCAATACATTCATAAAATAATAAAGAGTATTTTTGAGATCCCTTTCAAATTATACTACGCACCAGCAAGCATTGTTTTTTCTAATATATATTTTCCTCCCCAATTTTTCAAAGGTCTTATATTGAAAAATATGAAAGTAACTATTTAAACCTTATTTTCATGAAACATTTCAACTTTCTAAGTCTTAGAAAAATTACTGTAACAAATAGATAGAATGACAAACTGGTGGGTTTCACAAGGGTTTTCATTTCAGATTTCTGTGGTACAAAACAAAAGGCCATGTAGCTCAGTGACTCACATAAGATTAATTGTGCCATAGAATCAGATGTGAGCGAGTTTGAACCTCGACTTCTGTACTGTGTTGTTGTTACGTCAATTCTATTCAATTTGACACATTTTTTAATATTTTCATTTATAACCTTGTACTTATAACTTCTGCAGTCATTCTTGAACATATTCGTACCTTTCCGTTAGAAAATTTTGCGGTATACAGTATATATAACCTCAAAAATATTGAACCGTTTATATAAATACAAATATTGACTCACCTTATTTCATCGGGGGCATTCAGCAATTTCGAAATCTTTAA
Organism: Chrysolina americana; assembly: GCA_958502065.1. Lineage (NCBI taxonomy): Eukaryota > Metazoa > Arthropoda > Insecta > Coleoptera > Chrysomelidae > Chrysolina > Chrysolina americana. The sequence goes on from OY293411.1 coordinate 65,818,479, forward strand.
ATATAAAACCTAAACTTGATACACAAATCTCTCACACTAATCACAAAAACCACACGTTGCAAAACTTGCATGAGATACAAAGATACAATATAACATTTAATTGAATTAACAAAAGATATTGGACAAATATGAAATTGATGTGTCAAATGTCAAAAACCTGTCGACGACGGCATTGGCCTGAGTTTTGAAGTATACGAATTCATTAATGTATCTCTCTTTAACTCGTGGTGCTTGTATCGCTCCATGTCATTTCAAACGTTTGAAAATTATTTCACAAGAACTCCTGTCGTAGCGGACTATGGGCCATTACTGGCTGAATTCCCAACATATTTCGAGCTGGAAGTAATCAGCCATTACTAGAATGGCGCTAGCAAAAGTTATTCCATTTAACTAGTTTTGGGCCAATACTGGCATATTAACCGATGCAAGATTACAAATTGGCCAGCATCATTTTGATAATTTGCCGATAACATCTCGCCGTGGCCAGTACTTAGCCGGCATGTCCATTATTGGCCCGGATGGTGGCCAGAGATTATATGTTTGTTGGGCAGTTACATTGACAGTCAAGAAAACGAACAAGAGAGCGACCAAGTGAATGAAGATGAATCGGAGGTAAGCAAAATTCAATTAATATATTACGTCCACAACACGAAGTATGTCTGTAAGTCCACATCAATGTGAAAAGCATCACCTGAAGAATTTCTAGTTGTACAATAATAGGGAAATAGAAGTATTGATTCAATGTAAAGCGGTGTTTTAAATTTATATTACTGTTACAAACATTCTTGAATACATGTATGTGAATACAAATAATAACTTATTATTAATTCACCATTCTTTGTACGGCGCCCGTAGTATTGAAGTAATTCATGAACAAAACTCCCTGACCTGTTTTTCCGCCCTGTTTACCTTTCGATTATGACCTTGTTGCAAATTTATCATATGATTTGATTGTATGCCCAAGTCAATAGTGCCATCAGCTATATTTTCCCTATACAAAGTATGTTCTGGAGAATATATAGCCGCATATCTGCGTCTTAAAAAATTATGCAATACGCAGGTTGCCATCACTATTTTGTCAATTGCTTCTAAATTGACAGTGATCTGTGTGTGAAATATTCTAAAACGGTTAGACAATATTCCAAAATAAGCATTTTCAACTTTAGACCTGGCCCGCGATAGTCGATAATTGAAAATTTTCTTTTCGTTATTTAGGTCTTGCCGACTAAACGGTTTTAACATATCTGAGCGAAGTGCAAAAGCTTCATCAGCAACAAACACAAGAGGCAATGACGTGTTACTATTTCGTGGTTTTCGTGGTGGCGGTAAAAGGACAATTGTCCCATTTTCAGTTTTGTATAGAAAGTGCTGTATTCAATAACCCCTCCATCAGATATGCGGCCATTTACCCCAAAATCACACATAACAAACTCCAAATTGGCATTAACGACTGCCATTAATACTAAGCTATGAGTCCCCTTGTAGTTATAATAATATGATCCGCTTCCCGCAGGAGGAATGATAGTGACGTGTTTCCCGTCCACAGCTCCCACGCAGTTAACAAAGTTACATTTGTTTTTAAAGTCGTTTGCAATTTTTAACCATTCATCCTCCGTTGACGGAAACTGAAACAAAAATAACGCACATTATTTTAATTACAGGATGCGGCAGCTTTGGAAGATGTCATGGATCGGGATCGCGATTCAATGACAATTCCATCTCCAACACCAACTACACGTTCATCGACAACCACTTCTGGCACAACAATAGGTGGGGGCGCTACATCATCAACTGCCAGTCAAAAGTCATATAAAAAAAAAATAATGTTGACCAGCAAGTGGACGATGATTTAACTATGGTCGGAGATAGGCTACGTACTAATGCAACTAGTAGCGATGATCCATGCAATATTTTTGGAAAAAATGTTGCAGCGAAATTAAGAACATTACCAAGAGAAACTAGGCTTTATACTGAAAAACTTATAAACGACTTGTTGTTCGCTGCTGAAATGGGCAATATCAATATCAACACAAGGATTGTTACGTCTTCGGATGGCCCTAGACATCCCAATACTGAAAGTTTTCAGTTCAGTACCACAAATACTACTGGTGTTATTCAGCCCCGTCAATACCATACTTCTGTGCAACACAATGATTATCTTCAGTTATCAAATAGTTCACTACCTTATCACCTAGAAGAACTACAACCACAGTCGCATAGTTATCAAGCACACAGTAGTACAATTGCAACGCAAGTTTCATCTGAGCCCCAACAAAACACTGCTTCATCGTTTTTTCAAAGTTATCAAGGAGAGAATGACTAATCAAATGTAGTTTACTTTTATGAATATTATATCCATACCTATATGTACACCATTAATTGTTATGTTGTCGGGAGATACCTACTTTAAGTTTGAGTTTTTTTATTTCTGTTTTCACAAAATCTCTTTTTAATTTTTGTAACACATAGGTATGAGTAAATTTATAATTAAAGTTATTTTCTTACCTTCATGTAGTCATTCTTTAATACTTCAAATATAGCTGTACAGGTCTCCGGAATTATTTTTCCCAACGCCTGAGGCGATATTAGTGTAGTGAACTTTAAATCTTCGTAGTTCCTTTCAGTCGCTAAATAGCGGAGCGTGGCTGTCAGTCGTTCATGAGGGGTTATGGCGTTCCTCAGTATTGTGTCCTGCTTCTCAATTATCGGAGTCACTAACTTAAGCAGCATAACATAGCTGTCTTCATCCATCCTAAGATAGTTTCTCCAATCATTAGGCTGGCATCGTAATTCTTCGAGTAAATTTGTATGTGTAAATTCATGTCGCTTCAAAAGCCATTCCTTTTACCCACTTGGTACGTGTCTGCTGTTGTTTTTTTAATTTAGTTCTCTTTCTTGCTATGCATGCATACGCCACTGATAAGAGTACAAACTCGTCTTCATCACTCATGCTTCCCAATTAAACTGAACACAAGCATGCCAGTCTGTGGGACACAGCCATTACCATACATGTCTGTCAGACATGTATGCCATTCATTCATGACAAACATGTACCCCAGTCTTTATTAAGCAAGAACGAATGTAAATCTTCAACCATGACGACATAAATTTTGCAAACCGGTGACTCTGGCGCGCAAAATTTAAAGGTCCGAGGTCAATAGGCGGCATTTTAAACATCAAGGGAAATGGGCGGAGCTTCTCATTTGTAAGTTTCTGTAATCTGTGATCTACAAATAAAGAATATCTACATACTGAACAAGAAGTGACAGTAGTTATGATGGAGGGGGAAAATCGTTTTCCAGTGCAGGTTCCCACATAAACATGATACATAACAAAAATATTTTCCAGATATAACTTTTGTGCAATTTTGTGATATTGGCAAACTAACATTATAATAATGTCATCTTGACGTTTCCAACACAGTGTTTTAAGCATTACTGACATGTGTACAGGGAGCCTTGAAATTAATATTATCTTAAAGGTTTCTTAAATGAAATTTTTGGGTAATGACCACGTCATGACGTCATTCATATGACATATGACATTTCAACATAACCTAAAACCTAACCTCCTAACCATATAACAACAGATATCATAAATGTCGACAAAAACTCAAAATCTATGTAACTTAAAAAAATGATATCCACGCTCAAATAATATTACCCAGTAAATATGAAATAAATATATCACTGACGCCATCGTTCAATTATTTATCCTAATAATCATGGCGGTCATGGTAGGAGTTTTGAGTTCATAGAATTGAAATATAATTCAGACTACTTAAAAGTGATTGGAATCAATAGGATTGCAAAACTCATCATTTTCATGGTAAGATTATGATTTTCCACTACTCAATCCACTAATTGTTATTTTATCATTTAGGTTATGTAGTGAATATACAGTGAGGACCAAAAGTCCGTCGCCCCCCCCGTAACTTCTTCATTTTCCATATTACAAAAAAATGTTTAATACATAAGTTGTAGGGTTTCATTCGATCTCTTTAATGGTTTAAGTTTCATTCATACAGAGTGTCTCATAAAAGCACGGTGACTTAGAAGTTAATTTTTTTAAATGGGACACCCTGTATTTCATTGCATTATTACATTCTACGTTGAATTCTGAACAAGTTTGATAGATAGTTTTCTATCAAAAAAGTTAATAGTTTTGGACTTATGAACACTTGTAAATAATTATTTCGACTACTTTTGCGCCAGTTCAATGAGAAAATCGTAACAAATGGATCACAATGTATTCCACTTTCCTATCCTAACTTTTTGAAAGCTATCCAATGTTGCAAACTGCTGATGGCACCATGTGTAACTTACCTCGTCGTACCATTTTACAAATGTTAGAGTTGTTGAATCTCACGAAAAACTAGTACAAATGAAGTTGAAACATTTTATTAACAAATAAGGTAGTCCATAAATACAGATCAAGAATCATTAAAAACTGAAGAGATATTTTAACTTATAACTAAAAACGGTGAGTTTTTATCTATTTCAAAAGATGTTCGACATGTCCACCATGCATTTCTTGACACATAAATAGTCGGGTTGTAAACTCTTCCCTAACATTAATCAAGGTTTGAGGTGTTATTTCTGAACACACTTCAATAATTCGACGGCGCAGTTCATCTAACGACCCACAAACTGTCTTAAAAACTACGGATTTCACATAGCCCCAAAGAAAGAAATCAAGCGGTGAGAGGTCCGGTGAGCGAGCTGGCCACTCTGTTGTACCTCGACGTCCAATCCACCTACCTGGATACCTTTCATCTAAGTAATTTCTCACCTCCCGAAAATAGTGTGGTGGCGTTCCATCTTGCTGAAATGTTACATCCAAGTAAAATTCATGTGGGTTTTGCGCAACGATCTCATCGATACTGGGACTTATTGTGTCTTGCAGCATTTGGAGGTATCTGGGACCATTTAAATTTTCTTCCAAGAATATGGGACCTACAATGTGGTTACCTAAAATACCAGCCCAAACATTAATTTTCTGGGGAAATTGAGTATGCCCCTCGCGGAATTCATGGGGATTCTCATCATTCCAATATCTACAATTCTGGGTATTCACATTTCCATTTAGGTAAAAAGTGCTTTCATCACTAAAGCAGATGTGTTGCAAATAAAGTCGATTTGCAACAATTCTTTCTGCCATGGTCTCGCAAAATTCAAGTCGCCGGTCTGGATCATCTTCAACCAATTGGTGCAAAATTTTTATTTTGTAAGGATGGAATTTATTTTGTTTTAAAACCCTCTTTACTGATGTTTTAGAAACATCACATGTCTCAGCTACTTGCTTAGTTGATTGTTGTGGGTTATTTACCATTTCGGCTAGTACTTGAATTTCAACATCTTCCGTAATTATTTTCGGCCTCCCAGATCTCGGAGCATCTTTCACGGTGCCAGTTTGGTTAAATTTTGCCACCAATTTCTGCAGATATTTTCGACACATCGGACGTTCTGGAAACCGTTCATTGAAAATGCGAATAGCAGCGTGGTAATTTCGGTTAGCTTCACCAAATATGATAACGGCTTCAACTTTGTCTCCTACTGAACGAGCCATATTAATCAACAAGAGAAATTGAAAACCGTTTGAAACAAAGTTTTGAAAACCTACAAAATGTCAATGACATTTGGCAAAAACAGATAAGGGATTTTTATTTCGTTGTCATGGATAAAATAAACGCGCCTAGCGTGCATAGCCTACCTCATTAATTTATTCGTGAACTGGTGCAAAAGTAGTCGAAATAATTATTTACAAGTGTTCATAAGTCCAAAACTATTAACTTTTTTGATAGAAAACCATTAATCAAATTTGTTCAGAATTCAACGTAGAATGTAATAATGCAATGAAATACAGGGTATCCCATTTAAAAAAATTAACTTCTAAATCACCGTGCTTTTTTGAGACACTCTGTATGAATGAAACTTAAACCATTAAAGAGATCGAATGAAACCCTACAACTTATGTATTTAACATTTTTTTGTAATATGTAGAATAAAGAAGTTACAGGGGGGGTGACGGACTTTTGGTCCTCACTGTATAGTGATATCTACTATTGATAAGAGAGTATCTACATATGATGCTATGAATAGTAGAAAAGCTATCAGTTGTGGTTCCTGCTAATCAGATATTGGACAGTATGGAAATTGCTGACATCTGGAGCTGTGTCAAATTATTTTGAACCGATTGATCAAGGAATTTTTGGAACTGAAACCAATGAATTTAGCTTGCTAAAACAACAATATTGGAGCTGCTTAATTTGTAAGTGAACTCAAAATTATATATTTTATACAGAGTGTTCTGATCTTTCTTAATTTCGTTAATCTATGATAATATTAACGTTTCTTGAGATTGTAGAGGAATCACTTGAATTGTTTAATACAAATTATCAATAAACTAACTGCATTTTCTCTTTCTTTTCAGTTTTTGGTGTCCGTTCACATTCCTCTATCAGTTTTGATGTACAAACTGGTACTCATTGAATGATCAGATTACAAAAACTTAAATAGCAGTTGTTGTTTCCGAACTAATCGAAGATGAGCCCTTCTGGACTGGGCAAAGAAAAAATCCAAAAGTTTTGAATTGATAATTATGGACATACTGAAACGTAAGTAATTATTTTTCTTTTGCCTCTAGGGGCAACATAGAATTATTAATAATTATTGGATGGTCGTTTTCTTATATCATAAAAATTAATATGAGTTTTCAGTGACTGTATAATGACTATATTTTGAGAATATGTAAAAGATGTTTGCAGTTCAATCACAGATGAATAGTTTGACTCATAGTGATAGATTGCATGATATTAGCAGAGCAGAAACTAAAAAGAAAGGAGAAGTGACCGAGACAACAACCATATAATTATTGATTCAGTGATATATCTGTTATTATTTTTCAAAAGAAATAGGTTTTCATTCCATTCCATATTAACTTTGGTACATCTATCAATGAATTTTTCATCTGATTCAGGTGGTAAATCATATTATTAGGTACTTTGGTCTGTTCATAGTGATTCCAAGATTATATTTTTTATACTGCTAATTTTAATTTAATTGTTAATGATGTAACTGTCTTGTTTTATAACGCTTTATCCATGAGATTTTAATCATTGACAATAAAGTTTTTTGATTGATTGGTATGTTTTACATCATTACCCCCTTATATACATATTTTATTTCTTAGTATACAGGGTGGAGCTTATACTCATTGTTTAACCAACACGTATTTTTCTACACTTACAGTTGTATTTCTGGAATTTCAATCGCCACTCTTTGGTAGATAAATAACTTTGTTAATTGCTATTGTTGTTATTCATCTACTGAAAAGTGACTACTGAAATTCCAGAAATATACCTATAAATATAGAAAAAAGTGTTGGTAAACCATGAGTATATGCTCCACCCTGATGTTACAATATGTTACATTTTACAAATGTTGCATAGATGTTTCGAGTAACATTATATGTATGTAATAAAGTCACATTAAAGTTACGCAAAATATGATACATTTATGTAATGTTAAGTAATTACCATTACATTGTAATATTTAAAAGAGGCACAAAGGCATATGGACGCAACATATCTGTAACATCAAGCATATCTCTGAATAACATCACCAAGTCACAATGAGATATAACAGTTATGTTTAAGTTATGTTTTTATGTTTACTGGGTTACTGGCAAAATGGCGTTGTAGCAACAGCTGATTCATGGTTTACAATGTCAAATCAATAGATATAATATATTTATATACAGAAAGCCTTTCATGTATTGATTGTGATTGATACGTTCTATTCAAGATGACTGCTTCTTTCATATAAAATTAAGTTTTTGCTCATTAGTGTAAAAATTATCTGTGAATAATCAGTTGAATAAATTACTTAAGTTGGTGTGTATTTGTTTTATTTTATCTTGATAATAATATACGGTCAGTGATCACAAAATGAGGATATCAGAAATGGTGATTGATACACTTTTAATAGGAGAAAAAGTTCCATAATAAAAAACCATTCCCGTAGGGGTATTTTCAAAATATTTTAAAAATGTTCTCAATCAAATTATTTTGAAATACTGAATTTTTTTATATAGTATTTTAAATTTTTCTTGTGTTATTGCTAGAGCTAGAACAAAAAAAGTAACACTTTTTATGAGCTTTTCCATTTTCTGATTCGTTATCGATCATAAAACCAAAAATAAATAATCGAATTTAGGCGGATGACCAAAATGTTTCGGTATTTACCAATTTAAATTGGTATTTACCAAAACGTTTAGACGTGTTTGGTTATTAGATTGGTTTTCATCTAATGACGTTACGAATCAGCTGTTTAATGTCATAGTTGTCACCAAAATTTTGTGGTAATTAAGTACCCAACTCCAAAGTTATTTTTCATTTTCGGTAATGGTTATTATCAAAAAGAAAACTAACCTCATTCTGACCGCGTTTTTAATTGGTCTTTTAAGTAAATATTCCATACTTCACGATATGGCGACAACATATTTACTGAGTTTGAATTATGAAGGGACAGATTACCAGTACAAGATTTGGCAACAGCAAATTTGAATTGTATAAAAGGCACTTGTTTAGATTTCTTAGTGTATTTACTGCTAGCTGATTACGGGATTTTATTAGGAGGGATATACCTCTGGTTAAAATCAAAAATCCTCCCTAACGAGAATTGATGCCTTATAAAATAATGTAAAAGCAATACTACATTTTCATCAAATAAAAATTCGCGACGCCAATAAGCACACAAATCTCAGATTTGTTTCCACACTATTAAAGTTCTCCATTTATAATATAATACTTTTAACAGTTATTGTATACAGAAATACGAAAAATCAGAAAAATTAAGATTAAAACAAAGAAATAACATGAAGAATGCTGAAATAAAACAAATGTTTTTGTTTACACTTTTTGAATTTTAATAACCAGGAACCAGAGTTTAAACCAAAAGGTTTAGGTGAAAGCAAACGTTGACGTCACGTCTTTCATTTATCATGAAAGACCAAGGTATATCTGCGGTGAATATTAAAGAATTGTGCTTATATCCGCCTAAATTCGATTTATATCTGCACGTTGAATAGTGGACTTCGGATAAGGATTCAGTCATGCCACCACACAACTTTTGGCTTTAAAACTACTGACACGTTTTTCGATGACTTTTCTTCATGTCGAGGTTCGGGGCAGTCTCAGGAACCTCTTACTAGGATTGATTTTGTCCATAACGGTGTTCCATAAAATACAAAACACTAGGGACTTCAGTTTTTTTTAGGGGTTTTTGTATAATCGTGGCGCTAATTTCAAAATAGGTAATTTTTCTGAATTCAAAGAAAATCGCTTATTTCACGTTTCATAGTTAATAAATAATGAATCGATCTAAAAAATATTCCGAGCTTGGCAAATTGCACGGATAAACAAACTTTCATTGACTTTTTGACAAAATCTCTCAGCATTTCATTTAATAACAACATAACCTAACTTCGTGAGGTATTTGTGTTTGTGGTGGTTAAAGTTGGTTCGTTATCGTAGTTTGTTGAAAAGGGAAACAAGAAACAATCTCAACTATACCCTTTTCCAAATAATTAGGAATTCCATTTTAAACTCAAACGCCCACTAAAATTGGTAAATAGCGATGTATGTATGGCATCTGTATGGCACCTGAAAGGATGGAAATAAATACTTCATTACTTTCATCGATGATCACCCCCATTTGTCTATGTTGTACCTACTCCTAAGTAAAGAGAAACTGTTCCTGAAAGCAACCTAAATATCACTGTATATCAAAAATGTAAGCCCTTACAGAGTACAATTTCTTCGTCATCAATCGAAGCTGTATATATTTCCCTTAGTACTGCTGTTTGAGAAGGAATATGAATTCAAAATATTTCAACCGATTTGAACATAAAGTTTCCGAAACCAACCACTTTGATTGAAGATCAAGGATCTACAAAGTGATCTCAAAATATCCTCAAGATCACAAACATATCGAACATATCGATACGAGATATCATTTCATCAAAGATAAAATTGAAGATGGAAGATATTATCACCAAAGCCCTAGAGAAATCAAAAATCGAATACTAGAAATATTCAATTGAAGGGGGTATTAAAATGAATGATTTAATGTTGTTATATATAACTAAAAATAGATGTCATAAGTAAAACTTTTGGTTAAAAGTAAATGTATAAAAGAAAAGTTGCTTTTATTCTCAACCCATTCACCAAAGAGCTTTCCTTGCCTCTTCGTGTTAATACACAAATATTCAAGTATTTTATGGACATACAAAATATTCATAAACAACTTGTATAGAACATTTCTACATATTTTTTTTTTGGTACAAAATAAACAATCCTACACTATACTATCAATCTTTGTCTCTTTCTAGCAGGCTAATCTTTTTCTGTAAAATTTGTTCTTGCGAATCACTTTGTACAAATGGATTCCAAACCACATTTATTAGCTCAGTGGCAGGCGGTGGAGATCGAACCTGGGTGGCCTGGGTGAAAGGCAAACGCTCTAAAACCACGACCACTTCTTCTCTAGTTTTAAATTTAGCGCCAATTTTTAACAAAAACCCCTAAAAAAAAACTAGTGTTTTGTATTTTATGGAAAATCTCAATATTTAAACCGTTATGGACAAAATCAATCCTATTACGATGTTCTTGAGGCTGCCTCGAACCACGGCATGAAGAAAAATGATCAAAAAACGTGTCAGTAGTTTTGAAGCCAAATGTTGTGTGGTGGCATGACTGATTCCTTATCCGAAGTCCTCTATTAATCAATACAAAAAAAATTTCATATAAAATATATACATTCTTTCTATTATTTCTAATGGTAAAAGAAACAAATCTAACAAATTCTGTGTTTAAAAAAAATTACTCACTCTTACGATAATGTGATAAATGAATCGGATAATCAAATATCTGTGTACATTTTACAGCGAATGGAGCGTCTGTCGTTCAATACAGAAGTTCTGTCGTTCAATAATAATTCTTTCTTATGTGTCCCCACCTTTAGAACCCTAACAAAATGGCGGAGGTCACCAGAAATTACCTGCTGAACATCGAAGGGGCCGACAGAAGTGTCACTTCTTGTTCAGTATTGTAGATATTCTTTGCTCTTTTTCCGTAATCTGTGGTTTAAGGTTATGTAACATAACCATTTACGCCGGTTAGAGGCCGGGGCAGGACGGATTCTTGCCACAGAACTCATAATTATGTCGTAAGATATAATTATGAGTTCTGTGATTCTTGCATAACACATATGGGGAGACTCTGGGTAAATGTCTTACGACGAATCCCAATAACCAAGAATGAAATGAATGAATGAATAACCACCAAATCCTAAAAAAATTTACAAAGGTTCTAGTTCAAAATATTCAAAAGGGTGATATTATGGATCACAGAATGATTGAATTTATTTTTTGATCGATTATCATGAAGATATCTTTAATTTCCATCTAGGAATATAGAATATGCAATCAGGTTACAGGAAGACTACATCAATAATATTAATTGGATTAGAATCATTAGATGTTCCAAGTAGTAAAATGATCTTCACTATGCGGTGGATTTTGCTGTTGTATTTTATTATACTTCATTTGTTTGGAATTTTCATAGGTATCTTAGAATATACTGATTTTTTTCTTTACTTCAATTCCATGGAAGTGAATCCTCCTAGAGCAAAATTCGATTATATTGTGGGTGAGTTTGTTAAAAACGTTGTTTAAAATCTCAAAGTAACCATTCAACATTGAAGTGGGAAGTGGATCTGCTGGAGCACTACTAGCTCGAAGACTCTCAGAAGACAAAAATGTAACTGTTCTCGTCTTGGAAGCTGGAAGTCATGGTAATAAAATATTGAATATTCCCGCACTGGGTGTATTATTACAAAATACACATTTTGATTGGCAATATAAGACTACGTCCCAATCGAAATCATGTTTAGCAATGAACAATAATGTAAGTAAATATCTGAGTGAAACGTTCTTTTATTAACTTGAATATGTCATATCAGTTTTGAGGAAATATGTTGATGACTAGTATACATGTTTTGGGAAGCTGATTTGAATAAATAAAAAATGTAGTATATAATCTAAATTACAGTGAAGGGCATCAACTGAAAAAAAAAAAATATATACAGTGTGTCCCGCTTTTCATGAATACACCCTAATATCTCAGTTATTAATATTGCGATTTTCTTGAAATTTTGGTGGTGATTATATGTTAGGTAAATGAAGTATTTTGGCATAGTGAACATTTTCATCGACCATAGGCGTGCGGTGTGGGGGTGTAAAAAAAAGCTGTTTTTTGGGAAAAGGATATTAGGGCTCATTTTAGATAACTTTTTTTATCAGAATTAGAATCAGCATCCCCAAAAACCCCCCAATCCATATTTTCGAAATCTCAAGAGCTGATTTGAGGTGAAAAAAAAAATAAATTCACTTTTTTCATCTCGGAATCAGCATCCCCAAAAACCCTTTAATTCATATTTCAAGAGCTGATTTGAATAAAAAATTATTCAACTCTTTTTTCAATAAGTCCTTGTAAGCAAAATTCAAACCGTCTTTCAAAATAACCATTTAACAAGCTATGTGGAAATTTTGGTTTAAATGCCCTAATCCTGTTGCGTTTCAAACATATACTATACTTTGTTTTTCATTGAATTCATTGTCCTCGCAATTGCCCTTACAGTACCAATTGGGTTGTTTCGAAATTCGAAATGTTTGTCGTCCGGATAGTGTCTTTGATTTAAATTGTACCTCCCTGGTCTTGTCTTGAAAACCGCTCTAGTCTTTGCGAACAATCTGTTGATTTTGGCGTGAGAAATTGGTTCTCGATCATGATGCCTTCCATTGAATATTCCAGCCACCTGACGCGTAATAGATCTTTCATTATTACCAAATAATCGGATAATCTCCGCTTCTTCTCCAAGGATATAAGGGGCTCATTTTTTTATCAAATTTGGAATCAGCGACCGCAAAATCCCCTCAATTCATATTTTCGAAATCTCGAGAGCTGATTTGATTAGAAAACAAAATTAAATTCACTTTTTTTCAATAGATTGTTTATTTCTAACTTTTTATTTCAAATGCCCTAATCCTATATTAAATTTCAAACACCTTCGTTTCCTTATATTCTGTATCGTTTGCAACTGCCCTTATACTACAATTTAGGTATTTCCGAAGATACGCACACTTTGTTACCGTTGGCTTGCCGATTTGAGTTTTCATGCAAATTAATGAAAGAGTGCTTTGAAACAAAAGTTTTTGTTTGACATCGGTAATCAGTACGAAATATCAATAAGTCAAGCAGTGTTACTTAACTGTTAATAAGATGGCACACAACCGAAGAGTAGTTCTTACAATTGTAGAAAAAGTAGAGATTATCCGCTTATTTGGTAATAATGAAAGATCTACGCGTCAAGTTGCTGGAATATTCAATGGAATGCATCATGATCGAGAACCAATTTCTCACAATACCGTTGCCAAAATCAACAGATTGTTCGCAAGGACTGGAGCGGTTTTCAAAATAAGACCAGGGAGGGTACAATTTAAAACAAAGACACTATCCAGACGACGAACGTATCTTTGCAGAATTTCGAAACAACCCAAATGGTACTGTAAGGGCAGTTGCGAGGACAATGAATTTAACGAAAAACAAAGTATGGAGATGTTTGAAACGCAACAGGATTAGGGCATTTAGACCAAAATTTCGACATACTCTGTTAAATGGTGATTTTGAACGACGGTTTGAATTTTGCTTATGGTTGCAGGGTAACTATCTTAACGACAGACTTTTTCTGAAGAACATGATGTTTACTGACGAGGCAACGTTTACAACAAACGGTGTGGTGTCTAGTCAAAATTGTAGGTTTTGGGCAGCTGAAAATCGGAATTGGGTAATTCATTGTAAAAACCAATACAGTGAAAAAGTTAACGTGTGGTGTGGCATATTCAACGAACGGATTTTTGTCCCTTATTTCCTGGATAACCTGACCGGACAAAATTTTCTAAATTTTTTACAAAATGGTCTCTATGATTTTCTCATGGAATTGCCATTAGCACAAAGACAAAACTTAATCTTTCAATTAGATGGGGCCCCCGCAAACAATTCTGGGATAGTTCGGAACTTTTTAAATGCAATTTTCCCTATGAAGTGGATAGGTAGAAATTCTCCTTTGGAACCATGGCCCCCTAGATCGCCAGATATTACCCCTTGTGACTTTTTTCTGTGGGGGCATTTGAAGAATAAAGTGTATGCTACTCGGACGCGTAATAGAGAGGAACTTTGCTTTGCAATTAGGCAAGCGTGTCAGGAAATAACTCCCCAAACTTTAAGAAAAGTAAATGTACGTTTGAGAAGAATTGTTGAAAAGTGTATTGTTTCAGAAGGTAGTTATGTTGAAAACACAAGAATCTAAAATAAAGTAATTCGTAATTTTGTTACCACTGTTACAAATAAAGAACTTATTAAAAAAAAGACTTAAACTCTTTTTTTTTTGTTCAAATCAGCTCTTGAGATGTTGAAAATATGAATTAAAGGGTTTTTGGGGATGCTGATTCCGAATCTGATAAGAAAATTTGTCTTAAATAAGCATTAATATTCATTTCTCAAAAAATGCCTTTTTTCTCTCCCCAATTTTTTTTTTACTCCCCACACCGCACGCCTATGGTCGATGAAAATGTTCACTATGCCAAAATTTATCATTTACCTAACATATAATCCACCACCAAAATTTCAAGAAAATCGCATTATTAATAACTGAGATGTTAGGGTGTATTCATGAAAAGCGGGACACACTGTATATAGAATAGAATAGAATGTTCTATTCTTCATATTGGCATTTACTGTTCCTTTCAAAATTGCAGGTTTCACCTCTTCACATTTTCACTTGTAAACATTTTCACATTTGTAAACAGTTTCACCTCGCTGCAGCTGGTTAAGCATCGTTGAAAAAATCCACACTCATGGTAAAAAAAGAACATGTTTGTCTGCCATAGCTGTAACCAAATGCAATAAATGCGCATTTCGTTAACCAAGTTAACTTCATCAGTAGGATGAAATTACTAGTGTGGTAATCACCAGCATTTTGGTCCACCAACCTCTGTCGGCGATACAATTTTTGATTTACTCTGGAAAAAATTGTTGAAATTGTTATTTTTGTCAACCGGTTGTGGCTTTACGAGCAACTCTCAGCTTGTGCGAGATGAGGAAGACCTATTATCGTGTGTTGCCATGGAAACTTGTGAATTATATCTACCGAGTACAATGAAACAATACCAGCACGTTCTTTTTTCAATCCTATTTTTGGGTATGTTTTATGCGTTGACCAGTGGAGTACTGAACAGCCTACCATAAACTAAACTGATTGAAAATAATATAAATATATATATATATAATATAAATAAATTTTTCAGGAAAGAATGGTCACGTACCAGTGTAACTATGACATTAAAAAATTGAGAATGAAAATCTTGAAACGAATAAAATATTAGTTGTCCTCAAAGTATTTCATCAAAAGATTCAGATCGTTTAGTACACATGTCTTCAAGAAAAAATAGCAAGTTTACTTTTTTGTCAGATTCAATATCTTGCCTCTAATAGATTGAACTTCAAGACTCACCTTGCTAAACTGGTCACTTTGAAATGATGTATGGGATAAACATAAAGAGTTTCGAGGTGTTATTCTGACTCACCCTCGCTATGTTTTCAATTTATCCAATATTCAAAAATATTCAGGAGGATGAGAAATACTCCGATATGTTTCAACAATTAGCATTCTGCGATTATGGCATACGGGAAATGATATCTTTACCCGATGCTTCCTCAGAACATACTTTCAGTTTTTGGTAAATATCTCACAAACCTCTATGACTTTCAGGTCAAGTATTGATGAGTTTAACTAATGTCAAAAACTCATTTGAGAGTTCACTTGTCTAAAGTAAATATGAAGGAAAATATGGCTATATACCACCGTAACTACGCCACTGTCTCACGAAAATTTAACACTATGACATCAAATTATCATATTGATAAATCGATATTAGTGAATCAAAGGTACGCCCAAAACACAAGTTAGCAAGGAAACCTCTCAAGAGATCTCCGAAACTACAGCTGGATGAACCTCCACAGGTGCCTCCCAACTAACGTCAAATATGCGGGTGCATAAAGGATTCAGACTAGGATCCCTACGCGCAGGGGCTTCAACACCCGCCCATCCGTGCCAGATGAAGAAGAAAAGAAATCGAAATGCTGATCAGTAGAAAAGTATATTCATAGTAAGTGGTGACGAGATATTTAGTGTCATGAAGAGGGGCGAAACTACTTGACGGAAGATCACTAAACCAATCAAGAAAAATGGTGGATTACGTAATCCGAATCTTCCGCTAAATATCCTATACGATAGGCATTGTTATCGGCAAGTTTTCAACAAAAAACAACTACTGCCCCTACGACTGTTGAATTATATCTGTGTAATACTTGGCAAAGTTTTCTACAAACAAACTTTGAAATTTTTCGATTTATTTGGGAAAACACCTCCGTACCGGTTTCAATGGTCCTTGCGAATCATCGAACTAACCTGATGACTGGCGAGGACCATGAAACCGGTACTGAGGTGTTCCCCTAATTATATCGAAAAATAATTTCAGATTTGATATTTAAAATGCATTGCAAAGTTTCTTCTTGTAGAAAAATTTGCCAAATATTGAACATATATGATTCAACGGTCGTAGGGGGCAGTAGTTGTTTTCTGTTGAATACTTGCCGTTGTATAGGATATTTAGTGGAAGATGATTCGGATTACATAATCCACTATTTTTCTTGATTAGTTATTCAGTGCATAATATAAAGAATAGTTGTGTTTTTCTTTTGAAAATTGTTTACTTATAATTTCCTTATGAATTTTTACCATATCATTTCCAAAAAACTATTTACAAAAATCAATTCAATGGTTAATAAGAGATGGAAAGAACGTTTTATTATTGCCAGTGGAAGAAGCCAGTAGAGAATAGGACAATTTGTTCTACTCAGTATGGTATATATTCTGTAACAAGATTAGAATGAACTTATTCCCATTTCCACAAATGAATAAATTGATTGGACAAAAAAAGCTATCTTTTTCACCTTGGACCTAAATTCGGTTCACACACGAGGGCTTGCCCTCCTGTGGTATGTATATATTTTATAATTGTGATATTATGTGGTGAATATTTTTTTCCCTTGAAGGATACCCCAGTGTGTCTCTGGAGCTCCGATACTACCGGAGGGCATGCTGATATATCATTAACCCCAGTAAACACTCCCCACATCCGTGGGGTGAGTGATTACTGGGTCCGAGGATCATGTGCCCTGAGTAGGCGGAGTGAACCAAGAATTATGGCCCTTCTGCATTCGCCCGGCTAAGATTTCTGCCATATTATGGTAAGCCGATATGATTTTTTAGCTTGATGGCAGTGTGTTCATCATTCCAAGGACCCCTATTAACAGAATCACCATTTTGACAGAATGGTTTGGGTAAAGCCTGCGGAGTTCAAAGAGTGGATCTCGATATTTAGTCCGTTTTTCCTCCTCTTTTCAGACGATGTTCGTTTCGCCAGGAGCCAAAAACTCTATAACAAAAATCGTCCAACTTTGATGGTCGAGGAGGACTACATCAGGCCTATTAGCTTGTATTTGTCTGAGGGTGGAGAATGAGTAGTTCCAATAGATTCGGCACTTCTCATTCTCCACGACGGACTCAATATCCCCCGGAGCACAAGGCAACACCGGTGTCTCGTCTACACCGTACGAGTGTCGTAGATGGTACACTCGTAAGACCGCGTTATGCCTGTGGATATAGACTGAGACCTCATAAGCTGGACAGGCTGACAGCAAATGCATTATGGTCTCAGCTGCCCCACGACACACTCTGCATCTAGTATCAGGAACCTCTTTACCCATCACGCGACTACTTTAGACGAGGGTGTTGAAGACACCATCCTGGCAGGCCATTATGAATCCCTCGGTTTCTGACTCCAGCTCACTTGACCTGATAAATGCAAATGTCAGGTTTCTGGATACGCCAAGGTTTTTAATGTTCTTGAAGAAGACCCCATGAATTGGCTTATCCTTATGTAGCTGGAGAAGACTCTCGGTCTCCGCAGCTTTAACGTGGGCTATTTTTCTGAACGGGTTCCAACTCGGTGACACAGTTTGGGTTCGTCCGTTCAGTGTCGAATACGAGACCGAGTTCATCGGCTTCACGGGTTGTTGCCAATCCCTGCTTTTTTATGATCGCATACCAAGCAGAGAAGGCGATCTGAACTCCTGATGACTTTATAGGCTCCATCCAGTACCATTCTGTTGTGTAGACAGTCCAAACTCAAAAGTCCACGGCCTCCCCGTTGCCTGGGAAAGTATTACCGTGGAACTGACGATTTAGGATGCAAGCTCCTATAGAGATTCATAATTTTTCGAGTTTTAACATCTCTACCAGATCTGTCGGAGTTTATGCTAATACTTGCCGCCGAGAGAGTTTTTGAAAAAGTATCAATGGCGGCACCTAACATAATCGAGAAAGACCATCCCAACCAGAAATGAGATCTCTCCGATTGGTGAGCAGGTACCACAATTTTTTATTTTATTTTTTTCAAAGCTATATATTACGAAAAAAATTTCAACATTGTGGCTATGGACACTTTTGATCAGCACATCAAGTACTACAATAAAAATGATTGAGCTACATTCACGAAAACCTATTTTCCGTAGGGAATGTGCGGGGCTCTTTCCGGAGACCTTCTTCCCATATTTGTTAACTCTAAAATTGGTGGATGGTGTTGAAATACCTACTTGGATTATTACATTCATGCATCTAATGACGGAATAGTCACGGACAGTTAAGGCTGAAACACAATGGAAATTTTGTGTTTTTAGTTTTAATTTTCATAATTTGGATATTTTTTTAACGCGAAACTATCATTGCCATTATTATTCTGATTACGCATCATAAACAATCTTGTTGGTAAAATTCAAACTTCATTTTTCAATTCTGTTTTGCATCTTGTTTTGTTTGTAAAATTTATATCCAAAATCCCAAAAACTAAAACTTATTACATAAAACTTCCATTGTCTCTACAGCTTTAGTTGACTTGAAACAAACCTAGGAAAATCTTTGATGTAACGATAATGACTTACCGGAATCATTTGTCTTGAGTAACAAATTGACATGCATTTTAAGTATTTTCTGAGAATAACGCAAGGGCCAAACATCTTCTTATTCCATTTTACCCTTCTCAAATTTTGATTGATTCTAACCCACTGACATTAACTGAAATATCATTCATCTCCTCAAACATTTCAATACCCAAAAGTTTAACTATAAAATGTATGCCTGTCATATTCAAGACGGTGGAATAATGCGAATATGAAGAAATTTCAGACACTTAAAACATTTTCAGAAAGTATGCAGAAGTAGGTAATCGCCCACGCAAAACAATATTACCTAGTTCTCATTGCGAATATTTACAACAACTCTCCGTGCCTCGATAAACTAAGGCAGCTTCACATAAGCACCCACTAATTAGATTATATTTATTTATATTCACCTAGATGAGGATCATAACTTTTTCACAACTCCATTGTTTTTATTTATTTTTGTATACTTTCTATTGAATATTTGAGATTTTCAATTCTTTAGGCGGTGTTAAGCTTAGTTTTCGTGTACACGAATTATTCGTTTTTCGTACGAAATCTGTCAGAAGCTATTCAAATATATTTCGTGGCGGCAAATTTCAACTGATGGTACGAATAAATTCAAGAAGTTGAAATAATCATCTTCTCCGAAATTTTAAAGGGAAACTGTGATCAGTGCGGTTATGTATGTTTGTTTCCAGGCATATTAAAAAATTTAATGTTAAATATGGAGAAATCTCATGATTATTAATATAAGTATATGAACAGCCGTAATATTTTATATTCTACTATTTTGTTAACGTATTCGAATTTTTAATTGAAGGAACGAAGAAAAAGGGCTCCTAAAAGTTTTTGGGTGAGATCTATTTTCAAACTACGAAAATTACATGGCGATTACCACAGCTAAATTAACTAGCTGGGGAATTAACTTCAGAAAATGAACGGTAAATTATGGGGTTGACGTTGAATATTTCATTTAATCCATGAAGGCATTTCGCACAAATGAAAACTGCTC
Source organism: Chrysolina americana (assembly GCA_958502065.1). Lineage (NCBI taxonomy): Eukaryota > Metazoa > Arthropoda > Insecta > Coleoptera > Chrysomelidae > Chrysolina > Chrysolina americana. The sequence goes on from OY293411.1 coordinate 65,838,674, forward strand.
AAAATATCATTCGTACGAAAAAGTGACATTTCTTTCAAATTTTATACGAAAAACCGAAAATTCGGATGCATGAAAACTAAGCTTTATTCAGAGTTGTGACATAATAAAAAAAGTCTCACAAGTCAGTGCCGTATATTTACTGCAAAAGTAACATTTATCTTGAGAGATTCAGTATGAAGGCAACAAATCGAAACAATTATTTTAAAATCTATCTTGGAAAGTAACACAACCTAGATGAGTAATACTCAAATAGAACTGATGGTAACATCTTTTCATAATGTTATTCCTCAAATCATGACATTATTGCAATGTCGAAATTTTTTAAGGATACAATAAGCACGTCAACTAGATTTTGATATCTGTCGGGTATATTCATGGCAACGAAAACACAAAAATACTGTCTTGGATGAAATATATGACAATAAGAAGGTAATTGAAACGTTCATTTCAGCTTGTTGGGAGCATGTAAAAACAATAGTATTTCCATCGCCGAACGGAGATTTTTCGTTGTCGAGTCAGTACGACAACGCTGCATTTGATATTTGACAGAACAGTCATTTGAAGCTACCAGTGTCGTAACTATCGAGAAAGGGAAACCAAATGGGAAAAGAGGAAAATGAATGAATTATGAAAAAACATGTCAATTAGAGCATCGGCTGTTCTCAAAATCCTGTGGAGATTATTTCATCATAATTTCAGGTTTCCATTCCATATTGGGTTTCCATTATTTCTATTTTATTGAACCTCAATATTTCTGTTAACAACGCACGAGACTGCCGTTGGGGGGAAGATGTCCCTTACACACAAATCTTAATGCGTGTGCGGCGAGTTACTCATCTAGGTTATGTTATTTGATCGGAGTGTTAAAAAATTTAGTATTGATATCAATAAAATTGAAAAAATTATATCTGTTCGCTCCAATGAAACCAACTGTAGATAATTGAAATACGAACGAAATGAGATTTTTCACGAGCCGATCAGATCATTAGTACCGAAGAAAAACTGGAAAAATTTTGCGATTGAAAAAAAAAATTGCAAACACGACTGAAAATGGATGAGCCTATGTAAGCGGTCAAATAGTAGGAGAGACCGTGAGTTGACAGAAAGCGTATTATCACGTAACGCGTTCATTAGAAGAACTCCCCTCATCTCCCGGTCTCTCCTACTTCTTGACCGCTTACATAGGCTCATCCGTCCGTCTTCAGTTATGTTTGCAAGCATTTTTCAGTCATTTCGCAGAATTGTAGCACATAACGAGAATATACGTTTTGTGGTACACTATACTTCTACTTTCAAAATCTGTTTGAGAAATGAAAATTGGACCATCACTAGAGCATCCAGGGACTGCAAGATAGTGTAAAAATATTCAAATAGCAATCGTGCCAAATCTAATAATCTGACAGCACCTGTTCTCTGCACTCATATATTACACATGATTCAATACTTTCATGAGAAGGAATAACCCTACCACTTGAAAAAATAAAAAAATGCAGAATTTTTCGGTTTTTCGTAACTTCAAGCGATCCTTTATAGCGTGGTTAAAGCTTCCTGCTCCGCTCGTCATTGGAGGTCTTATTTGCTTGAACAAGAACGTGTTGGCCAACCGTAAACGTCTTCGTATTAGCATGCTTATTATCGTACACCTCCTTTTGATATCTTTGTCTCTCCTTAATCTTTTGCGATACATCACCTCTCAGGTTTTCCAAGTCACGGCGTTCGTCCTGAGTCTGAGTGATTTAAGGAATGCATCGTTCATATTCCCAGGACGGTATCCAAAGAATATTTCATGGGGGGTTTTGACAGTGGTGGAATTATCCGTAGAGTTAATTCCTCACTTTACCTGAGCGACAGCCTCATCCCATCGGGACTCTTCTACAGTGGATGCCATAAGAGAGGAGAGAATTGAACGATTCATCCTTTCAGCCTGTCCATTCGCTCGTGGTGTTGCTGCAGCATACAATACTCGTTTGATCCCCAGTTCCTGGCTGTAATCGGCGAATTTCTCACTCGTAAAAGCTGCGCCTCTATCACATACCAGTCTCCTCGGGACACCAAATATTTCAAATATTTGATTTAGGTGCTGAACGACAGGTCCTGTTTTTGTGTTCGGAACTGCTTTCAGAAAAACATATTTGATGAATCCATCAACTACAACTTTGAGGTTGGCGTTTTTCATCACACTGGCAACAAAAGGCCCAAGATGGTCGATATGGAGGGTGTCCATCGGGATGTTTTCTCTTTCAATAGGGTTGAGTCTTCCTGGCTTCTTTCCAGAGGGCACTTTGTTGTACATACATCCCAAGCAAGAGTTTATATAATTTCTTACGTAATTCCTCATGGCCGGAAACCAATACCTAGCGCTGACAGCTTCCAAAATCTTGTCCACTGCGAAATGCCCAGCACCATCATGATAATACATCAATATCCTTCTACGAGCAGATTTGGGAATCACCCATCTATGTCCACTAGGTGTTATACGGAAAAGGCGTTTTTCTTTCAAACAATAATTCTTTCGAATTTATTTGTCTTCATCCTCTGATGGTGGTCGTGATAAGGTTTCTATCAGCTGATTGCACTCGCTGTCCTGTAATTGGGCTGATAGTACCCAATCATTTTCATCAACATTTACTAACATCACATCGACATCTGTAGTGGACTTGTTACTTTCTGGCGGGCCTCTGCTCAAAGCATCTACATGTACCATCTTAGTGCCAGTACGATATTCGATTTCAAAATCGAATTCTTGTATGGCGAGCCACCATCTGGCGATTCGTGGAAATAGATCCCTTTTCATCAAGGAATGTCGGAGTGAGTTGCAGTCGGTTACCACCTTGAAACGGATTCCAATGAGATAAATTCTGAATTTCTTCAAAGAGTTGACAAGGGCTAACGTTTCTAGTTCATACGAATGGTAATTTTGTTCCTCTTTCGTAGTGGTCCGACTGAAGTATTGAACTGGCTTTAGCACGCCGTTCTCTTGTATTTGTAATAGTATACCACCCAGCCCAACTTTGCTCGCATCGCAGTGAACCTCTGTATTTGCATCTCTATCATAGATAGCCAATACAGGGCGTTCTATAAGCTTAGACTTCAACATTTCAAATGCCGTTTCCTGCTCATTTCCCCAAATAAAAGTAAAATTTTTTTTGGTCAGGCATGAAATCGGTTTTGCAATGGTAGCAAATTCTGGAATACGTTTCCTGAAATAGCTTGCCAAACCAAGGAAACGTCTCACGTCATGTACATTTGTTGACTTAGCAAAATCCGATACAGCTTTAATTTTGTCAAAACCTGGTCGAATACCTTTACCGGATATTTCGTGTCCCAAATACTCTATTTGTTTTTGGAAGAAATGGCACTTACTCAACCTCAATGTCATCCCGGCTCCTCGAAAGGAACGTTGCACAAATATAAGACAGATATAATTCAATATCCGTAGGGGGAAGTAGTTGTTTTCTGTCAGATATTTGCCTTAATATCCACTTTGTGGAATTGTGTGGAGAGACAGGCATGTTTCGGTTTTACGAAATATTTTGTTTCTTTTCATATGATAAATAGTTGTGATATCATCCCATTTATTCACTTCCTTCAGTTGATCGATTTTATCCAACCATTCAATGCTGATAAGTTTTCATTCTCCGGGTTGAATTCAGGAATGCAGTCGCTCCGAACAGATAAACGTCTATTTTCTGGTTGTGTACCTTGTCGCACTAACAATTCTAACAAACTTTCGATGCGATCGACTCTAGACTCCACTGAACTTGTTGAGGCGTGATCGATTATACGTGGACCATCATGATTGTGGACTTCTGCGATAATTTCTGGTGGACTTACAGAACGTCGTCTTGTAGTGGCCATATCACTGTGTCTTTTTTTTTTTTGATCTTCCCTCGTCTGGAGGCATCTGTTGCATTCTCTTTTCTGGGACACGATTTTTATTTCTTTTCCTGGATGATTGTCTATTTGATGATTCCTTGTATCTTTCGCCACGAGAACTATCAGAATATTCATCCGAATCACTCGTAGAACTTTTATGTTTTCTAGGCATCTTCGTATTAGTACACGTAACAGTCGAAAACAAAAATGCAGAATCGCCTATAAATGTTCACCACACATCTGAACTGTAAACTATACGGTTACCAGAACGGATAAATAAAATAAACGCGTAATTGAACCTGAAAATATATTCGCCCAAAATAACTTTAACACATTAACATTAGTAAGAAGTGATCTCCGTCATCATCGCTTAATCACCACCCGTGATATCACTGTATTTGTCATATACCAGTATTCAGGTGGCCATCGAATATTTTTGAGATCACGTCAGTTACAAGTGATGTACATTTCCAGTTGAATATTGATTATTGATTTCTGCAATCATCCAGTTAATGGGATTAATTTTTGGAAAACACACAATAGGGGATTATAACCTCACTTTCTAACCACATGTTTTTCGGGTACGCAGAACCCCCTAACTTTATCCTTTGAGCCTTTGGCAATTCGGTTTATTTTGAAGGCATAATTTTGGGAAAAGCGTGTAAATCAAGCCTGACGTCGTTGACCCTTTGACTAGGACTATGATATGAAATAACATCTGTAGAGGAGCCTTCTAAGTAGTATGGCAATTGGCAACCCCAATATGGCCTCACTTTTCATGAGGCCGTATTGGTATTGCTTCACAAGGTGTGATTTATCTCTCGATGGCCGCGTCCATCGAGTTCTCTCCGTTGGTGGAGGGTTGCTGAAGAAGATGACGTGTTCGCCGAAGAGTTTCGGGGGTGGGGGGTCATAAGCTGCATTTCACCCTAAGTGGCGTACGTGTTTTCTGCAAAAAAACATGGCGGTGATGGCGCGGGAGGCAAAAAAACATAACGGCGATGGCGGAAGTTATGAAAAAACTTCCCCTCACGTGATTCGCTGAGAGCAATTGGCTGGAAGTTATGAAAAAACGTCCCCTCACGTGATTCGCTGAGAGCAATTGGCTGGAAGAGAAAAAAACGTCACGTGATTCGCTGCGAAGAAATACAAAACTGGCCGCCGCCTCAATTGATAAAACAAAAAAATGAAATATGAAAATTGCCTGTCTTAGAACAACAGAAAAATATGATGGAATTATTCTCTCTCGAATGAAATTCCAAAAGAAAAATACGTCTCCGCCGTGAAATAGCGATAAGGCACATCCGGTTTGTTTACGCTTTGTCTCGATCTAAATTTCTCAGAAATCACGATTTGACCTTGGACTTGTTTACTGTCTCGATCTGAAATTCTGAGAATAATGCACACATCAGCTGCCGTTGTGTAACTCACGACAGTCAGATGTTGTTTTTCCAGAAAAATTATGAGTCAGCAGAGATAAGAAAGTTTAGTTTGAAGCCAAATTGATCGATTCAAGGCATTTTAAGTTTATCACTCTAACCCATGGCATTGTATGTCTGTCTTTGTCTGTTCGCATTTATTGAAATAAATAACGTCAGTTCGAGAAAAATACATCTAATTTTCACATAAAAAAATTACACTTCAGTGCCATGGTAATATTCACCATCTTTGTTCGAATTGTTGAATATGTATCTTTGTCGAATTGATTGCAACAGCTTGTACAATGAATCGCCCAGTTGGCATATGAGTGCTAAAGATACAAAAACATAAATCCATCGTAGGCATCTGTAGGGCATCTTGACGTAATCGTCGTTACTCGGGGCACTGTAGGCATCGTGCGAGGGGTCACCTCCTCCACCACATGAGATGCTGGCGGTTGGAGCAAAAACCAGTCAGTTTCTTGGCAAATTTCGTTGCGAAAAGCAACGTTTGGTACTCCTACCTCCACCACACCCATGCGATACGATTTTTTAGCGAAATTACCGGGAATTTTTTGGCGGGTGCGAAAAATCCAAAATCCAAGCCCAAGTGTTTGAGAGAATGCATGTTTCTCACGAGTGTTTATTTCGACTGTCAGTTGTTTATATTAGCATATTCGAATAATTCATATATTAAAATCCGTCAGTTTTCGTGAGTAAACCCTGTATAATTAGTCTCAAACCGCTTCATGAGAGCTCGGTAGGTCATAATCGAACTTTCAGACATTTCATTCATATTGGTACCACGGTATATTTATTTTATTATCAAAGTACTATGTGAATTTTTGCCAAAGAATCAAACAAACTTCAAGTATTTATCCGCATATAATTTGAGTTTATTTACCATCTCGATATTCATATCTATGCTTGGTCAACGATTTCAAGCAGGTAGGTATTGCTGACACAGCAGAAATTAGCCCAGTGGCTGGAACATTTTGAATGCTCGAGTTGATACATATTTGTCATTGCTGTTTCCTCAATACGCCATTAGCGATGATTTTTTAAGAGAATTTCGTATTCCAAGAATTCGTTTGCAAAAATCGGAAGTTGAAATAGGTATGCAAATTTCTTAGTTTGTGAATAAATTTGGTACAGAAATTCGTTTATTACCATATTTGCGTTCCAAAGAATTCTCGATCATATGATGATGCAATCGAACACCTGAATAAACAAAACCAATCGGATTTTGAGACCAAAGCACCCGATTCTGGGTTTGTATATCACCTGTGACGTTGGTCTGGATCTCAATTGCTCCAAAGCAAAAAAAAACGTCTGCCTGGCAACTCTTACCTTTGTTGGGAGAGCTGGGTCGTGATCGAATCCTTCTTATATAATTCTGTAGTCAGATTTCGGGGACGCAAGCTACACCTGGGCGCCAGCCAAAATGAAGATTTTGACGAGGAGGGGAAAACAGAACACAGAACAGCGTGGATTTGAAAAAAAATTGTATAATAAAAAATATATATTCAGAAAATATCTTTCCTCAGAGGTAAGATATGTATAGAAAATAGAACAATTAAACAAATATGATGAAGTTTCACTTTCGTACGCAATGAAAAATAATAATAATAATAATACTAATATTACCCCAGTTATTATGAACATGGGGGTATGATATCAATATGGGGATTTGATCAAAACTTCGACACTGTCAAAGAGGGGACGTTACTTATATTGGAAAATATAACCAGAACTTAACTAGTTCCGCAAACAGCTGTTTGAAGATTACAAAAGGGTGGAATTTTCAAAAAAAAAAAATGAATAGATATGTATGACTAAAAGGACATTAACTATTATCTGGGTTATTATTCAACTCAAAATTGGTATCTAATCCAAATTAACTTATCTTACTACCGGTGCGTGATAGCATGACACGGTATCCTTGGGTTACGGGAACCACTTTTCCAAAAAAACGCTTCAGTTTCTGCAGGTAAAGCTTCGATTGCGTAACACTGCTATTGCTGAAGTTCAGGCCACATTTGCCTAACGCTTTTCTATTCCTCTACTGGGGAAAAGCTTGGAAAATCGATTTTGTGGGTATCCGCTATGTTATAGTCGCCTTGCAACCAATAAAAAAAGGAGTACTTCCAGGGATTGCTGGATTTGAGTACGTATACCTCGCTGTCGATTCGTTACCGCTAGCCTTGCGGTATTTACTGTGATAATATCGTTTCACGAAGCCCATAAGAACACCTCATTAGGCAATAAAAAAACCTATAGAAACATATTAGCCGATTGCATATGAAAGAAACTTTGAAATTACTGACCTTAGTTGTTATTAGGTTTTTATTTTTCTGTGCACTACGACAAGTCTGTCTTCTTGCTACACACATTAGTGCTTTTTGCCAAACTCATAAAATCAGACCGACTCTCCCAATACTCTCCTTCGTTGAGGTATTCGTATGCCCATCGATAGGCCACTCTTCCAAAGTGCTCAGGCTTCGACAAATATTTACAGGGTGGATAGACTGAAGCGTTACACACCTAACTTTATACCATTGCATTTTACGTCTATCTCCCTTTGCATTCATCATTTGAATAGAGTTTGAAATCGAACAGCTCAGAATGTTCTGGAAATTAGAGTCTGATCCGGTGATACCTGAATTGGAGGATGATACAGCAGCACCTATTAGGTAAAAGCTAAACTAACATCGCGGTAATAATTACCACTTGTCGATTGCTTTTGCGAATTCAGACAAAGTTGAATACTGAATAGTTGAAATAGACGTGGGCGAGAGATGGCGTGGAAAGACCTTTGGGAAATCACCAAACATTTTTGAGTAAAATTCATGCTTTATTTTAAATTTAAGTGAGCTCGTGTACGTATTCAATTGTATTGGTCTAGCATCTAACACCTGAAGACAATGTTGGAAAGAGTTGAAATATTCAGATTAGATGTGGAAAGTGGAAAACCAACCTAGGCCGAAGAAATAAATGACTTCGAAGGTTGGAATATTTTTGAATTGAAGTCCATGTTAATTCAAATAGACAACGATGGTCTCGTAGCGACGAGGTCCGCATCAAAAAAAGTACGATCCTGGGAAGACAACAAATCTGACGAGTACAGGAAAAAAAAACATAATTGAAACATTCAAGTGAGTGGGATGATTTCAATTAATCACGTCTTCGAGTATTTCAGAGTAGCAATCGAGTTCGTGAACAAGATTTCCGTTTAAAAAAGAAAATAACTGGAGACAGTATCAAGATGTCTCGACATATTTCTCAGTGAAGTGTGTGTTATTTCAAATACACCAAGATGGTTCCGCAACGAAGTAGGTTTAAGACATATACATACAGATTTGACACATAGTTGAAATGAATGGGAAGATCGAACTAATCAGATCGGTTTCAATTAAACAATTCTTGTGTCCAGAGAAGTGAGCAAGTTCGTGAGAAAGACATCACCAATGGGACGAATGACTTCAAAATGCTGAAGGCACTATCAAGATGACTTGACATATTTCTGAAAGAAGTGTGTCTTATTTCAAATACACCAAGATGGTCCCGTAGCGAAGTAGTGTTAAGACGTATACATATAGATTTGATACGTACTTCAAACGTGTTGAGAAGATCGAATTAATCAGATCCGTTTCAATTAAACAAGTCTTGTGTCCAGAGAAGTGGAAGAGGTCGTGAGAAAGACACCACTGACGAGACGAATTACTTAAAAAGGCTGAAGGCATATGGGTATACGGTCCGCAGTGGTCATGATGGTAGAGCGCTAGCCTATCGATCAGAGGGACGTGGGTTCGATTCCCAGCATGGTCACTGGTCTCGTGCTAGGAATCGTACGTTGAAAGGTAAGACCTCGTTAATCCTTGGCTCGCACAAGTTTCGACTTCTGAGGGTTGTCGTTCTTAGGGGGATGACAGCTAGTTAACGGAAAAACAATTTTAAAACAAAGAAAAAAACAAAACAATATTGGCATATTTTTTAGAGAACTACATGTTATTGGTTATGAGTGAAAGTGGTCTCGTAGCGAGGTAGGGGAAAGACATTTGACGCATACTTGCAATGGGCGGGAATTATTCAGATCGGATTCAATAAAACCAGTCTTGTGTAGTGTTCCAGAGAAGTGAGCGAGCCCGTGAGAAAGACTCCACCGGCGAGACGAATAACTTCAAAAAGCTGAAGGCATGTTGACATATTCTGTAGAGAACTACATGTTATTGGTTATGAGTGAAAGTGGTCTCGTGGCGAGGTAGGGAAAGACATTTGGCGCATACTTGCAATGGGCGGGAATTAATCAGATCGGTTTCAATTAAGCAAGTCTTATGTCGAGAGCAGTGAGCAAGTTCGTGAGAAAGACATCACCAACGAGACGAATAACAGGATGAATACAGGGTGTATCAAAAAAGTAATCATGAGGAAAAAAAAACATGGCGGCTGCTTGTAGAATTCAGTGTAGTGGGTGTGTCAATATATACAGCGAGATAATAATAATGATGATCGAAAAAAAAAACAAGAAATGAGTATAGAAAAGAACATGACAGCAATAATTGACGCAATTAGTATTGAATAGAGTATACAGGGTGTATCAAAGAATATTCATTGGATGAACGGTTATTCAGCGAGTTGAAATGTACAGGGTGTATAAAAAAAGGATTACTGAGGAAAAAAATTTATTTTGTTTCAGAGAGCACATGCGCACACCACCATGGTAGACACTTTGAAAAATGTATGCTGCCTGCAAGTAGTCAGATGTACATCATCAATAGTTGAATTCATCGAGGCCTCACCACTACCATGGACGCTCACTGATCAAATTTTGAAGATGTTTGCCAATGAAAAATGGGGCCCATTGCAAGTGTGCGTCAAATGTCTTTCCCCTACCTCGCTACGAGACCACTTTCACTAAGTTCTCTAAAAAAAAGGCCAATATTGTTTTGTTTTTTTGTTTGTTTTAAAATTGTTTTTCCGTTAACTAGCTGTCATTCCACTACGAACGACAACCCTCAGAAGTCGAAACTTGTGCGAGCCAAGGATTAACGAGGTCTTACCTTTTAACGTGCGATTCCTAGCACAAGACCAGTGACCATGCTGGGAATCGAACCCACGTCCCTCTGATCGATAGGCTAGAGCTCTACCATCATGACCACTGCGGCCCATATACCCATATGCCTTCAGCCTTTTTAAGTAATTCCTCTCGTCAGTGGTGTCTTTCTCACGAACTCTCCCACTTCTCTGGACACAAGACTTGTTTAATTGAAACGGATCTGATTAATTCGATCTTCTCAACCCGTTTGAAGTACGTCTCAAATCTATATGTATACGTCTTAACACTACTTCGCTACGGGACCATCTTGGTGTATTCGAAATAACACACACTTCTTTCAGAAATATGTCAAGTCATCTTGATAGTGCCTTCAGCATTTTGAAGTCATTCGTCCCATTGGTGATGTCTTTCTCACGAACTTGTTCACTTCTCTGGACACAAGAATTGTTTAATTTTCCCATTCATTTCAACTATGTGTCAAATCTGTATGTATATATCTCAACCCTACTTCATTGCGAAACCATCTTGGTGTATTTGAAATAACACACACTTCACTCAGAAATATGTCGAGTAATCTTGATACTGTCTTCAGCATTTTGAAGTTATTTTCTTTTTTAAACGGAAATCTTGTTCACGAACTCGATTGCTTCTCTGAAATACTCGAAGACGTGATAAATTGAAATCATTCCACTCACTTGAATGTTTCAATTATGTTTTTTTTCCTTTACTCGTCAGATTTGTTGTCTTCCCAGGATCGTACTTTTTTTGATGCGGACCTCGTCGCTACGAGACCATCGTTGTCTATTTGAATTAACATGGACTTCACTCAAAAATATTCCAACCTTCGAAGTCATTTATTTCTTCGGCCTAGGTTGGTTTTCCACTTTCCACATCTAATCTGAATATTTTAACTCTTTCCAACATTGTCTTCAGGTGTTAGATGCTAGATCAATATATGAATTTTACTCAAAAATGTTTGGTGATTTCCCAAAGGTCTTTCCACGCCATCTCTCGCCCACGTCTATTTCAACTATTCAGTATTCAACTTTGTATGAATTCGCAAAAGCAATCGACAAGTGGTAATTATTATCGCGATGTTAGTTTAGCTTTTACCTAATAGGTGCTGCTGTATCATCCTCCAATCCAGGTATCACGTGATCAGACTCTAATTTCCAGAACATTCTGAGCTGTTCGATTTCAAACTCTTTTCAAATGATGAATGCAAAGGGAGAAAGACATAAAATCCAATGGTATAAAGTGAGGTGATATACACACCCAGAATCGGGTGCTTTGGTCTCAAAATCCGATTGGTTTTGTTTATTCAGGTGTTCGATTGCATCATCATATGATCGAAAATTCTTTGGAACGCAAATATGGTAATAAACGAATTTCTGTACCAAATTTATTCACAAAAACTTAAGAAATTTGCATACCTATTTCAACTTCCGACATTTGCAAACGAATTCTCGGAATACGAAATTCTCTTAAAAAATCATCGCTAATGGCTTATTGAGGAAAGAGCAATGACAAATATGTATCAACTCGAGCATTCAAATTGTTCCAGCCACTGGGCTAATTTCTGCTGTATCAGCAATACCTACCTGCTTGAAATCGTTGACTAAGCATAGATATGAATATCGAGATGGTAAATAAACTCTAATTATATGCGGATGAATACTTGAAGTTTGTTTGATTCTTAGGCAAAAATTCAGATAGTATTTTGATAATGAAATAAATATACCAATATGAATGAAATGTCTGAGAGTTCGATTATGACCTACCGAGCTCTCATGAAGCGGTTTGAGACTAATTATACAGGGTGTACTCACGAAAACTGACGGATTTCAACATATCAATTATTCGAATATGCTAATATAAACAACTGACAGTCGAAATAAACACTCGTGAGAAACATGCTTTCTCTCAAACACTTGGGCTTGGATTTTAGATTTTTCGCACCCGCCAAAAAAATCTCGGTAATTTCGCTAAAAATTCGTATCGCATGGGTGTGGTGGAGGTAGGAGGACCAAACGATGCTTTTTACGACTTACCAAACATGTCCCCGCCACCCGCTGAGGAAAGTCTTTCGCAACGAAACTTGCCAAGAAACTGACTGGTTTTTGCTCTAACCGCCAGCATCTCAGGTGGTGGAGGAGGTGACCCCTCGCACAATGCCTGCAGTGCCCCGAGTAACGACGATGACGTCAAGATGCCCTACAGACGCCTACGATGGATTCATCTTTTTTGTATCTTTAGCACTCATATGCCAACTGGGCGAATCATTGTACTAGCTGTTGCAATCAATTCGACAAAGATACATATTCAACAATTCGAACAAAGATGGTGAATATTACCATGACACTGAAGTGTATTTTTTTATGTGAAAAATAAATGAATTTTTTTCGAACTGACGTTATTCATTTCAATAAATGCGAACAGGCAAAGACAGACATACAATGCCATGGGTTAGAGTGAGACACTTAAAATGCCTTGAATAGATCAATTTGGCTTCAAACTAAATTTTCTTATCTCTGCTGACTCATAATTTTCCTGGAAAAACAACATCGGACTGTCGTGAGTCACACAACGGCAGCTGATGTGTGCATTATTCTTAGAATTTCAGATCGAGACAGTAAACAAGTCCAAGGTCAAATCGTGATTTCTGAGAAATTTAGATCGAGACAAAGCGTAAACAAACACCGGATGTGCCTTATCGCTATTTCACGGCGGAGACGTATTTTTCTTTTGGAATTTCATTCGAGAGAGAGAATTAATAATTCCATTATAATTTTCTTTTGTTTTAACACAGGCATTTTTCATATTTCATTTTTTCGTTTTATCAATTGAGGCGGCGGCCATTTTTTTTTCTACACAGCGAATCACGTGACGTTCAAAATTTTTGATAACGGTACCCAATATAACTAAGGAATACCATTTCTCAGTCGGGTTCTAGGCATCAAATATTGAAATTCCATTTCAACAAGAAATGAGAGCTCTGCGATGGATGAGCAAATACCCCAAAAAATGAAAAGAATCCATTTTCAAAGCTCCATATCTCGAAAACTGTTCATTTTTCAGATTTGTGGCTGTGAACACTTCTAATCAGCTCATCAAGAACTACAACATATAAAAAATTCAGCCAAATTCACGGAAAGTCATTTCCCATAAGAAATGTGCGGGGTCCTTTCTTTTAAGGTAAGGGGGGAATTGTAACATTATTATTTTTCTACTATCAGCTACTCAGAGTTTTAGTTATAAAATTGAATTCAATTTATATTTATTAGACTGATGCTTGAATTTGCCTACCTTAATAAAATCTAATTGTGATTGAAACATTATTTCTTCCGTAGTTTGTTTACTTTGGATATATTTACAGCCATTTCACATCTTATCGTTATCTATACTCCCTCCAATTATTTGTATTTTCAGCGCTGTCTATTGTCAGAGAACAGCTGTTCAGTTCAGTGACTGTTGCTGGGGCATAGATCACTTTTCCAGGTAGATACGACTCCTCTGTGATGTATCGGTGGAAATGACCTTCAAAGGCCGTCGGTGACATGAATTTAGAAAGAATCCATATCGTGATAATAGATATCTGTCTGGAAGAATTCCCGTATGTTTGAGTATTAGATAATGTTAGGTAATGAAATTTTGCACAGAACATTTTAGAATCCTTTGTTGACATTTGGACACTTCGAAGAATGAAGTTACTTGGCAACTCCGCTAAGGTTCTTGATATCGGTCTTAATAAATGAGAAGAAAAAGTCTCTGTCTACTGTGGAAATTATATGTACAGAGAAAGTGATGGACATTTTCAGTTGAATATTGATTATTGATTTCTGCAATCATCCAGTTAATGGGATTATTCTTTCAACTGAATTAACCCCTAACTTTATCCTTTGAGCCTTTGGCAATTCGGTTTATTTTGTAGGCATAATTTTGGGAAAAGCGTGTAAATCAAGCCTGACGTCGTTGACCCTTTGACTAGGACTATGATATGAAATAACATCTGTAGAGGAGCCTTCTAACAGGATCCTTTCCGCAGTTAGCACCAGGTCGTCCTAGACAAAGGTATGAGGTCTAGTCAAGTTGGTATCAGACAGTCAATTATTTCATTTCAGGGTCTTTTGTCTTGGTGTTCTTATCGTCATCCCAGAGCATTAGCTGTCTGGGGGGAAACTCATCGTGGTGTCAGCGTACTTATACGTTAGACTGAGGAGCTCATCTTGTTGTCAGCGTACTTATCGTCAGACTGAGGAGCTCATCTTGGTGTTAGCATACTTATCGTTTGACTGGAGAACTCATCTTTCATTCTGGTGTCACTGCCCTGAAGGCTGACCCTCACCTCGCACCTTCACTACTGGTATCCTTCCACCTGGTACATTCCACTGTAAATGCCTGGCTGAAACCAATCTGATGTGGCACGCAAGTTAACCAGTTCACTCGATATTATATACCTTTTTTTTCTTTATTGAAAATAATAACTCTGAATTTATGTAAACGCTACAGGTAAGGTGCACCTAACGTAAGCGGCTTTATTTAATATCATACCCTAAATGGGTATAATGTGTTGACTAAGATAACTGTGGGTAACTACCCCTAGATAGTTTGAGCCATGGGCTACTATTCTACCGTTCATGTTATATAAATATTTTTTTATAATTCACCCTGACGGTGTCTCTGATAATTTCTAATAATCCTTCATTTACTTTGAATTCTATGTGGTCTTAAAACCTTTGTTCACCTTATAATAATATATTATATGACTGATTATCATTTGAGTGTGTGGCATTTGCCTAAATTATTACTATTCGTGTTATATGGGAATTGGTAAAATTATCTATACAGGGGTCTCAGCATTCATATGACTGGCGCCCGCATTTTTAATATCACATGAGATTTTATTTTGTTCAACCCACTCCCCTCTTCACTGGAGCTTAGCCGCGAGCCTACCCTGTCACTCTAACAGCTTTTAGACACTTGTCAAAAGCGTAAGTGATGATCTTGCAAGGTGGCAAACTGGCGCCCAAACGTTTAAGGGTACATAAGTCATTGAATATATTTTTGTTTTTTCTCTAAAATGTAGGGTGATTCAGCTGCACGGTATATTTCTTTCTAATTCGATGATATTCTATCTTTATTTTTTATATTGATTTATTATATTGATGTCTACCTATACAAGGTGATATAAACAATCATTTTGTTATCTATATCTTTTCCCTCTATTTGACAGTCTTAAAGTGCCAAATTTATACAGGATGACTCTAATAGTCTGTGTATAATTCTTGGTATTTTTTTTAATCATTGTTGTGGTATTGATATACAGAGTGACACATTTTCAGTGCCTATTAATATATATTTTTTTCTTCTCTCATAAAGGAGATTGTGGTTTAAAGATTTTATCTCTTGGATAGTAATACTGTTTGGGATATTTTTTCTTCTATTAACTTTTTGGCTAAATTTTGTTCATTATGAAAGGCAAACTTCAAATAGAGCGTCTTGATAAGGAAGAATTAACTTACGAATTGGCAATTCGGGGAGTCACTGATCAAACTCTTGTGGCTCATATGAGGAAATGTTTAAGGGGTTATTTAAAATTAGAAAAGAGTTCAACAAATATCAAGTATCCTCAGCATCCATTTTCATTTAAAGATGATTCAACCTATATTTCTTTAAAAATTACAGAAATACAAACTCTGATCTCAATTTTTACAGGTGATGAGTCAGATACAGATTTTAAAAAAATTAGTACTAAACTAATTCATTTGTTCAAACGAGCTGAACGAGCTATTGCATCTTCGGATGATGAGCATGCAACCAAGTCAAAACATTTAGTGTACCTTCTAAATTGTCAATCCGAACTCAAATCACGGGTTAGGAAATATAAAAGGTTGTCACAACATTCTACACCTTTGGAACTGAGTGTAATTTTGTCATCAACTGTTATGTCCAGTGCTTCAGAGTCAGAATAGTCTGATGATGACATAGCTGTTCATGTAGTTAGCCAACCAACTCCTACTTCTTCCAATCATTGTAAGGGTGTGCCTGTTTCCAAATGGAAAATTAATAAATTTGATGGTGATATTTCTCGTGGTTCACTTAGTGCCTTTTTAGTAAATGTTGAGGAGCTTTGTATTTTTTTTTACTGGAAAGCCTCTCATTTGGTATAGGTCTGTTAGACCAACTATTAATTTTTGGTCCAACCTTGTGAAGGAGTTGCGCATTCAATTTTTACCTCCCAATAACAATGAACAATTATTCCAAGAGGTGAAACAAAGAACTCAAGGTCCTGGTGAGACAATGGGAATGTATATTGCGGTAATGAAAAACATGTTTAATAGATTGACAATACCAGTGCATGAAGAAGCCCGTTTAAAAATTTTGCTCAGAAATATATCACCTTTTTATCAAAGTCAGTTAGGACTAACTAAAATTGATTCAATGAATCATCTTTTAGAATTAGGTCGTCAACTAGAAGCGCGCAAGGAAGCTATTGAGTCTTTTGTCCCACCTCCAAGAAATAAAAATTATCTTATGGAACCAGACTTGGCATACATTTATTCAGAAGGGTCATCTACTTCATCTAGTCAAGTGGACACCATAATCACTTGTTGGAACTGTAAAGGTCAATGGCATATTTCATGGCAATGTCCCGCTTCTGCTGGTAAAACGAAATATTGTTTAAAATGTTTTAAATTTCGATAGTGTAAAATATAGTCTTTTTTATCGTACGTGGTTGCCATTAATTTTGCTTATTTTGAGCCGGGCGGTATGCGATGCTCAGGACAAAACGGGAAATCTTTATGTAAATTATGGAGTTGTGTAGGGTATTCCAAATCAACTTGGAGAATATAACCTTCAGGATTATCATCAGGAATTTCAGTTATATCTATATTTGTATCAACCCATTCGAAATCTCCGTATGGTAAGGTTTCGCACATGGCTTTTCCATACAAATTATTAACGTCAAAATACATGATGGTTTCGTTGGATCGTATGCTGTCATATACGGATTATTAGCTTCACTATATCTACTGGAACAAACCGAAATCCCACCCCTTATACCCTTTTCCACAAACATGATCATATCTACATCTTTCAAAATTTCCAATTTACACCCTGTATATAGCAGCATACAATCCCACGTGTAGCCAGGCATGGTATGATACCAGGATGGGTCAAGTGAATACGTTTTCAAAGATGACTTTCGAAAATTTTCAAAAACATCTGTTAAAAGGACTATATCGGTGTGCATATACAAGTAGCTATAATCTCCAAGTGTTTGAATATTGAAACTTTTCCAAACATTTTGAGCGTGAGTGTAATCCTCGTCAGATATATTTGAATCATTTAATTTATTATAAAAATTCTGTTTATCCGGCAAATTATTCTCATTCAATTTGTCTTCATCATCAATATAATCATAGGGAAAAACACCTTTTCGAGTTAGCAATTTGAACTGCAATTCCGTTAAACTATTAAATTCTTTTTTAAAATTATCAATTCATCTATTGTCAACGTTGACACGAGAGCATCAAGACTTGCTCCCAAAAAACGTAGAGTCTATAAATCTAAATTTAATTCGGAATTTTATACAATATATTTTTATTTATTTATTTATTTATTTATTTATTTCTCGACTACGTCACACGATGAACGCGAAGCAGCGACGGCCGACTCCCTAGCGTTTGGTATGCGTGCTCTACTTGCAATCTCTTATCTATTTAACGGATCTATCGCGATTATGTCACAGCTATATGCTTGACTGTGGCTGAACGGCAGACCAGCGACGAAACCGACTTCTACCGATCTCCTCACTCCGACTATTGCCGACGAATATCTCGTATGCCTGTAATATATCTACTCATCTTTTTGACATTTTTATATAATAATTGCCTGTCGTTGTTTTAAACAATTTAAATCCACACGTGGAAAGTTAGGACTTAGGAGCATGTAAATAAATAAGTAATACCCACTGACCGTTTCTTAGTTGCAGTCTTTCAGACTGAACACGTGCTTGTAAGACATTGACGTCTTCGATATCTGTCGTTACATTTTCTCTGTCATATCAACTGTGCCTTGGGTAGTAATTAGGGGATAGAATCTATTAATTAAAACACTTTCACTGCAGCCCTAACAAAAAGCCATTTTGCCATGTTTAATTACTTTAATATTTTATTTGTTATGGTTAAGGGTTCTAATAAGATGTATTTATGTTTTTCGTTGTTTTTTTTTGTAAACGCACATGCGCGTCCTGCGCACATTTTGACAAAATCATACAAATATGCGGATGATGCACTTGTGCGTGCAATAATTTTTGTTAATATGCTTTAGAATAAATGATGTTGGTAATCTAACTTTTTATTTATTACGTGTTTTGGGCATAACAAGATATGAAAAAATATATCAACACAAACAAAAATTTGATCTTTACCTAATATAAAATATCATAAAATAGAACCTGTAATAGTAATAAACAAACCAAACGAAAACATTTTTTTAAAACTAAAAAATAGTGAAAAATAAGTTCTAAAAAAGAAAAATTAATGTCATGATTGTTGAAAAAACATAAAATGAAAATAAATAAATTAAATAGATGTTTATCAACGGATATAATAATTATTTTTGATGAAATCTCCTAAAACATTCGCCAAACATAATCCCGGTTTATCAGGGCATGCTGTGCAATAATAAATTATGTCCTTTCTTATTTTCTTTTGTGTGCATATACGACATCTTTTTCCAAGGGTTTTTCCCTTTTCGTTGATGGTTGGGATTTTACTTGGAGTTTGTCCAAGACTTTCAAACGAAAATCATATAATGTATTTTTCTACCGCTATATTTGTTAAAAAGTATGTGAGTTTTGCAGAACAAGATGAAATACGTAAATACCAATTTTCTTGTACCATCGAAGAGTTCTACGCAGAGCAGGATAATATGACATAAGCTGGTCCTGCCTATCAACGCCACCCATAAACTGGTTATATTTTAATATTGGCAATGGATTTTCTTTTTCCTGTCCTCTTCTGTTTTGAGTCGTTGTCATATTATTTTTGAATTCTGTAGAAATCTCTCCACTTGCCAATTAGAACACCATTTAGATATTTTACTTTACATTGTCCTAAAAACAGGAAAAAAAAAACCTTCATTTAGTTTTGCTTCGACTACATTATTTGGAGCTCCTTTTCTATCAGCCCGCAATGTATCTGTGCAGGATGTTTTTTGGTCTAGTAAATTTTTTGCCAACTCGAAGGAATTATAAAAATTATCCATATAGAAAGAATGCCCGTGAGATAATTTTCCACGAAATTACTCTAAGACTACTTTTTGTGCGTGCCCTTTACCACCAATTATATCAGCATGTATAATTTAATGCCATATTTGTGGCGCTTATTTTTTATATATTGTCTAAAAATAAGTCGCCCTTTCCATAAAATCATCGATCCGTTCAGCGATAAGTTTTTACCAGGGTAATATATTTGGTCCATTTTATTATTGAAAAAGTTCAAAACTGGTTTTATTTTATGAAGGCGATTGTCTGGTCTGGGCTCACCAATATCTGGATTTTTTGAAAAATGCATGTACCGAATAATGATTAGATAACGATCCCGACTCATGAATAGCGAAAAGCCTGTGAGATTGAAGAGTCTGTGTTTTTCCAATAATCCTGAACTCGATTTATCTTCATTGTACCCATATGAAGAGTAACTCCAATGAAACAAAGTAATTGTGACACTCTGACACAGTCAACTCTTTCCACTCTGAAATTCTGGATCGCAAAAATGTATCATTGGAAAGAAATATCTCTTAAGCATAGCGATTCGTTTCTATTACAATTTTATTCAAAAAATCATCATCAAGAAGCATACGAAAATAATCGTAAGGTTCTCCGTTTTCTGGCGGTTCCACCAGCAGTTTATTTTTTTTAATAATAATAATAATAACATGCTTTTATTCATCATCTAAAATGTTACACAAATAAAAGTTTAAAAGGGATGATGAATGGGCAGGGTTCAGCTATTGAAGCTGTTTTTAAACCCAACCTTGGATGTACACACCTAATTCTACAATAAAATATAATATAAATATAAATGAGACAAGTAAATACAATTGATATACAATATAGACATACATATAATAGAATAAAATTGATTTAAAAATTGTAAATATTTAAAATTTGATCCACCTTGTACATATAGACAAACATATAATAAAATAAAATTGATTTAAAGATTGTAAATATTTTTTTTTCTAAATGGAATGTTGCTCATACTGTCAGTATGTTCCTGTTAAATATTTAAGTCTTGAAATTCATCTTCTGGTTCGGCTATATTTTCATTATTTGGATCAAACTCCGCTTCGCTTCATCCCCAGATAAATCTACTAAAATACACATAAACTATCATAAAGAAACAAAAAACTCTAGCAAAACTTACAGGAAACATTGTCTTCTCCGTCAGAGCAAGTGTCAGAGTAGTCTTAGGAGTTTAGAATACCTAACTGGTGCTTTTCTAGGCCTTTTTATTCCCTAAGGACCAGGTTGAACATTGTCATAATCTCCTATTTTAAAATAAACTCATCATCAAAAACAAATTGAAAAAATCACGAACGAAAGAAATTTTTTGCAAACGTAAACCTCTCGATATGTGCGGACACAAATACCGTGCTTGCGGAAACCGTACTGCCACTTTATAACTCAATCGACAAAAGACGCACAAGCGCGGCATCCGCTATAACTCAATCGACAAAAGACGCACCAGCGCGGCATCCGCAAGTAGTGGGGGCGACCTTGGACGCACATGTGCATTTTCCGGAGCAAAAGGGTTAAGGCCCATTATCAAATAGCCGGATTTCATAATGGACCCGTAAATGTGCGGCATGATATATTGATATCATTTCTTTAAGAACTGTAAAGATTGATTTCAAATGCCCATTTTTTGATTCAACTACCCAGCGTCGGATTGTTGGCGAAAGGGCCTACCCGGAAATGTATACCAATGGGGCCACCAAATAAGGCTTTTACTAGTTGTTCAATAACTTGATCTAAGGAGTGATTGATGAAAATCACCCCAAACCATAGCTCCCCTATTTGTTGTCCAATTTTGGCGAATTGGAAAGTTGATTTAGTTGATGAAATAACACTTCAAATGCTATATGAGAGCACTCATTTACATTTTTTTCTACTTCAAAATCAACTTTAGCGATTGTCAATTTTTTGCAATTGATTTTCATGCTAAATTCAGGAAATATGTTTTCCCTATTTTACTTTTTGTTTTATCGGACAATTTAACAAAATAATTTGTTCGTTATAACTATTTTTATGCAATTGATTTGTTCTTTCCGTCATCCGGCTGCATCCTTACCGGTAACCCTCAACAGTTTTTAGGAGATTTGTGCGAGCTAGGGATGACTAGGGCCATACCTTTTAACGTGCGATCACAAGCACTTGTAACACCTGATCAGAATATTTCACGGGCCCTCAATTGACGCATTTACAGTGGGAAGGAATTGCTGTGAATTTCAGCAGAGATCTTTTAATGAATACCAGTCACTGTAGGTTCACATAATATGAATTTGATCCAGTATGTACCATTCGATTTAGTTATTTTATATTCATTTTTATTATGTAAAAAAATAAATAAGTTATAATATGTCTATGTTCAAACACATAGTTAAAACGCAATATAACGAACATTAGATGAAATATGAATAGAATTTTTTACATACCATCAAACAGCAAGTAATATCCACTGCTGACAATGTTACCTCACATGTATGGATAAAATATAAATTACGCGTTGATTAACTACTGTTATGAAAATGCACTTAACTTCAATTTGTTAATTCATTAACACTCTTCTAAACAATAATTTACTTACAAAATTTATTTCAATGTCACTACACTGTCTATTTCCGAACTCTTGAACTAACTATATCACCGCAACTGCGACTCTGCCTGCCATCTGATGTTGAGCGTCTTATATACCGGCAAGTATATTCTTTCTACCATTCTCGACCTATCGAAAGTATATACCGGGTGGCTACGGAAGTATTGCCTACGGAATATCTCAGTTATTGTATGAAGTAGGTTTGTGAAATTTGGAGCGTCGATATAATGACATAAGAGCTAGAATTTGAGCAGTTAACTTCCGGTCTGACCGGAAGTAACATCAACTTTCTCATTTTAAATGGAAACCCTATTTTTTTTTCGCTTTATTTAGCATTCAATTCCCTTTCTAATGACGTATCACAAGTTGGTATCTAACCAGAAACTAGATCAGAAAAAAATTATTATTGAAATTCACCGAGTAGGCCGTGGAAGCAAAATGAAAGCCAAAAATTGAAAAGGTGGCTATGGAAACCATACGTCACTTAATAACAGTTGCTACTACTGTGATATTTTATTTTCATTCGTCGGCGTTATAAAAAGCCGCCAAAAAAAATATTGGAAAAATTAGGAAAAAAACAATACTCTGTAGGTCCATAACTTAAATAGGAACATACAACTTTTTCTTGCCTGTACTATTCAGCATAACCATTCCTTTCTAATGATATAATAGAAAGTAATTTTTTGAAATGAAATACCAAAAAATCCAATTATTATTATTCAAATAACAAAAAAACAGATTTATCGAAAAAAAAAAAATTTAAATTGATAAGATTAAAGATAAAATAAATTCAAAACAAATGTTCGAAATGCATTCCCTCAGGGTCAATACATTTATTGACTCTGGTGATATTTTCATGTAAAACGTTTCTCAACATTTGGGGCGTGATATCTTGGAAAGCTCTACGAATTTTTACTTCTAGCTCATGTAGAGTTGTAGGCTGTGTGGAATACACCCTATTTTTAAGATGCCCCCATAGAAAAAAGTCGCACGGAGTAAGATCAGGTGACCTTGGTGGCCACCTGACTGGACCATGGGTTGTTATAAGTCTCTCTTGAAAGCGATTTTGAAGATAATTTCTCGCTATTCTTGAATTATGCGGAATTATCTTCAAAATCACTCTCAAGAGTGGCATCTTAAAAATAGGGTGTATTCCACACAGCCTACAACTCTACATGAGCTAGAAGTAAAAATTCGTAGAGCTTTCCAAGATATCACGCCCCAAATGTTGAGAAACGTTTTACATGAAAATATCACCAGAGTCAATAAATGTATTGACGCTGAGGGAATGCATTTCGAACATTTGTTTTGAATTTATTTTATCTTAAATCCTATCAATTTGAATTTTTTTTTTCGATAAATCTGTATTTTTGTTATTTGAATAATAATAATTGGATTTTTTGGCATTTCATTTCAAAAAATTACTTTCTATTATATCATTAGAAAGGAATGGTTATGCTGAATAGTACAGGCAAGAAAAAGTTGTATGTTCCTATTTAAGATATGGACCTACAGAGTATTGTTTTTTCCCAATTTTTCCAATATTTTTTTTGGCGGCATTTTATAACGCCGACGAATGAAAATAAAATATCACAGTAGTAGCAACTGTTATCAAGTGACGTATGGTTTCCATAGCCAACTTTTCAATTTTTGGCTTTCATTTTGCTTCCACGGCCTACTCGGTGAATTTCAATAATAATTTTTTTCTGATCTAGTTTCTGGTTAGATACCAACTTGTGATATGTCATTAGAAAGGGAATTGAATGCTGAATAAAGCGAAAAGAAAAAAAATCTGGTTTCCATTTAAAATAAGAAAGTTGATGTTACTTCCGGTCAGACCGGAAGTTAACTTCGACATGTCAATATGCTCAAATTCTAGCTCTTATGTCATTTTATCGACGCTCCAAATTTCACAAACCTACTTCATACAATAACTGAGATATTCCGTAGGCAATACTTCCGTAGCCACCCGGTATACGATGACTCGTTCAGATGGCTCCCGTACATTATCGACGCGGATAGAACGATGAGTCATGGGAGTACTGTTAACGAGCAGAGATGAGATCACCCGAGCAGGCTGAGCGTCAATATCTGAACAGACGCGGCCAGGTCCGGCCTCAATGTCGTAACACTACATAAGTATTGAACTATGAAGAGTAACGGAAAACAAAACATCTGATTTTATTGGTTATTTCAGATCTTTGGTGAAAAAGACACATTTAATCTATATTAGGTAATTGCTAACGTAAGTATTATATTATAGAAAACTAATTTTTTGATACTTTTGGGGAATTTTTCACAATGTATTAATATTATTTCGTCATAATTTAGATCATATACTTAGTACCTATATACAGTGCCGCTTTAAATAGTCCCCCCTGTTAACTTTCGAACAGTTAATAATAATAATAATGATACTCCCTCATAAACACTCGTTGAGTGTACCCAAAGGCATAGCCTGTGCGGGTAGAGGACGGCTATTATTATTATTTGCCGTGGCGTTGGACGTACAAATATAAAAAAAACGTTCGGAGGGTTTGACCGATATTACTTTTTGAAATAAAACATATTGTGATTGCTCGATAGATGGCGCTCAACTAAAAATCAACTATCAACTAAAAATGTTTGAATGGCATGAGGGATCATGTATCACATCGTTGAAAAGATAATTCAATTCTCTTTACAACAATCTAAAAATTTTTTGCCCGGAAACCGTACTCCTTGGAAAATTGTTTTATTCTATATTTTCCAAAATCATTCTGGATTGTTAAGGGTCTGTAGTCATTATTCTGGATGTAACTTGTATATTTTTGAACATGGCCTCCGAGCGTGGAATGCAGAGTAAATATGTTTTTTGTAAAAATTGAAAAGTACAGACTTTTTCTGTATACAAAAATTAAAGTGACAATGTAATATTTATATAATGTATTCTTTATTTCCCAGTATTCAAGTCAAATATCTCTTCAAACTTTGGGACATTTCATAGGGTCGATTCAGAATTTCATATTGAATAATATTAGACGCAACCTGTATCTAACAATTTTTTTTACCATCAGTTTGAAATTATTGCCTCATGGGTAATCAATATTTGTAGCGCAAAACATTTTTATACAGGTTGATTTCTAAGAGCAAGGTTACTTTGAAGAAATGGCCACTTGCCAACTCTGACACGAAGTGAAGTGAACAGTAGATACAAACTCTATTGAACATTGATGATCATGTTTAAATTATTTGAGCAACTGAAAGAAGGTACAGAAATAGTTAACTTGTACACTCGCATTTTATGGCTGCACTACTAAATCGAACATTAACAGGTGTCAATAACGGTCGATTTCGAAAAATAATGCATTAATGATAAATCGGCCATATATAGGGGTCATTAATGGTTGATTTCCTTCTCAATGAAGAATAATAAACAGACATGTTGATACGAGATCGACGGAAAATAAGATTAAATTATTTGAATATAGGTTGGTTCAATTTTCCCAAACAAGAACCATTCCCAAAATGAGGTTTTCTAGTGAAATTCCTTCTTAAGTAAATCATTTTTGTCTGAAATTAGTTTTATATATTTCTAAAGAGCATGGCTTTCCAAATACTTTCCGGCGGAAATATCTATTCATTTGTGAATTTAAATCTTTTGAAGGAATGATATCCACCCAAATGATTAATGGGCCTATATAACTTTAGAGAAACAAGGTCATATTTGTTTTTGTAGGTAAGTTCATGGCCGATGGGAAAAATTGTTGGTGGGACTGGCATGCTGAACAATATGATTTATGTGAGAGGACATCCGGAGGATTTCAATGACTGGTTCAAAGACCAACAAGGATATAATTTCGAATATGATATTTTACCTTATTTCAAGAAACTAGAACAGTGGACTTTCCAAGGTAATAACAACGAAACTTCCAAATAAGAGTCATATTAAGGAAACAAAAGAGAAATCACATGAGTAGAAGTTTTTATTTTTGTCCCATACTATATGATTATTGGTGTCTATCAAAGTGAATTGTAGAATCGAATTGAAAACCTTCTTTAAAGAATATTAAATACATATATTAAGTACCACAAGACAGTTTGTTAGCTGACTTTTTCGTTGGAACAGGTCTTCAAAAATATGCATAAGATCCTTTCAAAATGAATGAACGTATCGACTATTCATACATTTATGCATTCCTCAAAAAGACAGTATTTTGCGATACATTTTATTTTAAACATTCAAATTATGATACAATTGCCACAATTTGTCAATATAATAACTGTCGTAGAAAAAAATGTTGTATGATATATTTTCGTTTTGTTGAACTTGTTTGGGGCTCATTCAACAAAGTTCACGTTAATACAAAAAGTCGTACTGTACGAATTTCTAGCATAAATAACTATTTCAGTTTTGTTTACAGAATAATCTTTTCATAGTTCTGAAGCGATATTACATCAAAAACGTTATAGTGTCAATTAAAAGTGAAGAAGAAATGATAATGAGTTAGTTAAATGAAATGAGAATCTTCATTGAAACAATAAGAGAGACCGACTTGATTGAAGAAAGAGCGTAAGGGCATCGCAAGTCGAGAAATTTTTACTGAAGAATATACAGAATAATAAATAGAAGTTATCGTTCTGCTTGGTCGCTGAAATCGAAATTGTTGTGGATATAAATCGAACACCCAAAAATCACATTAATAATAATTAAAATAAGTCTTCATTTCCCTGAATTCCCTTGGTCCTCAAGATATTCTGTGAACATTTTCAAATAAAACCACTGTATATCCTTACTTTTTTGGATTCTGAGTAAGTTCAAAAGTTTTTTTAAGAAAAATATTGAGTTGAGCACACTTGATTTTTTAGAAGCATTTTAATTTTTGCGACTAAAGAGCATTAATGATGCATAAATGATGAGTCGAAACCATCGGCAGTTTGAAATATCTAAAACCACTAATTATTGAAAGATTCGAATGGTAATATCTATTAAATACGCTTCTCTTAGATTCTAGTTCTTACGAGTCCATCAATGATTCTGATTCTGAAAAATAAGTTTTACTGTATCAAAAAAAAAGGTCAAGAGCTTTACATTAGTTATTATCCTAACAAGTACGGAAAGACTACCTTTCCCGCATGCGACTGCCGTTACACGAACGACGCAAAGCGGAGTTCGGGTAAGCAGTCTAGTGCGGGAGTGCGGGAGTGTACCTTTCTGTATCAGTTAGGATCAATATTTTTTCACAAGCGAATTAAAAAAAAAATATGTAGCACTCTTGAACAAACTTTTGCGTGCGGGAATAAGTTGAAGTGATTTGAGCATGCGGGAAAGTAAAGTTTTTCCCGCACTAGTGCGGGAAAATGACACCTCTGAAACTAAATTGCGTGTATAGTATATAGTGTATAGGGTGATTCATGCAGACTTGTAGGAAAACAATGTTTCAATACACTTGTATTATGTTCAGGATCTTCTATTTATCTATGTGGCCTTCGACGCTTTCATATCTCAATGGAAAATTGACACTTTCATATCTCAATGGAAAATTGACGCTTTCACATCTCAATGGAAAATTGACGATTTCATATCTCAATGAAAAATTGACGCTGAGAGCATGAAAAAACTTTCGATCTCCTCCGCTTTTCTCGAAAACGAACCTATTCTTTCATGATAATAAATAGCGACAGCATATTCAAAGCATTATAACCAACCATAATGGTGTAGAAGTTTGAGGCACAGCATATCAATTGATTTGAATAGATAGCCCGGGTTCGATCTTGGTCGGAGGGCGTTATTTCTCTTAGGGATGAGTTATTTTTCTTTTTCAGTTAGTGACTGAAATTTATTCAGATACATTATGATAGCATTTTGAGATGCGAATTATTGAATATTTGGATAGCTTTTACATTTGATCAAAACTATTTTGAGTGTTGATTTTCTCATAGCTAATTTTATGTGTCTATGTTTGTAAAACAAACCTTGTGTGTGTGTTTCAGTATTATTGCCTCATCAGTTGTGAATCAAGGATGAATCTGATGGACGTTCATCCCGAAAATATAGATTCCTACAAGCGTGCGTGTTCCGCCCTATTCCCGCACGCAATTTTCCCGCACGCTACTGTCACTTTAAGTGAGTTTTTCCCGCACTAGTGCGGGAATAATTTTTCCCGCACGCAAAAGTTTGTTCAAGAGAGCAACATGAGATGTTTCAATGCGCTTGTAGAAAAAATATTGATCCTAACTCATACGGAAAGGTACTCTCCCGCACTCGACTGCTTACCCGAACGGCAGTCTCATGCGGGAATGGTACTCTTTCCGTACTTGTTAGGATAATAACTATTTCCTACAAGCGTGCGAGTTCCGCCCTATTCCCGCACGCAATTTTGTTTGAGAGGTGTCATATTCCCGCACTAGTGCGGGAAAAAATTTCCCACACGCTAATGTCACTTCAAGTGAGTTTTTCCCGCACTAGTGCGGTAATAATTTTTCCCGCACGTGAAAATTTGTTCAAGAGCGTCACATAAGATGTTTCAATGCGCTTGTAGAAAAAATCTTGATCCTCACTCGTACGGAAAGGTACTATCCCGCACTCGACTGCTTACCCGAACTCCGCTTTGCGTCGTTCGGGTAACGGCAGTCTCATGTGGGAATAGTACTTTTTCCGTACTTGTTAGGATAATAACTATATATAACACTGAGAGATAATTAGATAATGAGAGAGCATCCCAATAAATTGGAAAAATAAAATCTATGGAAAAGGGTCGGATGGCCTTTTGATATTTAATTATTAATATATGATAGTTATTATCATTAACCTAGACACAAAAGCAGTGGCGGATCATAGACGAGGCGCAGAAATAAAAAATTAAATCTTCGCGCCTTCTCATTGACCTATCCTGATTCCTGACTGCACTGCTGCAGCATTGGCTTAGTGTTTACTGAACATCGATAGCAAGTATCGATATATCGATAGTTTTTGGCTACCGGAAATTATCGATATTCTCTACCGATAGTATCGATAGAATAAAACTGAAGTTGATGTAATTTGAAAATATTTTCGTTCCCAAATTTGTCACAGAAATGTCAAATTATTTCGAATGAGTTGAGTAGAACTTGAAAAAACACGAAAATAATAGCACTCCAAAATTATTTAGCTCATACGTCGTATAGAATGTGACAGGTCATAACTCATATTTCATCAGTTATGTCATTTGTTTATTTGAATATTTTCTGCCAATTTTTGACTTGTATCTATTTGAAATTTTTAGTTTTGTAATAAATTTGAACATGACTTCTGAATCAAAAATATGGATAAGGTGAACACTTCGGTTGCAATGTACAAGGCTATGCAAAGTTCAATATAAAAGAAGTTGAAACACATCAAACTTATTGGACCATATTAAACGAAAAGATCGAGCTCTCTAAACAAATTCAACGAGTATATGTGAAGTAGAACAGATTAATGCAAATGATGCAAGCAGTACTTCAGCAATTTCTACATCAGCAAAAAGAATCAGAATTTTTAGTGAATAGGATATGGAATATTGCTTATCAACTCATATTTGACAGCACTATCGATAGTAACTATTTTTCCGAACGCTTAAAATTTGTTTGCACCTTCGGGGTATTCCATACAGATTCTTGACATATTCGTATGTTCACGATCACACTACTCAGTAGTACTCATTTCATTCACTTGGTTCAAGATGTTACTTAGCAACTACATTTAGAACAAGACGTTTTATCCTTGAATATACAGTCTGTTTAACCTGAAATAGTAACAACCCAGTAACTTTTTAATTTTTCAGTTGATACAAACATTAAAAAATCCGTTATGTTAATCTTATGTAGCTTTTCAAGATGAGTAAGATACATTTCAGCCTTTGCAAAAAACTAGCATTAAAAATGTTCGCATAAAAAACGTGATAAGGATTTTTTTCAAAAATTCCATTGAAAAAACTTGTTCAGAATTACCTCAATACCCCTAATTCCGAAGCTCTAATATTTTTTTTCTACATTCGTGCAACTTGAACTATATTCAGTGGAAAAAGAAGCTCTTTATTGCACTAGTGCAATAAAGTTTTTATTGCACTCATCTGTCATTCTACTTCAACGTGCTGTCATCATGATAAACATAAACGTTCAAACCCACTACACATTTAGCAGATATTCTGTGAGATTGGCCATTTAAACAGCTACATATTTTATATTATTTGGTATTACCTAATGTTAGCAGTCAGAGTTGATCAAACAATTCCTTCCCGAGAATAACTCCATAATCAAAACCGATCCGCTAACCTAACCTAACGGCCTCGTCGGACAATTTCACGTCGAGTGCAATAAACACTCACTTTTTGCACTTCATTCTCATTCTCAGAAGTCGCAGTCCGAAAATGTAATCGTTATATATTACTCAAACAAAAGAAGATAAGTATTTTGAATTAATAAAAAATTAACAGCTGGATAGTTTATCACAAACAATTTTTAAATCTCTTTCAGTTCTTTGTATCGAAAGGGAAGTCATGGAAAAATTGAACTTTGATGATGCGATAAATGATTTTGCAAAAAGTCCAGAAAGGTTCATATTCAGACTAGCCTTTTGTGTGATACATATTTTTTATTAATTTTTCATCATCATGAAATATTTTGTTTTGTTTTCTCTTTTTTGTTATCGTTGACAGCAGTAGCAGCAAATTTTATGTAATGGATTCGTATAAAAGACGGAATTCGAGAAAAACTGTATTTGTTTTCTTAACATATGGCCTTCTGGGAAGGCACATTCCAGAAGGAGAGAGGCGCTGAGGTTAATTGCGCTTCAGTCTGCCGAAAATCATGATCCGCCACTGCACAAAAGCATATAAAAACTTATGATTTCATTATTTATATATTTTTTTTCTATGTAAGACCCCCATCAAGGATCAACATTCGTTGGGAATTTGACCTTCACTTCCATACTACCAAGATTTATACATGAAGCCGCGAGAAAACTTGGGTTTACTATTTCTGATAAAACTGAGGATTGCGAAAAAGGTATTTATAAGTATTCATATACTTTATTGAGGAGGAATTCTGTTTCATTCATGAATCTTTGCAAAACTCTCATTTTTATAATGATTTCAAAATTATTTGGTATTATGTATTTAAATTGAAGGAATCTGCACTATTCTTATGAGAAATGGCGTTTGTTCAATTCAGCTTAATTTTTAATCTTATGTTCTCGCATTTGTGATGAAAACTTGACAATGCTCTAATGTAATCTAATGTCTAGTTTTATTCCTAGTGCTTGACAAGGGCATACCGGGAGAAATTTCAGGATACTGATTATGATATTCTAGTAGAACTACTGAGAGTTCACTTCCCTGGAGTACAGAAAGATCAGACACGAGCTATGGGAAACCCGGAACTACTGGAGACTGAAAAGAGGCTCCAGTCTGGGCTGGGACATTGCAAAGAAGGTCGTGACCTGTGACAAAGTTCAATGGGCAATAGGCACATTTGAACCCCTTCAAATCACCGGGACCAGAAAGGACCCAAAGAACTGCAAATCAGACCATGAAGACAAGTTAGGGTTACCATTATACCGAAACCTGGAAAAGCTGGACAGGATTCGGCAAAGGCCCTAAGAGCAATAAGTCTTATGTCATTTGTACTCAAGACTTTGAAGAAGCTAGTGGATAGACATATTAGGGACGGTGTGCTGGTGGAAAGACCATTGCACCGCGAACAATATGCAAACAGCACTTCACCAACTAGTAACGAGGGTGGAAAACACGCTGGAAAATAAAGAGGTACTGCAAGGAGCTTTCGACAGTACCTCTATAAACTCAGTCACTAGAGCTCTCAGACACAGAGAAATCGAGGAACCATGTGTGGCCTGGAAAGACTCAATGCTGAGAAATAGACTGATTCACATCACTGTATTAGAGGAGACCGTAGTAGCCAGGGCGACCAGAGTGTGCCCACAGGGTGGAGTTCTATCCCCGCTTCTGTGGAATCTGATCGCGGACTCGCTGCTGGTAACACTGAACGAAGCAGGACACCAAGCCCTTGGCTATGCTGACGATATCGTGGTCTTAGCACAGGGAAAATTCAACACAACGATTAGGGATCGTATGCAGGAGGCTCTTAACCTTGTCACGAGATGGACGGACTTGGAGGGGCTCAACGTCAATCCTAACAAGGCAACCATAGTAGCATTCACCCGAAGACGAAAAACAGAAGTCCTAGGACCCATACGACTTCGAGGGGAGGACTACAAAGGGGGAAGTCAAGTATCTTGGAGTAATACTAGACTCCAAGCTGACCTGGAACCAGCACATCGAAAAAATAACCAAACAAGCGGTGACTTCACTAGTGATGGCCGGACGCACTTTTGGAACAAAATGGGGACTCAACTCACATATGCTGCACTGGTTGTATAGCACGGTGGTCATGCCCTCCATTACATATGCTTCTTTGGTGTGGTGGCCCAAGACACAACAAAGAGGAGCCGCAACGAGACTAAGCAAGGTGCAAAGACTTGCTTGTCTTGGAATCACAGAGGCCATCAAATCAACACCAACTGCAGCGATGGAGACACTCCTGGGACTGCCACCTCTCCACTTAGTGGTTCAGGGCTAGGCAAGGCTTGGCGCCTCCATACTGTAGATCGTACCCAACCTTAACGTTGGAACGAGACACATGAGAATCGTTAGAATTGTGATCGGGGACGCGCTAGGAACGAGAACGGACCACATTCCGAAACGGTACTCCTTTAACAACCAGTTAAGAGTGCTGGTGCCAAACAGAACTGGATGAAACGGCTCACAGCTCAAGGACATTCTACAGGGGAAAATCTGGTACACAGATGGATCCAAGACTGAGAATGGAGCGGGCTCAGGACTGTTCTCCAGGAATCCGAGTATTGGCATCAGCTACTCACTGCCATCCTTCAATGCGCGAAGGAAAATAATAGGAGAAACGTTGAAAACGCGCATATCAACATCATGGCAGACAGTCAAGCGGCACTGAAGGCCTTGTCTAGCAAGTAAGTAACGTCCAAACTGGTATGGGACTGCAAAGAAGAATTGAAAACTCTGTCAGACCGGAATCAAGTCAAACTGATATGGGTCCCAGGTCATCAGGGAATCGCACGAAGAGGATCGGAAATGCTCCCAAACCAAGGGCACATGCTAGGGGTACCAAAGTGTACAATAAGAGCGTCTGTAAAAGACTGGACTAGAGACAAGCACAAAAACTACTGGGACAATGTCCCAGGAAACAAACACGGGAGAGAATATATCAAAGGACCGTGTAACAAAAGAACGGCAGACCTGTTAACAATGAACAGGAGCCAGTTGAGAACCGTTACGGGACTCCTGACTGGACATGCACCAGTGAAGGAGCACCTCAAAAAAATGGGGCAATACGATAGAGACCTGACCTGAAGACTATGCGGTAAGGATCCTGAAACCGTAAAACACATATTGTGCTATTGCGAAGCTCTAGACCGCAAAAGACAGGCAGAACTATACAGTTTCCACACAATACGGAACTTCTACAAACTCGTACAAGGCACAAAAATATTGGATTGGGTACTGTGACATTATAATATAGCGGTGCCTTGGTTCACGGGCCTGCTGGCTCCATTGTTAAAACGTGGAGGTGGCGGGTTTGCGAATTGAGGCATCGATCGGTACGATACAATGGGCTAATAAGCCTAAGTGTCACCGGAGGCAATAGCTGACCGGACCTACACAGAGGTGGAGGTTTTAGTGAGTATGCCTACAAAGGAGAGTCTTCACAGTATTTATTGAGTCTGGAGACCTCAATATTTCTCTATAAAAGATTTCCTCCACATCCCCCCCCCAAAAAAAAATTATATTCAAGTGATTTTTTACATCAAGCTTACACGAAATGGGAAATCCTGTAATAATGCAAGGTAGGAATTGGTATAATTTTTGAATTAATCTTGTATGGAATGTCGTTATACAGGATATGTGAGACAAGGGAATTGTACAGGATTGTACAGAATTGTACAGGTTTTTTATTTAATTTTAATGTCAATGGTGTATCAAAAAAGTCCAGGTACCTGTATTATTTTCACTCTCAGTTTGCCATTTAAAGGCGGACTCCCAGTACTCGTGTATTTGGCAAATATTTGTCACTTGCCTATATTTGCCATGTAGTGGGACTGGTTCAGTTGGCCATTACTTGAACAATTATTTGCCGCTGGTGAAGTCCCAGCGGTTGTCGGTAAAATGCCGCGAGTCAAAGAGATTTGCGTAGTTGAAAAGTTCATATTTGTCGATGCGCTCCCACTATTTGCTGGCTTGGCCGCAATTAATTTCTTTAATTATGATGTTTTTAGCTTTAGTTTCGTGTGCGTGGTGTCTGGGGCGTGTTCCTCTATAGTTTTTTTGGAATGGAGTAGTCTCAGTCGTTTTTGAATTTTCTCGAGATGTACGAAAATGAGCTAGTTATATGGCAACCTAGGCATCCACAACATAAAAACAGAAACTTGATTAACTATGCCTGGCTTCGCATCAGAAATAACATATCAATCCAAGGTACGGTTGCGGAAAAATAAACACAGAGAGAAGACCGAGAGGCGACGAAACTTGCTATACTTGCCAAGAACACCCAAGAACACAAATATTGGCTACCTACTTGCCAAATACAGGCGTAGTGGGAGCGCCGTACTTGTTACATTAAGTTTGAAACTTGGTGTACTTGCCAAGTATGCAAATATTTGCGTAGAGTCTTGCAATAGAGGAATAGTGGGAGTCCGTCTTAAAACGAAAATGCCCAGCTTAATCAGGACTGCAATAGGTACCTATATCAACATAGTCCAGTTGAAATAGATAGATAGACAGATAGATTTTATTAATTCTTTTTGCTACAGGTTATGTAGATGGGACAAGTCATAGTTTTATGTATATCGAAACAGATACAGTTAATTAAATCTAACATGTTCAGGAACTTTGATATATACATACATACAAATCTCAAGTATAGATAAAATATGATGAAACAGAACATTTAAGAATAAAATTTAATATATTGACAGATTATCATGTATGTATGTGCTTGATTTCGATGTATAAAAAAGTATACAGGCCGTTTCTTTTATCATGTGGTAACATTGCTATATTCTAAAACGTAATAGATACAAAGACGATTAAATGGGAAAAAATGTCATGAAAGAGGGGCGACACCACTTGACGGAAGACCATAAAACTAATAATGAAATATGGTGGATTACGTAATCCAATCTTCCGCAATAAAACCTATACAATAGGTAAAGTCGTCGGCAAGTATTCAACAAAAAACAACTACTGCCCCCTACGACCATTGAATTATATTTGTTTAATACTTGGTAAAGTTTTCTACAAGAACCACTTTGCAATGCATTTCAAATATCAAAGCTGAAATTATTTTTCGATTTAATTGGGGAAACACCTCCGTACCGGTTTCATGGTCATTGCCAATCATCAGCGAAGGCTAGTTCGACCCAATTGAATCGAAAAATCCTTTCATCCTAATTGGAAATCCCTGAGACAAACACTGAGGTATGAATTCAGCGCCATCTCTGGGTTCCAGTTTAAAATGCACTCCGACTACGTGTCGACTTCAACATGAAGCCAGAAACATCATGAAAGAGGGGCGACACCACTTGACGGAAGACCATAAAACTAATAATGAAATATGGTGGATTACGTAATCCAATCTTCCGCAATAAAACCTATACAATAGGTAAAGTCGTCGGCAAGTATTCAACAAAAAACAACTACTGCTCCCTACGACCATTGAATTATATTTGTTTAATACTTGGCAAAGTTTTCTACAAGAACCACTTTGCAATGCATTTCAAATATCAAAGCTGAAATTATTTTTCGATTTAATTGGGGGAACACCTCCGTACCGGTTTCATGGTCATTGCCAATCATCAGCGAAGGCTAGTTCGACCCAATTGAATCGAAAAATCCTTTCATCCTAATTGGAAATCCCTGAGACAAACACTGAGGTATGAATTCAGCGCCATCTCTGGGTTCCAGTTTAAAATGCACTCCGACTACGTGTCGACTTCAACATGAAGCCAGAAACATCATGAAAGAGGGGCGACACCACTTGACGGAAGACCACAAAACTAATAATGAAATATGGTGGATTACGTAATCCAATCTTCCGCAATAAAACCTATACAATAGGTAAAGTCGTCGGCAAGTATTCAACAAAAAACAACTACTGCCCCTACGACTATTGAATTATATTTGTTTAATACTTGGCAAAGTTTTCTACAAGAACCACTTTGCAATGCATTTCAAATATCAAAGCTGAAATTATTTTTCGATTTAATTGGGGGAACACCTCCGTACCGGTTTCATGGTCATTGCCAATCATCAGCGAAGGCCTTCGTGTTCTGAAACACATAATTATAATATAAGGAATAAAAACAAGATAACCACACAAAAACAGAATCACGCAAAATATGAAAAATCTCCTAAATTTGTTGGCATCAGTAGATAGACAATACAACTATGAACATCAAAAAAGTGACATAACCTCACTTTTCGACTCTCGCCGACTGGCCGTGCTTTTGTGGGGCCCCCATTGAGTTCTAGGCGCCGGAGCTGGTGCTGCAGGACGGGGGCCCCATCGAGGAACGTCCCTACAGAAGAGGGGGCGCGCTAGAGCCCAAGGGGGCAGAGTTTCCGTCAATTTAAATTCTTGATTGTCATAGTTGTATAGAATTGGGTAACTGGGATCGGCTGGGAAAAAGTGCGGGGGGCTGGGGGCCTGGGCGAAGAACGTCCCCAGAGAAGATGGGGTGCGCTGGAGCGCCTGGGGCCGAGATATTTCGATTTTTATTTATTTTTTATTTTTTGTTGATTTTATAGTTGTTGACGCTGGCACTGGTGATACGCCGCCACTGGACCGGCTTGCTGGTGTTGGGTGAGCGATACGCGGCGGCACATCAAAGGAAAGTTGTTTACGCTTAGAAGCTGTGACGTCAAATTCTAAGAATTCGGTAATTGTTTTTCATCAAGACTCACTGTGTTCTGTCGGAAATAAGACATGATTGGCATCTCACTCTAACTCATCGTTTTTTTTTTCGTCTTTGTCTTTGAGAATTACGCGGTTGGCTGCGGGCTGGGTTCTACGGGCGGGGTGGTGGGGGAAGGGGGAATTCGAACGCTAGTTGTTGGAGAGAACGCGCTGCATACGTCATTTTGAAGAACGCGCGCTTAGAGTTCAGACGTACCTGCTGGTGCTCAGTGAAATTGAACTTGTGATTTTGCCGGTTTAATTGTAAAGGTGAGTTTTTGTCTGTACATAGAGTAATTGTATGCATGTCAATAGAAATCGTTTGAGCGTTTTGATACTCTTCATTTTGCATTGTGAATTTTTTGCTATTAATTTTTTTGCAAAGTGTTGCGTCCATATATACAGCGTGTATGGAAAAAACATATATATACCGGGTGACCACGAGGTGAGGTACGCCCCCCAATTTTTCTATACTTTTGAAGATACAGGTTTCAAATTTGGCACGTCGATATATTACTCAAATACGCATATTTTGACTACATAATCGAAAATTCACCACTTCCGGTTTAACCGGAAGTGACCCCAAACTTTTTTTTTCAAATGACACCCTGTACAATTTTTTTCATTATCAGGAAGAACACGCAATTTGTGATATCACTGTTCTCCAAAATTGAAAATCGGTTGAAAAATGGCGGAGATACAGTTGATTGT
Source organism: Chrysolina americana (assembly GCA_958502065.1). Lineage (NCBI taxonomy): Eukaryota > Metazoa > Arthropoda > Insecta > Coleoptera > Chrysomelidae > Chrysolina > Chrysolina americana. Next base: position 65,876,626 of record OY293411.1, read on the forward strand.
TCAATCGAACAAAGTTGGCCGTGAACATCAAACTCAAATCATCACAACTGACGAACGGCGTCAGCATTTACGAGAGGAAGGTTCGAGGTAAGATACAGCTGAAAATCCAGCTTCCCATGTAATTGCAGCAACCATATTTCCCATCAATTATCAAACATTTCCTCAAAACGGATTAGTACCCATAAAGAATGGCTCACAACTGCCATTTCTCAAATAGCAACATACTCTTTTCACATTGTTATGTTGAAAGATGATGAATTATCAGATTACTCGAATAAAAAGATTTGAAGAATTCCGAAAGGAACCAGAAATACAATATAAGTGTTCCCAAAATTGAATGTTCTTCAACGAAGGCGGCTTTGAACATAAGAAAGCTAAACAAAAAAGCATATTTTGTCAACAAAGTGACAATTTGTTCTACTCATTCAATACAAGAGAATTGTAACTTGTTGAAAAACATTCCGATGTAGCGAAAATTTACTAGAAATGAAAAAGTAGATTTACTGCTAATTTATGGCGAGTGTAGAAAAAATGCAACTGCGACTTGCATTCTTTACAGTGAACGATTCCCTCTCAGACAACGCCAACCAAGTAGAAACTATTTCGCACGTTTGGAAAGGCAATTCAGGATAGAACCAGATGACAATGTACATGATCAGGATAGTTTTATTATTGATGCAGAGACGGAACCTAATGTTTTGGCTGTTGTTTATGTAGATCCCACCATATCACTTCGACAAATCGAACATGAATTACCAGTTGGACGAGAATCAGCTCGAAAAATTCTAAAAAAAACATGGGTTTAAGCCGTATAAATATCAGATACATCAGCGCCTTTACGAAAATTATCATCAAAGAAGGGTCCAATATTGCAATTGGCTACTTGAGAACCACATAAGGAACCCGAATATGACGAGAAACATTATATTTTCCGACGAATCAAGATTTACCAATCTTGGTATGTTCAATTGAAACAACACCAGATACTGGGCAACTGAAAACCCCAGGCTCATAAGACAAGGGAATTTTCAGGAACGCTTTGGATTCAACGTGTGGATAGGTCTGATAGGAACTCGAATCATTGGGCCCATAATATTTGATGGTATGTTGAATGGGCAACGCTATTTGGGATTTCTACGAAACGAAATAGAAGGATTCATGGAGAATTTACCTCTCGACGTCTACCAAAATATGTATTTCCAGCAGGATGGTGCACCTCCCCATAATTCCCGAATAGTAACCAGTTTCCTAGATGAAACATTCCCAAATCGATGGATTGGCACGAATGGTCCTACAAGATGGCCTCCGAGGTCACCGGACCTCACGCCACTGGATTTTTTCATATGGGGTTACCTGAAGAACAAGGTTTACTCTTCTAGTCCTACATCAAGGGAGGATTTGGAACATCGCCTTAGAGAAGCAATTGCAAGTATTACTCAAGCTCAGTTAAATGGAGTTATGGAAGCAATAGTGAGACGTGCAATTTTGTGCAGAGAACATAATGGAGAACATTTTGAACAGTACTTGTAAATCATTTTTTCATTACTTTGATTTCTGTTAGTGTAGTAAGTGACCAGAACCAATAAACAATTTACTTCATACCTTTTTTTTCGTTCAGAAATTAGTTGTATCAAATGTTAGAAATTGGAATAAATATCTAATACATTTTTTTTACTTTACTCTGCAGGTATATTCTTATGGTGGATTTATACAGCAGTTCCAATTCATGAGTTTTTAGTCACTAGTAAGAAGTCATAAGAATGTTCGTTAATGGAATATTTATTCCAACAACGATCTTAAAACTGCTGTATGAATCCACCATCAATTACGATTAGCATACGAGTAATGACAAAAAAGGTTGCTCCATCGCCGTAGAATGTTTTTCGACAACTCACAATGTTCCATTATTCAGAATGTACCGCAAATTTTCACTATTTTTTTTTAAATATGAATTTTTATTTAGCTTTCGTAGGTTCAAGCCGCCTATGTTTAAGAATAGTCAATTTTGAGAACACTCATAATGAAACATCCCGTATCTTCGATTCCTTTCGGAATTCTTCAACTCTTTTCATTCGAGTAATCTGATAATTCATCATCTTTCAACATAACAATGTGAAAAGAGTATGTTGCTATTTGAGAAATGGCAGTTGTGAGCCTTTCTTTATGGGTACTAATCCGTTTTGAGGAAATGTTTGATAATTGATGGGAAATATGGTTGCTGCAATTACATGGGAAGCTCGATTTTCAGCTGTATCTTACCTCGAACCTTCCTCTCGTAAATGCTGACGCCGTTCGTCAGTTGTGATGATTTGAGTTTGATGTTCACGGCCAACTTTGTTCGATTGAACAATCAACTGTATCTCCGCCATTTTTCAACCGATTTTCAATTTTGGAGAACAGTGTTATCACAAATTGCGTGTTCTTCCTGATAATGAAAAAAATTGTACAGGGTGTCATTTGAAAAAAAAAGTTTGGGGTCACTTCCGGTTAAACCGGAAGTGGTGAATTTTAGGTTATGGAGTCAAAATATGCGTATTTGAGTAATATATCGACGTGCCAAATTTGAAACCTGTATCTTCAAAACTATAGAAAAATTGGGGGGCGTACCTCACCTCGTGGTCACCCGGTATATATATATATATATATATATATATATATATATATATGAAAACTAAAAGTTCGGGTTGAACCGCGTCTAGAATTTGTTGAAATTCGACGTTTCGGCTCCGATTTTGGAGCCATTTTCAAGAACTGAAAAAGAAAGAAAATTAATAAATGGTTGAAACGTAATTCTACGCTGAGGTCTCAATCTGCCTACTCCTCAGGTATAATTACGTTCGGTTTTTGTGACTTGACGTCGGGGTCTCAATCTGCCTACTCCCCATGTCTCGTCACTGGTTCTCTCTAAGGTCTCAATCTGCCTACTCCTTCGAGAGAACTGAGGAATTGTGGGTTGAGGAACTGTATTTATAGTGGACGTGGCTGTAATGGCCGTGTGCAATGTATTGGCGCGAGGTAAACTATGGGCGGGAACTGAGTTGGCGCTAGATGAGCTGTGTGCGGGAACTTGGTTGGCGCTAAGTGAGCTATGTGCGGGAACTGGGTTGGTGGGAAATGAGTTGATGCGTGCAATGAGAGGCTTCCAGGTATTGGGAAGTCTACGTCCGTCGTCGCGAGTGTTGAGGCAATTGGGGCGCTTCTCTATCTCGAGGGCTTCTCGGATGATCCTGGTTTGCAGAGTTTTCTCGGTGGAAATTGTTTTTGTGTTTTTGAAGTCTATTTTGTGACCTGTGTCTTCTCGATGTTTATAAAGTGCGGAAGTGGAACATGCCTGACGCACAGCAAGTTCGTGTTCGTAGACTCTGGAAGTTACTCGTCTGTTAGTCTGGCCAATATAACTTCTCGGGCAGTCTGAACATGGTATTTCATATATACCTTGAGAATCGTTTGGTATTGTGTCCTTGGGAGATCTGAGAAATTTGGATATTTGGTTGTTGGCCGTGAATATTGTTTTTATCTCGTGTTTTCTCAAGATATTACTGATTTTGTCTGTCACACCTTTGATGTATGGTAGGAAAGCTTTGTGTGGCTGGATACTCTCTAGTGGATCATTTGTTTTTGGAGGACGGGTCAGTTGATGGCGGATAGACTTGTCGATTAGCGAATTGTTGTAACCATTCTGAAGTAAGGCTGATTTCAGTTTGTCCAGCTCTTGTGGTCTATTCTGGTTGTCGGTAAGCTGAATTGATCTGTATATCAGGGAGTTCAATACGGAGTTTGTTTGTGCTGGATGGTGATGAGAGTTTGCGTGTAGGTATCGGTTGGTGTGGGTCTGTTTCCTGTGTACTGTATGGGTGAAAGAGTTATTGGATTTCGTAATGAGAACGTCCAGGAAAGCTAGGGAATTGTTCATTTCGGTCTCCATTGTAAATTTCATGTTGGGATGGATATCGTTTAGGTGATCTAAGAACGTGTTTAAGATTTCGTAACCATGAGGCCATATGACGAAAATGTCGTCAACGTATCTGAACCAGCAAGTAGGCTTGTGGTCAAATGCTTCTACAGCCCTGGTTTCGAAGTCTTCCATGAAAAGGTTTGCAAGGACTGGAGAAAGGGGGGAACCCATGGGAGCACCTTTCACTTGTTTGTAGTAATTTCCTTGGAAGAGGAAGTACGTGTTGTTCATACAGTGACTGATGAGGTCCAGGGTGTCTTTTGGAATTCTGTGTTTCGTTTTAAGGATTTCTAGCGTGTCCGTTAGGGGAATATTTGTGAAGAGGGAGACAACATCGAAGCTCACTAGGATATCTGTGTTCTGGATTCTATAGGATTTGAGAAGGTCTAAGAAGTGGAATGAATTTTTCACGTAGGATGAAGCTTCTTCTGCTCGTGGCTGAAGAGTACTCGAGCCACGAGCCACGAGCAGAAGAAGCTTCATCCTACGTGAAAAATTCATTCCACTTCTTAGACCTTCTCAAATCCTATAGAATCCAGAACACAGATATCCTAGTGAGCTTCGATGTTGTCTCCCTCTTCACAAATATTCCCCTAACGGACACGCTAGAAATCCTTAAAACGAAACACAGAATTCCAAAAGACACCCTGGACCTCATCAGTCACTGTATGAACAACACGTACTTCCTCTTCCAAGGAAATTACTACAAACAAGTGAAAGGTGCTCCCATGGGTTCCCCCCTTTCTCCAGTCCTTGCAAACCTTTTCATGGAAGACTTCGAAACCAGGGCTGTAGAAGCATTTGACCACAAGCCTACTTGCTGGTTCAGATACGTTGACGACATTTTCGTCATATGGCCTCATGGTTACGAAATCTTAAACACGTTCTTAGATCACCTAAACGATATCCATCCCAACATGAAATTTACAATGGAGACCGAAATGAACAATTCCCTAGCTTTCCTGGACGTTCTCATTACGAAATCCAATAACTCTTTCACCCATACAGTACACAGGAAACAGACCCACACCAACCGATACCTACACGCAAACTCTCATCACCATCCAGCACAAACAAACTCCGTATTGAACTCCCTGATATACAGATCAATTCAGCTTACCGACAACCAGAATAGACCACAAGAGCTGGACAAACTGAAATCAGCCTTACTTCAGAATGGTTACAACAATTCGCTAATCGACAAGTCTATCCGCCATCAACTGACCCGTCCTCCAAAAACAAATGATCCACTAGAGAGTATCCAGCCACACAAAGCTTTCCTACCATACATCAAAGGTGTGACAGACAAAATCAGTAATATCTTGAGAAAACACGAGATAAAAACAATATTCACGGCCAACAACCAAATATCCAAATTTCTCAGATCTCCCAAGGACACAATACCAAACGATTCTCAAGGTATATATGAAATACCATGTTCAGACTGCCCGAGAAGTTATATTGGCCAGACTAACAGACGAGTAACTTCCAGAGTCTACGAACACGAACTTGCTGTGCGTCAGGCATGTTCCACTTCCGCACTTTATAAACATCGAGAAGACACAGGTCACAAAATAGACTTCAAAAACACAAAAACAATTTCCACCGAGAAAACTCTGCAAACCAGGATCATCCGAGAAGCCCTCGAGATAGAGAAGCGCCCCAATTGCCTCAACACTCGCGACGACGGACGTAGACTTCCCAATACCTGGAAGCCTCTCATTGCACGCATCAACTCATTTCCCACCAACCCAGTTCCCGCACATAGCTCACTTAGCGCCAACCAAGTTCCCGCACACAGCTCATCTAGCGCCAACTCAGTTCCCGCCCATAGTTTACCTCGCGCCAATACATTGCACACGGCCATTACAGCCACGTCCACTATAAATACAGTTCCTCAACCCACAATTCCTCAGTTCTCTCGAAGGAGTAGGCAGATTGAGACCTTAGAGAGAACCAGTGACGAGACATGGGGAGTAGGCAGATTGAGACCCCGACGTCAAGTCACAAAAACCGAACGTAATTATACCTGAGGAGTAGGCAGATTGAGACCTCAGCGTAGAATTACGTTTCAACCATTTATTAATTTTCTTTCTTTTTCAGTTCTTGAAAATGGCTCCAAAATCGGAGCCGAAACGTCGAATTTCAACAAATTCTAGACGCGGTTCAACCCGAACTTTTAGTTTTCAAATATCTGACCGCGGAAACCTATCTGAACACATATATATATATATATATATATATATATATATATATATATATATATATATATATATATATATATATATATATATATATATATATATATATATATATATATATATATATATATATATATATATATATATATATATATATATATATATATATATATATATATATATATATATATATATACAGTTCGTATCAAATTTTCCATTTCATATACAGTGTGAATGAACATAAATATATTGTTTGAATATTTAAGTGAAGTGTTTCGATCTTTCGCAGATGTCTCACATTGATGAAATTAACAAGGTTGGTTTGGCCTGCATGAAGGAGTTGAAGAAGTTGGACGAGCCCCAATTGATATTAGACGCGGAGGTGGAAACGACTAGATTCGGAAAGGCAATCCGAGTCGAGTTGGCAGATTTCAAAGTATTCCTGCCAAACAGAGCCACCGCTGCCCTCAAAAGCAACTTGAAGAAATTGACAGAGTCTCAGCACGTACTCATCTACAGGGGCGAACACAAGTCCAGCCTGCATCAGCACCCGCAGCAGTTGTTCGAGATAGCCAAGGCGTAGTGTTTCTTTTCCACGCAAACAAAGTGAGTATTCTCGATTTTTCATTAAACTTCGCATATTTTTGTGTGTTGCTGTATTTTTTGAATAAAGATGAATTCTGAAGCTATTGCCAATTTGGCCGCTGATATGATCAAAACTTTGAGGAAGGTGGAAAGAATTTTGTTAGAAAAATTCACCCTGTACAACAAGGAAAACTATGTTGTACACTACAGGGTGTTGAAACAAGCACTGACGCACGGACTTGTACTTAGAAAAATTCACAGAGTTCTGCAATTCGACCAATCAGCATGGTTCAAACCATACATTGAATTGAGTACGAGCAGAAGCAAAAACCACTTTCGGCAAAAATAACTACAAATTAGCCAATAACGCAGTATTCGGGAAAAGGATGCAGAACATACGGAAAAATCGTATAGTGAAAATGGTCTCAAAATGGGAGGGGCGATATGGCGCGAAAAATTTTATTTCCAGGCCGAATTTCAAGAATCGCACTATCACTGCAAAAATCTGGGCTTAACACTAGACTCCAATTTGCGTTTCAAGAATCATGTTACCACTAAATTGCGTTCAGCTTATGGGTCACTCAAACTTATTTTCAATCATCGTGAATATTTATTTGTGAATGTTAAAAAAATATTATGTGATTCACTTGTGTTGTCCCATTTCAACCACTGTGACACAGTCTATACTTCTTGCTTGGATGCTAACGATGCCCGTAGGATTCAAAAAGTCCAGAACTCTTGTCTTCGACTCATTTATGGCATAAAGAGAAGGCAGAGAATATCCTACAAGTTGAAAGATGCTGGCTGGTTAAACATGTTCAACAGACGCAAACTCCACACACTATGCTTTTATTATAAATTATTGAAAACTAAAACCCCTGTATACCTGTATAACAAAATTACATTCAGAACAGACATACATAATCTCAACCTCAGAAAGAAGAACTGTATTAACATACCTACCCATAACAAACAAATTTTCAAACGAACATTTTCATACCAAATTTCCCAGTTTGGGCATATACTGGATATACCTCGGCACACCCTATCTGTTAATGCATTCAAACATAAAATAAAAAAACAGTTACTCGAGCAACAATTATAATTCGCATGCCTCTATTATTTTCTTATCGTTTCCCTATTTCATTTGTAGCAGTGCAAGATTAACTTAAATGTAGAATTAGAGATACATATAACATATAATTCATTGTCCTAGACATACTCATCAATATATTATATAGTATAGTCCTCTGTACCTACAACTGCGTATTTCTAGTTTTGGTTTTAAATGTAACAAATTTTTCTTTTAATTTCTATTCTGGACAGTGTGGCAGAATTGGCCTTAGGCCTAACACTGTACCATTTATTTACCACATTATAATAGTATCATAAGTCCAACCCCTTTTTATGTAAATGGTAAATAATAAATAAATTATTATTATTATTTTCGATGAGGACCTCGTCGCGATGGCAAAGACGGATCTGTTGTTCAATAAGCCTGTATACATGGGAATGGCGGTACTTGACATTTCCAAGGTGTGCGTGTATGATTTCCATCACGGCTTCATGATGAAAAAATACACGAGCGATCAGTTCAAGTTGATGTACACGGATACTGATTCGCTGATTTATCAAATCCGATGACATTTATCAAAATTTATTGAAATTAGACATTGAAAAATTCGATACAAGTGATTACCCCACCAACAACCCTTATGGTATTCCCCTTGCAAACAAAAAAGTCCCTGGCTTGATGAAAGACGAAGCGAATGGCCAAATTATGACATATTTCGTGGGACTCCGTTCAAAGCTGTACACCTTCAAGATACAGGGTGGGAAATGCGTCATAAAATCCAAAGGAGTGAAATACAGCGTTGTCCAAAATAAAATCACTTTTGACGTCTATGTAGAATGTTTGGAAAATCAGTGTGAGAAAGTCACATCTCAACGCTATATTCGCTCTTTTGCGCACAACGTTTTTAGTGTTGAGCAAACAAAAATCGCTCTGAGTCCACATGATACTCTGCCATGGGGGATTACAGTTTTATGAATATGTAAAATTGTTTCAGACCACTACCATGGCACACTCTATGCAAAATTTGTGTTATCAAGAAATCATCAGAGCTGCATCATCACTATCACAATTTATTGAGACTTCACCTTTGCCGTGGTCCATCACGAAGAATATTGTCAAAATGTGGTCCACCGAAAAATGGGGAGAATTAGTAGACCAGGCTTGGGGCGATCGACCTTTTTACAGTTTGGCGCACTTGGAGTATACTCGAGAACTTGATGCCACAGACAGAAAAGACTCACTCGCCACCGTAGACTGGTCTATACATTTCACTGAAGATGTCTATTGCGTATGGTTGAACCAGTACTATATTCCGAACTACGGATTGCGTCTGTGTTATACCTGTTTCAAAGCATTCAGAAAGGCCATGCAACACCATACATTTCACAGTATCAGAGATCATAAACACATCGTATACAATTCGAATAACTTGAGTGAATTGTATCAAAATCCTTCATCATGGTGTCACAATAGATTTGACGAGGTACTATTCACGCTGAAAACAAGCGATTCCTGTCATTATTCATCCGATTACAAAGGTCATCGTTTCGAAACGCCTCCTCCATATAACCGCTTTATTGGCTCTGGCGATGAGGATTCTGATCTCGATTGAATAAATGCAAAAACATACAAAAATATGCGAAAAATGAATGGTGGAATTGTGGAAAACTATAAGTGTATTAATATTATTCTATTGTGATTATTATTATTATTGTATCAATAGACGTATAAAATAAATTTTCTCGACTTTCCTTTTGTTGGACAAATGAGAGAGTGTGTGTTCATTTTTCAACTAAAATATGCATCGTTTTTGATAGTTAAAATGAGTGCTTTTTCGATAAAAAAGTACCTATTTTTAGCTTAAAAATCAGCACGTTTTTAGATAAAAAAAGTACAATTTTTTTGTATAAAAACACATTTTTTGATAAAAAAAATACTAACTTTTGAGTAAAAAAAGCACTTTTTTTATAAAAAAAGTACTCATTTTTGTCAAAAAGAGACTCCAAATTTGACATGGTGGTCGAACTGAGTAAAAAGTTCAGTGAAATTCAGTCAAAGTTCAGTCACTGAATTCAGTGAGACTCAGCGACTGAAAAATTTTACTCAACTGAAATTTCCCATGATTATCTTATGGGCCCTGACAATTCAGTGAATTTCAGTAAAATTTCAGGCACTGAATTCAGTGGCACTCTACTGAGACTCAGCGACTCGGCCACTGAAAAAAAGCACCGCCACCATGTCAATTTTGGTGTGCGTTTTTTTACTCAAAAAGTGCATCGATTTTGAGTCTAAAAATTAGCACTTTTTTCACTCAAAATGAGCATCGTTTTTGGATCTAAAAATGAGCACTTTTTTCGCTCAAAAATAGCATCATTTTTGAGCCTGAAAATGAGCATTTTTTCACTCAAAAAGAGCATCGTTTTTGAGCCTAAATTGAGTACTTTTTTACGATCAAAAACGATCCATTCTTGAGGCTGAAAAGGTTGATTTTTATTCTAACAGAAAATAAAACGAAAAATTAGCTAGGATACATATATTTTGAGAAGTGTCGTAATTGGTGCTCTACAAATTACGCATGTGTCGCACAGAGCGGTGTGACATCTGTCACTGGTGGTATCGTCCATGTGTCATCTGTCACTCTGCTAATGACATCTGACGTTCTTGGTTCTGGAGGGACATCAGCGCCATCTGTCGTCGGTCTGTGCCTGATCACCTGATTGTGCTCAGAGTAATTACGGACGAAATCACAGTGGTCAGCCATATGATTGTCATTAGGCTGCCATCTGAACCCTTCTACTTGGCACGAAAGACATGCAACTATATCTTCCGAGCCGGTATACGTAAATCCAGCTTCGGCTAACTTACTTGCAGGATAGGCTGAAGTCTAGCATCGAAACGAGTCGAGTCTTGTTTCGTACTGCATCATTCTCTCTGCAAACACACAGACACACTGCATACTGAATACTGTCCAATATATGTTTATTTTATTTCGTAATCAAACAATACTTTGTCTCTTAAATAAAATAAACATTCGCGGAAACATAAATGTTTATCGTCTTTTGATAACATAGTGCACAAGTTTATAGCCTCATCAAATGTGAAAGCATTGTTTCTAGCAAGATCTTTAGCTAATTTATCATGATAAAATTGACAAAAGTTCATATTAAGTAAATATTCAAATCTTCCCGCCAACACTGTCGCATCCAGATGCAGAATTTCCTAAATTTCGAGCTCCATTAGGTAGAAGTAGGTGTCATCCTTGGAAACTCGCATTTTTGTTGTCTCTTCATAAGTGTGTAATTCCTAATCCATGACATCGTCCCAGTCGAGTTTGATTCAGGTGCTGTTGGCTGCATTCGGGTCAGTTCGGCTATTGTACAGACGATTAATGTCCCCCACGAAGGTGCCCATTCAAACATGCTGAAAGACAGGCTGGAGCATATGGTGTGGACCTTGTACACGAGTTTCACTGCAGGTACGAAATTCCTATCAAAACTTATTCCGCATTGAACAGTGAGAATGTCAGTGTTTCGGAACTCGTACGTGGCGTTGCACAGATAAAAACGTTCAGTTTTGATGGCTTCTTTGTACATGTCACAAACTCGATCTAATTCAGCAGTACGTTCTGCCCACTCTGATGATGATGATGATGCAGATGATGAGGAATCGTATTCCACCGACACTAGTGACGAAGACATTGACTCGTAATCAGACGTTGGCTCCTCAGATTCGAACTGCATTCCACCAAGCATAGCGACAGACTGACGCACCAACGCAGAGATTTTCGGTTGAAATATTCACAGCGGCGCACGCGGATTCTTCACTCTGACGAAGAGTGTGAAAAAGGCCCCCCATTCCAGTGGCAGCTGTGTAATTTTTCCATTGAATTACAAGCGATTTTCATCATCGATCCAACGGTTGTGTGTATTGTCAAACCCATGCCATTTCACCAAGACTTTTCGACCCTTACGTCTAATGATTTTTTCCACTAGATAGACTTCGGGATTTTTTGTTTTTTGTAGTTCCTGTTCGTAGAAAGCGCCGCTGATTGGCCGCCCTTCCAAATCCTCCAGCAAGTACGTGATTGGTTGGGTTATTTTCACTTTGACGACTTTGAAAAGTTCGGTCGTCCAATTGGGTATACCCCTTTTCGAATGCATGCTTGGCTTTGCTGATCCTCACGAAGTCCCCAATTTTGAATTTTTTACGACCAGCACGTCCCGCATAATCATACGTTGACTTATACACCGGTTTTTCATTGTCTTTGGTGACGTCACATGGTTTCATGCCGATCGTTCGATGTTTGCTCTGGTTGTAGTTTTTGGCTATGACCGGCAAAATGTCCAGCCATATGTCCAGCCATTTGTAGGTGCCATTCAAACTGAAATACCTGAATATATTCTCCTTAAGAGTACGTATAACCCTCTCCGCGTTCGCGGCTTTGTTCACGGTATACGTGCTGTAGTGTTTGATGTTGTATTTTTTCAGGAGAGCCTGGAAGCTGGAATTGTAAAATTCAGTTTCGATATCGGACTGCAGGAGCGTAGGACATCTTTTCGCTTTCGACAATATGTCACTCATCGCTTCGGTGACGTCTCAACCACCTTTGGTCTTCAAAGGCCGCACCCACAGGTACTTGGAAAAGGTATCGATCACCACGAGGATATAATTATAGTTTTCATTGACTTTGGAGTATTTTTGAAGATCAGCCAAGTCCATCTGCCACAGATCGTCGAAATTTCTTCTGGCTGGAGCATGGAGTTCATTAACCAATTGTTTTTTCTCAACCAATACACTAACTGCACTGGGCGTTACACCTTCTACTTAAGAGGCTGGAATATCAACAATATCCAGTGCCAATTTATCCAAGCATTTCTTGGTATTTTCGTGCTTTTTCATCGAAAGTGACATGAATTTCATCACTCGAGTATCCAAGGCTGTTAGATTATTTTTGGTGGAGTCTAGCTCATCTTTTAGCTTGTGTATGACGTCATCTTTGAGCTTCTGTATGACATCATCAACGTATTTTTTGTTGGCAACATCATTGAGTGCACTTGGCGTTTCAACATTGGATATTTTCACATGTCCCATTGGCCGTATAGTTGAGTATGGCGCCAGGAAAATGTAGGGCTGCTGCTGCTGTGCACGGCGAGCTGACGAAGTTTGACCGATGCTCATGATGGTACTGTGACGTGCAAAACGGCTGCGCTTGTATTTATCGAATAATGCCTGCTTTTCTGAGCTCATTGACGATGGTCACGATCTCGTTGTCGGTAGAGGTGCTGCCAGCAGTTTTGGCGGCAACCAGTAACCTATATTTGTCAACTAAACTACTCAACACTAATTTCGTCGCACCCCAAAATTTTGACCCTATTAAAATCTGAATAACTTTTTTCTGCATTGGACAATTTGAATTCTGTTCACACTGTTCACTAGCCCAGTCTTTCAGCTATAATTTCGTCATTCTTCAAAACATGAGGTTCTTCGCATAAAATCGCTACAGGGTATTATCTGAAACTGTGCAAAATTTCTGAATTTTCAAAAGGATCCCAAATGAAGAAATTTTTTTTTTCAAATTTGACAAAAGTGGCATGTAGTTGAACTCATTACCTCAAGATATTTTTCGAATTGTCTTATTATCTCTTTTGCTTACAGGGTGATATAAAAAAATTTACTTTTTGGTTTTGCAGTCATAACATTTTTCCTCCTCAACCGATTTTCTAAATCTCGAACTCATTTTGAAGATAAAACTTTAGATGAAGAGATATGAAGATCGTAATGTACTCAAGATGAAGATTGAAGATCAAGGGTTTTGAAAATCAAGTGACGAGGAAAAAAGTTATGACTGCAAAACCAAAAAGTAAATATTTTGATATCACCCTGTAAACAAAAGAGATAATAAGACAATTCGGAAAATCTCTTGAGGTGATGAGTTCATCTTCATGCCACTGTTCTCAAATTTGAAAAAAAAATTATCTTAATTTGGAATCCTTTTGAAGATT